>CM059224.1:7537735-8848985 GCA_030347435.1 Clarias fuscus | reverse complement strand
TCAAAACTAACGGACTCTAAACAACATTACCAACAAAACAACAGAGAATGCACTTTGCTAGCCAGCTTCACTCTGGCCGAATCACAAACAGCTCCTCACTCCCTACACTAGTGCACTACTCACGGTATGAACAAACAGCTCGTGTAGTACACTACACATCCAGAAGGGTGCATTTTTGCATTCTCACCCCCAAAACCCCGCCACTCCACAGCGTTTAGCTCAGCCGCTATGCCTGTTTAAGCTTTCATTTTTGTATACTTACTTCTCTGCTGGAGCTCCGTAGTGGCCATTTCCGTTTTCTCCGTGTAAAGGAAACGAAATATATTCTGTAAAAGTCACATAAGAGCTGATTATTAACTAACTACTAATGATCGTGAAGCTGACCAAAGCAACGAACAGCAAAGAAACACAGCAGTCAGACAAGTCAGAAAACACTGTTTGTAATGTCTTTTCACGCGCTTGCGCCCTCTTCAGGACTGGAGGTGAAGTGACCTGATGGTGGTCGAAGTTATGTTCTTCCTCTTCTGATTCAGGGCAGAGGAAAGGAATGGATGACAGTGTCTTCCCATATAATATGCTGAAAATACAGTTATAAATAACGGGATGAGCCTCTCCAAATCAACACTACCACTACCTAGTGTGTGTGTGTGTGTGTGTGTGTGTGTGTGTGTGTGTTTATCAGTCCAGTCTCTTTGTGTTGAGGAGACGGATGGATTGCGGGTAAAAACTGTTTCTCAGATTGGATGTGAGTGCCCGATTGCTTCGGTACCTTTTTCCAGATGGCAGGAGGGTGAAGAGTGAGTGTGAGGGGTGTGTCCGGTCAGCCACAATGCTGGTGGCTTTGCGGATGCAGCATGTGGTGGAGGCTCTGTTATGTTCTGGGGCTGCTTTGCTGCATCTGGCACAGGGTGTCTTGAATCTGTGCAGGGTACAATGAAATCTCAAGACTATCAAGGGATTCTAGAGAGAAATGTGCTGGCCAGTGTCAGAAAGCTGAGTCTCAGTCGCAGGTCATGGGTCTTGCAACAGGACAATGACCCAAAACACACAGCTAAAAACACCCAAGAATGGCTAAGAGGAAAACATTGGACTATTCTAAAGTGGCCTTCTATGAGCCCTGACCTCAATGCTATTGAACATCTTTGGAAGGAGCTGAAACATGCTGTCTGGAAAAGGCACCCTTCAAACCGGAAACAACTGGAGCAGCTTGCTCATGAGGAGTGGGCCAAAATACCTGCAGAGAGGTGCAGAAGTCTCATTGACAGTTACAGGAATCGTTTGATTGCAGTGATTGCCTCAAAAGGTTGTGCAACAAACTATTAAGTTAGGGGTACCATCATTTTTGATGATGGTACCCCAAACGTTTTTGGGCTTTCTTATGCAGAGAGCTGGTGTTGAGGGACCAGGTGAGGTTCTCCTCCAGGTGGACGCCCAGGAATTTTGTGCTCTTGACGATCTCCACAGAAGAGCCGTCGATGCTGAGCGGAGAGTGATCGCTCCGTGTCCTCCTGAAGTCAACAACCATCTCTTTTGTCTTTTCGACGTTCAGAGACAGGTTGTTGTCTTTACACCAGTCCATTAGCCTCTGCACTTCCTCTCTTTTTTTTTTTTTTTTGGATTTTCTCCCTAATTTAGTCGTGTCCAATTCCTCCCCGTCACTAGGGGGCTCCCACATTAAGGCTACTACTACCACTCAGCCGGGAGGGCCGAAGACTATCACGTGTTTTCTCCGAACCGCATCTTTTCGAACTGCTCGCTCGCGCACCGTTGGGGGCGGCGTAACACACTCGGAGGACAGCGCTATCCGCTCCCTCCGTTGCGCGAGCTCACAGACGCCCCTGATTGGCTGTAGAGCCGTGATTAATGTGGGAGCACTAAGTACCTCTCATCCCTCCCCTCTGAGAGAGCTCGGCCAATTAGCTCTCTGTAGACCTCCGGCTGCGAGAGGTTACAGCACCACCCGGGATTCGAACTAGCGATCTCCGGATGATAGGGCGAGCGCTTTAACCACTGCGACACTCGGAGGCCCATGCACTTCCTCTCTGTACGCTGACTCGTCGTTCTTGCTGATGAAACCCACCACGGTCGTGTCATCAGCGAACTTGATGATATGATTTTTTTTTGGAGCTGTGTGTCGCTACAGAATCATGAGTCAGCAGTGTGAACAGCAGGGGACTGAGCACGCAGCCCTGGGGGGCCCCAGTACTCAGTGTGGTGGAGCTGGAGGTGTAGCTCCCGATCCGCACTGCTTGAGGTCTTTCGGTCAGAAAGTCCAGGATCCAGTTACAGAGGGAGGTGTTCAGGCCCAACAAGCTCAGCTTCCCGATCAGGTGTTGGGGGATGATTGTGTTGAATGCTGAACTGAAGTCTATGTACAGCATTCTGGCGTAAGTGTCTTTCTTGTCAAGATGTGACAGTGCCAGGTGGAGTGTGGTGGAGAATTAGAATAGTGTAGTCTACTGCATATAGGCTTTTTATATAAAAGTGTTAAAATTATTTGCTACTCAGTTGTTATGCATTAAATTATTGTAGTAAAAACGATCACAATGTATCTTTCTAATTTGATAATCAGGTAATTCCTACTCTTGTGCAGTGCCATCTGAACTTGCAGTACCCCTCAGGCAGGGGCTCTAGTGTGAATGGCTCCCTGGGTGAATCCGCTGTAACACTAAATATGAAATTAAATCTAGTGTTCCGTAAGCTTGAGACACAGCAAGGCAGATTAAACATTTAAACGTTTAAACATTGAAGCTACACTTTATATAATACCTATTTTACCAAGTACATAATATTATAATATTATACACACACACACACACACACACACACACACACACACACTGGATTCACACACTATTTGCGATGTGCAATTTGGGAACATCGATTTGCGCTATCTGCATGTCTTTGGACTGTGGGAGGAAACCGGAGTACCCATATCAACCACGAAGAGAACATGCAAACTCCATGCACACCAACTGAAGGTAGGAGTCGAACACAGACCCTGGAGGGAACAGTGCTAACCACTAAGCCACTGTGCCGGAGAAATACAATCTAAAAATAATAGAGTATAAAATGGAATAATAATAAATAAATATTTATAAAATGAAATGGTACAGATACTTAGCTCTGCAGTCAAAGATAAAGTGGCACTTAGGAAAAAAAAAAAAGAGAAGGATAATAATAATAATAATAATAATAATAATAATAAGTGCATGTGTGACCATCACACGATGGCAGGTGTGTGTGTGTATGTGTGTGTGTACTGTGCTGCTAGGGAGTTGCCTTCTCTGTTTCCCCAAGTACGTGGGTCAGTTTGTCGGGGCTGGGAGGCAGTTAAAGTTGGGGAGTCAAGACTAAACCATTTGTTGGGGGTGTTTAGACTTATAATAAATTATTCATAACGATTTGACACAAACCAGAGGAATAAAATATACCTGAGAACACAGATTATACTCTACAGCGTAGAGACTGGGTTTTTTCAGTGGCATTTCGTAGGGTGAGTGAGTTTACTGCTGTATAAAGTTTGAGGCGCGTTTTTTCTCCTGCTCCCCCTGCAGGCGACCTGATGTATTGTCCACTCTACAATAACGAAGTTAATTGACGAGAGACAGTGTTTTTAATCTCTCATACACATCACCAGCCTGTAATATTTATCTCCCGTAGATTTTACTTTTATTCGCAAAAATACGGAATAAAGTGTGTTCCGTTGTTTTAGTTTCAAACAATAAACACAAGACGTTTCGGTATTGTACGGGACGGTTTTATTAAGACAAGTGTACGAACAGCTCTGGGTCCTTTTCAATGCTCAGAGTATTAAATGGCTTTCTGATTCCTTTCTTAGAACACTAGTTAGGGTGTGTCCTAACAGGTGAATAATGGAATTTAGTGCCCTACATGTGAAGAAATGTTGGATTGGAAGTAACATTTTTATTCATTGTGTCTTTTAAAGAATGTTTTTATGCTTTTATTTCTGAGTGGTTTAAAAAAAATTAACTTTATAATGTGTGTGCGTGTGTGAGTGTTAACATTTGTGATGTGTATGTGTGTAGAATAGGCCGCAGATGCTGGGGAAGAAAAGCATCACACTATGAAGTTACTCAGTGTGATGCCACTGAAAATGATGTCACTGAAAGTATCACTGAAGGTGATGTCACTCAATACAAGGCCACACAGAAAGTTATTACCCACTTTTCAGCATACGTTTAAGGCATCGTCACGGCTGACCCGTTTGAGATATCAAAAATCCCTCTAGATCACATCGGCCCAGTTTGTTGGCGATCGTATGAATACCCTAGAAGGAGTATATCAAAATCCATCGGGTGTGTTTTGTCAAATGACCCAAAATAACTTGGGTCTTAACCTGACTTCCTGTCCTTTTTTCTTTACTGATCAGAAGAACGACGGTTCAATCCCCAGCTCCACCAAATTGCCACTGTTGGGCCCTTGAGCAAGGCCCTTAACTCTAACTGCTCCAGGGACGCTGTATCGGATAGGGCTGATCCTACGCTCTGACCGCAGTCATGCTGGGATATGTGAAGAAGGATTTTCAAACTGTCTACCAGTGGCGGATTGTGCAAAAAAATTTTGGGAGGGCGCAAACAAAATTAAAATTAAACTTTTAATACTCGCCTGTAAATAGGTATTTATCAGGTGATTATGCGGTGATCATTACTACTAGCATAAAATAAAGGCATGACTCACATCGCATCCAGCCAGCAGCTCCGCTTGCCATAAGAAGTGCTGGAAAAGGCTCGTTGAGAATGGTCCAATCACATGAGCCCAAATATTTTAAAACTCTATGATTCGTTAGAACAAAAGTGGGAGGGTTCAGGGCGCAAAGTGCTGCGCCCGAAGGATGATTTGAAAAGATCCAATCACAGCTCAGCCTCAGGTCACATGCTTTTCAAAGATTTACGTGTCTACATACACACTCGTTTGTCCGGCGCCCCGCGTACACGAACACAAATGAACGTAATACAGTTTAGATTTTTTTTTAATTGCAAATAAATAATTTTAAGAAATACAGCGGAATTCTGTGACTAAATTACTTTATTTCATTATTAAAAATAGTAATTATGATGTTAAATAATGACATGTTAAAGGAGCATTCTTCTCTGCCTAATTTTAAGGGGGGCGGTGCCCCTGCGCCCCGTATTGACCGGCCGCCACTGCTGTCTACCAATTTTTACGAGTTTTTAAGCATTTTAAGACCCCCAAAAAGGTGAAAGAAATAATCCTTAGGAAAACAAGATGGTCCTGTGCACCCTATAGTGCTTGCGCCCTAATAATAATATTAAGTGCATTTTGTGAGTTCTACATTTTTGCGACTTTGTTCCCATATTCCGGCAGCAGTACAATTTACATGTTTTAAATGTAATGATAACTTTGGTTCTACATGAAGTATCAGAAAACCTCCTGCGTTGAAACACACTGGCAGGACTTTCATATAACGTTCCACTTTTTTTTTTTTTTAAACAGTCATTGACCAATGCAGTATTGTCAGCTCGGATATGTGCTGCTTGAGTTATAAGGGTTTTAATCTTCCAGTTTTTTTGTTTTTGTTTTTGTTTTTTTAAAGCAGCGCCATATCTGCAGAGCATGTTCGAACGTCAGTACGAACTTCTATTCTTCTATTCCACTGCATTTACTGCCTCTCAGTACACCGCGCTTGCAGTAGCAGAATAAACAGGTACAGTACAGGAGCAGTAGCGTGAAAATAGCGTGAAAGGGAACTGTCCGCTACTACGGTAGTTGATCAAATGCGAATGGCTTCGCTCTCCTGGACAGACTTTTAAAAGGGTTGGCAAATATATTGTACGGCTCCGCAAGTATACTTCATATGTTGGAAACACCATAAGCAAGTATGACTCAATATACCAAATTTCCATGAATGTGACCAAGACTTGACTAAAACATAACCAAACTTGGCTTAGATGAAAAGAAAGGCAAGCCAAAAAAAAAACACAAGACAGATTTTGCAAATACATTTAAACATTCAAAAGAAAATTTAAATAAGACAGCAGTTTGATCATTTGATTTTTACTCACTTTGTTTAAATGTACATAAATTAAGCATCAGCATTACTGCAATTGAAATGCTGCAAAATCATGCACATTTTGAAACAAAACGTTCAGATGTCTGAATCAGATTTATTTTACTACTTAACATTCCCAAAAACAATTTAAAAAATGTACTATTGATATCATTTATTTTTTTGTGCAGGTTCCGAAGCTAGTGTGTTTTGATGGATTCTGGGCCTTCTTGCACACACACACACGGACCCATTGTGTTGTTGCAATTTTGCCATACACCCTGGTGCTGGGGCGGTCAAATTGCCCTGTTGTAATATATCGCAAGTTTGACCCTTGTAATATAATTTATTATAACAACAATAAATTATTTGCTACCGTGTTGAATAGTCTTTTAACACCATTTTATTCTTCCTAACTATCTCTCAATGAGATGATCAGAACAGCCGATGGTGGTCAGCTCTCTCTAGACTGGGCGGATACCCTGGATAACACAAAATTCTCACAAGCCTCTTCTTGGCCTACTGTGTTAATCCTGCCTGGGCTAACAGGAAGCAGCTGGAAGACGTAATCCGTTTATCGCGTATGGCTTGCTGGACCATGTGCAGGATGCACATGGTCCAGCAAGCCATACGCGATAAACGGATACAGGTGAGTGTGTGTATAGTCTCTATGTACTGTAGACATGTGTACGGAATAACAGGTGTAGGAACGATGATCTCTGAAGACATATAGTGATGACTTGATTGATATAGTGTGACATGACTGTAAGTCATGCTAGAAAATGTCTCGGGTTACTTAGCTGTAACCCTGTTCCCTGATAAAGCGGGAATGAGATGCTGCGTGAAAACGCTATGGGAACATCTCTTTGTTTCTGGTTGTGAAGCCTATGTATGTCAAAACCGCCGAATACTTCGGCTTATAACCTCTGCCAGGCATGACGTCACCGAATAATTTTTGTCTGAAGGACGTCCAGGCACGAAAGCAGTGCGGCATTGGAACGCAGCATCTCATTCCCACTTTATCAGGGAACAGGGTTACAGCTAAGTAACCCGAGACGTTCCCTTTCAAAAGCTACACTCAATGCTGCGTGAAAACGCTATGAGAACGAGAATACCAACGCCGCCACACTGCAAGTGTCTGGACCCCCAGGTTGTGTAGCGTGTGCGCACAATAGCCAAGGAGGTCTCAGACGTAGCTCTGGGATGCTGACTCAAGGATCCACGAGCCCGGAGTAGCATTGACATCCGGACTATAAAATCTAACAAACGTGTGTGGAGAGGACCAGCCTGCCGCATCACACACCTGCTGCAGGGGGATGCCTCTTGCCAGAGCAATTGATGAGGCAATCCACCTGGTTGAATGAGCCCTAATTCCCAGAGGCGAAGTGTGACCACGCGCCTCATAGGCTAGGACAATAGCATCTCTCACCCAGTGTGACAGAGTCTGTCTAGTGGCGGCCGCCCCCCGGTTGCGACCCCCATGGAAAATAAAGAGCTGCTCTGACTTACGCCACTGGCTAGTGCGGTGGATGTAAATCCGAAGAGCACATACTGGAGACAGTAAGTGAAGTCTTTCCTGCTCCGGAGCTGTGAAAGGCGGAGGACAGAAGGCTTCGAGAACGACTGGGTGCATGGTCGAGAATGGAACCTTGGGAAGATAGTTCGGGTGAGGATGCAGAATAGCTTTGACTAGCCCAGGGGCAAAGGCTAGGCAGGATGGGGAGACTGACAGAGCCTGCAGCTCACCAATCCTCTTCAAAGAAGTAATAGCCATAAGAAAAACCATCTTAAGAGACAGAAGCCTGACAGGCGCTGACTCTAGTGGTTTGAAAGGGGGTGTCAGCCAGACCTTCAAATACGATAGCCCATGAAGGGACCGTCTCTCTAGTGGGCAGCCTCAACCGTTTAGCTCCACGAATAAAACGTGCAACTAAATGGTGCTTTTCCACAGAAACCCCATCGGCCAGAGCGTGCCGAAATAGCGGCTATGTATGTTCTGAGAGTACTAGGGCATAAGCCAGAGGACAACTTTTCTTGCAGAAACTCCAGCACTGAAACAATCTGGCAGTGGACTGGGTCTACATGTCTTACCATGCACCAACTTTCAAATACACTCCATTTGAGGGCATAAGTTCTTCTAGTGAAGGGAGCCCTGGCACTTGAAATGGTTTCAATTATACTGGCTGGAAGACCAGCATGTCTTAGTTGGTCCCCTTCAGGGGCGAAACGTGGAGGTTCCAGAGCTCGGGCCGGGGATGAAATATTGTCCCCTGCGCCTGAGACAGAAGATCCCTCCTCACTGGAATCACCCAGGGTGAGCCGTCGAGGAGATATATTAGATCCGAGAACCACACTCTGGTCGGCCACTGGGGCGCTATCGATAAGAGGCGCAAACCCTGTTGACGGACCCTCGGCAGGACTCCTGGGAGCAGAAATATCAGAGGAAACGCATAAAGGCGTAATCTGGGCCATGTGTGGGCCATGGCGTCCA
Organism: Clarias fuscus; assembly: GCA_030347435.1. Lineage (NCBI taxonomy): Eukaryota > Metazoa > Chordata > Actinopteri > Siluriformes > Clariidae > Clarias > Clarias fuscus. The sequence goes on along the minus strand of CM059224.1, from coordinate 8,840,463 downwards.
GACCCAGGTGAGCTGGAGGAGTCAGAGTAGTAAAAGGGGTGGAGTTTCCAGTTCCCATTTGTCACAGGTTGTCTGGATAGCAAGTCCGCTCCTACATTCATGTGCCCCGGAATGTAAATCACTCTGAGGGACAGGAACTTGTCCTGTGCCCGAAGCAGAACCTGGTGCGCTAGCTTGTTCAAGTGGCGCGAGCACAGTCCATCCTTGCGATTTATGTAGAAGACTACCACAGTGTTGTCCACCCGCACTAGGACATGGTAGCCTCTCACCTGCTGGAGGAAGCGTTTCAGGGCCAGAACCAGAGCCATCATTTTGAGGCAGTTGGTGTGCCATGCGACAAGATGACCTCTCCAGCTCTCTTGTGCTGGACGGCCATCCAAGACCGCACCCCAGCCCGTAAGGGAAGCGTCTGTCGTTTTGCATCTTGCGACGACAAGACGGACCTAAAGTGGGACCCAAAGTCAGAAACCGGGGTCTGAACCACATAGAAAGGGTACGAAGTCCCGGCGCGTAACCCTTATTAGCCTCTGGGGATTGGCCCTTGAGTGAAATCCCCTGGCTCTTAGCCACAACTGAAAACGCCCTCATGTGCAGAAGGCCCAAAGGTATCACCGTGGATGCAGATACCATTAGACGTAAAGATCTTTGAAAGTGATGGAGGCACTTTCTGGCCTAGCTTGATTTCCTTCAGGGTGTTGGAGGATGGGTTCAACACAAGTGGGAAACAGCTGTGCCCACCTTGTGATCGAATCCCATGTGACACCCAAATATGTTGTCCTCTGAACAGGAAAGAGAACGCCTGTCGTGGCGTTGAGTCTCAATCCTAAAGAATGGAGATGAGCTAGGATGACATCCCAATGTCAAAGTGCTAGCTATTAAGACTGAGCTAGGATCAGCCAGTCGTCTATGCAATTCAGAATACGGATGCCCTGGAATCATAGAGCCAGAGCTGCATCCGTGCATTTTATATGTGCGGGGTGACAGGGCTAGGCCAGATAGAAGGACCCGATACTGGTAAGCTCTGCCCCCGAAAGCAAACCTCAGGAACCTCCTGTGTTGTGGCAATATTTCTATATGAAAATATGCGTCATTCAGGTTGACCGTCACAAACCAAACCTCTGGTTGAATTTGAGAAACAATCATTTTGGCTGTCAACATTTTGATGTTCAGCCCAAGAAGATTGGACGCAACCCCCCATCTCTCGTCTGGCAGGGGAACATGCTCTATGGCCCCTTTTGCCAGCAAACTCATTCTGTAACTACCAAGTCAGCAGATGCGCTCGCTCCTGTTTCATGGAAGTGAAGACCACGCCATTGAAAATGCGGAGAAAGATGTGCAACGAAGAGAGGGGGTGTTAGGTGTCCGGCATCCTGAAACAAGGCAGGAAGGAACCGAGCACCTAACATTTCGCTGGAGACCGCTGCTTCCCGAAACACCAGTGGTGGCGGAGATTAGACAACGGCCCCCATAGGGTGCCAGGGAGGAGTCTTTATCCCTTATTGGAATTTTTACACGTCCTTCCCCAGGGGGAGACACCCCCGTGGTCCTGGGCACGTCAACCTCAGGACTCAGGACTCCGCATTTGGCGGAGATAATGCTCCTTAGGTCTGGTGCTTTTTTTTTTTTTCTCTTTGAGGTGGATTGCGAAGCGCGACGAGTCCTTCCCCTGTCTCTACGAGGGGGTAGCTGGCTCGGCACACTCTCCTTCTGCGCCTCACGCCTCATGGGGACCAGACCTGGCTCCTGAGCACAGCAGGGGAGAAACCTCACAGAGGTCTGCTTGTAGAGCTTCGCCTCCCGAACCTAGTGGTTCCAAAGAAGCCGGAAGGCGAGAGGGGGGGCATCAAGGAGGAAAACGCGATCCCTGACCTCGATGCCCGTGAGGTTAAATCACAGATGTCTCTCTGTGGCGGCAGCAGCAGCCATAGAACGGCCGATAGCACGGGTCGTCTGTTTAGTGGCACAGAGAAATAAATCTGTGGCTTGGCGCCATCAATAGACCTGCCAGTGCTCAGAACTCTTAACAGGTGAGCTTGGTATGCCTGCAAAACTGCCATGGTGTGCAGGGCAGCACCAGTCTGACCCGCTGCCTGAAAAGCTTTCCCCACCAACGAAGATGTTAGTCTACACGGCTTGGTGGGCAATGTGGGCTTTTTCAGGGAGGATGAGCTCCCAGGAGATAGCTCGCAAGCGTCTCTTCAATCTGGGGTATCATCATAAAACAGGGGCTGAATAAGGCTTATTCCATGAAAGAGTTAACTCGTCATGGAGGTCGCCAAAAAAAAGAACCCTCGTTGAGGCCCCTCCCCTGGCCACCCAACAGAAACCTGTCGTCTAACTTTGAGCGCTTGGGGATTTTTTTTTCTTTTATTTATTTATTTTTGCGGCGAGAGAGGAAATCTATTCGGCCCCTTCACACAAAGCGCCGGAGCGTGCTTGAGAAGCGGACGCTAAACACTTCCTGATCCGGCGAGAGCGCGAGAGAAAGGGGGAATTCCGTCTCATGTGCGTCTGCCAGATCGGCACGCTATGTCTATGGAAGCAAGGGAGGAATCTCTTCCGTCTGCTCACAAGAAGCGCCGGAGCGCGCTTGAGAAGCGGACGCTAAAAACTTCCTGATCCGGGGGAAATCCCGTCTCATACGCACGTGAGCCCCAGGAATGCGCCGCGGCTCGCGGTTTCTCTTTAAAGAAAGCGTGCCGCGCGCGAAGTGCCTTTATCGGTAAGTAAAGTTTTTCTTTCCTACCGTGATTCTGTTGCACACACACTCGCAAACACAAAGCGGTCCTGAAGACAAAAAGATCTGAGGATGTTTCCAGTTCACTCCTATTTATAACCTGCAGGTGCACCTTATTCGGTGACGTCATGCCTGGCAGAGGCTATAAGCCGAAGTATTCAGCGGTTTTGACATACACAGGCTTCACAACCGGAGAACACAGAGATGTTCCCATAGCGTTTTCACGCAGCATCGAGTGTAGCTTTTGAAAGGGAACTGCAGTCTTCAGTGACCCTTCTCTCTCAGGTGTGTGGTGATGACTAACTGAGGTTTTGGAGGAGAAGAATTGCTGGTAAGAAACTTGATTTGTCTGTTTCTTTAGCCACACCACACTATTTTCCTCTAACAATACAGTTCTTTTCTGCGTTCTTCCTTAGTTACTCCTGTCATCTTTAACTACCTTTATATCTCTTGCTGCTAAAGAAGAATCTCCTTGGAGACAGTCAATGAATCGGTGTTCGACTTGCACAATACACACACAGTTTATATCTTATCTACATGAGGTTCATATAGCTCCAAGAAACAAATAGCAGAGACATTATGACACTTCTGAAATATATCGTAAAATTCACCTTAAATACATTTATTTAGTATTTAAAGTCCAACACTTTAAATCTTGAGTCTGGGCATCAAGTTGCAAATTTGAAAGTTCACAAAAGCAGTACATACTGGTGAAATTTATAAATTCAAAGCAACAGCGTTTGTAATATAAAGAGACTGAAGAAAATGTATTGAATATTACTAGTCATCTAGTATTTATTACTATAGTTTATCTATTAGGCGGCACGGTGGTGTAGTGGTTAGCACTGTCGCCTTGCACTGCCGGGGTCGATTCCCGTCTCTGTGTGTATGGAGTTTGCATGTTCTCCCCGTGCTTGGTGGGTTTCCTCCGGGTACTCCGGTTTCCTCCCACAGTTCAAAGACATGTAGGTTAGGCTAATTGGCGTTCCCAAATTGCCCGTAGTGAGTGTGTGTGTGCCCTATGATGGATTGGCACCCTGTCCAGGGTGTACCCTGCCATGTGCCCTAAGTCTCCTGGGATAGGCTCCAGGCCCCCCGTGACCCTGAATACAGGATTAAGCGGTATAGATGGTGAGTGAGTTTATCTATTACAGTGATTGTCCAGTTTGTGCTGAGATGTTCTCTTATACGTAGCTTAGAGAACAAAATATGTTACGTACATTACATTTTCTTATTTTCTCTTACTCTCAAGATGTTGTTGCTAAATTATCTCGCAGGTAAAGGGGGCGACTCAAGAATGATCACCCTGTTCGTGATCTGGAACTTGTTCAAGTCCTCCACATTGCTGGAGCAGACAATCAACAATCTGCTTTTCAATCGATACCTTACTAGTGACCTGTGCCAAGCCACGATTGGGTTTCTGTTCCTTATCTACGTTCTTAATTGATTTTATTGATTCATGATCTACTGCTTTTATAAAAAATAATAGCAAATAAAATTAAACCGTATATAAAGTTTAATGATGATAGTAGTGGTTCAACTGTTGCCACGGTTGGGCTGTTGAGCAAGGCCCTTAACCGTTAACATCTTGGGTGTATAATGAGATAAATCTAAATCTCACTCTGGATAACATCTGCCATATGCCTTAATTTTAAACGTAAATATATTGCACAGACATACTGATAGCTTTGTTCTTTAATAAATGATACAATTTTGGGGGAAAAACTGCCAACATTTATTCTGGTGGTGTTGCATTTTCAATCTAGAATAATTATTCCTTTCTCACAGAAGAATAATCAGCCTGCCCTGGGGACATGCTGATGTTAAACTCAATAGAGCATTCAGAACCGTTTAAATATTGATGCACAATAGTTTAAAAAAAAAAAGGTTTTATATATTTAAGTCTAAAAGTTACACAGATCTTTACACAGATCTACAAATATTAATGTTACTGCTTGTCTCTCCTCAGACACAGAAAAATCCTGGAAAAGGTTCTAGACATAGACCATGTGTTAAAGGTATTCACTACTAATCCTGACATCGTCCTGCTTCTGTAATACTGTAGCCTATAAAGTGCAAAAGTTTGCATACACATAAGATAATTTTTTTTTCTTTACACTAGGCAGGTTTAATAAAATATATTTGATATCACAATAGTGCAAAAGAATAATAAACTCAAATATTTACCTTTATCATTGACTCAGAAACTATAATTTCATGTCCTGTGAACCTTTCTGTAACTTGGACCTGTAGAATATTTGTAGAAAAGATGGATTATCAGAAACATACGGCCAACATTTAGTTTCTCCCAGTCACAATGCATGAGGGGCTGCGCTTTGCACTCTGCAGTAATTATTGGTGTACCGTGTTGATTTAATTAAATTGAGGAACGAAACATTTTAGGATAAACATATAGGAAAATAATTGACAGTGGAATAGTAAAGAAGTTAAATTTCAAGATGTGGAACATGTTATTTCCTCTTTTTGTTTGTTGTTGTAGCCATAAATACATTTTTTTTCTCTCCTGAAGTTAATAAGACAAAAAAAAAAAAAAACCCTGCAGGTTATCATGTAAGCATGAAGTCCTTCATCTTTACCTCTGACTATTATGAAGTGCTGTCACTTCCAAAAATTTTAAACATTTCCCTATTGAAAACTTATGACATTTTTAGCTGTATACGTGAAGCAGAAGCCATACACTTATGTTTTATTGTCATAACTGCTGTTATAGGAAATGAGCCAACTTCTGACCAATCAGATTTAAGAACTCAACAGAGGAATAATGCTAATTGCCTTATTTTCAGTTCAGCCTACTGAAAGATAATTAACTGAAATATTCTTGATTAAAAACCCATTTTCTTGGCATATAGGCACGCACGATTCGGGATTTGAAGAGCGCTTCACGTCTGTGATGTTTGGCTACAAGTCCTGCGCTAATGATTATGAGGACTGTCCATATTACAAACTGACTCAGATGGCTGTCCCTGTTTTGTGCCTTAACGCAGCTGATAATCCCTTATCCCCAAAGCACAGTGAGAAACGTACGTCACTTATTTATATAAAAAACCAACCAAACATATTGATCTTGTTCCTAAAGTTACCATACTACTTTCTTTCCCTCTACACAGCCTTACTGGTGACACTGGCTACACGGATCGGGTGTTCAGTCAGTTCGAGCACAAGGAGGACCTGAAGGAGGCCTGCTGCATGACCGACATCAAATAAAGCACTGCACATAGAATTTAAATTCATTAACCACTGATACACATCTCTGTCATAGATTGGACCTGAGACTCATGCATTAGTAGAATGGATAAGGAAGCCCAATATCACAAAAATGTCATACTGGTTAAATTATTATCCTGTGAAAGTAATTGTTTATACAGTTTTAGGTTAAACGTTTCTCTTGTCATTTTCTTTGTCTTGGCATTAAGAGCAGTGGCCTCTTAATTGTGTGTTAACAGGTTTATCACGGATGATGCTCTAGGTGTTTAAAAATCTTGTGACACACACTTACACACACATATGTCACACATTTACTTTTTAGTTAGTTTTTTTCCCTTTTCCACCTCAGTGATTGTGTGTGTTATTTTTTTAATTATATATTTTTTCTATTTTTTTTCTGACATATTGGTGTTATATCTTTCACTTGGATGTTTAAAGTTGCATTTAGTAACTCCAGCTGGTTAAAACGGGAAAAATGGTGCCTGTCTTTATTCTACCCAGTGTACATAAACCTAATAGCTTAATAGCTGTAAGGGAGACTTGTGAAGTCAGGCAGTAAAACACACTTATCGTACACAACCCTGAACCCTTTCAACTGTGACTTGTTTTTCAAATAAAACCCCTTTTTGCCTCTCGCAATTTGATATTGTGAGATTATAGGCTTACAAGTTTAAAATTGATTTTTCACATGATTATCCACCAGGTCTGTCAGTGATTTTAGATTGACAAAATTGTTGTAATTATAATTGATACCTTTAGACTTCATTGATGTTTAACCTTTTATAGTTTTGTAACCATATGTTTTAGGATCTGCACTAATTAATTCAACAATGTGAGCTCCACCATCTTATTCGCTATTTAGACCGCCTAATTAATCGCCCAATCAGTATCAATGAATGAACACCATTCCGTTAATCGATTGATAAAATTTTAAAGTTCAAGTTTTGCATACTGTGTGCTATAGTAAAAATGCCAATGAATACATTAGAATTCCTAGACTTTATCAGCCTTTCGTCTGCATGACGCCATTGGATATCCTGAACTTTCCTGTTTGATATTTAGAAACATTGTAATGTAATGCCATACTTCAAAGACTTGCGATTTCGATAGAAGCCGATGTTTCCTACAAGAGCTCTATTCTGATATGAAAGGTTACATTTACTTTTACTGAGCGCATACTTTTTCACATACCTTTGCTGAGCACACATTCTGTATAGAGGAAAGAGGAGTTTTCTTTTTACAGGTGCCCACTGACCTGGAAGTTGTGCAACTTTGGCTCTGATGATACCTAAGCAATTTTCTATAGGCTGAAGTCACAAAAAATTATGGTAGGAGGACCGATTGGTTACGTTTTTGTCTTACACATTATAAGAGAAAGAAAGAGATTATAATCAATCATCGATTTTCTGACCTTGTTATGCTTCATAATGTAAATGCAAGTTTGACCACCGAAAAGAGCATCTCGGGGGTTTAAATGCACTGGAGAGTCCTTTAAAAAGTTTATGACATGGATGTCAGTTTTCTTAATTTTATTCCACTCATGTTCCCACATCACTGTGACTTGCAAATTATGAATATCTTGCATTTTGTTTTTGCCATAAATGTTTGATGGACATTTTTGAAGCTATAGCATGAAATGAGCTACAGTAAGAGGATGTGGGGTCATCTAGTGGGAAACAGTGTACACATCCATAGAATCCAAAAGCCATGTGTATCTTACCGATGATACAATAACCATTGAGAAAATAGTTACTGAACCTGGCTTCACCTTCATGTAACATATGCTGATTGGACAGTTTTGGGTGGCTTCTAGCCATTCCTAGCCAATGTACTGAGGTTGTTGAGAAAGATTTTTGTTTGGCTGGATAATTATCTAACGGGGGAATCCCAATGTAGTTTGTGGAAGCTCTTGATATGCATTTAAAAGGACCAACTTTTTGACTCCAGGTTAGGTGATAAATTAGTTCAATCAGAGCAAAAGACTCTCAAAGATTGGAAAATTAAAAAAAATAAATTTTCTTTCCTTTTTTTTCTTTTAAAAAAATACAGCCAAAACTATGAAATAAAAACAAACCCAATCAACTTGCCATACAAGGATAAAAAAATCCCTGTGTAGAGGCTTGCTGCATCAGTGAAACACTGCAAATTGCTGTAGTCACTACTGCAGAGAAACACCCTCATACCACCTCCATACTTACTCCTACTGTAGGGATGGTGTTATTTGGATGGTGAGCTATATTGGAATTCTGCCAGACATATAGTTTGGTGTCATTCTTATATGACCACCTGCGTTTTTGCACAGCTCAGTTTTGACTGCATGTGAATATTCTTATGGATTGACTTTTTTCTTGCAATCCTTTAACATAAGCCACGTTTATGGAGATTTTGTGATATTGTTGTCACATGCACACAAGGAACACTCTTTGTCATAAATTCCTGCAACTGCTTCAGAGTTGCTGTAGGCCTCTTAGTAGCCTCTCTGACCAGTTTCCTCCTGGATCTTTCATCCAGTTTGGAGCAACTTCCTGATCCAGGGAGGATCTGTGTGAACCAAATACCTCACACTTCTTAATATTAGACCTCACTGTGCTTATAAGCAGTGATAAAGCCTTAGAATGTTTTTTTTTCATATCCTGTCTTTTGCCTGTGTTATTGATCTGTGCTTGCCAAAGCCTACCAGACATTTATCCTCTGTGTCTGTGCCCACTATTTTCTTATAGCTGCAGCCAAAGGAGGGAAAAGACGGGCATACTCCAGCAGAGCATCCTTATGGCACACGAGGCACATGCAGTGGCAGCTGCTAGTGTCTCTGCCCTAATGCTCTGCCACATAGCCACCCAGCACCCCCGCCACGGACCCAACATCATGGTTTAGAAGCCACTGCAAGGTGTTCCCCAGTACTGACTAAACTGCACCTCCATCCAAGTGAGTATGTGATGCCAGCTAGCAGGGTTCACTCCCTCAGCAGTGATCTGTCCCAATAGCATGATAGGCAACCCTACTTACTAAAGTTGTAAAACCTTACATGTAGCTGTAAAAATCAATAGAATACAGAATTTGCCATATTTTCAACTGCAGTCATGTTTTAGACAAGGTGTTACAGAGATAACAAAGGGATTGGGATTGGCTGCTCTGTAGTAGACCTTTGAAAATTACCAACCAAAAGTCTTATGTTAAGCAAGAAATAAATAACCCCCAAATTTTTTTAGTGCATGCACACAAAACCTCCATCATCTTATTGCCACCATGCCTGAACAATCTTTTGGGTGAGGAGGATGGCGAAATCATAATTACCATCTTTCTTTTTGAAATCTCACTTTTTAATCGTGTTAGTATGTCTTGAAGACCATGAAATGCCACACAAACCTCTGCCTCTGTTTAAGTGGTGAATGACAAAAATTGTCTTAAATTTTTATAAGGTGTTTTATAGGCTAAACGCCACATTATTCTGCTTCCTCTGTTCATACTGGAAAATACATAGCTGAATACGGCAATTGCCCAGAACAAGAAGATAATTCTTCTTTAAGCCAAAAAACAAAACAAAAAAAGACTATTGTATAGATAACAATGCCAATAATGTTACTGATGTTAAAAAATACAGCATGCTGTATAATTAAAGTATCAGTATAAAATTATTTTACATAGACTTGTTAATTACATTGTGTTTTTGAAACTAAGGACAGAATTCGCCAATGCTAATACTGTATTAAAAGGGTATGTGGTTTAAGCTGTAATAAAGTTATATCCCACCTGGGCATGTTTGACATGTGCAGTAAAATGGAATAAAAACCTTCAAGAGAGCATCTTTGGTTTGTTTTGCTAGAGGACATGAAGCTCATAACCAGCTAATTTGACTGTTTTCACAGTTACAGACCTGAGCAACCCTTGGTTCTGTTTTCCTGTAGCAAATTTCAATCATTCAATCAAGATTTTGCACTGAAGTTGCAGTACATCATCAATAGCAAGTAGCTTAGCCACAAGTAAGCCAGTAGACAAGACTGAATAGTGCTAACAATAAACTAGCCGCTAAGATTGTGAAACTCTAATGTTGACGATTACCTTTACTAACAGTGGTTAGTATATTCAGTGTTGTACATATTACCATCACTTGGGCTGTATATAATTTTGTATATAAACACATAAAACAACAAATCGCCACTTTACATTGCTCCCAGTCTCAACAGCCGTGTTGATTTGATAGCTCTTTGTGAATGGAAAATGGGAAAGGAACTGGTCATTAAGAAGGCTGCATAGTTGACAAGTTGAAATTTCAAGTTGAGGGCATATTTTCTGTCACTTTTACTCATTTTAGGCATGAAATTATAAATTGTGACTTTTCCTCAAACACAGTATATGAGTTGTTAGCATGGTAACTCAAATTGAACCAACTAAATTGTAGGACTGGAACTTTGTTTATGGGCAGGAATAGGGAGTAGACTTGAGTAAAAATACTTCAAATAATTCAAGATAATTTAAGACCTGTAAGTCATACAAGATAAAAAAAAGAAAAGAAAAGGTTTTTTATTATTTTAGGCCAAATGAACAAGTTCTTTGGTCTGTCCTCTGCTTTGATAAGCTTACTGCCATCAGCAGACACACAGTCAAACAAGCAAACAGAAAATCAGAAGTTTCTTAGCATTCTGTTACTTTAAAGGCCATAAACAATTTTAACATGTGCTGGTAAAATTCTGAAAAACAATGAGTGGAATTTGTACAGATGTCCAGAGACGAACCAGGAAGTGTTAGCTCAAGACAGAGGGAGCATGAACGATTTGACACATTAGTATCAGAAGAGGAGGAGAGTAGAGTTAGCACACGTTTATATGAAAAAAAAAAAAAAACATTAACAGTCCAGACATTCAAACATTTGCAAGGAGGCTGCAATAACCAAATATATTAAACTTTGGGACAGTTTAATTAATTAATTAATTAATTAATTAATTAATTAATTAATTATTAATTAATTAATTAATTAATGCCTGATTAATACAAACAAACAAAAAGGCATAGCTGCTGGGTGCACTGTGTTGATTGTTGTGGGAGTTCATTAGCCGCCCTTTGCAGTTACCCTAAGCCAGGGTTGAGAATCAGTGCACTAGATGACGTTCCTTAGATTCTACATTGACCTATTAGGTGGTGTTGTTGAGGCAGGTGGAACCCTTAGCCAATGCTGCTGGTTGAGACTCTAGGTTAGTTTAAGTTGGCGGTTCAAGCTGCTCTATTCCTAACCCTGCCTTCTTCAGGGGCACCATATCATGGCCTGTCTGAAATTTATTCATATCACTGCTCCTACACTTGAACACTTCACTGAGACTAATACTAAGACTAAAACTACAGTCGTGGCAAAAAGATTGTTCTTCACCAAACTGTTGTTGGATTGTTGGAAGAAGTTGCTGTTGGAGGGTGATTTGGTACCATTCTTTATTCATGGCTGTGTTTTTGGGCAAAATTGGAGTGAGCCCACTCCCTTGGATGAGAAGCAACCCCACACATGAATGGTCTCAGGATGCTTTACTGTCACAGGACTGATGGTAGCGCTCACCTTTTCTTCTCCGGACAAGCCTTTTTCCAGATGCCCCAAACAATTGGAAAGAGGCTTCATCCGAGAATATGACTTGAATATCCCTGAGAAGTGGCTTCTTTGCTGCCCTTCTTGACACCAGGCCACTAATAATCCTGTTTACATTGGAGTCTTTTCTAGTAAGTGCAGTGACCACTTTTCCACTGGATGTGTTAACAGATTTATACTCAAAAAGACCTTTAAGTAGTTTAATGGACAAGCATTTCATGTGTCTTAGTGTGTTTATCCTGATTCAGAATATGTGGTATTTTTGTTGTTTTCTTATTCAGTACTGTAAGTATGCTCGTTACAACTGAAATATATGCTGTCCCCTTGTTTACTGCTGACTTGCCTGAGTAAATTTATTAAAGGATTAAAGCAAGGGCGACTCCGGAATTTATTGTTTTTGCAGTGGAAAGCTTTCAGGGTCCTCAGCGCCAGTAAAAAGGAAACGACGGATGATTTCTTTAGTAAAATAAATGCTAGTGGTGGCAGTCCTTCTATTTTTGGAAAAGAAATGAAATCCTTAAAGAGACATACAGCTTTGTTCACCATAACACACTTATTCACCACAACACATTATAATAATTAATGTATATTTTTTGAAGCCATGTGTCTCATCATAGAATACAATTCTTATCCTGCAACAATATTTTCCCTACTTATCAGTCCGAGTTCATATCGGATCATGGCATAGTCACAGATATAAATTTAGCTCTATTTGTTCCATGTAAAATGAACAACATTGTGCAGTCATGCTGAAAAAACAGACCTCAGTGTCAAGTCTGCGGATTTTTAATAACCTGCTCACTAGACTTCAATTAAGAACTCTAACACACTAGTAGTGCATTGAGTCATTTTGCCAATAACAATAATAGAAAAAAAAAATCTACTGTGAGACTGAACACATTTTTGTAAAGTATACAATGTTGATATCTGTATTGTCATACAAAATAAATAAGGGGTGTGAACAATGTCTCATGTCTTGTAAAATACCTAGTTTTATTTCAAGACAGACTTATTTGTTATGTTATTGCACAAATGAACATTGCACCACAGATTAGATATTTGGCCATAACAGAGAAATTCCTGAACTGGTTGGCTCCATAGGCATTTTTATAGCCCATTGTGAATTTCTGAACACATTCAAACTGCTCTCTAGCAGTATTTATAAGTTTTTGAGACAAATTCAGATGGGCTAACCTATGCATACCAGTGTATGTGTACTCTATAAAACATTATTGTAACATTGCTTGTGTTACTTAAGCCCCTGTCCTGTAAAGTAACATACTCTCTCTTACTGTTCTTGTAATTCTTGTTGAGCCATAATGCCTCTATGCCTCCATTGTATCTATATATTTACTGATTTTACTTTCTTGATGATTTTATACTTGAATGAACTAAATATTGTATAATATGTTTTACACAACAGTTAGTTTTGACTGAGCAATCTGATTGGATGAGAGACTTTCCAAGTGCAGTGGTGATAATAGAGTGATAATAATAGACAGTAACATCATAGGTATTCTTATAACTGTTAATTAGACAAATTTTCAATCTCCAGCATGGGTGAAAGTAGGTTGGTACTTATGTCTGCAGTACCGAGTAGTACTGAGTAGAGCAAAACTGCCAGCAAGAAAACACATGTGACACTATCCGTGTTGGGCGTAACGCGTTAGAGTACTTGGATTACTTTTTTGATGTAACGAGTAATCTAAGCCATTTACAGTAAGTACTCAGTTATTTAGTTATTTTAAAAAAAAATTGTAATCCATTATTCAGACAATTTATGTAGCCAGACAGCAGTGATTCCCAATCCGCTAGTGTGTGTGTGTGAAAGTCGTCCTTATTCCTGCTGTCATACCCCTATCTCACCAATGCGGTTTGACTATGCGAGGACTGAAGCACGGAAAGGTGGAAACCTAATCACAGCACTAAAATCGCAGTGAATCATGATGAACGTACAGACACCGACTGAAACCGTGTTGGTGAGATAGGGGTATTGACAGTTAACATATTATGGGCCAAACTTCGCTGAGTGATGATGGTAGAATAATTATAAAGGTCTTGACTAAAACAACATGCATAAGGAAGCACATTTTCTGCAATGGAAAAGTACTCTAACTAGTTACTTTTATCACAAAGTAACACTGTAATGTAACTGATTACTTTTTAAAGACTGTAATTTTGTAATGTAATTAGTTACTTAAAAAAAGTAACATCCCCCAACACTGGACACTATTATGTTAAAAAAAAAAAAAAACACTTTGTCTTGCTTCTAAAATGTTCTGCACCAATTCTGAACCAACTGGGTTCTTTTATTTATGGCAACAAAGCTAACTAGCATCTAAAACATGGCTGAATTCCAAATCACTCTCTAACTCCTGATCAAGTGCACTACTTGTGTTGAACAAGTGATTGTACATCCTACACAGTGCACTACTTTTCCATTTAATGATATTTGGGATTTAACCCTGGAGCCTGGATGTTAACGTAGCTAATATTCTAAAGCGAAATATGTAGAAATATAAAGAGAAAAAAGATTTACAGAACTGTCCACCACTTCCATGGTTTATTCTCCTCACCTTTTGGCTATATAGAAGAAGTAAGAATTTAAAACGTTTTTTTTTTTTTTACCCCTGTTAAGTAACTAATTATGATTACGGTTGCTCTGCCACTCGCGGTTAGTGGAAGGATATGTGTTGGTGGAGCAAAATAACTGGTAAATAAACAAACAAATTATAATCTGTTCATAATAAAAGGTGTTTGTGGAACTGTTGTATAAAAGCAATATCACACTCGAGATGCCTACCGCATCACAGCCGTGCTGATATTCCTCACAACAGCACTTCCTCTCCTATAACATTGCTTAATTAAAAATGTCCAAAGATACAGAAACAACTCACACAGACTTAACCCATAGACCCATTACTTTTTAACTAGTTGAATAGTTAAAATGACTTAAGTAGTTTTAAGTTTGTTATTCTCATGATCTTCCACTAAGAGTTTTTTTTATCTGAAATATTCTGTTAATTCAGTGTTTACGGAATATATATATATATATATATATATATATATATATATATATATATATATATATATATATATATATATTTTAAAAAGCTCGCTTTAAAAAACACATTGTTCTGTCACCATATTATATCGAGCTGCTTTAGAAATCCTGTTGTACACAAAGCAGGACTGATATTCTGTCTTGTTAAATCAACTAAATTAAGCTATAAATTATTATAGCCACCAAGGACTTTTGTCATTTGGAGCCTGCGCTGGCTTAGTGAAAAAGCTGTAAGGAATAAGAAATGTTTGAAGGCATATGATGATTCACTAGCTGACCTTGTGGGATGATCTCAGCATGTTGGCAGAGCTACTGAAATAAGAGAAAATGAGTAATGGATGATGAGATCAGTCTGTTTATTCTTTTAGCAGAAGGAAAAACAAGCAGGAATCCAGCTTCATTATGGTTTAAGGAAAGTGCACAAGCATAGACACATGGAGAGTTTCTTGAGCAAAGTGCACATGCATATTTGCATGTGTTAGTTTAAGCATAAATCAGTCATCACCTATTTACATAACAATGACTCATAAATAATAAATACACAGCGTATTAAATGTATAAAGACATATCAGTATGGAATGGTCTGTGAAATTCATAGTTGCAGTATAGGAAACATTGATGCTGCATTGGGCCATGTTACGTTCCAGAACATATTTGGGTGGTTGTTTTGGTTGTCTGTTGCCCTTTTTCTTTTATTTCAGGGTTCTTAGTGGTTCCATCCATCGTTTGCTGCTTCTGATTGGTTGGCCTAAGTTGCATTATATCAACCAGCCCCGTCATTCCACTCGTCTGATTGGATGCTGCACATCTCATTGCCTCAACCAATCCCGTCATTCACTCTTCTGATTGGCTGCAGCACATCTTTGTACTTCAACCAATCTCATCCACCAGCTGGCTTAAGAAGCTGTTTCAGGACTTAGAGGGAGTCTTGAGACTCACTTTGTTTGAGAGACTGGTTCAGGGAAGTAAGCCACGTGGTATACGGGTCAACATGTAGGTAACTCTACTGTCTAGAGATACACTAGGAAAGAGGGTGCGTGCCAACCTATGTATCCCTTTTGAGTTAGGTAGTGTAGCCAGTTAGGGTGTTTTGCTTATCTTATTTATTTTTAGAGGAGATTAGATGGGCGGGAAAATTTGTGATTAGTTAGCCTGGGTTTTTGGTTTATTTTCAGCCGTACCCATTGCCAGTCTTTCTATTAGTGCCTGACTTTAAACAATTCTTTTCATTTCTGAACATTTCCCTTGGTACTACTTCATTTGTTATGTATGTAAATAAACATCCTTTGTTAACAAAGTATTTGGTTTGTAATCACTTTGGTTCCTACCCGTGCTGGGGATTCAACTTGCCAGTGTCTCACAAATTTAAGTGTGCGACCTGTATACCCCTAGACCACCAAGGGTCGTAACAGGCCAAAACAAAATAATGTGAATTAGCATTTGTGTAGGATCGGACTGGATGGGGCTGGCCTTTGATTCCCACAGGCACAAAATGAGCCTTGGATACCCATAATCTTACAATCTTAAATAAATTTGTAAAATTCTCACTCACTCACTCACTCACCATCTATACTGCTTTAACCTGTATACAGGGTCACGGGGGGGGGGCCTGGATCCTATTCCAGGACACTTGAGAATGCCAATTGAGAACGCCAATTATCCTAATCTGCTCGTCTTTGGCCACCACTTGTAAAAATCTTTGTGATATTATCTGGATGGTATTTCAGAAAGTGGGTTTTGTAACAAACCCTAATCTAATCTCTAACCTGTTTTTCTTTGAAGAAGCCGAAATCAACTCTCGGAATTTGATTTGATGCCTACAGTGATGCAGAGAATACCTTGGGTGAACAGGACAGACAGGACATTTATGGAGTATTATTGGCCTACTTATAGGATTTCTGTCACTTAGCCATGCAAAAGCTCTTTTAATACAGTGCCGTGCAGGATGTAGGATTGGATACATCTTGTCACTGATTCTCCTAATGCAGTTTTGCTTAGGTTTAAGATGGAACTTGATAAAGAAGACATAAATAAATGAAACATTTTAGGTTACATTTGAATGAAATGTATAGCTGTTTATTTTGTACATTTAGGTCTGTTTATGTGATACATGTATGTTTGTTTATTGTCTACATACTGTAGACTTTTCATTCACTGTATTAGCAACATCTGTACACCTACACATTCATAATTCATAATTCATAATTCAATCACATTCATGGCTACTAATAAGCCATGTGACAGCAGCACAATGCATACAATGATGCAAATTTATGGGTCAAGTATTTCAGTTAATTGTTTCGGTTAATGTGAGATAAATAATCACTGACATCTTAGCACCGATTTAAATTGTATAATTCAGATGTAGATGTGGGTGGCGCGGTGGCTTAGTAGTTCGCACTGTCACCCTGCACCTCCAAGGGTTGGGTTTTGATACCTGCCTCGGGTCTGTGTGTGTGTGGAGTTTGAATGCTTGGTGGGTTTCCTCTGGGTATTCCAGTTTCCTCCCACAGTCCAAAATGCATGCAGACTAGTTTAATTGGTGTTCCCAGAATAGGGGTGTCATGTCAATGACAAAAAAATCGAAGTGAACAGGGTGCCAATCCATTGCATGGCACACAATTTGGGCCAGGGTGTCCTGTACACAGGATAAGTGGAATAGAAAATATAAGAAGATTCATGCATGTTGTACCTAATATTATTGCTTTAATTACATATGGCAGACACCCTTATCCAGAGCGACTTACATTTTCTATCTCATTATACATTGAGTAGCTGAGGGTGAAGGGCCTTGCTCAAGGGACACTTTGGTGGTCATGGAATTTGAACCTGGGACCTTCTGAACTGTAGCTCAATGCCTTACCCACTGAGCTACCCCTGACCTGGCTAACTAGCTAGCTGTCAATAGACCAGGTTTCATTGTGAGTGGTGCAGCAGTTAGGACTGTGGCCTCACAAACACGCCTTGGATCCGTGTGCGTGGAGTTTGTATGTTCTGCCCATGCTTGCTGGAATTGCTCTGGGCACTTTGATTGCCTCCCACATCACTCTTGTCCAAAAACATGCATAGTAGCTTCCAAATTGCCCATAGTGTGTGTGCTTGTGTGCTCTGTCAAGGATTGGCATCCTGTCCACTGTGTACCCTGCCTTGTGTCCTGAGTCCCTTGTTATACTGTAGGCTCCAGGGTTCGTGCGACCCTGTCAAGGATAAGCAGAATAGAGAATGTGTGAGTGAGAATAATGTGGTATTTTCCTTCCCAGCATTCCCCCGCCCCCTCCCCTTCTTATCAGTTCTGTGGAAGCCTATCCTGCTTCCCTTGCCATGTCAGGTTTATTGATGATTGCCCTTTCCTAATACCATCCTCCATTTCATGTGGGCATTTAATTAACGGAAAAGACAGTAATGACTTTCCTGGGGATGAGAGAGTTAGGGTGATAAACGGCACATTGAATTACAGAGACAGAGAGATAGAGAGAAGAGAGAGAGAGAGAGAGATTGCTTGCTGAGGGATGCCGTTTGAGCTTGTATGTGTGACTCTTTTTACATTCTGTATGCTGTAGGGATTTTCTTTGTTTTTTTTCATATCATGCACATGTCTTTTTCAGCTTCCAGGGCTTTAATAAAATGGGACTTTATTAGTTTCTTGGTACAGGCGATGATATTGTCAGTGTAACATATTTTATGTGCAAACCTACTGAATTTTTATCTTTATTCTTTATATATCTGCTGTGAAATGGAAAACCGTTCTCAGTGTTACAGAGGATAATGCAAAGATGTGCTTGGTTATTGTGCTTTGCAATTACAGATATCATTTCTGTTCCTTGCAGTGCAGTGATGTATATTGCTTTTTGGATGCGAAGGGTATCAAATCCTAATGACACAAAATCGAACGTCTTCACACTTGCCCTTGGCTGGTATTGATTCCAGATAACACGTCAGTCAGCTTGATGGTACACAAGTATGTTGCATAAACTATTATGAAAAATAACTATTAAAGACATTGTAGCGATTTTATATTTTTGTTGGGAAAAACAAATTACATGCTCTGACACACTCTAATCCTGCGTAATCCTTTTCAGTAGTACTTTTTCAGATGCGGTGCCTCAGTGACATCCCAGTGATATGCTTGCTACGTTCCCCCGCCCCTAAGGTTTGTGTTAAAGAGGCAGAGTATAGCAGCAACAGCATCACATGCTATATTCACTGCAGCAGCATTCAGACCAAGCAAGTGGAAGGAATGTCGGAAATAAACCTCCAAATACCGCAGAGCTGCAAACGAAGATAAGCCAGCTGACTGTGACCTCATTGTGGACAATTTATGGAAGGGGTGTGAGGAGAGGGCTAGCTGTTGATGACTAGCTATAAAGAATCGGTGGACGACGGGTGACGGATCACGGCAGAGGCTGGGAAACAAAAGGAGGCAGTCAAAAAAGGGAGGGGTAAATGAGAGAGAGGGAGCGGGCAGGAGATAAAGCTGCAGCCAGGACCATGAGCTGCACCCTTGTGACTGCATCCTATGATTCGCTGCCTGCTCAGCTGAGTCCCCATCGTGTAAAAGATCCACACTTTGCTCGAAGGCTATCATCTCCACACGGTTTGGGACCCTGCAATTCGTCATCAGTGCCGCGGCGTCCCTCAGCTCTGCCTGGATATCCACGTTCTTCCTTCCAGGATCCAATCAACCTCCACAATCATCACCTGCAGCAGCGCCTCTCCCTGTCACAAAGTTCCAAAGCCTCGCTGGCGCCCCCTGTGCCTCAGGCAGACCGTGGCCCACCATGCTGCCAAGCGGTCGGCATTGTGCCACTGTTACGCTTGGCACTACTTATCTTCAGCTGCCTGTTCTGGGCAGCCGGTTTGGGGATCTTCACCCTAGGAGTCTGGGCACAAGCGTCCCTGGCTGACTACATGCTGCTTTCGTCTAACCACTACCCCAACACTCCTCTGATACTTCTAACTACAGGGGCTGCGATTACCTCCTGGGGTTTCCTGGGATGCTTGGGTGTGGCAGCCAACTTGCCCTGCCTTCTTCGCATCTTTGGCTTCTTTCAGCTGGCCGTGCTGTTCGGGGGATTCGCCGCCGGACTTTCAGGACTCTTTTACAGGGAGGATATTGCTGGAGGTTTCCGCAGTGGGCTACAAAGGGCAGTGGAGGGGTATGGAGAAGACGAAGGACGTGCTGATGCACTGGACAGCCTTCAGAGGGCGCTGAAATGCTGTGGGGCAGAGGGCTGGCAGGACTGGCTCCTGTCTGAGTGGGCTCTACAGGATGCTGTTTCGCTGACAAGTATCTCAGGCAATGACACATATTATGTTTCTGTACCGGACAGTTGCTGCATACGGCGCAAAGGCTGTCATAACAGGCCGCTGCCAGGTGGAGGAACTGGTAATATGGAAGGTGTGGGGATTCACCCACATGGTTGTTTCAAGAAAGTCTTTAGTCATGTCAATGATAATGTCTTTCATATTGCTGCTTCTGTTCTAGCGCTTGCTTTTACCCAGGTAGCGGGTATAATTCTATCATGTCTGCTCGCCAACCGCTTACCTTCTCAGCCTCATAGACGCATTCGTTAGGAAATTCCAGGTTAGCATGAGTTGTTCAATGAAATGCCCTGTTTAGATGGACTTAAACTGTACTTAGATACAATTTAATCCTAGAGCAAAATGAACTTTAAATTTTCATTCTTCCAAGAAACAATGTCGTCCAACAACAAATCCAACCCCAGGGTTGTCCAAACAGTGACATGTCGGTTACTATAACTAAAACTGGCAAAGTATTTTCCACTTTCTTTGGAGATTGTTGAGTGGTGATGATTGCAGGAATTCAAAAAATATTTTGAAATGATACTGACATCCCAAATGTCTTCATACACTATGTGTGTGAGTAATAAGTAATAAGGCAGTGCAGCTCCACTGTTATATCTGGTGTAAAGGATTTGCCATCACAGATAAAATAAAAACATCTTTAGAAAAAAATTTAGATTCTATAAAAAATGTGAATAAAAATAACATTAGAGTGGGTGCACAATGGTGCCAGAGTTTTTAAAAAAGTAAGAATTTTTTATTTAAAAGTTTAGTTTAAGAATTAAGATGTAAGATGTGAGTTTAAATGTTTATACTGTTTTTTACTTTCTTGGCTTAGGTTGCATCACATCTGGACAAAACACGCAATGAATTTCAGCACAGTTATTTAAGTACAGAACAGAATGGCTCACGTGGCAGTGGAAATCGCAATAGTGTGGAGACATTGAAGGCAATTTAGTGAGCTCAAGCATTCTGCCCCATCTGTTAGAAAGGCACTACATAATTTTAACTCAAACCATAGTAAAAGTAAATGGTGTGGAAAATGATCGCAAGCCTGGTGTGAAGAAGGTGCTTTCAGCATTTGCACAAACAGTGTGTTCTGAAACACTCTCTGAAAACTACTGTTATTTAAAATGCATCAGATTTTTGTTATACAAACTGTTTTATATTTGGAGAAGAATTATGATGTAGTCTATTAGCTGAACATGTCTGATTTACAAGTTAAACCAAGTCACGTGTATGTGTTTTTCTTTTGGGGACATTTTAACCAGCCATATTATGAATTCTTTGTGGAGTAATATAAATGGACAATATACTGTACAGTATATTGTATATAAATATGTTTGTTGTGTAAAACACAATATGGTAACTATTTATAGAAAAAAAAACTGAAAGTAGGTATACTGTACACATTTTAAGACAGTAGATAATTCCTATGTATATTTATTCATTATTGACTGAAGATTATCAATACAATATACTCTGCTTTGACCTTTAGATCTAAAAAGATCTAACATATAGCTGTAAATGCCTGTGCTTTACATATATATACGCTTTAGTGCTTGTCTAATACTTACTAATAATACTAGTGATGCCAATAATTCTTCTTAGCTGTGTTAAAGTGAATGTATTTCTGATGAGCTCGATCTCCAGGAGCAGGGTTGACCACCTCCAGAGGTTATTCTACTGAAAGATAGTCTAAAAAGCTTTCATGCAAATCATTTTATTTCCTAAGCGGATGGAGATCTGATACTTTGGATATTTAGCAGCCAGTTAAAATTATTGGGGAGATGGACTGTTTCATACATTATGACTATATTATACTGTATATTCTATCTGTTGATAAATGAGCAACTACTGTATGAGGAGTGCTTTGACGTGTTTGGCAAATGATGATGAAGAAGTTGCGTTTTGCTTTTATTATTTTTGTAAACCCTAAATTAGTCGTAATGTAAGACAATAAATTCAAGTGATTAAACTCCAAATAATGTTGAATATTTTCTATTAGACATTTTCACAGCATTTGAGATACAGGATTTATGATTGAGCTGTAAGCCATATCCACTGAATTGAACAGGGCTTTACATGTCTCATATGTAAACTGTCTCATTTTATGTGTAATATATACACCGTTGATGGGTTGCCACACCCCATACAACACATTCGCTGCTTGCTGGTCCCAAGCCAGGATTAAATGGGAGGGTTGCAGCAGGAAGGACATCCGGTATAAAACCTGTGCCAAGTTGTTGTGAGGATTGATGGTCCTACCACTGTCCTAAATAATATGACTATACATGATGGTCACCATTGGGCTCCATGGTCCCTAGTGGTTTGAAGACCATGGTTACACACACTATAATGCCAAAAGTATTCGCTTGCCTGCCTTTACATGCATATGAGCTTGAGTAACATCCAATTCTTAATCCATAGGGTTTAATATGATGTTTTGCAGCTGTAACATCTTCAACTCCTCTGGGAAGGCTTTCCACAAGGTTTAGGAGGTCAAGACTCTGTGCAAGCCAGTTTTTCCCACGCCAAACTCGCTCATCATGTCTTTATGGACAAAAAAATATGTTTGCTTTGTGCACTGTTGTGCAGTCATGTTGGAAAAGGTCTGGAGTTGTTATTCAGAAGTTGGGCTCCAACTTTGTGGGACCAGTTTATATATATATTGTAGCGGGTTCGACCCAAAGTTGCACGGGCGGCACCATGAAACACAGACACGAGGCGAGATCTTAGGGGAAAAGGGTAATTTATTTGGAATAAATAGGGGAAGGAAAGGGTAAAAGGAGGGAGGACGGAAAGAAAGGGAAGGAATGATGTGTGCACGTGCATGGTCCGAGGCAGTGCCCAGCCGCTCCCTGGACGGTTCCTCCTCGCTGTCGATGACCGGCCTGGCACCTCCCAGCTCTCTTTGGGCGCGGCCTCAGGCGGGAGTCTCGCTCGGACGTCCTTCGGCAGGGCGACTTTCCCGGCTGGGATCGGTGGCCTTAACGCTGTCCTCCTCGCGGCCTTTTCCTCTTCGGCGGCGAGGACACGAAGGCGGGCTCGACGCGGGAACGAAGGATGCCGTGGGGCGGAAATCCAATGTCCGTGGGGCGGAAATCCAATGTCCTTTTTAAGTCTCTGGGGCACGTTCCATTTCCCCACTCGCGTGCCACTCTCGAGCTCCACCGCGTTAGGCTCTTCTCGGACCCCGGACTAAACTCCGCGCCTTGCTTTTATAATGCGGAGCAAGCCCGAGATCCTATTAAAGTTAATCAATGCCAGCCGGCCCGCATAGGCGGCCCCATCCCTTCGCACACCTGCAGAAGGGGTGCCGCCTACTTAGGGAGCCTACGAAGTGAGCGAGGGGCGATAATAGATTTGGGCGCACGCCCATCACAGGCGCACGCCGTGACAATATATATATATATATATATATATATATATATATATATATCAAGATCTGTTGTATATATATCTTAAACCCTGAGCACCACCATAGTTAAATATTTAATCTTTTGTTTTAATACCTAAAAAAACTAGAATTTATGACTTGTGAATCAAATTCCCATTCGAACCCAACCCCCCACCCCCCCCCCAACCGCAACAGCTTCCACCCCAAACAAACATGGTGCGCACACACACACACACACACACACACACACATTACTATCCTACTACACTTAAGTACGCTATACATTTGGAATTAATCTCAGGAGAGTTGTCAATGGCTCTCATCCCAGTAACCATTTCCGTGCTCACTGAAGTAGTAAAAATCACTACGACATCATTTCTGTACTCCATCCACTGATCTGTTGAATCATCCTTGTGTTGCCCCATAAATGTGCACTGGATTGATATTCAATAGCAACCTACCTTCAACCTACACCGTTATGGTTCACGGATTCACAGCTAATATCAGTTTTTAGCCCTGTGCAACCCCTCAATGGAAGAAGCCAAAAGACTAACAGTGCATTAAGATTTTACATACTCCGTGTTGAATTTCTCTTTAAACTGTCTAGTAGATTCCAGAACTTTATGTAATGACATTTCAAAGCTTCTAATTGGCCAACTGTCATAAACTCTGTTAAAGCCAGTGTGTTTTAGGCCCTTCATACCATAATACCAAAACTTAATCATTTCAATAAAGTCTTCATAAAAGTATTGTCCAGTGAACGTGTCATAACAAACAGAAGCTGCAGTAGGTAATAAAGATAAAGACATGATATACATATGTATACCTGTGTGTGTTCTGAGTGATACAGTATATACAGAATAAATATGGGTGGAATATACAGTAGTGCAATGTAAACAAAAAGTGATCATGCAGTAATGTATTAGTTAACAGTCCATGATCAGCGGTTCAGTGCAATAACAGCCACAGGAAAAAAGCTATTATTTTGTCCATGATTGGGGTGAGAGGTATCTTTGATAATGCCTCTTGCCCTCTGCAGACAGCATTTCTTGTAAATGGCCCCTAGGTCGGTAGCTGGGTGACAATGATTCTTTAGGCTCTTTTCATCACCATCTGTAGGGGTTTACAGTCCTGAGTAGTGCAGTTGCTGTACCACACTGAGATGCAGCTTGTAATTAAATAAGAGATTAAAAGAGGAAAGAACTTTGTTACAAACTGTTCAAATGAACCCAAAGACAACAGCAAAGGGCTTGGAAGCATTAGGTACTAGAATGTGAAAATTCACCTTAAAAAAAAAAAGTCATACATCTCCATGTCCTGCAAGACTGTCATATGAAGAAGAAGCCTCTACTCCAAGACCAGCATGTACAGCCAGATTAAAGTTTGCACGTGAAGCATGGTGGTGGAAGTATACTGTTTTGAGTGGTGTTTTACTTGGCAAGAGACTGCTGCACTTAAGAAAATAAGTAGAAAAGGGTATTATTTAGCATGATTATATGATTTATGAGGCTATACAGGTTGTATCTAGACTTTTGACCTCAACTGTATATAAAAGTCCTTTATATAATCTTAACTCTAGGTATAGGCTGTCATAAACAGTCACTAAAGTGATTTAACTTGCAGTGAATCAGATAGAATTCATATTTTGTTTAACATCTAATTTGACCTAAAAATTTTTTTAAAGTGATGTAGGAGTGTACATGAACTGCGATAACATACGTCTCCTCCCAAATCATACTTCAAATGTCCAGTCATGTTTTGACACTGTTGTAATCCTCTTTGACGTTAAAAAAAAACAACATATTTTGAAATGTACGTACTTGTACTTTCTGACATTAATGTGAACAAAAGCAAAAAAAAAGTTTAAGATGATTATTAAGTAGCTCAATATCTATTTAAAAAAAAAAAAACTTTTTAGGTATAAGCAATAAGAAAATGTACTACTTATAACCAAGGGACCAAATTGCATTGCATAGTGTAATTGAGGTTGTGTTTATATCAGCATAGCTTGATTGGTTATTTTTAACTATTATATATATACTGTTTCAGTGTGTACTCAGTATACTATAGATACTGTACTCAGTTTCAGTGTGATTTTGTTCTTTTTGGAAGAAAAAAGTGCATTGAAACATTTGATTCATATAGGGTGATATTATCAAGAGTGAATCATCAAGAGTCAAGAGTATCAAGAGTGAATCATCCAGAGTTGCCAAACAGTTCATGGGCAAACAATTTTTTTTTTGTATCGTTATCAGATAAACACTATAAACAGGGTCAAAAGGACATGCTTTAATTGTAAGCCACTGAACTTTGGAGCAAATCTTTATAAACTCACCAAAACTGACTATTACAGAAGAAGTTCTAATAGGTCAGACATGTAGAGCTGTGTTCTCCTGCTTATAATAAGTGGCTGGGTCAACTATTTGGACTTCTAGTGCTAAAACATTCTAGTCACTTCAGTCTACTCCAACACAAGTCTTATATAGTGAGTATAGGTTTTTGTACTTAGTACTTTTAAGAGCCAATAATTAGAACTACTATATAAACTATTTTACTATACTGGAGGCTACAATGAAATTATGTTGCTCTTCTTGTCCAGTGCAGGGTCAAAGTCAGAATGTCATAATCAGTCACTTTCGTGATTTCTGCACAATTAGAATGATTTTTTAGACTTATTAGAATCCATATTTGTCACATTTACTTGATTGAGGACATCAAACAAATGTTAATATTACACAAAGATAACCAGAGTAAATACAAAATGCAGTTTTTAAATGGTGATTTCATTTATTAAAGGAAAAAAGCTGACCAAACCTACAAGCTGAGTTAAATTTCCCACATCTGGGGTGATTACTGCGAGACCTGTTAAAATATTCAAGAAATATTTTAAGTAGAACTTGTTTGACAAAGCAAAGAATGCTCAAAAAGATCTCAAAAAACAACACGATCTAAATAAATTCAACAACATATGAGAAACAAATTAATTGGCACGTATCAGTCTGGAAAGGGTTACCAAGCCATTTCAAGGCTTTGGGACTCCAGGGAACCATGTTGAGGGCCTTTATCCACAAAAGGAGAAAACTTGAAATAATCATGAACCTTCCGAGGAGTGGCCAACCAACCAAAATTACTCCAAGAGCAATACAATGGCTCATCCAGAAACTCTTACAAAACTCTAAATAACATCTAAAGGACTGCATTGCCCCAGTTATAGTCACTGTTCATGACTCAACAATAAGAAAGAGACTGGGCAAAAATGGTTTGGAATGTCCAGCCATCAGTTCGTGACCTCAAGCTCAAATACACTTGGGTTATGCAGCAGGACATTGATCTGAAACACACCAGAAAGTCCAGCTCTAAACGGAAAAAAACTAAATGAAGGTTTTGGAGTGGCTTGGTCAAAGTTCGTACTTATATCCGATTAAGATCCTTAAACAGTGATTCATGCTCAAAAACCCTCCAGTGTGGCTGAATTAAAAGAATTCTGCATAGAAGAGTGGGCCAAAATTTCTCCACAACGATGTGAAGGACTCATTGTTATCGCAAACGCTTGACTGCAGCTGTTGCCGCCAGCACAGTTATTAGGTTTAGGGGCAATTACTTTTTCACATAGGGTCAGGCAGGTTTAGGACAGCTTTTATCCCTTAATATGTGAAATTATCACTTAAAAACTGCATTTTGTGTGTGACTGATGGCAGCCCATTCTTGCATAATCCGTGCTTGGAGTTTGTTTATCCGTCTGCCTCATGAGGATTGACCACAAGTGCGGTACTTTTGTTCAGTCTCAGTGTGTCAGTGTGTCACTGCTGAATTGCCTGATAGACTGTTTAAGTAATCAAATTTAATGGAAGAAAAAGTGCATTGAAACATATGAGTCACATAGAGAGAATAATTTCTGGAGAAATCCAGAGCCGTTAAAGAGTTCATGGCCAAACTCCTATTACATTATATTATTACAGAAGACGACCTCACAGGCCAGGCATTTAGAGCTGTTTGCTCTTGCTTGGAACAAGTGGGCGGGTCAACTATTTGGACTGCTACTAATAAAACAGTGTCACTCCTTCTGTCTACTCAAACACAAGTCTTTACATGGTGAGTATAACCATTTGTAATACCTTCTTTTGAGAGCAGATAGAGCTGCTATATAAACTCCTATTTTTACTATACTGTAAGCTACAATTCAAATGTGTTGCTTGCCTTGTACAATATATTGGGCGTGGTTCTTCTGCTTTATCTAGATGAAATGGTGAACAAAAACTATGCTGTAGCCTATATCAATGATTCTATTACTTTTGAGTTTACAGACTACTAAAAGGTGTAGTTTTTTAAAATTATTTTTTAAATAAATTTTTGTGCATTTTTGTACACTTACCAGGAACTCATGTCTCTGTCATCTTGTTTACTGAATGTGCAGTGGTCATTTTGTGAGACTTACGGTACAGGACCTAGGAAGCATATTTGTGCTTTGTGACCACCAGTTATAGCTTAAAAAGCATACAAAGGCAGCCTTTGTGTCAGATGTGTTCAACATCGAACTTTCATGTAACTATAATTTAATCTTTCACTATATAAAAGGTTACGTTAATAATATGGACTGGAGTGTTCCTTTTAAGCCTGAGTACTACAAACCAAAATCGGGACGAAACAAGGTCACTCATTCCATCTGATGGAAATATAGAAGAGCTACCAGAAATAAAAAAAAAAGATAAGTTACAGGTGCTGAATATAGCGCCATAAACACTGGAATTTATCCCCATCATTCCTTTTACCTTAACTTTGTGCTACAGTGTTATAATGTTTAATGTTTGCTACAACACAAATACAGTATATAAAATGTATTATACATTGCATACATTCTTGAAAAATTTGAGTATCATGAAAGGTAAATTTTCTTTTGTATTTTAATTTAAAAAAATTAACTCTTTAGTAGAATATTCCCTAAGATCAATCAAAAAAGAGTTACAATACAGAAATAAAAAAATATATATGTTTATTTATACACTCAATACTTGGTCAGGGCTCATTTAGCCAGAATTTGTGCATCAATGTGACATGGGGTGGAGGCAATCGGCCTGTGGCACTGCTGAGTGTCACGAGCCAGCTAGATCAAAACACACTTCCATGTCATAACTCCACTCCGGAGTTTCTCTTGCATGCTCAGCTATCCTTCACCGCATACCAGTACCTGGTTAGTAATTATCACTTGGCTTAACAAGCATGCTGAGAAGATCAGTCAGTGCCCCAGCATTTTCTTTCCTAGTGATGGCCAAGCTGTGCAACCAGTGACACGTTCCTTAGATTTTCATTAACAAGATAGTTGATATTAAACTGATCATTACCCCTCCTCCACATTTTCAGTGGCCGGTCTGTCTTCGGGATGTTTAGTTCCTGGGTGCTGGATTATTTCATGATTACATACTGTATACCATTAAAAGGATATGCTTTTGCATTCATTTTGTTCTTGCATCTGTTCATCTTACTGGTTATTTCCCTGTTTTCTCTGTTTTTTCCCCCACTTTGTTTACATAAAGCTTCCTGTTTATATCCATGCTTGCTAAAGTAAACAGTCAGCACTTAGATTCCCTTCTAATTCCTCATTTCATGGCATTCAGTGACTTTGTAGAAATTTGAACATCGGTCCATCCCTTTCCTGGGAGACAATATTTTTGCATTAAAAAGAAAGAATTTGCTCTCTTGATATTGTACCTCGCTGCCTCATTAAAGATGGAAAAGCAGGTTGCTGAGGTGATGAAAAAATGCCAAGTGGCTTGGATACCTGCAGTAAGACAAAAAGATATTAACTTTACTTTAAACCTCATTCACCAGTGAAGGAGAGCATGTTTTCACTCACTCACTCATTCTCTAGACCACTTACACCGTACAGGGAAGAAAGTAGGCCTGGAGACTCAGGGCATGAGGCAGGGTAAAGCCTGGACCTATCGCAGTGCACCAGAACAGACACTGTGGGCAATTTGGAAATGTCAGTTAGCCTAATTTGCATGTGTTTTGGCTATGGGAGGAAACCCACCGAGAACAGGGAGAACATGCAAACTCTGCATGCACAGGCCTGGGGTGGGAATTGAACCCCTGACCCTCGAGATGCAAGACCACTGTGCCACCCCCTTTTTCTCATTTACTTATAAACTTGATAAAAATCTCCGGTATCCTTATTGTACTTTGTGTGCTTCTCTTTATTATAATGTTGTACAGCACTTTGGTTGATTTTTATGGTTTTAAATGTGCTTTAAAACAATTTAACTTGACCTATCTTGGAACTTCTCGATTACTACTTTAAAAACATACATATATAAATTGTACTTTTTTTTATTCCTTCCTGATGATTAGATGATTGGCTCAGTAAGGATGAAGATGATTGGCTGTGCTGGACTGCTCTTAATAACTTTCAGCATGGTCACTTCCACGGTCGTTACAGAGGTATCGGGGGTTGTGCAAGGTGAGCCAATATGAAATTACAGAATTTGCTGAAAAATAACAGACTGTTTATTCAAACATAACATTACAAACATTTCCTTATGCACAGTGTATTATACATTGCATCTTGAAAATTTTGAGTAGGATGAAAGGTACATTTACTTTTGCTTTTTAATAATAAAAAATTAACTTTATTAGAATATTACCTAAGATCAATCAAAAAGATGTAAGAAAATTAAGAAAATTAAATCAGAAATAAAAAATATATATTTATTCACTCAGTTTATTTAAACACTGAATACTTGGTCAGGACTCATTTAGCCAGAATTTGTGCATCAATGTGACATGGGATGGAGCCAATCAGCCTGTAGCACTGCTGAGTGTCACGAGCCAGCCAGATCAACCCATGGAAATTATGACTTCGGAGTTTCTCTCACGCGCTCAGCTATCCCTTATCTGGTATACCTGTATCTGGTTAGTAATTATTGCTTCGCTTTATAAGCATGCTGAGAAGATCAGTCAGTGCCGCAGTATCTCGCTTGTGTCCATTGCATTATCTTTCCTAGTGATATTCAGTGTATCCTTGATTTGTTCTCAACCTTGCCTGTTCGTTGGATTTCTCTTTCGTCTTTGCCCCTCTGATTCTCATCTGTTCTCGGACTACCGTGTATGACTCTTACTGCTTTTTGGAGATTGGATTTGGATTTCACTCTTCTGGCTTGGTTTGTTCTTGCTGCTTGGTTATCTGGTAAAAACGACTCTTTCTTTGTTGCTCCTCGACTCGCATAATGACTTTCCATCTGTGTGTGAGTGCTTCTGCTTTCATAGAAATCGGGGGAGAATGCTCATGCTGCATGATGACTTTTTACTCTGTGAGGAAGTTAAACCTGAACACTGTTTCTTATTCTCTGTTTGCGGAGCAGACCGAAACCTAGCATACGGTTGTGCCTGATTCATTCATGCATAGGCTTCTCTCACATAATCCATGAGGATTTTTTTCCCCAGACCAAATAGACTTGTACTGATTACTTCGTACTATTAATATTATTAAGCGACATTACCATCAAAAACTGCTATCCCCTGCACCTGATGTTTATATCCTGCACTTGCGTTAAGTGAGAGTACGATCTGTCATTGGGATGATATCTTTCGAGGAAGCCATTGCTTTGTGCGTTGTGCATTGGTTGCTTGGTTACCAATGGCGGCACTCTGGAACTTCTGGCGGATTCTTTGTTGCAAAACTTTGGTGGTTCTGGCACGAAGTTTCACTAAGGGTCTTGAAGAGTGGATGACTTGAAGAGTGGATGACTTGATTACTTGGTGGTGCGGTGTGAGTGCAGGTCGGAGCGCAACAGGGAAAGAGTGACAAACCTGTTCGGATTTTGGGGTTGTGACCCAGCGGAGTCGGTCTGTCCCATGGGTGATTGTCCCAATCAAATGTTGTTGCGGGGCTTCGTGCATACATTAGTCTAATGTTTGGTCTGTCATGTTGGGAACATCCTGGTGAGGTTTTTAGTACTTTTATAAAGTATATTCGCAGGAGCCCTGTTCATACTACCAACTTTCCATTCACACCAATGTTCTTTGAATAAAACAAGCTTTCATTCAATATCAAACATCACATATTGTGCAAAGTTCTTAATACCTATATCTACAAAAAGGGATTGCAAGCATTGATTACACTTCCTAGATTATAATGAGCACGTCAAACATCACATGATGACATAAAACATACTAGATAGGTATATATATTTGCCCTACTGGCACCCTTCAAAAAAGTAAGGTCTCTTTGTTCCTGAGTGAAGGCATGTGCTCTGGAGGTAAGCAAGAGCATCAGCATTGTGAGTTGGTGGTTTTCTCCAGCTCGGAGTGAAGCTGTAAAACTATCTCTCCTTTGTTTATTGGCTTGTCGGTTTACATTGTTTCCGGTCGAGGTTAACACTAGCCGTTTATGCTGGCTCCAGGCACAGTGGACTTCCTTTCCATGTTTGGGCTAAACTTCTCACTGAATTGCATCATGGACAAAATAAGGGAGTCAAGATCGAGACACTCAGACTAAGTCATGGCTTTTAAACATTCCAGAAGGTGATGGATTTATAGCTCACTTTGGGGATAGCCTGTTCATTCCTACATCCCTGTTTTTCTCTCATTTTAATTTCTCTCTGTCCTATCACCCTGGCCTAAAAACACCAAACCAGACACTCTCTCTCTCATCAGTTCTCCCCAGTAAAGGACCAAACATCTGTGGCCACGATCTTGCCTCCTCAATGCCTTGTGGAGGTGGCACTACTGTATGTTGAGTCACGTTGAGTCTTCCTGAGACACCACCAGGCACATTCTTTGTTCCATAGGTAGAACAGCGCCATGTTCTGAAATGAGGACATGGCTCAAGACTGGCCTGCCACCCTGGTGAGGCACACACTCTCGCCCTTGTTCAGCAACGTTTCTCACGGACCCTGGTCTCACATCGCTCTTGATTTTTGTTACTTGACTCTTATGAGGGTCTGCCCACTTCATCACCTTATCTGGTCTTCCCACATCCAAAGAAGCTGCTGAGCTTTTAATCACGCATGTTTTTTGGCTTCATGGACTCCCAACAGACCATGGAGCCTAATTGGCGCTACTCCCAGCTTATCTTCAGGGTATTATCCACAGACCATTGGCTAGATGGAGAGAACTAACCAGGACCTGGAAATGTCCTGAGGTATTGAACTCAAAAGACCCACACTCCTTGCAGCATATGCTTACATGTATCGAAAAAGTCCACAATTCTTTGCCCACATCGGCCACTGGTATCTCTTCTTTTTAATGAGGAGGTCTTGAGTTGCTTCTGCCCAAGCCTTCATACAGTGGTGCCAAAGAACGTGGCTGAACGCTAGATTAAAGATCCGCGAAGGCATCTCAGCCTTCAAACAACTGGCACCGTCATACCAAGTGAGACCACAACATTCCCCTCAAGACAACCTCTCACAAGTTGTCTCCCTGATTCATTGGCTGATTCACTATCACCAAAGTCATCAACCCCTGTACCCTCAGACCTCTTCCACCATGCGCCGGATAAACCCTCCTTCCATGTGCCCCAGATCAAATCTTTGATCTCATACCCACTGAATCCTCCTCGGTTTATCAATGGTGGTAAAGCATTCGCTGTGCGCAAGCTTTTAAAAGTTTGACGACAAAGCAGAGGCTTCCGTCTGCGTGTGAGTACTTCCTACATCATTGCCCCACCTCCTCTGATATCACAGTGGATTTCCTCATTCATCTCGGTCATCACTGACACGCATAACACTGACACGCATAGCTCCTCCTGTGCCAGCACTCTCGAGTCCTCCGTACATCTGTGGGATTAGACTGAGTAGGCTGGCCTTTGGCCACTTTCATAGTGTCAGTTTACCAAAGTGAGGTTTATGTTTTGTATTTGGCCATGGTTAGACCCTCATTGCATGCAAGAGAATAGAAGAACAGAAGTGGCCCTGAGCCTTGTGGATTAATTAAACTATACTCTCTCTCTCTCTCTGTGTCCCTCCCTACCTCTCTCTTAGGGACAGACTGCACACAAATAAAAACAACTTCCCCACAAGCAAAAAGTGGCATCTATACCATTCATCCATCTGGATTAAAAACCCCTATCAAGGTACCAACATTTTCCCAACAGTCTAATAATGACAACAGCTAAATGACTGCTGTTATACAACACTCAACATAAGTATAGATTTTAGTAAACAACTAGTCAAGGATAAATGTTCTGGGCTATTGTACAGTACATATTTACTTTAATAAATCATATAGCATAGCACTTTACTCATTATACTTACATATTTTGAATATTTTGACCTTGTTTTGTAGGTTTACTGTGAAATGCGGGAGGATGGAGGATGGACTGTTATCCAGAGGAGGTCTGGTAAAAAGGTTTCCTTCAACAGGAACTGGAAAAAGTATAAGTGGGGATTTGGAAATATTCAGAGTAGGTCTTTTTTATTAGACATAACCCACTGTGTTGTTGTTGTTGTTTGTCTTTCGGCTGCTCCCGCAACAGGGAATCCACTCTACATAAATATTTGTATATAATAAATATTTTGCCATTGACAAAGTTGAAAGATTTTATTCTCCTACAGTACAGGTATTTACCATAATTTCCTGTACATTTTGTAACAACTTTAAATGAACCAATTTGGATTTAAAAACCCTCAATTTAAAGCTGTAAGTCTGCACTGTTGCTCATATTCATTACTTAATTAACTCAAATTTACAGTCTTAGACACCGACAATAATATGAACTTTGTCATTGTCCAAATACAATGCCTGGGCAAAAAAAAAGTCATATACTCTAAAAGTTCATTCAGTCACCTTTAGCTTTTACTACAATACACACAGTATGTTTCCATGTGTGAAAATGATTTCTCATGCTCACAAAACCACTCTTTCACAGTTTCAGTCCTGGAATAAGCCTGTGCCATCAGAGAAGGAAAAACTCCACAGATGTGTTAACCTGGTCATTCAATAGATTTAGGTCGTCAGCTGACTTCATTTTATTGCCATATAATGTGGCTGAGCCTTGACCTGAACAACTGAAGCAACCATAAAAATCTCAAAACTTAAACTTAAAATCTTAAATATCAACTTCATCACTGAAAGTTAAAATATATAATATATAAAATACTATGTTCCACAGACTCTTTTGTTCCCTTTCAAAAGCTACACTCGATGCTGCGTGAAAACGCTATGGGAACATCTCTTTGTTCTCCGGTTGTGAAGCCTGTGTATGTCAAAACCGCCGAATACCTCGGCTTATAACCTCTGCCAGGCATGACGTCACCGAATAAGATGCACCTGCAGGTTATAAATAGGAGTGAATCGGAAACCTCCTCAGATCTTTTTGTCTTCAGGACCGCTTTGTGTTTGTGTGTGTGTGTGCAACAGAATCACGGTAGGAAAGAAAAACCTCACGTACTTCCATGGAGATAGCGTGCCGATCGGGCAGACGCGCATGAGTCGGAATTCCCCTTTCTCTCGCGCTCTCTCCGGATCAGGAAGTTTTAGCGTCCGCTTCTCAAGTGCGTACCGGCGCTTTTTATGAAGGGGCCGAATAGATTTCCTCTCTCACCGCAAAAATAAATAAATAAATAAATAAATAAAAGAATTTAAAAAAAAAATTAATTAATAGGAAAAAAAAAAATCCTCAATCGCTCAAAGTTAGACGACAGGTTTCTGTCGGGTGGCCAGGGGAAGGGCCTCAACGAGGGTTCCTCCTCTTTTTCGGCGACCTCCATGACGAGTTAACTCTTTCACGGAATAAGCCTTATTCATCCCCTGTTTTATGATGATACCCCAGATTGAAGAGACACTTGCGAGCTATCTCTCTCCTGGGAACTCATCCTCCCTGAAAAAGCCCACACTGCCCACCAAGCCGTGTAGACTAACATCTTCGTTGGTGGGGAAAGTTTTTTTAGGCAGCGGGACAGGCTGGTGCTGCCCTGCACACCATGGCGGTTTTGCAGGCATACCAAGCTCACCTGCTAAGAGTTCTGAGCACTGGCGGGTGTATTGATGGCGCCGAGCCACAGATTTATTTCTCCGTGCCACCAAGCAGACGGCCCATGCTATCAGCCATTCTATGACTGCCGCGGTCGCCACGGAGAGACTTCTGTGATTAAACCTCACGGGCATTGAGGTCAGGGATCGCGTTTTCCTCCTTGATCCCCCCCCTCTCGCCTTCCAGCTTCTTTGGCGACGCTGTAAACACCGCCGCCACTAGGTTCGGGAGGCGAAGCTCTACGAGCAGACCTCTGTGAGGTTTCTCCCCTGCCGTGCTCAGGAGTCCAGGTCTGGTCCCCACAAGGCATGAGGCGCAGAAGGCTACCCCCCAGCTACCCCCTCGTAGAGACAGGGGAGGGACTCGTCGCGCTTCGCAATCCGCCTCAAAGAGAAAAAAAAAGCACCGAACCTGAGGAGCATTATCTCCGCCAAAAGGGAAGTCATGAGGTTGACGTGCCCAGGACCACGGGGGTATCTCCCCCTGGGGAGGGACGTATAAAAATTCCAATAAGGGATAAAGACTCCTCCCTGGCACCCTATGGGGGCCGTTGTCTAATCTCCGCCACCACTGGTGTTTCCGGAAGCAGCGGTCTCCAGTGAAATTTTAGGTGCTCAGTTCCTTCCTGCCTTGTTTCAGGATGCCGGACACCTAACGGATGCAGCTCTGACTCTATGATTCCAGGGCATCCGTATTCTGAATTGTATAGACGACTGGCTGATCCTAGCTCAGTCTTAATAGCTTAATAGAAATCAAGCTAGGCCAGAAAGTGACTCTTCATCTTTAGGTCTCATGGCAGCTGTGTCCACGGTGATACCTTTGGGCCTTCTGCACATGAGGGCGCTTTCAGTTGTGGCTAAGAGCCATGGGATTTTACTCAAGGGCCAATCCCCAGAGGCTAATAAGGGTTACGCGCCGGGCTTCGTACCCTTTCTATGTGGTTCAGACTCCGGTTTCTGACTTTGGGTCCCACTTTAGGTTCGTCTTGTTGTCGCAAGATGCTAATGACAGACACTTCCCTCATGGGCTGGGGTGCGGTCTTGGATGGCCATCCAGCACAAGGGAGCTAGAGAGGTCATCTTCTCGCATGGCACACCAATTGCCTCGAAATGATGGCTCTGTTTCTGGCCCTGAAACCCTTCCTCCAGCAGTTGAGAGGCTACCATGTCCTAGTGCGGGTGGACAACACTGTGGCAACACTGTGTTTTTTAATTATAAGAGCCCTTATGCTGGGTGTTAGAGTGGGTCAATGAAATAGGAGTTAGTGAGAGTGCTTGTGATATACACGGGAAGACCTTCCCGTTTGGAGATAGCGTGGGATTATTAATTAAGGAACTTAAAAGGAAACCAATGAAAACTGTAAACACAAAATAAACAGAGC
Source organism: Clarias fuscus (assembly GCA_030347435.1). NCBI lineage: Eukaryota > Metazoa > Chordata > Actinopteri > Siluriformes > Clariidae > Clarias > Clarias fuscus. The sequence continues at coordinate 8,803,818 of CM059224.1, read as the reverse complement.
TCCGCCGTCTACGCGAGAATGGACGGGGCTCTGAAAAATAAAACAAAACTTGTCCTCTCGGGGCGTTCACTCTTACCGAGGACTTTTGGGAGAGAGAGAGAGAGAGAGTTTGTGCTTCGTGCACTAACAAACTGTACTGAGCGCGCACGCTGAACTGCTGCGTGCCGCTCCCTCTTTCTCTCTCTGTCGCACTCTCTCGCCGGCGTCTTAAACAGACAGAGGCTGGGGCTTTGCCTCTGTCCCTAAACAGCTGTCTGTCTTTTATCTTATTTTATTTTCTTTCTTTCTTTCTTTCTTTCTTTCTTTCTTTCTTTTCTTTGGCCCTGATACCTTCATCGGTGCTACCTAAATGATCGCACGAAGTGCGCCGGTATCAGGACCCTTAAATAAACAAGCCCTCAGGTGCGGCTCATTCAGGCTGATTGCCTGACGGCGGCGTTGCCTAGCAACCGTGTGTATAAATGGCCGTGCTTTTGCCTGTTCAGAACAGTTTAAGCACGGCTCTGCCCCTCGCGCGACCCGCGTCGTTACAGGTAGGCTCGTACATAAATCGCAAGGGACTGTGCTCACGCCGCTTGAACAAGCTAGCGCACCAGGTTCTGCTTTGGGCACAGGACAAGTTCCTGTCCCTCAGAGCGATTTACATTTCGGGGCAGATGAATGTAGGAGCGGACTTGCTGTCCAGACAAGCTGTGACACATGGGGACTGGAAACTCCACCCCGAAGTAGTCAGTCAATCTGGGAAAGATTTTATATAGCAGAGGTGGACTTCTTCACCTCACAAGAGGCAGCACAATGTCCCCTTTACTACTCTGACTCCTCCAGCTCCCCTGGGTCTGGACGCCATGGCCCACACGTGGCCCACATTATGCCTTTATGCGTTTCCTCTGATATTTCTGCTCCCAGGAGTCCTGCCGAGGGTCCGTCAACAGGGTTTGCGCCTCTTATCGATAGCGCCCCAGTGGCCGACCAGAGTGTGGTTCTCGGATCTAATATATCTCCTCGACGGCTCACCCTGGGTGATTCCAGTGAGGAGGAATCTTCTGTCTCAGGCGCAGGGGATAATATTTCATCCCCGGCCCGAGCTCTGGGACCTTCACGTTTGGCCCCTGAAGGGGACCAACTAAGACATGCTGGTCTTCCAGCCAGCATAATTGAAACCATTTTAAGTGCCAGTGCTCCCTTAACTAGAAGAACTTATGCCCTCAAATGGAGTGTATTTGAAAGTTGGTGCATGGTAAGACATGTAGACCGAGTCAACTGCCAGATTGTTTCAGTGCTGGAGTTTCTGCAAGAAAAGCTGTCCTCTGGCTTATGCGCTAGTACTCTCAGAACATACATAGCCGCTATTTCGGCATGCTCTGACCAATGGGGTTTCTGTGGAAAAGCACCATTTAGTTGCCTGTTTTATTCGTGGAGCTAAACGGTTGAGGCCACCCACTAGAGCAACGGTCCTTTCATGGGACTTAGCTATCATACTCGAAGGCCTGGCCGGCCCCACTAGACAGACTCTGTCACACTGGGTGAGAGATGCTATTGCCCTAGCCTATGAGGCGCGTGGTCACACTTCGCCTCTGGGAATCAGGGCTCATTCAACCAGGTGGATTGCCTCATCAATTGCTTTTGCAAGAGGCGTCCCTCTGCAGCAGGTATGTGATGCGACAGCCTGGTCCTCTCCACACACATTTGTTAGATTTTATAGTCTGGATGTCAATACTACTCCGGACTCGTGGATCCTTGAGTCAGCATCCCAGAGCTAGGTCTAAGACCCTCTTGGCTATTATGCGCACACACTACACAACCTAGGGGTCCAGACACTTGCAGTGCTGCGGCGTTGGTATTCTCGTTCCCATAGCGTTTTCACGCAGCATCGAGTGTAGCTTTTGAAAGGGAACGTCTCGGGTTACTTGGCTGTAACCCTGTTCCCTGATAAAGCGGGAACGAGATGCTGCGTTTCAATGCCGCACTGCTGGCGTGCCTGGACGTCCTTCAGACAAAATTGACCTGAGGATGTTTCCGGTTCACTCCTATTTATAACCTGCAGGTGCACCTTATTCGGTGACGTCATGCCTGGCAGAGGTTATAAGCTGAGGTATTCGACGGTTTTGACATACACAGGCTTCACAACCGGAGAACAAAGAGATGTTCCCATAGCGTTTTCACGCAGCATCTTGTTCCCGCTTTATCAGGGAACAGGGTTACAGTTAAGTAACCCAAGACGTTTTTCAGGTAAAGTGAAACATTAATTGTTTTATATGAAAACTATGTACAGTATTTATTCGCAGACTATTAACCCTGAAACCTTCTTCAAGATCTGATAGCATGTTATACCCTCAGCAATTCACAGACTGTATAATTTTTTCATCTTTTTATCAGAAGACCACTGGCTGGGTCTGATCAAGATATGGGCTCTAACCAAAAGGAAGGATCATAAGTCAACACTCAGAGTAGACTTGTGGGACTTTGATGGAGGTTCTGCATATGCTAATTATGAAGATTTTAGCATTGGCGGTGAGAAAACAGCCTATAAGCTGCATGTTGGAAAATACAGTGGCACTGCAGGTAGAGTATCTAAAGTGTATATCTGTATTCAAATAAATCATTTCATGGTCACCCGGGCAGATTCTCAACATTCACCCCAGCATAAGAATGATGTGTTTTCTGCTGTTTATCCATGCTGAAGAATATTTTGAAAGCAGAATAATTTGTAATATTTTGTTGTCTGTACAGAAGTTTGAATAGAATAGACATGGACTTCAATTTCTATTTTGTTTCATATGCAAAAAAATCTAAATGCTCAGGTCAAAATTACCTTAACATAAATAATATAAATATTATTTTAGATAGATTTTTACAAGAATACCTTTCAGTATTTTTACTCTCTAAGTGAATGCTTTAAGCTAAATAAAACAATTTAAGGTGATTCAAATCAGCAATGCGTGGACAAAATTACTTTGCTGGATGCTTGAAAACAAGAAGGTTATTTTATCTCCCCCAATCCTTTTAGCAATTAAGTAAAAACCTCTTTTCTTTTATCCTAAGGTGACGCTATCCGTGGGGCATATGCTGGCATTGACCAAAATGGGTATGGTTTCAGTACACATGACCGTGACAATGATGGCTGCTCCCCGTGTATTTTTGGGGATATTGCGGTTAATGAATGTACTCGTGAAAAGGGTGGAGGATGGTGGTTCAGCCGCTGTGGCTCAGCTGAACTGAATGGAGACTGGCACTCTGGGGAAAATAATCGCGGATGGGCTTCTGGCCTTCACTGGCTCACCTGGAGAGGCCCTGGGCCCTACTCAGCTAAGGCAACACGCATGATGGTCAAGACTGTTAAGCAATCATAAGTTTGTGCATCTTAAACAAGCAGCAAAATGATGGATTGCTTTTCAATGTTAAACACACAATAAACATATTCCATTTTCAGTTTGCTTAAGTGCTCTTCAGTTTCCTCTTTCTGTCTATTAATATGCACGTAAGCTAACAAGTCACACAACATTTCCCACAGTGTAATAAATGTGCAATTATGTGTGTAAATTGACCTGAATTACATCCGACATTCTCTCATCTTGTGTGCACTTTAACCAGGATGGGCTTTAGATCCACTATAACCAGAATAAGAGAATAAGTAGGACTGAGTAAATGTACACTACAAGGTTCTATTTCAGTCAGCAAAGAACAGAAAGCTAAAGTTGATTTGTAGCATGTAAAACATCTGCATGTCAACATGAACAAGAAACTCAATGAAACATTCTGCTGAATCCATACAACAACAAAAACTGAGAGCAAAGGTCCAGTATTTCTATAATATTCCTAGTAAAGTTATCTGTAAGAATACATTTTCATCATTACTACTGTTGTTACACCGTACTATTTAACCTACAATGAACACTGGCTTTATTCAACACACTTCATGGCTTGGGAACATTCTGTTTTCTGTTTTAAATGTGTTAATGTTGGTTAAATGTTTGAACTAAATACAGCAGAATAATGGAACTTTGTAATGTAATTTTTAGTCTTGGGTTAGATATTGTTTGTGTGAGAAAACATGCCAAAGCAAGCTACAAGCTAACCCAAACATAAACAGTCATTTAGTCCACAGCTTTAAAGCCTCTTTTATGGCTTCTACTGTACCTCTTATTTATACTGTACACTTCTGTTGCCTACAGAGCTTACAGACCTTTAGACTAAAGGATAAATCTATATATTTTTTGCTCATATAAAAGGAACTATGCTATGAAGTAAAGTAAAATCCTTTTAAATGTACTGTTTTAATTAAAATAATAAATACTGCAAATAATAAAATGCTGTTAAAGCTTCAAAGTTTGTTTTCGTTATTGACAGCCTAAAAATTGCAGCTGCATTTCTAAGAAAATTACATTATATACAGGAAATTTAGGCACTAGTTTTTTATTCTTGAAAACAGCTGAAAATACCATGAAAATAATCCATATCGCCATGTAAATATTTAACTGTATTTAAATCCTCATGCAGATCGCCTGTGTAGCCTACATATGTATTTAGCTTGAACCTCTATGCTGTGTTTATGGGAAGTTCTGAACTTTGGAGGTTGCTGTAGCTGTTCAGTGACTGGAGTGTTGAAGCCATAGTACAGTGAGTTAGGAGTATAGGTATCTTGTCAGGTAGATAGGATGGACCCGGCCTACTGCAGAACACCACTGGTCCAGCATATTGGATTGTGCTGCCCTCATTGCAAGTAAGGCCATGACTGACCTAGCCATGACTGATACATCAGTATTAAAATCAATAGGACTGCAGTGATACACCATGAACTGCTGCTATTATAAAAACAAGGAAGGTATTAAAACATTTTCTCAGAAAATGTATCCCACAAAAGTGAGTACACTTCCTAAAGTGAGTACCTTTAATTTCAGCAAACATTTTAGTATATCTTCTCAAAGGAAGAAATTAAACTTGCATATATTTAGCAGTCATTGTGCAGCTTGTATAACAGTATAGATTTACTGTTCTCTAAAAATAACTCAACATAGAACCATTATTGTCAAAATACCTTGCAACAAAAATGAGTACACCCTATGTGATAACAGCTCCACATCTCAAAGTCACATGTCCTATTCATCATGTTCTTGTGTTTGCCAGATTGATAGGACCATACAAGTTTGTGTATCTTATATTATAGCATTTCAAATTTGGCGCTTTGTGTACAATTCACTCAAACTGACCGCTGGATAATCAACATGGCACCTCATGGCAAATAACTCTCAGAATATTTTCTCTGTGACAAGGGTCCATCAAAGAAGTTGAGTCCTCGCGCTGTGCGTCAGGTGCAAAAGCTGTCTTTAAAAAACAGACGCATGCGTTCTGCCAGCACTGCCTCCGAGGTTGTAGAAGCAGGAGCAGGAGGTCAGCTTGTCAGTGCTCAGACCATATGCTGCACACTGCAACAAGTTGGTTTGCAAGAAAGGAAGCTGGCTCAGAAAAAAGCCTCCAAACAGTTTGCTGAAGACAACCTGTCTAAGAGCATAAATTCCAAACCATGTCCTCTGGATTGATGAGACTAAGATAAACTTATTTGGGTCAGATGGTGTCTAGTATGTGTGACGACACCCTTATGAGGAGTACCAGTGAAATTGCCTCTTTATTACAGTTAGGCATGAATGCTGCTGGTACTAGGGGGCTGTGGTTCAACATGGATTCCAGCATGTACTGTGATATTCTGAAGCAGAACATGATGCCCTCCCTTAAAAAACTGAGCCAAACGGCAGTTTTCCAACATAATGACCCCAAACACACCACCAAGATGACAACTGCCTTGCTGTATGTCTCCAGATCTGAACCCTATTGAGCACCTGTGGGGCATCCTCAAGTGAAAGGTGGCAAAGCACCATGATGTCAATATGGAGGAGTGTAAGGATATCCCACAAATTTGTATGGTCCTATCAAGCTGACAAACACTTGAACATGATTAATAGGACATGTGACTTTGCATGGTTGAACAATGGACAGCTGTTATCATGTGGGGTGTATTCACTTTTGTTGCCAGCTATTTTGACAATAATGAGTTATTTTCAGAGGATAGTACATCTGTACTGTTATACAAGCTGCACATTGAATACTCTAAAATATATCCAAGTTTCATTTCTATAGTACTGTCCTTTGAGAAGACTAAAATGTTTGCTGAAATTAGAGCGGTGTACTCACTTTTGTGACATCCTGTATATATACAGTTAAACCTTTGATTGTGAGCATAATTTGTTCCAGAAGTATTGCTTATAAAGCACTCATATATCACAGCGAATTTTCACAAATAATGAAAATAATAGAAATAATGGAATATCCAATGATTTGTTAGAACAGTAAAAATAAAACAAATTAACTTGCACTTTATCTATAAAATAATCATAGCTATAGTGATTTAACACACCACACACCACACAGGCACACCAGTTTGCCCGACACACGCACACACACACACACACACACACACACACACACACACACACACACACACACACACACACACACACACACACAGGCACACACACCAGTTTTCTGAGAGAGACTTTCACTCACACAAGCATGCGCATGTACACACACATATAAACACAAAATAATTGTGTTTATTGTAAACAGTATATGCGCTCGGATGTTGACTATACGAGTGACGCACACGCACTGAGACCCATGCTCGTATTTCAGCACCTCGCTTGTTTACAGAGTAAAAATCTATTTTAAGTCTAGTTAGTTTAAAAATCTAGTTTGCTTGTCTTGCAAAACACTTGCAGACCAAGGTACTCGCAATCCAAGGTTTTACTGTGATATATGATATACTTGGGTTTTTGGGTCTTGTTTGGCCTATTGCCATTAACAGATGCAGCAAAGGACTGCATGCTTCGAATCAACTTTTTCCTTTTTCCCCTTACTCAGTTTGCATGTGCGACTGAAACTGTACTCTTGTTCAGGAATATATATCTTATCTGCATAGTCCTAACTAATTACTGACAGCTATCTACAAGTGCCCTATTTACTAACGTCCAACATTTAAAAAGAATTTTACCCACTTGCGAGACCTAATGCCTTCCTTATGCCTGAAACTGTTTTAATAATACTAGCAGTTCATGGTGTATCACAGAGATCCTGTTGATTTGAATGCAGTCACGGCTTTACTTGCATTGGGGGCAGCACTATCCAATATACTGGACCAGTGGTGCACTGAAGTAGTCGGGGGCCATCCTATGTGCTCTATAAGATCTATACTTCCAACTTACTCTACTATACCTTTAACACTCTGGTCTACACTGAACAGCTACAGCAACCTCAAAGGGTCAGAACTCAAACTCAAAACTCCCAGTGGGTTTAAAAATACAGCTATCACTAAGTGAATAATAGTGGCCAGGAGAGGGCACCGGCTATACAGCATACATTATCCCACAAACACAGTTTAGAGGTTCAAGCAAAATACACATTCAAGTTACGTGGGGATTGAGAGGGATTTAAATACAGTTAATCATTTACAGGGCAATATGGGTTATTTTCAGGATATTCTGTCAGTTTAGTATATTTTCAGGTGTTTCCAAGAAAACTACTCTTCTGAATTTCCTGTCTTTTTTGTCATTTGATTGTCTTTTGAATTTTTATGTCAAATGTCAACTTTTTTGGAGATGCAAAATTTGACAGACAAATTTATTGTCTGTCAATAATAAAAACAAACATTGGTGCATCAACAGCATTTTATTATTTGCCTTTTCACAAAACGGTACATTTTAAAGCACTTTTACATTTTAAAGTAAGATTAAATCCAAGCCTAAAGATTACATAAGTGTTCCTTATTCTGATAGGGAAATATCATTTAATTCCATAAACATTTAACCAACATTAACACATTTAAACCAGAAAACAGAATTATGTTCCCAAGCCCTGAAGAGTGTTGAATAAAGTCAGTGTTTCTTACAGAGCACTTTACTAGAAATACTATACTAATACTGGACCTTTGCTCTCAGTGCTTTGTTGCATGGATTCAGCAGAACATTCATTTAAGATTCTGGTCCATGTTGTCATACCTGCAGATTTTTCAGGTGCACTTGCACATGCTGAAACTTTTGAGCACAACTGTAGCTGTTAGAAGAGGCAGAATTGTTGCCATGAAGTAATGCACATAGTCAGCAACAATAATCAAATTAAGCAATGTTTGATTGGTATTAACAGACCAGAATGTGCCAAAACTGGACTGTTCACTGCTGACTGAAGTGGAACCTGACGTGGTGTTCTGCAGTTGTAGTCCATCTACTATACCTCAAGTGAAATGTCTTTGTGGTTATCTGATCTGCTGTAGCTTTTCTTTTAGCTCAAACCAGTATGGTCATTCCCCACTTTCCCAAGAAAATCATGCCTCGGTCATAATCACTGAGATCAAATTTCCTTTCATTCTGCTTGTTGATACAGTACATAAATAACCTGACTCTGCTGGCCTGTATTTTATGTACGTGATGTAACATATTGCATTGCTCTAACATGATTGGTTGATTGGATAATTTTAAAATGAACAGGTGTACAGGTATTCTTAATAAAGTGCTCTGGGAGTGTACATGTCCACAGTCCTGCTTATTCTGGTTATGGTGGATCTGAAGCCAATCCTGGTAAAACTGCACACAAGGTGGGAGAGCACTGGATGGAATTGTGGTCCATTTACTCTTTTGTGTGGCCTGTTAGCCTCTGTGTGTATTGATGGACAGGATGAGGAAACTAGAGAACACTTAAGCAAACTGAAAATATACAAACTAGTGAAACTGGAATAGATTTATTATGTGTTATTTTGCTGCTTGTTTAAGATGCACAAACTTATGATTGCTAAACAGTCTTGACCATCATGCGTGTTGCCTTAGCTGAGTAGGGCCCAGGGCCTCTCCAGGTGAGCCAGTGGAGGCCAGAAGCCCATCCGCGATTATTTTCCTCAGAGTGCCAGTCTCCATTCAGTTCAGCTGAGCCACAGCGGCTGAACCACCATCCTCCACCATTTCCACGAGTACATTCATTAACTGCAATATCCCCAAAAACACACGGGGAGCAGCCATCATTGTCACGGTCGGGTGTACTGAAACCATACCCATTTTGGTCAATGCCAGCATATGCCCCACGGATAGCGTCACCTTAGGACAAGAAAAAGAGGTTTTTATTTAATTGCTATGTGCAAAATAAGTTCTGTCCCCACACTGATGCTTTGAATCACCTTAAATTGTTTTATTTGGCTTAAAATATTCACTTAGGGAGTAAAAATACTGAACCATAGGCTTGTAAAAATCCATCTTAAATAATATTTAAATGATTTATGTTAAGGTCATTTTAACTATTGCAACATTGACATTGAAATTAAAAAGAGATATTCTATGTAAAATCCCCAGCATTGATAAACAGCAGAAAACATGTCATTCTTGTGCTGGGTGAATCTGCCTGGGTGACCACCACAAAATGTTTTATTTGAATACAGATATATCCTTTAGATACTCTACCTGCAGTGCCACTGTATTTTCCAACATGCAGCTTATAGGCTGTTTTCTCACCACCAATCCAAAAATCTTCATAATTAGCATATGCAGAACCTCCTTCAAAGTCCCACAAGTCTACTCTGAGTGTTGACTTATGATCCTTCGTTTTGGTTAAAGCCCATATCTTGGCGAGTCCCAGCCAGTGGTCTTCTGATAAAAAGATAAAAAAAAAAATTAAACAGTCTGTGAATTGCTGAGTGTATAACATGCTCTCAGATCTTGGGGAAAGTTTCAGGGTTAATAGTCTGTGATGAACACTGTACATACTGTAGGTTTCATAGAAACATTTAATGTTTTACTTAACTTGAGAAACATACAGTAGGAGTCTTTGGTTTAGTATACAGTACACAGTATTTTATGTATTCTTATATTAGCTCTCTGTCATGCAGTTGAGATTTTAAAAATTCCAAAGCGCTTTCTAAACTATATAGTAATTATAAGTATATAGTAAAATAAACAACATGGTAATTGGATTAGGAATGTTTTGGTAATTCAAATTGTTGTCTATCAATTTCAAGTCCAAAGTGCCGTCACTAGCAGCAAAACACGCAATCATTAAGCCAAAAATCAAACCAAACACATCTGTGAGATAGCAAAACATTAGGTGTGGCCAAATCAACAATTTGGTATTTTTTGCAATCATTTTGCAAAGTTTATTTAAAACAAAAATACAATTGAATTGACGAGTACATTTGGTTCTCCAATTAAAAGTGAAATTCCTGTACTATTCACCCAAATTGGAGCATAACCTGTACTGTGATAGAATAAAATAACAATAACTTTGTCATTGGGCAAAATATTTATGTACACTATCTAGGGTTTATAACATTAATGTTCAGTCCTCAGGACTGCTATAAAAAGTTCTGCCTTAATCATCATGTCTCATCCCAGTTTCGAAGAAAAATGGCCTGAAATATCTTAATGATTACAGGCCTATGGCGCTGACGTCTCATATCATGAAGACATTAGAACGTCTGTTTCTTCATCTCCTCAGACCCCAGGTTAGTCATGCACTCGATCCCCTGCAGAAGGTGGGTGTCAATGACGCCATCCTCTACCTGCTCCATCTCCCACCTCGATAAGGGGAAATGTGCTGTGAAGATGATGGTTTTTGATTTCTCCAGCGCTTTCAACACAATCCAGCCCCTCTTATTGAGAAACAAACTCACTGACATGCAGGTGGATTCACATCTGGAGATCTGGATCACAGACTACCTCACCAGAAGGCCATAGTATGTCAGGACGAGGGACTGCATCTCTGAAACCCTTTCCAGCAGCAGAGGAACACCACAGGGGACTGTCCTCGGCCCTTTCCTGTTCACACTATACACCTTGGACCTCACATATCACATGTCACATGCAGAAATTCTCAGATGACACGCCCAGTGTTGGATGTATTAGAGATGGACAGGAGGGGGAGTACAGAAGCCTGGTCAAGGATTTTGTGGCATGGTGCAATCTAAAACAGCTACAACTAAACATCATTAAGACCAAAGAGATGGTTATTGATTTTCTCCCCTGCTACCTGTCTCCATCGAGGGAGTGGTCGTTGAGAGGGTCAGGTCATACAGATACAGCTACAGCTGGATGACAAACTGGACTGGTCAGTGAACACTCACTATATGTACAAAAAAGGTAAAAGTCAGCTGTTTTTCCTCAGGAGATTAGCATCTCTAAAAAGGTCCTGATGATGTTTTATCAGTCAGTCATCAACAGTGTGCTTTTCTATGCAGTGCTGCGCTGGGGAGGTAGTCTCAAAAACAGGTATGCCACACAATTGGACAAAGTGGTCAGGAGAGCTCGTTTTTATTTTTTTATTTTATTATTATTTTGAAACTTTTTATTTATATTCTTAGCTCCTTCTATATCTTGCAGTGTTTATCCTTAGATTTTCACTGGACTAGTAACCTCAGGTCAGTTCTCACATTATCCTGTGTTTACAGACCATATGTAAGATATACAGTGTGCAATCTACAACCTGTCTTTGTTACTATTTCTATGGCTGCTGGATATCTGGAATTTCCTTTTGTATCTATCTATCTATCTATCTATCTATCTATCTATCTATCTATCTATCTATCTATCTATCTATCTATCCATCCATCCATCCATCCATCCCTCCATCCCTCCATCCATCCCTCCATCCATCTATCTATTTATCTATCATATTTGAGGATCCACAGTGGGTTATGTTTAGGGCTCGGTTGTAGGTTTCTTGTCTGCCACGCATAAGGCCCGGATTAAATTTCCACCCAATGCTCAAACCCCAGTCACTGAATGCAGTGCTGATCCTAAGCCCGGATAAAATGGGAAGGCATCTTGTGGAAAACCTATGCCAAATTGTGTGAAAGACCAACAACAACACAGTAGGTTATGTCTAATAGAGAACACCTACGCTGAATATTTCCAAATCCCCACTTATACTGTTCCCAGTTCTTGTTGAAGGAAACCTTTCCACCAGACCTCCTCTGGATAACAGTCCATCCTCCATCATTCCGCATCTCACAGTAAGCCTACAAAATACAGTCAAAATGTTCATAACACGTAGGTACAATGAGTAAAGTGCTACGCTGCATAATTGATTATAGTAAACGTACTGTACAATAGCACAGGACTATTTATCCTGGGATAGTTGATCATTTATACCTTATCTACACTTACATTGTGTTATTTAATAGCAGTCATTCAGCTATTATTATTGATTAGACTATAGGGAAAATGTTGGTACCTTGATAGGGTTTTCTAATCCAGATGGATGAATGGTATAGATGCCACTCGTTGCATCTGGAAAAGTTGTTTTTATCTGTGTGCAGTCTGTCCCTGTGAGAGAGGGATGGAGGGACAGAGAGAGAGAGAGAGAGAGAGAGAGAGAGAATAGTTTGATTAATCTACCTAGCACTGGGTCCACTTCTCTTCTTTTGTTTTCTTGCATGCAGTGGTGGTCTTTCCCTGACCAACCATTATTCTCACCTCACATTGGTAAACTGGACTGAAGGTGCAGAAAGAAAATCCCATAGAAAAGCCATTGCAGCAAGTCGCTGAAAAAGGCAATGGTTGCTATGATAGAAAAGCATCAGATTGCCCAGCACACGTCATCCTGCCACGAATGGAGCTTACACACATGAAACACTGGTATATTTATATGAAACAGTCACACATACATATATACTACTAACTACACACACACACACACACACACACACACACACACACACACACACACACACACACACACACACATATATACTACTAACTACACACACACACACACACACACACACACACACACACACACACACACACACACACATACATACATATATACTACTAACTACACACACACACACACACACACACACACACACACACACACACATACATACATATATACTACTAACTACACACACACACACACACACACACACACACACACACACACACACACATACATATATACTACTAACTACACACACACACACACACACACACACACACACACACACACACACACACATACATATATACTACTAACTACACACACACACACACACACACACACACACACACACACACACACACATACATATATACTACTAACTACACACACACACACACACACACACACACACACACACACACACACACACACATACATATATACTACTAACTACACACACACACACACACACACACACACACACACACACACATACATATATACTACTAACCACACACACACACACACACACACACACACACACACACACACACACACACACACAAACAAACAATCCTGAGAGCTTGTGTGTATGCACATCTCCTAGGTATGTGTGCGCTTTTCACATGTACTTTTTTGAGCAGTTAGGAGTATATATGTACATGTGACTGTTTCATATGTGTGTGCATGAGTGAAGTTTGATTTAAGCCGTATACGACGTCTCTAAGATTTTCTTTATATTAAACAGGAGAGAAAGAAAGCCAATGTGTAGTGATATCGGAGGGGAAAAATTGGGCACAATTCCTGGGAAAAATACCACAAACCTGAAGAGATGCATCAAGGCATTCTATAAAAATCACCCGGTTTTACAGCCTCTTTGTGGTAATTATAATACCACATGTTGACATAATTATGTTGTGATTTTAATTTATTGTATTTTATAGTTAAACAATTGCCAAACACAACTAATATTAAACTAATATGTTAGCAAATGATTGTGACCCATAGGAACTACAGTATCCCTACAACAGTCCAAGTGAGTGAAACACACTGTCCATTCTGCTCCTATTGCTTTGGAGTAAAAAAATGAAAAATGGACATGCAGCAGTTGTTGTGATGGTTAATAATAAATATGATTACCTGAAAACATCATATAAAAAGATACATTTTTAAATGTTAGGTTAGATTAGATTGGATTGACTGAAGGGTTAATTTATAATAATCTTATTGCTAAAATGTTACATTTCATTGACTAAAACTAGACTAAAATACTTAAGGGTTCCTCTGACTAAAACTAGAATAAAAGGTCCAGGCGTTTAGTTGACTAAAACTTGACTAATCAAAAATAGCTTAAGATTGACTAAATATGATATAGGAACAATTATCCCGGGATGAAGACTCAAATTGAAAACAGCTGACAAAATTTACACTATTGTATTGGATGCTGTGTTGAAGGAGCGCGGAGAGTGACCTACACATGAGAAGAGCCACTGAGCGTAGGGATATGTTTATGTTATGTCTGAATAGACAGTCTGTCATTTTTCAGCAAATTCTGCAATTTCATATTGACTCACCTTGAACAACCGCTGCCGAGGCAGTAGAAGCGACCATGCTGAATGTTATTAAAAGCAATCCAGCACAGCCAATCATCTTCATCCTTACTGAGCCGATCATCTAATAAGGAGGAGGGAAAAAAAGTAAAATTTATATATATGCTTAAATATTCCGTTTTATTTATGGACAGGTGTAGTATGTTTGATCTTTAGTATTGCAAGAGGCGATGACTTTCTGGGGGAGTATGTCTGTGAAAGTACGAGCCGCGGGTTCACGCACGAACGACGAACAGTTTTATTTCAGTTATAAATCCACAATCACATTCCAGCTATGATTTCCAGCCGTGGTCAAATAATGGATGAAATTATTATTCAATGCTGGACACAAACAGCAAAAAAAACATGATTATTATTTTTATAAAAAGGCCGAAGCACTTCGTGTTCATATTTGTTAAAATCACATCATTGCAACTCAGCGCAGCTACAGTAAATTGTTGGCTTGTGTTAACGTGTTCTTGAAAACAAAGTGACATCTGGTGGTGGCACCAGATAAATGAATAAATAGAGCTTGAATGGGCGTGTTTACTGTGAAATCTTGACACACCTTCCTGGCAGGAGAGGGAGGGGTGATCACGGGGTCCAAAGGGGAGCCGCAGGGGAGCCGCACAGCCTCTGCTATTTCATGTGGCTCCTACTGTATGTATGTATTTAAAGTAGTAAAATCATTCAGAAATAGTTCCAAGGTAGGTCAACTTGAGTTGTTTTATAAGCAAAATTGGCACCTGTAGCTTATCTCTTTTAATTTACGGCCAGCTCTTCTACTTTTCCATCAGATTGAATAAGTGACCTTATTTCATTCAGATTTTCGTTTGTAGAACTTCGGCTTAAAGGAAACACTTCTATCCATATTATTAACCTAACCTTTTGTATTCCTGAAAGATACAGTCATAGTACCATTAACTTCATACATTGAACACATCAGACAGAAAGGCTGTATTTGTAAGAATGCCTGTCTATGTGTTTTAAGTCATAACTGGTGGTCATAGAGCACAAATATAAATCCTATACTGTACTGTACTGTACTGTACTTATAAAATAAGAGAAAACCAAACATACTTCATTGTGGGTAGAAATGCACTTTACTTGGCACATTCGATTAAAAAAATGACAGAGACCTAACTTAAGGCTACTTTAAAATTGCAACTTTTAGTAGTCTATGAACTCAAAAGTACCAGAATCATTAAAAATACACTGCCCCATAATTTAGGTCCAACTTTTCATCTACTTAAAGCAGAAGTGCTCCTTTAAAAAAACATGCACATTTCATGCATTGCACAAGGCAAGCAACAAATTCAATTGTAGACTGCAGTGTAGTAAAATAGGAGCTTATATAGCAGCTTTAACTATCTGCTCTTTAAAAAACTAAGTACAAATGGTTATACTTACCATGTATAAGACTTTACTGTTTGAGTAGACAGAAGAAGTCACAGTTTTATTAGTAGCAGTCCAAATAGTTGACCCGCCCACTTATTACAAGAGAGGGCAAACAGCTCTGAGTGCCTGGCCTATGAGGACGTCTTCTATAATAATGGAATGTAATAGTAATTTGGTCATGAACTCTTTAACGGCTCAGGAAATGATTCTTTCTTGATAATATCACTCAAATGTTTCAATGTACTAGATTTTGCTTACTTAACCAGTTTGTTAAGCAATTAAGCAGTGATATGACGTGTACAAAATACACTGAACCTGTTTAAAAGTACTGCACTTGTGGTAACAACTTCTAAATGTAAAAGTATAGCCGTGGCCAAAAGTTTTGAGAATGCTACAAATATAAATGTTTGTATTTTTTTAGTTGAAATTAGATGTTAAACAAAATGCTGGTTATAATGATTAGTTGTTGTGTGCTTAATTAAATGCGCAGAAGTTACAGTATTCTTACATTACAGCTTATATAAAAGACTTATACACACATGGACAAAATTGTTGGTACCCTTCGGTCAATGAAAGAAAAACTCACAATGATCACAGAAATAACTTTAATCTGTCAAAAGTAATAATTAAAAAAAAATTCTATGAATGTTAACCAATGAAAGTCAGACATTGCTTTTCAACCATGCTTCAACAGAATTATTTAAAAAAATGAACTCATGGAACAGGCCTGGACAAAAATGATGGTACCCCTAGAAAATACTGAAAATAATGTGACCAAAGGGACATGTTAATTCAAGGTGTGTCCACTAATTAGCATCACAGGTGTCTACAATCTTGTAATCAGTCAGTGGGCCAATATATAGGGCTCTAGGTAGTCACTGTGTTGTTTGGTGACATGGTATGTACCACACTCAACATGGACCAGAGGAAGCGAAGGAAAGAGTTGTCTCAGGAGATTCGAAAGAAAATTATAGACAAGCATGTTAAAGGTAAAGGCTATAAGACCATTTCCAAGCAGCTAGATGTTCCTGTGACTACAGTTGCACATATTATTCAGAAATTTAAGATCCATGGGACTGTAGCCAACCTCCCTGGACGTGGCCGCAGGAGGAAAATTGATGACAAATCAAACAGACGGATAATCCGAATGGTAACAAAAGAGCCCAGAAAGACATCTAAAGAAATCCAAGGTGAACTTCATGCTCAAGGAACATCAGTGTCAGATCGCACCATCCGTCGTTGTTTGAGCCAAAGTGGACTACATGGGAGACGACCAAGGAGGACACCATTGTTGAAAACAAATCATAAAAAAGCCAGACTGGAATATGCCAAACTACATGTTGACAAGCCACAAAGCTTCTGGGAGAATGTCCTATGGACAGATGAGACAAAAATGGAACTTTTTGCCAAGGCACATCAGCTCTATGTTTACAGACGGAAAAATGAAGCATATCAAGAAAAGAACACTGTCCCTACTGTGAAACATGGAGGAGGCTCTGTTATGTTCTGGGGCTGCTTTGCTGCATCTGGCACAGGGTGTCTTGAATCTGTGCAGGGTACAATGAAATCTCAAGACTATCAAGGGATTCTAGAGAGAAATGTGCTGGCCAGTGTCAGAATGCTGGGTCTCAGTCGCAGGTCATGGGTCTTGTAACAGGACAATGACCCAAAACACACAGCTAAAAACACCCAAGAATGGCTAAGAGGAAAACATTGGACTATTCTAAAGTGGCCTTCTATGAGCCCTGACCTCAATCCTATTGAGCATCTTTGGAAGGAGCTGAAACATGCCGTCTGGAAAAGGCACCCTTCAAACCGGAAACAACTGGAGCAGCTTGCTCATGAGGAGTGGGCCAAAATACCTGCAGAGAGGTGCAGAAGTCTCAGGAATAGTTACAGACAGTTACAGGAATCGTTTGATTGCAGTGATTGCCTCAAAAGGTTGTGCAACAAACTATTAAGTTAGGGGTACCATCATTTTTGTCCAGGCCTGTTCCATGAGTTAATTTTTTAAAAATAATTCTGTTGAAGCATGGTTGAAAAGCAATGTCTGACTTTCATTGGTTAACATTCATAGAATTCTTATTTATTATTACTTTTGTCAGATTAAAGTTATTTCTGTGACCATTGTGAGTTTTTCTTTCATTGACCGAAGGGTACCAACAATTTTGTCCACGTGTGTATAAAGGAATTTTATAAAATCTAAGAAAGCTGTAACAAGTTGCACATCTTGGAAGAGTAATGATGGGGATACGTAAATACCAGTGTTTATGGGGCTAAATGTGACTCAATATGACTTATATGACAATATGATGTTCTTGCAGCTTTAACACTTTTCAAACCCTCAGACAGGCATTCTCTAAAATATCAAAGGGCACCTGTAGCTTGTCGTTCCCATCAGATGGTATGACTGACCTCGTTTCACTCAGATTTTGGTTTGGAGAACTTACAGCCTTATGGAAAAGTTTAGGCACCCCTTGATAAACAACAGATTTTGGTGATTTTTTAAATTGAAAATATGTTAACACAGTCTCTCTTGGAAATGGAAAAAAAATGCACAATATTTTCAGCAAATATTGATGCATAGTTACTTCTTATGCCATAAATTGAACAACAAAAAAAAATAAAAAATAAAAACATTATTATGGCACTGTACATTGTAAGTTTGGGCAACCTAAGAGTTCCAGAGTCTCAGATTCTTTTTACAAGGTTTCAGACCTTAATCAGCTTGTTAGATCTGATGCATGGCAACAGCTGTCATTAGAAAATGCCAATTTCAAAGCTTTACAAATACTTTGACTCTTCAAACCTTGCGCACACACTTGCGGACACTCAACAACCATGGGTTCCCCTAAGCAGCTATGTAAGACTCTGAAAATCAAAATTATTGATGCCCATAATGCAGGTGAAGGCTACAAAAAAATAGCAAAGTGTTGTCAGCTTGCAGTTTCCACAGTGAGAAATGTAATCAAGAGATGGCACTTCAGGGGAACTGTGGAGGTCAAGATTAGATCTAGAAGACCAAGAAAACTCTCAGAGAACTGCTCGTATGCTGGTCAGAAAGACAAATCAAAACCCTCATTTGACTGCAAAACACCTGCAGGAAGACTCAGGAGTAGTGGTGCACTGTTCCACTGTTCAGCGATGCTTGCGGACAAGACCTTCATGGAAGAGTCAGCAGAAGAAAACCTCCCCATCATAAAATCCAGCGTCAGAAGTGTGCAACAGATCATCTACAGGAGCCTGATGTGTTTTGGAAATAAGTGCTGTGGACTGATGAAGTTAAAATAGAACTCTTTGGCCACAATCAGCAAAGGCATGTTTGAAGAAAAAAAGGAGCAGCATTTCATAAAAAAGAAGGTCTTGCCAACTATTAAGCATAGGGTGGATCTATCATGCTTTGGTGTTGTGTTGCAGACAGTGGCACAGGAAACATTGCACATGTGGAGGGAAGAATAGATTCCACTAAATACCAGCAAATTCTGGAAGCAAACATCACACCATCTGTAAAAAAGCTGAAGCTGAAAAGAGGATGGCTTCTCCAACAGGACAATGATCCTAACCATCCAAATCCACTATGGAATACCTCAAGAGACGCAAGCTGAAGGTTTTGAAACAGTCATCGCAGTCTCCTGATTTAAACATCATTGAGAATTTGTGGGTAGATCTTAAAAGAGCTGTGCATGCAAGATGACCAAAGAATATTACAGAACTAGAAGCCTTTTGCAAGGAAGAATGGGAGAAAATCCCAAGTACAAGATTGTAAAGACTTTTAGCAGCTATAAAAATCGTTTGCAAGCTGTGATATCTGCCTGAGGAGGTGTTACTAAGTACTGATTATGTAGGGTGTCCAAACTGATGTCCTTGACTGTGTTACTCCAGTGCTACAATAATGTTTTTATTTTTTTTTATATCTTTGCTCAATTTATGACATAAAAAATAACTATGCACCAATGTTTGCTTAAAATATTGTGCATTTTTTCCATTTCCAAGAGAGACTATGTTAACATCTTTTCAAATAAAAAGAATTACCAAAATCTATTATTTATTAAGGGGTGCCTAAGCTTAAGTCTTTGCATAAGACTGTAAGCTTAAAAGGAGTAACACAGTCAAGGACATTTTAGTCCATATTATTAACATAACATTTGTATTGCCAAAAGATACAGTCATAGTAACATGAACTTTCTACAGTCGTGGCCAAAAGTTTTGAGAATGACACAAATATTAGTTTTCACAAAGTTTGCTGCTAAACTGCTTTTAGATCTTTGTTTCAGTTGTTTGTGATGTACTGAAATATAATTACAAGCACTTCATACGTTTCAAAGACTTTTATCGACAATTACATGACATTTATGCAAAGAGTCAGTATTTGCAGTGCTGGCGCTTCTTTTTCAGGACCTCTGCAATTCGACTGGGCTGCTCTCAATCAACTTCTGGGCCAAATCCTGACTGATAGCAACCCATTCTTTCATAATCACTTCTTGGAGTTTGTCAGAATTAGGGGGTATTTGTTTGTCCACTCGCCTCTTGAGGATTGACCACAAGTTCTCAATGGGATTAAGATCTGGGGAGTTTCCAGGCCATGGACCCAAAATTTCAACGTTTTGGTCCCCGAGCCACTTAGGTATCACTTTTGCTTTATGGCACGGTGCTCCATCGTGCTGGAAAATGCATTGTTCTTCACCAAACTGTTGTTGGATTGTTGGAAGAAGATGCTGTTGGAGGGTGTTTTGGTACCATTCTTTATTCATGGCTGTGTTTTTGGGCAAAATTGTGAGTGAGCCCACTCCCTTGGATGAGAAGCAACCCCACACATGAATGGTCTCAGGATGCTTTACTGTTGGCATGACACAGGACTGATGGTAGCGCTCACCTTTTCTTCTCCGGACAAGCCTTTTTCCAGATGCCCCAAGCAATCGGAAAGAGGCTTCATCCGAGAATATGACTTTGGCCCAGTCCTCAGCAGTCCATTCACCATACTTTTTGCAGAAGATCAATCTGTCCCTGATGTTTTTTTGGAGAGAAGTAGCTTCTTTGCTGCCCTTCTTGACACCAGGCCATCTTCCAAAAGTCTTCGCCTCACTGTGCGTGCAGATGCGCTCACACCTGCCTGCTGCCATTCCTGAGCAAGCTCTGCACTGGTGGCACTCCGATCCCACAGCTGAATCCTCTTTAGGAGACGATCCTGGCGCTTGCTGGACTTTCTTGGATGCCCTGAAGTCTTCTTAACAAGAATTGAACCTCTTTCCTTGAAGTTCCTGATGATCCTATAAATTGTTGATTTAGGTGCAATCTTAGTAGCCACAATATCCTTGCCCGTGAAGCCATTTTTATGCAACGCAATGATGGCTGCACGCGTTTCTTTGCAGGTCACCATGGTTAACAATGAAAGAACAATGATTTCAAGCATCACCCTCCTTTTAACATGTCAAGTCTGCCATTCTAACCCAATCAGTCTGACATAATGATCTCCAGCCTTGTGCTCATCAACATTCTCACCTGAGTTAACAAGACGATTACTGAAATGATCTCAGCAGGTCCTTTAATGACAGCAATGAAATGCAGTGGAAAGTTTTTTTTTTTTTCGGGATTAAGTTAATTTTCATGGCAAAGGAGGACTATGCAATTCATCTGATCACTCTTCATAACATTCTGGAGTATATGCAAATTGATATTACAAAAACTTAAGCAGCAACTTTTCCAATTTACAATATTTATGTAAATCTCAAAACTTTTGGCCACGACTGAACTAATCAGCCAAAAAGGTTGCCTTTGTAAAGCTTTTTTTGTTTGTTTTTTAAAGTTATAACCGGTGGTGATTCCACACAAATATGCTTTGCAAATCTTGCAAATACTGTATGGGTCACAAACTGAAGGAAAACCAAACACACTACATAGCGGATAGAAATGCACTTTACTTGGCACATATGGTGAACAAGATTACAAAGACCTGAAAGGATTCCTGGTAAGGATACATAATTTACTGTAAGTTACTGTAATGCTACTTTAAAACTTTTAGTAGTCTATATTTATCTACTGTAGATAAAGCACATGTGCTTCCATGATTCCATGCACTGAACAAGGCTTTATTGTAGGCCACAGTATAGTAAAATAGTTCTAATTATCTGCATGTACAATACCTAAACTGAGAGCCCAGTGTTATGCGTTAAAATGCTCCCTGGCATGGAGTATGGTATGAGTTAATTTTAACATGCTGGAGTTGTTTTAAGACAAAACTTTATCTTAAATTTACACTGACTAAACAAAAAATTAGTAGATTAAAATAGATTTAAAATGGGTTGCTCCTTAATAAAGAATGTGAATGAATGGATGTTATGAATTTGAATGATTTGTAACAGTATATTTTCTGCCTCAGCCAAATCCACAGGACTGAGCACATTCTCTGGAACATAACAAGCGGTATTTTTGGTGTTATTAAAAAGAGAATTAAAAGCAGAATAACTACAAGAATTGGTATCTCCCAAACTGCTGATGCATAGTCGTTTATCTTCTGCTGCTTGTTGTGAAATGTTTTTTTTTTTTTTTTTTGCAGTTTAAACAACAGCTGTAGGCATTTTAGAGAACTATTTCATCCCATTTCTAGTAGCTTTTCACGTTTCACAAGGCTAATAACTGATATTAGCTGTGTACCCATGAACCAAGAGGGTATAAGTTCATAGTAAGTTGCTATTGCATTTCAACCCAGTGAACATTAATGGGGCAACACAAGGATGATTTAACAGATTTAACAGATTTTTACTACCTCACTGAGCACAGGAATGGTTACTGCAGTCCTGAATAACTCTCCTGACATTAATTTGAAATGTATACTTAAGTGTGTGTGTGTGTGTGTGTGTGTGTGTGTGTGTGTGTGTTATGGCAGGGTTAGATTCACCAGCTGTAGATTCATGGAAGTTTATTTAGGTATTGAAACAAAAAATTAACTACAGTGGGGCTCAGGATTAGGGATTATAGTATCGTTATACAACTAATTCTAAGTATCACAATATTATAAATATCCCTATTCATTAATATAATTTCGGTATATATATTTTGTGTGTGTGTGTGTGTGTATGTATATATATATATATATATATATATATATATATATATATATATATATATACACATATATACACTATATATAATTTTTTATAGGGAAAGCAGTGTGCAAAACAGAAACATAAATGTAAATATATATGTATATTCTTTTATTTAAAAAGAAAAAATAACTCTGAAATAATTTTTTTACACCATCCAATGATTGCCTGTTGAATCATCCTATTCAATATTCAATAGCAACCTATCTTGAACCTATACGGTTCATGGTACACGTCATTTCAGTTTTTAGTCTTGTGAAGCATAAAAAGCTACTAGAAATGTAATGAAATAGTTTGCTAAAATGCCAACAGCTTTTGTTTAAACTGAAAAAAGGAAGTTCACCAAATTTCACAACCAGCATCAGAAGTTAAACAACTATGCATCAGCAGTTTGGGACACATGAGGCATTGTGCGGTAGAATAACATATTAACACCAATTTTTGTAGTTATAAAATCGGGCAGGACTGTAGTGACTGCACTTGAAATTATATTTTATATTTTGTCTCACATCTAATTTGAACAAAAAATTTAATTTGAAAACATTTGAAAGTAATATGGGAGTTTACATTTGCTGGTGTAACATCATCCTCCCCCCCTAACCATATTTCAAATGTCCAGTCATGTCTTGACACTGTTGTAATCCTCTTTGAAAAGCATATTTTGAAATGTACAGTACCTGTTAGGTTTTTTTTTTCACTTTAATTAAAAAAAGTTTAAAATAGATTAATAAATAGATTTAAAACAGTTTAATATCAGTTTTCTATAATTTTGATATGTAAACAATAAGAACATTTACTACTTACTACTATGGGCCCAAATTGTGTTGTATAATGCAATCAAGGTTATGTTTACATCTGCATAGCTTGATGCACACACACACCTGTAAGACGTGCGCACATATACTGAACACAAACTCTCTGCACACACACACATATGAGATGCGTGCACAAATACATGATACATGATTGTGTACGTTAGTTTGTATCGTTATTATTTTATGTTCATCGGCATGAGGTAAATTTCATGTTTTTTGTTAGGTAGTTTGAAATGAATACATAGTTAAAACTATAGAATGTATTGTGTAATGTGATATTACTAAATCTTATGTACTTTGCCTATGTATAACGCTCCATAGCTCTCGGCCTAACAGATTCTAGCTATCTTTGTGTAACAGTTAGAATCACCTCTAACCATGGGAACCATGGGTGACGTCGTGAAGGGTTTGAGTTGTGAGGTATGGAATACCGGATGGATCTGGAGCGCCGCAGGCAGCTGGAGCCGGTAGGTTACAGGGTTGATGCAGAGGGTGACGCGGTAGGGGACTTGGTGATAATTTCTTTGATTCTGTATGGAGGTGCAGGTTCTTTGTGGACAGCCACACTTTGTCACCTACGTGGTACAATTGTCCCGGAGGGTGTCGACGGCGATGTTGCGTGGTGTAACGAGTGTTAGCACGTTGGATTGCTTCCTTGGCTAGGACCCACGACCGTCGACACCTGCGGACCAACTGTTGGACCACCAGAAGGTACGCTGCATGTATTATAGGGTGCGCTGCGTGCCTGGGTGCCCTGATAGAGGGCTGGAATGTCCCCATTGTATGACTTCAGTCCGGGTGTTTTTGGGGACATAGAGTCGTCCAGGCAGCACACCTGCTGGTTCGTTCTCTGCGGCTCGTGCTTGGCGAACCCTCGTCTCCAGTTCCCAGCGTAGTGGGGCGATGATCTTGGAGGGGGGAAGAACAGGCGCGGGGTCTGCCCGGGGGGCATCTTCCTCGTGCTGTTGGGAGAGGGCGTCAGCCTTGGTGTTCTTTGACCCCTGGGCGGTATGATAGGTGGAAATCATAATGTTCAAAGAACAGAGCCCACCGCGTCTGCCTTGGGTTTAGCTGTTTGAGGTTCCGGATGGTGATGAGATTCTGGTGGTCGGTCCGTACGATAAACTGCTCCCTGGCGCCCTGGAGCCAGTGTCGACATTCCTCCAATGCCCACTTTATGGCCAGCAGCTTGCGGTCCCCTACCCTGTATCGCTGCTGAGTGGGGTCAAATTTTTTGGAGAAGAAACAACAAGGGTGTAGCTTCTGGTCTGGACCTCGTTGGGAGAGAACAGCCCCGGCGTCCACATCCGAAGCGTCCACCTCCACAACGAACGGTTTGTTTGCATCTGGATGGAGAGGAATCGGGGCGGTGGTGAATCGACAGCAGAGCTCGTGGAAGGCGGAGATGGCGGTAGAGTTGAGTTGGAAGTGATGAGACAATGGCCGAGTCAGAGCGGTTAATGGTGCTGCAACCGTACTGTAGTCCCGGATAAAGCGACAATAGAAGTTCGCAAACCCGAGAAACCGTTGAAGTTGTCTGAGAGTCTTGGGTAGGGGCCAATGACGTACAACTTCTAGCTTCTGCGGGGCCATGGCCACACCCTGGGATGAGATGACAAAACCCAGGAACGTGGTGGAGCGCTCGTAAAAAGCGCACTTCTCCAACTTACAGTACAGCTGGTGAGCGAGCAATCTCTTAAGAACCGCTCTGATGTGTTGAACATGTTCTTCAATGGAGCGAGAGTAGATAAGGATATCGTCCAGGTAGACGAATACCCATCGGCCCAACCTGTCCCGGAGAACGTCGTTGATGAAACGTTGACAAGCTGCTGGTGCATTACAGAGACCAAATGTCCAGTGGGGGTGATGAATGCCGTCTTCCACTCATCGCCCTCTCTGATATGCACCAAGTTGTAGGCGCTCCGGAGGTCCACCTTTTTAAAAATGGTGGCACCAGAGAGGGCGTCCAGGGCAGAGTTGGTAAGAGGCAATGGGTGTCGGTTTTTTATGGTGATGTTGTTGAACACAAGGACGTAGTTCGCCGAATTTCTTCTTTACAAAGAAAAATCCCGCGGCGGCGGGCGAGGAGGAGGGTCGTATGGTGCCTTGGCGGAGAGCTGAGGATACATACTCCTCCATCGCCCGCGTCTCAGTGGTGAAGAGAGAGTACAGATGGCCGCGGGGGGGAACAGAACCTGGCTGAAGTTCAATGGCCAGGTCGTAGGGGTGATGAGGAGGAAGGTGGGTGGCGTGTCTTTTGCAGAAGACTTCAGCCAGGTTCCGATAAGCCTCGGGGATGGCGTTGGTGTCGACATCAGGGGCCTCGGACTCACTTGAACACGTCCCAGCCAGTGCCCGCAGGCAGAGTTCGAGACAGGTTGGCCCCCATTGGAGGATCCGGTTCTGAGACCATGAGATGAGAGGATCATGCTGCAGAAGCCAGGGGTGTCCGAGGATGATGGGTGGAGAGGAGATGGAGGTGAGGTGAAATCGGACTGTTTCCTGGTGTTGGTTGATGATGAGGGTTATGGGTCGAGTCTGGGCGATGATGGGGCTGGAGGAGAGGGGCCGACCGTCTCCAACCCCAATCTTTTGGCATATGAAGAGTCAATAAAGTTTCCCGCGGCACCGGAGTCGATGAACGCAGAACTTTTGACTCGTTTGTGGCCAAATTTGAGGTGTACCTGAACCGTGAGACGAGAGATGCTGGGCGTGGTGGCGGAGAGATGCAGGGAGCTCGGTGAACTGCTTCCATGGTTCACCGGGCCTGGTCGTTTCCCGGGCGAAGAGGGCAGATGGCTCTATGGTGCGCCCTTGACCCACAATAGGCACAAAGTCCCTCCCTGAAGCGCCGTTCTCGCTCAGCAGCGTTCAAGGAGGCGCGTCCTAATTGCATGGGTTCCCTGGCTCTGGTGTCAACCACGGCGGGAGGTGGAGATCCGGTGGGTGCCATAGCGGTGGTGGTGAAGGCTGGTGGTCAGGATGTGGCGTGTGAAAAAGATGGCGTGATGAGCGGCACGGTCCGGGGGGCTGGCCTCGGACAGGAGAGCAGGCGCTGGTCAATCCGGCTGAATCAGTCCCTCCAGTGTGGTCGGAAGCTCCCGTCCGGCAAGTTAATCTTTTATGCGTGAAGCCAGTCCCTCGTAGTAGGCCGTCCGGTGGTCTGCACGGCGAGAGTATGGCTCACGTGTATCGACTCACGGACGACCCTCCTTGCCGCAGATGGTACAATTTCATATCGGTCTCCACCTCAGCAGCAGGATGTTCAAATGTTAGCTTTAGTTGACGGGTGAATTCTCCATATGAATAAGCAGTATCTGAATCTGATCATAGAACCGCCGTGGCCCACTCAGCTGCCTGCCCGGATAGCAACGAGACGAGAAGCGCAACGCGCAGTCGGTCTGTGGAGTATCCGGTGGAATTTGACTCAAACAAAAGATCCAACGCGGTTAGAAAAACACTGCATTTCCCATCTGTGCCATCCCACTTATCCGGTAGAGCTATGAAAACATCAGAAGAGGAGGGGGGCGGCGACGGGCGTGGCAACAGCCGACTGAGCAGCCACCCCGCGGAGGGTTGGGTTCTCCTGCCGTAACTCCACCACCTCGCGGCGCAAGGCCGCGACGTCTTGGAGGTCCTTTCGGAGAGACGCGACTTCACCACGGAGCTTATTGATCAGTTCGGCATGTTGGTCAACCACATCACACAGGTGAGCAAACTCCGCTGGGTTTACTGCTTTTGGCTCAGTCATTCTGTCACGAGCAACCGAAGGATAAACAGAAAAGCCTTAGCAGTTAGCCCGTGTAGCGTGGATGGGAAACCCAAACGCGGAAGCAGCACGAATAGGCAGGATAACCACGCAATTAGTCTAAGAACTCTCTTACGCGAAGAGCAAGGAGCTACACAAATAAACCTGCGTTCTAGCAACACACACTCAATCAAAGAAGCAACCCGAATCGGTGAGTACTCACAGAATAGTCGGCGTAGCGTCAGCAAAGGCACGGACGAACTCAATGACTGAGCAATGTGAAGCGCCATTTTGCCTCCTTTTATGCTTCCTGGAACCCGACCGTACTACTTCCGGGTCCTAGTGCCGGTCGTGATCAGTGACACTGTGCAAATTAAATCTGTTGATTAAAAACTCATGAATTAAATTTGCCTCATAATTACTGATTCAGCGGCACGGTGGTGTAGTGGTTAGCACTGTTGCCTTGCACCTCCAGAGTCCGGGTTCGGTTCCTGGCCAGGCTCGATTCCCGTCTCTGTGTGCATGAAGTTTTCATGTTATCCCTTTGCCTTGTGGGTTTCCTCCGGGTACTCCGGTTTCCTCCCACAGTCCAAAAAAAAAGGAGATTAGGCTAATTGGTGTTTCCAAATTGCCTGTAGTGTGTGAGTGAGTGTATGTGTGTGTGCCCTGTGATGGATTGGCACCCTGTCCGGGGTGTACCCCGTCTCGTGCCCTAAGTCTCCTGGGATAGGCTCCAGGTTCCTGAATACAGGATAAAGCGGTATAGACGATGAGTGAGTGAGTGAGCGAATTACTGATTTAATGTGTTTCAAAAACATTGTAGTGTAGAAAATGGATTCAGCATGTGTAAATGATCCTTAACACCTTTAGTGTACTGGTAACATTTGCAATACAGTGTTATAGAAGACTGTGTGTACTGTCTTATATAATAAAGCATATTTGTATTAACCACAAAGTGTATTTGTAATTGTCCTGAAGTATAACAGCATGCTACTGTGTAATAAGAATATGTTCAGAGTATATTAATCATGTATTTGTAACACAGTAAGAATTGCTGTAATGTACTTATAATATGTAACCAGGTTGAAAAGCTGACCTGTTATCACAGGAGTGGTTATTTGTGTCCCTGTCTGATTGTGCTGTGAATATAGTGTATTTTAGTGGGGTTACTGAGAAAATGTAACGCTGGCCCTTTAAGAAACACGGTTGTGTAATTACCTGAAAGCGTCGTGACAATTACCTGAAAGCAGTGCGAACTCGTGCCACAGCGTGTGCTTGTGTAGTGGAGAAAAATTTACATTAAAGTTTAGTTCAGAGCAAACTAGCATGAAATGTGCATGTATGACAGAGGTAAATTAAAGCTCCTTAGTGTTTTGTTTGTTAGTTTGGCCGTGTATCGTGTTGATTTCGTGTGATTGGATCGGGACACGTGGATGTGGGTGAACTAAATCAACGCCATCGCTTGAAGCGTAAGTGCTTAGACATCCAATCCACTTCATCAGAGTACTGAGTTCGTTTTGTGTGTATATCTATGTGAAACAGCATGATTGAAACCGTTATTTTGTTTATTAAAGAGGGGAGAAAACAGCTCCATAGGCCGTCTGTGTGTTTCCAGTGAGAGAGTGAAGCATCAGAAGAAGAAAAGCAAGATCTTCATGTGCAGTGTTAATGTGTGATGCACAAGAGTGGTGATGAGCAAATGAAAGGCTGCTACCGTTGTCTGTTAGCCATTTATTTTTAGATTGATTGTTATTTTGTTTTGAGGGACAAATTTAATTAATATTAATAACTGTACACAATATTTAAGTCTCTGTCTGATTCCTTGAATTTGCATAATTAACGCTGCCCTAATTAAAGTGCAGTCTGGAATAAAAGATCCCAACTAAATTCTTTATCCTGTGTCTGGCGTTATCACTAAAATCACATCCCAGGCCACAGAGATTCTTGGTACCAGGAGTGGGGTTTCCATTGCTGATATCGGGGTGACAGACAGACAGATAGGTAGAGTAAAAGAAACATAGACAACGGTAGTGGTGAGAAGGAGCTCCGTTCCAGTGCCAAGGAGGTCAACCACGCAAAGTGTGACAGTTCTGGAGAGCCTGCAGAGAAGCAAGGGACGAGCTTGTGGCAACGCAGGAGGGTATTCACTTTAGCACTGGGACCATTGGCAGAGGAGACTGCAAGGAGCTGCACTTCAGGTTGGACTGCAGTGACTGTGACTGTTCTTTGTCTGTTTGCTGCACGTAATAACATGGAGCAGGACAACGATGTGATGGCTGCTCAGGCTGGGACCAGCCATGATGTGAACAATGATGGGGCTGCAGGTCATGCTGATGAAGGTAATCCAGTAGTACAATTGCAGTCTCAAATTCTGGAGCTGGGTCGAAGACACGACCAAGTAATGACAGCCCTTGCTAATATGAGTAATGTTAACACTAGATCGTATGTTTATATTCCAAGGGAGCGTCAAATTGTGCCCTTTAGTGGTGATTATGTTAAAGATGGTCAGTCTGTAGATGAGTTCATTGATGAGGTTGAACGTGTAATTCGGGTCAGGGGTTTGAGCACTGATGACCAAGTTGACTTTATATTGTCCCATTTAAGAGGCTCAGCCTTAGATGAAATCAAGCTGCGTATGGGAGATGAGACCAGGCGACCAAGTGAGTTGTTTTCATATTTGCTGGGGGCTTTTAGGGAAAAACGCACTACACCACAGTTGTTGCATGCTTTTTATGCACGCAGACAGTTAGAGGGAGAAGACTTTCGTGACTTTTCCCATGCGCTCTCTCAGCTTCTTAATTCTGCCCTCCAACAGTCCCCTAATGCTGTCTCTGATCCCCAGCTCACTCTAAGAGATCAGTTCATCGAAGGTGTAAGAGAACCCTCCCTCCGTAGAGAGCTGCGCAGGGTGGTCAGAGAAAAGCCTCAGTCTACCCTCTTTGATGTTCGGGAAGAGGCCATGATGTGGGTTGTGGAGGACAGACCACGTGGTGCTAATGTGGCCAGGAGTAGACATATTGCGAGTGCCTGTTCTGGGGAGATGTCAGAACGTTCAACTTCAGTCTGTGAAGCACAAAGTGACATAGCTGTGGCCTTGCAGGAGGTGGTAAAAATAATCACTCAGCAGGGTAAAGCTATTGGGGAACTGACCAGTGCAGTCCGTGAATTGACTGTACAAAAGGCTGGGTCAAGTAGTAATCAGGGTGGAAAACCCAAAGTTAAGCCCAAGTATACTGATGATGGCCAACCCATTTGTTTAAAGTGTGAAGGGGTGGGACATATAGCTAGACAGTGCCCGATGCAACGTAGTTCCAAAAGTCAGTCCACTTCCACTACCAGTTCTGTGGTGCAGGGAAATGGGGTCCCTCCTTTGCTGTGAGCCGAGCAATGCGAGGAACACCAGAAGGCTCAAGATGTAGCACACTAACAAAAGAGCGCTTCTTGGAGCGTGCAGTTGGCCAGTGTCCTGAAGTTCATATTCACATTGGTGGGGTCCCAGTTAGACGTCTGTTAGACACAGGAAGTAATGTGAGTACCCTAACCGAAAGTTCGTTCAGAAAAAACCTCCATGGAGAAGATAAGGACCTTCACTGCACTTCCAAATGGTTAAGGATTACTGCAGCGAACAAGCTACCCCTGCCATACCTGGGGTATGTTGAACTGGACATTCAAGTGATGGGGCTGACTATACCCGAGTGTGGGTTTCTGATCGTTCAGGATGGGGATCCTGCAGCACTAGATTCATCTCCCCCTGGTATTGTAGGCATGAATATCATTCAGAGGTGCAGACAGTTTGCTCTGACTGAGTTTGACGCCACTTTAGGAGGAAAGCTGGACTCTGTGTGGCGGGAAGCCTTCACTCGTGTACAGGAAGTTGAACTGGTGAAAATGAGGTCAGCGGTCAGAGTTAGTGGTAAGGGCAAAACCCATGTACCAGCATCCTCTGTAGCTACGGTCTATGCCAGAGTAAACAGAAGAGCCCCTGACACCAGTGGTTGGCTACTGCTGGAACCTGGGAGCGTACCATTGCCAGGTGGATTGATCCCCATGCCCACCTTGGTGTCGCCCAGAAGTCGACTGTTTCCCATTCAAGTGGTCAACTTTTCCCCTGATGATGTTTGGCTGCCCCCTAAGGTTCGGCTTGGTATACTTACCCCCTGCCAGTGCATGGAGAGTGATGCTTGTGAAGTAAGATTCCACCGCATCTCGGCTGACCACGAAGAAGTGAGATTGGACCGGAAAAATAAACCGGAGTCTGATACTGACTTAAGTAATCTGTTAAGTAGACTGCATATAGGGGGTACCCCAGAAGAACAAGCAAGGCTCAGTGTGTTACTCACAAAGTATGCAGATGTGTTTGCAGTCTGTGATGAAGACTTGGGATACACAGAGCGGGTGAAACATGAGATCCACTTAACAGATGATACTCCAGTTTCTCAACCATATCGCAGGATACCACCGACTCAGTTCGAAGAGGTCAAAGAGCATATCTCAGGTTTACTCCGGAAAGGTGTCATACAGGAAAGTTCGAGTTCCTACGCGTCACCCATTGTTTTGGTGCGCAAGGCTGATTCAAGTTTGAGGCTGTGTGTGGATTATAGGAGATTGAACACAAAGACTAAGCGTGATGCGTATCCTTTGCCTCGCATTGATGAAAGCTTGGATGCATTAGGCGGAGCGCAAGTCTTCTCAACAATAGACCTGGCGAGTGGTTACCACCAAGTTGCAGTCCATGAAAAGGACAGACATAAGACTGCCTTCACTACCCCAATTGGTCTCTATGAATTCAGACGGATGCCGTTTGGGTTGTGCAATGCGCCTGCGACATTCCAGCGGCTCATGCAAGCTATCATGTGCGACTTAGTGTTCCAAATTGTCCTCGTCTACTTGGATGACCTGTTGGTGTATTCGTCGACCTTTCACGAACATTTGGAGAGACTTGAAACAGTGTTTAGAAGGTTGAGGGAAACGGGGTTAAAGATTAAAATAGAGAAGTGTCATTTCCTAAAGCCAGAAGTAAGGTTCCTGGGCCATCGAGTCTCAGCACAAGGTGTGAGTACAGATCCTGACAAGATAAGTGCTGTTCGGGAGTGGCCGGTTCCCAGCACTCTGAAGGAACTTAGGTCATTCCTAGGGTTCTGCAGCTATTACAGGAGATTCATAGAACGGTTCTCCCAGACAGCTGGGCCATTACATGATGTAGTGAATGTGTGCATTAGAGAGACAAGTTCCGTGAAGGCAGCTCAACTGTACAAGAGCTCCTGGACATCTCCATGTCAAACGGCCTTTGAATGTCTCAAAGACAAGCTTACCAGTGCCCCAACACTGGGATATGCTGATTTCACACTCCCCTTTGTGCTTGAAACTGATGCGAGCAACCTGGGTTTGGGAGCTGTCTTGTACCAGCATCAAGGAGGGAAGAAGACCGTGATCGCTTATGCCAGTAGGAGGTTGAGAGGGGCTGAGAGAAATGATCAAAACTACAGCAGCATGAAGCTGGAACTGTTGGCGCTTAAGTGGGCAGTCACTGAAAAGTTCAGAAGTTATCTTTTGGGGTCCAAAATCACCATCATAACAGACAACAACCCTCTCTGCCACCATGCAATGGAGTGTCTTTCAGTCCTGATATCCTTTCCCAGGTGCTAGCTGGTATGGTCTTATATACCACAGGGCAGCTTCAAAGAGAGCAAGCTGATTAGAGATTGTAGTCACCGAGGACGTTGACTATCAGCAGGGGAGAGTGTAACCAGGTTGAAAAGCTGACCTGTTATCACAGGAGTGGTTATTTGTGTCCCTGTCTGATTGTGCTGTGAATATAGTGTATTTTAGTGGGGTTACTGAGAAAATGTAACGCTGGCCCTTTAAGAAACACGGTTGTGCAATTACCTGAAAGCGTCGTGACAATTACCTGAAAGCAGTGCGAACTCGTGCCACAGCGTGTGCTTGTGTAGTGGAGAAAAATTTACATTAAAGTTTAGTTCAGAGCAAACTAGCATGAAATGTGCATGTATGACAGAGGTAAATTAAAGCTCCTTAGTGTTTTGTTTGTTAGTTTGGCCGTGTATCGTGTTGATTTCATGTGATTGGATCGGGACACGTGGATGTGGGTGAACTAAATCAACGCCATCGCTTGAAGCGTAAGTGCTTAGACATCCAATCCACTTCATCAGAGTACTGAGTTCGTTTTGTGTGTATATCTATGTGAAACAGCATGATTGAAACCGTTATTTTGTTTATTAAAGAGGGGAGAAAACAGCTCCATAGGCCGTCTGTGTGTTTCCAGTGAGAGAGTGAAGCATCAGAAGAAGAAAAGCAAGATCTTCATGTGCAGTGTTAATGTGTGATGCACAAGAGTGGTGATGAGCAAATGAAAGGCTGCTACCGTTGTCTGTTAGCCATTTATTTTTAGATTGATTGTTATTTTGTTTTGAGGGACAAATTTAATTAATTTTAATAACTGTACACAATATTTAAGTCTCTGTCTGATTCCTTGAATTTGCATAATTAACGCTGCCCTAATTAAAGTGCAGTCTGGAATAAAAGATCCCAACTAAATTCTTTATCCTGTGTCTGGCGTTATCACTAAAATCACATCCCAGGCCACAATATATTAAATATATACTTAAATTACTGTCAGGTATGTACATTAGTACACACACAGCCATATACTTTAAGTGTACTAAGTATACTTAAAGTTGTTCCACTTTAGCAGACAAAAGTACTGTACACACTTAAAATTGTGCTTTTGCACAATTTAGTTACAACTTAAATACATTTAGTACAAAATTCATTGTCCCAAAATAGCAAACTTCAAGAGCACTACACTAAACTAACACTAAAGTATGCTTTGGCATGTTAAGATTTAATATACTTAGCATACTTTTTTTTTTTTTTTACTTCCAAGGTGTGCAAATTGTGACAGCTTCCATAGATTTTTTTTTCTTTGAGGTTATAATAAAACAACATATTTTGAAGTGCACCTGTTTTTTTCTAACTTTAATGGGAATAAAAGTAACATTTTCACAAAGTCTGCTGCTTCAGTGTTTTTAGATCAGATGTTACTATGGTAAACTGAAGTTTAGTTACAAGCACTTCATAAGTGTCAAAAGCCTTTATTAACAGTTACATTAAGTTCATGCAAATAGTCAATATTTTCAGGGTTGACCCTTCTTTTTCAAGACCACTGCAATTTACTGTCAATCCACCATTGGGTCACATCCTGACTAATGGCAGCCCATTCTTGCATAATCAATGCTTGGAGTTTGTCAGAATCTTTTTTGTTCACCCGCCTCTTGAGGATTGACCACAAGTTCTCAAAGTGGTTAAGGTCTAGGGAACAGCTCCGACATTTTCAACATCTCTTTGAGCAGCGCCATTGTTCCCAAGTCCACCACCATCATCCCCGTGCCGAGGGAGTCTTCAGGGTCCTGTTGCACACACAAGCATCATCATGAAATGCTTCGAGTGCTCATCATGAGACACATCAAGACCCTGCTGCCCCCCTCACTGAAGGGGAGTGGACCCACTGCAGCTTGCATATAGTTCTAATTGTTCAAAGGATGACGCCATCTCCACCACACTCCATCTGTCCCTCACACACTTGGACAATAAGGACACCTACATCCGAATGCTGTACATAAATTTTAGTTCAGCATTCAATACCATCATCAAGCCCCCCAGGGCTTTGTGCTCAGTCCCCTGCTGTTCACACTTAAAAAAATTGCTGCTCACGACTGTGTAGCAACACACAGATCGAACCAGATCATCAAGTTTGCTGATGACATGACTGTGGTGGGACAGCAGATAAGATCATCTGGGTCTCTCTCTTCCCTCTATCGAAGACATTTACACCATTGTGGCTGATCGGACACACTCGCTCTTCACCCTCCTGGCCTCTGGAAAAAGGTAATGAAGCATTCGGGCACACACATCCAGACTATGCAACAGCTTCTTTCCACAAGCCATCCGTCTCCTCAACGAACAGAGACTGGACTGATAAACACACACACAAAACACACAATCACTCAAATAAACTCTAATCACCTCAATAACACTGGACTGAACAGATAAACACACATGCACAAACGCTGATCAACAACCATCTAACAATTTTACATACCAATCTGAAATTGCGCTTTTGCACAATATTTGTTATTTGTTATACAAAAAAAACCTCTCTATCTTTCTATCTTTGCTGTTACAAAGAAATGTTTACTGTTTCTCATTTCACTTCCTCAACTCATTACCACAGAGTGTTGAAACGTATTATGTGCTTTATATCGTAGGGTATCCTCATATCGCTGTTTCTGTTTGGCTCTCCCTTTTAGTTATCCCAGAGGCCTTGCTTTCACTCTGCACTAAACATACATTTACCTTATACATTATGTGACTGTGACCGTACCTAACTGTTTTCTCTTTTCTTCTCTTCTCTCTCTCTCTCTCCCCCTCTCTTTTTCTCGCTCCCTGTCTCTCTGTTGAGCTACACTTGCCGTTCCTGAGCTGCCAATGATCCAGACCCCCTTTGCCCTTTGGGCCCTCGGCTTATGCAGGACAATAGTCTTTGAGGTCTTTGAGGACAATAGTTCAGGTATGGAATTTCCTACATTCTACCTGAGCTTTAAGTAACGAACTGGACTCCATATTGACTTAAAGACATCATCTGTTATATTGAACTTCCAGCCTCCTAACACAGTATGGCTGCACTACAGTTCCTGCTATCCGTTATCACCCATCTTCAAGGTTTTGTCCTATTGCCATCTCTGGTAGTTTCTCGTTGCCATCGTCACCTCCTGCTCGCACATCAGGGACAATCTGATCATTTTGACTCAGACACATTTTCCCACATTTCCATACATATTTCCATAACGAATTATGAATTATTAAATTAAATGATATTATTACAGAAGGTGTTCTAGCAGGCCAGGCACTTAGATCTGTTTGCCCTCTCTTGTAATAAGTGGGCGGGTCAACTATTTGGACTGCTACTGCTAAAACAGTGTCACTGTCTACTTGAACACAAGCCTTATACACAA
The DNA here is from genome assembly GCA_030347435.1 of Clarias fuscus. Classification (NCBI taxonomy): domain Eukaryota; kingdom Metazoa; phylum Chordata; class Actinopteri; order Siluriformes; family Clariidae; genus Clarias; species Clarias fuscus. Next base: position 8,767,392 of record CM059224.1, on the reverse strand, counting down.
GAACACAAGCCTTATACATGGTGAGTATAACCATTTGTACTTATAACTACTATTTAACTATACAATTCTGATGCGTCTCTTGCCTTGTACATTGCATGGAATGTGCATGTTTTATTAAAGGAGCGCTTCTGCTTCATCTGGATAAAATGTTGGGCCCAAATTATCTGGCAGCCTATTTTTAATGTTTAGTTTACTTTTGAGTTTATAAACTGCTAAAAGTTGTAGTTTTAAAGTAGTCTTAAGATATAATTTTTTGTACACCAGGAACTCTGTAATTTTGTTCATCGAATGTGCAGATAAAATGCATTTCTGCGACCTAAAAAATGTGTTTTTGGGAAGGATATTTTTGCTCTATGACCACAGGTTATGGGTTGTAAAAAACATACAAAGGCACTCTTACAAAGCCAGCGTTTCTGTCCGATGTGTTCAGGAAGTAAATTTTACTATGACTGAGTGAGGTACAGGTGCTGAATTTAGCACCATAAACACTGGTATTTATCCCCATCATTCCATCACCAAGATGTGCAACTTGTGACTGTTTCCTTATTTTTTTTATTAATAAGATTGCTAACATTAGAACGAACATTACCCCTCCTCCACATGTCCAGTATTAGGTCTGTCTTCGGGCTGTTTAGTTCCTGTGTGCTCGGTTATTTTCTCGATTGAACACACCATTTAAAGGCTTTGCTTTTGTGTTAGATTGGTCTTGCATCTGTTCATCTTACTGGTTATTTCCTTGTTTCTTTTATTTGTATGTTTATTCCCAAGTTTGTTTGCATTCATTTTTTTTTTATTTTATACCCATGCTTGTAATGCATTAACCATTCTATACAAGTTTGAACCTGGGTCCAACTCTCTCCTGAGAGACAATATTAGTCAATAAAAGCAAACAGGTTGCTCTCGTAATATTGTTCCTTGCTGCCTCATTAAAGACGTCCTTGATACCATTGGAACTACTGTAGTATCCTCATTATCCTTAATTGGTGCATGAGACAGATGCTGTCCCAGTTGATTTTAAACATATGTCATGCAGCATCTTTTAAATAAAAAAGCCAGTAACCATGTAGGTGCCCCGCTTATTCTCATTGATGCTTAAATTTGGCTAAGATTTTTCTTTCCTTTACTTCTCATATCTTCTGCACTTTTATTCATGCTTTATGTTGTTTGTTTCTCTTTTTGTTGTTTCTAATGCACTGATCAAACAAAATTACCTATTTCTATGATATGTACAATTTGATTACTTTATTTACAGTTTTTTTTCTCCTCCCTATTAGATGATCGGCTCATTAAGGTCGATGATGATTGGCTGTGCCAGATTCCTCTTAATAACATTCATCATGGTCACTTCTATGGTGACCGGGGTATCATGGATTGTGCAAGGTGAGCCAATATGAATTTACAGAATTTGCTAAAAAAAAAAAAAAACAGGCTAAAAAACAGGCTGTTTATTCAGACATAACAAACATATTGTTACACTCTGTGGCTTCAAGTGTATAAGTCACTTTCAGTGCTCCTTCATCACCGAAGGAGGTGACTTCCTCACTGTGGGCACTGCTGAGGTGTTATTGAAGACCAGGTTGCTTTGATAGCAGCCTTCAGGTCATCTGAAAGGATTAGTTTGTTGTTTCTCTCATTCCTCTTGATATGCCATAGATTTTCTGATTCAGGTCAGGCAAGTTGGCTGGCCAACCAAGCACAATTATGTCATTGTCAGCAAATGAGTTAGAGGTAGTTTTGGCACTGTGGGCAGGTGCTGAGACCTGCTGAAAAATACCAATGTGAGAATAAGGGTTGGTCATGGATAGTTCACCATTGCATGCAAGAGAACAGAAGAAGAGAAGTGGACCCAGCACTGGCACTTATGGATCAACCAAACTCTCTCTCTCTCTCTCTCTCTCTCTCTCCCTCTCTTCCTCAGGGACCGATTGCACACAAATAAAAACAACTTCCCCAGATGCACAGAGTGGCATTTATACCATTCATCCATCTGGATTAAAAAACCCTATCAAGGTGCCATCATTTTCCCAATAGTCTAATCAATAATAACAGCTTAATGACTGCTATTAAATAACACACTACATACCTGTACGTGTAGATATATATATATAATATATAAAACTATATAAAACTAGCCAGTGATAAATATCCTGTACAGTGCATGTTTACTTTAATCAATCATGTAGCCTAGCAATTTACTCACTGTACCTACATCTTTTGAATATTTTTACTGTGATTTGTAGGTTTACTGTGTGATGCAGGAGGATGGAGGATGGACTGTTATCCAGAGGAGGTCTGGTAAAAAGGTTTCCTTCGACAGAAACTGGGAATTATATAAGTTTGGATTCGGAAATATTCAGAGTAGGTCTTCTCTATTAGACATAACCCACTTTGTTGTTGTTGTTTGTCTTTCATCTGCTCCAGCCATAGCGGGATTGATTTTTGAGGCTTTATTGGAGCTTTACACCAGATGCTGTTCCTGCCGTCCAGCACTGCATCCAAGTATAGGCATTGGGTGGTTATTAAACCTGGGCCTTCCACATGGCAGATGAGAACCCTACCACTGAACCACCAGTTCCCTAAAAATAAACCACTATAATTCCCTTTTTTAATAACCTTTTTATAGCAGTCATAAGGACTGAACATTAGTATGTTATAATCTCTAGATAGTGTCCATAAATAGTTTAGCTCTTGACAAAGTTATTGTTATTTTATGCCACCGCAGTACAGGGTATGCCCAAATTTGGGTAAGTAGGAGAACATAATATACTGGAAAATATTTTATAATACTGGTTTATTTTGATTGTTGACCTTGATACAGTTTCAGGCATTTTTGATGTTCCTGAGCTCATAGTAAGAATATACCAGATTGTTGATTTGACCACACTTAATGTTTTGCTATCTCACAGATGACTTTATGATTGCATTGTGTGTGATTAGAACTGCTCTGATTTTCACTATTAAATACAGCCTTGGTTTTTACTGTTGGTTTTATACCATGCAACTTCACCAAGTATTGATGTGATCTCCATTAATGATTCTTTGGACCACATTTCATCCACAGTGTTGACAATTCAGTACCATTTTTCCAGGTGTTTATAATGAGCTTAAGGATTCTTAACCCAGTTTCAGTAATTTAAAATGTCCTTGATGATGCAGCCCAATAATTTGACCTTTCTGAAATAGGGACTTTTTTCCAGCCAGGGCATCGAATTTCTAAAATAATATAACTGAAAGTTAAAATATATATAAAAATATTAAATATAATAATATATAATAAAAAATACAATATATTAATTATATGTGCCACAGACTCCTATCTTTTCAGGTTAAGTGAAACATTAAATGTTTCCAAGAAAACTATGTACAGTATTCATTCCCAGAGTATTAACACTGAAATCTTTTTATCAGAAGACCACTGGCTGGGCCTGACCAAGATATGGGCTCTAACCACATGGAAGGATCGTAAATCAACACTGAGAATAGACTTGTGGGATTTTGAAGGAGGTTCTGCATATGCTAATTATGAAGATTTTTGGATTGGTGGTGAGAAAACAGCCTATAAGCTGCATGTTGGAAAATACAGTGGCACAGCAGGTAGAGTATCTAAAGGATATATCTGTATTCAAATAAAACATTTTGTGGTCTCCCAATCCATGTTGTTGTTTTCTTTATTACTTAGAATACCAGGGCGTCTCTTTTTAATTTCATGTCAATTTGGAACAAAGTGTAAAGTATATGAATAGACTTGAACGAATTTCCATTTTGTTTCATATGTACGAAAATAAAAAATGCCCAGGTCAAAATGACCTTAACATAACTTATATATATATTATTTTTATTTATTTATTCATTTATTCATTTTATTTGACTTTTACAAACATACTTTTCAGTATTTTTACTTTAATTAGCGATTTAAGGTATTTCAAATCAGCAGTGCGTGGACAGAATTTACTTTGCACTAGATGCTTGAAAACAAGATGCTTGTATTTTTTACAAGATGCTTGTATTTTTTTTTTTTTTTTTTTAGCAATTTAGTAAAAAACGCTTTCTTTTGTCTTAAGGTGACGCTATCCGTGGGGCATATGCTGGCATTGACCAAAATGGGTATGGTTTCAGTACACATGACCGTGACAATGATGGCTGCTCCCCGTGTGTTTTCGGGGATGTTACAGTTAATGAATGTACTCGTGAAAAGGGTGGAGGATGGTGGTTCAGCCGCTGTGGCTCAGCTGAACTGAATGGAGACTGGCACTCTGGGGAAAATAATCGCGGATGGGCTTCTGGCCTCCACTGGCTCACCTGGAGAGGCCCTGGGCCCTACTCAGCTAAGGCAACACGCATGATGGTCAAGACTATTAAGCAATCATAAGTTTGTGCATCTTAAACAAGCAGCAAAATGAGACACAATAAATATATTCCAGTTTCACTAGTCTGTATATTTTCAGGTTGCTTAAGTGTTCTTTATTTTCTTCATCCTGTCTATTAATATGCACACAGGCCACAGAAGTGTAAATGGACCAGAATTCCATCCAGCATTCTCCCATTAGTTCTCCCACCTTGTTTGCAGGTTTACCAGGATGGGCTTCAGATCCACCATAACCAGAATAAACAGGACAGAGGACATTTACACTCAAAGAGCACTTTATTAGGAATACCTGTACACCTGTTCATTTTACAGCTATCCAATCCACCAGTCATTTTGGGGCGGTGCAGTTTGTTACCTTATGTAGATACAGGCCAGCGGCATCAGGTTATGCAGAATGGAGGGAAATCTCAGTGATCTCAGTGATTATGATCGTGGCATGATTGTTGGTGCCAGTTCAGGTATTTCTGATACTCTTGGGAAAAACATCCAGTAAGCAGTAATTCTGCACACAGAAAGCATTGTTGATAGGAGAGGTCAGTAGATGGGCTACAACAGCAGAACAACACATCAGGTTCCACTTCAGTCAGCAAAGAACAGAAAGTTGAAGATGATAAAAAGGCTTATCTGATCAATCTCACTTTTACTGAGGCACACATGTTGTAGGGTCATGAATTTGGACCTGAATACATGAACTCAACCTGCCTTGTGTGAACAGTCCAGTTTTTCTGCACATTTTGGGATGTTAATACCAATCAACAATTTCTTTAATGACAGTGCATCTGATTATTGTTGCTGACTATGTGCATTACTTCATGGCAACAATTTTGCATCTTCTAACATCTACAGTTGCGCTTAAAAGTTGAGGAGAATTTTGCAAGACGTGTACCATTTTTTTTAAAGGAAACATGAGTGAGAAGGTAGAACAAATTCATTTTATTTCTTATAGGAATCAAGTTCATATGTGAGTCATAACGGAGTGGCACAATCATCAAACAAAATATGACAATAAAGAAAATGAGGAAATAATCCCTGTTCAAACGTTTGCATACCTTTAGTTCTTAATATTGTGTATTGCCCCTTTATCATCAATGATGGCATGCAGTCTTCTGTAATAATTGTGCATGAGGTCCTTAATTCTCTCAGCTAGTATTGCTGCCCATAGGATTCTTGGCAAAATGCCAACAGTTTTTGTAATTTTTTTGGTTGTTTTGCATGAACTGCATGTTTGAGATCTCCCCAAAGTGTCTCAGTGATACTGAAGTCAGGAGACTGTGATGGCCGGTCCAGAAACTTTTTCTGCTGTAGCCACTGAAGGGTCAACTTGGTCTTGTGCTTTGGATCATTGTCATGTTAGAACATGCTACAGTACCTTTTTCCAGAGTAGCCTGTATTTCTCTCGAAGTTGATTGTGGGTTTTTCTTTTGTTTCCCAAACAATTCTTCTAGTAGTAGTTGGTGAAATCTTTCTTGGTCTACCGGATCATGGCTTCAGAGCTATCAGAGTTTGAACAGTACTGACTGGCTTTCAAGTTTTCAAGTGTTGAGAATTTTTTTTTTTAAATCCTTTCAGTGCTTTATAAAGTCGAACTGAGAAACTCTCTGACTATTTATGCAAAGCCACTAATTACAATTACAGGTAGTCCCCGACTTACGAACATTCAAGTTACGATCGAGGTTCTACTTGCGGTTCAATCACGGAAGAAGCTCACGTGAATTGCAGCAGATATGAATCAGTCCGGGAGCACAAAGACAGTGGAAAACAGCTCAGAGACAAAATGGCGTCTTGGATGCCCCTCGTGATTTAAAGGCGCAGAGACAACATTTCACTGTGAGATTTTTGTTGCGAGAATTTCATTAGGTGTGATTATGGTTTTTGGCCACATGATGGCAGTGTGAGGAAAGAGGACAGATTTAGTCAAGTGAATTGGTATGCTTTATATTGTATAATCGTGTCAAAAGCATATAAGACTCACTTTGTCAGACTTAAGAACAAATCGGGATTAGGAACGAAACTTGTTCGTAAGTCTGGGACAACCTGTACAATGAGTCACAGTTAGGGAAACTTCCCTTTAATAGCCATTTAAACATGTGTTTATAATGTGGCCAAATATTCAAGGATATGTCAACTTTTGATCAGGGTCATTTAGGTGATTTCAGTTATCATTAGGTTCTAAAAAGGAGTCAAACAATTATGTGATAATTAATGACGTCTGGTCCAATATCCTTAAATAAGAAATAAAAGATTTTGCATACTTTTGAGCACAATTGTACTTCCAGCATAATAATTGTCACAAACCAAATCAAGTCAACTTAAACTGGTTTCATGAACATGGAAATACATTGTTCTTGAATGGCCTTCCCAGTCACTGGATCTGGATCCAGTAGAACACCTTTAACAGGAGATTTGCAGAATACAGTATAAGTGCACCTGAAAAATCCGTAGGAACTGTAGGATTGTAAGCATGTCAACATGGACCAGAATCTCAAAGGAACATTCTGCTCAATCCATGCAACAAAGCACTGAGAGCAAAGGTCCAGTATTAGTATTAAGTGCTCTGTAAGAATACACTTTCACCATTAACATTGTTATTACACTGTGCTATTTAATCTATAATGAACACTGGCTTTCTTCAACACTCCTCAGGGCTTGTGAATGTAATTCTGTTTTCTGTTTTAAATGCGTTAATGTTGGTTAAATATTTATGGAAGTAAATAATTTTATGGAATTAAATCATATTTCCCTATCAGAATAAGGAACTCCTACTGTATGTAATTTTTAGTCTTGGTTTAGATATTGCTTGTGTGAGAAAACATCCCAAAGCAATCTATTAATAACCCAAACATAAACACACAACATGGGTTTCCCCATATCTCGTATCTTCTTATCCAGAGATTTATCTTGATTAGTAAAAACAGTCATTTAGTCCACAGCTTTAAAGCCTCTTTTAATGCCTTCTACCTCTATTTATACCTGCTAAATACACTTCTGTTGCCTGCAGAGCTTATAAACCTTTAGACTAATGAATAAATCTATATATTTTTTGTTCATTTAAAAGGAACTATGCAGTGCTTATGCACTATGCAAGTAAAGTAACATTCTTTTAAAATGTACTGTGTTTTTGAAAATGCAGATAATAAAATGCTGTTAAAGCTTCAAGGTTTGTTTATATTATTGACGGACAATAAAAATTGCAGTTGCATCTCCAAAAAAGTGACATTTGACATGCAAATACAAATAAACAATTAAATGACAGGAAAGACAGAAAATTTAAGACAGGAAGACTATGTTTACGATAAAAATATTCCATATCTCCGTGTAACTTTTTAACTGCACTTTAGTCCCTCACTCAGATTGCCATATGCTGTATAGCCGGTGCCCTCTCCTGGCACTTATCGTCTACATTTAGTGATGGCTGTATTTTTAAACCCATTGGGAGTTTGAGTTTGAGTTCTGACCCTTTGAGGTTGCTGTAGCTGTTCAGTGTGGACCAGAGTGTTAAAGCTACAGTAAGGAGTATAGTTAGGCGTATAGATATCTTGGACGCAGTCTACTGCAGAGCAGCATTGTTTCAGCATATTGGACAGTGCTGCCCTCAATGCAGTTAAAACCATGACTAATGCATCAGCATTCAAATTAACAGCATTGCAGTGATACACAATGAACTGCTGGCATTATGAAAACAGTTTCAGGCATAAGGAAGGAATTACAAGTGGGTAACACCTTTGTAAATGTTGGGCGGTAGTAGAAAACGCACTTGTAGATAGCTGAAGTACAGAAAAGCACAGAAAAACAAAAGTACAGAAACAGATACAGATGGGAAAACCATGGTTCTAAGCACGCAGTCCTTTGCAGCTAACATTTTTTTCCTTTTATTGCTAGCTTTCAGGTTTAGGATAAAGTTGATCGGTTTTATTACTCTCTCGGTGTGTGATATTAAAAGAGCAGCTGACAGAGCAGCTAAACCATTATGTAATGGGATTCTGTACCATATGGTACTTAACTGTGTTAACACCTGCTGCATTTGATCCTGCCTTGATGGTTTAGGATGGGCGTACATCATGCTGTATGATTTGCTTGCCTGTGAAGATCACACCAGTCATTTGTTAAATGAATTTTTAACAGTCATGAAACAGATTTTTTTTTTGTTTACCTTGCTGCATATATTAAAAAATGACCCGCACTAAGCTAAGACCCCAAAAGCAAAAAGGTTTTTTTTAATGCATATGGAATTTTTTTGTATGATGCATATTACATTAATATAATACTAATAATATTATCATAGATATCAATATATAGCAATAAATATAGTATTAAAATATTTGGAAAAGGGTTTTTCTTTTCCAAAAAAAATTATACAGACCTCAGGAAAAGAAGAACAATTCTACATATTTTAATACTAAATTTATTGCTGTACATTATATTTTGATATATGTTATATGATTATTAATATTATATTAATATAATATGCATCATGCTATTTTTGTTTTCCTGAAGTGTGCAAACATTTTTTGGCTTTCATTTACGATATTTAGAGGATTAGGGCATATACATGGAGACTCTTTCAGCTATGTTCCTTCAAATAATATAGAAATTTACTATTTCACTAGTTTACAATGAAGACATGTTCGAAAAAAATGTTTAACAGTATTTTGCCACTAGAGGGCACCCTTTCATTAGAAAAAGGGGCTCAGTGTGCGGCAGCCTCACTGACAAATCACTTCACCCTGAAGGCCTTCAGCAGTAGAGATTTTAACATTCTTATGTCATTTGTCATTTTATTTGATTCAACTGAACGGAAATAAGTCGTTTGTACAGGTTTGTAACACCCCTGCATTTTTTTTTAAACTGAATGAGATATAGTGTACTGTATATTAAACTTTATATCCTAGCAGCCTTTAAGGCCACAGGCCTCTACATCATAATTAGGATATGCACTAAGCTGTACAGTCATGTTACACATTTTAATATCTCTTGTAGGCATTATGTTCTTGCATCACTCAATCTTAAGGAAAAAAAAAAGGAAAGAAACTTAACTTCACAGTAGTATGGAACTCAAATACAGGATTTTTTTTAATACATAAAAATATTAAGTATATAGTTCGAGCAAATTTTATGTTTAAGTCTGGACTGCCTTTTGCATCCTAAGAAGCATTAGTATATGTCATGTCAGTTTAATAAACCATCGAATGATACAAATATTTCAGTGATGAGCTCTATTGAAATAAATCAACCTACAGCATATTTATCTGAGTAATTGTTAATAAGATTTTCTAATTTTGTATTTCATAATTTAGTGAATTAGTGTAAATCGTAGGAGTTTGCATTTTCTCCCCATGCTTGGTGGGTTTCCTCCGGGTAATCCAGTTTCCTCCCACACTCCAAAGACCTGCAGATTAGGCTAATTGGACTTCCAAATTGCCCGCAGTGTGTGAATGAGTGTGTGTGTATGTGTGTGCCCTGTAATGGATTGGTATGGATCTTGTGCCCTAAGTCTTCTGGGATAGGCTCCAGGCCCCCTGAATACAGGATAAAGCGGTATAGACGATGAGTGAATGAGTGAGTGTAAAGGATACACTGGACATGTGTGTTTTGTGGCCAAAAGTTTGCGAACACCTGACCAACACACCCATATGTGGTTCGTCTCCAAACTGTTTCCATGGAGTTTAAAACACAATTGTTTAAAAAGCAAGCTCCATGATGACCAAGTGTGATAAGTTTAGAATGGCAGAACTTGAGTGTGTTAAACACAGAACCGTGATTGACCTCAAATAATCCATTTCAGGACGTACACATACAAACATACAAGACACTCACACAGTCACATAGTCATTTACGCACATTATGGGAATGCCAGTTAGGCAGTTAACTTTGGACTGTGGGATGAAACCAGTGTACCAGGAGGACCCCCACCAAGCACAGAGAGAATATGCAAACTCCATGCACACCCACCCGACCACTAAGCCAGCTTGCCGCTTTGCCTTCTACTTTGCCTAATGTGTGCGTGCGATGGATCGGCGCCCTGGCGAATCGAACCCGGACCCTGGATGGTGCTCACTAAACCAATATGTGACTGTATTGAACACCTTTGGAACAAACTGGAACTGGAGCCTAGTCACCATCCCAAAATCTAGTGGGGGGGGGGGGGGGGGGGGGGGGTGCAGCACTGGACACTATATTACTGTAATACCTGTAGAATAATCACATGACACGGTTTGGGGTTGGTGGTCATGTTTAGGTTTACGTGTCCGTATACTTTTGAACATATAGTGTGTATATATAGAGTGTGGACTGTGTTTTTTTTTTCTCCCCCAGTTGGATCAAGTGTATGAGGAGATGAAAAGAGATGGGCGTGTGCGCGCGCGTGTAGAGTGGATCGCGTGAGCGCGCACCGCGCGCGCCCCCACGCATCCCCAGACGGAGCCTCCCCGTTCCGGGAAACTGCGGCCGCGAACGGAGCGCGTTCATCGGGGCAGCCCGTGTAGTCGGAACGGCGAGTGCTGCAGCTGGAAACGAGACGGCGTGCTCTGGGTCTTAGTAGAGATCATGTCAGCCAGACCGGGATTTTACCGTCAGGAGCTGAACAAGACGGTATGGGAGGTGCCCGAGCGCTACCAGATCCTCACACCGGTCGGCTCGGGCGCGTACGGCTCCGTGTGGTGAGTCCTAACCGGAGAATGCTTCATCATATCGAATGCAAATGTAAAACTCCAAAATAAAATAAAGCAATAATATCTCAAAAACTGTATATATATTTTTTTTATTCTCCCAGTCATTAATAGTGGCCTAGTAGCTAGTGTATAGTCTGAGCGCATTGGAAGCGTCTGGCTCTTTGTAGCAGGTATCATTCAGATGCTGCATTGGAGATTCTTTTTTTAAACACAGAAATTAAGTTTGTTCATCAGTCCTGAAGCTGTCATGTTCGAGAAGTTACATAAAAAAAAAAAAAAAAATACAAAAAAAAAATCTAACAATACACCCATTTCCCCAGTATTGAGTGTAGTGTGTATACGTGTGTATGATGCTTTGAGGAAAGTAGGTAGATCAGATCAGATCAGATCAGGGGCTCATTAGTGGTGACGCGACGTCTGGATCATCATCATCATCATCATCTCAGCTCATCATTCATAATCATTCCTTTGAAGTCCGCCAAGCAAATATATCCCACTTTGTCTTTTTCTTTTCTTTTGTTTCTTTTATGTCTCAGCCCTTATGTTGCATGGGCACCACATTTGAACAATGGAAACTCAATGAAACCAAAAGTGAAAGATGAAAAAGTGAAAATATAAACTACGCTACTCGGACCATCCCAACTTTGTCAGAATGTAGATAATACCGTAAAAATGGTGTCAAAAGGTTTCCAGACTAGTTTTGTAACACGCCAACAGATGACAGCATGCACGGCCATAGCGAGCACCGGCCTTCATAAGTCAGCGTGCCAAAAGACATCGGACTGTGTACATCGGGAATTCTGAAACTGTCCGAACCATTCAGCGACTTGTGCATGATGACAACTTGTTCAGTGAATGACCTGTCCTTCATGCCGAGGATCATTACTGGTGATGAGACTTGTGTGTGAGACGAAGCAACAGTCTTCACAGAGAGAGAGCCCCTCGTCTCCGAGACCGAAAAAGTCGAGGCAAGACTCGACCAGGTGCAAGCTCATCGTCTTTGTCCACATTTGCTGCGTTGTGTATCGAGAATTCGTCCCCAGGGGCCACAGCATCAATTGCGAATTCTACTGCCAGGTTTTAAGATGTTTGGGTGAGGACAGATCTAATAAACAGGAAAAAAAAATTATACTTATAACTATTTCATTGAAATATCTGGCATTTTAGTTTTGCTGCCTAAACAAAATTGTTTTCAACATGTGCTCCTGACCTGGGCTTTGATAGATTTGCATGCAGAATGCATGCAATATGCAAGACCGACTCTATATTTAGGCAATAAATTGTCATTAATGCAATGTCTAATGTGCGTGCATAGTCTTCCTGTTGGCTAGCACACACATATGGCTTGGAGCTATAGAACAAGACCACCCAGTGACATGCCCAATATGGTTGCCATGGTGAGCTGTCATGGTGATATTGTTTCCTGCATTATCTTAAAATATCTGTCTAGTCTTAGTGCCTTTGAGCAACAATCAGGAATTATTATTATTATTATTATTATTACTATTATTATTATTACTGTTATTGTTATAATACTGGGAAAAAATTCTTTTTTTTGGTCAATTTCCACCAATAAAAAAAATGATGAAAATATGAAATATGAACAGCACTTGTGATGGAAGCATTGTTCTCAAATTGCTGCTAATGCAACGTCTTAGGCAACGTGACAAAGCAACACTCATGAGGTGAAGCAGTCTACTGAGTGAGTGTGTGTGGATTTCAGCTGCCAGACTCCCATGGATAGTCAGCTGGGTAACTGGCAGGAGAGAGGATCTAAGCCACATTTCCTAGAATCATTTGGGTTTTATTGGACTGCTGCCCATAAACTTCTTATTGATTTCTATACACTATACACAGCCAAGACTCTTTGAACATCACGTGACTTTCCACCAGACTTTCCAGTAGGGATTTGCGATCATTCAGCTACAAGGGAAAACTGACGTTCAGCAAAAAGGCCTGGTTTTGCAATTCATTCCAAAGGTGTGGTTGAGGTCAGGGATCTGCGCAGGCCACACAGACCATGGCAAAACATCTCTTTGTGGACCTTAGTTTGTGTATAGGGGCATTGTGATGCTGGAACAGGTTTGGGCCGGTTAATTGCATTGAAGGGATGTTATAATGCTACAGCACACAATGACTTCCTCTACAATTGCAGCTTTTAGCTTTGAGGAAAATATCTTTATACAGATGTTACGGCCAGGTGTCCACAAATTATTGGCCATAAATTAAATTTATATATATGTATTTTGACTTATATATTGTCTTATTTGAAATCTCCCAAAACAGTGAGTCTGGTATTAAAAAAATGACCAAACTTGATTGTATTGATTTGAAATACAAATATTAAAAACCTTGTAAAGTATTTCCTAATGTCTTAAATAATGAGTACATAAATTAAACCAAACTTCATACTTTGTCTCATTTGATCATTTAATGTCCATTAAAATTAATTATTTAACTCTTACTGCTATATTATTGAATTTTATGAATTATAAATATATTAGTGTGAATGCGTGTGTGAGTGTATGTGTGTGTGTCCCCTGCGATGGATTAGCACTCTGTCCAGGGTGTACCCCGCCTCATGCCCTAAGTCTCCGGGGATAGGCTCCAGGCCCTCCGCAACCCTAAATACAGGATTAAGGCATATAGACGATGTGTGAGTGAGTTATTATTATTCCACATATTATTCCATATATTATTGAATCTGTTTAGTAATTATTTTATTTCTGATTTTACTCATTCGATGTTTTATTTAAGAAAAATGCCTCTAGGTGTGAATGAGTCTGTGGATATGAGTGTGCATGGTGTGCTGTGATGACCTGGCATCCCATTTTAGTAACTGCTTCACAGTAGTCGGGGTAATGATGAATCTGGAGACAATTCCACTAAATCCTGGGTGAATTCCACATTCGAATTCACCCAGGATTTAATGGAATTGTCTCCAGATTCATCATTATCCTGACTAGTGTGAAGCATTTAGTGAAAATGGAGGAATGAAGTGATGCATATTCCCTAATTGCCCCACAGCTTATAAGATAATGAGAGGAGCATGACTAGACCCGTCCAGGTATTGTGCAAGTCCAGCTGCTTTTGTCACATATTGAAAAATGCAGACTAAATCAATTCAGCATTGAACACTTTTCTCAGTGTCCAATGAACTGTTGTAATTTAGGGTGGAATTTTATATCTTTGAGAATAGATTGCGCAATATGTTTTTTGATGCCTGCATCATTACAAGACGACCAGAATAAATATTTTTATTCCTAATAAATATTTTCCGAAATGTCTTCAGCCTGAGTAAAAAATATTGTGGCATGATTTTAAAAGTTTGACTTTTGATTTTATTAGTTAGATTATAAATGGTATGTAAATGATTTTTTATGCTTTTATGTTCATGCTCTAACTACTGTCCATTTGGTTTGGCTTGCATTTCCATAAACGAACATCAACCCTTGAGAATATAAAGTACAAGGGGCAGTCAAGGGATGGACATTAACATTTACAGAAGCCTTCAAACAGAGTTCAGTGATGAGGCTCTTAGCTGCATTTGAAAATCGATGGATAACTTGTCACCAGCTTGAAGAGACGCATTACAGACACATTACAGAATTACTTGCACATTACAGAACCTCAGCTGGGAGTTACTGCCACATCTCCCATACAGTACTGACCTTGCTCTAATCCATTTACCCATGTTTGGTCTATTTAAAGGAGTTCCTGGGAGGCCAGCGTTCCAGGTGTGAAGCAGGCAGCTTGATCATAGCTCTTAGCTCATAGATCATAGCTCTCTGGTGTACTGAGAAAAATGCTTCTACCTTGATGGTGTCCAAGCACTAGTGAAACACTAGGACGAGTGCATTAATGTAGCAGGGGATTATATAGAGAAATAAAGGGAATTGTTACTCTCATAACTGTGTTCTGTTATTTTGTACCATTAAAAGTCCCAGATTGACTCGAACGCTCCTTGTTTAATGCCAACTGAAAATGCTGTAAATCTTAAAGACTTAAAGAATTAATTCCTATGTATTGTCGTAGTGTCTGTGGGTTGAGATCAATATTATCTGAAATGTTAGAGCTGAGGCTTCTCATGCGCTACATGCCTTTATTTTTAGCACTGGATCATAAAACTTTGAATGTGGGCTGACAAGTGTAATTAGTTTCTGCACTGTCTTCCTCAAGACTGTTGAAAGGAGCCAGAGCCTTGCTAAGACTCTCTCTTATTCTATATACTGTAGATACATACACACACATGCACTTTCTGACTACTTCCAATCAGCCAATCACGTGGCAGCAGTGCAATGCAATGCAACCAATAGTGCAGATACATGAAGGTTCAAATTAAACATCAGAATGGGAAAAATGTGATCCATGGCCATGCTTGTTGGTAACAGATGGGTTGGTGTAAGTATTTCCCAAAACCACTGATCTTCTGGCAATTTCACACACAGCAGTATCTAGAGTTCACACAGAATGGTGTGAAAAAAAAGACAAAAAAAAAAAAGAAAAAAGTGAAAAGCAGCTTTTGTTGATGAGAGACATGAGAGGAAGTCAGGCTGGTGGCGGTGGTGTAATGCTGTGGGCAATGCTTTCTCAGCATACACTGGGCCTCCTAATATAACTTCTTAATTGTTTGAATACCACAACATATCGAAGTACTGTTGCTGACAAAGTGCATCCATTTTTATCCACAAACATCATAATGCACAATGCCACAAAGCATATGCTATCCAAAACTGGGTCAGTGAACATGGTTGTGAGTTTAGTGTGCATCGCAGTGACTGTTTCTGAATCCAGCAGATATGTTTGGGATGTGTAATGGGGGGGGGGGGGGGGGGGGGGGGGGGGATGGGGGGGGGTCAAAAAAAGAATGTGCAGCTGAGAATGAGGCACTTAATAAGTCAACATGGATTTTTTTTTTTCTTGCTACTTATGTAACCCATGCTACAAAGAATTGCTTCTATTTTAGGAGCAAAGGGGGCCATTGTTAGTGTACAGTAGCGTTCCTAATAAAGTAAGTCGTGAATGTACTGTACAATGTACAAAAACTGTAGTGAAGTAATTCAACGACAAGTCATTTTGACCCCAAGGTGTATGTTGGTGACGGCACTGTGTACAATCTAGTTTGCATTTTCTACCCGTGCTTGGTGGGTTCCCACCAGGTCCTCCGGTTTGCTCCCACAGTGCAAAAACATACAGATTAAGCTAATTGTTATTAATGTATGTTTGAATGTATGGGTACCAAAATACTTTTCATCACAGCTTAACCTGCCTTTGGGTCAGTCCACCAAAACCCCTTTAAAACTTATCCAGTTTCTGTTTTCCTGTCCTCATGTCCCAACCAATTACCTCACTGTCCACTAAACTACAGTATATGGCACATCAGTAATGAGGGGGTTATTAGAGAGAGAGACATTCTGTTATATATTTAGGTGTGTATTTTGGTGCTTTTCACAGCTTGAATAATTCACAACTAATCAAAGCTTTAGGTCCTGGGAGCTGATCACACCTTGTGTTCAAACCTAAATGGCTGTTTTATAACACAGACTCGGTTGACTCTCTCTCACTTCTCAGAAATAAAAGCTGTATGAAAATTGCATAAGCTCAGCTCCTCTGTGAGTTGACATTATAGTCCTCAGCCCACTGCTTTTTTTAGTCAAATATTCTGGTAATGGTCGCATATGAACAGAAATAAGTGGTAATACAGTACAGCTACAAGCACTTTTTTTTGGCTTACTGGCATTTCTGGACATAAAGTATGTCTGTTGAGTCATGCACAGTGTTTATTTAAAACTGGACTCATATAAACACTGAGGCGTGTTAATTCAACACTCTAAGTGTTAATTCAACACTGGGGAATTTGCTGTGATAAGTAATGTCTCCTTAAATCACGGAGATGAGAGTGTGTTTATTCTGCACATGCGCTCGTAAAGCCTGTGGCTCAAGCAGTGGTTGTGGTTGGTCATTGGTCACAAGACTAAAAGATGTACACCTATTAGCCATGACATTAACACCATATACGATGTTAAAACATTAATATTGATTATCAATTATATACCAGCAACCTGGTGACAGGATCATGGGCACTTAAGGCTCATTTTTGCCTGTGGGAAGCAAAGGCCAGTCGTCCATCTGGTCTGGTCTGATCTGTCAGAAAAGCCAATGCAGCACAACACATTGAAAACAATTCAGGGTCAGGGGTAGCTCAGTGGTTAAGACATTGGACTAGGGTTCGTAATCCATGTTTAAAATACCACGACCAACCATTTGTCCCTGTTGGGCCCTTGAGCAAGGCCCTTAACCCTCAACTGCTAAGATGTATAATGAGATAAAAATGTACAGTAAGAACATTTATATAAAATATAAATAAATTGCTGGTTCTGATAGATAGATATATATATAGATATATAGATAGATAGATATATAGATAGATAGATAGATAGATAGATAGATAGATAGATACTTTACTGATCTTAAAGGAAATTCCAGATAGTAGCAACAAAGACAAGTTGTATATTGTGCACTGTATATCTAACATATAGTCGGTATACACAGGGATGATGTGATGAACTGACCAGAAGTTACTAGTGCAATACTAAGTGCAAAAACACTACAAGATATATAATAAGTATATAAATAAAGCATATAAATCACAAGTTAAAGTAAAAAAAAAAAAAAGATTTTAGAAAGGCCCCAGAACACCCAGTGTAACACACCCAGTGTACCAGCCCCGGCAGGCTAATAACCCAAGGCTGTTGACCTGACCTCTAAATTCTCCAGATCCCAGTCCAATCGAGACTGCACTAGATGCACTAGACAAACAAGTCCAATCTACAGAGGCCCCACCTTGCAGCCCACAGCAGCCAAACAACCAACTTCCTTGTGCCAGACACCACAGAACACCTCCAGAGATTTTCTGGGCTTTACCAGTGGCACAAGGGGAACCTACATGATACTTTGCATAATGTTATGTATTTTAATGTTATGGCTGATCGTTGTACAGAGCTACTTTGTTCAGTAATGTAATTTGTGCCATTTGTGCTGCTATATATATATATATATATATATATATATATATATATATATATACACTGTATATTGGACAATTAAACTGAAACGCCTGGTTTTAGACCACAATCATTCATTAATATGGTGTAGGGCCTCCTTTTGCGGCCAATACAGCATCAATTCGTCTTGGGAATGACAGATACAAGTCCTGCACATTGGCCAGAGGGATTTTGAGCCATTCTTCTTGCAAAATTGTGGCCAGGTCACTATGTGATGTTGGTAGAGGAAAACGTTTCCTGACTCGCTGCTCCAAAACACCCCAAAGTGGCTCAATAATATTTAGTTCTGGTGACTGTGCAGGCCACGGGAGATGCTCACTTTCAGTTCAACTTCACTGTTTATCAACCCACTCTGTCACAAGTCTTGCTGTGTGTATTGGTGCATTAACATCCTGATACACGGCACCACCTTCAGGGTACAACGTTTGAACCATTGGGTGCACATGGTCCTCCACATGGTGCTTCAGTAGTCCTTGGCAGTGACCCATGTAACACAAGTATTGGGCCTGGGGAATGCCATGATATTGCAGCCCAAACCATCACTGATCCTCCCCTATGCTTCACTCTGGGCATGCAACAGTCTGGTTGGTACGCTTCTTTGGGGCTTCTCCACACCATAACTCTCATCAGAGAACAATACATGTTTCACATTGTCCACTACCTACTAAGATTTTCGCTGCTGGCACCATTGAAACCGACATTTGGCATTGGCAGGAGCCCGGCCATGTACAGTACATTGACCCTGTGAAGCTCCCGACGAACAGTTTTGGTGGAAACAGGAGAGTTGAGGGGCACATTTAATTCTACAGTGAGTTGGGCAGCTGTGGTTTTATGTTTTTTGGATGCAGTCCGGTTTAGCACCCGGACATCCCTTTCAGACAGCTTCCTCTTACGTCCACAGTTACTCCTGTTGGATGTGGTTCATCCTTATTGGTGGTATGCTGACATTACCCTGGATATTGTGGTGCTTGATACATCACAAAGACTTGGTGTCTTGGTCACAGATGCATCAGTGAGACATGCACCAACAATTAGTCCTCTTTTGAACCTCAAGTGTCTGATATGCCACTCCTAATGTTGTGTGCATTGCAATATTTTAAGCAAAACTGTGCATAACTGTGCACACTCTTCACACTCTGCTCTTACTGGTGGAATGTGCGGACGATGAAGATTGGCCACCAGGCTGGTCAAATTTAGCCATGAAACCTCCAACACTAAATTGGCCAGTGTTTCAGTTTCATTGTCCAACCCCCTGTATATATATTACACTGCACCAAACAAAACCAAATCTCATTCTGTAGCACATAATGACTAACACATGACTTTTTCTGGAAACGACTTCTGTGTTAGAGTCCCCCGGTGCCTATTTCAGGTACAAGGGATGTACAGTGAGAACACACCCTTTACGAGATGTCAGTTTACTGAAGGGCATCATATAGCATTGAGACTTACCTAAGCGCATGCGATCGCATCGTCTTTGCCAATTCACCTACTGATGCCAATTCACCTACCATGTTACTGTCTGTGTAGAGTTGCTGTGCATATTCTCTCCATGAGAGTGGCTTTCCTCACAAAAACATTATCAACTGCGAATCTGGCAAGAATAAAGTGGCTGGAGTGAGTTCCCTTTCAAAAGCTACACTCGATGCTGCGTGAAAACACTATGGGAACATCTCTTTGTTCTCCGGTTGTGAAGCCTGTGTATGTCAAAACCGCCGAATACCTCGGCTTATAACCTCTGCCAGGCATGACGTCACCGAATAAGGTGCACCTGCAGGTTATAAATAGGAGTGAACCGGAAACATCCTCAGATCTTTTTGTCTTCAGGACCGCTTTGTGTTTGCGTGTGTGTGTGTGCAACAGAATCACGGCAGGAAAGAAAAAAACTTTACTTACCGATAATGGCAAGAGTTGAGAGATGCGTGCCTCCGTGTGGCCGATCTCCACGACTTTTTCTTGAGTGCTTGGGTTTCAAGGAAAGTGCAAGCATTGTGATCTCCCTATTAAGGCACTTCGCGCGCGGCTCGCTTTCTTTAAAGAGAAACCGCGAGTCACGGCGCATTCCTGGGGCTCGCGTGCGTATGAGACGGGATTTTTCTCTCGCGCTCTCCCCGGATAAGGAAGTTTTTAGCGTCCGTTTCTCAAGCGTGCTCTGGCGCTTCTTGTGAGCAAACGAAAGAGACTTCCTCACGTGCTTTCATGGAGATAGCGTGCCGATCGGGCAGCCGCGCATGAGCCGGAATTCCCCTTTCTCTCGCGCTCTTCCCGGATCAGGAAGTTTTAGCGTCCGCTTCTCAAGCGCGTACCGGCGCTTTTTGTGAAGTGGCCGAATAGGTTTCCTCTTTCCTCTGTGCCCTGCACACCATGGCAGTTTTGTAGGCATACCAAGCTCACCTGCTAAGAGTTCTAAGCACTGGCGGGTCTATTGATGGCGCCGAGCCACAGATTTATTTCTCCGTGCCACCAAGCAGACGGCCCATGCTATCGGCCGTTCTATGGCTGCCGCGGTCGCCACGGAGAGACTTCTGTGATTAAACCTCACGGGCATCTAGGTCAGGGATCGCATTTTCCTCCTTGATGCCCCCTCTCTCGCCTTCCGGCTTCTTTGGCGACGCTGTAAACACCGCCGCTACTAGGTTCGGGAGGCGAAGCTCTACGAGCAGACCTCTGTGAGGTTTCTCCCCTGCCGTGCTCAGGAGTCGGGACTGTCGGCCACCCAGTCCCGACCAGGTCTGGTCCTCACGAGGCGTGAGGCGCAGAAGGAGAGTGTGCCGAGCCAGCTACCCCCTCGTAGAGACGGGAGGGATTCGTCGCGCTTGGCAATCTGCCTCAAAGAAAGAAAAAAAAAAGCACCGGACCTGAGGAGCATTATCTCTGCCAAAAAGGAAGTCCTGAGGTTGACGTGCCCAGGACCACCGGGGTGTCTCCCCCTGGGGAGGGATGTGTAAAAATTCCAATAAGGGATAAAGACTCCTCCCTGGCACCCTATGGGTGCCGTTGTCACCTGCCACCACTGGTGTTTCGGGAAGCAGTGGTCTCCAGCAAAATGTTAGGTGCCTTAGGTTCCTTCCTGCCTTGTTTCAGGATGCCGGACACCTAACACCCCCCCCCCCCCTCCATTGCACATCGTTCTCCGCGTTTCAATGGCGTGGTCTTCACTTTCATGAAACTGGAACGAGCGCTTCTGCTGAAACACCTTGAAGGAAATCAAGCTAGGCCAGAAAGTAACTCCATCACTTTCAAAGATCTTAGGTCTCATGGCAGCTGCGTCCACGGTGATACCTTTGGGCCTTCTGCACATGAGGGTGTTTTCAGTTGTGGCTAAGAACCAGGGGATTTCACTCAAGGGCCAATCCCCAGAGGCTAATAAGGGTTACGCGCCGGGGCTTCGTACCCTTTCTATGTGGTTCAGACCCCGGTTTCTGACTTTGGGTCCCACTTTAGGTCCGTCTTGTCATCGCAATATGCTAACCATGTCCTAGTGCGGGTGGACAACACTGTGGTAGGCTCGTACATAAATCGCAAGAGTGGACTGTGCTCGCGCCGTTTGAACAAGCTAGCGCACCAGGTTCTGCTTTGGGCACAGGACAAGTTCCTGTCCCTCAGAGCGATTTACATTCTGGGGCACATGAATGTAGGAGCGGACTTGCTATCCAGACAAGCTGTGACACATGGGGACTGGAAACTCCACCCCGAAGTAGTCAGTCAATCTGGGAAAGATTTTTTATAGCAGAGGTGGACCTCTTCGCGTCGCAAGAGGCAGCACAATGTCCCCTTTACTACTCTGACTCCTCCAGCTCGCCTGGGTCTGGACGCCATGGCCCACACGTGCCCCAGATTACGCCTTTATGCGTTTCCTCTGATATTTCTGCTCCCAGGAGTCCTGGAGAGGGTCCGTCAACAGGGTTTGCGCCTCTTATCGATAGCGCCCGAGTGGCCGACCAGAGTGTGGTTCTCAGATCTAATATATCTCCTCAACGGCTCACCCTGGGTGATTCCAGTGAGGAGGGATCTTCTGTCTCAGGTGCAGGGGACAATACTTCATCCCCGGCCCGAGCTCTGGGACCTTCACGTTTGGCCCCTGAAGGGGACCAACTAAGACATGCTGGTCTTCCAGCCAGCGTAATTGAAACCATTTTAAGTGCCAGGGCTCCCTTCACTAGAAGAACTTATGCCCTCAAATGGAGTGTATTTGAAAGTTGGTGCATGGTAAGACATGTAGACCCAGTCCACTGCCAGATTGTTTCATTGCTGGAGTTTCTGCAAGAAAAGCTGTCCTCTGGCTTATGCCCTAGTACTCTCAGAACATACATAGCCGCTATTTCGGCACGCTCTGACCGATGGGGTTTCTGTGGAAAAGCACCATTTAGTTGCCCGTTTTATTTGTGTAGCTAAACGGTTGAGGCCGCCCACTAGAGCGACGGTCCCTTCATGGGACCGTCGCTCTAGTGGGCGGCCTCAACCGTTTAGCTACTAGAGCGACGGTCCCATGAAGGGACCGTCGCTCTAGTGGGCGGCCTCAACCGTTCAGCTACACTAGAGCGACGGTCCCTTCATGGCTATCGTACTCGAAGGCCTGGCTGACACCCCTTTCGAACCACTAGAGTCAGCGCCTGTCAGGCTTCTGTCTCTTAAGATGGGTTTTATTATGGCTATTACTTCTTTGAAGAGGATTGGGGATCTGCAGGCTCTGTCAGTCTCCCCATTCTACCTAGACTTTGCCCCTGGGGCTAGTCAAAGCTATTCTGCCTCCTCACCCGAACTATCTTCCCAAGGTTCCATTCTCGACCATGCACCCAGTCGTTCTCGAAGCCTTCTGTCCTCCGCCTTTCACAGCTCCAGAGCAGGAAAGACTTCACTTACTGTATCCAGTATGTGCTCTTCGGATTTACATAGGCTATTGCCCTAGCCTATGAGGCGCGTGGTCACACTTCGCCTGTGGGAATCAGGGCTCATTCAACCAGGGGGATTGCTTCATCTCATCAATTGCTCTGGCAAGGGGCGTCCCCCTGCAGCATGTGTGTGATGCAGCAGGCTGATCCAGACACTTGCAGTGCGGCGGCGTTTATATTCTCGTTCCCATAGCGTTTTCACGCAGCATCAAGTGTAGCTTTTGAAAGGGAACGTCTCGGGTTACTTAGCTGTAGCTGTTATGTAGCATTGGTTATATGTGACATAATTTGTTTTTAATTGGCAAGGTGCCAATAATGTATTAATTAGATATACTAAAGAAAAAAAGTTAATATAAGGCAAACTATATTTCTGAACCAACTAGCTATATACAGCATGTGAATATAAAACATTTATCTGCCAAACCTTTCTATTCCTATATCTTGTCACCACTGTTGGTACAATTTACTAGAAAGAGTAAAAATGTTGTGGCTATACAGCAACAAATCAAAGAAAGGATTAGTAGCACATACTGTAAATGTTGTGGTGACACAGGTCTCACTAACCCTTTAAATGTTCTAACAAGCTCCTTATTCAGCTTTATCCTTAATCTGTGAATTTGTGTACCCATGACATCATTTCCAAAATAAGGGTGTGACAAAATGTGACAAAATTAAAAAGGTTGTTTTTTGTCACGAGGCTGGGTACACTCTCGATGGAGTGACAATCCATCGCAGGGCACATACATACACACTGACATGCTCATTCACACACTACGGGCAATTTGGGAATGCCAATTAGCATGTTTCCTGTGGGAGGAAACCGGAGCACCCCGAGGAAACCCACCAAGTACTGGGAGAACATGCGAGCTCCATGCACACGGACCCGAGGCAGGAATTGAACCTGGACAGTGGAGGTGCGAGGACACAGTTTTATTACAATTATGTGAAAGAATTCTTGAAATAGAAATAATTGTGGCAACGACAAAAAATTGTTAAAGACTCTTGTACCAAATATGCGTTTTGTATTTTTTTGTGATAAATGTTACACCGCAGTGTACAAAAGTATTTAGCTTTCCCTAAATTGGGTTTCACTTCTAGAAAGGGGGGAAGTGGTGGTATAGAAAGTAGTGTTGACTTTAGCGTCCATGGTTTGTCATGAATCCCTTTCAACATACTTGCTAGAAGGTGGATCATCTAATCCAAATTGCACTTTGCTGTGAATATTATGGCTGTGTAACCGTGACGAAGATAATGCATTAATTAATGGATGAATGATAATTAATTAATTTAGATTAGTAATGCCATAGCATACAAAACAGGATTCGTTAATGAGATTATCCATTTTAATTAATTTCTAATATAGAGTGTGTCGTTTAAACCCATGCACCGCCATCCTGTCTATGTCTAATTAAAACCTTTGTCGAGCGTTTTCCAGATGTCTGTTACTATAGAAACAGAGGGAACAGTTTTTCTGATAATGTCACAGATTGCAGAAAAATGTTGGACAGGCAGGTGCAGAGATGTGGTTCAATAATGTTCCGTAATATTTATTACCAGATTTCATATAAATCAGAAAGCTTACATGTTTGTCCGGAATATCTTCAGTCACACTCTATTGCGTAACCTAATTGTACTGGAGATCCCTATATGGAAGACACCAGCATTTGAGAATGTGCACACACATTCAAGATTTTTTTTTTTCCTGTGAACTGTAATGTTTACTGTGCATGCTGTCCCTTCCATGACTAACACTTTTCTCTTCTCTTCGCCTTCTCTTACCTTATCTTCCTTTTGCTTCCCTTCTCAACTTTCCCTTCCTTCACTTTCCTTTAGCTCAGCATATGATGTGCAGCTTCGTCAGAAAGTAGCCATTAAGAAGCTCTCTCGGCCATTTCAGTCTCTCATTCACAGTCGGCGCACCTACAGGGAACTGCGGTTGCTCAAGCACATGAAACACGAGAATGTGAGTTAGCCACACACACATGCACACACACAACATGCACAAACCCAGAAGCATTAAGTTGTAATGACTTTATTACAAATACTTTAAAAGAGCATTTCAGCATTTGTGTGTTATACATCTTTTATTTTGCAAAAGTCGATTTGTCTCAAATGCATCACTTCCAGTCTGGGAATTCCAGTCCAAATCCAAGCTTTTTTTAAATTGCCAGTGACTCTGTGTGAATACATATTCAGATAGGTTTTGTAGAACAGTACAATGTCAGAGATGACTACTGTACGTAGTGGATGTTAAACAGGAAGTAGAATTTGAATAATCAGATTCCATACCACTCAGCTCCAAGGATTAAGTAACATAATACCCCGAGAGTGTAATGCAGGATGTCTGGTGGAGCCGAATAGTCCGGTGTAGCACTGTACTCATCCTCTGTAAGTAATCACTGTAATATCAAAAGCAGTTTATTTATAAATATTTTAATAGGTATTTATGGTGCAGTCATGCAGAGGCAGATGTTGCAGCTACAGTGAAATAATTCTCTTTCATCAGTAAAATAATTCTAGTCAACTCCATATAAGGATAACATGTTTTTCCGTGATTCTCCTGCCATTTTCTTTTCTTGGCCATTATATCCTGAAGCCATGGTCACCTTGACATGTACCAGATCTCACTGTTGAAAGATAAGGAATCAGGAAAGAAGAACGAAAGAATGTTTCAAAACATTAGCTGTACCATAGAATACTGTCAAAGCCATTATCATCATAAAAGTAGAGGGAAATGACATTATATTAAAATTACAGTACCAAGAACATGACTTTCCTCGATAAATAAAGAAAGGACAAAGCCTCCTCCCTTTACAACCCAAGCAGCACAGATACGTGCCGGCAACACAGCATACTGTAGGTCAATGATGATTTAAAAATATGGAAGCCAACACACAGTGTGTGTTAAACTGTGACTTTGGGTTTTACGGATATGTCAGGTAGAACAAAAGCTATCAGTACTGTACATGATTATCATACATCATATCATTATTATAAAGGGTACATTTTTACTAATCCCGGAATATGGGAATGACATTGGATGACAACTCACACAATGAGCATATTATTATTACGTTTGGATCACAGAAACAACTGAAAACAACAAGTTTTATCATGTGTATATGTATTATTTCTTTCCCTTTGTGATCCTTTCTTTTTATGTTTTGCTCAGTTATGTTTGTATAGTTTGTTAAAATGAATAGTAGCACATACTGTACTGTACCCCCCCCCCCCCCCCCCCCCCCCCCCCCCCCCCGGCATGTTTTAGATTTTGTGGCTTCACAACCTGGGAAAAAAAAGGGTTTTTGAAGGTTTGCATCATTTCATTTACAGAACATGCCGACAACAAATAGGACAAAATAACTATTAGGGCGTCATAATGAAGGGGGTGAATACAAAGGCACATGCCAGTTTTCTGATTTTTCATTAAAAAAATTATTAAAATATATAAAAATATAATATATTATAATAATAAATATCATAATAAAACAGTTTATATATTTATATATAAATATATATTAATATTATATATATTAATATTATATATAATAATATTTTATCTATCTATATATTATTTCTTATATATTATATTTATATTTATATATTTATATATTAGACTATTTTGTGCAGACCGATCACATAAAATTCAGATTTAAAAAAGAACAGCAAAACAAATAATGGCTAAAATGGTCCAAGCTTAAAGGGCTACAGGAGTTGGAGGAATATTTACCAAGTGCATGGCACTCCCGGCATGTTACAGCAAGCTTTTGTATCTTTTACATGTGTGAGCTATGGGGGCCAGACAGAAGCTTTTTCTCACATCAACACCAACCTCATTTTTAGGCAAGCCCCATGAGGGAAAATATGTTATTGCCTGATGAGACCAAGGTAAACATTTTCATATTTTGCATAAAAACAAGGCAGCTTCTCATCCAGAGACCTAATACACCCATGGAGAAGCATGGTGGCGGCAGCATCATGCTATATGGCTGCTTCTCTTCAGTGGGGACTGTGGCTCTATTCAAGATAGAAGGACTGATGCCTAGCTCCATCTACCAATATATTTTGGCAAACTCTGAAGACCACACTTAGACTCTTAGGAAGAAGTTTGATCTTCCATCTTGACCCAAAGCACAAATCTAAGTTATAAAAGGAATGGATTCACAAAAAAAAGATGATCAAAATTTCAGAATGATCCATAATCTAAATCCTATGGAAAACCTGAAGGTCCACTATGCAATTTAAGAAATACAGATCATTTTAGCGTGAATGTTTTTTTTCCAGAAATACCGAGTGATATATTATAAGCAAAAGCTGCATTAACAAGTATGTTAACGGGTGGTGGCATGCTGGTGTAGTGGATAGTACTGCGGGTTCGCACCTCCAGGGTTGAGCGTACGATTCCAGCCTCGGGTCTGTGTCTGTGATCACAGTTTTCGAGATCTCCCCGTGCATGGTGGGTTTCCTGTGTGTGCTCCAGTCTTCTCCCACAGTCCACATACTGGATGATTAAAAGCTAACTGACGTTTCCAAATTGCCCATAGTGTTTACAGTATTGTTTCTCGGTTTAATGCTTTACAACACAAATGTCTGCAATTTGATCATGTCATGGTGTGTAGACTTATATGCACTGTATTTATGATTGTGTGTTATCCAGGAATGAACGTAATTTAAGATTTTTGTCAGTACTATGTATATAGCTAAAAGGTCAGGACAATACACCATGGAGGAAGTGGACAGTCCTGGACATCACAGCTCACCTTCTAAACACGAAGCAAATTAACTGTTCAAATGAAACACATTTCCCCAAAATAAATATCTATGTAAATGCAGATAACCTGGCTGCTCTCATGGGACAGGCTAGCGTGTCTATAAATTTAGGAAGATAAATCATGTGTGCACAAGATTAAAAAAATATCACACCTTTTTGGACCTTCGTGGGCTTCGTAGGATACCACTGACCCTTGAGAAAACCATTTTACAGAATATTCTTCGAAACAAACAAACAAACAAAAAAACTCAAAATCCACTTAAAACAAAGAAGAATGATATTTAAAAATCACAGCAATTCAAGACTAATTATGTTTGGATAAAGATGCTGTTTAGAGAGAGAGAGAGAGCGAGAGATTCACATTAATATATGAGGAAAAACATGATTTATCTTGCTGTAGCCTGCCATTAAACAACCATGCATCCAGCTGCTACCTCACTCCCACAGCCTGACACAGGCTGAGTAGCTGTTTGGCCTGTGACTTACTCCCCCACCCTGACAATAGGCAAATTCAGCACTACCATCTGCGTCTCTGGCTTGTGAACCACTGTAAACTTAATAGGTTGTAATAGCAGATAACAAAGAGTGATTCATACAATGTCAGAACAGAGAGAATCGGTGTACAGAGTAAGAATTCTCCACTTAATAGTCAGACCGTCCTCTCGTTGGTGCAATACCAGAATCTAGAATGAAAAGATACTAGCTCATGTTCTCCATCTCCAAAACGACTCTCAAAGATCAGGCCAACACATCAGTTTGCAACACAAAAGGGGGAAAGAAGTCAGGGATACAAAGCAAGACAATGCACTTGTGCTCTCTTTTAAGTAAGATCAGTTATCATATGCGCCCGAGGGCTAAAGAACTGGATAACAAACATGAGTCTGTAACTCTAGCTGTTTTATTAACTTAGGATATAGTCACACATGATCAAAGTGATCATGTGAACAATGTGATTTTTTATTTATTTTTATTTTTTTTGCAAAATGTTAACACACCATTCACTTTGTAGAAATCCATAGAGAAATTGACTCTCCTGTCAGGACGGGGTAGCCAGGGGCTGTTCCAGTCACTGTTTAACTCCCTTAGTGCTCTCATCTCTAGCAATTATCTCTATATCCTGAACCATTGTCCTTTAGTCGCACTGATCCCAGATGTAGGGAACATCGTTTTTATTGAGTGTTGGACTGTCCTTTGAGATTTCTGTAATTACATCCAACACCCCCTGGCTTTTCTCCCATATAATATCTCAAAGAGGGAAACCAAATGGAGTCCTAGGGTACCTCCAGGACTGCAAATTCATCCATTCATCTTCTATACAGCTTTATCCTGTATTCAGGGTCATGGGGGGCCTGGAGCTTATCCCAAGAGACTTGGGGACAATGAGGTGTGCCGATGCATCACAGGGCACACATACAGTACACACACTATGGGTAATTTGGGAACACTAAATAACCTAATCTGCATGTCTTTGGACTGTAGGAGGAAACCGGAGCACCTGGAGGAAACCCATCAAGCATGGGGAGAACATGCAAACTCCATACACACAGACCCCAATGCGGGAATCGAACCCCCGGCCCCGGGAGGTGCTAACCACAAAGCCACCGTGCCGCCTGCGGACTGCAAAGCATAGGGCTCATAATCATTTCCGACAGAACTTGCATATCATTGTTTGTCTTGTTAAATTGTTTGATTAGTGTTGTGTTGTGCTTTGATCAGTTGTACAGTAATTACACACGGTTTAAATAGTTCCACATCATTTTTTAAATTGCAATCAGACAATACAATTCTACTCTGTCACCTAATGAGTGATTACAGCAAACGTTGCATGATGATAGGCTGACTTTAGCAAACATTGCAGTGCTGGAGCCCTACAGTATGTGACTCCACCTGTACCTGTTGGTTGGATAAAGGTTAATGTCCAAGCCAAAAGAAACCCTGATTGTAAATCATGCATACTGTAGTTTGTAACACTACACACCCTTTTATTACACACCCCAAAGGAAACTAGATGCAATGTATTTATCATTTGTATTTGTGCATTTTCTTTGTAGGTTATTGGTTTGCTAGATGTTTTCTCTCCTGCAGCATCACTAGAAGAATTTAATGAGGTGTAAGTACAGTATATATCTAGACCTGGATTCAATGAAATTTTGGGTGGCTATTTGCCTGAAAGTAGAAAGCAAATTTGCCGGTAGGATGATTAATTTACGGCACTGCCCAAAAGTCTTGCGCCAGCCTTCATTTCTCAGATCTCACATGATGTAGTCTTGAGGAGTTGGTCTCCATACTTCCTGAAGGACTTTTTTTACACTCAAGTTTTTAACTGGCATTTATAGTCCAGTCCCTTTATCTGAGTGACCTGTGAATCATTCAAGCACAGTACATACATATATATATATATATATATATATAAAGGCATGAATCAGTGAAAACCATTAAGAAACAAATGATCAGAATACTGGTGATGCCGAATGCTGAACGGTTGGAACGAACAAGAGGGGAAATGAGGTTGCTGCTGAAGTACGTTTTTTTTTTTTTTCATTCTATCATTATGCACTTTGCAGCCTGTCGCAGTAAAACATTTGTTCCTATTTTCCTAATTTTACCTACATCATTTAATTTAGTTTAATATGAAGAAATAAGGAGTGGCTCAAGACTTTTGCTCAGGATAAAGACTATATAATAAGCACTACAAATGAAAATATGTCTGCATTGAATAACCTCTTTAACACATGTTTTTTACATGACTTACTTAACATCAGATATAATAGTTTGTTAACAATCGTCCTGTTGATGTTCCCTGTTTTTTTTTTTTTTTTCAGGTATCTTGTTACGAATCTAATGGGAGCAGATCTCAACAACATAGTCAAATTTCAACGCCTTTCAGATGAGCATGTGCAGTTCCTCATTTATCAGTTACTTCGTGGCCTTAAGGTATTTCAGGGAATGGAATTTAAAATGAAATAAAATCTGTTTTTTTTTTTTTTTCATAGCTCCAAAATGCTTTATGGTGTCTCTTGGCATTTTGACGGTTTTCCTTCTTCCCTCACTCTCTATGATTTAATTTCTCTCTTCCCCTCGACCCATAAAAAAAGTACATCCATTCAGCTGGACTAATACACAGAGTGAGTTTTCCCCTCTTTCTTTGCTTATTATACAAATAATCTGAATTGGTCATTTAATCCCCATGCATCTATGTAATGCAGTAATGCACCATGTGATTGAGTACAAATTTCAATTGAGTACTGATTAATGAAATAGTCAGAACGTATATAGTGCAGAACGTATAAAGGACGATGTCTCATATACTGTTTATGTTGTATATCGTGTATATAATTTCAGCATGTTTTGTGTGTTTTTAATTAAATGTGCATTCTATAGGATCTAAAACCAAGCAATGTAGCTGTGAATGAAGACTGTGAACTCAGGGTGAGACCTATACTGCATGCTTTATAATCAGTCAGAATATGATATAAACACGATTTAATTTAACTGTATCAAATTTTGGAGTATAAAGTGGTCTGAGTGTGGAGTGATTTCATTCGACCGTGTCGTCAGATCCTGGATTTCGGATTGGCCAGGCAGACAGATGATGAGATGACCGGGTATGTGGCAACACGCTGGTACAGAGCGCCTGAAATTATGCTCAACTGGATGCATTATAATCAGACAGGTGAGAAGGGCTTAATAAGGCAATCAGTACCACTCCATAGTCTCATTTAATCTACTCGTGTGATGTATTAATTATTTACTGTACTATGTAAAAGTCACGGCGGAACGGTGACTTAGTGGTAAGCACTATCCCCTTGCACCACCAGGGTCCAGGAACAAACAAAAAAAAATGTTTTTTTTTTTTACTGCGACAGGCTGCAAAGTGCCTAAAGATACCATTATGTAACAACCTCAGCAGCAGCCTCGTTTCCCCTCTCTTCTGTTCCAACCACTCAGCATTCAGCATCACCAGTATACTAATCACCGGCCTGATCATCTGTCATCACCTGCACCTGTTTCTTATTGGTTCAAGTTAGATTTTTTTTTATGCTTGAATGATTCATAGGTTCATCGGTCACTGTGCGGCTTAACAGACAGAAAAAACATTCCTCTAAAACTGCTCAGGTGCAGGGACTAAACCAAAGAAAGCCTGGGCAACTATTCCTCAAGACTGCATTAAAAATACAAAAAAGTCCGGCTCTTTCGGAGCAAAATATGAAGAATGGCCAGGAGTTTTGCACAGTACCATGTATCAACATGTATTAAAAATGATTGTTTATTTGGGTATTTAAGACTTTGAATTATTTACAAGCACAAATACATTTAAGCTTCATTATTGTTTTCCTCCAGGTTATGAAAGTGGGTCGAAGTTGATCATTTATTGTAATGATTCCGACAGCTTCTGCAACAACCCTGAAGCCACAAATCCATAAATATCAAAGAGCTATATGTATTTCACAAATTTCACAGACTGTTTAATGTTTAATGATGATGAATGCTGCCGTTGCTTTGTCAATATTCAGATTTTGACTACTCCATTATGTTTACTGCTTAGATCAATAGTTGAAATATTAATGCTATTTTAGTGTATCAGTGCTATTTCGATATTTTAATGCTTTTATAGTGTAATGCTAATATTTGATTAGATTTTGATTTTGATTTTTTATTATTTTACATTGCAGAAGTACATTATAAGCTATAATGTGCTGTTTTAGTGCATATTGTGACAAGAAAAGAAATGTTTGAAAAAATATGTCAAGTTTGATTCTGATTGATGCTTGATTGGTCATTTTTCTTTTTCAGTGGATATCTGGTCTGTAGGATGCATTATGGGTGAGCTTATTAAGGGGAAAGTCTTGTTTCCAGGAAATGACTGTATCCTTTATCTACCCAAGACTAGATGCATTTCTAAGTGTTGCTTTTAAAGAGCTGCTTTCTCTTCCTAGAAAGAGAGGAGCTTGCACTGTACCCGTCTAATTTACATGATGTAATCTGATAGGAATTGGAAGAACACAAGCATTAAATATTTAAGTGCAGGAAACAACATTTTTGAGCTGATACAGTAGAATAACTTAGATTCACAGATTTACAATTTACAGGTTTAAGAAAAAGTAGTATACTGGTATATTATTTATAGTTGAAAAAAAAAAAAGACTGCAGGTGGATTCTTTGTATGAACTATATAGGACTTTGTTTTATGCGATGATGATCTTTAATGCTGCTTCATCAGATATAGATCAGCTGAAAAGAATCATGGAGGTGGTTGGTACCCCAACTCCTGACCTTCTCAAGAAGATCTCTTCAGAGCATGTAAGATCTATCGCATGTAGACTCCATAATCGTAATTGGAATCAATTTACAGGGCTGATTTGTACAAACACTTCAGACAAATAAAGACCCAGGTTCCATGTCTGTGTGGAATCCAGTAGAATAATTGACTCGAATCATTTCGACTTTTTTAAGGGTCTTGTCCACATTTTACAGTATACTGTATATATGCCTAGCAAGCTGATAAGCAGCTGACAGTGTGGATGTTTGATGTTTGATGTTTGACCTTTTATCGTCCAGGCACAGAAATACATCCAGTCCCTTCCCTACATGCCCCAGCAGGATCTGGGGAAGATATTCAGAGGAGCCAATCCACAGGGTGAGACTTGGGTGGATAAGTATACAGTTGATATTTGAAATGTTTATTTTTCGGCAAGTCATTTCATGTTATCATGCACCAATCAGCCATAATATTACAATTCAAAACATTAAGGTCCAATATTGTGCTGGTTCCCCTTGTGCCACTGTGGCAGCTTGTGTGTGGTGTGTGGCAAAGATCAGATCTTTTGGATGCTATGGGTTGTGGGGTGGGGCCTCCATGGATCAGACTTGTTTGTCCATGGGTGCTCGATCGGATCAAGTGTGATGACCTTTATGTCCTTTTTATTTCATCTAAAGGTAGCACAGTGGTTAGTGGTTAGCACTGTGCACCCCCCCCCCCCCCCCCCCCCTGGGTTTGTGGTTGATTCCGACCTCTGGTCTGTGTGCATGGAGTGTGCATGTTCTCCCCGTGCTTGGTGTGTTTCCTCCAGGTACTCTGGTTTCCTCCCACAGTCCAAAGACATGCAGATTAGGCTAATTGGTGTTCCCAGTCTGCGCATAGTGTGTGAATGAGAGTGTGAGTGTGTATGTATGTATGTGTGTGCCCTGCGATGGATTGGCACCCCCATCCAGGGTGTACCCCGCTTCCTGCCCTAAGTACCCTGGGTTAGGCTCCAGGCCCCCCTGCAAACCCAATAGATACAAAAAAAAAATGCTCTAATTGACTTGCCAAAATAACTGTATAATAACATGAAACGTGTGGAGCTGTGAGAAAACGGGTTCAAATATCTTTAAAGTGTGTGTGTAAACTTTAAGCCCCAGTGGTAACAGCTTAACTTTATTCTTTGGTTGTGAAGGTGCTCTTAAATTGTGCAAAATGGTAGATGATAGCTTTCGTCTTTACCAAATCTAATTAGAAAACCTTTGTGTTAACTGTATACCTAATATTCATATCACTTACATATATTTATGATTAATGCTTGCATATTTTATATATATTACCTGTTAGTTTGTTTACAGTATAATATACCATTTGCACTGACATTGTTACCTACTCAATAGTGCCTGCACATATTCCCTGCCATGTCATTTATTTATTTACTTGTAGATATACACTGCGCAATTGTATATCATAATTGGGGGTCCAATTATTGGTCTGCATCATGTACCAAAAAAACAACAACAAGTGCTCAGGATTGTGTGTCTATAAGGAAACCATTCGTTAGTGTGACTCATCAGAGAAAATTCTTGAATTTGCTATGGAGCATAAAGACTTTGGAGCAATGGTAACACTCATGTGGTCTGATGAGGCCAGCTTGACCCTATTCCAGAGTGATGTGTGCACGAGGGTTAATAAGGGAAGCGCATGTAGTGAGGCGTCCATCATGCATAGTGTCCACTGTACAAGCCTCTGGAGACAGTGTTATGGTCTGGGACTGCGTACGTTGCTCAGGTCTCGACTCGGCAACGTTATGCGGCAATAAAATGAAGTCAGCTGACGACCTGAATGTACTGAATAATGTATAAATAGTATACTGAATTTGTCCCCACACAGTGCACTGTAATAGCAGCTCAGCTAAGGCGATTATTGAACTGTTGGAATGTGCAATTTTTTTTTTATTTTTTGGCCAGGCAATGTATTTACTTTTAGGAAATTACATTTTCTTAGTTTGCACAATGCTATTATTTTCACCTCTGTTAGATGCTAAACTGCATTATGTTGATGAGTACACCAATAAAGTTTCTATTCATCGTTATTTTAAGAGCAATATCACGTCTTTCGGCAAATGGAGTGTATATTTTTAGCGCCAGGCTGGTCAATATATATCTCCGGTAATCTTATACCTAATTTTACCTCATGTGCTGTTTACCTTCATTTCTTTCTTTTCTTTCAGCGGTAGATTTGTTAAAGAGAATGTTGGTGTTAGACTGCGACAGGCGGATCTCTGCCACCGAAGCCCTGTCCCACCCTTATTTCTCTCAGTATCACGATCCTGAAGATGAGCCTGAGGCACCATTATATGACCAAACCCCTGAGAGCAAGGACCGCACGCTGGAGGAATGGAAGGGTCAGAGAAAAAAAACTTTTTTTCACACATTAAATAAAGTTGCTTCAGTGAATATTTATAACTGATCAATTTTCTTTTATCTTTCCCTTTGTACTCTTTTCACAGAGCTAGTGTTTGAGGAAGTTAACAGTTTTAAAGCCCCGGTCACCCAAACAGACAGCCTCCAGGCTGAGCAGTAAAACTCACTGTTCAACATTCCAAGCCTGAGTCTAGACAACTACCCGAGAGGGGCAAATACTTTTGATTTGTCTCTCATTTGACTCGAGACTGATGATCTGAGGACCTGGCAGTTAGGCAACTAGAAAATGAAAAAAAAAAAAATGCATTCCATTGGCATAAAGGGTGGGTGTGTGTGTGTGTGTGTGTGTGTGTGTGTGTGTCTGTGTGTGTGTGTGTGTGTGTGTGTGTGTGTGTGCGTGTGTGTGTGTGTGTGTGTGTGAGTGATAGACTTATGAATGCTGGAAAGTAATATGTCTCCACTTTCAAGGATACATTATAGACTCCACAGCTGATATATTATTATTATTATTATTATTATTATAGGGAGCATGTTGTGTTTCTATTGTACTTTTTCTTACAAGAACAATACAAGAGACATGGAGCGAAATCTGGATGTCAATCAAATCAAAAAGAAGAGGAGAAGGTCAGCATGAAGACTAATGTTTACACAGAAGACTCTTCACTGGAAGATGTTAACATTGGATGAATAGCACAGTGGAGACTCTAGATGAACAGAGAATCAAAACTTTAAAAGAATCATTACATCTTATTCATTTAATAATAATAATCTCCTTATGTAATAAAACACTTGAAGATGAAGTATTGACATTATGAAGTTATGAGTATGATTTAAAAATACAGAAAACAGCAGAGTTAGTGTCACATTATTCACAGATTTGATTTTCATGCACCAAAGACTAGATAAGTATAAATAGGTGATGAATTGAAAGGAAACCTGTTGACTGTAGAAGGTAGAGTGTTTTGCTGCCAGGGTTTGTGTTCTTTTATACTCTTAGAGGGAAGGGTCACTGGAAATCATTACAAATACACTTACAGGGCATCAGAGCCCATTGAATGAGTGTGAAAAGTATGTGAATTATACACAGTAGGTGTTCAAATCAACCCGGGACTTTTGATTGTACAGAATAACAGAAATCAATTATGAGAGTAAGAACTCCTTTTATTTATAATCTCCTGCTACACTGCTTGGATACCATCAAAGTTTTCCTAGCATGCCTAAAACCATGATGTCATTTCCTGTTGTACATCTGAAACGCCGGCCTCCCAGGAACTCCTTTAATGAACCAAACATGTGGAATTGGCTTGGAGCGAGGTCAGGACTGTCTGTATGAGGGATGTGGCAATAAAATCCCAGCTATGTTGCTGTAATGTGCAAGCGGTGTTCGTAAATGATTGTCTGTACAGTTCCGACACATAGTTAATTTCATCACTAGTCCCAGTTTGACTTGAACGCCCTTCGTACTGTGACCTTAACTGCAACCAAATCTCATCAATGCCTATGGCAGATTTTTGGCAAATGTGTGTGACAGCATTCTTTATCACCATTGTCAAATCACCAACTATGGGAGTGTCTTGTTCAACACCTCAAGTACAGCACCGAAGACTTTTTTACTGTTTTTTTTTCTCTCTCTAATATTTGTAGCTATTATTTTGCTTGTAACTTCTTTTGTCATTTTATATCTATATTATTTATATCTTATATGTATGCGAAGACATACATATAGTTAAGAGGAAATGGTTGTCTCTGCATTTCCTTAATTGGAATGGAAACCAACAGTTAAAGTATATTTCTGAATTCGATCTAAAGGTGACTTTTATTTCATTTACTTCTAAAGACTTCTTCTTCCTGTTTACTTTGAATCTCTCTGCCAGTTTTTATTACTTCTCTCCTTTCTAGTATCATGTCTTTGTGTTTATGTGTCTTACATTTCTCACTGACGGTTTTTACTGCTGGTTATGATTAAGGCAAACACACTGATATTTTATTTCTCTGAAGGTCAGAGTTTTGTTTTAGGTCTTGTATGTTCTTTATGCTAGTGACTCGGCTGCTTACAGCAAACAGCTTATGAATAAGTGTGTTTGAACTCTTCATGCCTCACACAAGACTTGAGGCGAAAGTAAACGTGGATTAAGTCTGTATAAGCCTTAATGTGGCACGTTTAAGTAAATCACTACTGCGTTAAAATGGGGACGCGATATACTGTAAAATACGGCATGTCTAGATGTGGTAATATCTCACTATTCAAGATCTTTTTTCATTTAAAAGAAGTGATCAGATTATTGACATCTTACATACCTCAGTTGCTTTTGTGAGTGTGTGAATTATGAATCGTCTGATTTGAAAGTGGAACATGTTTAGTGTTGAGATTTTGTGCTGTATGTTGTTTTTAATAGCTGTTCTTCCACTGACTGAATGAACTGGTGCTTGGTTGGCTGTAGTGAGTCCCTCTGTGAATTCACTTCACTCACACACCAGTTAAATATCCACGGTTGGTTTGCACTGCACTGTTTTATGCTACAGTTATGAATTTGTTTAGACCTCAAACCTTTTTGGTAAAAATAAATTAATAAATTTCACCAATCCCCTTGGCATGGCTTTATTTCATGAGCATAATATTTATTTTAATATATATCATAACATTTGGGTTGTGTCTTGGAACCATAGAGGTTTTTATTATGAGTGTATTAATAAAAACCTTGAAATGAAAAATAAATGCAGCTTTTAAAATACTGAACTTACAACAGTGCATAAAAAATTTAGATTTAGGTTGAAATTATTTTCTACTACAGAAACACAATAATAATAATAATTATTATTATTATTATTAGTAGTAGTAGTAATAGTATTATTGTTATTATAATTATAATAATTATTATTATTATAAAAATATTCTTCACCATCAGTGCTTAATTAAAATAGTAAATATATGTTTAGCAATTTGTTAAACACATTAGTGCATGAATTAAAAATAAATGCAGTTTTTTTTTTTTATTGTGTAGTTATTAAAAGGAGGATTTTACAGTCCAGCTCTTAAGTTGATACCACTGTTAAGCAGTTGTTAAGCAATGTTTACTTTACAGGGATCTGATGGTGTTAGTGTTAATATTCTTGTAATTAATTAATTATTATTATTATTATTATTATTATTATTTGTGAATTAGTTTTATTACTCAAATTTGTATTTAAACCTTTACTTCATTATAAAATGGAATTTTTAATTACGAGGCTTGTATGCATACAAAGAATGCTTGTTAAACAATATAACACAAGGGAGTTCTGTTGTAGTAAATATCAGCATGGCTGTGATGTCTCCATAGGTACAAGGGCACAGCTCAAACGCCGAAGGTATTACAGCTGTGCTGATCTTCAGTACAACAGCACGACCTGGAGTGTAATATTGCTTTCATACAACAGTTTATTGCTTTTATAAAAACCATTTCTTATGACCAGATTGTTATTTGTTTGTTTATTTAATACGTTATTTTGCTCTTTCAATACATATCCTTCTGCAACTGGCAAAACTAAATATCCACAATTGGTGGAGCTGGTGACCAACAGTTAGCGAATGGCATTTAGTGTAATTACCAGGGGTGAAAGTAATTTTAAATTCTTATCAGTTATAAATGTATAAACTTATAAATTCTTATCAGTACTGCGTAGCCAAAAGGTGAGGAGAAAAAAAATATATCAGGGTGGTGGACAGTCCTGAGGAACTTACAGGATTTACCCAATATTTTCACTTATTCCACTTTATAATATTAGCTAACTCTGGGTTCTGGGGTTGAATCCCAAATTAGAATCAGAATGTTGACACACAAAAGGAATTTGATTCTTGTTGTTTGT
This sequence comes from Clarias fuscus, assembly GCA_030347435.1. Taxonomy (NCBI): domain Eukaryota; kingdom Metazoa; phylum Chordata; class Actinopteri; order Siluriformes; family Clariidae; genus Clarias; species Clarias fuscus. The sequence goes on along the minus strand of CM059224.1, from coordinate 8,728,117 downwards.
GTCCTTCCAAATACAGACCAACATACTGTAAAACACTGTACATTTATTGTAGGCAAGACACTATAGACAGTACACCACATTCAATAACTGTGGAGATTAAATAAAGACCAGGGGAAAAAAATCTGTGTATGTAACTCGTGAGTGAGTGTGCAAGGTAGTGCAAGTAACCGTAGTGAGCATCATATACAGTATATAGTGTGCATCACAAATAGTGTTAAATGGAAAGCTGGCGCTATGTAGGATGTAGAATCCCTTGTTCCACACTCCAAGTAGTGCCCTTGTTCAGGAGTTAATGATTATTAGAACACCTGTGATGTGAAGTGATACATTTACTGTAGTTGAACATCCCAGTGCTGTTATATGCTATAGCGGCACTCATGGAATGGAAAATATTTTCCAATCAAATCATCTGGTCGGACATTATTTATTTTGGTCTGTATATAGATTCATTTCCACAACACAGACTGGAAGGATCACTACAACCTCACATAGACGATCCCTGGAAACAAAAGTCTATAGTGATCAGTATTTCAGTACTAGCTGGCTTATTGTTTGAAGAGTTTGATTCCTAAATTCCTGCATTTTCCTTTTTAGGCACAAAGTTGATTCAGGGTGTGACAGAAGCTTTGCCGAGCTGTTGTCCCCCCTCACAATCTCTGTTCATGTTTGCAAAACAATTGCTCTTTAGGGGCTCTTTAAGAACAAGAAGAATTACTGGGTCTTTGTGAAGAGTCCTGCTAGAATTCTATTCAAGTGTGAGTCTCACGCCCCCTCCCCCTCAGAAAAGTCAGGGTTTGGTATATTCAGAGTAAAATAAATGATGAATGATGTTTTAATCAAGTGCCTGCATAGAATAAAGGAAAATACATACAAAAATAGGTCATACACTATATAAATAATAATAATAATAATCATAAAAATATAGTAATAATTAAATTGGAAGGGATTTTCAGGTGCATGTAAAAGATCAAAGACAGGATTATAATAATCTCAAGGGTTGAAATTGAATGCTGAGTGCGAGAAAGGGGGTCATGTACTACTTACTGACTGTATAGCTGTGAGATTGTCAGGAGCATGAAGTGCACAGGATGTTAAACTCCCCCTGTGTGCTCGTGCAGTCTGGCGCGCGCTGCTACTCGGGTGTCTGCGCGTGTACGGGGAGCAGTTGCCATGAATCCGTGAGACAACATAGACAACATGTCACTGTGTATAAGGACCGGATTCTACCGCCAAGAGATTAACAAAACAGTTTGGGAGGTACCGGAAAGGTATCGAGATCTCATCCAGGTGGGCACCGGCGCGTACGGGACGGTTTGGTGAGTTCACTGCTTTTCCGCAAAAAACTGCCGCTGGAGCCTTTTGTCATTCCAACACGTAGCGCTGAGGGACGAAGACAAGTCTCAGGGGGGAAATGCTAAAGACCAGGTCAATTTTCAAAAAGAGCAACATGAAACAAAAAAATTTTTTAATAAATTTGTTGGAATTAAAAAAAAAAAAGATATACTTATGATATTCTGTGCCTTTTGTTAGACAGGAAACTGTTTAGTCACACTGGTAATAATATTTGTATGCAACGCATTTGAAGTTGCAGTAGTGTGTATTAAGATATCTGTATCATTTTTTATTCTACCCAAAGAGCCATGGTTGCATACAGTAACACTGACATACAATATCTTTTTTCCCCCCCCTAATATTCCTGAAAATTCCTTTCCTAAGGAAAAAAAAAAACGTTCTGTGTAGAACATTCTAGATTCTCTAACAGATTTCCTTATGAGATCCTAAGTACACCATATGGACAAACCTGCAATGACATTGTATAAGAATATACATTTACTTCAATATGGAGTTGTTCCCCTTTTTGCAGCTTCCACTCTTCCTTTAAGGCTGTCCACAAGATTTCGCAGTGTTTTTGTAGGAATTCATGTCCATTCATTTGGTAGAGCATTTATGAAGTCAGACACTGATGTTGGATGAGAAGGTCTGGCTCGCAATCTCCATTCCAGTTTATTCCAAAGGTGCTTGATGGGGTTGAGGTCAGGGCTCTGTGTTAGGCCCAGTCGAGTTCTTCTACACCAAACTCATCAAACCATGTCTTTATAGTTGTTGCTTTGTGTACTGGGGCACAGTCATGTTGGCATAGAAAATGGCCTTCCCCAAACTGTTCCCACAAAGTTAGAAACATAACATTGTCCAGGATGTCCTAAAATGCTGAAGCATTAAGATTGCACTTCATTGGGGATAAGGGGCCTGATTGAAACACGCCTTCAATAATTAACAGGTTTGACAAAGAACCTCACAGAACTATTACAAAGAACTAATAATGTGTTAGTAACATTGATCAATACATGGGCTTGTTGTGTAAGCATTTTTGTTTGAGAAGAGATCTTTTCAATGTAATTAAAATGTGAAGGTTAAATTAAATGGGCTGAAAATCATACTTCTTCCTTTCACAGCTCTGCCATCGACAGGAAGACAGGTATACGTGTCGCTATCAAGAAACTCCATCGCCCCTTCCAGTCTCGACTCTTTGCCAAGCGAGCTTACAGAGAACTGCGACTGGTCAAACACATGAAGCATGAGAATGTAAGTTAACAGGATTAGAAAACACCAATTGATCACAACCATTGTGAAAATGTTCAGAGTGCTGCGTAATAAAACCGTGGATGGGAAACACCAGGGATCACCCGATTTGATATTATCACGATACTCAAGGGCTGATTCAATTTGTATTGCAATTCTGTTAATATCACGATTTTATATCCCAAGATTCATTAGATATGAATTAGTTTCTGAGTTTGGTACAATTCTAAACAACTTTGCAAATAATTTGCACCTACCACTCTGGATACTGTGCTGCCTACCATTGTGTGAATAATTTAGAGCATGCCACCTGCAGGATTATAGAGGAATGGCAACATTTTACCTCAGTGCAAACATATAAATAAAAAGATTTTGGAGTCAATGTGCTGATGAATGAATTGCCACACAAAATAATCTCAACATGTAACTAAATCCAACATCTTGAATGTCTAAAACAGGTCATTGGACTGTTGGATGTCTTCACAGCTGAACTTTCCCTGGACAGGTTCCACGACTTGTGAGTTTATCCTTACAATCAAACCTTTAATGCAGAGAAAACACATTTCAAGTTTTGAGGTCACAAATGCTTCTCTTCTTCTCTGTTAGTTATTTGGTGATGCCATTCATGGGCACTGACCTTGGGAAGCTTATGAAGATGGAAAGATTGTCCGAAGATAGAGTGCAGTTCCTTGTATATCAAATGCTCAGGGGGCTGAAGGTTAGAGATACTCATGTGCACTTTAAAACTGCAGGCTTTTTATTTAACTTTAAAAATGTGTTGCATTTCTTTTGGTGTTTTCTTTGATGCTAATGTGTTGCCTCTCTTTCTCCACAGTATATCCATTCAGCTGGGATCATTCACAGGGTATCTGACCTCTGACATGTTAATTACATGCGTGGGGGCTGGGTGGTAGGATGGCCACTCCATTCAAGTCCCACATTCATTCTCTGTCTATAGCGCTTCTGTTTTTTGTTTTTTTTCTTCAACTGAATGGATCTAGAAGTCAGACAAAATTGATATATGTGACTTTTGGGAGAAATAATTCGAGTGTGCAAACTAGCAGCGTAGGAAAATTTGTACTCCAATAACATTGGTGAATCGTGCATTAGTATAAGATACATATTACAATCAGAGCATTAAACAATAAAATGACTATATATTTTTTTATTATGATAGCTAATCAGTTATTTAATTTTTGTCCCATTCGTGTTGTCCTTGTGTTGGTATTATTTTTCTGGAAATGTTATGTCATGCAATATATAATACTTTTTAATAATTCAACATAGGGAAAACATGGTCTTAAATCAAGATTTGAATCATGCCATCATCATCTTAGAATATGCCCATGTGATCAGGAAAGAAAAAAATCCCTTGATGGAAAAACCTGGTCATGCAGTATATTTAAGTAGTCAGCTGACCTCATTTTCTGGAAAAATAATGTTGCTGAACCCAGAACAGGGTAAATCTGGACTTATCAGACCACAGTACCTTTTTCTACTCCACAGTCTGTTCTTTATACTCCACAGAACATTAAAGCTTTTTTTTCAATTAGCCTAACTGATGTGTTTTTATACAGCTGTTTAATCTCAATCCCCTGAGTTCTCATGTACATTGTGCATGTGGAAATGCTCTGATTTAATTTCATTATACATTTAAGTGATCTCCTAACACATTTATTTAGGATGTTTTTCTGACCACATTTCTTTCTCGAAGATGATGGCTCACCACTATTCTTCCAGGTTTTAATAATATGTCTCAGTTCTTAACTAGTTTTAGGAATCTCCTTAGTTGTTTTCTTTGATTGATGCAGGACAATATTTTGACCCTTCTGAAACAGAATATCATCTTCGCCTTAATCACAGGATATGTTTGTCTGACATGGTTGTTTAAGAAATGAGAAGCTACTTTTCAAAGGTTACATACTTTTAAAGTTTTAAAAAACGTGTTTCCAGCTGAACTATATTAATCAGTGCAGGAATTATGCAATGGAAGGTTATTTTATCTTTGTGTGTGTGTGCGTGCGTGCGTGCGCTTGCGTGCGTGCGAATAACCACAGAGCTGATGTGTCTTCTTTGGTTGATCTTCAACAGGATCTAAAACCAGGGAACTTGGCTGTGAATCAGAACTGTGAGCTGAAGGTAATAATTCTTCAAAACAAAAATGCAAACAGATGATGTAAATAAAAAAAAGGTTTGGCATGTCTCTTTAATCAAAGAGTAGCCTTACAGTCATTAAACACTGTTGAAAATGTATATATTTACATCGTTCCTAGCCTGAGATGTGTATGTAAATTGATATTATCTTATGAAAGTCATTTATATATAGTGATACAGTACATAGCGGGTGACATACTGTGATGATTCATAATTGATGAATGTCAACAGTAATTACTTACCCCTTGATGATTAATAATCAATTTTTATAATTTTGTTATAGCTGATGGACATGATATTGTTTGTAGATGAGTTTCAGTGTTCCTGTACTTCTTACAGATTTTGGATTTTGGCCTGGCCAGGCAGGCAGACTCAGAGATGACAGGTTATGTAGTGACCAGGTGGTACAGAGCACCTGAAGTCATCTTGAACTGGATGCACTACACACAGACAGGTACAATGTCAACAGTTAAGCCTATTACAGCAACTAAACGGAATAATTATAATCACTGACCTGTGAGTGTGAAGATTCCTAATTCTAGTTCCTAGCAAAGAATTTTCAACAATTATAATAAAGTAATAGTAAGAATATTGGTTCCATTTTTTTAAATAGCATGACCCCCTTTGACCCCCTTGCCTGAAACAGTATGAATTAGGGTTCTTGAATTAAAATGAAAATTTAAAAAGGACAGGTTAATAAAATTTTCCAAATAAGATGTTTTCAAATTTCATGTTCTTGTCAGGTTTCTGATCTCTATGTATGAAGCTATTGTATATCTATAAAAATGACCAGTTTAAAATTTCCCAAGCATTTCAGTAATATTTATTGCCAATTCAATTTAATTTGTATAGCGATTTTAACAATTGACGTTGTCGCAAAGCAGCTTTACACAATCCAAAAAATTATTTAAGTTTTTATGAGAAAAAAACTTGAGAGGAACCGGACTTAACAGGGAACCCATCCTCAATTGGGCGAAAACGGATAACAGAGATTAGATCTGCATTCGTACTGTGTGTTAGGAGGATGGAAGTGGAGGATGGAAGTTCAGTATAACAGGAGATGTGTTTAAGTTGTAAATATGGAGTCCAGTTCGTAATTGGAGGCTCAGGTAGACTCCAGTCCTTACCTATAGAGTGACTGCAAGTCCTCAGAGAATCAGCTGTCAGCATCAGCCAAGGCCAGGACCATCTATGTGGAAATAATATTTTCTTTTTAGGGAAATAGGAAAATTAGTAATTAATAATTCTCATTCATCAGAAAAGCATCAGGGTTCGGGGAACTGTCACTCGGTCCAAATTCGGACTGCAGTCTGCCATTTAGTGATGCCTGGTATAAATAAGAAAATTATATATTTTTCATATATATATATATATATATATATATATATATATATATATATATATATATATATATATATACACACACACGTGGACAAAATTGTTGGTACCCTTCGGCCAATGAAAGAAAAACTCACAATGGTCACAGAAATAACTTTAATCTGACAAAAGTAATAATAAATAAGAATTCTATGAATGTTAACCAATGAAAGTCAGACATTGCTTTTCAACCATGCTTCAACGGAATTATTAAAAAAAATAAACTCATGGAACAGGCCTGGACAAAAATGATGGTACCCCTTACTTAATAGTTTGTTGCACAACCTTTTGAGGCAATCACTGCAATCAAACGATTCCTGTAACTGTCAATGAGACTTCTGCACCTCTCTGCAGGTATTTTGGCCCACTCCTCATGAGCAAGCTGCTCCAGTTGTTTCCGGTTTGAAGGGTGCCTTTTCCAGACGGCATGTTTCAGCTCCTTCCAAAGATGCTCAATAGGATTGAGGTCAGGGCTCATAGAAGGCCACTTTAGAATAGTCCAATGTTTTCCTCTTAGCCATTCTTGGGTGGTTTTAGCTGTGTGTTTTGGGTCATTGTCCTGTTGCAAGACCCATGATCTGCGACTGAGACCCAGCTTTCTGACACTGGCCAGCACATTTCTCTCTAGAATCCCTTGATAGTCTTGAGATTTCATTGTACCCTGCACAGATTCAAGACACCCTGTGCCAGATGCAGCAAAGCAGCCCCAGAACATAACAGAGCCTCCTCCATGTTTCACAGTAGGAACAGTGTTCTTTTCTTGATATGCTTCAAGTATAATTAGCAAAATTTGCCTTGGCAAAAAGTTCCATTTTTGTCTCATCTGTCCATAGGACATTCTCCCAGAAGCTTTGTGGCTTGTCAACATGTAGTTTGGCATATTCCAGTCTGGATTTTTTATGATTTGTTTTCAACAATGGTGTCCTCCTTGGTCGTCTCCCATGTAGTCCACTTTGGCTCAAACAACGACGGATGGTGCGATCTGACACTGATGTTCCTTGAGCATGAAGTTCACCTTGGATGTCTTTAGAAGTCTTTCTGGGCTCTTTTGTTACCATTCGGATTATCCGTCTCTTTGATTTGTCATCAATTTTCCTCCTGCGGCCACGTCCAGGGAGGTTGGCTACAGTCCCATGGATCTTAAATTTCTGAATAATATGTGCAACTGTAGTCACAGGAACATCTAGCTGCTTGGAAATGGTCTTATAGCCTTTACCTTTAACATGCTTGTCTATAATTTTCTTTCGAATCTCCTGAGACAACTCTTTCCTTCGCTTCCTCTGGTCCATGTTGAGTGTGGTACATACCATGTCACCAAACAACACAGTGACTACCTGGAGCCCTATATATAGGCCCACTGACTGATTACAAGATTGTAGACACCTGTGATGCTAATTAGTGGACACACCTTGAATTAACATGTCCCTTTGGTCACATTATTTTCAGTATTTTCTAGGGGTACCATCATTTTTGTCCAGGCCTGTTCCATGAGTTTATTTTTTTAAATAATTCTGTTGAAGCATGTTTGAAAAGCAATGTCTGACTTTCATTGGTTAACATTCATAGAATTTTTTTTTAATTATTACTTTTGCCAGATTAAAGTTATTTATGTGACCATTGTGAGTTTTTCTTTCATTGACTGATGGGTACCAATAATTTTGTCCACGTATATATATATATATATATATATATATATATATATATATATATATATATATTTTTTTTCCCTCTGATCAATTAGATTTCTTGAATCATGCTTCGTAGAGAGAAAAAATGTTTTACATACTGTAATCTCAATTTAATGTAATGTAATTTCTCAATGTAATTTCCTGTTTCTTGTGTTTTCCAGTTGACATCTGGTCAGTTGGTTGTATCATGGCAGAGATGCTACATGGGAGGCCACTGTTCAAAGGAAACGATCGTATCCTTTTTACATCATGATACACCAAACAGTGGAACCCAGTTTCACATGATTTATGTCCAAAAGGATCTTGTACAATGGGAACATCGGACTCTAGCGACACATTGACAAACTTCATTTTCCGGCATTTAGATCCAAAATGGATTATGTTTTGTTTTTTTAGCACAACCTCGGAAATCTTTATTTTCATGTGAATTAATCCTTGACCGTGAGCTATAGATTTGGACCAGCTGAGAGAAATTATGAAAATCACCGGGACACCAACACCGGACTTTGTCACAAAACTTCAGAGTCAGGATGTGAGTGATGTTACGTGGGTAAATACAATGTTTGGCCAAAAAAAAAAACTTTTTAAAGCATTTACTCTGATGTACAATACATATTGCTCTGGAATAGGGTAAATCTGGACTCATCAGACCACATGACCACATGAAACACACATGATAAAATCTCTATGCTCCCTTGCAAACTGGAGCATTTTTTCTGATTAGTCTCACACACAAATGGTTTTCAAATTCACCAAGCGTTTAAATAATCTCCATTCATGATTTTTTTCTTCCACCCAGTTGCCAGTTCAGCACTTTCCTTCCAGGTTTTAATAATGTGTTGAAGGGTTCTTAACCCAGTTGCAGCCATTTAAAATCTACCTAGTTGTTTTCTTTGCTTGATGCAATGAAATAATTTGACCCTTTGGAAATTGCGGCTCTTTTTTTTTTTGGCCGAGCAGTGTAAATACGAGTATAATGGAAAAAATATAACATTATTAATATTCCATTTTTTATATCAATGGACCATGTTTTTCAGGCCAAAAACTACATAAGAAGTTTACCCAAAGTACCAAAGAAAGACTTGCAGTCTATTTTCTTAAAATCCAGCTCAGATGGTAAGGATAATACACAATACACAAAATTATTTTACTTCAACTTAACTTCAGGGACAGCTTCAGGTAAACACACATACATGATAACTGTGTCTGTCTTTAAGTGGTGAGTGCCATGGACAAGATGCTTGTATTGGACCCTGACAAGCGTGTGAGTGCCTCGATGGCTCTGGAGCTTCCCATGTTTGCTGACTTTCGAGAGCCTGAAGAAGAGAGAGAGGCTTTACCGTACGACCACTCCATGGACAACGCTGACCTGCCGCTCGAGCAGTGGAAACGTAAGAGAGTGATGGAGGAAAAAACATACATGGGGACACAAAGTGTGTCCCCATGTACTTATTTTATTTGGCCTAAAATAATGAAAGTTTAAGCAAGAATTATTGCTTATTTTTAATCACTTATGTTTTCTTTACAGGTCACACATTTACAGAGATCCTGTCCTTCCAGCCGCCACTCATAGAGCTCATAGACTCCAAGCACACCTCTCTCTGAGTGTCTTATACTAATTTTAAAAAATGTGCATGCTACAACACATGCATAGATGGATTGTTATAAATGATATTTTGTATACTTTGTGTACCTGCTTTAGCTTGTATATTTGATATTTTTATTATTCAATTTAGAAAGAAGTGAAGGTTTTTGAATAAAATGTACAGGATCCGCAAGTCAACTTATATTTTATGTGAACATTATTTTCTTTCTGTAGTTCAATTTGTTCATATAAATGTAGCAATCAAGCACAAGTGAAAATTACTATAGTAACTTAATCAGCCTCTAAAAAGGAATGCATGTTTCAGGTTTTACGTTTTATTATTTCTGAATTTCTTACTGTATAATGATTATTTAAAAAAAGTTGGTTCTCTTTCCTTTATGTATCAAAACCAGTTAAATTTTAAACTTTAAAAATGAATTAAACAATATTACAGTTTCAGTCACACTGATTTTCTCATGCATAAAACAGCCACACACATTTGCTGATTTGGTCCTCAAGTGTGTGGGAAAGTCACCTGTTTGAAACTGTACTATGGAAATATTAGTTTCTTTACTGACTCATCTCAGAATACATAACTTCTTTTCACCACTGGTTTGAAAGTACTGAGAAAAGTCAACATTAGCATAGCTTACGCATGGCAGAAAAAGAACTGTCAGGGTTGACATTAAATGCTTCTGTCCACTTCAATAAGAACACCTGTATTCACTCGATCCAATTATTCAATCATGTGTCAGGAGCAGGCGGCGCATGGCTTAGTGGTTAGCACTGTCGCCTTGCATCGCCAGGGTCTGGGTTCGATCCCCAGCCAGGCTCGATTCCCGTCTCTGTGTGCAGGGGTTTCCTCCTGGTACTCTGGTTTCCTCTCACAGTCCAAAGACATGTAGGTTAGGCTAATTGGCATTCCAAATTGTTCGTAGTGTGTGAATGAGTGAGTGTGTGTGTGTCTGTGCCCTGCGATGGATTGGCACCTTGTCCAGGGTGTACCCTGCCATGTGCCCTAAGTCTCCTGGGATAGGCTCCAGACCCCCTGTGACCCTGAACAGATGATGAATGAGTGAGTGTCAGGAGGTACAGGTCAGGTTAGCACCTCCAGAGTCCATGTTTGATTCCCATTTAACGAAGCCTGTCTGCTTGGTGGGTTTTGTTTGCGTACACCGGTTTCCTCCCACATCCGAAGACATGCAGATAAAGCTAACTGACATTCCCAAATTGCCCGTAGTGTGTGTGAAAGAGCGTCTGTGTGTGTGCCCTGCATTGGATCGGTCTCCCATCCATGGTGTACCGCATCTCATGTCCTAAGTCTCCAGGGACTGGCTCCAGTGTATAGATGATGAGTGAGTAATTGAGTGAGTGCCAAGAGCACAATGCATAAAACCATAAGGTTTCAGGTCAATAGTATTAGCAGCTTGAAGATCAGGTTATTTTTCCCCAGTCTTTGTGATCCCATGCACCCAAGTGGAAACCATTACCCCTTCACCTGTTGGAGTTAAAGTTCTGTTCACACTGAGATGCTTTTCGGCTGATCACACCCGTGAAGGCCCCCTGCGACCCTGTATATAGGTTAAGCGGTATCTACTGTATCAATGAATGGACGAATGAATGAACTATGTTCTTCATGGCAGTTTAAACCAATCTGTGTTTCCACCCACAGAACTGTTTTTCGCACCATTCTGTGTAAATGCACGAGACTGCTGTAAGAATTCCAGCTCACACATTTTTTCCATTATAATGTCTGAAGATAAAATTAACCGACTCTAAATTAGTGACTTTATCTGCAGGAGTTTATGCCTGTCCTGCTGCCCCGTGATTGGCTGATTAGAGCAATACTTTGTATGGTGCAGGAGTACAGGTGTTCCTATTAAAGTGGATAGAAGGGTTGGGGTGAGTGATTTTTCTTACTGCACATTCATCCTCTCGATAGTGATGTGTGAGCGTCTGCATACTGAGAGACAAGGGTAGAGAGGTGAGATAAGGATGGAGAAAAAAAAACAGTACAAAGGAAAAAGAACACGTTGTTGATTAGCAAAGTTTCCTGATTAATGTGTTTGCATTATTACTCATGCAGTGTATATACACCGCCTCACCATATCTCGAAATCCTTCACATTTCATATGTTACAACCATGGAGTACATGCATATTTCGCTTTGTCTGCTTCTACATTTACTCCATTTTACAGGTACGGAATTAAAAATGTAATTATTATTATTATTATTATTATTATTATTAATAATAATAATAATAAAATATAGAATTATTAATAATATATAATAAATAATTTAGGTGTATATAGATACAACAGCATGTACCAAATAATTACAGAATGTTGATTGTTGATAATTGCATAAACCATTCGAATATAACATTCTTATGTTTCTTATAAAGCTCATGGAGTGGACATGGTAGGAAAGGACTCTTCAAACACTCAGCTTAACGTCAATGAACCCTGTAAGTAACTTCAAATATACAGGTTATATTGAAATGCTCAAATTAAGTTTATCGCGTTAAGAAATATAAAATTCTATGTTTCCAAATAGATAAACAGTTGATTGACACTTTACTCTACTCAGTCATGAGTATGTATTTGTTGCATGTGCTTCCTGGTAGGAGGACAAAGTCACGCTTATAATAAGTTACACTAGAAATTATATACTGTATTTTTTCAGTAGCTAGTGTTCAGGATAAAAGAAATGACCTGATCCAAAATATAAATGTTACAAGTAATAAACATATTTTATATTATACATTAGTATAACACGGATCTGATATGACTTTAAAACCATTAACATTAAAATCACTAAAATACCCATGAAGTGTATATTCCTCTATGATTAAATGCACATTGAGAGAGCTGACCAGTTTCGATGGAAAAGGCCCAGGGCACACAGCAAGAATTTGATCAACACTGATATAAAAACATGGCAAATTTCAATTCAATTCAATTCGATTTTATTTGTAGAGCAATTTTAACGGTTGATATTGTCGCAAAGCGGCTTTAAGAATTATTAATGTTTGTATGAGATGTGGAGTTTGCATGGTGGGTCCTCCCACAGTCCAAAGACATGCAGATTAGGCTAATTCACGTTCCCAAATTGTCCGTAGTGTGTGAGTGTATATGTGTGCCCCGCTATGGATTGGCACCCTGTCCAGGGTGTACCCTGCCTCGTGCCCTGGGCCTCCTGGGATACACTCCAGGCCCCCTGTAAAGACAATGAGTGAGTGAGAGAAACGTGAATGTGTCACTCACTCACTCATCATCTATACCGCTTAATCCTGTATTCAGGGTCACGGGGGGGGGGGGGCTGGAGCCTATCCCAGGAGACTTAGGGCACATGGCAGGGTACACCCTGGACAGGGTGCCAATCCAACGCAGGGCACAGACACACACATACGCTCAGTCATTCACACACTACGGGCAATTTGGGAACGCCAATTAGCCTAACCTACATGTCTTTGTACCCGGAGGAAACCCACCAAGCACGGGGAGAACATGCAAACTCCATGCACACAGAGACGGGAATCGAGCCTGGCCGAGGATCGAACCCGGACCCTGGCGGTGCTAGGCGACAGTGCTAACAGTGAATGTGTATGAATCAAAATGATAAGCTTGTCCCTAGGACGACGGCGACAGTGGCAAGGAAAAACTCCCTGAGATGGTCATAGGAAGAAACCTCCAGACCTGAACTATCGAGCGACTGCAGTCACGAGTCCTCAGAGTAAATAAATATAATAAAACCCCGTGTCAATTCATTTCAGATGGGCCACAGAATCTGACCATTTATGGACCAAATGCAGTGACTGTTGGAGTCCCATGTAGCTATTTCTGCTTCGCTGATTGCTCACCTAACTGCAACTACACAATTGGTCTTGATAATCAGGCTGGAGAGGGCAATGAGATACTTCTTACCTTAACTCAGTGGGTGAAATCCAAGAGAGTGACCTGCACTGCAAAAAACCCGGTCACAGGAAGCTCCGCCATAACGAGGAAAACCCTGCACATTTTGGGTATGGGCTCATAATGTTTCTCAGCTTAACAGTCACTTCTCATTTCATTATGAGCAATACAGACCTTCCAAGATTTTTTAAACCACAACTCAGTCCTGTTTTGTTGTGCACTAACTTTCCTTTCCAGAGGGGCCAATGGACGTCTTCATCACAGGACCAGAGACTCTGACACCGGGTAAAACTCAGCGTTTTCTGTGCAGTGCTACGTGCAAACCTTCCTGCATTTACTCCTGGATTATTGATGGAGAATCAGGTTCTGGTTATGGGGATGAGGTAGCTATCACGGCACCTTTCGAGGCCACCTCGGGAACCGTCACCTGCAAGGCTACAAACATTGTGTCTGGATTGTTTGTAACAGCGACCCGGAAACTAAATGCTACCCGTAAGTGATCTCCGGATTTCCAGTATGTACATGAAAGGTTTCACTTGTATTTAAATTAAGGGATCTGCCTTAATTTAACCCTTCGGTCAATGAAAGAAAAACTCACAATGGTCACAGAAATAACTTTAATCTGACAAAAGTAATAATAAATAAGAATTCTATGAACGTTAACCAATGAAAGTCAGACATTGCTTTTCAACCATGCTTCAACAGAATTATAAAAAAAAAATAAACTCATGGAACAGGCCTGGACAAAAATGATGGTACCCCTAACTTAATAGTTTGTTGCACAAACTTTTGAGGCAATCACTGCAATCAAACGATTCCTGTAACTGTCAATGAGACTTCTGCACCTCTCTGCAGGTATTTTGGCCCACTCCTCATGAGCAAGCTGCTCCAGTTGTTTCCGGTTTGAAGGGTGCCTTTTCCAGACAGCATGTTTCAGCTCCTTCCAAAGATGCTCAATAGGATTGAGGTCAGGGCTCATAGAAGGCCACTTTAGAATAGTCCAATGTTTTCCTCTTAGCCATTCTTGGGTGTTTTTAGCTGTGTGTTTTGGGTCATTGTCCTGTTGCAAGACCCATGACCTGCGACTGAGACCCAGCTTTCTGACACTGGCCAGCACATTTCTCTCTAGAATGCCTTGATAGTCTTGAGATTTCATTGTACCCTGCACAGATTCAAGACACCCTGTGACAGATGCAGCAAAGCAGCCCCAGAACATAACAGAGCCTCCTCCATGTTTCACAGTAGGGACAGTGTTCTTTTCTTCATATGCTTCATTTTTTCATCTGTGAACATAGAGCTGATGTGCCTTGGCAAAAAGTTCCATTTTTGTCTCATCTGTCCAGAGGACATTCTCCCAGAAGCTTTGTGGCTTGTCAACATGTAGTTTGGCATATTCCAGTCTGGCTTTTTTATGATTTGTTTTCAACAATGGTGTCCTCCTTGGTCGTCTCCCATGTAGTCCACTTTGGCTCAAACAACGACGGATGGTGCGATCTGACACTGATGTTCCTTGAGCATGAAGTTCACCTTGGATCTCTTTAGAAGTCTTTCTGGGCTCTTTTGTTACCATTCGGATTATCCGTCTCTTTGATTTATCATCAATTTTCCTCCTGCGGCCACGTCCAGGGAGGTTGGCTACAGTCCCATGGATCTTAAATTTCTGAATATGTGCAACTGTTGTCACAGGAACATCTAGCTGCTTGGAAATGGTCTTATAGCCTTTACCTTTAACATGCTTGTCTATAATTTTCTTTTGAATCTCCTGAGACAACTCTTTCCTTCGCTTCCTCTGGTCCATGTTGAGTGTGGTACATACCATGTCACCAAACAACACAGTGACTACCTGGAGCCCTATATATAGGCCCACTGACTGATTACAAGACACCTGTGATGCTAATTAGTGGAACAGGCCTTGACAAAAATTATGTAGTAGTACCTTGAATTAACATGTCCCTTTGGTCACATTATTTTCAGTAGTTTCTAGGGGTACCATCATTTTTGTCCAGGCCTGTTCCATGAGTTTATTTTTTTAAATAATTCTGTTGAAGCATGGTTGAAAAGCAATGTCTGACTTTCACTGGTTAACATTCAGAGAATTTTTTTAAATTATTACTTTTGTCAGATTAAAGTTATTTCTGTGACCATTGTGAGTTTTTCTTTCATTGACCGAAGGGTACCAACAATTTTGTCCACGTGTGTATATATTCTACACATTAGAATATATAAGTTATGTAAGTTTAGAAACCACCATGTGTTATAGTTGACTATAGATAAGTCGATCCACAAAAAGATTTTTTCTTACAGATACATAGAAATCAGTGATTAAATGTTGTAATTTTATTTTGCAGAAAGCACCTTTTCCTCAGCTGTAAGAGTGGATTTGCTGCCAGCACTGCTGTTTGCAAGCGTTATACAGTCTGGTATAATGTCTACACTATGACCATGTTTCATAATTAATTTGACTTAAAGGTTTTACTCCTTCAACAGTATCAGTCTGGACATTAAATACCTGAACAAACTGGGCTATTTATACAGTATATTAATGAAAAAATAAAAAACAAATACAAAATAGCCATGAAATTAAATGAAAGTTATGGTTACACATGTTTAATTAAATTAACTCTAGATATGATGTATGATTTACTAACAATAATAGACTTGTTTGAAGTATAATACATTTGCATTTGAAAAACTGCCACAAACACAAAGTTCAGTTCTCCTCTGTCTCTCAACAACACAGAAGTTATACTCCATATTTCTTCTTTAGAGCTTGCACTGAATTGTCCTCTAATCCAGCATGTGAAACGCACTGAAATAGCTCCTGTAACACTGGGAGAAATAAGGGAGAATTATTTACGGCATTCATTGTGAAATAAAGGAAGGTAAAATTATTACACAAATACTGTACGATAAAAAGCTTGTTGGTTGAGCAAGGATGCATATATGCTGCTTGTTTACATATAACGTGATTATTTAATACAGATTTTCCACCTGAATCTTCCACCTTTATTATCATTATAGTGTTAACATCCCCATTATTTTTTGTAATCCACAACTGGAATACACTCTTCAATACAGCTGTAATGTGACTGCTTGGATTATTGTGTTGTGGAAAAATAAATGTCCAGAAACTAATATACTCTAATTATTATTATTATTATTATTAGTAGTAGTAGTATATACACCTCCACTATACACTATATGGACAATGAATTTTGGACACATGATCACAAGTCATTCGTGTTGTTCCCATTCCAGATTTACTCCCCTTTCCTGCTACAATGCATTCTACTATAAAAGTTCCTCTTCTATTATAAGGCGGGGCATGGCCGTGAGGATTTGTGACCCTTCAGCATTAGTGTGATCAGGTACTGATGATAGGTGAGGAGATCTGGGCTGCAGTCAGTGTTCCAGTTCATCCCAAAGGTATTCAGTGGGGTTGAGGTCAGCCTCTGAGCAGGACACAGAGTTCTTAAACTCCTTTCCGCACCAGAAAAGTTTTTGACTTTGTGGCAACGGTTCATCATGAAGCCGTCATACAGATGTGACAATTTGTTGTCCACAAACATTTGACCATATGATACGTTTATACAGCTATTGATTATTATAGCCCATGTGTTGCAATACAAAATTTGTCTACAAGCCTTCTGCCAACACTGAATTAAATCCCTTTTAGACTGCATTTAGAATTAATGTGCTCTCAAAATATAAACAACCGTAGCACTATCAAAAAATTATAGATTCCAAATGAAATCTCACTGGCAAATCTGAACCGGTTAAGGTTAATGCAGGAAATGCAAAACGTTGCCTGTCTTCTGTCACTAGATGTATGGTCTCCGATCTTCAAAGATATTTTTTGAGTAAATTATTCTTATAAAAATCTAAAATTGTGATATGGATACGAGCAATTACAGTATTTAATCACAGAAGACTGAAATTTGTTACAGGTATTATACACATACACTATATTGCCAAAAGTATTCACTCGCCTGCCTTCATTTGCATATGAACTTGAGTAATATCCAATTCCTAATCCATGGCGTTTAATATGATATACAGGATGCCCACCCTAAGAGCTTCACCTCTTCTGGAATGGCTTTCCACAAGGTTTAGTAGTGTGTTTATGGGAATTTTAAACCATTCTTTCAGAAGCTCATTGTGAGGTCAGACACTGATATTGGATGAGAAGGCCTCCGCTCCAGTCTCCGCTCCAATTCATTCCAAAGGCGTTTAGGCCAGTCAGGTTCTTCCACATCAAACTCATCCATGTCTTTATAGATCTTGCTCTGTGCACTGATACACAACCATGTTGGAAAGGAAGGAGCCGTACCCAAACTGTTCCCACAAAGTTGGGAGCATGAAATTGTACAAAATGTTCTGGTAAGCTGAAGCTTTAATGAATGAGTTCCTTTCACTGGGGCCAAACCCAAACCCATGTCATAATCCCCCCTCGACCAAACGTTACACTTCACATAGCTTTACATTTGGATGGGTGAGTGATTACTTTGGGCAATACAGTGTAGATAGGAATTTATGTAGCGTTTGTCAATAACTTCATGATTTTTTTTTTTTAACACATTTAAAAAAGTGTTAGATAAATATTGGCAAGCATTCCCTCAATAAGATCATCTGTGCTGTTGTGATAAATACTTTTTAAATACAAAACAGTACATTTAATAGTTACATAGTGCAGTTTAAATTTTAATATTTGTCAAAATAACCTCAGTGTGATTTTTTTAAATATAAAATCATGCAGCCCTATTTCAAACCTTCAAATTAAAATGTTGATTTTTTAAATAATTTGCTGTTTCAATCATCTGTTCAAACTGTGTAAGCAGCTACTAAGAATTCAACTGCATCAACTATATATCCAGGAGGTAATTTAATTTCAGCGAGATGAACAAGTCATGAGTAAATAATCATGTACTACTAATACACACAATACGCTTGAAGAAAACCTATGAAGAAAACACACCTTGCTTTTCAGTGGACGACATAAACATGACAGCCATGTCAAATCTTCTAACACGTGATAAGCTTTTCAGGATGTCCAGTATGACTGAAGGGTCCTCGTTCCTAAAGAAAAAAACAGAGGATAGGAAAGTCTTAAGCAAGAGTATTTATTAGAAAATTATACTATGTGATGAAAATATTACAGTGATAAAGGAGTTTATGAAGTACCTAATAGCATACATAGCATAAGACATGTTCATGTTCTTACTTGGTGTAAAAACTTTGAAGTACTTTCAAAATCTTATTAAGTACATCAGGCTCCAGAGAATTTTGGAAAATACGTTGAAAAGCATCAGGCTGAATTTGCTGAAATGAAACAGGATCATCGTAACTGACACAATGCGACAGAGCTGTCTATAAATAAAAATTATATTCGCTTTAAAGAACAGGAAACGGCACCTACCTTTAAATACTGGTAGGTAAGTTCAGGGTGATTACCGATCGTCCTTAGATCTGCTTCCAACTGGAAGCTGCTAGTAGGAGGTGGAGGAAGCTGGACTGAAGTGGAAGACGACGATAATGGTTGGTCTGGTGTACCTGGAACTTTTCCCTCTTTCTGTAAAACATCTTGTTTTCCAAGGGAATCTCCAGTTGTGCATCTGAAACACATTCAATGGTTATTCAATACAGGTTGAACATCTTAACGTACAGTGTAACAGTTATGTGAAAAAGTTAAGTGAACAGTACAGTAAAGTGAAAAAGTTATGATGATTGTAGAGGCATTTAGTTCTACTTGTCCTATTAGAGGGAAGTGTGTCTCTGTCAAAAGTGCAGAGTCATAATCTATTACAGTCTAAACGTATCATCATGTCTCAACCGGACAAAATGCTTATAGGAGATTTTAGACTGTTGTGTAAGACTCCAGAATCTCCTTTTGTAGAATGTTGTTTATCACTCTACTACAGCTCAAGAGACTTTCAGAATCTATGTCTTGGCACACTGAAGCTGTTTTGGCAGACCATGGTGGATAAACACCTTACTAAAACGCTTTGCTTATATCAGTCTTTGCTTTATGGTGTCATTTATCTGTACCGTCTTCAAGTGTAGTTAAAAATAGAAATTACGTACGTTAATTGCATTATCATTTAAATAGAAGTCAGGAAAGTGCACGTAGCTGAAATCCACAAGACCACTGCATACTGTCTCGCTTCAAACAATAATTTAAAATGTGAATTATTCATATTTCTTTTGAGTATTAATGCTAAAATTGCTGTAAGCTTCTAAACGTATGTGACGTGTAAAATTACTGCTTAAATTAATTTGCATTCCATGGAAAAAAAAAAAAAGTTTCTCTTTAAGAAATCACCTTCCTTTCACCATCGGTACAAATTTTGTTCGCAGACATCCAAACACTTCTGTTTATGCTCTTGCGCAGATGTTTCTGCACCAGGTACACACTCAGACCACAAAAAACTACTGCATGCTGCTCTTCTTTCGTACAATCATAAGCGAAGGATCCATTTGTGCTCGCATCGCAGTTACAAACAAACTGATGCAACATGTTCACACCTACACAGCAGTGACTTATGAGACAGTAGCCTTGACTTTACAAAGCGTGATTTGATTTACTTTGATTTAAATTATGCGTGGTATGCACTTACTTGGCTGGTGGTTCTGATGAAGGCTGTGGAAGCTCCTCTATCTTCTGGATCTTAGCAAAAGGGAATGATGAACACGGAGAGGCCTCAGATCTCATCTCTTTCTCTGAGGAGGAGGCCGCACTGGAAAATGTCTCAGACCTTGAAGAGCTTGCTTTGGTGATGACTCTCTGAAATTCGGGGATGGATGTGACCTTTCCACCAACTTCTTCGATATCTATTCTTCTCAGTGGTTTCTGTAGCAAAAACAGATTTCCAGACTCTCAGATCATGCTGCTATAAGCAGCTTCCTCCAAAAAATATGGAACTCTTTAAATGTACATTACAAAAAGAGTTCCATATTTTCATTACATTACATACAGTCAGTGCATTCATAAATAAAGCTTTGTTAGGATTTATTTCTTTATCTGCATCATAACAAATTTACTTTGGATCTGAGGTGCTCTGGTTTGTCGACAGGCTGAACTGTTCTTCTTTGTGTACCATCTGCTGGTTGCAGCCCAGAAGGCGTCATCTCCTGAATACCATACAAACAATTCATTACACATTTATCAACACCCTGGTTGGCAGAAATCAGCCTTTAATTAGATTTGAAAAAGCCTTAAGTAATGTCTTTAATATCCTTGTTAACAAAAGGAATCATTTCAGTTATAAAAGATCTCATCATATAAGGACTGCAACTGAAGAATTACTACTAGCATTACAGTATCATTGGTAATTACTATATAATTAAATAACTTTTAAACATTATCTGCTTTTTAGTATTGTGGTTACCATGTAGAGTTTTTTCAGCTCATTCATCGCTTGCTTATTTCCTGGTTCGAGTTTCAGAAGCTGCTCAAAATCTACACAGAAAAACAAACAACAGTGTTACTAACATCATAACACCATACTGTCAAACACTGATCTGCCATATCATTATAATCACTGACAGATGAAGTGAATAACATTGGATCTCAGTACGATGGCAAATGGAAGTCGACTGGATATATATACACACTATATGGACAATGACATTGTATCCAAAAACATGTACTTCAATTTGGAGTTTTGCAGCTATAACAGCTTCCACTCTTTTAGACCCTTTAAGGCTTTCCACAAGATTTTGGAGTGTTTCTGTGGGAATTCGTGTCCATTCATTCTGTGGGAATTCGTGTCCATTCATGCTGTAGAGCATTTATGAGGCCCGGCATGATGTTGGACAAGAAGGTCTGGCTCGCAATCTCCACTTCAGTTCATCGCAAAGGTGCTCGATGGGGTTGAGATCAGGGCTCCGTGTTAGGGCCAGTCGAGTTCTTCTACACTGAACTCATCAAACCATCTTTATAAACCAAAAATTCTTTATAGTCCTAGCTTTGTGCACTGGGTCATACTTCCCCAAACTGTTGGCACAAAGTTGGAAGCATAGCATTGTCTTCGTATGCTGAAGCATTAAGATTGCCCTTCACTGGGGATAAGGGGAAAAACCTGAATTCAATAATTAACAGGTTTGGCCAAATATTTTTGTCAATATAGCGTATTAGACAGCAAGTGAACATTTTATCCCTGAAGGTAAAAAAAAGGGCAACCCTAAAGATTTGATTAACTTTAACAAGGGCTAAATTGTGACATCTGGGTAAAAGCAATACTGCATACAAATACTGTACGTTATATACAGTGGTAAGCGTCCACATTTGAGGCAACAGAAGGCCCACTTATTGGTGTAAATGCCAACTTATGTCCTCATACCTTTGGCCAGATGGTGTGTAAATATTTATATTTATTCTACAAATTAAGTGCATTATAAAAATGTGATATGGTAAAACAGCAGCTTCTTCCCTTTTTAGGAAACTAGCAAAGACTAAATCTGATTCCTTTCACTTTTAAAAAATAGAGAGGCAGAATTACCCACCACACAAAGTATTATGCAACAATATAACTTGACAAGGCAGTCAGGAAAAAAGGTATGCATGTACAGTAAATAAATAATAAAATGAATAAAAACCAAGTCAACTATACCAAATAAAGCCATGACCAATTGGGAAAAAAATCAGACTTCTTTTCCTTTTAGAAAAGGCAAACTTTTCCACATGCAATATTACTCACCTACTAACAGATTTCTTTAATTACATGGACAGAATAAATTCTAACCTGCTTTGGCTTCAGAAAGTCTTCCCAGGGACACTCTGGCTGTCCCGCGTCGAGCAAAAGCTTTTGAGTAGGTGCTGTCTAGAGCAATTGCTTTGGTGCAGTCTTCTTCTGCCTCAGCAAACCTGTCCAAAATACACAAAACACACAGATACACACATCAGGCTTTATGCTTTGCTTGTAGGTTTATAGTCTAATTAGATTTCGTGGACAATTTCTGTAAACATGAAAATAATGCATAAGGTTATTGTTTTAATATACACTGCCTGGCCGGAAAAAAAAAGTTGCATACTTAAAAGATTTCATTCAATGGCTATCACCCTGGAATAGGGTCAAATCTGAACTCATCAGACCACATGACCTATTTTCATTGCTCCAAAGTCCAATCTTTATTGCTCCCTAGCAAATTAAAGCCTTGTTTATGATTAGCCTCATTAACAAGTGGTTTTCTCATGGACACGCAGCTGTTTAGTCTCAATCCTATGATTTCTCTTCACACTGCGTGTGTAATAGTGAAAGTAAGAGCATTTCCCATTATTACCATGCAACTTCAACAAGTGTTTGTGATCTCTATTCATGTTTTTTTCATGATTCCGCCCGGATCACATGTCTTCCATAAAGTTAATGGTTCAGCACTACCCTTCCAGTTTTGATAATGTGCTGAAGGATTCTTAACCCAGTTTCACCTAATTAAAATCTCCTTAGTGGTGATGCAGCCCAATAATTTGACCGTCCCGAAATGCGCCGGACAGTGTATTTATGACATTTGATATCCACAGAAAATAAAAACCAACCTCTCGAGTTTGAGGTATGCCATGGCTCTGTTAGCAGCAAGCAGAACGTTTGTGGCATCAGCCTCCATGCCTTTAGTGTAGCACTCAACAGCTGCCTCATATTTTCCCTCTTTAAAGTAAGCATTGCCCTATACGAACACCAGAGAGCAAGTTCATGTTTAACAAAGACAACAACTCTGAGTTTGTTAATTATTCAATAGTTTGTTTATGTCTTGTATTGATGTTGAAATAAAAAGAGGACGTGCTCACCCTGTCTTTTTGGACCACTGCCTCTTGTCTTCTCTGCTGTTCCACATCCAGCTGATTCGGTTTTACATCCTCTGTAACTGCCACCTCTGCAACCTCTGTCTTATCCATCTGCCCTTCTTCCTGCTTTTGGGATCCTAAGACCTGAGATGGAGTAAAAGCATAGACGGAAAGCATAGAATCTCATGACTTAACCTTTAACACCAACAATTACACGAAGCATCAGTAAAACAGGAACTGACCTGGTTCAGTTTCTTTATCTCGTTCTGAGCATCAAGGTTCTCTGGATCCAACTTCAGGACCATTTCATAATCTTATACAGTAAGTAAAAGTTAAAAGCATCATCAAAATATCATCTCAATGCAGACACAGGAACGGAACAAGAATATATCTTTAAATGCTTTTAGTTATACTCCCTCACCTTCAAGAGCACCTTGATGGTTTTTAAGAGCAAAGCGAGCAGCTCCTCTTCGGCTATAAGCTTTAAGGTATTTGCTGTCCAGCGCTATGGCCAGGTTACAATCCGACTCTGCGACGGCATACCTATATACATTAACATACAACATTTAAAGACTTCAAAGGAACACACAGACAAATAATTATCAAAAAAAAAAAAATAATAATAATAATAATATATACACACGTGGACAAAATTGTTGGTACCCCTCGGTCAATGAAAGAAAAAGTCACAATGGTCACATAAATAACTTTAATCTGACAAAAGTAAAAATAAAAAAAAATTCTATGAATGTTAACCAATGAAATGTCAAACCGGAAACAACTGGAGCAGCTTGCTCATGAGGAGTGGGCCAAAATACCTGCAGAGAGGTGCAGAAGTCTCATTGACAGTTACAGGAATCGTTTGATTGCAGTGATTGCCTCAAAAGGTTGTGCAACAAACGATTAAATTAGGGGTACCATCATTTTTGTCCAGGCCTGTTCCATGAGTTTATTTTTTAAAATAATTCTGTTGAAGCATGGTTGAAAGGCAATGTCTGACTTTCATTGGTTAACATTCATAGAATTCATAGAACCAACAATTTTGTCCATGTGTGTATATGTATGCATGTATGTGTGTGTGTGTGTGTATATATATATATAAAAATAGAAGCAACAGTAGTCTTGCAACCACATCATAACTTGTGTGAGAGATTTATGGTTTGTTTGAATGTGTGTGCATAAAGCCTGGCCAATTTTTTGTGATTATCATTATGTCACACACAACATCTAACAGGTTCTTGATGGTGCTGTTTGTTTAGTTTTGTCCTGCTAAACCTAACCATCGCTCATTCATTATCTTAACATTTATGTGAATTATTCTTGTCTTGTGTTGGTCATATGATGTTCACCAGAATCTCAAACAGCTATCTATCCTGTTAGTGAACCAACCAGACCCAGTATTACTCCATGGTCTAATACAAAAGGCACGTTACAAGACAGGTAGTCCTTGTCCATCACTTAGAAGCAGAACAGTGTTGGTTATCATTATTAGGTAAAACTGCACCTTTTTACATACTGCACTCTGAGGGACTAGATTTTATTCCTAGAAAAATTAGAGTGAAGTAGAGGTGCTCCACTTTTCTTGGACACAATTATGAAAATTGCTAATTTTTAGCTCAGTTGGAGCACATAGTCCTGAATCAGAAAAGTGGGATTTGGATGTTTTTTGGGTTTTTTTTAACGTTCGTCTGATCCCTTAAAAATGAATTTACCTGTACAACCTGCATTAATCATCAAAATTCCTGTTCTTTGAAAATAAGACTTACAATAGCAGGGGCGCTCTACATCAAATATTCTCATCTCCATCCACAAACACAGCGTTACATTGTCCTCTACATCAAGATACAGTACAAAGATTATTACATCTGGTCCCAAGGACACAGAGCCACCGGAGGCGAAAATGACCAAACCCAAATATCATCTTGAGCAACATCAGGTGTGTGGAGAGACGGGTAAAACTGTACAGATCCACTTATGTACAACATATAAAGTGTAAAACGTACTGTACTACATTGCAAAATTCTTACTTTTTAAGTCTGAAGAAGCAGGCTGCACGGTTTGTGGGCAGGACAGGGTTGTACGGGTCTGCACTCATGCCTTTGGTATAGCACTCAATGGCGTCATCATAATTTCCATCTTTGAAAAAATTGTTCCCCTGAGGAAATAGGAAAATAGTTTGTGGTAAATACTGACTTCAGTAATGAGTTTGAAAAACTGTTGACTTTGTAGTTTGTAAGAACATTGTTATGGCCTCATGTAGCAACATTCTCTTAAATTTTCTTTTGAGAGAAAAAAAATTATAGAAGTCAACACCAGATGCACCAAACGTTCTTAACCATCCCAATAAGCTCTTACCCAGGTAAGCTGAATGATGAACGCCACCTGATCTTAAATTAGAGGTGCATAAGATTACCATGTAATTAGCATAAGTAACACCCCACACCACAGAAGGGCAAGTGTGTGTTGTTCTGTGTGCAAATAAAGTGCTAGAATGGGAGAGATGCCACTGAAGAAAGGTAGAAAAAGAAGTAGAAGCACAGCAGCAGTGAAATAGAAGAACTTTGGAAACCACTTTAAGTAAACATGATCAACCAGAATGTGAGCAAGTAAGTAAAAACACGGCAATTTCAAAAGATCAAAGGATACTGTGTTGGCCGGGAGACAAGAAACAAAAAGAGTGGTTTTATAGTGAGGGCATGACCTCCATCACTTACAGTACCCATGGAAAATTTGGACATGCCATCTAACTTCATGGTCTTTCCTGATTTGTTTTCTTTCTACATTGTAAAATAATACTGAAGGCATCCAAAATATATAACAATCTTCTTTGAACAAAATAAAATGTAATTAAAAAATTGAATTGAATATAGAGATGTGTCTGCTGCTTATGCTCTGCAAATCCTTCATAACGGCTTTAATCTGAGGTCCTGCTTGTTAACTGGTGATTTCTGAGGGAACTGGTAACTCTAAATAAACTTCTCCTCTGCAGCAGATGTAGGTTTTGGTCTTACTTTCCTGGGAAGGTCTTCATGAGAGCCAGTTTCACCATGGTGCTTGATAGGTTTTGCAAATACATATAATAATACTGTTCTTGCAAGAACTGTTCCAGTACAGCTGACCTTCATGGGCACATACAAGCATTCAAGGGTTTTTGAAGTCTTATTGGGATCCAATCACTATTATTCCTCTAAAAAACTAAAATCTACATATAATTATATAAATGTTTTTATTTTAATTTGCATACTGTGAAAATATAAGTTTTTTTTTGTTGATAAAAGTGCTCTCAACTACATTCATTTTTTTTACTAACAAACAAAAGAAAAGAAAAAATGGGGACATGACGTAGACTTTGACATGTATCTTTTTTTGGATGGGGCCACTGATATTTATTTATTTAGTGGTACAAACAATCAGCATTTTGTGTCATTGACTGGTTCTGCAGACCATCCATGTATAACTTTGTGTTTATTAGAAAATATTCAGGTGAATAGGTTTATATCACCTGAAATAAAATTAAATACATTTTGAAATAAATTAAATAACTATCCAAAACCCTAAAACACAGCACCTTTTACCTTCTCCTTCTCCTTTACGGCTAGGTCTCTGTCCACTTGCACTTCCTCCGAGTCTGAGTCATTAGATTCAGCTGGGCTGGCTTCTTTATCCAGTGCTTCAAGGGCCTTCTCCTGTAATACACAATCCTGATATATAAAATCAACAGTAGCAAAAACCGCATATCTTTACTCAGAAGCCAAAACAGTGGCATGGAACAGAAATATATTACCACGTTGAATTTGTCCCAGGATTTGTAGTCGTATGATTTTATTCTC
The DNA here is from genome assembly GCA_030347435.1 of Clarias fuscus. Lineage (NCBI taxonomy): Eukaryota > Metazoa > Chordata > Actinopteri > Siluriformes > Clariidae > Clarias > Clarias fuscus. Next base: position 8,701,211 of record CM059224.1, on the reverse strand, counting down.
TGTGCTGGCTTCTCCTCACTTTGTGCGTTCTCAGCAGGAGGTACTTTACTTCTGACTTTGCGCTTCTTCTTGTAATCCTTGTTCCTTACAGGTGGGAGAGTTTTCTGTGGTGTCAAGAAAGAAAAAACACGGTGTGTGAATACTGTATATATACAGTACAGACCAAAAGTTTGGACACACCTTCTCATTCAAAGAGGTTGAATTTGTATTATGGCAAGAAAAAAGCAGCTAAGTGAAGAAAAACGAGTGGCCATCAATACTTTAAGAAATGAAGGTCAGTCAGTGCGAAAAATTGGGAAAACTTTGAAAGTGTCCCCAAGTGCAGTCACAAAACCCATCAAGCGCTACAAAGAAACTGGCTCACATGCGGACCGCCCCAGGAAAGGAAGACCAAGAGTCACCTCTGCTGCGAAGGATAAGTTCATCCGAGTCACCAGCCTCAGAAATCGCAGGTTAACAGCAGCTCAGATCAGAGAGCAGGTCAATGCCACACAGAGTTCTAGCAGCAGACACATCTCTAGAACAACTGTTAAGAGGACACTGTGTGAATCAGGCCTTCATGGTAGAATATCTGCTGGGAAACCACTGCTAAGGACAGGCAACAAGCAGAAGAGACTTGTTTGGGCTAAAGAACACAATAAAGAAAACTCTTTGAATGAGAAGGTGTGTCCAAACTTTTGGTCTGTACTGTATATATAAAGCCTTATCAAGGTTAGGTTTGCTTTCAGGTGTAAGTAAGCATAGCATAGTACTGTTCAAATGACACACCTGAAGGTCTGATAGGTTTCCGGCACGAAGCTGTTCATCTTTTTTCTTTATGTCTTCTTCCCAGTTATTCAGATCTTTCATAAAGTCATGAAGATCCTCCGCATTTTGACGCATGTGCATTTGCAGCTCCATGGCTTTGTTGCCACCAGACATGATGCTGCTTTTCTCTCAGGCTGAAACAGGACAAAGGCTGTGAAAAGGAAATTTAAGAGCCTCAGGACATTTTTTAAAGATCCCTTCTAGCAAACAGAAACCAGAGAAATGACAATATGAATAGGTAGATGTGAATATCAAAGCTTTTCATACTCTTTTCACATTTACTATTTACTAGCATTCCTGGAATAACTTAAGAGTATACCCGCCTGTTTTGCTGCTAGTATATGAAGGAAACATTTCCATACTGAGCGCAGAAGCTTCTGAGTGCCACAACAGAAATGCATTTTTACGGCATTACATTCCCAAAAATTGTGCACGTTAAGAAAAAACTCAGATCTGCCTTTATCTCCAAACTCTGTGAGCGAATTAGTTTAATTTATTTACATATGCATGTTAACAAATATGGCCATTTTTCATCCTTAAACTGTCTCAATTAATAAAAATTATTAAAAATGCAAATCATTCACATTTCTTTATGAGTATTGATACTAATATTGGTGTAAGATTGTAGAAGCATAAGATCTGTAATAACTGCTGCTTAAATTGGTTTTTGGTAAAGGCTTAAAAGGCAAAAAAATCGTAGCGTCCGTAACCATGTCAAATCCACCTAGCAATATCGTAACAATTTAGCATTTTAGAATAATACACTACATCACCTTTATGTCTTTTCATGTGAAATCTATATTGGCCAAGTTTCATCTGAATGACAGTTAAGATCAATGAAAGATTTGAATTGATAAAAAAGTAACAGACACTACAGACATAAAAGAGCATGAAATTGTACTTAGCAAATGAGTTACTTTTTATCTGATAAAATTATGAATTGGTATGCATATCTAATATATACAAAAAACGAAGTATGGATCGTGAGATATGAGGCATCAAGTATTATGAAAAAATGGTGCTATGTGATTCTTCTTTTTGCACCAATATCATCTTCTCATTCTTAAGTTTGTCTCCAGCACATAAACTGAACTACTTACTCAACACTGATACAAATACACACACACATTCCCAGCACTGAACATTGTGTTCAATGGCTTATCACCAGAACAAGAGTCCACCCTAACTAAAAGAAATAACATTATTATGACAGTGTTTTATGATAAACGCACACTCATCATCCTCAGTGATTATTATTTACAGTTAGCGCGCGCGGCTCTGTGACTGTGCTGTAATCGCGTGACGTTTGCCTCGCGTGCTAATTCTAGTAATAAATTCACACAGAATACAAACTCGATACGCAACAAAGAAAACCATATTTGTAAAAACAAAACATGAAAATATTACTGACATACCTTTCAAGGCTTAAAATGGAACAGAAACACAATTCTGAAGTGAAACAACTCAGTGCTCAGTGGATGGTGCTCTGTTTGTGCACGGCGCCATGACAGCCAAGTACCAGCATGCTTTGCGCGAGAACGTTTCCCTGAAGCGTTTGCGATACAATACACGGCTTCCAGGTGTCTGTGACGCGTTTAACATTTTTAATGTGTGTGTGTCGTCGCTACGTTTCTAATACATCCGGATTATAATTTGATTAGAAGTTGATGATTGCTAGCAATAAATAAATCATAAACAAAATCTTTCTGTTTTAAAAAAGACCTGATAATGATACGTTTAAACATATGTGCCCTCTGATGGTCAAAAGGGTGAACTGCATATAGTAATCCACTACTGTAGCTCCCCCCCCCCCCCCCCCCCAAGGAAAAAGGGTCCATTCCATCAGATGAAGAGTTTTTCAAACAGTAAAGCTTTTTTTTTTTTTTTAATGTTTTAAAAATAAGCATTGGAATGCTAATTAATAAGCTAATATGGATATTCATATGCAATAACTCAAATAAGTTTGGTTATTTTAACTATTATATATGCCTTATATAAAATGTGATATCCTTTTCTTTCTTTCTTTTAAAATTCAGACCCAATATCGGCTTAACTACAACAAAACAGATTACATAGATCCAAACACTACTTGACTTTTTCTTTAGGGTCATCTCACATTAGTAATCTAGCAGAATCTTGAACGTAAATTTGAATCTTCAGTGGTTAGCACTGTGGCCTCACACCTCCAGGGTCGAGGGGTTCAATTCCCACCTTAACATTTTTATGTTTTTCTGTGTGCATGGAGTTTATACAGCTAAGAGGTATAGAAGTTGAATGAATGAATAAATGTTCTTATATTCACCATAAACACAAGTGCTATAGAAAAGTCAGAGGCCATCACTTTAAATCATATTTTTTTTCCAGATTTTTTGGCCTCATAATATGTCTCTCATGCTATATACACACGAATAAGAATACCTTAAGTAGAACATTGACTCACATTTTTAAAAAATGCCATGAAAGTACATTATATAAACAAAAAATATAGTTTTAACAATAGTAATATATTAGTAAAAAAAGTCAGAAAAAATTACAAATTGTTTTTATTCCACACTACAAATAAAATGATAAAAATAATTATGCCTTTCAGGAACATTTTAATTTAGGCTCTTTTTATTTAAAACATATTAATATAAATTATTAATGAAAGCATAAGACCATGTTACAAAATTCACAATTTATTTAGTGTAATGTAACAAATCACAAAAGTAATTAAATATGCACCTGGATTATACAATAAATAGCATGCTGTATCATCATATTAGGCCATATAATTTCCTTTTATTCATACTGCTGTGACTCTAGCGCCACCTATAGGTTTGCATAGTATCGATCTCTGTTCTCGAAATCTCTGTAGGCGAACTTGGCATCTTTTTTACTGTGCGGAATGCGTCCGAAGGGTGCGTGATCATTGTAGCAGCTGTCAAACACTTCGTCAACCGTTTTCACCGCCTCCTCCTTGCTTATCTTCCGCACGGCAAGGATAGAGCGTGTCGCACGGTCCCGCACGCACTCCTAAATCAGGGGAGGAGAGATGGTGTTAGAGATGCACTGTGTCGAGATGCACAGGATGCGACTTCTCTGCCCCTGAAGATGGAAGATAACTTCTGACCAGAGGTGGTCAGCAAAGTACACAAATACTGTTCAAGTAAAGACTCCCTAGGGCAAATATTGCTCAAGTAAAAGTAGACGTTCTCCATTTACTCGTGTACCTGAGTAAAAGTAAAAAAGTACTCACCTTCAAATTTACTTCAGGTGTTAATTAAGGTGTCAAAAGTAATGAATTACAGAAAACAGTCAGTATTTTCCTGCTTCAAATACTATACACCGCTGTCGTGAGGTAACACAGTGCCATGCAGAAATGTAGCCAAGTAAAAGTGTATGACGTAGTGGAGTAAAAGTAAAAGGTATCCACTAATTAAATTAGTCTCCTTATTCGTGCATTCACACACTCTGGAGCACAATCAGAATATGTTTGCTTTTTTTTCCCAAACGCACTTGTATGAATAATTCATGGATCCATAACCAAACTGATAAATGAGGCCCAATTTATAAAACAAAAAATATCTACAGAATGTGTAGAGCAGGCAACTAACCTGATGGTGCTGTTTCAGGCCAAAATGAAACCTTGCGACTTCATTGCCGAATGAGCAGTCTCCACTCAGACTGGCTGCCCGAATCTGAGGCAAGGAAAGGATGAAAGCTTACTATGGATTAGATTAATCTTTAAAGAAAATGAAGTAATGACAACATAGATAATACTCAAAGCATTACAATCCCATCTCACCTCGGAGCAGGCCAAGTGCTTGAAGTTATTGAACCAGTCCACATGTGCGCGACAGTGATCAAATGCATGGATGAGCTCGTGCGTGACCACTCTGTTCATATGAGCCTGCTGGTGTATGTTGTTTTGACACAACACAATCTGTGAAGGATGACACGAGAGTTTTACTCTTAATACTCATCATATCAGTGCTTACAGTATACAGAGGTGTTAATGATTACTTGTTAATTAAATAATTACCATTATGAATAAATCAGTGTGGACTGTGCCCCTAGAACTGTTTGAGTAAAACAAACTGAGTAGCAATGTGTGCATGTTGTCACCCATCCAGTCTCAGAAAAAATTCTGCCAGTATGTCTGTCCAGACAGAATTTGTCACAGCATCTCGCAAAACTGGCTATAATTTATTATATATTGTTATTATACTGTATTATGTACAATCACATTACTGTAGTTTCCTCTTCTTTCTTTTTTTTAAACAACCTTCCAAGTACTTGTTACAAATGTCAAAAACTTTAAATTGTAACTTTTTGTTTCATGGTCATTTATCAAAGTATTTACGCATGAAATCAGCTTTAGTTTCTCTCACTTGAGACGTCGTGACATCGAATCCGCCGCTAACGGTGCCGTCACAGTCCTCGCATGAGAAATGCCTGTCTTTGTACACTGCACTGAGAAGACACAATAAGTCAGACGTCTGGGGGGGAAAAAAAAACAAAAAAAAACACGGAATGACAAAAGGACACGTTGAAATGTCAGCACATACCATCCTGAGTTCTTCATGGCGCCGAGGAGAACTTTCGCATATGGATCTGAAGGAGAAAGAAGGAATGATTAAGTTCATTAAGCAAGAGTGGGTGATGATGATCTGTATGAGCAATAACTGAAAAGCCAGGAAACAAGACCTTTAACAACTAACTGATCAGCTTGCATTCTATTCTCCCTCAGTTTGGACGAAAACATGAAAAACAGCAGCATGCATATTGTCTTTAACAAACTTTCCATGTTTCATCCGGTGTGTTAAGTCAATTAGGGAATCTACTTTATTTCCATAAGAGGTCATGTCAAATAAACGAGGGTGAGTCAAAAATGATCCGCACTCTGGCTGTAGAAATATTTTAATGAACAACTATTAGAAAGGATTTCTAAATTCGTTTATTTTCGATATCATCTCGTCCCTTTTCATTACACTTGCATCTGTCAACAAGCTTTTCGCATTCCTTCGTTAAAAAAAATGTTTGCGGCTGAGCTGAGCGCCACGAATGCACCGCTGTCTTCACTTCTTCATCAGTGAGCAAATAACCTTGAATTCAAACACTCAATGACTGAATAGTCGAAACATGTACTTTATGGCTAAAAATAAACAAACAAACAAACGATAATGTGTGGGAACCAGAGGCTTTTTAGCTAGCATTATTATATTGCAAACCTACCATCACATTTGGGGAGGAATGCCTGTGACATGCTCACAGTATATCTGTTACATTCATGTTACATTCACTGTGACGGAACGACCTGTGCAAACACCGGCACGCGCGGATGTAGATAACGAGTCTAGACGACCAACTGAAGCAACCCCAGATCATAACACTGCCTCCAGAGGCTTTTATACAGTGAACACTATGCATGATGGCTTCTAAACAAATACGAAATGGTATCAAAAAGTTTTGAGACTAGTTTTGTAACATGTCAACAGATGGCAGCACATGGCTTCATGAACTTCATAAGTCAGTGTGCCAAAAGACATCGTCCTGTGTAACTGGTGTTACTCTGATCATGTGCGATACCACATCTGCTATTTCATCATGGAAGAGTTGGAATGATAAACGAACGTGAAATACTCAGTGAAGCTGGGCAATTCTGCCACACTAATGTTTGACAAGTTTATGGCGTTTATTATCGTTTGATGTGTTTTGAGTGGCAGACGCACTCAAAAGACATCAAGAGTGGAAGTACATCACAGGAAGACGATGACAGAGCAGGAAGACCATCAACGAGCTCAACCCCCGAAAATGTTGAAACCATTTGGCAACTTGCGCAACGTTCTATTAGAATCACCATTAACATTTTCCTCAATCTACTACTACAAGCACTTCTAGCACTTCTGCACTACAGTCGTGGCCAAAAGTTTTGAGAATGACACATATATTAGTTTTCACAAAGTTTGCTGTGATGTACTGAAATATAATTACAAGCACTTCATACGTTTCAAAGACTTTTATCGACAATTACATGACATTTATGCAAAGAGTCAGTATTTGCAGTGTTGGCCCTTCTTTTTCAGGACCTCTGCAATTCGACTGGGCTGCTCTCAATCAACTTCTGGGCCAAATCCTGACTGATAGCAACCCATTCTTTCATAATCACTTCTTGGAGTTTGTCAGAATTAGTGGGTTTTTGTTTGTCCACCCGCCTCTTGAGGATTGACCACAAGTTCTCATTGGGATTAAGATCTGGGGAGTTTCCAGGCCATGGACCCAAAATTTCAACGTTTTGGTCCCCGAGCCACTTAGTTATCACTTTTGCTTTATGGCACGGTGCTCCATCGTGCTGGAAAATGAATTGTTCTTCACCAAACTGTTGTTGGATTGTTGGAAGAAGTTGCTGTTGGAGGGTGTTTTGGTACCATTCTTTATTCATGGCTGTGTTTTTGGGCAAAATTGTGAGTGAGCCCCACTCCCTTGGATGAGAAGCAACCCCACACATGAATGGTCTCAGGATGCTTTACTGTTGGCATGACACAGGACTGATGGTAGCGCTCACCTTTTCTTCTCTAGACAAGCCTTTTTCCAGATGCCCCAAACAATCGGAAAGAGGCTTCATCCGAGAATATGTCTTTGCCCCAGTCCTCAGCAGTCCATTCGCCATACTTTTTGCAGAAGATCAATCTGTCCCTGATGTTTTTTTTTGGAGAGAAGTGACTTCTTTGCTGCCCTTCTTGACACCAGACCATCTTCCAAAAGTCTTCGCCTCACTGTGCGTGCAGATGCGCTCACACCTGCCTGCTGCCATTCCTGAGCAAGCTCTGCACTGGTGGCACTCCGATCCCGCAGCTGAATCCTCTTTAGGAGACGATCCTGGCGCTTGCTGGACTTTCTTGGACGCGCTGAAGCCTTCTTAACAAGAATTGAACCTCTTTCCTTGAAGTTCTTGATGATCCTATAAATTGTTGATTTAGGTGCAATCTTAGTAGCCACAATATCCTTGCCTGTGAAGCCATTTTTATGCAACGCAATGATGGCTGCACACGTTTCTTTGCAGGTCACCATGGTTAAAAATGAAAGAACAATGATTTCAAGCATCACCCTCCTTTTAACATGTCAAGTCTGCCATTCTAACCCAATCAGCCTGACATAATGACCTCCAGCCTTGTGCTCGTCAACATTCTCACCTGAGTTAACAAGACGATTACTGAAATGATCTCAGCAGGTCCTTTAATGACAGCAATGAAATGCAGTGGAAAGGTTTTTTTTTTTTTCGGGATTAAGTTAATTTTCATGGCAAAGAAGGACTATGCAATTCATCTGCTCACTCTTCATAACATTCTGGAGTATATGCAAATTGCTATTATAAAAACTTAAGCAGGACGTTGATGTGTTTGAAGCAGATCAAATGGGCAAGCATAGGGATTTGAATGGCTTTGTCACTCTAATCTAGTTAAATTGTGATGTGATCATCTTGATCCCAATAACTTTTTCAGTTTATGTCACAGAAAGGTGATCTTGGGATCACTCTTTCCACTGACAATTCAATTTATATACAGTATAACCACCTTTACATAAGCTGATCACGTGCATCCTTCGCTCTATAATCTGCACTGATTTATTCACAGAACTGTCACACAGTCATCACTGAAGGCTAGGAGATTGCTTACTTGTCTCCACTGCGACATGCAGCATAATCTGACATTTGTGGTTGAAGGTGAACAAGCTTTCCCCAATCGAGCCTTTCTGGTACTTGCTCTTCTTTCTTTCCGGAAACAAATTGTAGCCATAATCGTCATTCTGCTCTTTAGTCTGATCCATGCTCCTGTCTGTCTGTCTGCAGGTCACGTGATTACAGTAACAAGAGGCGTAAAAGAGGCGACCGGGAGCCTCACGCGTCCGCCATTTTGGATACGGAGAGGATGTGACGTACCGGAAGTAAAAAAAGACTGAAGTAAAAAAAAATCCTGGTTATTTGACAAACAAATCTGTGATTGCACTGAAAAATCTTCGTCAGGTATTCTTGTTTGATTTTTTGGTTTGCTCTTAAATAGGTTAATTTTTGTTTTAAAAAATCTACAAAAGGAAAAAGCATAAATATTGTATAATAAATGTCATCTTTACAATTGCAATTTTTTTTATTTATGAATACAAATAAACATATTTAATATTTAATAATAGTATACCACCATCTTTCTTATATTATACTTTGAGATACTTAGAAAGTATTAAGTTTTCAAAAAATGTCAAAACTATTATAATTTTACATTTATTCTTGATAACATTTTAGGTTCTGCTTCTAACGGTCCTTTATATTTTTTCCTTTTTTGTCTTCCGTGTGTGTGTGTGTGTGTGTGTGTGTGTTTATTATTTGCTCCTTTTATCCTTCCTGGCTGTGTGGTTTGGATTGTGTGGTGTTTAGGTTGTATGCTATTGTTTTCAGCAAAAATAAATAAATATTTGACAAAGAAATAATCAAAATGTATTTCTTGTGGTTTAAGTGTTATATGATGCTAAAAGTAAAGCATTAAGCAAATTTTGTATAAACTCCAACGCAAGAGATGTCAATAAAGTAAAAAAAAAAAAAAGCTTCAGATCATAACCATTTTATTACTTTTAGGTGTAATTATGTCAAATTTAAAATGTAGTTGCAATGATGACACAACACGCACTAATGAAACTGCTTTTTTTCGTTAGTTAGTTTGTTTATTTAACAGATTTTTTTTTTTTACGTATACAGATGTGTGTGCTTATGACTTATAACCTATGACAAAAGAAACATGCCATGAAGGTTACTGGGAGGGTATATCGTTTAATATAGACTAAAAAAACCTTTAATTTATGGACATAAAATAAGGTAAAAATCACAAGTTTTTTTTTTTCATAAAGATCAAAAGTCTGTGAAATTTACCATTTGCTTGTGATTGATATGAGCAACAGCTGTAATTTCCTGATGAGCCACTAGGAGGCAGCAGCTATTTGCAAAACACTTAATTTTTCAACGTTGGCTTGGTTGTGTTTTATATTCACTATTATATGAATTTGAGGTAATGTTGCACATTGATAATAATAATCAGAATTTTCTACCTTATAAGGTAAATTATTTGGATACTAGCTTTTGCAATGCATTATGGGATTTCATGAGTGAAGTGAATACAGGCCTTCTTTGTTCTAATGTTATTTCATTCCTAATGCCAGTGTGCTGCAGTGTTAAATCAAACTCTGTTTACAAGAATGTCAGTTGATGGTGTAATCTTACAAGCTATGAATGTTTTCCTGTCACTTTCCTTAGTACGCAAATATTGTAGATTTTTCTCTGAAAGGTGATATGTTCAATTATAATATCCAGAAATGAAAGTTTTTTTTTTTTTTTTTTTTTTTAAATACAGTTTCCTAGTAGTGATTAGCACTGTCGCCTTGCACCTCAGGATCAATTCCCGCCTCACTTCCCTATGCTTGATGGGTTTCCTCTGGGTGCTCTGGTTTCCTCTCACAGTCCAAAGTCATGCAGATTAGCGTAACTGGGATTCCCGAATTCAATGTTTTGTGTGAATGCACGTGTGAATGTTGACTGGAGGTCCTAAAATGGGAATAAATACAATGGTCACCATTGCCATCCATGGTCCCTAGTTGGACTACAGAGGTTTCTAGATGTATGGAAGGATGAGGTAGTAGTAGTGATGCACTTAACCACATGTAAGTGCACCACTACTAAGGCATTATTGGAGCTACATTAACGATTAATTTAGATTATTCAACTTCAAATGTCTATTTTACAATAGCTTTGATTATTGTGGCTTACTAGGAATGCCATTGTTTTACACACACACACACACACACACACACACACACACACACACACACACACACAGGCTTCTCTTACTTACCCCTTAAGGTTGGCATAACATTTGGTGTGTTTTCCTAAAAAGAGCATGTTTAAGAATTATAAATATGAGCAATTTGTATCACAAATACTGTACTCATTTTTCTTCCTTGCACAGGCGTTGCTTGCCAATTTGACTCATCACACAGTACAGTTCTTGAGCAATTATTATTTTCAGCAATTATGTAGAATCCTCCTGCTAATGATATTTCATTTTAATTAAACGATTAGCATAGCAAACACCGGACTGCTCCGGAGGAAGCGAATGTGTGTTTCTCACCCTGTTAGTCGAATGACGGCTAATGAATTCCCCTGTCTGATATCCTTGAACAAGTTTCATATAGTGGATAATATTAATTATTCATTTCATTTACATTATAATTAGCCAACACGTCTTCAGCAAAACTATATTCAGTCTGCAGAAAGATAAAATATGAAAAATCCATACGATCTGAAAATCGCATAAAAAATGACTATTATATTCGAAAAGTAGATAGAACGAGCACTTTTGACATGATGACATATGATGACACTGTAAAAAAAAAAAAGGCTTATGTAGCAATATTGCTCATCGTTATTGATGTGACCAGCCATAGTGCAGTTTTCTATATTGCAATGAATATATATATATATAAGGGTATATATATATTTATTTATTTATTTATTTATGGGATACCTTCTGTAAAGTTCTCATGCAATAAAAAAAAAAATCACTTTGCACATTTCTTGACATGCAAACTGTGTCTGTGGTAAGTTGTAACTTACTTCCTTAAATAGGACAAGGACAGAGTTGAGATCTTTACCTACTAATCTCAAAAGGCTATTCTAAATATTCTATCAGCTCCCAGTGGTCCGAAAAGGCACAGATATCACGAGGAAAGAGAGAACAGTTGTCCCTTCTGAGGCTTAAAAAGTTATCCTCTGGCTTCTCGGTCATGTATTACGTTTGCTGGCCTCAGGCTGATCCAGGCACATGAACCTGAATGACTCAGATTAAGAACATTTCAGCAAGGACAGCACACCAAAATAAAGAGACTAAAGAGTGTCAGAGCTGATATTTCAAGATTCAAAGAACTTTATTAATCCCCAAGGGGAAATTGCTTATTCCCGGGTTACAGTTGCTCACCCTTGCTATCAAGTAAAGTAAAAGAAAACAGCATATCGATAAAATATAAAGTGTCCTCAAACAGTAAGTACCATATTGCACAATAAACTAGTATATATATATATATAATGTAATCCTGTATTATTATATGTAATATTGTATTACATAATTTACTGCGATATGATAGTATATGTAGTATATGATCCTACAATTGTCATATAATTAATACAGGTAAGTATTATTGTTCTATTATGTTATGTGCATAACTGTTATGTTATGTTAACAGTGTCTCAACAGTTAATCTATATTATTAGTCAAAGCCCTCTGAAATAACATTGCATTTATCTTATGTATGGGCGTTGTATGGCCTCTAGGGACCTGAATGCCCTCATATAAGAATGTGACATTTTCTCGCAAATACACCATCTATATATCTAAGAACCCTTACTTTGTTACTTTGTACCAACAGGTATATACAGTTTCACATATCTGTGCTTTACTTGAGTAATTTTTCAGTCAAAATTCACCTTGCATCTCCAGGGTCCGGATTCGATTCCCAGCCAGACTCGATTCCCGTCTCTGTGTGCATGGACTTTGCGTGTTCTCCCCGTGCTTGTTGGGTTTCCTCCCACAGTCCAAAGACATGCAGATTAGACTAACCGACGTTTACAAATTGCCCGTAGTGTGTGTGTGTGTGTGTGTGTGTGTGTGTGTGTGCCCTGCGATGGATTGGCACCCTGTCCAAATCCTAAATACAGGATAAAGCTGTGTAGATGATGCTTGAGTGAGAATTATCAGATGCTAGTAAAGTGCAACAGTGAGATGAACTTGCAGTGCACACAAAAGTAGAGTCTGGATCTCGGGAGGTTATGGCAGCTTGGCAGTGCAGGATTTGATCTCACAACCTTCTGATAAGTAGTCCAACACCTAAACCACGGAGACACCAAGGAGGTAAAAAGGGAACATCAGTGGATATGGAAGATGTACCTGCAAATCTAGAAGTGTGACTTGTAAACTCTTTCACGAAGCCCGCCTTTAGATTCCACTCTGGCTTTTGATTACTGAAGCATGCTACCATCAGCGTGTATGTTATTCCTTGCCGAGCTCTTTGACTCCCCCAGATCGGTGATTTGCATGGTCATTAACTGTAACACGACTGAAATCCACAGGGGGTTCATTAGTGGGGATGGTGGCCTTCTTACGCCTCCCACAAATCAACTTTTTGACCTCTCTGTCTCATTATCTACAGAGATGTAAGGGACCAGTGGCTGCGAGGCACCAGTGCACAGGGCACAGCTCTTATTCCTAATCAGCTTTTGTATCAAAGTGTTTTGTTCCCAAGGACTTCCAGCAATTAAAAGTTACTAGTAGAAAAAAAAAAATCAAGAATACACTAATGATTTATAATGTGGTGAAGCAAACCTGTTCCCTGCTTACTGTAGTCTGTCGAAAATATATGGCTTTAAATCCTTTATATTTCAGCAAGTCGGATGTTTTGTTTGCTTTTATGTAATAGGTGACATGATTAAATCTCTTTTGAACACATGACGTATGTTTGTGTAGGTGAGAGTGAGATAGAGGGTGGGAGGAAGAGATTTTACTTTTTGTTTTCTTTTGCAGTTTCATCTGCTAAGATGATAAGTCTGACTTATCATCTCATTATTGTGTGACTGTTTGTTCTTGTGCCTTTGATCTTTGTAGTTCTCCTTTACTCACTCCTGTATTTATTCAAGCACAGTTTTTTCAGTCACTCACTCATGCATTTCCATTCATGCACACACTCGAGTACACTAAAAAAGCAATAATTCATGCGTTAATTTATTCAAATTCAAGGCGGAATTTACTCGAAAGTAAAATATGTCAATTAAACAACAATAAATGAAGGTAAAACATAAATATAATTAACTACATAATTTTTATTAAGTAGACATAATATCAATATGCTAAAGCTACATGAGGTCAAAATCACTGATTTGCTTCTACTGTACATGCAATATATAAATATGTGACATGTAACAGTTTTTAATAATACATGGTTTTGCCAGCAGGGGACAGTAAAGAGACATTTCTCTATTTAGTTATTCAAACTACATCAACTCTGGATGGATGGATGGATGGATGGATGGATGGATGGATAGATATTTTCTTTATTGTCATTGCATAGTACAGGTACTCAGCAAAGAAATGCAGTTTAGCATCCACCAGAAGTGCAAATAGTAGTGTGTATATACATCAGTGCCAATGTTGGCATTGTGCAACTTATAAGGTGAATGGGTAAAAAAGGATTATATATATATAGTGCCGCTTTATATTTGCCTCTTCCTGATTTTTTTTTTTCATTGCATATATGTCAGACTTAAGTGATTTAGATCATTAAACAATTTTTAATGTTACACAAAAATAATCCAAGTACATACAAAATGCAGTTTTTAAATTATGATTTTACTCCTGAAGCGGAAAGGGAAAAAAGCTGTCCAACCCTACCCGGCCCTATTTTTTGTGAAAAAGTAAGTGCCTCTCCTTGCTAAATCATGAATGAAACTCTGATTTGTGGAATGCTGAATTATCACCCAGCTCTGACTACTGCCAGACCTGTTGAATCAGGAAAATACTTAAACATGACTTGTCTGACAACGTGAAACATGCTAAAAAAAATCTATAAAAATCAACACAATATAAAGAAATCCAAGGGGACAAATTGAGCAGGATATATACATATATTATTATTTGTCTACGTACAGTTTATACTGTAGATATAATATACAAACAAATCAAATGTTCTTGCAAGACATTAACAATTAGAAATGGTCAGCATGTTGAATATAAGAGCAAAAGCAATAAACAGGGATTGTTTTCCCTACCAGTATTACTTAGGTGTCTATGTCCAAACTGGTAGACCAAAACACATGTAGACATCACAACTAGTGGCTAATTCATAAGCGTGGTTAATATTAAGTATGTACATAAATATCCAAGCCTGGTAGAAAAGGGGCAGCAACTAGAAACTGGAAACAAGAAGCCTTGGCATATGATGACATCAGCACGATTAAAAGTGCATTATCAGAGCGATGACGTCATTGTCATGATGTCATAGTGCTTGGTCCTAAAAACTAGAGTTGCACACAAAAAGACACCAAAAGTTACAAAATGAGTTGCACACAAAAGGTTTAAAACTCATCGAGGATTCCGTTTGAAGGATGCAAATTTATGCTTGTTCTAACTTGGGTAGTAAAAGCATTACATTTTAAATAATCTTTATGTATAAACTAAGGGCATTGGTGGCTCACTGCTAGGTTTCTCATCTGGACAGATTAAATTCCTACCCAATACCCAAGCAACTGGATGCAGTGCCGGTCCCAAGTCCGGATAAAAAGGGAAGGGTTGCCAGGACGGAGATCCAGTGTAAAAACCGTGCCAAGTTGTGTGCGGATCAGATGGTCCGCCGTGGCGACCCCTTGACAAGAGCTGCCGAAAGATAGACAAGAACAACATTTATGCATAAACTATGCATTTCTAAAACTAGTAATCCATGAAAAGTGACACGTGGTTTCTCTTTACGGCAGAAAGTCCATTAAGGCTTCCACATTCGTGTGCTCTCTTGTTCTACCATGTGTTTTTCTGTATTAGTTTAAAGTTACAATCTAATTTCAACATTTTTACCTCAACAGTCAAGAACACATGCTGAGGTATGGAGACGTTATTGTTGAGGATACAACGGTTGCCAAGAAGAACCAATTAAAATGCATCATAATTAACTGCAAGAACATAACAATACCTCATGAGGTGTGTAATAACTGTACGTTGCAGTTCATTTAACATTGATATAACAGTTGAATCTGAATACATTTGCCAGCACATGGAGAGAAGCATCACCTGATATAGAAGCTTGTTTGAGGTCTTATTACTTTTATTTCCTCTAATTACATTTGTAATTTGCCCTGTAATTACAGACCTTTCCAGCACATTCCCTTAGATTTTTTTTTTTTTCCCCCACTGAAGATCTAAGCTGAACTTCAAACACGCAATTGCTCATTAAGGTGGAAGCTGCAAGTGCTAAAAATAAAGACAAATTCAAAACAAAACTATTACAGGAGTGTTTTTAATCTCATCTCATTTCAGTGTTTTTAATCTCATCTCATTTCATCTCCGTTTATACGGAGGAACTGGAGGAACATTCTTCCCATGAAAGTAAGTCCATGCCGTAGAAAGGCTGCACAGATGATATACACTTTACTAAAGTTTTTTTTTTTAGGAACACTATACTAGTACTGGGTAGGGCATCATTTGCTCTCCAAACAACCTTAATTCTTCATGGCATGGATTCCACAAGATGTTGGACAAGTGCCTCTGAGATTCTGGTCCGGGTTGACATGATGGTGGATTCTCGTGCAGCAAATCATCCCAAAAGTGGTCGACTGCATTTACTGTAGATATGTCGACTAAGAAGGCAATTGAAGAACAATCAACTCATTGCTATGTTAATGGAACCGTTTCGCTTTGTGACACGGAGCATTACCATAATGGAAATTGCCATTAGAAGTTGTTCAATTGTGGCCATGAATTGATGCACATGTTTAGCAACAGTACTTGAAAAGCTTGTGAAATTCCAGCAATGATTGATATTAATGAGACCAAAGTGTCTCGAAAAAAAACCTTCCCCACACCATTACACCACCTCCACCAGCCTGGACTGTCCACTCCAGGCAAGCTGAGTCTATATATCCATCATGCTGCTACCAAATTCATAACCCTTTTCATTTTCCGTGTCCAATTTTAGTTTTCTGTTTTTGGCTAACAGTATAATGTCACGGCTGGTCCGTGTGAGACAGGCGTGGCGGACCCAGAAGCAGACACAACAGATAGAGTTCAATATAATAGACTTTAATGAAAAAATACAAGAGTTGGACAGAAGAGAAGTTCAATCAAGGATACAGTACTTGGGGATGCTGTCTGAAGTGGGCAGTGTCGTGGCTGTGTGGCACAGAGAAGCAGCAGAGTGAGCACGGCTGTGTGGAGAGATGAGGGCTGCAGCGCGTGTGCACAATCCGACGCGCAGGTTGAGAGAGAGCAACGGCCGCGTGAGCGCGGCTGTGTGGAAAGATGAAAGCTGCAGCGCGCGTGCACGATCCGGCGCGCAGGTTGAGAGAGAGCAGCGGCCGTGTGAGCGCAGCTGTGTGGAGAGGTGAAGGCTGCGGCGCGCGCGCTGAATCCGGCGTGCAGTTTGAGAGAGAGAGTCGAAGACAAAAGCGAAAGCAGAGGGTCTAAGCCGGGTTATCAGTCAGCGCAGCAAACAATTCCGAGTCGTGAAGCTGTGAATGAAGCGGCAAAACGGAAGCCGTGGAAAGGAATGTGGGGAGGAGCGCAGGTGATCATGACTTGGCTCGAGCAGAGGGCATGACTTGGCGTAGCGTTACAGTACCCCCCCTCCTATGGGCGCCACCGGGCGTCCTAGCTGGTGCTTCTGGGTGTTGCCGGTGGAAATCAGAGATTAGATTCGGGTCGACGATGAACCTGGCGGGGACCCAACTTCTCTCTTCAGGCCCATAACCCTCCCAGTCGACGAGGTACTGTAGGCCTCTGCCTCGGCGTCGGGCTCTTAGCAGCTTGCGCACGGTGAAAACCTCACCACCGTCAATGAGTTTAGGAGGAGGGGGAGGGCGGGGCGGTTGGGATAGAGGGCTGGGGACCAGTCGTCGGAGTTGCGACACATGAAACGTCGGGTTGACGCGGCGCATAGAGAGAGGTAGGGAAAGTCTAACGGAAACAGGGTTAATTATCTTGGTGACCGTGAATGGTCCGATGAACCTGGGAGACAATTTGTGGGAGACTGTCTTGATGGGAATGTCTCGGGTAGACAGCATCACCCTCTGACCCACTCTGTATCTGGGGGCTGCCGAGCGGCGCCGGTCAGCTTGCCGTTTAAAGGTGCTGATGGTGCGCAGGAGACGGGTTCTGGCCTGGGACCACACTCTCTTGCAACGGCGTACAAAGGACAGGGCTGACGGCATGTTTACCTCCTCCTCTTGGGATGGGAACAGTGGTGGCTGATAGCCCAAGCAGCATTGGAAGGGAGAGAGGCCTGTGGCAGAGGTCGGTAGAGAGTTGTGTGCATACTCGATCCAGGGGAGTGTCCTGCTCCAAGTGGTTGCATCACGTGAGGCCATGCACCTTAGGGTCTTTTCCAGTTCCTGGTTCAATCTCTCCGTTTGCCCATTCGACTGAGGGTGATAACCAGAGGATAGACTGGGTGTTGCTCCGATTAACTTGCAAAATGCCCTCCAGAATCCTGCGGAGAACTGGGGGCCGCGGTCAGATACGATGTCGGAGGGGAGACCATGCAGACGGAAGACGTGGAGGATCATCAACTCAGCCGTTTCCTTGGCTGACGGGAGTTTAGGCAAGGGGATGAAATGGGCAGACTTGGAGAAGCGATCCACTATGGACAGTATGCATGTATTTCCATCAGAACTGGGGAGACCGGTAACGAAATCCAGAGCGATATGAGACCAAGGCCGGTGAGGGGCTGGGAGAGGATTCAGGAAACCGGCCGGAGGTTTGTTGGTCGACTTATTCCGGACGCAAGTGTCACAGGCTGTCACAAACCCATCAACATCGGTCTTCATAGATGGCCACCAGAACCGTTGCTGAAGGAGGGAAAGGGTGCGGGCTCTCCCCGGGTGACAGGCAATTCGGGAGCTGTGCCCCCATTCCAGCACCTGAGATCGGACAGACGCTGGGACAAAGAGAAGGCCGGGGGGAATGTTGCTTGGACCTGGTTCCCGACTGAGTGCCTTCTTCACCTGCGTTTCGATATCCATGAGAGCGGCTGCCACAAGACAACGAGGGGGCAGGATCGTCTCGGCCGGCAATGGTTCATGGGGTGTGGAGAACTGCCGGGACAGGGCGTCAGGTTTTCCATTTCTGGAGCCCGGGCGATACGAGAGTGTGAAGTTAAAACGGGAGAAAAACAGGCTCCACCTGGCCTGACGGGCATTGAGCCGCTTGGCTGACCTGAGGTACTCCAGGTTCTTATGGTCAGTCCAGACTAAGAACGGAACGGCAGTTCCCTCCAGCCAGTGTCTCCACTCTTCCAGTGCTAGTTTTATAGCCAACAGCTCTCGATCTCCTATGTCATAGTTCCTCTCTGCTGGGGAGAGGCGACGGGAGAAGAAGGAGCAGGGGTGTAACTTACTGTCCTTGGGGGATGTTTGGGACAAGATGGCTCCGACCCCTGACTCGGAGGCATCCACCTCCACCACGAACTGAAGGGTAGGGTCTGGGATAATTAGTATGGGTGCAGAGGTGAACCTGTGCTTCAGGACAGTGAACGCATTATCAGCCTGTTTGCTCCAGGAGAAGGGGATCTTGGTGGAGGTTAGAGCAGTGAGAGGGGCTGCTACGGAACTATAATTTCTGATGAAGCGCCTGTAAAAATTAGCAAACCCCAAGAATCGTTGAAGGTCCCGTCTTGAGGTAGGAGTGGGCCATTCTGTGACGGCAGTTAATTTAGATGGCTCCATTTGTAGACTGGAAGGGGAGATGATGAATCCCAGGAATGACACGGAGTCTCTGTGAAATTCACATTTCTCTGCCTTGACATAAAGCTTGTTTTCAAGGAGTCTTTGCAAGACCTGTCGCACATGCACCCTGTGCTCCTTCAGGGAACGAGAAAAGATTAAAATGTCATCTAGATAGACAAAGACAGAGATGTTCAGGAAGTCTCTCAGGACGTCGTTGACCAGGGCTTGAAACACCGCAGGAGCATTGGTCAGCCCGAAAGGGACCACCAGATACTCGTAGTGGCCTGTCGGGGTATTAAAGGCGGTCTTCCACTCATCTCCCTCTTGTATTCTCACTAGATGGTATGCGTTGCGCAAGTCAAGCTTGGTGAAAACACATGCTCCTTGCAAGAGCTCAAAAGCAGTAGACATGAGAGGCAGGGGATACCGGTTCTTGATAGTGATAGCATTTAGGCCCCTGTAATCAATGCAGGGACGAAGGGACTTATCCTTCTTAGCCACGAAAAAGAAACCAGCCCCAGCCGGGGAGGACGAAGGGCGGATGATCCCTGCTGCCAGTGACTCAGTGATGTACTTGTTCATAGCCTCCCTCTCGGGGGCCGAAAGGGAGTATAAGTGCCCCCTCGGGGGGGTAGTGCCTGGGAGGAGATTGATGGAACAGTCGTAGGGTCTGTGGGGTGGCAGAGAGAGGGCACGTGACTTACTGAAAACTAGCCGGAGGTCGCTATACTCGGGCGGGACATTGGACAGATCAGGAGCTTCCTCATTAACTACAGAGGGTGGTGAATGAGCTCTGGCAGAGTGAAGGCATGAAGACAGACAGGCAGGGCTCCAATCGAGAATGGTGTTCTTGGCCCAATCAATGTTGGGATTGTGTCTGACCAGCCATGGATTCCCAAGAACGACTGGAGCATGAGAGCTTTTCATGATGAAAAAGGAGATGGTCTCTACGTGGTTACCTGAGGTTCGAAGGGTGACAAGGGGTGTGCAGTGAGTAATGGGAGGTAGGGAGCTTCCATCAAGGGCCTGGACAGACAGGGGCTTGTCTAGGGGCAGACGAGGGATTCCTAGCTCCCTTGCTGTAACGCCACAGATCAGGTTTTGGTCGGATCCAGAGTCAATGAGAGCCTTGAGTGGTTGGGCTTGGTTGTTCCAGACGATCATGATAGGTAGTAAAGAACGTTTACCTGAGAGGTTTTCTTGTGAACGGCCCTCCAAGACTCCCAGTTTCATTGGGGGGCCTACCTTTTTAACGGACACTGAAGACGGAAATGTCCTATTTGGCCGCAGTAGAAGCAGGCCTCCTTATCCCGCCGACGTTGGCGCTCCTCAGGCGAGATTCGGGTCCGGTCGACCTGCATAGGTTCTGCAGGGGGATTTGTGGTTTGTGGGGGGGTGATTGGTCCTGCTCTCACCAGGGGTGGTGTGTGTTCACGACGCCTAGCTCGGAGGCGCGCATCGATGCGGCCAGCTAGATCCATGAGTCCATCTAGGTCCTCAGGGTGCTCCCGAGAGACCAACTCGTCCTTGACAGCCTCACTCAGTCCGTGAAAAAACACATCATACATGGCACAATCGTTCCATCCACAAGAAGCCGCCAGGGTGCGGAACTCAATGGCATATTCATATGCTGAACGTGTTCCTTGACGAAGTCTCAACATCTGCCCTGCCGCCTCTCGGCCTGAGAGTGAGCGGTCAAAGACTCTTCTCATCTCCTTTGTGAACGCTTGATAATTGGTGCAACGGGGATCATCGGCGTCCCAAAGCGCCGTTCCCCACTCACGGGCCCTTCCAGAGAGGAGGGTGATGACATATGCTATCTTGGAACGTTCTGTGGGGAATGTTGAGGCTTGGAGCTCGAGAGATAGTGAGCACTGGGAAAGGAAAGATCGGCAGGTGCCGGGTTCTCCGCTGTAGGACTGAGGTGGTGGCAGGCGAGGTTCTCGAATAGGCGGTGGTGGTGATCGAACTGGCGGCAGTGGTGATGTAACCTGAAGCTGTTCGATCCGAGAGGTTAGTGCAGTGAGGGTATCTGCCATAAGCTTAAGGTTCTGGTTGACCTGCTGAATCTCCCCCTGGTGGGTGCCGAGGAGGGTGCCCTGGGCCTCCAAAGCGGTCCTGAGCTGTCCCAAGTCTGCTGGGTCCATCTTGGCCGAATTATTCTGTCACGGCTGGTCCGTGTGAGACAGGCGTGGCGGACCCAGAAGCAGACACAACAGATAGAGTTCAATATAATAGACTTTAATGAAAAAATACAAGAGTTGGACAGAAGAGAAGTTCAATCAAGGATACAGTACTTGGGGATGCTGTCTGAAGTGGGCAGTGTCGTGGCTGTGTGGCACAGAGAAGCAGCAGAGTGAGCACGGCTGTGTGGAGAGATGAGGGCTGCAGCGCGTGTGCACAATCCGACGCGCAGGTTGAGAGAGAGCAACGGCCGCGTGAGCGCGGCTGTGTGGAAAGATGAAAGCTGCAGCGCGCGTGCACGATCCGGCGCGCAGGTTGAGAGAGAGCAGCGGCCGTGTGAGCGCAGCTGTGTGGAGAGGTGAAGGCTGCGGCGCGCGCGCTGAATCCGGCGTGCAGTTTGAGAGAGAGAGTCGAAGACAAAAGCGAAAGCAGAGGGTCTAAGCCGGGTTATCAGTCAGCGCAGCAAACAATTCCGAGTCGTGAAGCTGTGAATGAAGCGGCAAAACGGAAGCCGTGGAAAGGAATGTGGGGAGGAGCGCAGGTGATCATGACTTGGCTCGAGCAGAGGGCATGACTTGGCGTAGCGTTACATATAAATCCTGACATGGTCTTCTGCTGTTGTCAACATGGCATGTTGGACATTCTGAAATGCTGCTCAACACCAATTTCTGCTCACCAAAACAGCATAGACTGGTAGTACCAGGCTGTCCATTTTCCACTGACCTTTCTCATCAACAAAGTGTTTTTTGTCCGCAGAACTGATGTTCACTGGATGTTTTTTCCTTATTTCAAATCTTTAAAAAAAAAAACCTAGAGACTGGTCCAAATGAAAATGTCACAAAATCAGCGATTATAGAAACACTCAATCCAGCAGGTCTGGCACCAAAAATGATACCCCTGTGAAAATCACAGAGATCACATTTATTCACTATTCTGATGTTTAATGTGAATGTTACCTGAAGCTGCTTGCTTTGTAATTCCATAATTTTATGTGTTCTGCTGACAGCACATTATTAGCTGATTAGAAAGTTGTATATGTTGAATAAACTGATGTACAGGTACAGTATGCAAAGTTAAATAATTAGCTGTACTAATGTTTCTCAAGGTGGCACAGTGGTGTAGCGGTTAGCACTGTCGTCTTGCACCTCCAGGTTCCGGGTTCAATTACCGCATCAGGTCTGTGTGCATGGAGTTTGCCTGTTCTCTCCGTGCTTGGTGGGTTTCCTCCGAGTGCTCCAGTTTCCTCCCACAGTCCAAAGACATGCAGATTAGGTTAACTGGCG
Organism: Clarias fuscus; assembly: GCA_030347435.1. Lineage (NCBI taxonomy): Eukaryota > Metazoa > Chordata > Actinopteri > Siluriformes > Clariidae > Clarias > Clarias fuscus. Next base: position 8,678,441 of record CM059224.1, on the reverse strand, counting down.
TTCCCATATTGCCTGTAGTGTGTGAATGTGTGTGTATGTGTGTGTCCTGCGATGGATCAATACCCCATCCAGGGTGTACCCCGCCTCTTGCCCTAAGTATCCTGGGATAGGCTCCAGGCCCCCCACGACCCTGCATATGAGGAGACAAATGTTCCTTATAAAATGCTCAGTCAATTTAGATGATGGTTAACTTTGACTAATTGGATTGGTAAGAAATAAAACGAGACAGATGATTTACGTATAAAAGCAGTGTAAATGTGATTTATGAGTCTCAAGACTATATTTAAGAATACCCATTGAAAAGTCTTTTCTTAAAAATTGTCTTGGTGTTTTTGTTATGAAAATTGTTCTGCGCTCATTTTGGATGTCCTTTAAAGAAAAGTAAAATCCTTGCAGTCTGGCATAGTGAATTTCATTTCATGTTTGAAAGAGTGCATTCTGTGCATACAGTATGTTCTTAAAGATGTATTGCACACATACAGAGGAATGGGATGAACTTGGAGGAAAAGCTTCCCCGAGACTGCTCTCGTACTTGTCATACTTTTCATCTATCATTATGCTAGAACGACCTTCTATGAAGTTCTAGATGTTTCGAGAATCAATTATTTGTTATATTATACTGTTATGTTATATATATATATATATATATACAGTATATGTTAAGAATAGGCAGAAAGTTAAATAGTGTTACATGATACTCTAATTTTTAATAGCATGAGTACCCAAAGAGTTTTTATTAATAGCTCAGGTAGATGTCCAAGTACTGCAAAAGTTTCATTAAGTTCTGTCTAGCGGTCGATTTAAGTCGCGCCCACATTTTGATGCACGCACAGTACGCTGTCAAAACTTTATAATCTGGCACAGAGCTGCTCATAACTTCTCTTCTACTCAACATTTTGATTTCATTTATGGTGCAGGTTTAATTTCAGGCAAATAACTGCAGACTGACAAAGTTCCATTAAATTCTGTTCAGCCAGGTTTGTGTGATGCTGTGACACAAGCTGACCGGACAGACATACAGACATACAGACTACTGGTTTCAGGCTTCTCGAATGCATGCAATGACATCATTGAAAGGGCGAGTTCTGACCAGTATTTTATTTATTTAGCTTTTGCACATGTATTTCACTGATCTATTAACATTTCCTCGAACCAGTATAGCGTACAAGCATTGAAATAGGAAATCAAAGTTCTACTCTGTACATGGCTGCTAACCTCAGGAACACCTTAATGCATATTCTGATGCAAAAGCAAAATAAAACACTATCCTGCTACACTTTTTTCCTGAAGCATAAAGAAGACAACTGGTTAAATACTTTTAATATAATAAAAATAAAAAACTTGAGAAAATTGATAGTCATTCAACCTCCACTGTACTGAGATTTAATGACTTTGTATTGCAATATGTTACAGAATTTCACGTTTATTGCACTTATATATTTTCATCCTGTTTCACTCCAATAGACAATACATTTTGGTGTCCAAGATAAATAATGTGCTCAGTAACTGTACACAGTGTCTTACCTAACCTAGATTAAAGCAGACATTTTTCTGAAGAAACCCAAGCTGTGCTCTTAGCAATAATTGCACTAGTTTGTTTGGGGCTAGAAAGGGAAAAAGGGAACGGGAAAGAAAGGTCATCACAGCTCATTTACAGTGGAGAGGTGAGTCAGTTTGACTTTCTAAATGCTAATTCGCCAGTGTTATTAGATTGGCTGCAGATTCGAAACCCTAACGAGTAGACTTCTCTTAAAGCGTTTGAGGAAATTCGTCACCGCAAGCAATTTACGTTTTGAAAGAAATTTAAGTAAATAGACTAAGCCGGAGTAGTTATTACTTAAAGCCAGTGATGTTTCCATTATACTTTATGTTACAGAACATTGAAATGCCTTATACATACATCCAAGCTAGATAGGAAGCAGAGTCAGTCATGATCCAGTATCTCTGGAGCAGATAGGGGCTTTGATCCCCTGACCTTCCGGTTAGTAAAACAGCACCTTAAGCATTGAGCCACCGCTATGTCTCCCTTATTTTTTGGATTTCGCATATGCACAGATACACAGATACATGCCGTTAAAACAGCATAGATCAATGACAATTAAACCAAGTAGAACAAAAGTAATCATTACTTATATAAAGTGTAAGTCTTACCAGAATACGTGAATGACATCACAAAAATGTAGAACTCTCAAAACGAGCACATTATTGTTATTTGTTGGTCGTAGAAACAAACGAAAACAACCATAAAAACACATGGTCGGGTGTATCTGTGCTGTTTCTTTGCATATGTGACCCATTTTAAAGTTTTGGGTAGTTGGTTTGGTTCATATGGCCTATTCTATGCTGAACAAAAAAAACGGGTATGGCACTTTATACTGCACAATCCTGAGCGATGTACTGTATATGATTAGTAAAAATAAATAAATAAATAAATAAATAAATAAAATACATAAATAATAATAAAATAATAATAATAATGGCTAAAATGCTCAAAATTATAAGTTGATTGAACTTAAACATACTAGTGCAATTAGACAATAACTGTATAACAGTACAATAAACTAAGACTGTAAAAGTAATAATATATAAATATTGCGAAGTTTTTTTGAAGTTGTTTGCATTGAAACAAATTCCATACAGCAGTATGCGCTAAACAAGAAATATCATCAGAAATATAGTTATAGAAAAATTATTTTATACAAACATTGTTACAGTGGTAATAACTCCCTTTTAATTCAGGGAAATCATGAATGTTTAATATTCACTGATGTGCATCATGCACAACCCTAAGTTTTCAGAACAAAAAAACCTGTGTAATGAACTCTTTACCAAACCTTTCTTCTAATTCATAGCCTACGGTCAGGGGTTGCCTTGCCCTTTTCTCTCTTTACTGGTTTCGGAGTCATTCAAGATGTTTAAATCCACATAAATGAGCACGTCTCTGATTCACCGAGTAGCCATCTTTGCCTCGGCGAGCATTTATCGAGTCACCCCCACCCCTGCTCTTTAAACTCGCAGCCTCTTTAAAAACCACTTCTGATGGAAAATGCAGATGTTTGCAAGTTTGCTTCGTAAGCGTATGGGATTGGTTTAGAAAGAATGCTTGTCAAGAGGAGAACAGTTGGAAAGTGAAAGGCACGAAGGCTGGAAAAGAGCAGAGGCTTAAAAGCGAGGTCAAGAGGAAGAAAGTGAAGAAAAAAGGAAATTGTTCAATCTGGGTGTATGATTTCTTGACATTCAGTCTTGCTCGGTGACTCAGGACATCACTTAGTTGTAATTTCCGCATAAAAATAAATAACGGTAAAAATTCGTTTGTTTATGTAAATAGAAGTAAGTATGTGTGCAAGCGTAATTCATTTTAGTAAAATTATATATAAGATTAATATGCAAAAGGTACACAAGGCCTAAATCTTAATTAATTAATTAATTAATTTATTTATTTACTTATTTGTTTGTGTACATTTAAAAATCAGACTTAAAGATCAAGATTTACAATAACATGCTGTAATAAAATTTTCACCTGTTTATGTACAGTACGTGTATTTTGGCCATTATTTATCCAACATAAATAAATAAATAAATAAACTTTTTAAGTTACATTTGTTAAGAATAGGTATACAGTTAAATAGTGTCAGATAATGCTCATATTTATTATTTTGCACATGTATTGCACTGATTTATTACATATTCCTGGACCAGTAGAGCATTGACATAAAAACTATTTATACCCTGGACTAAAGAACTCAAGAACACCTGGTTGCATTCTTTGATGCAAAAATAACACAAAACTAGCAATGTCTGACACACTTTATTCTGAAAAATCAATGAGAAAAAAAAAGTTGAACAGCCTGGATGTTTCTTTTCCTCCTCGACCCAGAGAACATGTCAGCTGTTGCTTCAAACGTTGCATCGTCAGATGACAAAACACGTTTCCAGGGTGCTACTGTCCATCTCAGACGAGACAGAGATCAGAGAAGTCTTTGGCGCCTACGAGGATTCGGACTTTATTTGAAACGTAATTAAATGTTTATTATGACATAATTGGTTTGAAAAGGCATAATATTTAATGCCAGTCAATCATCTGGTGGATTCATTTTAAGCATAGCATACCTCAACCAAATGGTATAGATGGCTTGGTCAGGTTAAGTTTAGCACATTTTTTCAACAGACATAATACAGTTATTGTTGTATAAAAGCGATAACCACAATATCACCAGAGCTGCAATGCCTTCGGTACTTGGGCTGCACACTCATGCCTATAACCGCATCACAGTTGTGCTGATATTCAGTACAACAGCACTCCTTCTCACGTGATACTGTGTACGGCTTCTTTAAGCATTAAGTTGCATTTGTAAATTCAGGTGTTAATGGAGAAAAAAAAGCACACACACACACACACACACGCACGCACGCACACACACACACACACACACACACACATTAGCCAGCACATATTAAAGTAATAAATAAAAAAGATCGAAATCATGGCAGCAAAATGTCCCTACAGCATAATAGAGCCACTGTGTTTTTTGTCCATGTCAATCTTGAATATCGCCTAGAATCATAATTTATCACAATACAGTTACCAAATTTCTGTGTCATCCACATGCTATCATATTATAACTACATTATGGTAGCTATAACTAGGGTCCAAGAGATGTATCCCTTTATGTAGAACTCTACAGCCGAAGGTCACCTTTTTGGACAAAAAAGTCAAAAAAGCCAAGTATGAGCGCTGTACCAAGCTTGAACGCCTCAGTGTGTTTTCTTTTCCTATACTGTTCATGTAAAGTTACACTGCCAGTCTTTGTGGGTGTTAGAACAATCAAACTGTGGTACGATGATTAAAAATGGGTGTTTGACTGCTGCAATATGGTGAGCATGTGTGTTCGCGCCCCGGTAATTACAACACTTCGAAAGCCACGGAATCTGTCCTTTTGAAGTGCGGCTCTCCGAGTCCACTTTGAAGATTCATCTGGAATCAAAGGCAAAAAATAGCACAAGAGAAACTCACACACACACAAAATAAATGGAGAAATGTAACACATTTAGAATAATCTTAAGATCTTGGTCTTGAAGGTTGTGTACAGGATTCTCGTTCTCTGAGAGCAGGATGGTGCGCTGTAGTGTAGAGTTGTGTAATGTTGGGTGTTAGCGTGGTCTCTGTACAGTTGGTGTGTAATGAAAGTTACAAGACTTTGTGCTCATTTGGAGTTTATGGGGCATGCAGGTTTAATGGGGTCACTATTTGAGCTGCGCGCACACACACACACACACACACACACACACACACACACACACACACACACACACACACACACACACACAGTAATTACTAAATGGATGATTATTCTTCATTAAAAAACTTTTGTTTAAAAGCTTAATATTATAGGATATTGGTTATAAGCAAAAAAAAAAAAAAAAAACAGAGCGAGGCCCATAATATCTAGGACGAGGTTTTATGCAGAGATTACTGCTCTGTAAGTTAACAGTATTCAAGCCAAAATGTATAACTGTTTCTGGATAGAATAAAATAGGTTAACTGTGAAGTCTTGCCAGTTAAATTGACTTACATTCATCAGCATCTTCTGTCAATAAACTAATATTTATATGTATTTCAGGCTTATTTAATGATAGATAGAAAAGAAGATCAAAAACAATTAGTTAAAGGGGAAAATATAATTAAATGGCATTTATACATTTAACCCTACTTCATTTAATTAAAACGTAAGCGGCACAGAACTGTTCCAGGAGCACAGAGTAGGTCAAAGACAATGGGCTTATATGGAAGCCTTTGCGATGTGTGTTAATACGAAGGTTTCAGACCTCAAACTGTGCATTTGAGTTCTCAGATATGTCAGGTAGAGCAAAAATGTCATTATTTTTAGGACGTCACAAACATGTTGAACCCTCAAAATGAGCAGACATAGAAACAACCAAAAAACAAATAGAAAAGTGCTCAGTCATCTTTGTATAGTTGGTTAACATGAAATAAAAATTTAGTTCATCATGCTACCTATACAGTGCTGATAAAAAGCATATGTCACTTTATACTGCGCAATCCTGAGGCCTATAACTTACTATTTCGGCTGCTCCCGTCAAGGAGACCCGTCGGATGGTCCCATAGCAGACCATCTGAGCGGCCGCACACAACTTTTGGCACAGGTTTTTATGCCGGATACCATTTTTTTTTCGGTCTTGGGACTGGCACTGCATGCAGCGGCTGGGTAGTATGGGGTGTGGCAACCACTGGCAGTGGGGCTTGAACTCAGAACCTCAGATCCCCAACCCAACAACCTAGAGCAAAAAGAACAGCAAAACAAAAAGGACTAAAATGCTTTGAGTTTTAAGGGTTACATATGCCAAAATGAGTTAATTTTCATAAACATATGTATATACATAATTGGGTCAACTTCATTATTATAATGTTCAAAATTAGGTCAACACACTAGTATCTTTCAAATGGCCACATCTTGGCATCAGTGTCTATTTCCAAGATTTTATGTAAAATTGTATGAATAACAAACAAGCAAAAAAATCCAGCATGTTAATTAATTCAAAGGGTTCACGGACAACATAAGGTACAACCCCAGTTCTCCAAAGTTGAGACACTATGGAAATTGGCGATAAAGCCAAAAAGGAGTCATCTGTAAAATCTTTTCACCTTGTACTATATTACAAACACTACAACAGCATATTATTTGATGATTTTCCATGTGAATTTAATTGTTTGTTGGAAATATGTACTCATTTCAAATCTGGTGGCTGCAAAGTCCTCCAAGAAAGTTGGGACAGTTGATTGTTTACCGATGTGTAACATCGCCGTTTCTGGTAATAACTCTTTTTAAGCATTTGGACACTGAAAAAACCAGTTGGATAAGTCAGCGGGAGTTTCCCCATTCTTCCATTATTTAGGTCTTTAGCTGTGCAATTGTACAGGGTCTTCATTGCCATATTTTGCACTTCATAATGCACAACACATTCTCAATTGGAGCAGGCGGGCCAGTCTAGCACCCGTACTCTGTGTTTAGCAGCCATGCGTGAGTAATCTGAGCAGAAAGCGGTTTGGCGTTGTCATGCTGGAAAATACAGGGATGTCTGAAAAAGATGGCAGCATATGTTGTTCCAACAAGAACATATTTTTCTGCATTCACATATGCAGTTTACCCATGCCACCGGCACTGGCTCACCTCCATACCTTGGCTGATGTTGGCTTTTGGACCTGACGCTGAACAGCTTGGATGGTCCTTTTCCTCTTTGACCCAAAGAACATGTCAGCTGTTGCTTCAAACGTTGAATCGTCAGATGACAAAACCAGGGTGCTACTGTCCATCTCAGACGAGACAGAACCCAAAGAAGACTTTGATGCCTACAAGCACTAGGACTTTATATGAAATGTAAATAAATGTTTATTATGACATAAGTGGTTTAAAAAGGCATGATATTTAAAGCCAATGAATCATCTGGGGGATTCATTTTTAGCATAGTATATATCAACCAAATGGTAGAGATGGCCTGATCAGCTTACGTTAAACATATTTTTCAAACATAATACAGGTACTGTTGTATAAAAGCAATAATCACAATATCACCAGGGCTGCGATGCCTTCAGTACTTCGGCTGTGCCCTCATGCCTACAGCCGCATCAAAGTCGTGCTGATATTCAGTACAACAGCACTCCTCCTTACGTGATATTGTGTATGGCTTTGTTAAGCATTAAGTTGCATTTGTAAATTCAGGTGTTCATGGACAAAGGTTTACCAAAATGTTGCAGAGGGCACATCATGATATCCACTATGACAGCTTTTAAGGCAGCGATGTCTGAGGGATCGGCGATCATGTGTGTTCAGAAGTGGTTTGAGATTTGATGGCTTTCCTTTCAATTTCTTGAAGATATTGTGTTCTAACATTGGGGAGCGTTGTCCTGCAAGAATTGTATAATTTGCTGGTGTATCTGTTGGCAAATTGTTGAGCCTCATCCCATCCTTGCTCTAGAGGGACTAGGCCATTATTTGAAATGTAATTAAATGTTTATTAAGACATAATTGGCTCACCTGTTTAACAGCATTTTTTTTTCTCATCACTTTAGGACCACCTTGGTCCCAACTTTTTTGGAAGATGTTGCAACCACCAGATTTGAAAGGAGCGCATATTTTCAACAAACAATTAGATTCCCCTGGTATGGTAGTGTTCTGAATACAGGACAAGGTGAAGAGACTTCACAGATGACTCCTTTTTGTTCGCAACTTTTTTGGAATTTGGGTTGTATGATGAAATTTGTGCAAGCAAACAGACACTGCAATCAAAGAACTCGCATTTAAATATGCACCGATCTCCAAAATGTTTTCTCCCACCATCTTTAATGGCTTACTGTCACCATAGCTTATGACAAATGTAAATAATAATGTGAGTGCAGAACAAAGAACATGTGGACACATCAGTTGACTACTTATGAGAAGAAAAAGTTGTCTAATCAGATAAATCTGTTGCTGATGAAAGGATCAACATTTGGTGCAAGCAGAATGAAACCACAAGGCATTCCGGTTTTATGGTAAGATGATGTCCTGGTTTGCATCTGACCATCGTTCATGACCAAGTTTATCTCAACACCCGGATGAACACTTGGAGAACTATAATGCATCATGTCACACAGCATGTATTATATGGTCAATAAATGGTTTTAGGTACATAAATGTGGGTTTCATTGAACTGTACTACACTTCCTCGGTTAACCATCTTAATGATGTGGTGGAAAGTATTGTTTTAAAACTGTACAACCATCGTATTTGCATAAAATAAAATAATTTAATGCGCTAATTCATTAAGTCAGTAATTCTTATCATACAACATTGATGTACAACACATCCAGCACAATGTATAGACTTCTTCCAAATGGTTGAGATGTCACTTCTTAACAATACATTTAAATATACCATCAAAATATCAATAATAATGATTAGAATAATAATGTTATATTCATGGTGGACAATGTCTTGAAGCATTCACTCCACTTTATCACTTGTGGTATGCTACAAAATAATCAAAAGGGCATAATATTTAAAGCCAATTAATCATCTGGTGGATTGTCAGCATAGAATACCTCAACCAAGTGGTAGAGATGGCATAATCAGGTTAAGCTCAACACATTTTTCAAACAGACATAATACAGTTACTGTTGTATGAAAGCAATAATCACATTTCAGGTTGTACTGAATATCAGCACTGCTGTGATAACTTCAGTTCTTGGGCTGTGCACTCATGCCTACAACTGCATCACAGCCGTGCTGATATTCAGTACAACAGCACTCCTTCTCACGTGATATTGTGTAAGGAATTAATTTTAGCAGCACTGACAAAATATTCTACAGAACATTGATTAAGGAAATCGTACAAGCAGAAAACATATTAAAGAATGTCTTTAGTTAGGACGTGTCAGATACTAAAACGTATTTATTTACTTTATTTCGTGTGAACTTTTTTCATTGTATATTAACTTGTGTGTTTATATCCATTAATTCATGTTTGAAGGTATAGTGTAGAAACAGATCTATCTATCTATCTATCTATCTATCTATCTATCTAGTTATTCATTTATATGTTAACTATGTTTTAATTGAACACTTAATGTATGTGACAAAGAAGCAGTACTACATTGATTCATAGATGTATACAGTACATATGATTGCACATAGACTTCTAAAAGGAAAAAAGGACATCGATTTTGTTCCAAACGTGAATTTTGGAAGCGCTAAACACATTTTGAGCCTGGCCCGACCCCAAATAAATGGAACTGCCAGAAGTTTTGACAGGCCAGCAATGTATCTGCTTTGTTTCTCTCCATTTGTGCTTTGAACACCAGGTTTGGTAACAATTATTGGCCCCCAAATCCATTAGAATAATGAGAGTCATTCAGTGCAAGATTGATGTCACATCTCTCTCTCTCACACACACACACACACACACACACACACACACACACACACACACACACACACACACACACACACACACACACACACACACACACACACACACAGCATATGTAACTAGTTCAGTTCTGTGGAAAATTATTCCTGCCATCTCATTATTCTAACAACTATTCCGAGCACATCTACTTGAGTTTAGTAGCACACCTGGAAAATAGTCACCAGTTTTCTCTCTCTCACTTTCTCTGTCTCTCTCATACACACAAACACACGCACGCACGCACGCACGCACGCACACACACACACACACACACACACACACACACACACACACACACACACACACACACACACACATATGCTCCTGCTTGTTCCCAGGGTTGGCAAGAAATCTTCAGTCATGTGCAGTTTTACATTATGATCCTGGGGGCGCTCCAGAGCCGTGCACTGATTTTTATTTAATTTTTTTTTAAATACTGTTTATTTTTTTCTAAAATCCTTTCCAGTGTGCCAAGACATTATCTAACACCGAAATGGAGCCTCTATAACTCTCTCTCTCTCTCTCTCTCTCTGCATTTCCAAGGCATCTGGAAAGCATTAGAAACTCGATGTTATGAAAACGAGTGCAATGGCAACCCAGACGAACAGCACACTGAGACTTTGTGTCAAACTCGTAAGCCATATTTCTCCATGCATAGGGATCGCTTGGATCCAGAAAGGAGAAATGGGCCAGGAGGTACAGAGAAGCTGCTGTATATGAATAGAGCTGAGCTCCAGGATGTGCACACAGCAAGTATTTCAGTATGATCCTTATTAAATGTGAGCCGTAATTCTCTTCTGGGTGGCCTGGCGACGCTTCAAATTAGCTCTCCGGGGCTCAGTGTGCTTTTGGCTTAGAGGAACTGTCAGATGCAGCTTAATGGAAATCAGTTTACATTCATCAATCGGCACCGAGACAAAGGATACAAATCCCGCCTGGGTCGGCTATCTAAATCCTTGAGGAGTGTCATCCTGAAATTCTGTCTCCACAAAGAGAGACGTGGGGAATTCCCACACTGTGGGGTGTTTAGAGGCTCCAGGCAGCTCTGTAGAGTTGTAACAGCAAACCAGCACTTAATATCAGATGCTTGTCTTGTTTTGTGCTGCCATAGCACCCTAAGCTGGAGCATGAGTGTGTATGGGGGTTGTACCATTAGAAAGTAAAGCCTGTACAACACACTATACACCACGCTAATCTCGAATACATACATACACACCCACTAGTTCCAATTAAGTAGGAAACACACAGATGAGCAGTGAAGGTCGATCTGACAAGTTCAAGCCAGCAATTATTTATTTATTAAATGTATCCATGTGTATTTAATGGCTAAATGGTTTTAAATTCATTTCTTTCCAAGAGCCTTCCCATTGTGCATTGCAGTATTGTGCAGCTCTTGATGGGTTAAAGAACCCAGAAGAACAATATACTACCTTCCCTTATTGATTTGTTCACATATAATGGAAGGATAGAAATAGAAAAACAAATCACTTTTTTGGTGGAGATTTAGAGCAAGAAAATGTGCCTCATTTCGAAAGTTTTGGAAAGCTTTTTCAAAGGCGTTTTGCATTCCCTTTTTTCCACCCATCCATCAAGGAACCTCTGTAGTCCAACCAGAGACTGGGGAGGCCACTGGTGACCATTGTATTTATTCCCATTTTTACAACCGTAGTAGGACCTGTGATCAACATTCACACACACACACACACACACACACACACACACACACACACACACACACACACACACACACACACACACACACACACACACACACACACACACACACACACACACACACACTACGAGTAATTTGGGAATGCCATTTTGCCTGATTTGCATGTATTTGGACTGTGGAAGGAAATTGGAGTACCCGGAATATCGGAATACCAAGCACAGGGAGAACATGCAAACTCCATGCATGCAGACCCTAAGGCAGGAATCGAAACCCTGAGTTGCAAGGTGACAGTGCTATTCACTACACCGTACCACCATTCACTTGATTAAGTCACTAAAAAGTACCAAAATAGAATTTCCTATAAAATCATTCAGAAAAATTCAGAGCCATGGAGTATCAAGAAGCTAATGTTCTTCTATTCACCTACAATAATTACTACTGCAATAACAGTATGAAAGTATATAAACATTATATGCCATTCTGGCGATGCACTGACAAATTATTTATTCGCTTTTCAGTGTGCTATTATACACCAATAATAACACCAAACACCATTAACTATCAATTATATACCATTAAACTGGTGACAGGATCATGAGCACCCAAGGCTCACCCAACGCAGCACAGCTTGCAAAAAAATCAATGCTGGCCTCAATAGAAAGGCACCAGAACGCACAGTGCAACACAGCCCACCGTGCACAGGTCCCAGCAGGCAACGGACACCAGAATTCACCAGAAGATAATGCATTTAAATTGCCCAGACCCTAATCCGATTAAACACCCATAGGAAGTGTTGGACAAACAAGTCCAATACACAGAGGTTCCATCCCACAATCCACAGCACCCAAAGGATCGGCGGCCAAAGTCCTGGTGCCAAACACTATATGTCACCCCAAGAGGTCTTGCGGAGTCTTTCCCTGAATGGTCAGACCTGCCCCAGGAACACAAGGGGAACCAACACAATACAGAGCATAATGTTTTGCATTGTATTGTTATGGCTGATTGGTGTAGACTAGTGTAGTCTGATAGGATGTATGAAGGGTAATTCAAAAGTTAGCCCAGTTTCTAATGAGCAGGACTGTCAGCCCAGACTGATCGCAGTACATGCCTTTACCTACATTTACACTCTGTTATCGCCAGTGCAGTTACCCCAGCATTAATGAACTACAGGTGTGCATCATTTAAGGTCCATGATACGTTCTGTACAATAGAGAATTATCCAATTTGGATAATGCACAAACACCATATATTTATAGAATACCATATTATGTACCATATACAGTAATACTCCTGCTATCACTATATCTGGTTGTGCTTTATTTGGGGGCCATGGTATGGAAATATCTTTTTGAAAAAAAAAAAAATTATTAAGGAGAAACAGCTACTCACAAGATACAAAAGCTACAAGAGACTTAAGATCTGACAAATATTGTGCCATGTGCGCTTTAAAATACCAGGATGACTCAAACAAGACATGCACAAAATACTCTCTATCAAGATTTTAATGCTTCTCGCTTTATTAAAAAAAAAAAAAAAAGATAAATAATACATTTTCTCATTCCACTGTCAATGTGTTTGAACATAACAAGGTATTTGTCACTCATAGTCACAGAAATGTCTCGCTTTACAGTGTTCTTAATTAGGCCACACATAATATAATAATATAAAGTTATGGATTATGGTGTTTCTTCAATGATATTTTAACAAAGCTGTGTGTGGGATGATACGATGTAATATAAAGACTTCAAACACACACACAGATTTTCCATAACCAATGTAAATCCCTCCTCCCTCTCCCCTGCTTCGTGTCTGCAAAGTGTAAAATCACCCATAAGTTACATTTCTGTGAAGTGACGCTTTAGTGAGCAAGGATGTCTCGCTTGGAAAAAATATTTTCCCGCAACCTTTAGAAGTGCGAAAGGGTTCAAGAGAAAAAAAAGGGGGGGGAGACTGGTTAATAAAATAAGAGGAGCAGATGTTTGCTAGTTTTCTTTATTGCCCTCCTTATATAGAGGTAGGGAAGGTGGGGAAATGTTATTGTCCAACAGCCAGTTGTTGCTTAGGCAGGGCCAGTACATGATTTATTGCAACATCTGCAAGACGGAAAAAAAAGGACTGCTTTTAATTATCCGAGCCAAACCATCGCTCCAGGAGAGACAAAGGAGAGCATGAAAGTACTGAGACTGAGAAGGAGGTGACAAAAAATGTGAAAGTGATGGACTGTAGTGTGAGACCATATTTACCAAAAGGCATGTAATTATGATATGAAGACGATTCAGCATTTCATAAAAGAAATAAAACTATAATTATTCACTACAACAACATCTTCTACTTCTACTAATAGTAATAATAATGTGATCCTGGTAGTGTATAGAAATGGCTTAATTTTTTTTCTCCCCTAAATGAAAAACAGAGAAATCCATCATGCCGCCTGGAGCCATCTATTACTGCAAACATTCTGTGTCTGTGTCTCCACATCTGGCAGCAATGAGTGCAAATTAGCTATGAAATTCCAAGTGTCTCACTGTAAGATAAGGCTGGGGCATGCTAAATTCATTTCCTCTGCTTAGTCACGGTGGCCGATCAAAGCGTCATTCTGCTGCACAGGCTTCAGGTCGGGGCCTGCGGACTCCGTCTGCGTAAAAGCCAGGGGCGCTTCTGAGTCCTTTCTATGGACGGCTAACTCGCTTCCTCTCCTCTTAGGTTAGGGGCAAGACACATGGACAGAGGGAATCAAGAGAACAAAATAATCATCCTTGTTCACAAATGATTTACTTTAAAGGGATTTGAAATAAGATTCTTCACATCATCTGGTCGCTCAAAAGTCAGTCACGGTGGCGTAGTGGCTACGGTCCAGGTTTGATTCCCGTTTGGGGTCTGTGCGCATGGAGTTTGCATGTTCTCCCTGTTGCTTGGTGGGTTTCTTCCGTGTACTCCGGTTTCCTCACACAAGTCCAAAGACATGCAGATTAGGTTAATTGGCGCCCCCAAATTGCCCATAGTGTGAATGAGCGTGTGAGTGTGTGTATGTGTGCGTGTACCCTGTCCAGGGTGTAACTCATCTCATCTCAGCAAGTTTTCTGGGATAGGCTACAGGCTCCCCGCGACCCTGAATGCAGGATTAAGTGGTATAGACGATGAGTGGGAATGAGTGAGTGATTGGAGCAGTGGTAGCTCAGGCAACTGAAGCTAATTGAAGGGTCAGGGGTTCAAGCCCTGCCACCACCTGGTTGCCCCTGAAAGGCACTTAACTCTATTCCCATATGAGCATCACAAGGGGAAACGGGACCGATGAAAAGGGACGATCCATCAGAATGGTGCAAAGTGGACAGCGAAAGGGTGAATCGAGATTGGGATGCATGGAACGTGAGACGTCCATTTGAGCTGCGGCCTGTCCTCACTTGACATCACTTATCCAAATTAAAGAGACTGTAGTACAGAAAGAACCAGCATTTACTTGATCTAGAAGCCGTCTATCCCTTACTGTTTTTGTTACAATCATTGGTGCTTCTTTAACCCCTTACAACCCAAGTGGCACACAGCATGAGTCAATGGCTTATATATAAGTCTTGCCGGTGGGCGTCGACAAAGGAGGCTGTGTATTTGGGTTTTCGGTTATGTCAGCCTGAGTTTTTAGGTCTACACTCAGAGGATCTGTACCATGGTGGACATGATATATACCGTTTGAAAGGGACACTGCTATACATTCTGGACCCCTTGAAAAAACCTAATATACCGGGCCCCCAGCCTTTTTAACTGCCATAGTGTTTTTAAGAGCCTCCTGTTATTCAGGGTCCCTTGGAATCATCTGTACCCCCCCCTTCCTCCTTGATTGCTCAATCATGTGTCTTTTACCCCTGACCGGAAATCTAAGGCAGGAAAGAAGAAGATGGAGTGAGAAGAACAGACTGAAGGATTTAGTAGGATATAGGCAACAAGGTGGAATCAGTTATTTTGGGGAAGGGGGGGGGGGGGGTATCCTCAGGAACATCTGCATCCAGACTTCTGGCCACAGACGTACAGAGATTTGTTACCCCTTTCCTAACTAATCTCATTCAGCTCATTAAGATCTAGGGAATTAGCTAACGAGATGAATCAGGTGATTTATATAGAATTAAACCGGCGCCCTCCTAGACACGAGTCCGCTTGGTGTAAACAGTGAGTCTGCCTGTTAGACGATGGCTGATCCTAGATCACCTTTGCACCAGACACTGATGGTTCAAGGAATGGCCAATTTCCTGTCTAGTTCCACTGGAGCCGGCAATCAAAGAGCAGAATTATTTTGGAATTTCGGTTGTTTTCCTTTTATCCCTTGTGGAAACTTTTTTCATTGACTGTTGTTTTTGTTTGCTTCTCAATTGGCTTCTATTCGATCGGAACACAAGGCCGTTTCGGCTTTTTCTCACCATAATTTTGTGACTCTAAAACATTAAATAAAAATATGAGAGGTACTCATGTTCTATTAAAGTTGATTTCAGCTTTGATGAAACATATTCTCATTTTTTGGAATGAAATTAGAAAGAAAAAAAACTATCCCAGAAGGGTCTTTTTGTCGACATTGCTTTCTTGTTGATTGCCTTTTTTTTTTGGGGGGGGGGGGGGGGGGGGGGTTTAATTTGAAATAATTCCAAAGCTTTTGGAGTTCCTGTGAGAAAACCTCAGCTTGGCTGCCAATCGAGCCAAATGTATCTGTACATTTAGACTTTTAGGAATTTGTTGATCTTCATAGATGAGTTAGGTCTTTGATCATTCTTTATTTGTTCATCTCTGTTGTTCATCACTATGTCAGCACCGCTCACCAGCTGTGCTCCAGGTGTCGGGCTTTGTGTGTGGTTTCCCTGCCTTGCGTTCTTCCCAGGCTGTTTGAAAAGCTGCTGAAGCTTCCAACACGTCTAGTCCTCTGTGAGTTTATTGCACAATTAAGGGAACTGGGCAAGGAAAGAGCAAGGACGAAAAAAAAACAAGAAAAAAAAAAAACCTGGATTTAAAAGATTCATCAAATACTAAGTTTGGATTAGCATCAGATATACACACAGGTAGTGTACATAAACAGATACTTAGAATAATCAAAGACAAATACTGCTACAGTTACGGTTACTACAGCATTTTGAAATAAATAGATCTATTTGAAGCTATAGTTAAAATAAGTCAAATAAATAAATAAAGGATTTCATTTTGCCGACACGATGGCTTAGTGGTTAGCGTTGCCGTCTTGCACCACCAGTGTCCGGGTTCTATTCCCGCCTGTGTGCATGGGGTTTGCATGTTCTCCCCATACTTGGTGGATTTCCTCCAGGTACTCCAGTTTCCTCCCCCTGTCCAAAGACATGTAACTTCTTCTAATTGCCATTCCCAAATGACTCATAGTGTGTGAATGAGTGTGTACAGTATGTGTGTGGCCAGTGATGGATTGGCACCCCGTCCTTGATGTACCCCGCCTCGTGCCCTGAGTCTCCTGGGATAGCCTCCAGGCCCATGCGACCCTGTATACAGGATAAAGCGGTATAGACGATGGGTGAGTGAGGACTTCATTGTCTTCTTCTGTTGACTCTAAAGGGATGCAGACGATGCAACTTCCTGTTCAGAGGGTCAATCTTGTGGCACACGAAAAATGCACATTTTCCACAACCTATAATGGCTGAAATAGTTTCAAGCATGATTCAAGATTCAGACATTTAATGCAAAATATATCTTATTTAGGCGTGTAGTGGTTAGCACCGTCGCCTTGCACCGCCAGGGTCCGGGTTCGATCCCCGGCCAGGCTCGATTCCCGTCTCTGTGTGCATGGAGTTTGCATGTTCTCCCCGTGCTTGGTGGGTTTCCTCCGGGTACTCCGGTTTCCTCCCACAGTCCAAAGACATGTAGGTTAGGCTAATTGGCATTCCCAAATTGCCCATAGTGTGTGAATGAGTGAGTGTGTGTGTCTGTGCCCTGCGATGGATTGGCACCCTGTCCAGGGTGTACCCTGCCATGTGCCCTAAGTCTCCTGGGATAGGCTCCAGGCCCCCCGTGACCCTGAATACAGGATTAAGCGGTATAGATGATGACTGAGTGAGAGAGTATATCTTATTTATAAGTATCATTATGATTATACTTCCAGGTAAAGTTGATGGGTTTTGTAAATGCACTTGACAATACTGTTCTTGCAAGAGCTGTTCCAGAACAGCTGACCTTGTTGTGGTTAGTCATCTCATGTTAATAATGTGAAACTTATTAAAACCTCATAGCTGATTAATATTGTCTCCATTTTGATATATATTTTAAACCTTAAATCAACTGAATTTCTGTTTTAAAGATCTTGTCTGCTCGAAAATTCTCTTGTAACTATAGAAACCCTACATGATATAATAATAATAATAATATGAAATGAAGCAATCAAATCCTATTCCATCTCTGCAAACGGGCAAGCAGTGTTCCCAGACTGGTAATGTAAATAAAAAATGAATGAATAAGAAAATAATAAAGAAAAATGACGATGATGTGTATATTAAAGGAATACTCAAACTTATTGTTAGAAAGCATTACAATATGGAAACAGGCCGGTAAAACGAGAAAGCTATGCCTACTTCACATCTACACATACTGCATTGGACGAACAGTCATCAGTTTCTTTCCATATGTGACTCACATAATTATTTACACTACTCACACCTCTTGTATATTGCAGCGTACAAAGCTGTTAAAAAAAAAGAGCTTCCTTACTGTACAGCCAAAACATGGTATTGGTGCCAAAAAGTGACTCACCTAGGTGAAAAAGTGAATTTTCAGATATGATCCTATAACACCATTTCTTCTAATACTTAATGCTTTGTTGTAAATGTGTGTACATATTTATGCTTTTATCAGATAAAAAATAAACACATCTGCTAAATACAATTGCACGCCCTTTTATGTAGTGTCTGTAACTTTTTCAATGATCTTAATGACGTTCAGATGAAACGTGGCCGATTTAGATTTCACATGAAAAGACAGAAACCAGGAAAAGTCTATTATTCTATATTACAACATGAATTTGACATGGTTACGGACACTACAGATTTTTCGCTATTTAAGCAACAATTGTTACAGGTCATATGTTTCTAGAATCTTACACCAGTTAGATCAGTACTCGAAGAAATATGAATAATTTGCATTTAAAATTAGTATTATTGTCTCGTAAAGAAGATGGTATAACCCTGGAAAGTGGCCATTTTAGAGGCTGTTTTTTTCTCCAAAACAGCTGAAGTTAGAAACTTGAAATTTCACTTCAGTGTTGCATAAACCTCAGAAGTAGCTTCTGTGACACACACATTTTCTGTATTATATGTACCAAGATAAAAAAAAATTAAATCAGCACCAATACTGCTATTTGTACTACCATTCACACTCACTCCACGTACATTGATCTGTTACACTTTATTTAATATGTACAGTTCTTGAATGTTGTATACTGTGGATTGTGTCCCTCGTATCTTCTTATTGTGCTTTGCAGAACGTAGCTCAAGGACCGACTGAAATAAAAATGCAACCAAGACATAAATCAAGGTCTAATACAGAACCAGCAGAGAGGAAATGATTATTAAGCCACAGGTTTCTAAACAGAATGAGTCAAAAAGCCCACAGCAGCGCTGAGCACTGACACAGCAGCAGGTGTGTTAAACCCCACATGCGCACACACACACACAGTTACTTGTGCACCCTGTTTAAAAGACCTAAACCTTGAAAATGTGTTGTTGTTTTTTTTTGTCCTACACTGCTGCAAGGTGGGGGGCTGAATAAGGAAGCTTATGGCTATGTTTAGTGGTCTGTGGTGGAACTTGGAGAAGCTAATAAACCTCACAACCACTGTTTCAACACCGAGACCAAACAAAGGTTAGGAAAAGCAGCCGAGGGATGTCACGCTGTCCTTAACACCATCAAAACACAACATGACAGAGTTAACTTTGGGGAAAATCTACTAGGATTTTGTAGACTTTTTCCTCCAGAGATGCTTTGAAGTATATACTTGCTCTCGATATGAATTTACTGGAAGCAATAGGGACATGGTGTCTAGGCTGAAGATCACAAATAAAGTCACGACAGTTTGTTGACTGTGTAGCAGCACATGTTTTATTATCAAAGAGTGATATGTGCAAACGGGTGCTTTACTTATAGCAAAAAAACCAAACAACAAAGCATATGCATGGATAACTGAACAGACTCACAAACAGAAAGAAGCCGAGCATTGTATTCACTTGCTGGAGTACATCCTTTTCGAAGTCCTAAAACGTCACTAGCCGTATTATTATTACTAGGAAAAAGTACCGACGAGATGTTGTGCTGTCATATGCAAACATTGCACGCAAACACAAAGAAGTCTTTGTGCAGAAGAGGTGGACCAGCCATTACAATTCCCTTATATTTATTTTTCTGATTATTTGACTCATGTCTGTTCATGACAACAATCTTCCCAAAAAAAAATAAAATAAAAAAAAATAGTATGCAAAAATAATAAACCCTATTTACAGTTAATTTACAAAATAAAATTAACTTTATAAAATGTATATATATTTTTTGATATCTGTTTTTTGTACAAAAGTAACAACGGATATATTTAAAAAAAAAAAAAAAAAAAAAAACAGTTTTTAACTTTCGGAAGGATTCCTCATTTTTACCTTCTACATTCAGAACCAGCGAGCACATCAAGCGTCCAAGCTGAGGTAGAATTCTTAGATTTTTTTTCTTTTTTTCAAGAATTTTTACACAAACAGAGGTTGCAGTCTTTTTTCTGTTTCTCTGCCCGTGTTGCTATGAGGAGCACTGAGAGCTCAGGCAGCTCTCCACCGTCCTGTTGCTGTCGAACGGCAGCTCGTAGACGCTGCTATCCGTCAGTTCCCCCTTCGGATTCTGAGAAAGCGAATGTGTGGAGAGTTCCTCCTCGTGCTCCGAGTCGTAGTCGAGGGCTGTGTAGATGTTTTCATGAAGTGTCGCTCCTGACGTGCACAGGCTGGGGTACAGCTCCTGCTGCGGTCTCCAGGGTGCTTTACCGAAAGTACCTGATGAGGGAAATGAAAGCAGACTCGGTCATATGAGCTGGGAACAGCCTCAATGTTTTAGCATCAGGAAAATAAAATCGTTCCAAACAAAACAAAATGTACATTTACTTAAAAATGTAGTTATTTTCTTCATTATAACTAAAGCTAAAGGTGTCCTTCTGCTTCTGGCTTGTCCACTACAATGGCAGTGACGACATTTTACACACTGCAAGATCTACCTAAAATGTAAGTCAAAGATATCCATCAGAAATGTACAAAAAAAATTCCAAAGCTCCATTTGATAAGCTGAGGAATGGTAGGAAAAAGCTTTGAGACTAAACTCGATTATGCAGTTTAACTGTCAATGAGTCGGGTTTCAATTTAGAATTTTTGAATTATTTACGTATACTTATAAACGCTAAAGGGTTTAAAACTGAAAAACTCCTTGAAAAAAATGCCACAGATTGTGCAGAAAATATAAATTTCTTACATTTGCTGCAAAGTACCCAGAAAATACTATTTTTTCCAAAAATTAAATAAAATTTAAATCGCTTCTTTTGATTTTGATTTGAATTTATATGAGCGGTTTGTGCATTACCGCCACCTACTGGACTGGAGTATAGGGCCAGAAGAAATGGCAAAATAAATAAAATATATAATTTTTTTTTTTTTTATCTCTTGGACGAATCACGCCATTTAAACAATTAACAGCATTAACTTCTACAGTATTTCCATGTTTGTAATCATTTTAGCAGTTTTAATTACTATTGATTGAAAAATCTCAACAGCTGAAATTCTAAAATCAACCGTCTCCATAGTTTCAGATTCATAGATCCAGTAAGAAAATACATCTTAACCGAAATACACACTGGAGCTAATGCATGTCTACTATTGTGTACAGAGAGTGCCATCTCTCTATACAACCAAATGTAGACAGTGCTACCAAAGACGTGAGATTTGCACCATTTCAAACCCGAAATACACTGAAGCCCTGCGTGCACGTAACCCATAACAACCCCTAAGCAAACATATAGTCTCGTGCCATATTTTATCTGGGAGTAGTGTAACAGATGGTAAGCATCAGTATTAAATGTTTCATAAGTGATCTAGACATGAAAAAAAACTCCACACTGATATTCAAATGTAGACCATATCATTAGCTTAAAAAAAAAAAAATGTCTTCAACTTACCCATGTAGGAGGCAGAGGGCAGCTGTGACTGCATACACTCTCCGCCCTCACGCTGGACCAGCACCCCGGGGTTCACGTGGTCATAAGAGTCTGAGGACAGTGAAGGAGTGTATGTGTAATAATCTCTCTTTTTTAAGCTGGGGAGTGACGGACTGTACGAATCTCTGCACATGAGCCTCTGATCTGCAGCACATCCTGGAGGGTAAAGGATAAAACATGACCACAATGCCAGTCAAACACCGGGAAAGTTTATAAGCTTTACGGCTTCACTCAATAAAAAAAATCTGACTGGTTTTCTTATCAAAGAACCCAAAAACCAAGAAAAGCAAGTAGCAAATACACCCTCAGTTCTGTACTTGTGTGTCTCACCTGTATACATGTCCGTGGGGTCTGGGCCGTACAGGTTGCCTCTCCTCAACAGTGTGCCGATAGGCCCTTGGAAATGGCAAAGCAGAGGGTCGATGGCCGCCTCCATGTCCGTTTCACTTCCTGTGTCTAGCTGACAAACACCTGTAGGCAGCACAAAAGCCAGTATTAAGTACTGTATTAAATCACTCTCAATTAATGGAACATTGCATTAAGTGTCATCCTTGCCAACATAACATCACTGTCTTTTTTCGAAAATGCTGGATGAGACTGGAGAAGACACAATGGTCTTAGACATAATGGTCTTGTCTTGTCATAATGGTCTTGTCATCTTATCTCACAGGTTTGCAGTGTATAGATTAAGGGACTAGTATGACCACTTAAAACCTTTTTTATATATGATTAGACTTAAGATATATTCTGGTCCTCGACACTTCGAAGTTACATTCTTGAACCTGGATCCTTCGCAAACCTAATGATGCATAAATCAAGCCGGTCATCTTGGATTGAGCACATCTGGGTAGGTGTAAATTTGTTCCCCATTTATTTCTTTATTCATACAACAGCCAGGTGTTTTACCTTTCATGTCTTTAGGTTGCAGGTAGAATCCTCCCATGGAAGAGCTCACGTACTGGTAATTGCTGCCGCTCTCAGAGGGCACGTAACCGTCCTGACGCTCTGCCAACGTTCCCTGAGATGACAGATAGCTAGGAATGTCCGAAGGCAGATTGGTCTCATCTATAGAGGGCAACAAGAACAGATTTCTAAGTCATCCATGATTATTTAAAATGAATTCTGTGCATTAAGATTATTCTAAGCTCTGTAGCTCTGTGCATGACTTGGAACTGACCGGTGTTGGTGACGCTGCAGTCCTCGTTGCGTCTGCGTGTGTGGTAGATGATGACCACCCACACCAGGGACGTCCCCACCACACAGCACACTACGGCAATTATGACGATGCCCACTGTGGTCCAGCCGTCATCCTCTGACGCACTGCCGCCTGGGCCTAGTGCCCCCGTGCCTGCCTGGTTTGACTCACAGTTAGGGTTTGGCAAGACAGCCAGACGCACATTTCCCCTCTCCGTTCCCAGCGGGTTAGACATCTCACAGGTGTAAGTGCCGGCATCGGCCTCTGCTGCGTCCACGATGATCAGGAGCTGGTTTCCAGCAGCGAAAAAGTGACGCTCGGTCAACGCTAGCGGCCCGTCGTCTTTGGTCCAATTCAGCCGCGGCGCAGGGCTTCCTCCCGCGATGCACTGCAGCACGGCCGTTTCGCCTCTAGCTACAGTGCGGTCTGTCAGAGGACGCAGGAAAGAAGGCATTTCTGGGGAGAAAATTTTTTTAAATAAAAAAATCAGCTGAATAAACTTTTTCAACTTTTTTTTTTCTTTTTTAAGTTTGTTTAAACATTTTGAGGTGATCTCAGAGCTATTTCAAAACACACATCAGTCAAGTGAGACTAGAAAATATTGAAAAGGCTTTATGCAGTATTACGCACAATGCTGAGATATTAAAAACGTACTATAATTGGATCATGGAATAAAATATTCTAGTGTTATGTCTAGTCACCCTGGAAAGCCTAAAATATTAAAGCAACTTCAGAGCTGTGAGGTCAGCATTGGCACAATTTTTTGGCACGAGCGTTGGTATGAAAGAAGGGCAGGCTCCCATTATTTACACTGTGTTGTGAAGCCAGCTTCGATTCACAGACGAGCAAGAAGAGCTTAAAAATGAAAGTGACTAATGTTCGTTCTCCGCTGTGGCAATGAGGGGGTGGGGGGGATAATGAAATAAAATGGTACAGATTACATCTCATCTTGGATACCTGGGTATTTAATCACCAAAATAGCGGAATGATTGAAATCTTTTTTTTTATGACCGTTATCATTTATGCTTTGACATTTCTTACATTTCTTACCTAGTACAGTTAAAGTGGCATTGGCAGAAATCGACCCGGCTGTGTTCTGGGCGGTGCAGCTGTACACTCCGATGTCTTCCGTTTTCACTTTCACGATGAAGAAGACGGCATCGCTGGGCATAACGTGCATACGGCGCTCTCTTGCAGCTGGAAAGTCAGTGCCTCCGTCTTTCTGCCAGGCTATCTGAGGAGTCGGATGCCCGGTAGCGGCACACTCTAGCCGGGCGGTGGCTCCAACACGGACCGTCAGATCCATAGGGATTTTGGAAAACGATGGCAGCACTGGGGAAGACGGTGACGGTGCAACAATGATTAAAACTACATATACCAGCATTGTGCAAGCGGATAAAAGCTGCTGTGGAATCAGATCGCTTACTGTTGACAGTGAGTTTGGCTTTGGTGGAATAGGTGGAGCCGAAGTGGTTGGAGATGACGCACTGGTATTTGCCCTCGCTGGAAGATTCCACATGGCGCAGCTGCAGTGTGGTCGTGTACTCAGTAACCTGGCTCCCATCGCCGGCCTGCGCTCTGAGATGAGCCTGGTTGTGAATCTCCGCGTTGTTCAGCACCTCGTTGTCCTTCTTCCAGGCGAAGGTCATGGGCGAGTCACTGGAGCTGGCTGCCGAGCATACGAAGGTCACGTTGGTGCCTTTGATGGCTGACTGCGTCTCAGGCTGCACCGTGATTTGCGGTTTGGGAAAATCATCTGTGCAAGGTCGAAAAACAATTGGTTATAGCCGAATACAAATAGAATTTATGTTGAACAAACGCAAACGTATACCTTAGTGTTTTATAGCATGAGCACTATTTAAAATCTGGGAAGCCTTTGGTTGGATTCTTTGGTCAAATTTTTTTTTTCCCCCCGGTATAATCCATTACAAAATTTCTTCCATGACAAATTTTCCACCATGAGAAAGAAGGCATGCTCGGTCAGGTATAACATGCTGGGAAAAACGCACACCAGCCACCTACTCACCACACACAAATTCGTCCTGGCTGACCGCAAAGACACTCTTGGCCTTCAGTGGCTGTGGATGGGCACAGCTGGCGTTACCCAAAGACAGAATGGCGTTCTCTGCCACCCACAGCGGGAACCACTTCAGTTGGCAGTCACAGAGCAGACTTGATGTATTCAGGTGCCTGGGAAAAAAAAAAAAAAAGGAACAAAAAAGAGTGATCACGTATTCAGCACGTGAATACAGAACAGGGTAGAAAAGAATTTTAGGTTTTAGTCAGACAGATATGCAAACCAAATCTCTTATAAATACTTTCTCATTTTCCAAGAAACAGATGAATCACTGCACTGGAATTATGCTGGTTTAAATTTTTAGGGATGAAAAAAATTAATAAATAAAAAAGCTACAGTGGATGGATGAAGAAATTGGATGCCGCTTAATTCTTTATTGTGAACAATAAAACCAATCAATATTTAAACAATTTCAGACCAACACACTATTAACCTGAAGCCAGACAACAGGGAAAAACTCAGCACTGGTATCCAGCCTTAAATTTTACAGACCGGTGGAATAATTAAATGCATTTCAGTAATTTCCATACAGTCAATCAAAAATCAAGGTTCTACGGCTATCTGTCCAATGTCTGTCTGCATTTCGAAAAACAAGATACCACCATGCAAATCTTGTGAAGCGCAGTGAAATTAAACTTTATACATGCATCACACTTACAGCTCTTGTAGTTTCTTCAGCTGGGAAAAAGGATTTCCTTGAATTGACATGATGGCGTTGTTGCTGAGGTCACTGAGTTATAAGAGAAATTAAAACAAAGGATTACAAAAACCACAAAGTAGAACAGGTCTGTTTAAAAGAGTCCAAGTACGAGTCTCAGAAATGAGTCACGATCGTGGCTACAAGTACTCACAGTCGCTCCAGCAAGTCCAGTCCTGTGAACGACTTCTTGGTAACCGATCGAATCTGATTTCCTTGAAGAAATCTGAAAAATCCAGCAAGTCGGTTATATATATATATATATATATATATATATAAAAAATAATAAAATCCAACATTTGGGGTTTTATGATGCTGTTAAAATTGTTCAGCACAACATGAGCTACAGAAACTCACAAATTCTGAAGACTGTTCAGTGCAGAAAAGGGTCCATTCATGTCCTCGATAGTCCAGGAAATCTCATTATATCGCAGATCCCTTTAAATAAAAACAAAAACAATAAAAAAAAAAAAAAAAAAAAAGAAAAACACCTTATTCAAAACCTCAAGTCACTTTATTTGTGCAGATTTAAAAAATAAAAATCTTCAATCACTTGGATATCTTTGGGAACTTCAAACAATTTGGTATTTAAATACAAATTTTATTATATAATAATAATCAGAATTGTAACATAACATAAAATATTGAGCTAAACCTGATTAAACTACATCTAATTAAGCGCAATGTTCTGTTTAAACCACTAATAAATTATATTAAAATGAATGTCCTCACATTAAAACAAATAAGGTTATAACTGAAATTTAATTTCCCTCGTCTTCTAATGCCTCGTATTTGCCCACTGCGTGAGGAGGAGGGACTCAGGTTTCTACCCCCTAGCCCTCGCCCTCCCTAACACCATCCTTAACTACGTTCAAATAGCTAGTTTCCTCCCCTGCGAGCCTGGTTACAAATGACTGGGTTAAGGGAGGGGACTGACTGAACACACATGTGCTCGTATACGAGCACACGCATGCACATGCACATACAGGCACGCACACACCCTTCATGCTCAGTTGCCATTTGGTTCTGTTTAAGAAAGCCCAAAGAAGGGAGGAGAGGGTGGCAGGGGGAGGGGAGTCTCTAAAGTTCAATAAGTTTAAGTAGAAACTTCCACCATGAGTGTCTGCAAAAAGAAAAAGAAAACAGGGGGGGGGGGGGGGGGGGGGGAATGAGACACCTGAGACAACCAACTGCTGCTGGTTTTACTTTTAAGGATTGATTATAATATTCAGTGTCGAAAAGGCTTTTCACTATTTACTATTCACTGGAACACTAATTCATTCATTTAGATCCTCATTGTTTCTGTTTATTTTTTTCTCCCGATTTCCTCACTACGGCTACGTTCACATTAACAGCCTGAAGCAACTCAATTCCGATTTTTTATTTGCATTTTTTTTTACCCTAATGTGACAGGGATATGATTTTTTTTAGGGCTGTTTGAACGCAGAAGTCTTCAGGTCGGATCTGAGACAATTCTGTATGTGGTCCCAGACTGGATATATTTATATCTGTTACGTGGTCATGAAATGCTGATGAGGCGCCGATGGGACGCCAATGAGACTGTGGAATTTATCTTTTAATGAACTTCTGTGCATGTGTAAGGGTTTGACGTCACCGCTGTGCTAGCATTAGCTGCAAAAAATAGCTAAAGAGAGGCGTCTGGCTTTCTTTCTTTCTTTTTCTGGATGTCCACAAATACGGCTGACCAATTACTTGTCATACTCCAGAGCTAAATCCCAAGCATATACTTGCTCAAATCAGACCCATTGACTGAAATGAATGAGTGCACCGTCTGAGTTAAAAGACGTCATATTTGTGCGACCAAACATATCAGACATATTGATGTTCATGTACATGACGTTTCAGAGGACAGACATGAAGACTTGTGAAGAGGAATAACGTGCAAATCTGATCTGATAAAAAAATAAATAAATAAATAAATAATAATAATCTAAATTTAACAACATGGCTTGTAATGTGAACACAACCTAATTTAGTTGAATTTTCTCATTCTCTCTGCATTCCTCTTTTGTGAGATTGCAGGTATGTCATCCCTCTGAGAAAATGCTGAACACCTCACTTTACATCTAGATCATTACAGTCCTTATTTACACACAACTGATCCAGATTACATATGCAAACAGGGAATCTACAGTAGATGTTCAGTAACAAGGCCACTCGTATCCAAAGATATAAAGCCCCAGAGCGAGGAGTGTGTGTGTGTGTGTGTGCAGTGTGATGCCAGACACAATCCGCCGGCTCGGTTTCTACTCCGCAGTACTCACAGCGTGTGCAGATGAGCGAGGTCTCTGAAGGCTCCGTCAGCGATGAAGCTGACGTTGTTGTAACCAAGAGAGAGCTGCTTGAGCTCGCTCAGGCGCATGAAGCTGCCCTCCTCCAGCCGCACCAGCTGATTAGAGCCGAGGTCTCTGAAATAGATACACGTACACAGAATAAAATCAGTTATGGGCATGTTGCAGATTCCAGGGTGTGTGCTAACATGACAGGTCACACAAACATGACCTGATTAGACGTTAGATAAAAGTGTTTACAGTGAATATGAATAATCTACGGCACAATCTCAGATCTAAACAGTTAAGATTTACATGGATCAAGACGAAGCGACAAAGCTGGTTTATCACTTCTGTCCTGCGTAACGCCTAAAGCACTTGTGTTGTTCGACTGGTCCGACACCAGTGTTAATTCCGCTGATGAACACAAAGATAAAAGATGCTCATCAACCACCCTTTTCTAAGGCAAATAAAATGAATACAATACATTTAGTTCGTCAAAGTGATTAAACAGGGAAAGGAGTTAACGGAGAAAGAAGAGGTGGCGGATGTGCGGTTTTTAAGCTTTGTTGCTCAAAAAAAAAAAAAAAAAAAATAAGAAAAGATATTTTGAGGGTTTAATTTTTTTCCCCCTTGAAAAAAAGTCTTGACATGACAAAGACAGTTGTTGTTTCTTTATGATTAATTATTTCATAAATCACTTCTGAATTACTTTAATTAATAAATTTGCTTGCATAGGGCAAAATGATTGAATGCATTCGCGCATTATTTCTTTAGCGTTTTCCATATTGAGCCAAAGCATTTCAAAGAAGCCCTAAGCATTTTCTAATTGTATTTCTGTGGGAGGCGGCACGGTGGTGTAGTGGTTAGCACTGTCGCTTTGCACCTCCAGGGTCTGGGTTCGATTCCCGGCCTTGTTCGATTCCCGTCTCTGTGTGCATGGAGTTTGCATGTTCTCCCCGTGCTTGGTGGGTTTCCTCTGGGTACTCCGGTTTCCTCCCACAGACATGTAGGTTAGGTTAACTGACATTATGTATGTATGTGTGTGTACCCTGCGATGGATTGGCGCCCCATCCAGGGTGTACCCTGCCTTGTCTCCTGGGACAGTCTCCAGGCCCCCCCCGTGACCCTGAATACAGGATTAAGCGGTACAGATCATGTTGATTTCTGCAGGAACTAAACTGCAAAATTTTGAAGTTTCCCAAAATTCCACTCAAAACAAAATCAACTCTGCTGATTCCCAGTAAACACACGACTGACTATATTGGATCATGTCTATAAACAACACGAACATTAACCTGCTCATTAAAGTAGTGAAACTCCACTTATTTCTTTTCCTCTCTCTTCCCCTTGAGCCCTTGCTCTTGATTTAGTTAGAGATAGAGAGAGAGAGTGAGACAGAAAAATGAGACGTACAGCTCGGCGAGTTTCGGGCAGGGCTCCCAGGGGTCAGCTTTGATGCGAGTGATGGCGTTGTGTGCCAGATGCAGCTGCTGCAGGGACGACAGTCCGTACAGCCAGCCTTTACTCACTTCCGTCAAATTATTGTACTCCATCTGCCTGCTCACACACAAACACGGATTAA
The DNA here is from genome assembly GCA_030347435.1 of Clarias fuscus. Taxonomy (NCBI): domain Eukaryota; kingdom Metazoa; phylum Chordata; class Actinopteri; order Siluriformes; family Clariidae; genus Clarias; species Clarias fuscus. The sequence continues at coordinate 8,648,733 of CM059224.1, read as the reverse complement.
ACATGCAGCATATTATTCTCCATCTCACAACCATGCAACATTTGTGTTCAATTTGTAAGATTAATTCCTACTTCATAAACGATTAACACATATGTCATTGTTAAACATGGCAGATACAAGATGATTCGCTCTCTGAATAGACTGCCGTCACAGCATCAGTGCACTCACAGGATTTCCATCGTGCTGAGACCCCAAAACGCTCCGTCCAGCAAACGCACGATGCCGTTCCTCTGCATATTTAAAGACCGGAGAGAGTGAAGCCCGTTGAAAGTCAAGCTCTTGATTCGCCGTAGCCGGTTCCGGCTCAGATCTCTGCCGAGCACAGGCAGCAAAACGTTAAGCCGAGACAACGGATATAGCGAGAATCGCCATCAGAATCGTTCACGTACGTAATATGTACTGGGCCACTTACAGGTGTTGAAGGCTGTCGAACTGGAAGGTCTTGGCAGGAATGGTGTTCAGACGGTTCCTGTTTAGTCTCAACACCAGCAGGGTATCGGACAGATTTTTAAAGCAGTCTGGTTCTAATGTAGATATGCGGTTGTTATTCATGAACCTGAGAAAAACATGAAGATGAAGCTTTGCTTAGCATCATTAATTCAATGATTCAAACTCTGGTGTCACTGTGAAACTATTTTTGTGCTCATAAAGCTGTATTCAGAGTCGATGACTGAAATCCTACTTTGCCAGTCGCAATATGATTTAACAAGACAAATTCGAAATAAATCAAAACGGCTAGATGGCAAGCACTCAAATAAATATGTAAGAAAGACTATTCATGCATTAATGTGTTGGCAGTAAAGTCTATTAGTCTGTGCTAAACCGATTAGGGCAAATTAGGCTTCATTTTATTAACACTACCATGACATCCAGCATTATTATTGCGCAGTTTAATGAAATAGCACTTAATCCAGCACAACCCATTTTTGCCTTGTTAACCAAATGTCCTGCTTTTCTTTTAACTTGTATAATGATTAAATAAATAAATAAATACACAAGCTTACCAAGAAGCACACTTTATATTTTGATCCTATTTTTTATCCGTAAAAAAAATCCCTCCAATTAAGATACGGTCTCCTCCATAGAAAAGAGAACGTATTTATCAACGTATAATAAAACCGATAAGATTAATTAATGGTGTCATATTTAGTTATTTCTTAAAGGCTCTCGAAAGGCATTCTTAAGTGCATTTTTTTTCAATCCTATCAATAAGGCATTTGATTATTGATGATTATTATGATTAATGAACAATATTTTTTTTGTCCTCATAGTTTACTGAAATTGTTTGTTCTGTAAATATGCTCAGCTATTAAAGAGATGTTTTTCCCCTAATGAAAGAGTTCTCCATCTTGCTTCAATGTCGCAAGCTGGACGGTGCGGAGTCATGTGGGTACATACTTGGTAAATACTCACAAAATAAAAAAATATATACTAATGGAGGGGTGGGGGGGATAAATCATTGACAGGGTAGCAATAGCACAGTCAATTATTAATAATTATAAACTAATATAAATCAATAAATAGTAATCAGTTACATTATCTGCTGCAGAAAACTATTTTCATAGTAAAATGTAAAACAATACTTTCTTTATTAGATATTATACTCTACATGTTTAATTCATATAATAATTTAATCTGCTAGAGACTAATATATATATACACACACACATATATACATATATATAGACAGACACACACACACACAGACACACACAGACACACACACAGAGACACAGACACAGACACACACACAGACACACAGAGACAGACACACACACAGACACACAGAGACACAGAGACACACACACACAGACACAGAGACACACACACAGACACAGAGACACACACACACACAGACACAGAGACACACACACACAGACACACACACACACAGACACACACACACACAGACACAGAGACACACACACAGACACAGAGACACACACACAGACACAGAGACACACACACACACACACACAGACACACACACACAGACACACACACAGACACACACACAGACACACACACAGACACACACACAGACACACACACAGACACACACACAGACACACAGAGACACAGACACACAGAGACACAGACACACACACATACACACACACACAGAGACACAGACACACACACATACACAGACACACACACAGACACAGACACACACACAGACACACACACACAGAGACACAGACACACACACAGAGACACAGACACACACACACCATATAAACATCCCTATTACTTGTATAGCACTTGTAATGTATTTATTAGTTTAAACATGCAGAGAGGAACACTGTACAGTATGTGTGTTAATACAAAGTAAGACAAACCACTCACAGGTTTTTCAGAGGGAGAGGAGGGAATCCCTTCACGTCCACCAAGTTGTTGTTGCTGAGGTCCAGGGTCTCCAGTGCAGACAACATCCTGAGCTGCTCCGGCGATATGCTTGAGATCTTGTTATTTGCTCTGGGAAAAAAAAAAAGAAAAAAAAAAAAAAAACATTCAGCAGGACAAATTACTCATGAGAAACAACAACATTCCTCTAATGGTGGTCAAAAATAGTGATGGTGAGCAGGCTCGTTTTATTCTTCCTGTAGTGGTGGCTGCCATAAGACAGATTATAATGTTCTTAGTCATGCACTTGAAGAATTCCATGTTTTTCCTGTGTGTGCGCGTACATATGTGTGTGTGTGTGTGTGTGTGTGTGTGTGTGTGTGTGTGTGTGTGTGTGTGTGTGTGTGTGTGTGTGTGTGTGTACATTGAGCAACAGGTCAAAACAGCTGAATGTCTGAGTGGGGTGTTATTTTGTTTATAAGGTAATTACTTACAAGGTATTTAAAAAAAAAAAAAAAAAAAAAAAAATTTGGTCGATGAATAGCACTCCCTCAGTGAAAGCACGCCATGGTCAAGACCAGCAATTTCCTGGGTTGCACGCCTCCTAAATTGCAGTGCATGAGCTGCCTCTGTTATAAACAGAGTCTGTACAGTGGTGCCTTTGTGTATGTACATATATGTGCGTGTGTGCGTGTGTCAGAGAGAAAGTAAGTGAGAGTATGAGAGAACATAAGGGCGGGAGAAGGCTGAAGTGAATAAAGGAGTTGCTTAAAACATAGTGTGGGCCTTGATGAAGGATTCAACAATCCCACCAATAAGGATAGACGTCTCAGAAAACGCTCAACTATTTGTCTTGAACAGAACACCTGTTTAGACCCCTCTCTATCTACCTGCCGTCACCTACACCTATATTTCAAGCACCATTTCTACCAACTCTGTAAGCACTCATTTCCCCTGCCGCCCGTCCCCCGCCCACAACCCGCCTCTTCTCTTGTTTGGAAAGAAAGAAAGAAAGAAACCCCTCTTGGCTGTCAGCAGTAGTAAGCCACCCACAGAAAAGGGTACAAGCTGCCCCTTTGTGTGCAGATTTGCACAGAGCTTCTGCATGCGGCACAGTCACATCACCTGGGGTTCTGTTTTCTCCTCACCCACTCCCTGCTGGCCTGCATCCTAAATATCCAGGTTGTGTGTGTGTGTTTTTTTTTCCCCTTTTCAGAAGCCAGAGGGGCAGAAAACAATCCTCTAGGCTTTGTGTCAACGCTGTACCAGCTGCCTGAACCTCGGAAGAAGAAGAAACAGGATTTCCGCCCACCTGTATTTATCTGCATTATTAAAAAAAAGAAAAAAAAGAAACACCTTCACCCCTACAACTTTGCGAACTTATCCTGTAAGCCCATTATGTGAGAGTGCATGGAGTCATGCGGATACGGGCATGTGAGCGGAAACACCTTGTTCAAGAGAAAAAGACGATGCAGAATGGACAGACTGATACAAACTGACAGATCGGCTACAGCAACTCAGATAACCCGTCTGTAGAGCAGAAAAGCATCTGAGCATGTGCAACACTACAGCACAAGTTCAGGAAAGCTGAGGCACAAGGTTTACCAAAAGTGAACAGCTGGATGAATCTTGGTATCAAGATCACAGGACCAGAATTTAGCACCATGGACCCAACCTACCTGGTGTTAACAGTCCAGGCTGGTGCAGGTGTGTCATGGTGTGGGGAAGGTTTTCTTGCCAATCTTTAGGCTTATTATTAATATCACTCAATGCTGGAATGCCACACGCTTTTCAAGTACTGTTACTGAGCATGTGCGTCTCTTAACGGCCGCAATTTTGCATCATCTAAGGACTATTTCCAGCATGACGATGAAGCATGTCACACAGCGCAAGTCATCTCGAACTGGTTTCAGTACAGAACAGTAAGGGCGTTTTCATATTAGGAGCATGGGTACATTTCCGAGAACACTTAACCCTAAAAAGTCTGGTTCATTTTGATGAAATGAAAGAAAACGCAATGGTTCCATGCTTGAGAAGTCCGGTGGAAAAAGTGGTCTCGAGAATGATACGGCGTACTCGGGCACAGATCGAATTAGATATGGAAGCCGATCGTATGCGAAATCAGGAACCGAAGCGACGTCATCAGTGCCATCTGTCTCCTCCGAAAAAATCTGCCTGTGCACCAATTTCATTCTCTGACCTGCACGGACACCCATAGCTGATACAGTATGAAGGAACGCAAGAGTGTTGCTCTTAACATCAGTTCCCGAAATAGCAATAATTTTGGACATAGCGCCAAGATCGACTTCCTTGTTCTGTTACTTCTGTTGGTGTTTAACGGCGGCTCACGAAGCAACTATCGGAGGATGAAAGTGTACCTGAGAATGACTGAAGAAAAATAGATGATGTAAATGCTAACCAGCGGGAAAGCAATCATCCCTTCCAACAGTACATCGATTAAGCTTTTGAAACAGTTAGGAGTGGGTTAGCCAGTAGTTTCACCAGAGCCCGTTTGTTTCCATGTGGCATTGCCTGTTTATCGCCCATTCCACATCTTTGGATTTTATCTCTGGAAACTTGAAAACAAAATTTGGCAGTTTTTCAAATTCGAGATGACTTGCTGGTTATATCAAATCAAGATCTATGCCGATTTCAGAATACATTCTCCGATTGATTGTCCGATTGCTCAACAGCATTTGCACAGAGTTGGCGCTATATATCGAATGTGCCGTTGAAATGTTTTTTTCTCCCCCCACCTGCTCTTTTCTGCTCCCTGAAACACCAACAACGATGCATACAGATGTGTGTGTGCGAGTGTGTAAGTGAGTGAGTTCCAGACTGCCTTATCTCTTAATCTCGCACTCCTTAAAGCCTGGGGTGCACACAGACAAGTGCCGCATTGTGCCTTGAAAAAAAACACACTTCAAATTTGTTCGGCCAATTTTTGGCAAATAAGCTTGTTATCCATCATTACACCAATGGTTTCAGGCTGTGGCCAGGGCTCCCTTCATTTTCACACAAAACTGTCCCCAAACTGGCGGGTTGGCTAAACACACACACACACACACACTCACTCACACAATCATAGAGCTACTCTCTTTACATACACACGGACATTTAAGATATATATCCATATAACGTATCATGTAGATTTCATCTACAAGTCTTTCCTCTTTAAACCTACCTGCATATACAGCACATTTGATTTTCTACACACTCACACAGAGAGCATTTAAAACAGCTCCCTATGAAACACGATTTCTGCATGCTTTCCCAATCAAGTCAGGATAAATCTGCAAAACGATTTAATACGACGGCTACAGCTCTAGAGCTTTCCAAAGCCCCTGTGCAATTTTTCCCTCTTTTTTTTTTTTTTTCACCTCCCCTTTTCGCTGTGGGTTATGAGGCGAGGAAGGGGGGAGGGAGGGAAAGGGCCTGGAGTATCGAATGCCACTTAGCTCTTATTTAAACAGTAAGGCAGACATAGCGGCAGCTCTCATCGACTCGCCTGACCCAGGAGCACGGAGAAAAACAAATGCTGATAACTCGACAGCTGGGAGCAATTCAATCATCAGCGTTTTATAAAATTGAACAATTTGCATGGAATTTGTTTGGAGGAGTTTGTCCTTTTGATGACGCTGGCTTTATTCTGTCCTTTATGGCTAAATTATTATTATTATTATCATCATTATCAGCATCATCATCATTACCATCATTATTATTATTATTTCTTTTTTATGTCTATCAGCATAATTATTTAATGATTTGATACCCAATACAAATGAAATAGCTAGATGATAAAGGATGATAAAACACTATTATATTATTATACAATACATTAGAAAAGCTGGACAAATTCATATTTAATCTTACAGTCCGTGTCAAATTAGGTTGAGAATCGCCTTCATAATATTAGTTACACATTTTGTGAGGAAACTGCAAAAGAAAGAACATTGAGATTTCTGAATTTCTTTTTTTCTTGCTGTTTTTTTTTCCTAGATTTTTTTTTCTGTCCACAGGAAGCTAACTAGGTTGGATGCAAGACTGATTATTAAATAATAATAATAATAATAATTATTATTATTATTGAATGATAATATTTATTATTATTATTAATTTTATTATTATATTATTAATATGATTATTTAAATTAAAGGAATAGTTTTGAATTCTTCAAGTCCATCTTATATCAGAATTAAAGTACATTACAAAAAGTCCTGGTTGTAATTATTCTTTCCCACTCTGCACATCGACCGTGAGGTTTGTCACCTGGAACGCGAGTATAAAGTAAGCATTTGGAGCCAAATTCCACAACCCTCATTCCGTGCAAAAATGCATTCCAAAGTTTACCTGAGACTCAAATGAAGCTTCTTGAGTCCCACTGAGCTAAATCGAGGTGGTACGTCGTCAAAATGGTGTATTTAGTACTAATACCTCGCAACCTTATTTCAAAATGATATTCAAAATAATACCTTAATGTGTTTTAGCTTCTTGTACGGTGAAGTGGCAGTATGCAATACTGCCACTTGGATTTAACAACGAATGATATTCATGGGTACACAGTGCTAAACTGGACTCAAGAACAGGGTTGTGGGACGTTACTTTTTAAAGTAACTAATTACATTACAAAATCAGTTACATGACTGCGTTACTTCCTGATAAAAGTAACTAGTTCGAGTACTTTTCCATTGCAGAAAGTGAAAACTCCTTTGTGCTTCCTCATGCATGTTGTTTTAGTCAAGACCTTTATAATTATTCTACCATCATCACTCAGCGAAGTTTGGCCCATAATCTGTTAACTACTAATACCCCTACCTCACCTATGCCGTTTTCACGCGGTGGACGCAAGTACGGTTCATCATGATTCCCCGCGAGTTTCGACGCTGTGATTAGGTTTCCATCTTTCCGCACGTCAGTCTTCGCATAGTCACACCGCATAGGTGAGATAGGGGTATAACAGCAGAACTAACAGAGGGGCTTGTAGGACGACTACACACACACACACACACACTAACGGATTGGGAATGACTGCTGTCTGGCTCACGGATTACATAAATTTTTGAAAAAGTAACCAAGTACTTGAATGGCGGACCTAACGCATTAGATGACTCGTTACATCAAAAAAGTAATCTGAGTATTCTAACATGTTAATTTGCAACGCGTTACACCCAACACTGCTCAAGAAACACAGTCTAGTCCCGACATAGTGCGATATCACTGGCTCCCGTTTCACGCTCTCTTAAGATCTAACTGATTCGGTCATAAGACAATTTGTGTAACGTCAGCATCAGCAACGGTCGTGAACAAAGCTGTGAGAATCATTAGTACAGAACAAGTGACTCAAGTCTGAACTACAGAAAGCAGACGTTTGGGACGTTATGGACCCCATGTCTGAAAAGAACTCCTTAAATCTGGTCCTTTATCGCTCTGACTTATAACTCGAGTGGATTTACAGAAAAATCTATTTCTCGAGGTTTAATAAACAAACACCCACCATCTTTAAAAATCACGTGGATTTTTGTTAACTTTTGAAGCTGGGGCTTAAACACTGATATTTGTCTCCATTTATATTCTTTGACACACAGTCAAGTGCTCACACTCTCTTCTGGCTCGCAGCAGTCATGGTTTCTATTACAGGCGCCACAGCACAAGACGGAATCATCAGATGACTTTGCCAACTTCTGTTCTCTTTCCAGGACCAAATACCACACACATGCGCACACACAAACCTACTGAGGAAAGAAAAAAAAAAAAAAAGAGAGAAAAAAAAAAAAAGGAAAAAAAGCGCACATTACTGATAGATCCTCGGCCGGGCTTTAGGAACGCTGCTGAAGACTTTCAGAAGATTGTGTGTGGTAGAGGATTAAAAAACGTCAAACAGTCTCTCAATCACACATCTTAGGCAAAGTTTAAAAAAAAAAAAAAAGAAGAAGAAAAGAAAAAAAAGAAGAAGAGCACTTAAACAACAACTGGATGAGGTAAAGTCTTATAATAAACAGTCGCCCAACTGTTATAAAAAAGTTTGAATTGATTTCCAAAAGCCTGAAATGAAAAGAAAGGCTCACAAGCATTGATCTGAAAAAGCCGGAGTGAAAAACTTCGCACCAGAATACACAGCGAGGCAGCTTCAGGTGCCTGCTATTTCCTTATTCACACCTGCACACGTGTGTGTGTGTGTGTGTGTGTGTGTGTGTGTGTGTGTATAAAAAGCTGATCTATGCGAGTCCACACTTGAACACCCCTCGGCAGAAGTGTGTGTCCCAACACGTTGACTCAACCGTCTGGGGAAGGATATAAGGTCTAATCTTTGGCTCCGTCATACACAGTGTCTAGTCTCTTACTCGATCATATACTTCTAACCCGGGACCCAAACCACCAGTGTGATGAGTTACTCAGTGCTGTGTTGTTCTTGTTAAGCAAATGAGCTTATAAAATACATACCAGTTCTAATTATGTTGCTTGACTAGAACTGTATAGATATCTCCAAAACACTGCACACAAATAAACACAAACAGAAGAAAGTGCAACAAAGTAAAGGCGCCTCACACCTGAAGCATTTCTGACGCACTCTTTTTTTTTTTTTCTGGTCACGTTTCAAAGAAAAGATAAAGATGAGCTATTGTTCTAGCCATTGTGTCAGTCTACACTCTGGTTATGTGACTCAACAAGCGGCTGCATAAAAACCGGAACGTGTTCAACCTGCCGTGCTTTTATAGACAGAGATATAAATATAAATTTTCTCCCCATGTTAGAGCACAAGGTGAAAGCATGCACTTTAGAGCAGGATGGGAAACTGAGGAAGATGCGCTCTTCCTCTATTCTTGGCAGAACCACGAAAGGAGCCGAAGCCCTTGGTCATGTTACACAGGCTTGCCGCATAAGTGTTGTACTCGGTAGGAATGCTGGGTCAGATTGTACAGCTCGTGCATAATTAATCATATCGAGGCATTTTCTTTTAGATTTATAGGCGGGGTGTTACTTACAGTGGTGGTCAGACGTATTGAGATTAGATTGGAATCCAATGTCAATATTTTACAAATTTGAGAATCAATATAATATGAATAGTTTGATATTTTATGCAAACCAATCAATACTTAGTATGACGTCTTTTATCCTTTAAAACCAGTCAGATAGACGTCTGCAAGCACTCTGGCGTCACAATCCATGTTGGCTTGATCGCTTCCAGAAGAGACATTCTGCGATAGATGTTCATAATTCACATAAGAATTCTATAGTTCTAGCCATTATCGTGCAAAAGTGGACACCACAGCTTCTGAAAGTATTTGGTCCATCCATCTGAAATCAACTAGATTGTGCCCAACTAACCAAACCAACTAAATAGTGACATCTGTTTTGTGCACACATGGCATATTCGGTCTTAATACTTTTGCCCATCACTGTAGTTAGCTGTAAGTACGACTGGATGTTTGACTGATACAAGATAAAATTATTTTCCCAAAAAGAGCACATAGTGGCTAAATAAATTCTCCTATTTTAAGTTATTTCAACCTGGTTTGGGAAAAGCATTCCAGAAGACGGACGAGCTCTACAGACGGTGATGCGATCAGCTGAGCGTGACATTCGCACCGAGCTCTCTACCCTGCAGCATGCGGTGCTGGACCAAGGCGTGGAAGTTGTGGACTGTGAAGGACCTCAGCCACCACAACAATGCACTGAACCTTCTGCTGCGCTTTCGCTCTCTGAAGGCCAACACAGAGAGACAGAGGAAGAGTTTCTTCCAGCAGGATATTCGAGCGCTCAACCAGAACAGCACAAAAGGACTAAACTGATCATATTTGCCTTTTTTTTTTTCTCTCCACACACAATAAACATGCATCCTTGTCTCCGTAAAGCATTTCACTGCATATCGCATCGTGTATGGTTCTGTTCCTGAGAAATCCAATTTGAATTATGATTACAATAATGTGAAACGATAGGAAAGACGAATAGAATCCGAGTCAACATTGAATGAGTAAGTCAATATTTGCAGTCTGAAAGACTGACACACAGAAGCTGGATATTTGATACACCTGATGACACAAGCTGGCACGAGGAGCGTCATTTAGATATTTGCAAACTGATGCACCATGATCACAGGAACAATGAACGTCAAACAAACAAACAAAAGTATACTCACAGAATGAGGGTGCTGATATTGCCAGAGCACGGGCCGAAATCTGGCATCGTCTCCAGTTCGTTGTTATCCAGCTTTCTGTAACGGAAGCACAGACGCGGTCAGCGCGAGACGCCGGGAGAGAAACGGCACAAACACCTCTGTAAGGTGAAGGGCGTACTTACATTTCGGTTAGGTGGTGCGGTCTGGAAAACAGTGCAGCAGGAAGTGTTCGTAATTTGTTATGGCTCAGGTCCCTGTGAAGAAAAGCATTCATCAGAAGCAGGCATGCACCACAGCATGGAGCCTTTCATCACACGCTGCACACATTAGCTCCTTGCACAAATGCTCAGGGGAAACATTCGGCAGCGCTTTATCAAACGTGGTTTAGACAGCGGCGCAGATAAAGCCTGACTAAAGCGATGCGACATTTCAACTGGCCACTGTACTGCATATTGTTTTTTTTTTTTTTTTTTTATTGATGCAATGTTTCAACCATTATGACATGATCAAGTTTATCAGCATAACCATGTATATATCACACACACAACATGAACAACACATACTGAGGCACATTTTCTTCCAAAATTCCACAATCAAATATTTTTTTCTCCTCACACGAAATAATAATAAAAAAAAATCTTATTTTGAGATCATTATTGTCCATCGCATTATACCTGTTTGTGTAGTTTTCATCAAAACACAAACAATGCATTCTAACCTTCTTTAATATTAGAGATTGAGAGAATAAATAATTTACGGCCAAAAAATTGGTTACACATCTAAATTCTTTTATCATCACACTTCCTCCAAAAATGTTTTAATTTATATATGTTTGTATTTAACTTGGTCAAATGTTGCAGTTCCTATATAATCCTACAGGTGGGGCACTCTAAATGAGTCGCATTTCATCAGGCAGCACAGCGCCCTCTGTGTTAGGAGCAAGTTAGTTGCTAAGTTTGTTTAGAATTGTAACAAAATCTATACAACAATTTATATCAAATTGGATTATTTACAAAAAAACGTGACAATACAAGTCGAATCGGCATCCACGTATCGCGATGTACAACAAGGCATCGGGCGATCCCTAGTGATTCCCGGCCCTAATAAATATTAGTGTAAACAAAGTAAAACATTCGATTAATTCAATCTTTTTTTTCCCCATGTGCTTTAAATGCTGTTTAAACAACGATGCTATCTGATACGGCTGAAAGTAATTGCCGTTTTGATTTTCTTCCCAGGATTCAAACCGCAAACCTTAATCAGAACCTTTGTTGAATTTTAGTTGAAACTATCAGCAGGGATGAGATATGCATTCTCTCGTGGTACAAGCCAAGCTCTCAGACTACTGAACTGCTAATATTTTTGGTTTATTGTATATTTATTATTATTATTATTACTATAAATAATAATTTATATTTTTAATTTGTTAAGAAAATAAGAAACATGGATGTTAAACTGTTGCTTGTAAACCCCAACCTGGAAAGTCATGGAAAAAAGACTCGTTCTTTTCAGTGAGGACAAGCTGAAAGTGGCTAGCTCGCGGAGGAATCTGTGCTCAGTAAAACTGGCGCTGGAGTTTCCTGACGTTGCGCTCAATCTCCACTGCGGTGCCATCTGGTCTCAATCAGCGTCGACGCAGAGCAGGGGGGAAAAGTAACAACTCTTAATCTATTCACAATGCAGCGAGAATGAGCACCGCCTACAAGCCCCAGACCCATGTGGTGGTGTTTTTTTTTTTTTCCCCTCCTACGATTTATTTCTTGATACTAGAGTTCTGGTCGGCATTTCACATGGGAGAAAGTCGTAGCACGAGTTCTTGAATCGCGTGTGCTTCTTCTGGTATTCCAACAGGCCTCTGTTTATACGCATAAGTTTTGTACACTTGAGTCGGAGTGAAGAAGTGTACAAGCAGAAGTAGATAACACGGTGTGTTTATCGCAGCTGCACTTCCTCTGTAAATCCATGTCATAAGTGGATCAGATAAGGACCCTCCTGTGTGTACACTTCTACGTTGGACTGGGCCACTAGAGGCTCCCGAGAAGTGTGAAAAGGAAAAGAAAGAAAAAAAATGGGAGAGAGGAGACATATCCAGCCTCTTCTTATGATGAGACAGGCCATGTCAGGTTTGTGGGATAATCAATCAAAGGGCAGAGTGGGTCACTGAAACAGCAAGTGCTGATTATTTACACACACACACACACACACACACACACACACACACACACACACACACACACACATACACACACACGCACACACACACAGCTGTCACAAGCTCATATAATTTAATCACACATTCACAATTTAATAGTATAACTTAAGAAATAAAGTCTGTGATTATAAAGTAGACATTTTTGTTTATCTTTTAGAATTTTTTCCTGAACTGATCAATAAAATCTTATAACCAGCTTTTTATAAGTTCACCCTCTAAAAAGTCTATTAAGAGCATTCATTAAGGAAAAATAGCTGTTTTGCTATTAAGTGTGCACTCTGCTTTCATTGCACCTCAAAGCATCACAAAAAATGCTTAATCTTATTGATGATTTAAAGATGATTACCACATTCATTTAGTTTAAACAAGCAGAAAAAAGGGAAATCACTACAAAATAAATGTGCTAAAACAAAAAGATTGGAAGTTTTATTTATGCCAAATTTTTGCAACCATTTCCGAAAGCTAGGACTCATCATACTATCCAAGTTAGAAACATGGATGACAGAAAAGAAAAAAACGCGAACAATGAAGTGTTTATTTAAAGTAAGAGTTTACATAGGAGAGCAATTTAAAAGTTGGCCATCATGTGACTTTTATGATCTTTGCTTAGGCTTACATAAAGCAATCTTTGTCAATACTTCAGTCTTTAACTTTTATATATCTACATGATTTACATTTATTCTCTGCACCCTTATGTTAAAATAAACTTTTTAAAATTATACCTTCTTTCATGTAAAAGCAAAATTATAAAAGAAAAAGTTTTTATAAAAAATTATCAACTTTAAAAGGCTGAATACTAGGGATGAGAAGCACAAGGGACGAGCTGATACGATATCATTATACCTAGATGTGGATTCGATTTGCATTGCGATTCTGTATCATGATTTTATTAAATCATAACATGCCAAATATATACACAGTAAATTTTAAAATTCATTTGACCCCAACACATGCTGTGCAGCCTGCCAGTGTGTGAATAGTTCAGAGTGTGCAACCTGTAAGAGTACTGAGGAACTGCAATATTTTACCATGTCAATTGCAAACATTTATACATTTTTATAAGAACGTATTTTAAAAAAGCGATTTTGGAGACAGAGTGGCGAACACAAATGTATCACGATACGTAACTGAATGGACACACCCCCCCCCCCCCCCCCAACTCTAATACTATAGAAAAAATCCCCATCAACCTATAACATATACATATTTCTGTTATAAAGTTAACAGTAGTGCTGCCTAAAGTTTGAGATACAGTATAACAGTGCATGTAAGAAATCTAACACTGCACTATATGCTCGACAAAATGCATTTGTGATTTAATGTAATGAAATGTCTTTGAAATGATTAGGTTAGACAGTTAAATAGTGCATTAAGACTTCATTTTTACACTCTGTAATTATAGCACGTCTATTTTTTTAAGTAAATGTAACAAGGACACTTCATAATTCAATATAATCATGCATCCCTTTTCTTCCTCACTTTTCAAGGGGCTTGAGGCCTCATTTTCCCCTCTCGTTCTCCCTCTCTCTCTCTCCCCCTCTCCCTGCCTGTGAAAGTTACACAACCAGATCCTCATTGAGCAGCTCCTTAACGACTTCACTACTTGGATTTAGGCACTAATTCAGCAGAAATAACGGGCTGCAGGAGAAAACAAAGGGCCGGGGCAGTCGGGGGGCCTTACAACGTGCCGGGGAGGCGTTTAGAAATTAGCATGGTGCTGCACAAAGGACTTCGTTCCCCCTGCAGCTATGACTTGTTTTTTTGGCAGAGAAGCAGAAGGAGGTGCCTGTCTGTGGTGGGAGAAACTTTCCACACTTCTTTTCTACGGTTGTGCCAAACAGTCAGGGAAAAAAAAAAAAGAAAGAATGACACACAGCCTGCTGGAACACAGCAAAGACTTATTGAAAGGAATCAGACTTTCTAGCTCTCCCTCTAACTGTATACACACTCATTCGTAGTTACATGTTTAAGCTGAATATTACCTACACTTCGCTCTGGTAATATGAACAATCCATGGTGTGAGAAGCAGACACTGCAGATTTTACAGAGCATTAAAAAAAAATTATAAAAATTTACGTCAAAACTGCATAAGGGGTGTTACATCCCTTCTTCAGTTAAATACACACACGGAGTCTACATTCTTAAATCTTAATCTTGATTCTGTCACTTGTCAAGTGCTTGCGAAAGTCAACTTGCCTCAAGAAGCTACTTGAGTAGAAGGAAACAAACTTTTGCATGACTTTTTAAAGGGGGAAAAAATGGCTTTGCATACGCTCCACTAAAAAAGCTGGGTAATTTTTCTTTTTTTTTACATATATGTAAATATATATGATATACACTAGTGTCTATACATGATGCTCTTTGTAATAAAACCCAGGACAGCTTACTACATCCACCAACCTGTACGAGCACAAAGATTCACTTCAGGTGGAAAATAATACAGATTTCAGCCTTCTTTCAAGCTGAACCAAATCCAGATATCAAATTTACCCCTTTCCTTAGGTATATTCACAAGGCCTGGGGGTGGATGGGTGGATGGGTGGGTAAGTAAATGTGAGTAGGCATTGTCTAAAACTTTTATTATTATTATTATTATTAGACAGGTTTGTATTAAATTCTATTCACAAAGTTTTCCAAGATTAAAGAATATGATTATTGAAGTCACAGACTCTGGCAGTACTTTCCAAATCCCTGAATATCTCCAAACCGTGGACCTTTAACCACATGAAGACATTTAGGAAAAGAGGAGGAAAAAATAATCCTGTAAACCTTTAGTGTTATATTGATGTCATATATGTGTGTGTTCACTTTGTATTCTGTTACTGAATCAAAACACTTGAACTGTATCTAAAGCATTAAAACACCTTTTGTTATCACTTCGGCCCTTTCAACAGTGGCAAATAAAACCCTGAATAGACTCCACATTAGGGTGTAGAAAAGAGTTAATTGAGTTAGAGATAAAGAAAGGGGGAGCTGACTATCTAGGAGCCCTAGATGGAGGGATTTGCACATGGCCCAGGAAGAGGGGAAAAAAGGTTCCATAGGTATAAGAGATGGGGGGGAAAAATATTTATAAACTTTTGAAACGGAATAGAAACCCAGTGCTGAGAGAGTGTGTGTGTGTGTGTGAGTGTGTGACAGATTTGAAATCGTCGCTCGAGCGATGCGGTAACTTTGTAACTCAGTGCGACTTCAGAACTCTTGGAGTAAAATGTATCTCACTTACACTTGTGTGATCCAGGAAGGGAGCCTCTGAAGATGAAGCAGTTTGGAGCCTTTCATGTGCCGACTACAGTCCAGTAAAGAGCCAGTGCACGTACAGGGACTCGGACACGGCTCTCGACTCTCCATGTCGCCGTGTGTGAGTCGTGCTGCGGCGAAAACCAGCACAAGAGCCACATATGCTCCAGCGCCGAGCGGCGACATTTTTTCCCCCCCACAAAAAGAAGGGGAAAAAAACACTTTCTTTTCTTCTTTACTCCACGAAAGCTCCGAATTCAACCCAAACACGTCGTTCTTCCTCCGAAGTACAACGCTTCCTTAGTATTTCTTCTCTACAGAAAAGTGAACACATACATACACACACACACACACATACTAGTCCGACCGTTTCGCTCCGTCCATCCTCGTGTGAAAAACTTTGGCTCCTCTGTGTTTTTTTTTTTCTCTCTTCACTGGAGTTGAAGCGCGTCGGCAGACATTCCAGAGTCTCGGATCGAGCGCGCTGATTGGCTGAGAAAACGGAAGTGCTCTGCGGAGCATTATGGGAAATGTAGTTTAAATCGTAGTCAGTGAAAAAAAATACAAACTATACGTGATTGTAGGCTTCTTTTGGAAAGCGCAACAAGTTCTTTTATTTCATATAATAATAATAATAATAATAATCTGTCTATAGATAAGATAGATAGAGCACTTTATTAACCCTAAAGGGAAATTGTATCGTTAAAGCAGCCAGTTCACATATTATACCACAAGTAAGCAACAAGCAAGAATTTACAATTCACGTTTAAACTTTAATGGGGTAAAAATGCAATAAAATACGAAAAAAATGTACTGTTTCTATCTACACATGCATGATGATTGTGTATACAGGCAAGAATGAAAGTATACAAAAGGTGCACCTGCAAGTTAAAATAGTAATAGAGAGAATGAACCAGCAAGTTACAATCATAATGCAAAAGTAAAGGAGAAGATGAAATAAGAGAAAAGTTACCATAGTGCAATGTCGACTTGCACCTCCAGGGTCCGGGTTCGATTCCTGCCTCGAGTCTGTGTGCATGGAGTTTGCATGTTCTCCCAGTGCTTGAGGGGTTTCCTCTGTGTACTCTAGTTTCCTCCCACAGTCCAAAGACAGGCAGATGAGGCTAATATTGCCGTTTCCAAATGGCCTGTTGTGTGTGTGTGCCCTGTGATGGATTGGTACCCTGTCGAGGAAGTACCCTGTCTAGGATAGGTTCCAGGCTCCCCGTTACTCTGTACAGATCTGAACCAACTGACAGTTCTATCTGGACCCTGGTGTTTTTTTTTTTTTTTGATAAATGTGAATAATTAATATACCATTAATTAATAAACCAGTTTCTCTCAAGGTGGACGTGGCTATACGTGGCACTCAACAGAGCCAATCAACGCAATAGTTTACTGTGTATATATAGAGTGTGTACAGAAGAACCAGCAATGAAAGTGCGACACAACATGAATTGCTTCTAGGAAAGGAAATTGCTCCTACAGTAGGAAATATGAAAACTGAACCTTCAAAGATATATGGACAGATCAGTATATGGTTATACTACCTGTGGGAACTTTAAAACCAGTTTTATCTCATATGGTCCAAACCCGATTTTATTGACCAGACCTTCTTAAATTTTATTTCAGGACTCTTGCTGTACAGAATTAAAGGTATTGAGAATCAATGAATAAGTAAAACTGCCTAGGTTGTGGCACATTATGTAGTGGTTAGCACTGTCACCTTGCACCTACAGAGTCAGGTTATTGAAGCCTGCCTCGCGAGTTTGCATGTTCTCCAGACACTTTCCTCTTACAGTCCAAAGACATGCAGATTAAGCTAATCTGCATTTCTAAATTGCCAGTAGTGTGTAAGTGTGTGAGCAACCCTGTCCAGTGTGAAATGTGCATTTAATTAGTCTACTCTTCCACTTTTCCAAAGGAAGACACAGGGTTATTTTCCAACCTTTGGGAATATTTTATAATACACCTAATGTTTAATGTTTAACACAAACATACAATTTTCTTAATCGAATGTACATATATTTGTAGTTTTATCCTAGTGCTTTCACTCTTCTCCTGGTCTGATCATGCAAATGTGACCTTATATGAAAATGGCAGCTTATTTGAATTCTTACTGGCTTTCAGATCCTGAATAATAACATCTATACTGTGCCGTATACTCAACACTGGCATCGACATGCGGAATGCAAAAGTTCATATTTCCTACTATTATTAAAGAGACAGCACAACAGCAACTGTAAGCATAAAGCAAAAATGAATTTAACATTAATATGAATGTTTTACAATGAAAATGTGATCTGATACTTCCATCATTTATAGGTATAGCACGGTACTAGCTCGACTAATCTGAGTACTACAGAAATTGCCAATTATTTTGGATTTTCTTATGTAAAAAGTTTACACAGAATGAAATGACCAATGAGTATCAGTTCCGCAGGCTGAAATGACTTGTTAATGAGTGAGATTTGAGCTGAATGGCCAGACTGGTTAGAGTTGACAGAAAGGCTATGGTAATTCAAATAACCACGTTTTACAACTGTGGTGAGCAGAAAGCATATCGGAATGCACAAAATGCCCAATCATGACGTGGATCGGCAACAACACCGTATCATATATATATATATATATATATATATATATATATATATATATATATATATATATATATATATATATATATATATATATATATATATATACTGTATATGCATGTATGAAAAAAAATTTTTTATATATACAGTATATACAGTACAGTATACAGTGTATATATATATATATATATATATATATATATATATATATATATATATATATATATACATATGGGCCATTTATATGGATACACCTTAATAAAATGGGAATGGTTGGTGATATTAACGTCCTGTTTGTGGCACATTAGTATATGTCAGGGGGCAAACTTTTCAAGATGGGTGGTGACCATGGTGGCCATTTGGAAGTCGGCCATCTTGGATCCAACTTTTGTTTTTTCAGTAGGAAGAGGGTCATGTGACACATCAAACTTATTGGGAATTTCACAAGAAAAACAATGGTGTGCTTGGTTTTAACGTAACTTTATTCTTTCATTAGTTATTTACAAGTTTCTCTTTGTTCACAGCCATTGACATGTCGAAGAGGTTAACACGTGATGAGCGGATCGAAATTGTGTTGATATCTGGTGAACGCAGTAACCGGGTCATTGCAGCAGATTTCAATGCAAGACACCCTACGAGACCACCCATCTCCCACGCTACAGTTAGCAAACTGCTTGCTAAGTTTCGTGAAACTGGTTCAGTGTTGGATTTGCCAAAATGTGGACGCATGAAAACTGTCACTAATGAACACAAACATCAGTGGCTGTCCTAGCTTCATTCAGCAAGAGCCCACAGCGTAGCACTCGCCGCATGTCACTGGAGAGAGGCATTAGTCGAATATCCCTTCGGCGGATATTAGCTACTCACAAATGCCACCCTTACAAACTCCAGCTACTGCAGCATCTCAGCGAGGATGACCCAGATCGGCGCACACAATTTGCAGAATGGGCAAAACAAAAATTGGAACAGGACCCTCAGTTCACGCAGAAGATTTTGTTCAGTGATGAGACAAACTTTTATGTGAATGGTGAAGTTAACAAACAAAACCACCGCTATTGGTCTGACACTAACGTACATTGGATAGATCCCTCCAAGACTGTTGGAACAAAAAAAGTGATGGTATGGTGTGGTATATGGGGTACAAAGATAGTGGGGCCATTCTACATCAATGGAAACCTCAAGGCCACTGGATATTTGAAATTGCTACATGATGATGTGTTTCCCTGTTTATGCACTGAAGCTGGCACGTTCCCTGAGTTTTTCCAGCAAGATGGTGCACCACCACATTATGGGTGTCAGGTCCGAGCATTCCTAGATGAACAGTTTCCTGAAAAGTGGATTGGTCGTCGTGGGCCAGTTGAATGGCCCCCAAGGTCTCCCGATCTGACCCCCTTAGACTTTTATCTTTGGGGTCATCTGAAGGCAATTGTCTATGGTGTGAAGATACGAGATGTGCAGCACCTGAAACTACGGATACTGGAAGCCTGTGCTGGAATTTCTCCTGCGGTGTTGCTATCAGTGTGTGAAGAGTGGGAGAAGAGGGTTGCATTGAGAATCCATCACAATGGGCAGCACATTGAACACATTTTATAAGTGGTCAGAAACTTGTAAATAACTCATGAAAGAATAAAGTTACGTTACAACCAAGCACACCATTGTTTTTCTTGTGAAATTCCCAATAAGTTTGATGTGTCACATGACCCTCTTCCTATTGAAAAAACAAAAGTTGGATCCAAGATGGCCGACTTCTAAAAGGCCACCATGGTCACCACCCATCTTGAACAGTTTGCCCCCTCACATGTACTAATGTGCCACAAAAAGGACGTTAATATCACCAACCATTCCCATTTTATTAAAGTGTATCCATATAAATGGCCCACCCTGTATATATATATAATATATATATATGCATGTATGGAAATAATTGAATACTAGATCCATACATACTGTATGCAAGTATAACAGTGCTGAAATCCCTCAAAAAAAATATCACATTGAATTACATGAAATAAATAAAAACTTATGAATTTGTTATTTTTCTGCATTGCAATTTGATCTGAATGAAAAAAAAAACTTTAGCATTTAAAACTGTACACATCTGTATAAAGCTACATTACATTAAATTAAAAAAGCTGTAAACGAGCCATCATTAAATTAAGCAAAAGAAATCAATATTAATCTATGTTGTACAATTACTATAAAATGTCTATTGAGAAATTTGGGCTCATCTTTCTTTCTGTGCAGCAGTGATTTATTCATAAGTACTGTGGTATACGACATAACATATAATTAAGATATCTCGAAAATTATTCGTCTAATGACTTGTTTAGCTTCTCAGAATCAGAACAGTATAGAGACCAGCTTACCGCGTGGCCTCACAGGCTGAAGCGATCACTCAGACATGTGTAAGAGAGAGAAGTGGATGACAGTTTTCCCTTGACATGCCAATTGATTTAATCCCTCCAGGATTTAGTCTGACTTGAGGTTTGGGAGGGTGGATGTGCGCGTACTTGCTTGTGCATATATGCATGCGTTGGTTCACATGCCTCAGTGACATGAATCGGGCTTTTTTTTTTTCATCTTCTCGTGATCAGTCGATTCTCATCTCATGCTGGTTTAGAATCAGCTCTATAAGGATAAAAGACTGGATCGGTCAACATGATTTTCCCAACATGATCTATAGTATGTAGGAAGTGTGGCTTTGTTGAAACACTTTATATAACAGCGTTACAATACTCAAGTTTAACATTCTCACATCAAGTTTATGGAAATCCATAACCCTCATTTCTCCCATTTGTACACAACTAACCTACGAAAACCCTCGTAAAACTAACTTTCTCACCAAACTTCCCTTGCAGCCTACTGCTTCCACTCTCTACTTTCAAAACGAAGTTTCGTCCCGGACTCTCTGGAAAACTGAGCCCCCTAAAATACGCACTGCCAGGTATTTTGGAGTGAGTCCCAGGATCCAGGGCTACGAGTGGCCACATGCCAGTTATTATACTTAGAATAGCAATGTTAATAATAAAAAAAAAAAAGTTCTCCCAGCATGCTTTGCACCAAGGAGTGTTCCGAGCCAGTAAAAACATAAGCTGTGTGGTAGTACTGAGGGATGGGGGATGGGGAGAAAGGAGGGGTATTCTTTGCAGGTGATGGCAAGCAGGCGGTGTTTACATTTAAATATTCACCCGACTGCGCAGTAGAAAGGCCATTTCTGTGCTGCACAGAGCAGCGTGGTGTTGTGTCTACCCCACAGACATTCCGCTAGCAGAACCGTTGGCGCGAAACCTGCAAGCTTCTGGCCATGTGGAACTGAGAGGAGGTCTGAGACGACTAAGAGGCTCCTGTGCATTATGAACCTGATGATAGATATAATGACAATATCACAGGTTTTATCTAATAAACTATGCCAGGCTTAACTACTATTACTTTTTTTTGTTTATCTTTGGCAAATCTCGAAACGTGTAGGGAGCAAGATATGGTTTTTGATCGTAAAAAGCATTTCATCACTAATCCGAGGAATTCACCAGCGGTTCTCATGAGATCAAAATGATTGCAGGATTCTACAAGTCAAATTGGGACTTTTATGTGTGCAGAATAACAGAACACAGTTATGAGAGTAAAAACTAGCTTTATTTCTCGATATAATCCCCTGCTACACTAATGCATTCATCAGAATGTTCCATTAGTGCTTGGGTAGAAAGTTTTCTCAGTATGCCGGAGCCATGATCAGACCGTCTGAATCGCTGGCCTCCCAGGAACTCAGTGGCCTGAACTTGGCTTGGGAAATGGCTTGGAGCGAGATCAGGACAGTATGGGGGATGTTACAATAATCCCAGACGAGTTCCTGTAATGTGCAAGTGGTACTGTGCTTGAAGGGTTCTGTAAATTTCCATCTATTTTACACCTTCGTTCACAAGAAATTTCGTCTTGTGTGAAATTTTGTGTGATGTATTTAAACTAACACTGCAATTCACATATGCAGCACCTGCACGATAATTAAGTCTTATTGAGTCACCCAAATGAGAACTACAGGCTTTTTCTGGGGTTAAACACTCATAAGCAGTTGTTGTTGATGGGTAGCAAAGAGTATGTCGAAGCGGTCTGCGTGTTATGCTGTGCGGACATCGCCCATAACAGGCCAGGACGCCCAAACAAAATACACTCTGTGTCTGCCTCGCTCAGTTCATAAAGAGGCTAGTGTAGGTGCACATTCTTGGTGGTTATGATACACATACATCTTATAATTAATAAAATAACAGGCAGACTCTGTGAATGGAGCCTTGGTTGAAAAAAATATGCAACATTTCAGGGTTTCTATTTTTTCTTTTATCTAATCGCGTAAGTTTGCAAGATAGGGTCGATGTGTTCAGCATACCATATCGAGGTGAGGTTCATTAAGAAACTGTATGTAGAATTTCGCCAAGTGGTGTCTCCAGGACAAATACCCAAAAAGGGAAAGCAGCACGACTGTCTACCGTTTGCCTTAATAATTGAATAGCGATCCAGTCAACTTCTTACACACGTTACAGCTATTAGTGAAGGTTGCAATACTGTATAAGAACAAGAAGGTAATGTCTTGTCTAAACCTTTGCCTAGAATTAAAATGATTGGTACTGATTGCATTCACAAAGTGTAGTTTTTTTTTTTTTTTTAATCTTTTTGGTTGTATGAGTTTGCACATGATATGAATAGAACAATTACGATTTTAAAGTATTGTAGGGCTGGTAGGCAAAAGAAATCCACCCACAGTAATTCATCTATTATCTATACTGGTTGTCCTGTGTAGAGTCACATGGACCTAGATCTTATCCCAGGTGACAAGGTAGGGTACACCCAGGATGGGGTGTCCTGGTTCGCGCGCCGCTCCAGACGCCACACCAGCTTTTCTGACTGTTTCCCCACATCGGCGTCTACCTGACCTTCCACACGGCCGCTTCCGCCCTGAGAGTGACGTCATCAACCAGCGCCACCAGATATAAACCGGAGAGAGACGCGGGAAAGAGGAGAGAGATTGTGATTTTAGCGTTTTAGTGTTTGGTTGTGACTTTTTGCCTCCCGTTGGCTTTGATTATTGCTTTGTTTGGTCTTTGTATATATTTGTAGATAATTTCACTGTAAGTTTGTGCACTCACCAGTAGTAAGGGCGTGGCTGCCATTTATTTTGGGAAGAGGGAATTTTTCACTGTTTTTGGTTTAGGGAGTCAGGGAAGGTACATGTACTTTGTTTTGTTTTTTTGTTGTTGCAGGTAATCTAGCTACTAAACATAAATACCATTTAGTTTATTATTTTGGCCTGGGTCCACCCTGAATCTGATCCTCCTCCTGGTGTGTGTGTGTGTGTGTGTATTTTTTGTAATGCAATACAAACCTCATTATTTCATCAGTTAATGACCGCATCTAGTTCTTTCTGCCATATACCACCATTTCCATCCAGTTTAAAATGGAACCCTGAACCATTCTTTGCTGTACGGCCCGACACTAGACTGGGACGTAACGCCATGTTCAAGTGACCACTTCAAGCACAAGAAAAACAACAGCTTTATTATGCAAAGGTGTTCCTTCAGTTAAAAACAACTAGTTTGAGATTTATATCTGCTCATCTTTTTTTAACTATGCTAGAATGCCTCATCCCACCCCCGCTGTTAAAAAAAAAAAAGTTATGAGCTACATTTTACTTTTCCTTGAGTAGATTTTTATAATGGTAACTTTACTTGTACTTCAGTAAAATTTCACTGATGTAACAGTACTTTTACTTGAGTACAAAATTTTAGTACTCTTTCCACCTCTGCACACACACACACTCAACCACCATGTGCAATTTGAAAATGCCAATCAAACTACTGTGGATGTCTTTGGACTGTAGAAGGAAACCAGAGTACCCAGAGGAAACAGTCCAACTACAGGGAGAACATGAGTGGTGAGGAGGTTGAAACCCCTAACCCTGGAGGTGTGAGGTGACCTGCTAACCATTAAGCCAAACAAAATGAACCCATAAGAATACTTTGATTAAAAACATGAAAATGTTTTTATGAAAATGGAAATAAAAATGTAAATTTAGATGTTATTAACATGTTGCAAATATACAACCAGATTTTAAGCTTTTACCATATATAGTATAAAAGGTAAAAACTTTTTTTTTTTTTTTTACTACTTTACAAATCTCAAGCATGAAAAACAAATCCTGCACTATAATACAGTACAGTCATGTAGACAATCCCCCCACTGAGCCCGTAAAGATCTGAACAATTGAACTTCCATATCTTATTTCCTTCAGTTCTTTTGCTTCTCATTCACTCCATTGTCTGGATTGTTTGCCTGTTGGGTTCGGGTTAACAATCCTAATCCAATCCAAACCCATATCACTTACAGAACACAGTGGAATTAGTTACTGAGCTCTAGTGGGTTACATTCGGATTGGGGCTGAAACCCGGAGGGACGCTGATCTAAATTTGAGGATTGTTGACTGCTTTGTTGAGTGTCATGTGTCTGTCTCATGAACTTTAATCACAAAGCTTAAGGAATCTGTTCATTCTTCTCACAATCAGCCAAAACACAGTATTGGTGTGTCTCAGGTTAATGCAACATGGAAGTGACCGATTTTACTTCTCTAAAAATTTCAAGTTGCTAACTTCAGCCGTTTTGGACAGATGTGCCCAAAAATGGCCAGTTTTTAGTGTTATACTGTCTCAAGCAATAATCATTTAAGATTCAAATGACCTGTAAAAATTGGTGCTTAAATTGGAGCAATCTGTGAAAAATTAAGGATTTTTTTTTTTTTACAAAAAAATCTGTAGTGTCCGTAACCATGTCAAATTCCTGTTGCAATACCGTAACAATTTTGCATTTTAGAATAATATGCTAGAATACACTTTTTTTTCATATGAAATCTAAATTGGCCAAGTTTCATCTGAAGGACAATTAAGATCATTGAAAGATTTGAAATAAAAAAAAAAGTTACGGACACTACATGAAATTGTATTCAGCAAATGTGTTTCCTTTTATCTTATAAAAACAAATATAACAGTGTATGCATTTTTGCAAAAAACGAAGCATGGATCGGGAGATAAAAAGCATTAAATATAATGAAAAATTGTGTTATATGAGCCTATCTAAAAATAATAATAAAAAAAAAAAAACACTTTGTTTCACCTAGGTGAGACGATATTTTACCACCAGTACCATGGTTTGGCAGAATCTTTCCAACAACAAAGAAATATTTTGAAGGTTTTTAGATGGTTATTTTGGTCTTCACTTTGAATTGGTTGGCCTGCACATGCATTTATTTTAGCAGGAATCCACACCATACCAAGCCAAAGACACTACTCCATTCCAACCTTATGCAAATTAAAAAAAAAAAAAAAAAGTAATACAAATAGTAATACAAAAATCCAGATCCTGGAAGTGAAACAATTTTCAAAGAAACCATAAGAAAAGTCAGAAAGCATGAACCACAACAGCGGTATCAATATAAACCCCATCAACTACAATCCAATTTTGTAGTATAAGTATTTGTATATTGAATATATGAAAAGACGTTAAATATCACCTGAGGACATCGCTCGGGACCCAGTATTAATAAATTAACCTCTTAGATGAGTATAATAATAATAAAAAACTAAACGGGCTCAGAGTAAATTCCTCCCATTTTACAACCCACAGATTTCTCCTCATGTAGTTCCATTGAGATGACTTACAGCTTATCTGCTGCGCTTCTTCAGGAAGTGTGTGTGGTTAATCAGTCCACCATTAGCTGTAAATACATACCGACTAATATAATCTAAAGAATATATACATGCCATGACTAGTATAAAGAGCAATTATACTGTAGGGTACTGTGAAGACATTTCCATTGTAGAATTTCCATTGACTTATTCAAGTTTTTTAAATTCCTTTACACTTCCCGACCCTCTGGTGAAAAGAAGACACCTTATTTTGTAGCCTCCTGCAGAGGGTAATGGAGACAAACTTGTCTAGAAGGCCAGCTGTTGAAACACTTGACAGGGATCAGACCCCATGTGGGCCATTGGTCATGGGGTCAAACAGCAGGGGATGTTTGGAGGTGTAAACACACATGGCTCTCCTCTATTATCATCTATTTGCTTCCGAAAGGGCTCTACAGCCTTACCATTGAGTTGTAGATTTGGAAAGAGCATTATTGTTAAAGGATTCATCTTTAATCATTAACAGGGCTAATTTAGCCTTTTGACCTTAAAGAACCGACTCACCTCGGGAAGCGTCAAACAACAAGTATTTATCATCTCCTATCAACATTCACTCTTACTGAAACCTTACTTATACATGAGTTAATTCAAGATTCATGCACTCATTCATTCATTCATTGCATCTCAAGGGACATCACACTCTGTACCTTTTCCCTAATGATTTGCATTTTCCCTGTAGTCCGGATCAGACTGTAGTATAAAAGACGTTAAAGGTGATTGAGAAGATACCGATCGTATATGATTTGCCTGGACGCAAATATCTCCCTGTCTCCATTTTGCCTAGACTGGTATGTTATGATTGGACCTCGTCATTTCTTTCCTAAAGCCGAGCAGCTCCAGGAGCACTGACAACTAAATGATGGATCATCTGTCCAGCTGGCTGCCAGTCTGTATGTGCTATTATCGCAAACAAAGACCTACTGGTAACAATCTGACATACCTCTCGGAGCTAAGATATGCTTCATGGGGTCTCTGACCACAAACTTATGGGGCTGAAAAGAAGCATAACGTGTACAGTTTCCAGACAGAACGGATGATGATCCTGTGCCACACTTACCTGTACAGCTTTCCAAAGTAACTTACTAAAAAGTAACCTTTTGTTACGCCATTGTTTCAGTGACTCATAAGTTTTTAGCATGTAAATGTTTCAAATAACATTAGATGGCTGATGAACATTACATGTGGATGATGATGCGGGTTATTGATGAGAAGGTTGGGGGTTCAAGCCCCAGCACTGCCAGACTTCCACTGAAGGGCCTTAACCTTATCTGCTCCAGGGACGCTGTATCCTGGCTGACCCTACGCTCTGACCCCAGCTTCCTAACTGGAATATGTGAAGAAGAAAAAAAAAAAATCATCTACTGTGCTGTAAGGTGCATGTGACAAATAATTGAATCATAATTGCCAATTGTTCATCAACGATCTATTGTTTTCAAGGTTTCATAGTGATTTATAATAAAACCTTATGTAGTCAAATGCATTACGTTGCTTATTTAATATAATATAGTTTGAGACCAAAAGAAAGCGAGAGAGAGAGAGAGAGAGAGAGAGAGAGAGAGAATTTATAGTAAAATCAGACCTGAGCTTTTGTGGTAATGAATTATTCCAAGACACATGCGCTCCGACTCGTTGCGTCCTCATCTGGTAGCGATCAAGAAGGAGGAGCTCTGAGGACATATTTGGACTGGTAATAAAGTGTGTCACACATCTACATATGTTTTTCACGTTTCATTTACAGCCATTCACATTGAGCCATACAGATGATGGTTAGGCAATGACAGTACTGAATAATCTCTTCACTATATTGATCTTTCTCGTTTCTCTCAGTCCAAATGCTCAAAAGAGCACACGGAGTCTTTACAGGACATAAATAGAGATTATATAGAATAGAGCAGATATACTGTTGGACAAGTATTAAGGAGGCGGCACTTTGGCTTAGTGGTTAGCATTGTGCTTTTCCATCATGCAGAAAGGCTCAGTTAGGGAAATTACGCATAGTCGTCACTTTTTCCACCACCAGGTGAGCCGTGGCATATCTGAGGGCTGAATCTGATCTGTCTCTTTTTTTCTTTTTTTTTTGCCCAAGAAAGGCCAACCATACTAGACATGACAAAAGAAGGAGCCAAAATTAACATACACCATTGATTGGTGAAAGAAAAAAAGAAAAAAAAGCAAGCAAAATCATCTAAAAAATTTTATATAATTTATCATGCATTTCCATGACAGGTAGCCAATTACAAGATTATTACTCCTATTTTAGACAAATGTATAACAGACCCCCTTTTTTTAAAATGGAAATGTACTTTAAATTAACGTCTGTTGCATCTACAGTGTGCAAGCAAACCAAAAATCATAAGAACGAAACATTGCCTGTTTATTGTCCCTTAATCTGACTTGTTGCTCAGACCTGCAGTCCTCGGAAGGGGTGTGTCTCAGATGAGTACCTCATTTACATAAACACAGAAACAGCATGTTCAGAGAGGAATGAACTGGCTCAGTTTGTGGTATGAAACAAAAACGCAGTATCCGAGTGTTATTTCAGCTGGAGCATTAAGAAGGATAGTTGACTCTAGGATAGATGTGCATAAAAGTACACTACAATAGGTCTTGGTCATTATAAGTTTTCCTGCTCTGCACATAGACCGTAAGTAGTTTGTCACCTGGAACATGAGTACAAAGTAGGTAGGTAATTGGGGCCAAATTCCACAACCAATGTTCCATGTAAAAAAAAAAAAAAAAAAATGCATTCCAAAGTTCACCTGAGACTCATATAAAGCTTCTGAACTAAGTAGGTACCTTACAGAGTTACAGTGTACTTAGTACCTATTTGTTTTGGCCAAAAAATGAATAGCTGGTAAAATCCGATTCACTTTTTGGTACAGACCCGTCTTAACTTTATTAACGGAATTTAGTTAACGGAGTTATTTCTTCTTTTATTTATAGAAACTGCTAAATTCATTCATTCATTCATTCATTCAGTCTTTACATTAATTTTCTATCCTGTTCAGGTTCGAAGGAAGCCTTGAGCCTTTCCCAGGGGACTCGGTGCACAAGGCAGGGGGTCCACATCCATCACAGGGCACACAAGCACACAGTCATTCACACACCACGGGCAATTTGAAAATGGTAATTCGCCTGATCTGCATGTCTTTGGACTGTGGGAGGAAACCGGATAACCCAAAGGAAACCCACCAAGCACGAGCATGAGGAGAACATACAGTACAAACTCCAGGTGGGAACGGAACTCTAAGGTCTGGAGGTTCGAGGCCACGGTGCTGACCACTATGCTGGCGTAAAACGCTTAACAATTGTATACCTAAATAGTTAGAAGAATCCTGATATAAGGATGTAGATTTCATTTCTTTCTTTTATTTTGCAGGAAATATTAGATGGACCGAATCCTATTTAAGATATTTGACACCATTTGCTCCAGTAAGTGTTTATTAAAAGGTTTTTTTTTTTTAGACACAAGCAATTTCAGTCATTTACACTGTTTAAGCCTTTAGGTCTTTTTTGTATTTATTTAGCACCATGTAAACTTTTGACATCATTACGTACCTAAAAATTCACCTTCTAAGTAAAATCACTTATTTGGGGCTAATCTCAAATGTTATAATAAAAACAATTTCTGCCTTATGTAACATGTAGTATAATTCAGATGAACATACTCCCTAGTGTCCTTACAAATACCATAAAAAGGCATTTATCCTTTGAAGTGCAAAGGCCCCCCCCCCCCCCCCCCCCCCCCCCCCGGAAATACAGTAGTTGCGCACAAACTTCTCAAACTGCTGCTGTGGGGAAATTGGTTAAATAATTAATGGTGCATCCAAACTCAAATTTTATTTGTCACATACACAGTCATACACAGTCATACACAGTACGATATGCAGTGAAAAAAAGAATTATTAATAGGAATTATGAATAAATATGAATAAAAAAAAGAAATAAAATAGAAAGTAAATTTAGCTAAGAAAGAATAATATATAGATATAGTATAATAAATATAATATAATAATAATAATATCTATAGAATACTAAATATACAATATAAAATGAGTTCCTGTTTATTATTCTACAACAACAATCTCGACTCGGTTCAATGCTTAATGTTACTCAGTTACTGTTACACAGTTTAAGATCACGTGGTTTCATTTCGAAATCAATTTAATTCTATTAACATATATTATTCCACATCAAGTCAACAAGCAATAACTTTCTCCTGCTCTCACACGTAGAGTTGTGCTGATGTGACGAGGAAGCGACTCACACGCGCTCAGCTGGGAAACAGATGCCCCGGGTGTGCATTTGTTGTTAAGCCATGCTGTTCGGTGGAGAAACACTATAATTTTCCTCAGGCTGTGAGGTCGTGGGACTGTTGGTGAGAGGGGGGAGGCTGGAGGTGCTTGACCCCTGTTGAAAGCTGATTATCTCACCAATCCTCCCCCTTCACCTCCCACGGACATCACAGACCCCACGCTTAACTTTTGCTCATGTGTGGAAATGTCCTTGGTGTTGTAGATGGAGTTTCCAGGTCTCTGATCTAACTACGGCTGAGACTGAGACCTGATTCTAGCCCAAATATTTTGCTCATTGGAAAAGGAAGACTCAATTTTCTTCTTCTTTTTTTTTTTTTTTTTTTTCAATGTCTGTGTGGGGAAACAAGGTCATCATGCGGTGCATACTTTTCTGATTTGTAGCATCTGCGAATATACTGTACATCACGGATACACTGTCTAGACTTGCACGTTCCCTTAGCTCGACATGGCCTACGGTTGTCAGGACAGACTTGATTTCATTGCAGACTGATTTGATTTCATTCCAAAATCAATAATGCGGTTTGAAAACAGGATCGTCACAGCCGTTGATTACTTTGAAGCTAGCAATCTTCCACCACTGTCAGCCCCAAGATGGTGGTGGCTCTTTTGATTGTTCAATAAAAACCAGTTGGTATCCAAAAGGTGTCATCTTGGGCCATGTGGTTTTTCATTTATGTTCATTTTCAAGTCTCTCTCGCTCTCTCTCTCTTTGTGCATCTGTGTGTGTGCGTGTGTGTGTGTGTGTGTGTGTGTGTGTGTGTGCGCGTGTGCGCGGCTGTATGTTTGCACATGCATGCTTCAGGTGCTGTGGAAAAACACAGCTGCTGGATATGTCTTCTCCCACCCACCTTGTTTCAGGGCAAGTAAGAAAAGATTTGTGTGTGTGTGTGTGTGTGTGTGTGTGTGTGTGTGTGTGTGTGTGTGTGTGTGTGTGTGTGTGTGTGTGTGTGTGTGTGTGTGTCTACACTAGAATGAACTCTACTGTCAAAACTGTAGGTGAAAAGATGAACATGGTACAATGCAAATGTTTTTGCATTTTAATTGTGAATATAACCCTTTGTATAGCTATTATTTTATTAACAATTCATAATTAGTTCAGACTTCTTTTTCAATTTGAACAGAAAAATAAACAGTGCTGGTGATGTCCAGGAATTAGGCTTTATAATACTTGCTTTACCTCATTTCAGTTACATGAACATCAACCAATATCCAAGGCTCACTGGCTAAGTGGTAAAGACTGCCCCCAAGTGGCGGCAATGGGCTTAACAGTCAAAAGATACAGTTGCCATTAATGTAACTTAATTGTGGATGATTGATGTATTATGGATTCTGACTCTGTGTGCATTTAATCAAGACTTTAATACGGAGATTTGTTGGAATTTATAGAATACATGTATAGAATAATTTTTACCACAATTCATGAATACATGAATATTACTATATGAATATTTTAGTGTTACTGTTACTATCACTGCTGCTTCTGTTACTTCTACTTATGTTAGTTTTACTACAGCCGTTGACATTGATGCTCACAAAGTCCGCTGCTTCAATGCTTTTAGATCAGATCTTACCATGGTACACTGACGTATTACTACAATCATTTTGTCATCAAGTGTAAAAGGCTTTTATTGACAATTACATTACATTTACGCAAAGAGTCAATATTTGCAGTGTTCACCCATCTTTTTCAAGCCCTCTGCCATTCACCTGGCATGCTGTCAATCAACTTTTTCAGGCCATACCCTGACTGATGGCAATTTTTTATATTTTGTTCCCAGAGGCACTTACTTATCACTTTTATCACTTTTGCAATATGGCAAGGTGCTGGGTGAAGTCACCTTTCTGATTGTTTGGGGCATCATTAAAAAAAGCTCGTACAGAGAAGAAAATGTGAGCGCTACCATCAGTCATGTGTCATGCCATCAGTGAAGCATCCTGAGACCATTCCTGTGTGATGGCTTCTCGGCCGAGGGAGTGGGCTCACTCGCAATTTTGCCTAAGAACACAGCCATGAATAAAGACTTGTACAAAAACATCCTCTGTCCTCTGTCACGGTCTAGGTGGTGGTGGTGGCTAGACCGGCTGTTGTAGTTGCCGTGGGCATGTATTAGAGCAACAGAGAAAGAGTCTTTATTTATAATACAAACTCAAACAGACACAAAAACAAAGGAACCAAAACAACTAACTCAAACTAAAACTAGGGCTCTTTAAACAAGCATAGGGACTACGGACTGACACAGGGAACCAGGAGCTGACACGAGAAACTGGCATAAGGAAACACAGGGAAACGTGGAGCTGGAGCTAACTAAAGACACATAGGGGAACTAGAGACAAGACTGGACAGGACGTGGCGGTAACTAGAGATGGGGACAGGACTGGAGAGACAGGGCTAGGGGCACAGAGACTGGATGGGTTAGAGGTTAGTGAGATTAGTAGCTACATGGAGTATTGGGACACTGGATGCTGACCTAACCAGGTTAGTATCTAAAGGAGTTAGTGGCTAACCAGGTTAGTACTGACCTAATACGGAAACAGAACACAAGAAGCAAAGCACACATGAGGCTATTCCAAACTAGCGGCTAACCTACTAGCGACCAGAACCACTAGCAGTTAATCCCACTAGAGGCTAGCCTACTGGAGGCTAACCCTACTAGCAGCCAAGGCCTACTAGCGGCTAACCCTGCTAGCGGCTAGGCCCTCATGTGGCTACACAAAACTAAACAGACAAAGAACTACACAAGAAGGCTGACACTGGGAAGACACAGAACAGTACTTACACAGGAGGAGACACAGCCTAACTAAGCACTGAACAAGGCAGCTCCATGAATCCATCAGAACAAGAAACATACAGAAAACAAAACTAGAGCCCTCTAGAAAAACAAAGGTAAAACAATATAACTAAAATACAAACTCAAAGAAACAAACAAAAAGGAATGCCCACATGACAGTAATACAAAACATACCAACGAACGAACAATGCTCGACCCAGTCTCCCAGAACAAACTGCTATTTATAAGATGTTTAATGAGCCACCTCGGTTCAGGTGAGCCCCATCACCTGACCGAGGTGCCTTCTGGGAAACTGAGTCGACCAACAAAAACTACAAAACAGACAGAAACAGACAGTGACCTCTAGTGGAGATTCCTAACATCCTCTAAGAGCAACTTCTCCCAACCATCAAAGAACAGATTGGTTACAAACAATGCCTTTTCCAGCATGATGGAGCACCACGCTATAAGGCGAAAGTGATAACTAAGTGGCTAAGGGAACAAAACATTGGAATTCTGGGTCCATGGCTAAACAAAAAAAAAAAAAAACACACACACACACACAAATTCTGACTCCAAGCATTGATTATGCCATCAGTCAGGGTGTGGCCCAGAAGTTGATTGACAGCATGCCAGGGTGAATTGCAGAGGTCTTGAAATAGAAGGGTCAACACTGAAACATTTGAAAAAGGTTAGAGGTTAGTGAGATTAGTAGCTACATGGAGTATTGGGACACTGGATGCTGACCTAACCAGGTTAGTATCTAAAGGAGTTAGTGGCTAACCAGGTTAGTACTGACCTAATACGGAAACAGAACACAAGGAGCAAAGCACACATGAGGTTATTCCAAACTAGCGGCTAACCTACTAGCGACCAGAACCACTAGCAGT
The DNA here is from genome assembly GCA_030347435.1 of Clarias fuscus. NCBI lineage: Eukaryota > Metazoa > Chordata > Actinopteri > Siluriformes > Clariidae > Clarias > Clarias fuscus. The sequence goes on along the minus strand of CM059224.1, from coordinate 8,614,524 downwards.
CAATCCCACTAGAGGCTAGCCTACTGGAGGCTAACCTTACTAGCAGCCAAGGCCTACTAGCGGCTAAGCGTACTGTTATTGTCAATAAAAGCCTTTGCTTGTAATTATACAGTATTCCAAAGTAACATCTGATAAAAAGATATAAAAACACTCCAAACTTTTGGGAAGGGCTGTACTAGCATTTAAAAAAAAAAAAAAAAAAAAAAAAAAATATATATATATATATATATATATATATATAATATCACTAGCATTTTGGCTCAGTTCATCTTAGTTGTCAACTAGTTAAAGAAAATGTGTTTGATATCAGCTATATGAAAATAAATGCTCGAAGAGCTTTCCATACCAGTACCACTCCTATTACCACTGATACTACTACAGTATTGCTACAAATGCTTTTACTACTCTGCTACTACCAATGCCAGTTCAACGAGGAGGCATCATTTTTTTCGAGACTAGATTTGTAACACGGCAACAGATGGCAGCACAAGGCTGCACACACAGTCACAGAGAGCCATGAGCTTCATAAGTCAGTGTACCAAAAGATATCATCCTGTGTACAGTCTTTCGTAAGCAGTGTATCTGGTGCCATTCTGACCACGTCTACGATTTCATCATGGACAGCAAGTTAGAACAAAGCGCGAACATGAAAATGGGCAAATCTGCCATAGAGATGTGGCAAACCCACCCTACTCGCTATATATCAAAATAAATACTCACTTATTAATACTTTATAAAAAATATAGTATTAACAAGTGAGTAATAAAGTCTTGTTAACAGAGCTAATCTTGAAACTTTCTGATACCACCTCGTACGACTACTATCACCAGCACGACTAATAATACTAATGCTACCACTGATATGACTCTCAAAAGGAGGACAAAGGTTCAAAAATGTGGAAACTCACAAGAACTAAGAACTAAGTAAAAAGTGTTTTTTTTTCTTTCACTTGAAAGAAAATGACACAATAACCAGTCTAGAATCAGTGATTATTCACGTAATCCATGGGTTGGGGAGCTTTGCAGCAATATATGGTTGAAGGTCCTAAAGACAACAAGCCAATAACAGTCAGGAAATCATATCAGTCATCTATTTAATCCACAGGAACTTGGATTAGGGGATTATAGGAATCTACGATTTAAAAGATCAAAAAGAAAACATGGAAAATAAAAACAAAATTAGGTTTTAATCCAATTTTCATTTTCACAAATGGAATGACCATTATTATTATTATTATTATTTTAAACAGGTTAATCACTAGACATGTTCTACTTGATGTGTTCCAAGAGTGACTCACTGGCCGGGAACTTGTGGTGCATCTCATTGCATTCCTCCAAAAGATTGATGCAGCCTTGGAGCTCTGCCTTGACTGAGTCTACCACTAGACAGTTCCTTTCCTTTGACCATGTGGTGGTCATTATTGAGAAAACTCTCTCTGTGTGAGCACTGCTGCAGGAAATATATAATAGGTAGGCACTAAGGATCTTTAAGTTCCTGAGAGGGGCATCAGTTTGGGTGACAAGTTTCAAATACGTCTCATCAGTTCTCCGTTTCAGCAGAGCTGCCAAGAACAAAGTCATATTCTTCATGCAGCGCAGCTTTGTCAACGTCTGACAAACTTCAAACGTTTTCGCCGCTTCGTAGAACTGTTTGAAAGGGGCACGTTTTAGTCTCAAGTTAGGCATTTGGTGTTCAGAGAAATCATATCTGTTGCTGAGGTGTACTTGCGTGTCCTTTGGTAGACAACATTAAAGACGACCTTGCGTCTCCAGGCCAGATCCGGACTGAACTCTTTGGGTTTGCTGTTGACAGTGAAGCGAATGTTATTCCCTCTGTTTTCTCTCAAGCTGGTTGTTCAGATTGCACATGAGCTGGAAGACTGAGGTGATGCAAAAAGAGCTCGCGTTCAATGCATTCAATGCTACAGACAGTGAAGACCTTCAAAACATAACTAGGAAAAAAAAAAAGTCAAGTTCATGAACATCACATTTTTCTCTCCAAAACATTTCCATAGCACTTTACTTCGAAAGTAACAGATTAGGCACAATGGCTACCATGGCACAACTAGGCACAGAATAATTACACTCATCCCAATGCAGGAACTCACAAAATTCATTTAACTGCATCTTCTGGGTGGCTGAGGTGCTGAAATGGCTGTAGGCTTTGAACACAATGTCAGCATTCAGTTTTGCTTGATTTTTGCTAAAGATGAGTAACGCAGTTGGCTGAAGGAATGCTGTTTTGGGCCATGTAAAGTTTTTGGAATACACTGTTGTGTCTGACATAATTAACATTGACGTCGTCTGCTGTGTAAGCAGACACATTTTTCAGTCCAAGACAAGCTGTGTCTAGCTTTGAGATTAACTGTCTGGCTGTGGCTCTAGAAGTCACATCACTGTCACTGTAAAAGTCGAGCAGCACATGTTGAACTGAAATATCTATGGGCTATTGGAAAGCTCTTGCAAAAAAAAATGCAGATTGGTTTTTTTTAATGTAATTTACATGGGTATGTGTGTGGGGTAATATATTGGTACACAGTATTTGTGCTTTAGTTCTGCCTAGTAGGTGGCACGGTGGTGTAGTGGTTAGCACTGTCGCCTTGCACCTCCAGGGTCCGGGTTCGATCCCCGGCCAGGCTCGATTCCCGTCTCTGTGTGCATGGAGTTTGCATGTTCTCCCCGTGCTTGGTGGGTTTCCTCCGGGTACTGCGGTTTCCTCCCACAGTCCAAAGACATGTAGGTTAGGCTAATTGGCGCTCCCAAATTGCCTGTAGTGTGTGAGTGAGTGTATGTGTGTGTCTGTGCCCTGCGATGGATTGGCACCCTGTCCAGGGGGGTGCCCTAAGTCTCCTGGGATAGGCACCAGGCCCACCGTGACCCTGAATACAGGATTAAACGGTATAGATGATGAGTGAGCTCTGCCTAGGATGAGGGCTTTAGCAATCATGGAGTGTTCACACACCTGCCTGTCGATCTTAGCGCAGCAGTCTAAACACCTGTAAGAGTGGTGATGTTCCACAGTGTGAAATAACTGGGACAGCTCAGCAGTAGTGTTCTCATCATCAGCTATAGTTGTTAATGGGGCAAAAACGATGTCAGTGAAGAGTGCGCAACAGATCTCGCATTATCCTTGTCTCATTCTGTAGCTGCGTGCCGCTCTAACACACGTTTACCCCTGGGACTCACATCGATGTCAATGCGGCAGTACTTGCAGAAAACATGATAATCATCTTTGCTGCTTTTTCTGGCGACACCATGTAGGTGTAAAGGAAGTCTTTCTTTTCAGCAAATAAAAGCTATCTGAAAAGAAAAAAGAGTGGAATTTTGTGATGATGCATGTAACATGGTGACGGAGGGTCAGAAATGAGGACAAACAGGCAAAAAAACAGGAAAATCAGACTCTCTGGATAAAATCCGGACAAATGGTCATCTAATCCTTCTAACATTAAGTAGAGCTATCCTCAGTTATCACATGTATAAGCAGACCACATGGAAGCCATCCTCAGCAGCAGTGAGTGGTCTCCATGTGACAAGAACTTCAACCAGTAGTGTGAATCAGGCACATCCAGAGGGCAGGAGGGGACAGAGTGACGAGAAAGGGGGGTGAAGAGAGGGAGAGAGAGAATTAGAGTCACATATCGGATAAGATTAATGAATACTTTGTGCAGAGTGCAAGCAGGGACTCTGGCAGGGCTAGCTATGACAGCATAACTAAAAAAAAGAGCAAGACGGAAACACAGACATAAGGGCTCCCTGAGACATAAAGCAACCCAGAGAGTCAGTTCACTGTCAACGAACCTGAGTGAACTCATGGAAGTCGGGGAAGACAGCATCCAAACATACAAGTTCACCATTAAAAATCTATGCCCATGCCCATCACAGTTCTGCTACTTTACCTCAGGAGAAACTATTCACAAAGGGCCTGACTAAATAAATAAGTTTTCAGCCTAGATCTAATCAGTGAGTCCTGAACATTAACTGGAAAGCTATTCCACACTGTAAAAAACTCCAACTAGATAAATATTGAATAAAGTAATATTGTATTGTTGGTCCAACTTCTTACAGTGGTATTTGTTGAGGCAGCAGGTAAACACGGTGTTCTTGAAAAACCTTGCAGACAAAGAATAAACTAAAACAATCACGTTGAGCAGTTTACCTTCACTGAGATACAATCACATGATTTATGTGTTAAGTGTTACATGTTAGTTCGGCTTCAGAGCTGCTACTGCTTATCTAGGAATGTTATATCGGTTACCCTATCTGTATGAAAACCGAATTGAGTAAATACACGGTTAATTTAAACAGCACTCCAAACATGTAGCTACTCCTAAGAATGACAAAGTATTGGAAATATCAAACCCATCTAATCTAAACATCAAACCCAAAAAATCTTTATCATTAGAATTCCAGAAACAGTCTTTTACACACTCTGGTGGTATATAGCCTTATTCATATATATATATATATATATATATACATACAGTATATACACACGTGGTTGTTATATACACAATTGTTGGTACCCTTCGGTCAATGAAAGAAAAACTCACAATGGTCACAGAAATAACTTTAATCTGACAAAAGTAATAATAAATAAGAATTCTATGAATGTTAACCAATGAAAGTCAGACATTGCTTTTCAACCATGCTTCAACGGAATTAAAAAAAAAAAAAAGAACTCATGGAACAGGCCTGGACAAAAATGATGGTACCCCTAACTTAATAGTTTGTTGCACAACCTTTTGAGGCAATCACTGCAATCAAACGATTCCTGTAACTGTCAATGAGACTTCTGCACCTCTCTGCAGGTATTTTGGCCCACTCCTCATGAGCAAGCTGCTCCAGTTGTTTCCGGTTTGAAGGGTGCCTTTTCCAGACAGCATGTTTCAGCTCCTTCCAAAGATGCTCAATAGGATTGAGGTCAGGGCTCATAGAAGGCCACTTTAGAATAGTCCAATGTTTTCCTCTTAGCCATTCTTGGGCGTTTTTAGCTGTGTGTTTTGGGTCATTGTCCTGTTGCGAGACCTATGACCTGCGACTGAGACCCAGCTTTCTGACACTGGCCAGCACATTTCTCTCTAGAATCCCTTGATAGTCTTGAGATTTCATTGTACCCTGCACAGATTCAAGACCACGTCCAGGGAGGTTGGCTACAGTCCCATGGATCTTAAATTTCTGAATAATATGTGCAACTGTAGTCACAGGAACATCTAGCTGCTTGGAAATGGTCTTATAGCCTTTACCTTTAACATGCTTGTCTATAATTTTCTTTCAAATCTCCTGAGACAACTCTTTCCTTGGCTTCCTCTGGTCCATGTTGAGTGTGGTACATACCATGTCACCAAACAACACAGTGACTACCTGGAGCCCTATATATAGGCCCACTGACTGATTACAAGATTGTAGACACCTGTGATGCTAATTAGTGGACACACCTTGAATTAACATGTCTCTTTGGTCACATTATTTTCAGTATTTTCTAGGGGTACCATCATTTTTGTCCAGGCCTGTTCCATGAGTTTATTTTTTTTAATAATTCCGTTGAAGCATGGTTGAAAAGCAATGTCTGACTTTCATTGGTTAACATTCATAGAATTTTTTTTAATTATTACTTTTGTCAGATGAAAGTTATTTATGTGACCATTGTGAGTTTTTCTTTCATTGACCGAAGGGTACCAACAATTTTGTCCACGTGTAAAATTATATATATATAATTTTTTTTATTATAACTAGATATTCAGTAAAATTGATCGTTGTCTTTACAAGACTTCTCTTTTCTTAAACCAGAGCTCTGCTGTGGAGGATTGGGGTCAGAGGGGTAACGGATGGCCTTCTGGAGCTAGTAGAGGAGCACAAACAGGGTGTTAGAGGCGACTGTAGTCTTTGAGCGCCTGCGTGACTATGCAGCAGCTTTAGGAGTAATGTCTGTCCAGGTCTGTGTTCTAAACATTGAATTGTTGCCATAGACTGACACATTGTGGAAAAAAAGTCTTCAAAAGTCAAATCTTTGCTAATTAAAAAAAAAATGATTATGATAGTATAATATAAAAGAATCAGTAAGACACTGATAAGCAGCTGGTGTTATCCAGGTATTATACTGACCTTTACTGAGCAAAATAGACCGTGTATTCTCCTGTTTTATGCAGATTACTGTTTTAACTTTGATTCGTTTCAGAGGAATAATGTTTTTAATGTGTAATGCTTGTGTGTTTTAGTTGTTGGAGTATTATTAGGCCAACTTGTTTTTTTATGGAGAAACAATCATTTCGATCATACATCAGTGGGCTACAATGGGAGACAACCAATTTTTCTAAATAGATGAAAAGTTGGGCTAAGTCAACCCGACAGAAATATCATTAATTGACCCAACAACCAATAACTTAAATGTTTGAATTAGAAGTTGCGTCAACTTAAGATTTTTAACTGGGTACACGTTGTGTCAGCTAAACGGCTATGTGAAATATTTCAACTTGGCCAGCAAATTCTCTAAAAGTTGAGTAAACTTTAAAAAGTTCTGCAAACTGTTACTAAACTTTTACAGTGCATAACAGTTTGTAAGGAAAAGCTCTGGCCCATGCTTTAGTCTTAATTATGCAATGTACCAACAAATAGCCTGCACCCTTTGAACAGCCCAGACATGGCGAATCATATAATACTATTGTGTGTAACTGCATAAAAAGGGAGCTGCGTGCAGACAGTAACAGATACAGCACTTGAGGCAGAAAGAGGGAGATTTTACTATGAAAAGAGCTACTGTAAGCTAAGTCTTTTCTTAAGTAATTCAGTGTCTAAGTAAATTTTAGTACTTGTTAACTTTTACATAAGTAAAAAGTAAATGGAAAATATTTTTTTTATTTTTTATTTTTATTTTTCCCCCGATTTTCTCCCTAATTTAGTCGTGTCCAATTCCTCCCCGTCACTAGGGGGCTCCCACATTAAGGCTACTACTACCACTCAGCCGGGAGGGCCGAAGACTATCACGTGTTTCCTCCGAACCACGTGACGCCAGCCGACCACATCTTTTCGAACTGATCGCTCGCGCACCGTTAGGGGCGGCGTAACACACTCGGAGGACAGCGCTATCCGCTCCCTCCGTTGCACGAGCTCACAGACGCCCCTGATTGGCTGTAGAGCCGTGATTAATGTGGGAGCACTAAGTACCTCTCATCCCTCCCCTCTGAGAGAGCTCGGCCAATCAGCTCTCTCTAGACCTCCGGCTGCGAGAGGTTACAGCACCACCCGGGATTCGAACTAGCGATCTCCGGATGATAGGGGGATTTAAACACTGCGCCACTCGGAGGCCCTACCTTAGTAATATTTGACCTATAGGGTATTTGCTTGTTGAAGCAAAAGCCTCTGAAAATAGCAGAGTGATGATCCTCGTCCTATTGCTTGGAAACCCTGTGTGCTTGGAAACCATGTGCAAACTGCAATAAGTCAGAACTAAGTCATCCAGGGTGTCCCCCCCCCCCCCCACCATGTGCCTTAAGTTCCTTGGGCTTTTATCACATGTATAAGCACCCCCCCCCCCCAACCTATCCACCCCCCAGAGATGGAAGATAACTAAGCAGATTTACTGTATATAAGTACATATATCACATGGCTGTACTTTACTTGAATAGGTGAGTTGAGTAGTAATGGATACTGACTATTGACTATCACTCGTAATTGCGTGATTCTTCTTCTTCAATGTGATGAGATCTCACTGCATTGGCACTAAACTACTACTGCTGGAAAATAAGAAAGCCACTTGTTAGTGAGACTAATGAAGAAAACTAAAATTTGCAAGGGATCATAAAGATTTGGACTTTGGAGAAATGGCAAAAGGACATGAATTCAGTTTGACCATATTTCATACCAATGGGTCAGGGTAATGAGGCAAGCACATGAAGTGCTGCACCCATCATGCATAGTGTCCACTGTATAAAAAACACTCTGGTGGCAGTGTTATGATCTGGAGTTGCTTCAGTTGCTCAGGTCTAGACTCAGCAATGTTATGTGGCAATAAATTAAAGTCAGCTGATGACCTGAATGTACTGAATGACCAGGTTCTCACATCTATGGGGTTTCTCTTCCCTCATGGCACGGGTATATTCCAGAACTCAAACTGTGAAAGAGTGGTTCTGGAAGCACAAGAAATCAAATTCGCCAAACCACACTGCCCCATAATTAAAGCTCTTTTTTTTTTTTTTTTGGTTTATTTTGAATCATACATAATACTCGTACATAGGAGCACACCACCATATAAAATAGGATGTGTGTAACATATAAATATCTGCATTATTAGAAAATACATTTTCAACTGTGTTGACGTACAAACATATTTAGGACTACTAAACCTAGATAACTCAGTGATTTGTCCATTACACATGACTTCCAAATGTCCTTTTAAATGGTTGGAAAGAACGGAGAAAGGCCTCAGACGGTTGTTATTAGAGATCAGTCTTATTTAAATAGCATAGACAAAATCTGAGCATGATGAAGTTATATTGGTGCAGAAGGCTTACAGAATGAAAGTTTGATGCTTTGATACAAAGTGTGTGCTTGTGTCAGGAGAAACTTGCAAAATAGGTTGAATGTTTATGTACATACAGTAATGTCTTAGTGTGAGTGTGTGTGGGAAGTTACAAAATCGGTAAGGTTGAGGTTCACATCACACCTCTTGCTTCAGTAATACATTAAGTGTTTACATGCAATCGGATATACATTTTTTTTAAAATATACATTATGCACTTGATGGTTTCCCACTGTGTGGTTTGTCTTCAATGCTGGTTTCCCTCTCTGTAGACCTCTTAGCCCTATGAGTGCACGTGGCTCTCATTAATTGTGTCATTTCTGTAACCGTTCTATAGCGCTGTGGGAGAGCAACTGTTACAAGGTGGATTTTCAGAGAAGATTCAGGAGATAGGGAACAAAGATTGTCATGCAGACTATGTTGAATTGTACCTTTGTACAGAGGAAGAGTTACTCTACCGACACGTGCAATTTGGACGACCCATGTCAGTTAATAAAAATGTTATGCCAGACTATGTAGAATAAATTAATATTTCTTTTTACCATATAATCATGATGCAAATCACACATACATTTTGATCAGGTTCATAATTTGCTTATGGCACCACATACTGTATGTTTCATAGCCCCACCTTTGTGGTTTTAAAGAGCAAATACAAAGAGCAAAAACCCATTCCATAAATTTTCAAAAACAATGTTCTGTAAAAAACAAACAAAGGGAAATTATGGAATGGGTGTTTGCTCTTTGTGTTTTCTCTTTAAAACTACACAGCTGAGGCTATAAAAGATATGTTTGATTTTTTTTCATAAACAATGTTCTGTAAAAACAAACAAACAAACAAACAAACAAACAAACAAACAAACAAACAAACAAACAAGCAAACAAATAACACTCAGTTAATCCACTTCTGTTCATCATTTATAATGATATATGACACAGACTCTTATTCTGAAACAAGCCACATGGCTCCTTTATGCCCATGCTGTATAGCTCCCTCTATGGTATATAGTGTACCACATGCTGTTGCTTAAAGTCCTTATACATATGTATCTCATTCCAGATACATACACTTATGGCATGCCAGGTGTCCTGGCACATTTCAAGTCTACCAACCACCTGTTTTTCATTACCCACAGCATATTTAAATCTGTAGTGCTTAATGTTTGATGCTTCAGAAGTGGATGCAGTTTGCAGTCCCTTAGATTCTTGGAAATGGAATGGCTGACTTTAACACGTGAAATGCTAACGCACTGACTCAGATTAGTGGTTTAGCATCCTGCTCATTGCTTTGTTGATCTCCAAACTTTTATTTGAAAGAATTCCAACCAATATTCTTGATCTCAGAGTATTGCGCTTATAGTCAATGCATGTGCCTTCGTGGTGAAGTCATATACTAAACACATAATGTGTATATACTGTATTACTATAAATCAGTGGTTCCAAAACCTTGCCTTGCAGGATAAACTGCCTGCACGGTCGCCTTGCACCTCCAGGGTCCAGGTTTGATTCCCACCTATGCGGGTACACCGGTTTCCTCCCACAGTCCAAAGACATGCAGATTGAGCGACTGTAATTAGCATTTCCATAGGTATGTGAGTATGTGTGTGTGTATGCCCTGTGATGGATTCTCCAGGGTGTACCTTGCCTCGTGCCCTAAGTCTCCTAGGATAGGCTCCAAGAGGCCCCCTTGTGACCGTGTATAGAGGATGAAACGGTATAGACGATCAGTGAGTGAGTGAGTGATTAAATGATGTTTGCTGGGACCTGAGAGAAGACCTAAATGTGCAGAGCAGGAGGCCTTCCAGGATAATAGTAAAATAAAAGTAAAAGTAATAAAAGTAAATTATAATGTGAGAAAGTGACATCGAGAAAAGTTTGATTTATCCAGGTCTGAAGCACTATTGTTTTCTAGTGGTTTAACCCCAAAGAGCATTCAGTATTACTACTACTACTACTACTGCATCAGTGTACCAGACAAGTGTAACAAACAAGTGAAATCTTTCTATCTTAAACATCAACCATGATCTCGAGGCAAACACGCAGGCAGTGAACGTCAAAACGCAGACAATAAGAAACGAAACACAAAATCCAGAACATAAATATTAATAATTATTAGGTGAAACAAGAAAAATGTGTGAATGACCAGAGAGGCATCTGCCTCATTCATGTGAATGTGCTGAGGTTGATGGGAAATTTAGTTTTGAGGTACTTTGACACACCGCACCTACAGTAACTAGGCCTGAAAAACCTGTTATTGTCAAAGGCATGCATACGAGTTAGCTCACAGTACAAATGACAAACGGCGTTTAATTCATCCCTTACATTCCGCGAGCACTTCCTCATTAGTGAAGAAAGCAGACTAACCCTATTTCTTAAGAAGAGCTTCTATTAATGCATTACCACAAATAAAAATTCACCTGGATTAAGAAAGCTCTAACATAGCAGCTTGAAACAGAAACGCTTCCTTATATACTGTACAGAGTCAGCCAAAAAAAACAAATGTATACACAATTCAACAGTTGTTATACTGTATATGTGGCGTTTTTTTAAACCTCAAATTGAATTATGGAAGCAATGTGTAGTATTATGTTTCCTCTAAAGATGTCGGTAGCCGCACCATCATTGATGCTATCATGCGATCGTCAAAAGAGAGGAGTATATTTTCTTTATATATTATTTTATATATATATAAACATAAACATATAAAAAAATAATTCTTGATTATATAATTGATTGATTGATTCCTCTTTTCCTGATCAGTCCCATGTGTGTGTGTGTATACTTTATATATTTGTTTGTTTGTTTACCCGCACAGTATATACACATTATACACACAATATTCATCCAACTCCAGAATATTCAGCCTTTTCTCTTATACTTAATATATTTCTTGATAAATTGATTGATTGATTTATCTTTTCCTTATCAGTTTCATGATGTCAATTATTTGAAAAAGTCAGTCCTGACTTCTCTCATCTCCAGCTCCAGATTTCAGCTACTTCAGTTATAAAACAATTATAACTGTATTATTATTATGTCTATTATTATAAATTCATATTGCGGTGTTGGAATTATGTACAGTGTTTTCAAGCTCTGATTGATAAAGATGACTCAGATCTTAAACAGGGGCACTAAACTGACTGGAGAGGAGAGGCTTTTGCCACATCCTGTGGTATCTAACATTGGCCCAAGTTATGTTTAAAGGAAACCCTTATTATATATATATATATATATATATATATATAATATAAAGTAAAGTAAAGTGAAGCCTTTAATTTTGTCACATATACATTACAGCACAGTGAAATTCCTTCTTCGCATATCCCAGCGTAGGGTCAGCCATGGAACAGCGCCCCTGGTGCAGTTAGGGTTAAGGGCCTTGCTCAAGGGCCCAACAATGGCAACCTATATATATATATATATATATATATATATATATATATATATATATATATTTTTTATACTTTATATATTTATACATATATATAAAGGAAACCCTTGAACAATATTAGGTTTTACATAGGATATAGGATACTTTCACATTAATCCAAACACACTGAGCATATCTTGTATGTATATATATATATATATTAGAGAGTAAGAGAGAGAGAGATGAGTAGACTTATATGGGTTATAAGAAGAAAAAAATATCACTAAACGTCCCAAGACATACTGTAGTATGCAACCTTTTGCACGCACTTTCTCCACCCATCCACACAGCACTCTGCTATTGGACCACACCTCACTCTCAGCTAATGCTTTGCTCATTTTGGCTGCTGTGACGCGCGCGCGCGCACTTATAGGGACAGGCGCGCGCGTCACCCCGCACGTCACTGTAGCGCGCTGGAGACAAGAGGCGTCCGAACAGTAAAGCGCGTCTCCCGGGCGGGCAAGGTCAGTGGATAAGCAACGGACACAGGAACACACGAGACACAAGACTTCCCAGGGTAAGGGAGCGACATGGGGGGGTCTTTTAAGAAAGCCTGAACAGAGGTCCTGGTGTGTTCGTATTTAGCACAAACGGATACATTGTGTCTTTATAAACATAACAACCAGGATGCTGCTCGCAGGGATTTCGAGGTTTTGTAGGCTGTATACGGCGAACAGAAGAGAAACACGCTGGTGTGTGTGTGTGTTTATAATGGCACTTGAGTTTTTATTATTCATTCATAAGAGACATGTCAGATGGTTGATCCGGTTTACGCGCTGTGAATTGATGCAGAGTCGCACCGGATTGTTGCGTCATTCTCATCCACCAATCATCTTCGCGCTCTTCTTTCACGTGCGCGTGGCATATTTCAGTATTTATCCAACAGACTACCAGTCTAACAGTGATGCATGCTCTGTGTGTGTATGTGTGTGTGTGTGTGTGTGAGAGAGAGTGCTATAAATATCATGGATTTGGTCAGGAGGGCTCTTCAGAAGAGGGTTTGGCACTAGGAGAGATGTTCAACCCACAGTAAGCATGCTGGGTGGACTTAAATTATTAACTGTGTGGGTGTGTGTGTCATGTGAAAGTACTTACTGTGACACATGGAGGTTATACCTGTACAAACACACACAGAGAAACACACATAAAGTTAATTATTAGGAACGTCTGATTAGAAGTGGACTTGGCGTCATGGTACAACTGTTGATTATTGCTTCAATTACTGGGAATAAACCCGAACAGACAGGTTTGCGCTGAGTGCTTAATTACTGAAGGGCTTTCTCTTTTGTAAAGTAATTTTTTAATTGTAACAAAGATGGTCAGTTGCCTAATCACGAGCTTGGTGACGGCTTCAGGGTATGCAGAACGTCAGAACGTCAGCCGTCGTGAAATACAGCACAATACAGTGTTTTTTCCCCCCCGTTATAAATAATGAAAAAATAATTTAGGCAGTCCATGCAAAAGGTTAATAGCTTTGGAATAAAATGTTCGCACCAGAATGTACCAAAATTCCGTACATTTTTGCGTAAGTAAGATTTAGCTATTTATACATATGTAATACTTAATTGACTTTAATTTAGCAGTTGTAAGAGCAAAAACTCGCCTTGACATAGAATGACAGGGTTGTTCTCAACAGATCGATAAACCGCATGATTATGTCTTTCAGAAGGTCCAGGGGTCTACCAGGACATGACACGGTTGATGGTTTACAATTCTCTTTAAATTGAACAAGAAGTTTTGTTAACAGTAGAAAGCGGTATTCCTAGCTTTTTGTCTCTGGGACAGTCCACGTGAATTTTCCAGCCAACAACATTAAAAAAAAAAAAAAAAAAATGTATATATATATATATATATATATATATATATATACTTAAAAAAATAAAATAATTATATATATATATATATATATATATATGTATGTATGTATGTATGTATATATAACCTTCTAGATATGCTTGAAGATCCCTTCAAGTTCAGTCCCCCAAAAAAGATGTTATGAAGATGATAATTACTGGTGTATACATATTATCATAAAACTATAGTGGTCTATTTAACTCTTGCAGGCTGATGCCGATATTACTGGCGCAGTTTATTTTGCAGGATTTGACAGACCATGAAAAATGTCTGTGGCAAAGGTGATGCAATTTGTGTAATCAAGAGAATAAAAAAAAAATGATAAAACGATTGTCTTTTATTACTTTTTGTATGTCCTAAACACCTAAAAGTGTTCATTAACCAATTACAAAGGTACTTCCTGATGCTATAAACTTACTATATAAACTATAAGCTAACTTACTTCATAATAAAATTATAAGGCTGTTAAGCTAACACAACTATATACAATATGCATTAGTTCTTTAGAGTTTGCTTGCTATTTACCAAATACGTTGGGCAAAAAACAATTCAATGTGAGTGCAAAAACCGCCTTTATTTCTCTATATAATCCGCTGCTACACTAATACACTTACAGTATCCCAGTCTTTCACGAGTGCTTGGATACCATCAAGGTAGAAGATTTTCTCAGTACACCGGAACCATGATCAGACTGCCTGCTTCACGTCTGAAACGCCGGCCTCCCAGGAACAAACGTGTAGAAATGGCTTGGAGCGAGATCAGGACTGTACGGGGGATGTGGCAATAGCTCCTAGTCGAGTTCTTGTAATATTCAAGTGTTCTTAGTGAAGGACTGTGTGTACAGTTCTCACAGACAGATACCTGTCTCTTCTGAAAGTTGGCGACATTTTAACGACTGCAGTGGGCTCCGAGCCACCTCATCCAGGATCGTCATTCACAGATGTAAAAAGTCTGCACCATTTAAAGTTTTTACTGCGGCTCAAAGTCTGATCACTGCACTGTGCTTCATGTCTTTTGTAAATGTCAATCAGATTGAAATCTTCATTTTCTTGAGATTTCATCACAAGTCCTGGTTCGACTTGAACGGCCCTTGTACAATTATCAGTCAGAATCAATCTGTCTGTTACGAGTTTGTTCCAGCCTTAAACCCTGTTATCCACTGGCACTATAAAAGTATAGCTCAAAAAATGCTTTGTTTAGATGCTTATTACTTAATTTGACGATATGGCAACAGTTTCTTGTGTATACACTTTCTATGACTGGATTAAATCTCATATAAGAAGCCTAAAGTATAAAGATGAGCATTTGCCAAGTATGGTAACAGCATAGAGACGCTGCTGCTCAAAAAAGCAACTCATGGCAATTTATTGTGATAAGAGAGTCTACTATGAACTTCGAAAGAATGACCAATCGCTCTGCTCGGATCCCGGGACACTTCATCTGCCATTTACCCTTGTGATATGTGTCACGAATGACTGTTTTCCCAACAGTCATGTGGATTGTAGCGAGATTAGAATCACAGTCACATGCTGGCTAAACAGTTAATACCTTGCTTTTCAAAGACTTCCCAAAGGTAATGGCATGCTTGGTCAGCCAACGGTCAGAGAAATCACCTTTCTAACCGGGTGACATTTAGAGGTTTAGTTAAGGCTGCGTCTGTAGGGTTGGAACAGCATTGAAATCTGGATTTGGAATAGTATTTTTTGCATATGTGCTACTGTACGTTTACAGTATTATAGTTATTTAATCGAATCTCAACAGCAGATGACTTCCACTAGCATGCACTAGACTAACTGAGCTGACTAAGAGCTGACTAATGTGGATATTAAGTTAGACAAGAAATATGGAAAAAAGTCATGGAAATATCGAATGAGTATTGAACATTGAAGTGATTCATGATACAGTGAAAATCATGGAAGTCAGAGACAAACTGATAGAGCTAATTTATACACATTTCTTTACATTTTATTTCTATATTTTTTTTATTCTGTACAGGCATTGTTTTGCGACAATGACCAGTGTTAAAAGCACAATGTAAATAAAATTGAATCGAATCGGGGGGTGGCATGGTGGCTTAGTGGTTAGCACTGTGGCCTTGCACCTCCAGGGTTCAGGTTTGAATTCCACCTTGGGTCTGTGTGTATAGAGTTTGCATGTTCTTGGGTTTCCTGCTGGTACTCCTGTTTCCTCCCACAGTCCAAAGACATGTAGGTTAGGTTCATTGGTGTTGCCCATAGTGTGTGAATGAGTGTGTGTATGTGTATCCCTGTGATGGATTGGCACCCCATCCAGGGTGTACCCCACCTCGTGCCCTAAGTCTCCTGGGATAGGCTCCAGGCTCCCCGCAACCCTGTATACAGGATAAAGCCGTATAGATGATGAGTAAGTGAGTGGATTTAATAGTTCTATCAATCAGGTGTAGTATCAGGTGTAGTATCGCAGACCTGGAAATGTTCAGTGAGTATCACCATAAAGACAGGCTCTGCTTGTGATGTTTCAAACCTTTCTGGTGTTCATACGAACGCCTTCTTCAAATGAGAAGTACGAGTGATCATTGGCACTATGTTACCCTGCTCTTCCTCTGAACCTGCTGAATTATTCAAAACAAGGAAGAACAGTGATGAGAGATATTAAGCAGCCATGTCATTAAAAACCGATGTTGAAAACCGAGCATGTCATTTTTTTGACCTGGAGAGAGAAAAGAGTGAAGTTGTGGTTAATATTAAAGCTGCAGCAAACAAAAAGGCAATTTGTAAAGTCACACCTTCGAAGCGCAAGGTTAGTGCTGAGGTTCTTGTTAAGGAGCACGAAAGTCAAAGAAAAACAAACAAACGAAAAACAAATACACTATTGCTGCTTTTATTACTAATACCCGAGTGTTAATTACCGTGTGAGCCTGGAAAACTCTGTGTGAAACGTGACATGTTCTACAGTTACAGTATATGAAAACCACAGACTTTCCTAAGCATTTTAAAATCTGGTTACCCCGGAATGTTTATAAAGAAATAAAGAAATAAGTAAGTAAATAAATTCACTTCCAGTCCAGCTCCAGTGAAAGACATAAACAAACTGATCGTCTTAAAGTGCTGCTGTTTATGAAAAAACATCCCAATTAAAGGGCACCTGTTATAAAAAAAAAAAAAAAAAAGTTTTTAGCTATTCATATGGTGTGAGTGTACAAACAAAAATGTGCAATGCAAAAACAAACAAAGAAACAACAACAACAAAAAACACTTCCTGCATTTTTGTTCATTTTTCATTTTTCATTTAAAGGAGACCTTCCCCTAGCTTGTTGCTCATTCTGCAGTTCTCTGGAAGCGGCGTGGCTCAGCAGTAGCTCATTTACATAGACACTGAAATGATGTGTTCGGAAGAGGAGTGAAATAAAGGGAGCTTGACGTACACAAAATACATTATCTAAGGAGTTTTTCAGATGAAACATTAACATACCCATTTTGGTGAGCCCTGTGGACTGTGTTAACTTGTAAACGGTAAACATGTAAACACCTTTAAGCTCTCCATCCCCTTTTCAAATACCAGAATATGTTTATATTTATGTCATTAATAAAAAAAATAGTAATTATGATAGTATTTTAAGAATCCTTGTATAATATGTCTATGCAATCTTTATATAATTTCAAAAAGGGTTATCCAGAGCTGAAAGGCAAGCAAAGCCCCGTTTACTTCTAAATGTAGGACCCACTCAGTGGGGATGGGAATCACGATTCAGCTCCCAATATGATATTATCACGATATCTAGGTGACGATTCGATTAAAATTGCGATTCTAAAAGTATCAATAGTTTGTAAATATCCTAATTCAATATTATATTAAACTATTGTTACAATTTTACATTTTGTTACCATTTACTGAGCGGGCATAATTATTATTTCTAAACAGAATTAGTAAATAATTTACTCCTACCACACGAGATGAAAAACGTTTAAATACTTCAAGATGCGCCACCTGTAGGATTATAAAGAAACTGCATTTCATTATGCCTCCTCAAATGCCTCTGAAGTTTCAACACTCAACTTGGCAGCGGGCACGCGGGGCGTCTAACTCGCGCTGTTTACCACTAATTAGCGCGAGTGTGTGTAATGAGTGGGTTTGAGACTAACAGAGATGGTGAAAAAGGCAGATTAGAGGCTTTTAACGCTTGTCATTTTTGATAATGTAACGCCATAAAATGCGTTTCGGAAGCTTCTGCGCTCTGTAAAGCAGACAGTTCAATTCCCAGTCACTGGTTGATCGACCTGCTCTATTATAAATGTAAAAATAAATATTTAAAAAAAACAATTTTTGGAGACAGTGTGGCAACACATCATTCGCAACACACACACACACACACACACACACACACACACACACACACACACACACACACACACACACACACACACACACACACACAAAATAGTCATTCATAACTCCCTCATATGTATTTTTCCCCCATATGTATTTATCAATGACATCGTGACGATTTATCATTGAAATATTGTCCATGTGCCCCAAGATATTATATAATAGCAGTTAACCAGAATTAAATCTAACCAGCAGGGAGCCTAACATTAACATTGGACAAGCATATTGTAAAATAGTTGTAATGACGTTGTGAGGATGTCAATGTTGTTGTTGAAAGTTAGAATGACTTGCATAAAATGATGTTGAGATATCGGCCCAAACACGATGTTGCCAACACATCCTCAAAGCAATGAAATTTTAACCTTTACTTGGAGCATTTATGACAATTAACATCCATTCACACAACATGATCATGTTACGCCCATCCTCAAATCTCTTCATTGGCTGCCTGTTTCATTCAGAATTGAATACAAGGTTGCCCTTCTTACCCACCAGTGCATCTATGGTGATGCCCCTCCCTATCTCAAAGAACTTATCACTTCACATACATCTTCACGAAACCTCCGCTCTGTCTCAGGTCATCGTCTGAAACCGCCGAAGACCAAGCTTCATACCATGGGAGTTCGGGCTTTTTGATCGGCGGCACCTAGACTGTGGAATGCTCTCCCTGAGTATCTGAGGATGCCACAGACTGTTGATGATTTTAAATCTGGTCTTAAAACTTATCTTTTTATTAGAGCTTTTGAATAGAAATAATTTGTAGCACTTTGAGATTTGCCTCAAATATAAAGTGCATTATAAATAAAATGTATTATTATTATTATTATTATTATTAACATCCGATAGTTTCTAACGGGGTTTAGAATTACGATCAGAGATTGAGACTGACACAACAGCTTCCCGTGTCTCGTGTCACACGTCTCTTACTGTTGTAATGCTACCTCTCAGTTTCAATTAATCTCTGCAATATTACTGTAAAGTGCATCATCGCTCCCAGATGACTCTTCTGTACTATGGCTATGCTTTCACAGAACAGATCTCAGTCATTTTTTTCTTTCCCTTATAGCTGCTTTCCAGTTTATTATTTCAATAAATTGCTGGTGTCCAATATTGTTTTGTACATACGCTGATCATGCTCCCTAGTGGTCCAGTGGTACGAATGCACTGATGTTAATGATGTGAAATCACCACAATGCTATAAAAACCAGAAATTCTTGCCAGATAATAAACTTTTGCCAGCAAAGTAAAAAGTGTTTGGACGTGAAATCTAAACCCAAACTCAATACTTTTTCTATTATTCTAATAATAATCTAAATAACTTTGATGGCCTGAGGTCCCACTGTGTGCACCCCTACACAGTTAAAATGTATGTAACATGCTGGTCACGTGATTGCTGATGATCGTCTGTAGGCAGCCTGCAAGATTACTAGAAATGACCTGCTGTCGTGAAGTGACTGAAATGTTGTATGGTTACAACATCACATTATAATAAAAAATAAAATAAAAACTTTGGAGCTCTAATGAGGTTATTATGTTTCACTCAATCATTTACTCAGGGGGAATTGAATTCAATTAAATTTGTGATGCCAGTATCTTGAAACAAATGGAATCATAACCGGAGTGTCTTGTTACACCCCTGTGTCTGATAACATGTGAGCGTAACTTTGTGTCCAGGCTACGTCATTATTAACGCCAGACAAGCCCAAGAAATTCTAAGGTCATGAGCGGCTGCTTCTTCTACATCTGTTATCTTTACAGAAACACACTGCAGTTAACTTACTGGTTAAAATGGTAATAATTCAAAGTACGAAAGTACGCTTTGATTTGAAAACCCATGACGCCCATTCGGTTGGTGGTTGTTAAACAACAGAGGTCGTCCTTATCCTTAGACAAAGATAGACAAACAGGATCCTGCAGTGTTTGTGTTCACACTACCGTAACTCCTGTTGATAGATGTATGAACCAGACTGTAATCTTTTAATGAATCTCTTACAGGTTGTATAATTTCAAAAGCCAGTATGAGTATTAGACGTCATAGTGGCTTAGTGGTTAGCTCTCCCACTTAAAAAGATGAGAGAGGCCTGTAATTTTCATCATAGGTATACCTCAACTACGAGAGACAAAATAAAAAAAAATTGCATTGTAGGATTTTTAAAGAATTTATTAGCCGATTATGGTGGAAAATAAATATTTGGTCAATAACAAAATTTTATCTCAATACTTTGTTATATACCCTTTGTTGGCAATGACAGGGGTCAAACGCTTTCTGTAAGTCTTCACAAGGTTTTTCACACACTGTTGCTGGTATTTTGTCCCATTCCTCCATGCAGATCTCCTCTAGAGCAGGGAATGCAGACTTCTCCATGGGGTTGAGATCTGGAGACTGGCTAGGACAATCCAGGAACTTGAAATGCTTCTTACTGTATATGTGTGAGGGAGAGGCTTCAGGCCCCCCACGACCCTGTATGCAGGATAAAGCCGTATTGACGCCGTGTATTACATGGGCTTCATTAGTAAGATGTAAATCAGAGGCAACTCTACACACTACATTGTCTATACTGCTTTGTCCTGTATTCAGGGTCGCGGGGACCTGGAGCCTATCACAGGAGGCTTAGGGCACGATGCGGGATACACCCTGGACAGGGTGCCAATCCATCGCAGGGCACACACACATACACACACTCATTTACACACTACGGGCAATTTGGGAATGCCAATTAGCCTAATCTGTATGTCTTTGAACTGTGGGAGGAAACCCACCAGGTACGGGGAGAACATGCACACAGAGGCGGGACTCGAGACTGGCCGCGACAGTGTTAAACACGCCTTCTACACATTATGTTTATTAAAAATGTATCCCATATTATACACTTCCAGTCTCCCTCTGGATGTATGAACTCGATGGACAATATACACAGATCAACAGAGTAATAGTGTGTGCAGTTATATTTTATCTGACTTTTGGTCACACGGTTCACCCAACACGTCCCATAATTAGCGTTTTTTGTCCCTGTACTCACAGGTAGTGTATGTTCACACTCTTCTGCTGATAACAGGATATTGCATTACTTTTCTGCTATGCGCTTGACTAATACTTCCTCGTGTCATTCTTCAGTTAAGATCGTGCCAACCTGAACGAATTAGTGGCTTGTTTAATCTTTATATGGGAATAATATTTCAGCTGAGAGGATCAGGTACCAAGAGCAGCCACTTGAGCTTGACTGAACACACCTCAATCACACCTGGTCACAGGTGTGGAACTGCAGTTGGCCACATTATGTAATTATGTACTTATTGTTCACTTGATATGACAGCCGTGTGAGTGCATGGTAAGAGAAAAGGTCCCTGGGTTATACATACAGTATACATATATTTTGTCTCTTTAAAACTGCAGCAACAACAATAATGTGAGACAAGAAATGGGTACTGAATCTGGTTAATATGCAATAGACATCCATCCTCTATAGAGTCTGGGAAGAATGCATTTGTTTTGTATTTTGTAGTCTTTAAATTACATCATGCATTAGCACGATAACCTTGCACCTAGAGTGTCCGGGTTCGATTCCTGCATCTGTGTGCACGGAGTTTTCATGTTTTTCTAACTACTAGACCAAGTGG
Organism: Clarias fuscus; assembly: GCA_030347435.1. Classification (NCBI taxonomy): domain Eukaryota; kingdom Metazoa; phylum Chordata; class Actinopteri; order Siluriformes; family Clariidae; genus Clarias; species Clarias fuscus. The sequence continues at coordinate 8,592,743 of CM059224.1, read as the reverse complement.
CGTTCCCAAATTGCTCGTAGTTTATAAATGAGTGTGTGAATGGGTATGTGTGTGTGAGGCCCCGTGATGGATTGGCACCCTGTCCAGGGTGTACCCCGCCTTGTGCCCTGGGATAGGCTCCAGGCCACCTGCGACCCTGTATACAGGATATAGTGGTATAGACATACCACTATAGAGTGAGTTAGAGTGAGTAAATAACATCATATGTCTTCGCTTATATATGCGCTTCATATTTCATTTTCTTCATATGTCGTAATCATTTTCCCTAAAAGATACCCTTATTATGAAACAATACACACACACACACACACACATGCTGTACACACACTGCTCACTTACAGTGCAACTTACAGTAGGGCAGTTGGCCAATGTCAGAAGAGTATCTTTAATTGCAGAGTACTATATTTAACGAGATCTGTGTATCTGTATTGTAATCATAGCCTTTTGTATTTTTAGGCATTTTATGCACAATGTGTTGTATACCTGAACAGTTGCCTTTTCAGTCACGTACCCAGTTGTGTTTGGCTGTACTTAAAAAAGTATATTCTAAGGTAATATTTTACCAACATAGTGACTATCTTGGTGATTATAGTGTGTTTTTACATCTATTTACATCATCTATTTTTTTGGACAGACTGCAGTGTATGAACATAAAGAGCTCCTTGTGCTTCTAAATCTCATTATACTTCTCTATCTTCTAGGAACAGACCAGGATTTACAATGGCGCCCCCTGCTGGAGCTCAAGCTGTGCCCCCTCCGGATGGAGGGTGGGGCTGGGCTGTGGTTTGCGGAGCCTTCATCTCTATCGGCTTCTCCTACGCTTTTCCCAAAGCCACTACTGTTTTCTTCAAGGACATTCAGAAAATCTTTGACGCCTCATACAGCCAAGTCGCCTGGATCTCCTCTATCATGCTGGCAGTCATGTATGCTGGAGGTAAAAAAAAAAAAAAAAACGTGCAAAGGGAAAATGAATGGGGTGAATTCCATTCATTTTTCCTTTGTGAAGCTTTACTTTACTTTCTTGCAATCCACAGATTAATAGATTAAAACGTATCGCAAGCACTACAGTATGACATCAACACGATGATGACATGACTATGACGTCATTGCCATTGCTCTGATAAAGCTGTTTTAATAGTGCTAATAGTCATAAAGGTGCGAGGGCCGTTTTGTTTTTTTAAGTATTATTATTATTATTATTATTATTATTAGGGCCCAAGCACTATGACATCAGCCCTATATCATCATAGTGTGTGAATGGATTCTGCTGTCATTAGGATACCTGATAGTCTGGGCCCAGGCATGGCCCTATTAGGCCTCAGGGTCCCTCACACAGGATTCTGCTCCATAGATCATACACACTTCCACTTGTGCAAAACAAAACCCAGTACAAATTTAGAGTTCATTGAGCTGAAAAACGTTCGCACATCATGTCCTGGGCGTGTTCCTCAACTCAACAGGAAGTCAGTCATTTTGGTTCGTTTGCTTCCTAGGGAATTTATATGATCATATGTATGTCATATATGACATTGAGGATGCAAAATTGCAGCGGGATTTTTGAATTGTTTTGATTGTGTAAAGCTCCGCAACAATGTCAATTGCTAAAAGCGCTATACAAATAAAATTGAACTGAAATTAAATTTAATTTCTCAAACGGGTCAGCAGACGATGCCTCGTACTTACAGTATGCTATAAAGTTATCACATCTACAGTTGTTTTTCCCCCCTGATGGCACAGGGATATTCCAGGACTCAGATTGTGAAAGATTGTTTCTGGGAGCATGAGGAATCATTTTCACACACCAACTGGGCACCACATTTTGTGCTGCAATCAAAGCTAAAGACAGTTTTTTACAATGTGCTGGTTTATGTGTTCACATTTTGCAACTGCTTACATGCTTCTAAAGCTACATTTACGCTGTCAGTTAAATGTGACCCAATTCCGATTTTTTGCTCATATGTGACACAGATCCTTCTCCGTTTCGCAAACTTTGCATATATCGCAGAGCTAGCATCAAGCATATTTCGCCTTCGTTCATCTTGGCTAGTGTGTAGTGCAAGAACCTCCCTTGTTTCAGACAGTATGGCAAGTGTAAACACTTGAATCGGATATGGGTCATAGTTGAAAGAACGTGTAAAAAGACGGTCAGAAAAATCAGATATAGGCAACAAATTAGAATTGGAACCGGGTTCATTAAAGATGCATATTAATAATGGATACGTTTGTGCCAGACAAGAGCTGACTGACACTGTTGTGCATCTACTGTAGAACATCACCAAGCGACAGGCTTTAATTGATGTTTAAAATATTCCAGTGCATCAGTGTGCACGAGACATGTAATGCAGATATTCTAGTCCTGGCGTTTGATCGTGCATTTCAGAGAGCGTGGACAGAACGGCCTGCGGTCTCACATGTACTGACTTGTTCTTTGTCTTCTTAGTGTCATCTGCAATCATAGTGAAATTATCCAGGTGTGACGCTCCTCACTGACCTCCTGCCACAGATAGAGAGAATGGATGGAATTATTTTGAATATTTTATTACCAGGTAGTTGTGTTTAGGACAACGAGCCTTACAATTGTAACTGCATATTCATTAAACTCTGGAAAATGAAGATCTGTATGATATTATAAGCCTTTAATCGCAGGTATTACTTGAGGCACTGAGTGTCCCAGCTGCACACTAAAGTCTTGTCCTCACTGCTCCCGGTGAAACTCTCCAGCTGCTGAATATGCTAATATGGAGTTCCTGATAGGTGAAATGTATGTAGGGCAAATTAAGTGAAGCAGCAGCCCATTTAACCTCATTTCAAATAGCAAGCACATTTTCCTAAATAGGTATTAACTAGACACTCTCTGGGGCAGTAGCAATAATGTTATTATTATAATACTACCTTGTTCACTTTGAAATGTATTTTACAGAAATTGTGTGGGTGACTATATTGAATGTACTCTCATACCTACCAAGGACAGTTAAACCTACATCTTCAGGACCATGGAAACTAGAGAGCCCTATTAAAGATGTATATTCAGGATACATTAAAAATTTACAAATGTTAACACCCCGGATGCCTTTAGGGCTAATTTTAAGCCCCTAAATTAATTTTTGTCTTTAGGATATCTTCATGTAGTAAATTGTAATACCTTTTTTTTTTTAAGATGGTATAAAGACCCTTTAAAGGGTCCTGTTATACAAAATCTTGATAATTTAAAAAAAAAAAGAAATTTAGAAAGATCTTCACCGTGCGCATAAACAATAAAAATGAGACAATTTTTTTTTCCAATTTTGGTTTAGGTTAAACAAATCAATTAGTTTTTTTCCCTCTCATGTGTGACCTCATATAAGCAGAGCTCCTCGCCCAGCTTGTTGTTTCAACTTCGCCAAGCTCTCATAATAATTGTCAAGTACATATTCGTTCCTCACATGAAACACTGGGAAACACTGATTAGCATGTTGCTAGCATTATGGTAACTATATTAGCATGTAGCTAGCAACATGCTAACATGGAGATGGGTTCATTGTACTCAGGCAACCAATCAGTCTCTCAGGATTAATTGTGGCGCTGTCAAGCCACACCCCTAGGCCTGAGTTTTCCCACGGCAAGCACAACTTTGCCACCTCTAGTTGTAAAATACTGTTGGATATTCGGTCCGCACATGAAACACTGGGAAAAGTGCATATTAATGTAGCAGGGGATTATACAGAGTAATATTCTTGTGTTATTCTGCACAATTAAACAGTAAACAGTAAATAACTGTATTTTCTGTCTGATCCAGAAAAAGACATAAAATTTCTGTTTTAATTGTTCTGTTTTAATTTCAGGCCCTATAAGCAGTATCCTTGTAAACAAATATGGCAGCCGGCCAGTAATGATAGTCGGCGGACTCCTCTGCTCCGTCAGCATGATCGCTGCATCATTTTGCAACAGTGTCATAGAGCTATACATCTGCATCGGAGTGATTGGGGGTAAGTGGGTAAAAAATACATGCAGTATTAATTATGAAAAATACATTTTTAAAAAATGGCTATGGCAATGTGATCTTGTAGTGATTTTGTGATCAGTGTGTCTATGACATGAAAACTTGGATGATAACTCACTAAACTGTTTATTGGTTCATTGATTCTTGCACTAACTATTCTCTCCCTCCCAAAGGTTTTGGTCTTGCCTTCAACCTCCAGCCAGCCTTGACCATGATCGGGAAATACTTTTTCAAAAAGCGTCCCATTGCTAATGGCTTGGCCATGGCAGGGAGCCCTGTCTTTTTAAGCACTCTAGCTCCCCTAAACCAGTACCTCATCAACGCTTACGGCTGGAGAGGCAGCTTCCTTATTCTCGGGGGGCTTTTGCTCAACTGTTGTGTGGCTGGATCCCTTATGAGGCCACTGGCCCAGCCTTCGACAAAGAACGATGCCAAAAACGATGATGAAGAGGTTCAAACCACTAAGACAGACAAGCCTACAGCGTGGCAAATTATCAACAAATACCTTGACTTGTCACTTTTCAAGCACCGGGGATTCCTCATCTACCTTTCAGGAAACGTCATTATGTTTTTAGGCTTCTTCGCCCCTATTGTCTTCCTTTCTCCGTATGCCAGGGACACCGGTGTAGATGAGTACTCAGCAGCCTTGCTGCTCTCCATCTTGGCTTTCGTGGACATGATTGCTCGTCCCTCCATGGGACTGTTGGCCAACACACGCTGGGTGCGGCCAAAGATTCAGTACTTTTTTAGCTTTGCTATTCTCTATAATGGTGTGTGCCATGTGCTGTGCCCACTGGCTCAGACCTACACTGGCATGGTGGTGTACGCTGTTTTCTTTGGGTTTGCGTTCGGCATGGTGAGCGCCGTGCTCTTTGAGACACTCATGGACCTGGTAGGACCTCAGAGATTCTCAAGCGCTGTGGGCCTTACCACGATCGTTGAATGCTGCCCAGTGCTCATAGGACCACCTCTGGCAGGTAAGACATGGTTTGTCAAAGATGTACTATATTGTTCATGTTGTTGTACCGTACAGGAGCTTGTAATCATTCCATAATCAATCATCGAGATCTAAGTTTTTATTTTTTGTTTCCAGAGCCCCGTCCAGTCTCGCGCAGACAACCGAGCTCTGTTTATTTAGTGTTTTTAGTTTCCTTTGGTTTCCTTTTAGTTCCTAATTAATAATCCCACACTACTGCCAAACAGGAAGGTCTTCCCATGTCATAAGCACTCTCCCTAACTCCTATTTCATTGACCCCCTCAGAAGCCCTGTGTAAGGGCTCTTATTAATATTATTACATCTCGTGGTGCGGCTCTTCAACCGATCTTTGACTATAATCAATGAATGCCCAATCAATATGTAATACATAATTCGTTTAGTGTTTAAACAATTACTGTACCGCCTACCATTGTTGCCTTACAGGAAAACTACTGGATGTTACTAAGAACTACAAGTACATGTACATAAGCTGCGGCTGTGTGGTCATCTTCGCCAGCATCTGGCTCTTCATCGGCAACTTCATCAACTACCGTCTGCTGGAGAAAGAACGCAAGGAAGAGGAATACAAGCAAGCAGAACTTCAAGAGCCTGACAATGATCCCAACGGTACAGGAGACGGCCAGGCATCTGACGACCTCTGTGGGAAACAGGACGTTTCTGTGTAAAGAGAAACAAACATTTAAACTTCTAAACATTTAATTAAGATCTGGGCGACACCCCACGCATATGTCCGGAGCAGAAGCAAAGGATGTCATGCCGGGGTGAAGTAACAAACGACTGCCAAAGCTAATCATGACTGCTGTGAGGGGACCAGTAGCGTAGTGCTTAGATAAATTATTTAGACGGAGGTCAAGGAATATGGACAGCAGAGCATACGGGAGTAGGATGAGTCAGACCACAGATACCACAGCTTCAGCTTACTATGATATTAGGACTTAGTTTAATGCCATTCTATTAATGTTTCAACTCAGGAACTAACGATTTCAGAAAAACCTAAATAACTCTGCCAGATTGAGACTTTTGAGCACTCTGTTTAGTTATTTGCTCAAAAAGCTGAATAACCAGCGACACTCGTGTGAGCTGCACGCCCATATCTGCTGCACTATAATTTATATTCTGTATAGTCAACACATCAAGACTGAATGTAAATCATTATGCATGTATTATTATAATTTTTTTTTTTTTATTAACATGGGCCTTATAACACGTCTGACCAAAATGTTTAGAAAAAAAAGAAAAAGATTTTTGTGGTGATGATCAGAGGATCACCTTTAGTTTTCTGCTGCGGTATATACAGGGAAAGTCATGTGGTATTATTCTATGGACAGTGCTATTTTTTTACGTAAAGTAAATGTGCAAAAGTATTTACATATTAGGTATTGCCTTACATGTAAATAATACAACTAACCACCTAAAGCCAATATATATATATCACTTCCTACAGTATATGTGTATATACAGTATACATACATAGAGGGTGGGAGAAAATTAACTAGGCAATATTTAATTGCTATAGCACTCGTAGTATCACTGGAGTCATGAAGAAAACCTTAAGTCTCGAAATTCTTTGTCTTTCGGCTGTTCCCTTTCAGGGGTCGCCACAGCTAAAATCATCTGTCTCTATCCAACCCTATCCTCTGCATCCTCTTCTCTCAAACCAACTAATTTCATGCTCTCTCTTACTGCATCCATATATCACCTCTTTGGTCTTCTTCTTGACCTCCTGCCTGGCAATTCCAACCTCAGGATCCTTCTACAGAAATATTCACAATCTCTCCTCTGAACATGTCCAAACCACCTCCATCTGGGGTCTCTGACTTTATCTCCAAAACATCTAACATGGGTCGTCCCTCTGATGGACTCATTCTTGATCCTATCCATCCTTGTCATTTCTAAAGAGAACCTCAACATCTTCATCTATGCTACCTTCAGCTCGGCCTCCTGCCTTTTCTTCAGTGCCACTGTCTCTAAGACATAGAGCATCGCTGGTCTCACCAATGTCCTATACACCTTTCCTTTCATTCTTGCTGATTCTATTTTATCCCACCACACAACACACCTGACACTTTTCTCCATCTGTTTCAATCTGACCTGCATCGTTTCTTCACCTCTGGAACATTGACTCCAAGTACTTAAAATCCTGCACCTCTGTAGCCTCACCGTTCCATTGGGTCCTTCTTATTCACAAACATGTATTCTGTCTTGCTGCGACTAACCTTCATTCCTCTGCTTTCCAGAGCGTACCTCCACCTCTCTAGATTTTTTCCTCCACCTGTTCCCTGCAGTCTCTAAAGTAGACTGCTTAGATTGCTACTCGCTATTAGCAAGCTAAGAAGTTTGGAAGTCCATTGTTTTTGTGCAGAGATCGTGGTGACACACTCAGAGGACAGTTAAAGGGAGCAATGGAACTTGTATCTGAAGACAATAAATAATAATAAAAAAAATTGTAAAAAAAAAATGAAGAAGTAGAAAATATTAGATTCCCGGATGGTGCTGTAACCTCTCGCAGCCGAATGTCTAGAGAGAGCTGATTGGCCGAGCTCTCTCAGTGGGGAGGGATGAGAGGTACTTGGTGCTCCCACATTAATCACGACTCTACAGCCAATCAGGGGCGCCTGTGAGCTCACGCAAGCGGAAGGAGCGGATAGCGCTGTCCTCCGAGTGTATTACTCCGCCCCCAACGATGCGTGAGGGAGCGGTTCGAAAAGATGCGGTCGGCTGGCGTCACGTGGTTTGGCGGAAACACGTGATAGTCATCGGCCCTCCCGACTGAGTGTTAGTAGTAGCCTTAATGTGGAGCCCCCTAGTGACGGGGAGGAATTGGACACGACTAAATTAGGGAGAAAATCAGGGGGGGGAGGGGGGAGGGGGGGGGAGCAAGAAGTTGAAAATGCCTTTCATTTCAATATGTAGTGTACAAATTTTTTTAATACGTTTGTATTGGAAATATGGACTTTTAATACCTAGTTACTTTTCACCCACCCTGAGGTATATAATTAGTAATGCCACATCGGTGAACAATCAACTTCAATATTAACAGATGTATCCTGTTTATTTATATTTTAGAGTTCATGACGTTATTTAACATGTCTAACAAATTAAACTGTCGTTAATCAGTTAAGAGAAATGTAGTGAGATTGACTGCACTTGAATGATATTCAGGATCGACTTTAAACGTTGGTTTCAAATCCAACACAATAATCACACGCAAGCGTCGTGATTAACAATGCGTCGTGATTAAAATGTTTTGTTTATCAAAGTGACATACGGAAACATGTTTGAAATCATTTATTTCAAAAATGGTAGCTGCATTGAGGGTCCATGTATTGTGAATGTCAAATGTCTCTAGAGAGAATTACTATAGAAAACATTACATTAAAATTCAGCACAGGCGTCCAAAGTTCAAATTCCAACAACTTCAGAAATGAAATGAAAAAAAAAAAAATGGAAAAAGAAATTCAACATAGCAATAAGAATGTACATTGAGTTGGTTATGTACATTTTACTGGTTACCTGGTTACTGTAATGAGTAAATACAGTACCTCATGGGATTGTACTGTTAAATAATACATTCTTTGAGAGCTTTATAAGGAACACTGTACTAATGCTGGGCAGAGCTAAAATTAAGTGTGGCATTAAAATTGACTGATTGGTAAACATTCCCACACCATCACACCACCTCCACCAGCCTGGCAGGTAGTGTCCGTTTATTCATGTTATTGGTGCCGAGTTCTGACCCTGCTGTACCATCTGTGTGCATCAGCAAAAATCGAGATGTTTTTCCCCAGCTTCAGCTGTTCAGTTTTTTGATCCTGTGTCCAGTGCAGCCTTTCTGATCTTGACTCACTGAAATGAACCCCGACATGACGTGGTGTTCTGCTGCCCAACCGCCTCAAGGTACAACATGTGCATTCTGATGAGATGCTTTTCCGCTCACCACAATCGTACAGCGCGGTTATCTGAGTTACCGTAGCCTTTCTGTCGTCTCGAACCAGCCACCAGTCAGGCTGTTTCCGTCTGCAGAACGGATGCTCGTGGGAGGTTTTTTCTTTATTGAACTCTTCTGTCTGTTGTGCCCAGATATCCAGGTGTTCCTAATGAAGTGCTCGATAAGTGTATAGACAGCATATAAATAAAATATTTTTTTCATTATATCTGTCATACGTCATTATTGACGTAAGTTAATCCAGGAATGTTATTGTATTGTGTCTTGTGTGTGGTTTCCACGTTAGTCTGAGCCATACATCCACACACATTTATAAAAATAGGACAAAGGGTTTAAAGGGTTACTCAAGTGTACTGATGGGTTTTGGGCAGTATTGAATTATTTACATATTTAGGGGTGTGAAATATCGATTCAATGAAACTTTTATTTGTATAGCCTTATTTAACCATGGTCATTGACGCCAAATAAAATGTGCTGGTATGACAGTATGTTGCAATGAGCTATATGCTATTTATGTTATGCATTTCCAGTATATAATGATGATGATCTTTTTATTTTATTTATTTCTTTTGTTATTCAAATCTACAAAACTATTCTGAAACACACAGAGAGAAGTGCAGTCAGTGATGTTCTATAAATGTGATATATATGTAATTATTGGGAGTTCTACCCCAGTGAATATCTTTTAGTCAGGGTGATTCAGATTTATGTGTATGATCTAGCACTTTGAATAAAAGCTTTGTATTTTTTTTGACACATCTGCTTCCTGATCAATGTTTTTAATGTAATATGTCCATGTTTTTAGTTATTGCTAGCCATCGTAATTATGATACAGTAATTGTTTACTTTGATTTGTAGAATATTTTCAAAATGATGTCGACCACATGTATCGTTGCCTATTACTATTCCAGATTTATATCTTTTTCTTTTTTTTTTTTTTTGTATACTTTGCTGGTTATTTTTGATAGCTTTTGTACAGATCAATATAATTAAAAGCTGATGCTCTAAAACATTAACAATATTTTAAGATCTTTGACTATTCCATCAAAACATGAACTTGATTTCTAACTAATCAAAAACACCACTGGCCTTATCAAATAATAATAAATAAATCAAGACTATATGGTACTATTGAAAGGGTTGAATCATTTGTGATTATTATTTTATTGAATACTTTTGTTTTAATGCACAAAAAAAAAATGTACTAGAAAAATACAATGTATATCTAATAAAAACAGGCTTATATAGCAGTATGTGTTAATAACTATGATAATCTACTCTCATAATTATTTATCGATTTTAATGTTTAATAACTGCTTTGCAAATGTAAGGAATTCTGTGTATTAATATTGTTATTATAAGCAATGTTATGTACAGCCTTTTCATTCATTTTGGCATTATGTATAAATCATTCTATATACATGTAAAATGTCCTTCCTGACTTTTTTTTTTTAAATAAATAATTTATTTCCACGTATTTATTTATTTTTCCCATTGAGGCTAACTTTAAACCAGTATAGTGCCACCATGATATTGAAATTATTTTATAATCCTTATTTTTTCAATCAATCAGTGTACATATTTTTGTTAGATTCATTTTTAAGCAAAACACTGGACAATAAATGTGTAATGTCAAGCACCCTTCATATATAAAGAGTGTGTTTTTACTTTTAAGGTTTGAAAGAGGATGCAGTATTTTCACAATGTACTTCCCTAAGTAAGACAGCATTCTAATAAATCTACTAATATCATCATGTCTGCTTTTTTAATATTACTGTACACAGTACAATTTAATTATCACACTTGTATGTGTTTATCATTCATTATACTGCATACTGTATAAGGAGCGATTAAAAAATGATCGGTTGCATTTTGTGCCTTGCATTGTACCATAATTATACCAAAAAATGTACCATTGCGTTACCATCTAATTCCACTTTTAAATCAGGGACCTATCCATGGATTTCCCTGCTTCTTTGAGATTATTTAAGATGTTAAGGTATAAGCTTAAGCTGAAACACATTGTCTCATCTAGGATATTATATGACATATTTTCCATTTTATATTCCTATTATGCTGAATGTAAAAAGCAGACAATTTCTATATTGCTTAAATATTATAATTCACGTCAGTGACTTGATTGTTCTGTAAAGCAGGAGACATCCTGGTTGTCAAAAGCTGTCCTAACAGTATGTCTTTATGTTGATATTAAATCATCAACAGTGTGTCAAGAGTAACTCTGCAGATCATTTCATCACAGAGACACAAGCATGCATCTGTAAATGCAGCACTATTATAATACAAACAGGCCAATATGACTAATATGTAATATTACTATCATATTGGAATTTATATAATTAAACATTGTGGTTATGAATCCATGAATGCAGTATGTCTTCAAAGTCAGAAGACACCGTGTGTGAATTTTAAAAGGATATACCGTACTGTGAAAAGGCTTTGAGCCACTCATTTGTTCATATTAAATTGAGTGGAATAAATTATATAGGTTAAGTTAAAGAAATGGGAACAAATGTTTACTGTGACCGGCTGAAAAGTGCCTAAAGATACAGTTTAAAAACGGGTTGTTTATGAACAACTTCAGCAGCGACCTCATTTCCCCTCTTGTCTGTTCCAACCGCTCAGCATTCAGCATCATCAATATAATAATCACTGTTACATGGAAACTGAAAATGGGATCCAAAAACTTGCCAAAACTGAGAATCCAAACAGTCTTTCAGGAAGCCTGGATAAAAAAAAACTACATAAAAAATACAAGAAAAATACAAGAAATAATAATTTCTTGTATAAAAATTTCTTGTATATTTCTTCCAAGCAAAATATGAAATGTGGCTCGAAACTTTTGCACTTTGTACTGCATATGAACAGGAAATATATTAAATGTTAAAAAACAAGAATGTCTAAATTATTATTTCACATGTTATTATTATTATTATTATTATTATTATTATTATTATTATTATTATTATTATTATATTAAATATTTTAATAAGAAAATTATTATTATTAATATTATTATTATTATAAAAACATTGAGTAACAGCTCCCCCTTGTGGTGGATATTCTGCCAGCTAAGCAAATGAGAGAAGTAAAATACAAGTCCAAAAGTGTATTTTTTCTAATAAGGCAACTAATGGGTAAGATTTTATTCTAAACTAGTACGACTGGAGTTTTCTCAGAATCCACAGAGACCAGTCTCTGAGCTGAGATGTAAAGACACAGAAACGCTATACGATTTTTAGTGTTAAAACAACACCATGCTTTAAAGGCAAGGAATGAGAGTTTGCATGTAATTACAGTATAATCACCTTGCTTATGTTTCTCTAATCTAATAAAAGTCTAGCACATTGCAAGCTCTGGTATTTAACAATCCATGAAGGAAGGTGGTATCACTGGCTGCAGCCCCTCCGGCGATGTTTCAGGCTATGTTTTAATGGGGTGTTGCGGGTCATGTCCAAGCACAAATAGCAGGGCAAGCCGAGGGCTCACCATGTGGCAATGCTCGCAGCATTACTGGACCAAGAACAAGAGTTAAGTTCAAGAGGCCTGACCTGAAAAGAGAACTATAAGTTCTAAGGGGTGAATTTATAAGTAACTGATGACTGTAGTGTTTTTTTTATGGTGGGAAAGTCCATATATATATATAATTTATATATCATTTGTGATAATGTGATCATTTGTTTTTATAATTAAGAATGGCCAATTTAATATTTAATTTATTTTGAAACAGTCATAATGTTCTCTATTTGTGTCTATTGCACTGTTGTAAAAAAAAAAAAAAAATATATATATATATATATATATAGTATATGATCAGTCTGCCTGTTACACGTATGAGACGCCGGCCTCCCAGGAACTCCTTCCATGGCCCCTTACATGTGGGAATGAGTGAGAACGAGGTTGGGACTGTATGAAGGATGTGGGAATAATTTCCAGCTGAGTAAAGCACAAGTGGTGTTGGTGAATGATTGTGCAGTGTTTCCAAAGATAGATGCATCTCTTTTTTTTTTTTGGATTTTACCCCAATTTTCTCCCTAATTTGGTCGTGTCCAATTCCTCCCCGTCACTAGGGGGCTCCCACATCAAGGCTACTACTACCACTCACTCGGGAGGGCCGAAGACTATCAGGTGTTTCCGCCAAACTACGTGACGCCAGCCGACCGCCTCCGCTCGCGTGAACTCACAGGTGCCCCTGATTGGCCGTAGAGCCGTGATTAATGTGGGAGCACTAAGTACCTCTCATCCCTCCCCTCTGAGAGAGCTCGGCCAATCAGCTCTCTCTAGACCTTCGGCTGCGAGAGAGTTACAGCACCACCCGGGAACTCAGAGGCCTAACAGATGCATCTCTTCTGCAAGTTGATGACGAGTTATTCATTGATTTTCAAGGAACAGACATTCCACTCACTGAATGGTCACAAGAACGACTGGAGTGGGCTCCGAGCCACCTCGGCCGAGATCGTCCTCTCACAGACACACAGCATTTTAAATGTTTACATTTGGCAGTCGCTCTTATCCAGAGTAACTTACAAAGGTGGTTTAAAGATTCCATCGTTGGATAGATCCTTAAACAGGGTTACTAGGTTACTAACCAAGTACCATCAATCAAACACGTTTTTTTTTTTTTCTTCTTCCTGGAAACAATATTTAAACTGAGAATTTTGATTGTGCAGAATAACAGAACACAGGTATGAAAGTAATGGAGTGAGGTCAGGACTGTATGGGACTGTACTGTACTTCTTTAAATCATTCACACAGTTCAAATGTTTTCACCTTACTGTGCTTGAAGTCTTCTGTAAATGTCAGTGGTTTTACTCCTTCCTTTAACGACAAGTCCTGGTTTGATTTGAACACCCCTCATAATAAACATTTACAAAATTAAATAAAAATTTGAATGTGTGTGTGTGTGTGTGTGTGTGTGTGTGTGTGTGTGTGTGTGTGTGTGTGTGTGTGTGTGTGTGTGTTTTAATTCATTGTGGAATAAAGCTACACGATAGCAATAAAGTGCAAAAAAAAATTCAAACGGCTCAATAATTTCTAAACTCAATGAATATTTTAAAAGTGAAGTTTTTAACAAAGTGAAACAAAATACACCGATTTGAAAAGACAGTCATACACTGGTAAGCTATTCTGCGTCTGTCATAACCATATTAAGCAGTTAAACAAATAATACTGAAAGACTGGACAAAGAATGTGATGAGCATTACAGTCATTTAACGGACTGCTCTATCAATATTCATGAAGCTTACTGCAGGAATGTAAAGAGAACAAACTCTCTGTGTTTAATGAGACTCTGTTGCCCAGGGACTACAGACCCGTGAGCAACAAGCTGCTCCAGTGCCCTGACAAGCCTCAGATTAACCTTTTTGTCATTTGTGTGGCACGATTGCTCGCTTTGACACATTGCCGCTTTAACCTTCTATCCATGGAAAAGTCCAAAATGTTGTCATTTGCGCCACACAAGCCTGCAGGGCAACAATGACCGCAAACATCTGGCTTCATACACAGCTGTATGGTGCAGATCTCCTGGAATATGGAATATTTGATTGTATTTTATTTTGTGTGTGTGTGTGTACAAACAGTTACAGGCAATAAATGTTTGATCATGTTGGCACATGGTCTAGTGTAGACAGCTCATAAGTTTCTGATGCATTTAAGACATAACACTTTGGAAGGGAAACATGAAGCCTAATGAGAGAGAGAGAGAGAGAGAGAGAGAGAGAGAGAGAGAGAGAGAGAGAGAGAGAGAGAGAGAGAGAGAGAGAGAGATGTTACAGCTCTTAGGTAGGGGGAGCTCTTCTCCTTCTGATCTCAATGCAGGTAGACAACACACACACACACACACACACACACACACACACACCTCTTCAAGGCTATGTATTGAATTAAGATGTTTAATAATTAGTAATAACATTCATGTCATATAATAATGACATCTATTATTATTATTATTATTATTATTATTTTAAAGATGCGATTATTTTCCCCCTAAACACACAACTAATTATAGCAGATTACATCCTCAAAGTGTCAATATGACACTTTATCGCTTATTATTCCAGAAGGAACGCATCACTACTCCACTGCAGAGCTATGAATAAATGTGAGAGCGCCGACACGTATCGTTTGAGCGTGACGTTAACTCGATAACAACTGTGTTTTGGGCTATTTATGTGCTTTTATGTCTCTTAATATTAAGTTGTTTTTTACCAGCTCGCATGAATAGGTTAAGTGTAAAATATCAAAATAAGGCATTTAAAGTGATATGATTGTTCTTCCTTGACTTTTCCGTTACCTGCTTACTGTAAGTGCACTTGGATCAGACTCGTCTAAATCTCATGCATTTACGTTAAGCATTTGGAAAATGATTTATCTAAAGTGGTACAGTATATTTCCGAGGTGCCAGGTTAAGGTCAAGCTCAAGGTTACGCAAGTCTCAAATCGTCACTGGATTTCAAGCCTCTCTCTTCCTACGTTAGTGTATCCTGATTTGGACAAGAGTGCTCTTTATTCTCAGGGAAAAGGTTAAATCTTGAATGGTCCTTTGGGTGTCTCTCTAGGGAACTGCTAAAGGTCCTACAGTATGTAGAACTTTGATTTGAAAGATAACAATCTGAAAACTCCCATCCGAAATGTAGCATACTATAGTAGTGTGTTTGAGGTAAGAACACTTTTTTTAAAATAATGAATCATATCAAAGTACTTAAAGAACCCTTAAAGCTGAACCTCCAGGGTCCGGGTTCCATTCCCACCTCAGGAAATTTCTTGGTGTGCATGGAGTTTGCGTGTTCTCCCCGTGCTTGGTGGGTTTCCTTCGGGTACTCAGGTTTCCTCCAACAGTCCAAAGACATGCAGATTCGACTAACTGGCGTTCCCAAATTGCTCATAGTGTGTGTGCGTGTGTGAATGTTGACTGGAGGGCCCACCACAAAGTGGAATAAATACAATGGTCACCATTGGCCTCCATGGTTCCTAGTTATGCTACAGAGGTTCCTAGATGGCTGGATGGAACTTTTGGTTCATTTTAACCAACTACCCAAACATGACTTAGAAAAAAATGTAAAAATGGGTTGCATAAGCAAAGAAATACACAGATACACATTTTTATTGTTGTTTTTGGTTGTTTCTGTGATCAAAAAGTAATAATATGACACTCATTTTGAGTGTTTAACATTTTTTGCGATGTCGTTACTATATTTAAAATTTAAACGTGTCACGAATCTGGGTGCGAGGCATAAATGCAGAGAATTCAGGTGTTAACGGAAACGATGTCTTTATTGAACACAAAAACCAGGGGAATTAACAGAACAAAGATACTTTAAACGAAAACGAAACACGTATATCAGTAACGGGATGCCACGAACTGAACATGCAGACATTTACGGGTATAAATCAACAGATGCAAGACGCTAAACTGAACTAAAACAAACCATTTATAATAAAACTAATGAGCAACTCGGTTCAGGTGAGCGCCCACGTCACCTGACCGAGGTGCATAAGGGGAACTGAAGTTAAACACAAAAGGAACTACAAACACAAATCACTGGGCGCTAGGCGCCCTCTAGGGGTTACCCCTGACAAAACGTTATAAAACTACTGATATTTGTACCATACATACATTTTATATTTTATTTTATTTTATTCTCTTAGTCAAATTTTACTTATATATATTTTTCTCAAATTTACTTTTGTTCAAATATTTATTTCCTTTATAGATATTCTTTCTTATTCCTTCTTAGATAAGTAACTTTTTTGTTTTTTTTGTTTCTTCCTTGTTCTAAGGTCAGGGCAGTTGCCTAAGCATTTCACTGCATATCGTACTGTGTATGATTGTGTATGTGACAAATAAAATTTGAATTTGATTTTGAATTGAATTTGATATCTTTCATTCGACCTGACATAGTATCTTAAAACCCAAATCAACAGTTTGATGTCTAAAGCCTTCCTGTTAACACACATCAGCAGGGCTTCCATATACTGTAAGCACCAATATTGCTTTTAATCATTATTAACCTATGCTATGTTGTTGGCACAATGTAATGCTATGTAAGGTGCCACAGAGCCATGCTAATAAGAACAAGTAAGAAACATGGTGGTGGGAAATAGTGCATGAAGACCTGACCTCATCCCCACTGAACATCATTGGGATGGAACTGGAATTCTCCACATCCCTACATCAGTATCTGG
This sequence comes from Clarias fuscus, assembly GCA_030347435.1. Lineage (NCBI taxonomy): Eukaryota > Metazoa > Chordata > Actinopteri > Siluriformes > Clariidae > Clarias > Clarias fuscus. The sequence goes on along the minus strand of CM059224.1, from coordinate 8,575,619 downwards.
CCTCATTATACCTCTTGCAACTGAATGATCAAACATCCCCACAGTCACACTTCAATATCCAGTGCGAAGCCTTCCCAGAAGAGTGAGCTTATTATAACAGTGACAGGAGAGTAAACATAACGCAAACATGAGTGAAGTAGACTGGATAGATTATCTGACGTTTATAGAAAGATTCTTATACTGTGTAATTAGATAATCTAAATGATATTATATATTTTGTAAATGATACAAACAATAGATTATTACACTTATAGTATTTCGAAAATACAAAGAAACAAGAAAAAGCAATGGTACAAGAAGCCATTGACCTTATAATTCAAATTTTAGTTTGTTATAGAACTTTACAGCAACAGGAATGAAGAATATGCAGTTTAGTTCTTTTCCTCGGTGAGGATGAAAAAAAAAAAACAGCACCATGGTCATGTCATCTCAAGGTAATGGAAGCTCTGCAAAAAAAAAAAAAAAAAAAAAGAAGCTGATTAACTCTCCTCTGAGCTGGCAACCTGGCAGTATTAGAGTGCTGAGACGAGAAGCAGAGACTGGGTTCACCCTCACCATAGGGCTAAGTCAGATTAGAGTCAGATTAGAGTCAGATAGCTGCAGGTTGCCATAATCTCTTATCACAGGGAAAAGTTTGTTTTCATAGATACACTTTTTTTTTTTTTACATGAACTCTAACGTTGTATATACTGTTTACCTAAAATATTTAGTGTATGTAGAGATTCCATAGGGCAAATATTACTCAAGTAAAAGTAGAAGTCCTATATTTATTGTGTAAAAGTACAAAAGTACTCACTTTCAAATTTCTTTAAATATCAAAATACAGGGCTTGTATTAGCTCACAGTAAGCTTTTACATAGTTAAAAAAAAAAACTTGATCTCTCTCTCTGCTCACAGATTGTGCACGTGCTGTTTTAGGTATCGCAACGCCATGCACAAATGTAGTCAAGTAAAAGTACAGATATTGGCTGCATTTTGAGTGGAGTATAAGTGAAAAGTATCTTCTAATAAAATGGATTCAAGTAAAGTATATACTTAAGTACAGTAACAAAGTTAAATGTACTCAGTTTCCTCCCACATCTGATATTAGTCAATCTGGAATGCCATTAATTCATTAATGTGAAGCACATTTTAGTCAGTAGCGCTGTAGTCAAGACTGACATTGAGAAGTTCAACATGAGTCAAAAATCAAGCCTATTGTAACACTCAAGGAAAAGCCGCAAACGCACAACCATGACAACCGTTAAAAGATAGAAACAGACTAAACGCAATTTCAAATAGATTCTTTAAAACTAAATATATCTAGGATTATACACAAAGGATGTAGAACATTAGGCAGGGTCTCTTCTTGAAAACAAGAACATGAATAGCATGAAAAATAAAAATCGTCAGATCGCCAGACTTTACGATCATAGATAATGGCAGTTGGAGTTCCAGGAGCTTGGTCACAAAGATAGTCTGGTAGTAAATATACGTTCAGGGGAGCTGAATACAGAACAAACAGGCAGTGGGTGTGGTCATGATAAAGAGGAGGGCGATCAGATAAAGAAAAAAGGTGTGGAGAGAGATCTACATATAGAATACATGGTGAGAGCATGGAATTAATGAATGACGTAAAAAAAAAAGAAAAGTAAAATAAAACAGAGAATCATTACAGACTAGATTAATCTGAGTGAAGTTGGATCTTAAGCAGCTCAACGGGAGGTCAAGATTATGACCAAAAGAGAAAAAAAAATGGTTCGTTTCCAGGATAAGCTTTTCCTTCAACCAGTTGGTTTCTTTCTGGCATTGCACCATTGATTACACGCTTTTATCCAGAGGAAGAAATTAGTTCTTGTCAAACATTGTGCATTGCAAAAAAAAAAGGCTATTACTTAAGCATTACCAACTCCAGTAGACCACTACCACATTTAGAAAGACCAAGAAAAGTCCAATACAAAAAACATTTTAAGAACAGTCTTTTCAACATTTTATTATTTTAAACTCAATTTTTTAAAAAACTTTTTTGAAGTCACCATAATTTATTTATGTAGTGATTTAGTGTATCACTATAGTGTGTGTGTGTGTGTGTGTGTGTGTGTGTGACTCGTATGTAACTAGTGCATGAAAAGTGGAGTGCTATACCCAAGAGGTATAGAGAGAGAGAGAGAGAGAGAGAGAGAGAGAGTAAGCATGCTGATCTATGACCAGCGTGCATGGCATGGTGTTCTGTTCAGACTTTCGCCTTAGGATGCCTGGAGGATCCAGAGGGTACACAAGAACACAACAGCTGAAGTGACACATAGAGGAAAGGAAATGCATCTAATGTTATTCCTCTTCTTCATACTTTCACTTGTTTACTCATACAGTAAAACAGGAGTGGATTTCTCCATGCCGAAACAGCAATGAAAAAGCAAAAAAAAAAAAAAAAAATCCTTGAGTATACAAATTTTGCATAGGTCACCAGAAAATAAAAGCAAGGAGTAAAAAGTAGTAAGTAGTAAACTGTAGTATTTCCTATAGTAATCACTTTGCACTGTAGTCAACTGTAGTATTTATTATAATAATTACTACACCCTGTAGTAAACTGTAGTATTCACTATAGTAATTACTATGCACTGTAGTAAATTGTATAATTCATTATAATAATTACTAGCCACTGTAGCAAACTGCAGAATTTACTATAGCAACTACTACATCATATAGTAAACTGTTATATTTACAATGGTCATTCCAACTATAGTAAATATGACTATAGTATTTACTATACCACTTAATTAACACTGTAGTAAATTATAGAATTTATTATAATAATTACTTAATAATTAATAATAATTACTGTATTTACTATAGTACTTACTACACAAGGTAGTAAACTTTTACATTTACTATAGCAATTGCTACACACTGTAGTAATATGTAGTACTTATTATAATAATTACATCTTGTAGTAAACTGTAGTATTTGCAATAGTAACTGACAATATGCTGTAGTAAACTGCAATATTTAATACGGTAATTTTACTATAGTAATCTTCAAAAAATAGCATAATATTTACTGTAGTATTTTGTCAGTCTAGTGCTGAGCCTCAAATCTCTTTATCCTCACCATGTATATAAGAGTACTAAAGTGTTGGTGGAAATAAAGATTTCTTTCGTCCCATGTGATGAACTACTTGATATACAGTACAGCTACCCGGATTAGTTAACTAGGGCTGCGTTATTTGAGAATCGCTCCATGTTGCCATGTAATCATGACGGAGCATGTGATGTTCTTTGCGGTTCTAAGCAGAGCCGCAGCTCTTCATCATCCGATCTCGAAATCTCACTGCTTCATTATCATACTCATGAAGGTGTAAAAGCATCCTAACTATTTTTTCCTCGCCTTTTGTCTAACTCTGTCTGGTGTGAAATGCCATCTCTATGTAATGCTTTCTGATCTGTTTTCTTTCAGTTCCCATACTCCTGTCTATCCAAATCCAAAATCATCTCTCCCTGTTTGAAAGAACCTCAAGCCTCAACATCGTAATCACCAGGACTTAAACTGCAGTGCAACAAACAGTAGTTTTTCCTGAAATATGAGCCCTGTGTGCGTGACAACTAAAGTTAAAATATAGGTGAAAATGAACACAATTTGTTCTCACTAGCGCCTGCCAGACTCCTGATAGTCATTTTATCTGAACAAACTGTCAATGAAGCATCAGTCTAATTCAGCCCGCTCTATTAGAGTGCACACTGTGCCAAAGGACAACATGAGGACTTTGAGATCTACTGCTCCCTCCAATCACCTTGCAAAGGTTAATATTGATGCAAAATTAATGGACTACACATTAGGACTCTTGCCACCTCATACCTAGCTGTCAGCCATTTTCAAGGTTATTTTTGACATGTTAATGATATGAATTGAGTGACTATTAGGGCAAACATGACACTTTTTCATTTTGATGATGTCCTCGGCATTCCATTGATGCTAAGAAAATAAAATAGGGTTCCTATTTTTACATAGAGGTTTAAGATAGAACTCATTTATTTCAAATCAAGGTGAAATATTTTCTTGCTATTCATTACAGCTTAATCATATGAATTATTTTGCCTCCTCTGCTTGATAAATTAGGCTTTTTCTTTTTTCTCAGCTTGATAAGTTAGCATTTTACTCCTGCATTTTAGTGATTGGCATTCTTTAGTGGACCATCTGCTTGGCGTCAGTATTATATTAGTGGGCCTGTTGGTAAATGGCTAATGAGTTGTCTCAGGTGTGTAAAGAGCGGTTATGGGCTTCCCTTGTTTCTGAACATATAAAACATCAACCAGTGACTTCCCCGTTTTGCCCTCTGTGCCTCACATATTTCAGTTTTGCTGACATTCTTGTTTTTATGCCATCTGACTCTTACATTTTCACACATCTGATTCTTTCATTCATCCACAACTCACACTTCCTTAAGTTAATGAATTATTACGAACAGAGCCTGATTAGTAATCCAGTAACCTAGTACCTTAACCATTTGAGCCACCACTTGCCCTTCCATCTACTCTACTTAACATTGGGGCAGTGGGAGCTCAGCAGGTTAAGACCCCAAATTTCGTTGTCCTTCATTTTCCCCTTCCATACCTTCTTGACGCTCCTGTCAAAAAAGGTCTCCCTGGCTATCAGACAGGATAGGCGGATATGCCGCGATTGGAGAGTTTTAAGGGTATTTACAGTTTAGTTTTTTTTTTTTTCATCCAAACATGTGCTCTACTCTAAACACAGACCTCACAACCTCATCTCACCTTCAGTGGTATCTCAGTCTTCAGTGGTGGTACAGTAGCTCTTAAACTGTCAGCCTGTCATTCAGAATGCTGACTTCATCTCAGCTCGTCTTCTCTCCACTTTCTGGCACTGATTATGATATTTGGTCACTCCAGAGAATTCAGTGATGTTAGCTGATTTTTCTCTCACACGAACCAAGAAAAAACACCAGGGAAAACCAGGGAAAAACCAACAGGGACAGTGACCTATATTTGTGTCTTGCATCTAATCATTTGAATTGCTTACCTCTTACTGTTACCTCACTTATTAATCTTCTTCATATCATTGTTATCTGTCACTTGCTCAGCAGCATAGAAAACTTCCCTCAATCCTCTTGAGGTTCTTCCCTTCTGCTGGCACCATAGTCACTCTCCTTAAAAATCTCTTCTTGAAGAACCAACCTTAAGACAAACATCACACTTTTCTTGGTTGTACTGTTTTGACATGACCACCAACAACTGCCCTTAGATACATAAGTCAGAAAACATTCTGGATGGTGCTTTGATTTCCTTCAGATGTACCCTGGTTGATGTAACCTGGCTCTGATTTTCACAATAACAGTTCTGAGTATATCTTTCACTTGTTTAACATCTGATTACATGCCTCTACAAGTGCTGCTCTCTCCACCCTTCCCTGTCCTTCTAAGCAATCCATCTAAGCTTTCCTAACAATTGCGTGAATCAACCATCAAACCATCAAGGCATCCGTTACCTCCGTTTTCCCTTTGTTTTGCCCTTCCATAGACCTACTTGACGTTCCTGTCCAAAAAGTCTGTCTCCCTGGCTATCAGACAAGATATGTAGCGATTTGAGAGTATTAAGAGTATTTACAGCAAACTATCTCTTCAATTAAAGTTCTCCACTGCTGTGATTGCTGCCAAAATATCCTTAATTAAAATAAGGCTTGAACATCTGTTGCATGCGAGCGCTATAAGATTTTCTTTTCTCCTTAACCCTCTCCCTTCCTTAACTGCCAATAATTTTGTCACAATACAGGATCCCCAGAGCAGATTGGGTTACCCATTCAAGCTTCTTGCCTTCTCATCTACTTAACATTGGGGCAGTGGTAGTTCTTAGCATCAGGTTAAGACTAAGGTTAAGCATTACTAATAAAGGTTAGCAGTTTAAGCCTCAGCTCAACAAAGTTGGCAATGTTTGGCCCTTGAGAGAGACTCTTACTCCTTTCTCCTCTTAGACACTGTATCATGGTGTATCATGCCAGCTTTCTATCTGGCATAGGCAAAGAAAATAATTTGACTGTGCAGTAATGTACATTACTTAGGCACCATGTTATACAGTGGAACCTCGGATTGCGAGTAATGTGGTTTACGAGTGGTCCGCAAACCGAGCTTTTAAGCATTAAGATTTTTAATACATTTTTTTATTTGTACTTTTTTTAAAGGTAAAGTGCAGATTAATTTGTTTTATTTTCATTTTATTAGATTGTATTAATTATTTTTATGTATTTATTTTTTGGGGCTGTGGAATGAATAATATGAGTTTTCATTATTTCTTATGGGAAATGATGATTTGGTTTACGAGTATTTTGGAACACGAGTCCACTTCCGGAACGAATTATGCTCGTAATCCAAGGTTCCACTGTATTTAGTACAAATGTTGTTATATATGTTTATCATGTCTGAATTATTATGTACGCTATACATTATTTCAAAACATACCTTAAAAATTAATAAATGAATAAAACATTACAGAATAATATTTTCCTGTATTTTCCAGCAAACTCAATAAAACCTAAAAGCTGTTTTCTTTACAGAACAATGCAAAAGTCTTGGGCACATAGGGAAAAAAAATCCAGAAGCAAAGATGCCTTCAAAAACATTCCTACATAAAATAAACTTTTATAAAGAACACTAAATAGTCAAAAAAATAAACACATTTTATATTTGTGAAATGTGAAAACAATCTTAGATCCTGATATATGCAGTTATATAAGTAAAACAGCTGTTAGGTTGTTATGAGAGTTCTCAAATATATGCCGGAAATATTCTGGTTACTTTCTCACACATGCTCCTTTCTATTTTCATGCAAAACTCAGGAGCTTACATTAGGTATTTTTTTTGTGTGTGGCATATAATACATTGCTTTCTTTACAGGAATGAAAATATTCTTCTGTAATGTTATTTCTTTATTAATTCATTTTTTAATTATGTTTAAAAATAGTGAATGGTTTTGTACATGATAATGCAGCCATAATACGCATATATAATATAATTTGTACTAAGGATACTATGGTGCCTAAGTCTTTTGCACAGTCCTGTATATGTGACAAATAACGACATAACGTAATATCAAACATAGAGAAAGACAAATAACAAAGGCATAATATCTACTTTTTTACAGAACAGATTCTGCTGCCTTTTTGTTTAACAATCTGTCCCTGCTGGATCCCATCCTTCTGCCATACTGCAGACAACTTTACAAGTCCTCCTTCCTGTCATCACTTCCATATGTAAATCACTCCGTAACATCTGGTCGGATACTGACTAACTTCAAGGCAGCAAGTACAACTCCTGAAAAAGCTTGCACTTGACACCTTAGACATCAAACCTTCTGGCTAGTATCACTTGTCTCCTTCTTGAACACGCTGTACATATTTAGTCATGTGTTCTTCGCCCTGAGAAAAACCTCCGGGATCCTAATCTGGCTTCAAAGTTCAAATCTTTCAAAGTAGAGTGGAAACAAGTTTCTTTTTTCCAAACCCATGAAACATGGGCGGCATGGCTTGCCTTGTATCTGGACAGACAGTCATATCAAGTGACCTGAAGGGCATCAACATCTCCTTTATGTAGACTCTCCATTGGTGTCCCGCAAGGCTCAATGCATGGTCCTTTTCTATATACCACTTATACCTGCTTCCTCAGTCAGGATATGCGAAAGTGGCATTTCATACCATTACTTTGCTTATGACACTCAAATCAACCTTTCTATTTCTCCCTCAAACACTCACATTTCAGCTCGTATCTCAGCATGTCTGGCAGCTAATGAATGGCAGCTCATCATCTGAAATTAAATCCCAGCAAAAATGAGATGCTGTATATCCCTGGAGATACATGTCTGCATCAGGATTTTTTGCGATCTCGCTTGAGAACTTGTATCTCACGCTATCAGACAATGCACACGACCTTGGTGTAATTCTGGACTATACACTATCATTCTCTTTTCATATCGCTATCCCTGTCTTTGGAATGGTAGCTACTGTATACCATCTATTTTTGTTCCATGGAGTCTGCTCAGGTGGTTGCTACGTTCCTTTAGGTTTTTTGAACATGGTGTCAATATGATAGTATAAAAATTCAATTAAATATCAATATACTGTATGTATTGTACAGGTTCCCTAAATCACAATATTAAATGCTCACCAAAATAGTATCTCCATTTGGTTTGAAAAGCAGCAGTGAGTTACACTGGGCTGCTATCAGCTGTGTTCAATCTGTGTGCTGTGTGTCATGGGTGTGTATCAGGGAACCTACAGGGCAAAGCACAGTACTCCTATTACATATCACCCCCAACCGCAAAAGACTAACTCAGTGCTGATAACACCTCGAGAGGTGAGAGACACTGATCATAGACACTGATATACGCTTGGGTCTCTCTCTCTCTCTCTCTCTCTCTCTCTCTCTCTCTCTCTCTCTTTCTGAAACACACACATGCACTGCTTCCCTTTTGGTGTATATGTGTAGTCACTTATGATTCCTGTGTCTCTTCGGAAAAACAAACAAAAAATAATCCTATAACTTTTGTGTTGGCATAGGAGCACACTGACAGCTGTAGAGAGAAAGAAAGAAAGAAAGAAAGAAAAAAAGAAAGAAAGAAAGAAAGAAAAGGAGACGAGGTTGAGGTTCTAATGCATTCTCTGTAAATATTAGATGAGGTTCAGCTTTTAATGGAAGATAAAAGCTAAAAAGCAGTAGTAATGGTTTTGGGGGAGCTCCTCAGGAGAATATACGTTCCATGATCATGTTCTGCAGAACCTTGGAGCCTGAAGATCAGCATCCTGAGATGGCTTACGTTTCATCATACGATCCTACTGTATCTTATGCATGCCTTTCTTCCTTTTTATGGCATGGCAAATCTGTTTGTGCAACATAAAAAAATGTCTGTTAGCGTTTGTAGTTTTAATTCCAGAGGAACTGCAGGTTGCAGATTATGGTGCTAACGGCTAACTGATGTCCTGTTAAGAAACAAATAGATTTGTTCAATCAGTGCTATCAGTTGCATCGACATGGCATCGACATGTCTTACAGAGCACTATGATGCTTTTTTTTCTGCGCAATCCTCAAGCTAAGGTACACAAGCCTAGACTGAATGTTAGGGTGTCTGTGGAGGAGTTTGGCTGATCAATTTCTGCTTGAGTGCATATTATTGCAAGAAACTTTCCTAGAAATAGGTCATTGGTTGCTGTCAGTGTCACTTTGTCAGGGGTAACCCCTAAAGGGCGCCTAGCGCCCAGAGACATTGTGTTTGTAGTTCGTTTAGTTTAACTTCATTTCCCAGTGTGCAACTCGGTCAGGTGACATGGGCGCTCACCTGAAACGAGTTGGTCATTAGTTTCGTTATAAATAGTCTGTTCAAGTTTCAGTTCGTTGTCTTGCATCTATTGATTTAATGTGGTATATGTCTATCCAGTTTAGTTCGTGTCTCCCGGTGTCTTTATACATGTTTTAAGACCTGTTTGGTTTTTATTATTAAAGTATATTTGTTTGTTTAATTTCCCTGGCTTTTTGTTATAATAAAACATCATTCCGTTAAAACACCTTGGACCTCTGCGTTTATGCCTCGAACCCTAAAACATGACACACTTAAAAGAAAAAGTGCTTATTATATTTTTAATTAATTTAAACTTGACAAAATATCCTATAAATTCTTAGTAAATGCATGTGGCCTACATTTGTAAAAAAAAAAAAAAATATATATATATATATATATATATATATATATATATATATATATATATTTATTTATATATTCAGTATATATATATATATATATATATATATATATATATACACTAATATATATATATACATATATATATATATATATACACTAATAATATATATATATATATACACTAATATATATATATATATATATATATATATATATATATATATATATATATATTCAGTATATATATATATATATATTACTGTTGACCTTTTACTTGAAATGCTCAGTTTATACAGGCAAACCTTATATGATTTTATCAGAGAAAAGCATGCAAAAACTACAGCTCCCCCTTAAGGAGAGTCATCCACCTGCTAAATTACCTGCTAAATATGATCTCTGACATCAAATCAAGATGATTTGAGTTCTGCATATATTTAGATTCCTGGTTCAATAAGCTCTGTTTCGATACAAAGTTTATTATTGTATCTTGTCCGGTTGCTGAGATATGGCCAGTGCGAGTTTGTTTAAGAGGATAGGCTTAAAAAACTCAGTTGAAATCCTATTTTTTTAATATGTAAATGAGGATTCCATGGCATGTAAGAAAGAGCGAATGCTCAGCCTCATTTTGCTTTCCCTTAAAAACGACTTTGACCAGCAGTGCGGTTTTGTAGCAAGAAAATGCATGTTTTTCTATCACAACTGGAGTAACCAGCTTGGATAGTGTTCATTAAAGTGCTTTAAAACAAACAATGTTTAAGATTCAATTCTGTCGAAGGATCAGGAAGATGAAATATTTACAGTATCAACCGACTTAGCAAAACTGAAAATTTCACCTATTGGCAAAACTAACCCCACTATACGACTAATTCTATCCACAGACATGGGAGGCATGAAGCTCCTCCCACAGGACATGCATGAGGCTATACCCTGGATGATGTCAATGCATCACATTGCACAAGCATATGCACATTACAGGCTTTTTGTCTGCATGCACATTGACCCGAAGCAGGACTCGAACCTCCACCTCTATAGGCACGCGGCCACAGTATTAACCACTATGCAACCATATTATTATTATTATTATTATTATTATTATTATTATTATTATTATTATTAAATATGAATCCTACATTCCTCAAGTTCATAGTGTAATTTGTCTAATCTAAAAAAGAAATGCATTACAATTATTTTTTATTTGCTTGTTTGCACATACCTGTGAAATTTCCTAATAAACTTAGACCACGACCGAGCAGTTATTAAGGATACTGTAAATGCATGCTCCAATGCTCTTTGTTTGCCCCGTGAGCTTCCTGTTTGACTTCCCGCTCACACCTGCACAAAAGTAAATTCCCCTGCTCATGCAAATTTTTTGTTGTGTCTCATGGGACCATGGGATCTCAGTCCCCGTGCACACCTCTAGCCTCAACCAGACCAGATGCCCGGTGACTTAAAAATAAAAATCTAAAAATCTTTCTTGTACTTGTTTAAAAAAAAAAAAAAAAGCAATTTATTCTTCCCAAATAATGTATTCGTATTTGATCACTAATAACCCAAACTCATCTCGTGTCCGTCCTTGCGCCTGTAGGAAACATGGATTTCTTCACTGGTTCAGATATGTCATCACTTCCACACCTGAATTGTCCCTTTTCATCTCCAGAACTCTTAAATACCCGAGTGGAATACATCCATAAATAAATATATTCTCGGTGCCAGAGGAAAAAGCTCACACACAAGGGAGGAAATCTTATTAACAGATGGTGCTTTTTTGTGACAGCAGTCTTTGTAACTTGCTGTGAACACAGTTGTTCAAGATGAGTACTGAGCAATCTTTTAAGAAATACCTCGCTTTGTTATTCATCATCTGAGACCGGAGCATTGTCTTGCAGTCTAATCCCCACTTACAAGCGTTTTCTTTACCAAAGTTTCGTCAACATGGAATGCCACACTCCTGTAGATCTTACCGGGTGTGATAATCATGTCAGCTCATTTCATTTCAGCACCATCATTCCCCCAGCATAAACAAGCATTTGTTACAGAGAATATTTTCAGCTGTATTGCAGAAAAAGACCCTGTATCTGTAAGTGTTTTTATACACTATCTGCACATGGTTTCTGTCTTAATCTTCTGATTGTATCAGAATCTAGGAATGTCCTCTTCATCAAGGTAAAGATTCTTTTGGTAATGCATCCTGCCAAACACAAACTGCAATCAACTGAATTCACAATTCTGAATTCTGGATGGTAGAATGTCTATCTACCATCCCTTTCGGAGAGTCTTTGAGGACAATAAAATCCAGACTTTCTCTTTGTCTTTCTTTGATTTTCAGTCTCATTTCACATTCCTAATTTTGAGCAATTCTACAGTGTAAATCTTTATAACCTCAAATGCCATGACCTATTTTTTTACACATTAAATTCCTACCAAAAGACTCCATCATCCATCCATATAGGAACCTCTGTAGTCCAACTAGGGCCTGTGGAGGCCAATGGTGACCATTGTATTTATTCCCATTTTTATGACTGTGGTAGGACCGCCAGTCAACATTCACATGCACAAATCTGGGAACACGAATTAACCTAATCTGCATGTCTTCGGACTGTGGGATGAAACCGGAGTGCCCGGAGGGAACCCACCAAGCACGGGGAGGACATGCAAGCTTTTGAACCCGGACCCAGCCACTAAACCACCGTGCTGCCGCGACACTACTACTACTTTTTAATAATATTAATTAAGACCGAATCATCTAATATTTTCTAATTAAATTTGCACTCACATCAGATGAGTGCAAGTTGCTTAATGATAAACAGATGTTTTTAGTCATATTTCATTAAACACACTAATACACTAATGTGGTATTCGCGAAAGGTTAAACATTCAAAATATTAACTCTAATTAGTGTAGTAATCTGATGAACCACATAATCTTTCCTCAATATTTTTTCTCAAATGAAAGGCAAATAAAAATGGTAATGGGTTTTGATTTTTGTTAGCTGATTGTTCTTCTAAAATAGAAGAAAGGAAACATTTTTAATGCATAATTTAGTAAGATTTATCGGCCTGAAAAAATGATGGGATTGCAAAAACCATTGAAAAGAGTAAAAGTGTTTGGAAAAATTCAATTCATTCAATTTTACTTGTATAGAGCTTTTAACAACAGTCATTACAAAGAAGTTTAACAGGAACAGAATTCTTAGAATAGAACATGAAAACGAAACCTTGAAAATAATCAGACTCAAAAGTCGGATTATTATAATCGTAAATATATCTCTTCTATTACTGTGTGAGTTCGAATGTGCAATTGTTAAACAGGAAATGTGTTTTACTTGATATAAAGTCCAGTAAGATTGCCAACTATGCAGTGATGGAGACTTTGATCAGAAACGGACTTTCTCACTCACCCACCTGTGCAGGGTCGAATCCAGGAATGCAGGAGCCTATCCCAGGGGACTCAGGGCACTAAGCAGGGTGCACCATGGATGGAGTGCCAATCTATTACCGGCCACAGGCACACAAGCACTTACACACACACCACAATACCTGGAGGAAACCCACTAAACATACTGTAGGAATAACATACAAACTCCATGTATACAGACTCAAATGTAAGACTCGAATCTCAAACCTTTTAAAGATGCAAGGCCACAGTACTAACCAGTACTAGTAGAATGGGGCCTTGACAGTTTAGGTGCTTAATTTTATCATTAAACATTTTGACCTCATTTTCAATCATATTTATTTATAATATGCCTAAATTAAGTAAGTTGATTTAGTGCCTAGAGTCATTGGAGTTGTAACAGTGGACAAATGGTACATTCATTCATTCATTCATTCATTTGCTCATTCATTGACTATACCAGTTGATTCTGTATACAGGGTTGCGGGTGCTTGCAGCCTATCCCAGGAGACTTACTGTAGGGCATAAAGCAAAGTACACCCTGGACGGGGTGCCAATCTATCACAGGGCGCACACACACTCACAAGCTCATTCACACACAACAAGCAATTTGGGAACGACAATTAGTCTCACCTGTTTTTGGACTGTGGGAGGAAACCAGAGCAAACTGCATGCACACAGACCAGAGGCGGGAATCGAACACCGTTCTAAGCACTAAGCCACTGTGCCACCTACAAATGATACATGCTCAAGCAAAATATTACAATACTAACTCAATGTTTACTTTTAATAAATATTTACTTAATAATTAATAGAATCGCACATTGTGTTTGAGTTGATGCAATTATATGTAGTACATTAAAAGCTTATTTAACCAGAAATGTTATAAAGCATTTTAAACTCAGAAATGCTCCTTTTTAATGAATATAAAACATGTCTCTCAAACAGAATAGTTCAAACGGATTGAAAGCAGTGTCTCACTTAGAATGCAGACTCTCTCTCATGCTCTCTCTCGCTCACTGTCTGTTTTTTCATACATATTTTCTTACATATCAGGCCCCTGGCTGCAGAGAACGCTGGGAGGATGCAACAGAAATAATGCAAATTGATTCTCTCTGAAGTCAGATCAAATTAGATTAGTCAGATTAGTCAGATAACAATAGCAACTTATTCCTTTAAACGATGTTTACTGCATTTCTCTTCCTGTAAAAGTTGTGTTAGTTACATTGTTGTGCTCAGGATTACACATCAAAAACACATTGGAAAAGATTCTTCAAACCAGTACAGTATTTTGTAAAAAAAAAAAAAAAAAAAGAAAGAAAGAAAGAAAGAAAGAAAAAAAAGACATGTTTATTTATTTATTTATTTATTTACGCATTAATTTATTTCAAATAGAAGTGCAAGCCATGCACTTACTTTAAGCACTGCAATACCAACAACAAAAGCAAAATAGTAGAACAGAATAAAGGTATTATGTACAGTATAGTGTATTTTTGCACAATATTCCACACATTGCACAATCATTGCAGACTTTGGGACATATATCTGGTTTTGTACTCTACTCTGCATACATAGGTACAGTCTATTTGTTTACAGTCTATTTGTTTACAGTATTACAGTTTTGTTGTAATTTTTTTCAATGCTGCTTTTAAAATAGTTTTTATTGTATCATATATTCCTATATACATAAAAAAAAAAGAGACCATTGCAATGGTCAGCAAATGTCATCAAGAGGAAGGTGGAGGGTCATTAACCATTAAGCAAAACTGAGCTGTTTGCTTTTTTTTGCAAAATGAGGTATAAAGTTATCCGTTATTAATGTGAAAATTTGATGGAGAGCCAAAATTACATAAAAGCTGCAATTGCAAATCGGGTTACTCCACCAAATACTGATTTCCTCATGTTACTTAGCCAAAGCATTAACACGATTTGTTTACAAATTATTAGCATTTTGTTTTATTTGAGTTATTAAAGCTCCGCAAATACCGCATGATCTTGGGTTATTTTGATGAGTTGTAATGATGTAAGTTCCTTTAAATATACTCTTTGAATAACAATAGTTACATTTTGAATTTAGGGGAACATTGTTCATCTCATCAATACATGCACCTGTAAGAAAGATTTTTTACACATCTGTGTATATATATATATACGTATATAGTTTTTTTAAATAGGTTATCGTTCATGATAGCAATATGGCATTACATTTTTTACAGCAAAGGAAAATTAAAAGAGAAGAGAGAAACATGTTTCTTTAATGTGCATATGATAAATTTGAACTTGAACTATAGAACGATGTATAGTTTGAATAATGTATAGTTTGAATAATGTATAGTTTGCAAAGAAAAGGAATTCCAATGGTCATTAAACAAACTTTAGGCTTTTAGGTAAAAAGTGCTGGCCAAGGCGTAACCTGAAATCTGAGACCTGAAGCAGGAAGAACTTTAATCTGAAAGTGTTTCAGCTGTAACTCAAAAAGGAATTGCGTGTGAAAGAGGATACCGCTCCCCAAAAGACCTGATCCATGCATAAAGGTTTTCTCCTTCATTCTCCTTCTCAAGGTTGGAAGATGGACAAGTAACTCTCACCATCCAGACGATCACTTTACTCGCTTAATGACTTACTTACTGGATCACTTGACTACTTACTTACTTACTTATCTTGTTAATAGTTGATTGAGATTGACAAATACGTGTTTAACTCATGTTTTCTTCAGGCTTTGAGTTGATGTTTCAGTCACAGAAATTATTTTAATTTATTCATCCAAACATGTCAAGTTTCCCTTGCCAGTGTGCTTTATGCAGAGTCATGCTGAGTCAGAGAGGTTAATTGAGCTGTGCTGATGTTTGGTGAGAGGAGGTGAAGCAGACACAAAGCTGTTTACCGAAATAAGCACAGATACCCAGTTTGTGTTGAACAGTCAGACAGGGCAAATTGTTCAATCATTCTACAGGGTGTCTCAGAAGTAACTGTGTGGTTAGTGTGGTATGTTCTTTCTAGGAGGAAGTGTGGGAGTGCAAATTGCTTTTCAGAAGAGTTATTTCTAAATACAGGTTAGGACACAGAGTAATAGTAGAGTGTACAAACTAACTGCTAATGGATACTGCTTGTAGAGTGTTGCTTTGGACTTCTGGCGTAAGCCAAATATTCCAAAAGACCAAACCTCACCACTGCACGAGCCACGTGAGGAGGCATGACACGAGGTGATATCAAAAAGTTTTGCGATGTACCCCCTCAAACACCATAAAGCCTGGCAGTAGAACTCGCTGTTGACAGTCTAAAGTTGAAAAAGACAATGAGCATGCACTTGGTCGACCTGTCTCACCTTTTACATGATCTTCCACTGTGAAGACTGTTGCTTCATCTCAGGGTCATATTCCCATACACTTGAGTTTGGTCACCAGTAATGAACCTCGACATGAATGTCGGATCATCCACGGGACGCTGATGGAATTCTTGTTCCTTCTGCTCCTGGGTCGGCAGCCTGGGGACGAACTTGGCAGCAGCACGGTGCATGTTCAAATCACACGTGAGTATTGCCTAGATTGTTCCGTATGCCACACTGACAATGGCAGCAGTGTTTTGAATTGTTCTTTGATGATTAGCATGCACAAGTTACCGGATGGTTTTGATATTTTGGGGGGTTGAGCTCGTTTAAGGACTTCAAGCATGGGTGCCCCTCTAAACACCTCAGACTCATCAAATCATGTCAAACGTTGCTGGGTTGTTTTGTTGTTTTTTTTTTGCTGTTCCACCCAAAAAATTTCACTTCACTTTTTTGTTCTAACTTGCTGCTGTTCATGATGAAATAGCAGATGTGGTAACGCACATCGTCAGAATAGCACCAGTTGCACAGCTCTCGATGTACACAGGACGGTGTCTTTTGGCACACTGACTTATGAAGGTCTGTGCTCCCTGTTACTATGCTGCAGCCGTGTGCTGCCATCTGTTGGCATGTTACAAAACATGGAGGTGCCAATTCTGCAAGTCGAATGGCGAAGATATCAACCACTTTGCGCCATCACCAACCAGAACATTGGTGCCTGTGAATGTGACTGTTTCTGACCACCTAGTCAAACGCTCTGTTCATTTAAGTCAACACAGTTTGTTCAAACAACACTTTAACCACATTATTTGTTTTACATGGACACCATGCGAGGCTACTAGTGGAAATTGACTCTGTGCACCAATGGACAGAAGGAGTTACAGTATGATAGGGATGCATGGGTCCATGTCAACCATGTCCATCATGTCATTGTTGGTTATTTTGAAAAGGGGATAAAGATTATAAAGAAAATAATATATAGAATAATAATATATATAGTGATTATATATATACAGTGAATAGAATGATGGTATACAATAAATAAAACAATAAATCTGTTTGAAGTACATCTGTCTGTACATTTGAAAATGTATCTATCTCTGTGTAATTGTTGTGGAGCACTCAGTAAGAACTTGCATGTCTCCTTCTGACTTACCAACAAGGACTAATATGGCTAAGAATTTGGACCAACACAATACAAATATTTTTACCATCAAAAAATCATGTTCCAACCACAACTGATGGGTTGAGACAAGACTAGCAATGTATACTGTACATCAACCCAAATCAGAAGTAACTGAAATGAGAACATCATTGTACAGGATGTAGGGTGGGTTTTAACTAACCCACATTTGTGGGCAGTGCTATAAGGCATAGTGTAAGAGTTTTGTCACTAATTTAAGCCTGATCACCATTTGTGGACTACTGTATTAAACCAAGGGAGTTCTTAAATTAGGATGCTGTTGCTGCTGTTAAAACATTTCTCACACATTCTGCAAGTGGAATCAAATTATATCAAACTTGTAACTTGCCAGCTTTTAACCTCTCGCTCTATGAAAGAAGAAAAAAATAATAAAACAGGAGAATAAACTGATGGTGCACAGGGTGTTGGGCTTCCCTTCATTCTGCCTGCTCTGGGAATATTCATGCACCACTGATTGCTTGCAGTGATGCAGCTGTATCCTCCTGGAAGCCAGGATGGTGAGAATATTGATGAGTGCATCTCTCTCAGTGGAAAGGGAAATAAGACGAAATGCTTATCGTGTGTGTTTTATCTCTACAGTGTCTATCTTAGCAGTGGGTTTTCTTATTGTATTGTCAGGTACAGCCTAAAGATCACTTGATCTGGTTTGCCACGATTTCAGCATGGAGTCCAACTTAAGTTGGTTCTTGCATGGACTAAACTGGAAAAGGGGTGCAGATTAAACTGTACTGTTGTGTGCTTTTGATGCTGCCTTCACTAAGACTGGTGGTTTAGGGATGTCATGGCCTAAGATCTTTAAAAAGCTTGGAGAAAGAACTAGGGGTATGGTTATCTTGTGCCTTGAGACATATACTGTATATTAAGATTAAATTATTTATCACATATACCTTACAGTACAGTGAAAAAATTTCTTGCATATCCCAGTTAGGAAGCTGGGGTCAGCCAGGATACAGCACCCCTGGAGCAGATAGGGTTAAGTACCTGGTTCAAGGGTTCAACAGTTGAAGCCAGGGCTTGAACCCACAACCCTCAGTAACCACAGCCTGAACTGAATGAGCCACCACTGTCCTAAATATCACTCACTCACTCATCATCATCTATACCACTTAATCCTGTATTCAGGGTCACGGGGGCCTGGAGCCTATCCCAGGAGACTTAGGGCACAGGGGGGGGGGGGGGGGGGGCACACACACATTCACACACTACAGCCAATTTGGGAACGCCAATTAACCTAACCTACATGTCTTTGGACTGTGGGAGGAAACCGGAGTACCCAGAGGAAACTCACCAAGCACGGGGAGAACATGCAAACTTCATGCAGACAGAGACGGGAATCGAACCTGGCCGGGAATCAAACCCGGACCCTGGAGGTGCAAGGCGACAGTGCTAAACACTACACCAACGTGCCGCCTGCTCTAAATTTTTAAATGATTAACTTATTGATTAAGGGAAAAAAGCTTTGATGTTGATCACACTTTCATCTTCTCTGCACTGTTTCTGACACAGTCACCTGGTCCACTTCCAGCTCCTTTGTTTGGTTAAGGCCTGGTTACTAACACCACATCAAACCCCACCCAGCATCCATACCCGGAATCACAGAGGAACTGATCAAGGATGGTGGGGCAACTGTCCTGATCCAATATTCCAGGAAAAGTAGAGACATACTCTTGAACATACCACTAATACAGTATATGCTAATTAAACATCCTATTCCAGATGTAGTCTTCTTCGCTGTTATAACAACCTTGTCTGTTCTAGGAAAGCTGTCCAGTAAATTTCAAAGCAAGGCTCTGGGCACTTTCCAATTCAGCCACAAGAGCATTAGTGAAGTCAGGCACTGCAAGAGTATGAGTGTGATGGTCAGGTGTCAACAAACGTTTGGCCAAATAATGTAGATTATACATATCTTTCAAAATGATGACAGTCCCCAGTGGCATACACGATAATATCACTCATTTACTGTCTAACGCTTTAACCTGTATACATGGTCTTGGGGGGGCCTGGAGCTCATCCCAGGAGAGGCGGGGTACACTCTGGACAGGGTTCCAATCTATTGGAGGACACATACACACATACAGTAGGCTCATTCACACACTACAGGCAATTTGGGAATGACATTTAGCCTCTCTCTGTCTTTGGACTGTGGGAAGAAACTCGAGTACCTGGAGGAAACCCACCAACCCGTGCAAACCCCATGCATACAGACCCACAGCAGGAGTCGAACCTGGAAGCTGGAGGTCTAAGGTGACAGCGCTAACCACTACACCACCATGCTGCAAGACGATAATATCACCAAACTCTATTACAGCAAAGTTGCTTTTTTTTGCAGATTAAGTCTATGTACATTGAACTGGAAAGGACTTAAAACCACACAGTGAGATCACCATGCTGTGGTAATTGCATAGCCTTGTGCCTGTGTAATCCAACACTAGGAGATCTCATCACTTCAGGATCTATCATGATACTGTGCTCTATTTTAGGGGCAATCTGGTATGCAACTGCAATCATTAAAAGCTTGCATGTCTCTTAATAAAGGCTTGAACTTGAACATTTTATTAAGAGGCTTTAAAGCGGTGCGATGTGTATCCTTTCAATCACCAACTGATTAACTTATTTATACACTAAGCTATATATATTATAATTTATATAATATTAATACTAATCATTTATAATCTCAGTTTTATTTTAAATCACTTTTCTCAACTTTCATAATTTATCTTTATGATGCTGCTTAGATTCTTCCTAGTTTGTATTTATAGTAGTGTCTTCTTATTTCTATAGAATCTGCAGGTCTACAATTCAATTGCAGTATAAAAAAATAAAAATAAACAATTAAAAAAACACACAATTTACCAGATGAGTCTACAAATTTAAAGCTGCAATTTAAATCATTTTAAAGAATCTTTAAATCAAAAGATGCTATATTTTAATGTCAAATATCCCATTATGAATCTACTCATCTTTCTTGCAGCAAAAAGAAAGTAATTTGATCTCAGTCCATTGTAAGGCATGAAACATAATTGCACATTTTTATAGCCGGAGCATGAGATTCAGAGTATGATAATAAAAATTAATAAAATAATAAATTGAACATTAAAAAACACATTTGTGCTAGCAATAAATGTCAAGATAGACTCTTTCGGCTGTCTGTAGAGACAATATCTGAGTGGGTCAAAACTTTAGATCAATGATTACAATTAATCCTTTGTTCTCTCTCTCTCTCTCTCTCTCTCTCTCTCTCTCCAGAAATCCAAATCTAAATATATAAATGTACATCCTTTTCTCATTTTTTGCACCAAACCACTGCCATTATGACTGTCATAGCAAAAGTTATGGACTCATAAGAATGCTTTTTTTTATCTGAAAATGCCTGGATATAATTTATATGCAAATGAGCTCCTTGAAGTAGTTTATTTGTCAGCAAATTATTGGTCGGATTGAGAAAGAAGGAAGGGGGGGGGGGACGTATTGCTGCAGCATGAGTCAAGAAAAAAGTACCCAAAAAACAGAAAAGTCAACATAAATGCCTGAGCCGGGAGCCTTGAGGAAAGTATCATAGCTTTGAAGTATAAAACTAATGTTTCAGCTCCAAATTAGACAACCAAATTACTTTAGGGAAGAGGAAAAAGCAAGTGATTTGAAAAACACAGACAATGCGCTTGTTATTGTGAGAAATGTGTTTGATTTTGTGGTTGGATAAGGCAGAGGTAAATGAATACATTAAAGGATAAAGAATAATAATTAGACTTTTAGCTAAAAGCTTTATAACCTTGAGGTCCCCTGGCATTGATAACACATATTACAAATGCACAAGTCTACCAATCATCTATAAAGGACCTAATATACACCTAATTTATTTCCTTATAACAGCCATTTCATGTTATCAGCACAGTTTGGCAAAGTATGCAAATCCTGTACTTGAGTAAAAGTAGACATACCCTAGAAAACAATACTCAAGTAAAGGTAAAAAAATAAAGGTACTTCTATGAGTAGTTTTACCGCATCATATTTTTTACTTTTACTTGAAGAAACACTACTCTTACTCTGATACATTCGGCTACATTCGACTTATTACTTTTCTAACCATTTATTCTACACATGCAGCCAGTAGATCAACCACCTGACTGTTTCACCAATCAAACGCAGCAACAATAATCACATGACTCCATTTGGACAATCAGGTCTTCAGTCGGTGTTCTATTAATTCATCCTACCTGTGAATTCGTCTCAAACCCCCAGCCACTGGATGTAGTGCCGGACCCAAGCCCGGATAAAATGAGTGGGTTGTGTCATGAAGTATCCGTCGTAAAACCTGTGCCAACTTGGATAGGCCACTGTAGCGACCCCTTGCCTGCAGCAGCTGAAAGGCCAATAACATATAAAATATTATTATTAGAATTTCTAAAAAAAAAAATTAATAAATCTGACATTACGATTGAAACAGTTACTCAGTACTTGAATAGTCTTTTCACTGAAAACTTTTTTACTTTTACTTGAGTAAATTTTTTGCCCACTATCAAAAGTACCGAGCTTGTAGTACCCCACAGTAGCCTCAAAGTCATAGTAAAATACTTCTGAATTAGAAAACTTCCCTAATAATGTGTAAAAATAATGTGATAAATTTAGGTGTAACGGGATTCTTTTGCATTCTTTCTGCAGTCTGATTCCACAATTACTTTCAGAGGGCAATTATTATACCCCAGTGGGCGTGTTGTATATTAAGATATAAAATGAACGATCCAAAATATATCTAAAACATTTACTTAAGAAAAGTACAATGTGAAATATGGGGGCACTGGTGGCTCAGTGGTAGGTGTTTCGTCTGTCATGCGGAAGATTCGGCTTCAATTCCCAGTCAGTGCACAAACCCAGCCATTGGATGCAGTGCCTGTCCCAAGCCTGGATAAAATGGGAAGGTTGTGTCAGAAAGGGCTTCGGGCATAAGACCTGTGCCAAGATTGTATGTGCGGACCAGATGGCCCGCTGTGGTGACCCCTTGCCGGGAGCAGCCGAAAGGCCAACATCACAGTGATGTCTCAAAGGGTTAAGATTGTATGTTACTGGATCAGAAGGTTATGGGTTCAAGCCCTAGCATTGCCAAGTTGCCATTGTTGAGTCCTCAAGCGAGACCCTTAACCCTACCTGCTCTAGGGGTGCTGTATCCTAGGTGCTCCTGTGCTCGGACTCCAGTTTCCTAACTGGGATACGTGAAAGAAAAATCTTTTCACTGTGCTGTAAAGTACATCTGACAAATAATTTAATCTTAATCTTGGGTACAGTAAACAAGTAAATGTACTTAACTTTCACCTCTGGTTGTCAGAGCACAGAATCAGGGGTTGAGTTTGATTGTCTTTTTAGTTTTTCTAGCTTGTCTACAAGCAAGATAAATTTTTTTATTTTTTTTATTCATTAGAGTGTGAAATGCAACAGAAGACAATACAAATAAATGCAGTTGGCAGTCCGCACAAAATATTTGCAAAGGCTAGGTAAAAAATTAATAAACAAAAAGGAAAAGAACCAATAAAGCTGTAAAACCCAATAAATACAAAGAGTAACCACATCAAAGATTGTATTTCATAGAATATGCATCAAGGTATAAAGCGAAATACAGTAAGAAAAAAAGGAGTAGCCAAACAAATATTTTTTAATAGGACAAAAAACGTTATATGTCCAAAAAAATGGCGACACCTGACTATCATAACTATTGCAGAAACAAACAATTGTATAATATATTTGTGTATACTGTAACAATTTGCTTTAAGATGTCTCTGCTCCAGCCTGACGATGATCCTGCTTACAAAGAGAGCTCCTTTAAGGTACAGTATGGTGTGTTATGGTTGGAGAGGAAGAACTCAAGGCCCCAAACACCAACCGCACCCCATACTGTACTTCCTCACCAAACCATGCCTGACCTCATTAATGCATTAATGGTCACAGTTACACTCCAAAATCAAATGCAGTATGATGTTCAACATGCACCAAGTTTTTTCCATGTAGTTTAATTAATGAACTCACTTAATGATTTCACTAATATTATTTACATTCACCTCAACTGGCAGCTTGGGGATCAACAAAGTGCAAGGGGGTTGGAATTTTTAATCCGGTTAGCTAAATGAACAGGTTCATATTAATTGATGTTAGTTTAAATGTCAGGGACAGGAAAAGTCTTCAAATGTCAGTGCACCGCGGTAAAGTTCAGACAGGGATGAAATTTCATGGGCCAATAGTGATAATATTTCAGATTTAATTAAGGATCGTATGTGTATATAATCTTTTATTTGTCACCCTGTTTTTGATATTTTTTTCCCCTTTAATGAATTTAATTTATGATGTACAATCATCAAGTTGTTCATATAGGTTTATTATAGGTATTCAGATGCACATAGACTGTAGATGTACAGTAGGTGTGCAGTCTGTTTCTGAAAGGTGTTTCAGGATGTTCCGCATCGTTCATGTCGCTGTAATCGCCTTTGGATTACTTGACAAGGATTTGTTTAAGATTTGTGAAGGCTTCTTATGGCAAAATTTTATCTAGATGAAGTTAGTACAGTAGTTGTGACATCCGCACCCATGGAAAAATCCTTAAATTGCAATGAACTCTAAAATTCCATTAAATTCGCAGTATGTCCAGGTGAAAATATTGATCTCTACCCTTTCTTTTAGGACGTATGAGACATTTGAAAACAAAGGAAACACATGCAACAGCTCTTTTATACAATAAGCAATGAGTACAGTATATGAGCTCATAGAGCAGAGCTTTTTTCATAAAAAAAAAAAAAAAAAAAAAGATGGACTATAATATTACTATTGCTTGATTTTGTTTCAACGTAGCTCTGAAACGGATGACTGGCTCACAGACCCCCTTTCAGACAACGCCGGGCCCCCTTGAGCACTGGCTCAGGTGAAACAGCTGCGTCTTTCGTTGTCACATTACTTTCCCAGGCTGGTGGCACAAATCTTGTTTGACTTTGGCTCTTTGGCCCTATATTCCTCCAGGGTCCTTATTAAAAAGCCACTGTGCCTGCTGCTGACCGAAATGCGTTTATCGGGAATCAGTTCGGGTTTCAAGTGACAGCTGGGGACCTGCGACTCCTCTCAGTGCCGGCATTAAATTGCTCAGCCTCCCGTAGACCCTACTGCACTGTGCCGGTGGTCTGGAGATGCACTAGAGGAATTACAGGGTGCTGGCAAACTAGTGCCATGCACTGCTGCTTTTGTTCGTGCCAATGTGTTTTGTATCCTTGTTCTCGCAAATTGATTTAACACGGAAACACTGATGGGTACGGACTATCCTCTGTTTCTTTCGGTCTCTAACATGCCAGATCCATCAGAAGCATGCATGAGACACATGTAAGCAAAAGCATAGATAGATAGATAGATAGATAGATAGATAGATAGATAGATAGATAGATAGATAGATAGACTGTACATCATTTTCTGATTCTCATTGTAAACTAAGTTTCTACAATTAGACATTAGTATGGCAGTAGAAAGACCTGAATTCTCTTTTATTGACTTTCCTTGGCAGTGGCATCATAAATGACCTTTAATCGCAAAGGTCAAATATTGATTATTGCACTGTGGTTATTACATACTTGCATCACTTTCGTTAATATTAACAATTAATGGAGAGTTTTTAAAAAAAAAATGACAGCATCACAGAGTGTAGTCCCATCCCCATCCTGCTGAAGTAATCAATATTACAACCTCGTTACTGTGATTAATTTTCATCTTCAGCCTGCTATCATTTCGCCGGCCTCAGCTGTGAGTTTGGTATCAGTCCGGGTGCACAGATTATTCTAAGTCCTTTTATGGGGTCGGCATTTTGACAGATATTAATTGCATCTTCAAACATTTTTCTCTCATTTTCTCTCTCTGTTCCTTTGCTTATTAATTCTACCCTCTTCACGCCGGCTCCTCGGCAGCCAGCACACTCCTTTTAAATACTGGATGTGGTAATGGCTATTTGAAAAGTATGTTTCTTATCTCTCAGATCAGATTCATTCTCATAGGATTGTAAAAATCTGTTTTGTGTCCTGTTGTGTTTGTGTGTGCGTTCTTTTCTTCACCTGAATGGTTACAAGATCTGACAGTAGAGCTTCCCAGAAGTCCCCAGTGCCAAACTCCCGAGGTTGGGTTGCTACGTGAACCGCATGGAACGCTCTGCACAATGCAAAAGACTATTACGGATTATACTTTTATTTGATCATTATTAGTTTTTTTAAATGATGCATGGGATATATTGTAGGCCTTAGGCATGAAGCGCATAACCAATGTACTGCAATAAGCCTGTCAGCCATTAAATGTGAGAGACAGAGCAAGAGAGAGATGTTTTAGATATATTTTGGATCATTAATTTTATGGCTTAATATACAAACCGTCCACTGGGTATAATAATTGCCCTCTGAATGTGCCTGTGATGGTCGAATTAGAAAGAAGAAAGAAGGGGAAAAAATGCCTAACATGCCTTTCTCTATCCAGTTAATGATACAATATTTGATTTTACACTTTATCAGGGACGTTTCCTAATGTAGGACAGTCAACAGGCTTTAACCTTTAGGGTAAAGTTGAATAAAAACAGTTTAATTCTTTAGCAAATTGTAAACTCTTCAGTAAACCTAAATTATACAAATAAGAAAAAATTTTGACAAGCCTCTGTCCATGCCATGCAATCACTGACCTGAATAATAATAATAATAATAATAATAATAATAATAATAATAATAATAAAATGTAATTAACATTTAAGTCATATTTGTTTTGTTACCTTCTGCCAAAATCAAAATAATTTATTATTATTATTTGTTTGTTTTTTTGCCGGAAGACGCCAACCAGAACCTTTTTATTTATTTTTTTTTTTATGTGAACTTCTATACTCTGATATTTTATATTTTGATACTATATTTTGATATAAAGTAGGAGTTTATATAGGAGCAAATATAATATAGCTTTTTACGAACATAATGGCATTTAATAACATACACCACCGAGGCAAAGCGAAAAATAAATAAATTTAAGTGTCAGATTATTAAGACTTTGTAAGAGAATTGCTTTTCGCCTTCTGTGCTTCATCATGCAATGCAATATCCTCTGGGACTACTGTTTCCAGATCATTGTCTGTACTTCAAAGAAGGTTGTGCAGCATTATTGTATGCAACATAAAGAAAACTTCCTGAGATGGCAATAGGAAGAAACCTTGAGAGGAACCAGACTCTCAGGGAACTCATCCTCATTTGGGTGATAACGGATAGCAGGAATTTTATGCTGACATACTGTGTGTGTTTGACAGCTGGCCTCTGTCTACTGGAGCTGGCACGATCTCCAGATACCTCGGGGTGGGTAGAAAAAGAAAGAACAGGTGGAAAAGAATTAGCACAGCTGCAGTTTATGATATTAGCAGCACTAGATGAGAGTGTGCAATTAAATGTACTGGAGTAATTATGTGTATGCCAGGCTAAAGACATGTCTTAAGTCGCTTTTAAACTGGGAGACTGAACCCTGAACATTAGCAGGAAGGCTATTCCAAAGCTTAGGAGCTAAATATGAAAATGCCCTACCTCCTTTGGTAGATTTCGAAATTTTGGGAACTACCAGAAATCCAGAGTTTTATGATCTTAAGGAGCGCTGCAGTTGTAACATACTGTATCAGAAGACTGGCTAGATACGTAGGAACTAAACCATTTAGGTCCTTGTACAATATGTAAGTAATGCTAGTTAGCAATACTCAATAGCATAACTCAGTAATGTATTTTAAACTCAACAGGTAGCCAGTGCAGGGATGATGATATTGGGGTTATATGATCATATTTTCTTGATCTTGGGAGAACTCTGGCGGCTGCATTTTGGTCTAACTGTAGCTTGTTTATTGAGGATGCAGGACAACCACCCAGTAATGCATTACAGTAGTCCAGTCTGGAGGTCATGAATGCATGAACTAGCTTTTCTGCATCTGATATACTGTAGCTAAAATGTTCCTAAGCCTGGCAATATTTCTAAGGTGGAAAAAAGCTGTTTTTGTATTATTGGAAATATGATTTTCAAGGGACAAGCTGCTGTCTAATATTACGCCCGGGTCTTTCACTGTCGAGCCGGTAGTAATAGTACATCCTTCAAACACGTACTATAACAAAGAGCAAAGTGTCACTTTCTATTCTACATCCTCCCATAATGATTGATTGCTCACATCTGGATTGTCTGCAGTCAAATATGATTTCTTTGATCGCATTGCTGTCATGCTGAAAAAAAAGAGAAGATAAAGAAGACACATTAGCAACCATAATAGGATTTAAATTTAAATATTTCACTGACCCATTTACATTCTGCAAAAAAATAGTTTTCTCATGAATTTGTGTGCCAAATGGACTGGCAAAAAAAAAAAAGTGGCCAAAAGTTTTGAGAATGACACAAATATTAGTTTCCACAAAGTTTGCTGCTAAACTGCTTTTAGATCTTTGTTTCAGTTGTTTCTGTGATGTACTGAAATATAATTACAATCACTTCATACGTTTCAAAGGCTTTTATCGACAATTACATGACATTTATGTAAAAGAGTCAGTATTTGCAGTGTTGGCCCTTCTTTTTCAGGACCTCTGCAATTCGACTGGGCTGCTCTCAATCAACTTCTGGGCCAAATCCTGACTGATAGCAACTCCTTCTTTCATAATCACTTCTTGGAGTTTGTCAGAATTAGTGGGTTTTTGTTTGTCCACTCGCCTCTTGAGGATTGACCACAAGTTCTCAATGGGATTAAGATCTGGGGAGTTTCCAGGCCATGGACCCAAAATTTCAATGTTTTGGTCCCCGAGCCACTTAGTTATCACTTTTGCTTTATGGCACGGACCTCCATGGTGCTGGAAGATGCATTGTTCTTCACCAAACTGTTGTTGGATTGTTGGAAGAAGTTGCTGTTGGAGGGTGTTTTGGTACCATTCTTTATTCATGGCTGTGTTTTTGGGCAAAATTGTGAGTGAGCCCACTCCCTTGGATGAGAAGCAACCCCACACATGAATGGTCTCAGGATGCTTTACTGTTGGCATGACACAGGACTGATGGTAGCGCTCACCTTCTCTTCTCCAGACAAGCCTTTCTCCAGATGCCCCAAACAATCGGAAAGAGGCTTCATCCGAGAATATGACTTTGCCCCAGTCCTCAGCAGTCCATTCGCCATACTTTTTGCAGAAGATCAATCTGTCCCTGATGTTTTTTTTGGAGAGAAGTGGCTTCTTTGCTGCCCTTCTTGACACCAGGCCATCTTCCAAAAGTCTTGGCCTCACTGTGTGTGCAGATGCGCTCACACGTGCCTGCTGCCATTCCTGAGCAAGCTCTGCACTGGTGGCACTCCGATCCCGCAGCTGAATCCTCTTTAGGAGACGATCCTGGCGCTTGCTGGACTTTCTTGGATGCCCTGAAGCCTTCTTAACAAGAATTGAACCTCTTTCCTTGAAGTTCTTGATGATCCTATAAATTGTTGATTTAGGTGCAATCTTAGTAGCCACAATATCCTTGCCTGTGAAGCCATTTTTATGCAACGCAATGATGGCTGCACGCGTTTCTTTGCAGGTCACCATGGTTAACAATGAAAGAACAATGATTTCAAGCATCACCCTCCTTTTAACATCTGCCATTCTAACCCAATCAGCCTGACATAATGATCTCCAGCCTTGTGCTCGTCAACATTCTCACCTGAGTTAACAAGACGATTACTGAAATGATCTCAGCAGGTCCTTTAATGACAGCAATGAAATGCAGTGGAAAGTTTTTTTTTCGGGATTAAGTTAATATTCATGGCAAAGAAGGACTATGCAATTCATCTGATCACTCTTCATAACATTCTGGAGTATATGCAAATTGATATTATAAAAACTTAAGCAGCAACTTTTCCAATTTCCAATATTTATGTAATTCTCAAAACTTTTGGCCACGATTGTACAAATAAGGATCTTTTTTTAAAACATATTTAAATGAACACTACATGATGTTCTGTAAGATTGGAATTGGAATTTCTTCTTTTCTGATAGGAAAAAAAAAATCCTATTGTAAGCTATTTGCAGATGAAACATCTCCTTCACAATGAGTGTTACTCTTCCAGCTGTGAAGCAGGTGTGCACTCCACAGTACATATACAGTACATCTCCGTATTACAGAAGTGTTATATGAATAAAATAACTTTATTGTGAAAGTCAATTTGACTCCATTTGAAAGAGCAAAACCTCTCAACTCGGGGATGTTGTATTAAGTTTAGAAAACTTAAAGTCCCTTATACAAGAAACAAATAAATAAGTAATCTTCAATTGTTTAGGTGAAATACTAGGTATAGAAAAAAAAATCTCTATCACTTATAGCACTATATTAATCACTGTTTTGTGAAGGTAATCATTAGCGTTAAAGCTAATACTAACTTTATCCACTTAGTTTAAGACTAAGGTGGGAACCCAGGCCTTACATTTACATTTAGGTATTTGGAAAACGCTCTTATCCAGAGCGACTTACAAAACGTTCTTTGAAGTTTCCGTCACTGCATAGATACTTATATTGGGTTAATAGGTTACTAACTACAGTAAGTGCCATCAGTTAAACACAGTTGTGAAAGTTTTTTTTTTTTTGGGAGGGGGGCGAGGTGTGGTGTGGGGATCACCAGGGATGAACAGCAGTTCGGTTTTACTCAGATTGAGCGTCAGCTGATGAGCTGTCATCCAGGATGAGATGTCTGCCAGACATGCTGAAATCCGGGTGGAAACTTTAGTGCCTGAGGAAGGAAAGGAGAGAATAAGTTGGGTGTCATCTGCATAAAATGGTATGAAAATCCATGCGATGAAATGATCTTAACAAAGAGACCGTGTATAGAGGGAGAACAGAAGAGGACCAAGTACTGAGCCATGTGGGACACCAGTAGAGAGTCTGTATGGGGCAGATGTAGATCCCCTCCATGTCACCTCATACGATCTATCTTCTAGGTAAGAAGCAAACCATTGCCACGCTGTTCCACAGATTCCAAGGCTTGTAAGAATAGATAATAGAATCTTGTGGTTCACTGTGTCAAATGCAGCTGACAGGTCCAGGAGGATGAGGACAGATGATAGCAGCATGGAGCTTTTCAGTGACTGACAGAAGGGCAGTCTCTGTGCAATGTGCCACTTTGAATCCACAAGCCTTCCGCATGGCAGGTGAGAAATCTACCAATGATCCACCAATGCTCCATTTATGGAGTATTTATACTGTAATACTGGAAAATGCTTTATGTCCATAAAATCATTATGGACCTTGCTTTGTTCACTGGTGCGCAGTGATGTTGGAACTAGTGTGGGGGATTTTTTCAGGAGTTGGACCGGCCCCTTACTTCCAGTAAAAGGAAATCTTAATGCTTCTGCATTCCAAGACATTTTGGACGATTTCAAGCTCCCAATTTTGTGGAAACAGTTTGGGGATGGCCCCTTTACTGTTCCAATATGACTGAGCACCAGTGCACAAAGCATGGTCCATAAAGACATGGATCAGCAAGTTTGGTGTGGAAGAACTTGACTGGCCTGCTAAAGAAGTCATGACCTCACGATAAAACCCCTTTGGGATGAATTAGAGCGGAGACTGCGAGCCAGGCCTTCTCATCCAACATCAGTGTCTGACCTCACAAATGTGCTTCTGGAAGAACGGTCATAAACACACTCCTAAACTTTGTGGAAAGCCTATCCAGAAGAAGCTGCAAAGGGGGCAGCTATAACAGCTCCAACAATGTTACTCGGGCCAACATCATATTAAACCCTGTGGATTAAAAATTGGATGATACTAGAGTTAATATGTAAGGCAGACGAGCGAGTACTTTTAGCAATATAGTGTATATATGTATATATATCATATTTATCTTTACCTTGCTCTCTTGTTCCCTCCTGTTTCCACCCAGTGAATCACAGAGATGAATGTAATGAGACAGGCACAGGCAGAGAGACAGGATGGAAAGAACGGACTGGGGATGGAGAGAAAACTCAGAGGAATGCACATAGGGGAAAAGAAATTATCAGCCTGACTGAGACTGGGACTTTCAGTTCAGCTCAGCGTAATGATAAACATGATAAACAAGCAAGCAGAAGATAATTATCTCTAATCTTGAGCTCTGATATTTGTTATGATTACATATTAGCTAAACATCGTGAATGTCAGCTGCACCAGGGTGAAAATAATGCAGAAAAAGTAATTTGACAACAATTATATGTGTTAGAGTTAAGGATAAGAGTTAACATAATGATTAAAGCTATTACAGAAAGACAACAACTATTCAAATGTTGAAATGATAAAAAGTGGTCAAATCGAATTAAGAATACAAGGATTGTATTCAGAAAGTTTTATTATTGTTATTATTATTATTATTATTATTATTAAACAAATATGCTAGTCTGTCACATTGGCTTATTAATAGTTCTCATTAATAATAGTTAAGATTAGAATACGATTTTGTATATACAGTACACAGATCAGTCATAACATTATTACCACAAAAACTTAATCCCATATTGTATAGGTTCCCCTTGAGCCACCAAAACAGGTTTGACCCCTCAGTATGTGGGGACCAGGACATTAGCAGCTCACTCACACACTCGCTCATCATCTATACTGCTTTATGTTGTATATAGAGATGCGGAGGGCTTGGAGCCTATACCAGGAGACTTCTGGGTACAAGGCGACTTACACCCTGGATGGGATGGCAATCCACTACACACTACGGACAATTTGGGAACGCCAAATAACCAAATCTGCATGTCTTTGGATTGTGGGAGGAAAATGGAGCACCCGGAGGAAATCCACCAAGCACGGGGATAACATGTAAACTCCATGCATGCAGACCAGAGGTGGAAATCCCACCAGGACCCAGGAGGTGGAAGGTTACAGTGCCAACCACTATGCCACCATGGCAATCTGGACACTCTGGAACTTTGAGTCCAGATCAACAACCTTGAATTCTTTGCCTATGCAGCAGGCTGTGATGCACTAAGTGTCCTCATACCTTCGTACCATGGCCAGCATAAAGTTTTTTAGCAATTTCTGCTACTGTATATTAGCTCCTATTGGCTCAGACCAGACAGTCTGATCATTGC
This sequence comes from Clarias fuscus, assembly GCA_030347435.1. NCBI lineage: Eukaryota > Metazoa > Chordata > Actinopteri > Siluriformes > Clariidae > Clarias > Clarias fuscus. The sequence continues at coordinate 8,542,937 of CM059224.1, read as the reverse complement.
TCTCCATAGACAGACCTTGATCCTTTCTTCTTCTTCTTTTTTTAGAATGTAATGCTGTACAAAAAGAAAAAATCACCGCCAGTTTAAACAACTGAACAAGCAGTACAGATCACACCAGGAGAAAATGAGCAAACATTAATAAATGAAACCTATAACACATGCAACAAGTTATATTTTGAGCTCAAATCTACTGAGATAGAGACATGCAAGTTCTCTTCATTCATTAACCTTTTTTGTATTGATTTGGAAGTGTATTTAGTGGTTCATCGTCTAGTAAAAAGCTATATAGAATATGATAAGGGCTGAGCATCCTGACAGGTTGCATGTCCAAAAAGTTGACATGAGGTTTTAGTCTCATTTGACCAAAACACCTTTCTGACTTCCTGTTTCATTCCTAAGCATATACGTCAGCATTGCTGCAGCACAGTTGTCTAGTATTCCTACAGCACAGTTGAACTGCTTGTAACCCTTGATAAATGATAAATGATCCAAGCTTTTTGTTCTTCAGAATAAATTTGAATTGCCGTCTTGCTCCTTCTAGGCTTAGAAAGCACCCGCCCAGATCATGGTTAAAGATCAGACTGATTGAGAATTCACAATGGAAATGTTTTGAATATTCTTGCCCTCTTTTTAGTGAATATTTCTTTCTGGTTTGCAGGTCACGTTGAAAAACTGCCTGACTACGCACAGCAGACAGCTTTAATTAATCTCTCAGAAAAACACACGAGAGTTGTACGTACGAAAGCATTTCCTTGGGTACATGTATATATGAATTTACTGTATGTGTATATTTTGCACATCCATGATGCAAATCTCTTGTTCCACCACTTCCCAAAGGTGCTCTATTGGATTGAGATCTGAGTAGAGTCAACTCATTGTCATGTTCAGAATCCAGTTTGAGATTATTTTAGCTTTGCGACATGGCACATTATGCTGTTGTCATAAAGGGATGAACATAGTCAGCAACAATATTCAGATAATTTGAAAGTATTAATTTTGCAATCCTTTATATAAGACACTGTACATTATAACCCGTAAGCCAATTCCTCAAGGTATCTACTCCTTAAAGGCCTCTATTTATACTGTATATTCCATGATTTTGGCTGCAGATATGAACTAGAATTTCAAATATTATTTATTTCCATTTGTCATGTCAGAAACCATATGTAATCTCCCTTACTCCGTTCTCTTAGTTTCATTTGCGTCCTTTGTTTTTTTTCAGAGATATCTAATATATATCAAACACTCATTCCCACTAAAACTAACACATTACACATATTTATCTTGAACTATATGCACGTTAATCAAGGACTTGTTGTGCACTTGAGTCGTGCTTAATCTTCTTAATCTGTATGAGAATCAATTCCAATTCCCTGTTATTTATTTTCATTATGCTGTAGCTGCACCGAAATGGGGTGTGTTTAATTATGAATCGGAAGTGCAATATTTCTCCTAGTAGTGACCTGGAAAAGAAAAAGGAAAAAAAAAAAGGATGTCAAATCATTAAATGGTAAATTAATTTTTAAAAGGATAGGTGTAAGTGATGACAGAAAAGAGAGCAAAATTAAGACATGAGATACGGACCGGCATTCGGGCGTCTGTATAATTAAATCCAGTTGTTGTGCTTTTCATTAGTGCTGAGGCAATCTCGCATCTAGGTGATTTAGGCAGCCAGCATTCAATTCTAATACGCCTTCTTTTTTTTTCAATTACAAAGGTTGCGCCGCACCAAGTAAGCAATTATTCAGCAAATGAAAGTAGAAAGTGGGTAAATCCTGTTATGTTCTGATGTATTATGCCGGTGCATAATTTGTGCGGTAATTAAAGATGGGAGGATCTTGTCATGTCTGTAGGCATAAATCCTATTTGTCTAGCCACCTCTTGGTATGTTTGATGTGTTCTTCTTTCGTGCCTAGTTCTGCATAATATATGATTTTTTTTTTTTTGTCAAAATGTTAATGTGCTGCTCCAATTAAATTATAAAACATGACAATAGATTTTTTTTTTAGGCATACATATATATGTATATGTATATATACTGTATATTGCATGTTTATTCAAACGTTGCATTATTCACATTCAGTTACTAATGTAACGTAATTTTCATATTGTGATATTTGCATTCATTCACTCATCTTCTATAATGCTTATCCTGTATACAGGGTAGCGGGGGGGGGGGGGGGGGGGGGGGATTGGGGGGAAGAGGAGCTTATCCCAGGTGACTTTGGGCACTAACCAGGGTACACCCTGAACAAGGTTCTAATCCATCACAAGGCACACATCCTAATCTGCATGTCTTTTGACTGTGGGAGGAAACTAGAGTCATCAGAGAAAATCCACCAAGCATGAGGAAACCATGCTAACTCAATACACACAAACCCAAGGAGGGAATCGAACCCTCATTCAGTAAATATTTGGACACTGAAAGTACTATTTGTATTTTAGCTATCGATCACAGTATATCAAAGCTGAAATTTAGTCATGAATTTGATTTGTGGTCCCCTGGCTTTTAGGAGAACAAAGTAATTGGACAACTGGCTGACAACAGCTGTTTCAGGTATGTTATTCCCTTATCATTTTACTTTCAAAATAAACAAACTAAAAATCTAGGATTTATCTCAAGTGTGACATTTGCCTTTAGAATCTGTTTCTGTTATCTCACAATATAAAAAAAGGAAAAAATGTTACCTAAATGTATCCAAATGAGCCAGCGGCATTCAAATCAAACATGATGAGAGTGCAAACTTCCTTTATTTCTCTATATAATCCGCTGCTACACTAATGCACTTATTCCAGGGTTTCACTAGTGCTTGGACACCATCAAGGTAGAAAATTTTCTCAGGATGCCAGAGCCATGATCAGACTGCCTGCTTCACGGCTGAAATGCTGGCCTCCCAGGAACTCCTTTAAATAGACATGTGGAAAAGGCTTGGATCGAGGTCAGGGCTATACCAGGGATGTGGCAATAACTCTCAGCTGAGTTCCTGTAATATGCAAATGCTGTTGGTGAATTCATTATGAATCCCGGTTTGATTTGAACAACCCTCTAATTCATTTTTTTCTTAAAGGAAAAAAAAAAATGTTTAGCCCAGATACACGGAACGTTTCTGAAGACCACACAAAACCAATGTGGTAGGGGAGAAAAAAACTTTTTCAACAGCTGGCCAGATCAAGAACCTTCATGAGTCAAAGTCAACAATTTAGATAAGAAAGACTTTATCATAGAAAATATAGAGGGTTTACCATAAGGTGTAAGCTGTTGGTAAGCTTCAAACTCAACAACAGGAAAAACTGGCTAGAGTTCACCAATAATAACTAACAAACAAACTTTGACATGTCTGTAGGAACGTCCTATTGACAGATGAAGGAAAAAATAACTTTTACTTTTACTAGGTCACTAAAAAAGAAGAACGTATGGAACAGCTCCTGAGTACCAACGTTCCAACCATTTCATGGACGTACAGTATGAGCAGTATCTGCTCAGATTCACTTAAATGCTCCAAAACTCATTGTACGGTGTGTAATAGTGCAGCTGGACAATGACCCAAAGACTTTTTGAAGATGAAAATAACTTCCAGCTGAGCAGCATTTCACTTGCTGAAGGCAAAACTTAAGGCAAAATGCCCGAAAAACCGAAAGAGATGAAACTTACTTTAACCGATACTTCTTCCATGAATGTTAAATAAGACTTTCTAAAGGAAAAACGAATTGAATAGATTTTTACAATTATATGATTTTATTCATTATATACCAACATGTTTTTATTCTACTGTATTTATTATTATGTGGCACTTTTCATGCAGGTCCCTGTGAATGAGCTGTTAAAGAACAATATCCTGTTAGAAAGCATATTAATATAAACCCTTTGTATCATTACCGTTACTGGTAAATAATATATTCAGATCTGTGCTCCTATAGAAAATGAATCACCGCCCACTGATATTAGAATTGAATCCTGTTTTGGTATAATTATTGTAATCAACGCACATTCTTTCCTTAAATACAAATGATTAGACTGCCACTCAGATGTGATGTCATAGCTCACACTACATTCATGCCGGCCAAAATTTCAGCATTGTAAAGTCTTTCCTGATGAAATGTCACAAAAACACACCTCTTGATGTTAGAAAAGAATCATTCAAAGTGCATTTGGCATGAAGTGTTGTACTGTAACAAAACATTCCATGCATGTATTGTGGAATAAACTATGTAATAGGAACATCAACGGTGTTGTTGGAAAATTAACTAATTCATACTTAATGGCCCGTATACAGTATGAGGATCATACAATCGTACAGTATGTACTGTGTGAATGCATGCTGAGTGTCCTTGTGCGTGGAGTTTGTATACCTCATATGAGTGCATTCAGGTCTCAGGAGGCTCCAGAACAAAACCAAGCAGTTTAAATGCAATGTTTTGAGAAATAAATATTAAAGTGAATGTTTTATGTTCTTTTTTCTGGGTCTAATATCCGGCTGCCATATGTTCACAATATCACACTTGGCATGTGTTATTGTTTGTAATGATGTGGTATGCAAAAGTTTGGCTAAAATCCTGGTTTCTGTTCTTTTTATTTTTAGTTGAAAGGGTTTATCTCTTCAGTTTGTGTTTTTCAGATCACTTCCTGTTTTATGTACATTTTACTATTTAACTATTAAGAGTAACATAATTTTGGCCAAGAGCATTTATCTACAACAGGTCAAATTTCATCCATTTCTACGATGGGTGCCAATAATTCTGGAAAGAACAACGTAATTAACCCACCGTATGTGAAATCACTTTAGGTTGTTATCTGTTCATTTCCCAATCCAAGAATGAATGAATGAACAAAGGTTGCTGCAGACTCTGCAAAAGGAGATGATTTGTTCACGTAATGCAAGCACAGTTCTTGGCGGATCTTCACAGTTGAACACACTCTCCTTTAACATTCTCCACAAGTAGACATTAGATCCTCATTCATGACCACTTTTGTATGAGGGGAAATAATACTCAACTAGGAAAACTTTTGCCTTCCTCGGGAGACTCATTTCCAATAACAACTGCACAAGACACTTTCTTTTGATTTTGACTGATCAACTTCCTTTTCACTACTGGTGCCACTTGCGGCTGGAGCTTTGTCCCGTCATTGTCTGGCATCTATATAAATAAAAGAAAGATTTTCTCTGTATATTGGTTAGAACACGCTCTTTCAACGAAAAACACATTTGCATTGAAGGACCCGAAACCAGTCTGTCTGTCCGTCTGTATGTCTGTATATCTGCATGTCTGTCCAGCTGATTTTGTCACAACATCACGCAAAACTGGTTTGACAGAATTTAATCAAACTTTGCCAGTCCTTTGGTATTTACCTGAAGTTAAACCTGCACCATAAATGAATTGTTTAGAATGGACATTATGATCAGTTTTGTGCCAGATTACCTCACAGCATCCAGCGCTTTTTCAGACAAGTATAGCGCCTTTTCCCTCGAGGTGGACGTGGCTATACGCATCACTCAACAAAGCCAATCCATGCGATAGTTTACCATTTGAATCTACTATTCATAAGTGTGAACCTCAATGCCTTAACTAAGCGCCCAAATCCTCAACAAAACAGAATCGAGCGTGCGAAACAGCACAGCTTACTCCAAAAAAAGGTATGAAACTTTTGAAAGCTGAATCTTCAAATATGAATGAACAGGTCAATGTATGTTTCTTTTTCCTACAGGAATCTTAAAACCTGTTTGTCTTTTATGTTCCGAAACCGTGGTGCTAATTAATGCAGTAATGTGAGGCGCCACTATGAGATAAAACAAGAGGCGGGGGCGTGTAAAATATCTGAACTGACAGCGCTGTGCAGTGTTGTAACAATGAACAGTCATGAGCCAGATGTAGTAATCTGCAGGGACTCGCTGGTGACAAAAGAAGTACAACTTAGGATAAACAAAGCAAAAGATATTCACCATTACAAAATTTTATTTCTTTGTATTAATAAGTTAGGCAGAGTTTTTCCGTAAAGGTAGACAGGCAGATATGTACAGGTACGTGGGCTTCAATCTGAAATAATGTCACTAATTACTTTAAAGTTGATCAGCTTCTTTTTAGCTTTAACCAAGTCACAATATAAAATAAATGCATGATTTTATTTACATTTCTTTACAAAAGAAATTCAAGCTTTTCTAGTAAGCACCGAAATTTGTGTAGAAGTATTTTCCAAAATATAAAAATTTCACTTTTGAGTTTTAACTTCTTTTTTTTTTTTTTAACCCTTTTACTCATAAACGGTTTATAAGCATTTCCAGATATTTTTTTTTACTTAAATTGTCTGAATTTACTTTTTATTACTTATAATAAAGTATGTTAATAGTCACTGAGAAAAAAAGTGCTTCTTCAACAACAACAACAACAACAACAACAACAACAATAATAATAATAATAATAAAAATAATAATTCTTAAATATAAAAATGCAGGTAGAAGACAATTTGTGGGTCTTTGTTGAGTTGTCACAGTTTTTTTTTTTTTGTTTTTTTTTTTAACAAAAAGTAGATTACAGGAATGCTCTTAATTGATTTGAAGGTGATTAATATTTTATGTTTTACATGAAACTTTGATAAAGAGCCTTACATTTACTATTCATAAGTGTGAACCTTGTGTACCCAATGTATGAAAGGTTTAAAGATATGAATGACTCCTTACATATTTCATAGGTTATTCTAATCTTTTACATTGCAATGCAACTTGTGTAGCATCATCCTGAAAGTCTACACTCTAAAAAGCCAATTATAAAAATAAAAAAAAAGACGAATTCCTGTATGTGATACTGAAATGTAACCAGGACATGAATTTATCATTTAAGAAGTCCCTCAGTAGTGAGAGCTTAATGATATCAGTAAGAGTGGCGCGGTGGCTTAGTGCTTACGCCTCATCCGCCTCTTACCTCCATGGTTGGGGGTTCAAATGTCACTTCCGGTTTGTGTATGTGTAGTTCGCATGTTTTCCCCATGCTTATCATGACACCATAAGTGAAGGTTTTAACGACCGTTTCCAAGACTTTAAAATATTAACAATCAGGATAATAAGAGTCATTTTTATACTTATATTTATATTTCTATGCAATTAAATGCAATATTTAGGATGACATCATTTATTCTTCAAAACCTACTGGATCCAGGTGGTCATAAAGTATATATATATATATATACACACACATGGACAATGAAAAGAAAAACTCACAATGGTCACAGAAATAACTTTAATCTGACAAAAGTAATAATAAATAAGAATTCTATGAATGTTAACCAATGAAAGTCAGACATTGCTTTTCAACCATGCTTCAACGGAATTATTTTAAAAAATGAACTCATGGAACAGGCCTTGACAAAAATGATGGTACCCCTAACTTAATAGTTTGTTGCACAACCTTTTGAGGCAATCACTGCAATCAAACGATCCTGTAACTGTCAATGAGACTTCTGCACCTCTCTTCAGGTATTTTGGCCCACTCCTCATGAGCAAGCTGCTCCAGTTGTTTCCGGTTTGAAGAGTGCCTTTTCCAGACAGCATGTTTCAGCTCCTTCCAAAGATGCTCAATAGGATTGAGGTCAGGGCTCATAGAAGGCCACTTTAGAATAGTCCAATGTTTTCCTCTTAGCCATTCTTGGGTGTTTTTAGCTGTGTGTTTTGGGTCATTGTCCTGTTGCAAGACCCATGACCTGTGACTGAGACCCAGTTTTCTGACACTGGCCAGCACATTTCTCTCTAGAATCCCTTGATAGTCTTGAGATTTCATTGTACCCTGCACAGATTCAAGACACCCTGTGCCAGATGCAGCAAAGCAGTCCCAGAACATAACAGAGCCTCCTCCATGTTTCACAGTAGGGACAGCATTCTTTTCTTGATATGCTTCATTTTTCCGTCTGTGAACATAGAGCTGATGTGCCTTGGCAAAAAGTTCCATTTTTGTCTCATCCATCCATAGGACATTCTCCCAGAAGCTTTGTGGCTTGTCAACATGTAGTTTGGCATATTCCAGTCTGGCTTTTTTATAATTTGTTTTCAACAATGGTGTCCTCCTTGGTCGTCTCCCATGTAGTCCAATTTGGCTCAAACAACGACAGATGGTGCGATCTGACACTGATGTTCCTTTAGCATGAAGTTCACCTTGGATCTCTTTAGAAGTCTTACTGGGCTCTTTTGTTACCATTCGGATTCTCCGTCTATTTGATTTGTCATCAATTTTCCTCCTGCGGCCACGTCCAGGGAGGTTGGCTACAGTCCCATGGATCTTAAATTTCTGAATAATATGTGCAACTGTAGTCACAGGAACATCTAGCTGCTTGGAAATGGTCTTATAGCCTTTACCTTTAACATGCTTGTCTATAATTTTCTTTCGAATCTCCTGAGACAACTCTTTCCTTCACTTCCTCTGGTCCATGTTGAGTGTGGTACATACCATGTCACCAAACAACACAGTGACTACCTGGAGCCCTATATATAGGCCCACAGACTGATTACAAGATTGTAGACACCTGTGATGCTAATTAGTGGACACACCTTGAATTAACATGTCCCTTTGGTCACATTATTTTCAGTATTTTCTAGGGGTACCATCATTTTTGTCCAGGCCTGCCATGAGTTAATTTTTTTAAATAATTCCGTTGAAGCATGGTTGAAAAGCAATGTCTGACTTTCATTGGTTAACATTCATAGAATTCTTATTTATTATTACTTTTGTCAGATTAAAGTTATTTCTGTGACCATTGTGAATTTTTCTTTCATTGACCGAAGGGTACCAACAATTTTGTCCACATGTGAATGTGTGTATATATATATATATATATATATAAACACTCCGGTGTTGCTCACACAATCCATGCCTGCTTGATTGCTTCCTCAAGATGTACAGAAGAGAGTTTCTTGACTGCTACTGCTATGATCACAGAGACAGAGTTTTTTTTTTCACTAGTTTTTCAGTTAATTAGCACATCTCTTCAGCCAGATCTGCTAGAACTACAGTAATTAGCTATGCAAATAAATAAATAAATAAATAAATAAATAAAATTTAAACTGAAATTGAATTCGTGAAATCACCTGCTTTTGTGCACAGGGAGAACTGCAACACATGGCATATGGTGTCTTAATACTTTTGGCCATCACTGTAATTAATTAACTGAGGAGATGGCCGAGAGGACGTTATAATAACTGCACTTTCTTCTGAATTCTGAAATGAATGTGGACATTTAATTACAAAGAGTTGATATCCAAAGAGTTTGATGCAAATAGCATCAGTAAGCTTTTATAAAACTCTGTATTTTCTTCCTTTTGTTCTTTTACCCCAAAACATTTGCAAATATATTTATTTATTTATTTATTTATTTATTCATTTATTATCTGTATAGAAATGCTGTGTATTTTCACTGAACATTTTATCAACCCATGTGGCACAGTCATGTCGTCGATAGCATTGACACACTTCACTGGGTCTGGGTTTGATCGTAAGCACAGAAAGCTTTCTTTATGAAGGAGCCGGAATTGCTCCATATGTGTGAATAGAGGAAATGGGATTGGTCTCCGATCTGGGGTAAACATGTTGAGGATAAATAAGTTATTGAAATTGTGCGAGTAAACTAATTAATCCACTAGTGGTGACTTGTAGACTCAATCAGGTGAAAGTAATCACCTTCTCAGTGGCACACAAAGCTTTGCACAAGTGTTGGAGATGAGTTAAATCCAATGGTGATTGTTTGTGGACGGCAGTCTTCAAGTCATTCCGTGGATTTTCAATAGTCAAGTCAAGTCAATTTTATTTATATAGCGCTTTTAACAATTGACATTGTCGCAAAGCAGCTTTACACAATAAAAAGAAGTAAGTTTTTATGCAATGTATATGAATCAAAATGATAAGATTGTCCCTGATGAGCAAGCCGAGGGCGACGGTGGCAAGGAAAAACTCCCTGAGATGGTAATAGGAAGAAACCTTGAGAGGAACCAGACTCAACAGGGAACCCATCCTCATCTGGGTGATAACGGATAGCAGGGATTGCTCAGCATAATAATGTGTACTGGAAGTTCAGTATAACAGGAGATGTGTTAAAATTAAAATTAAAAGGAGTCCAGTTTGTTCCCGGAGGCTCAGGTAAACTGTAGGGGATTCCGGTCCTGAGTTATCGAACAACTGAAGTCACAGGTCCCCAGAGCATCAATCGATGACAGGACAGTCTTCATGGAAACCATCCCCAGCCACCACACGAATCCAGGCAGACCACACGAGGCATCCATGCGACGAGATCTCCAACCAGAAGCAGGACTCCAGGACGGGTTAGACGGGTCCAGAGGGCAGAGGGGTCTGGATCACTGGCAACTCAGGAGCGAAACATGTATAGCTCGACAGAGAGACAGAGAGAGGGAAAGAAGAGAGGGAGAGAGAGAGAGAGAGGAGAGAGCAGAAAAGGAGAGAACAGAAAATAAGGAGAGATGGCAGTTAGGTATGGTCACAGTCAACATGTATAAGGTGAATGTATATTTAGTGCAAAGTGCAAGCAGGGACTCCGGCAGGACTAACTATAACAGCATAACTAAAAGGGAGAGCCAGAAGGAAACACAGACATGAGGGCTCCCTGAGATGTAAAGCAACCAATCACCTCACCGTCAACAAACCTGAGTGAACAATGAGAGTGGGGAGGACAGCATCTAAACATACCAGTTCACCAGAATATACTACGTCCATGAGTCCCCCAGATCTGCTCCTTTACCTAAGGTTAATCTATTTACAAAAATGCTTGGCTAAATAAATAGGTTTTTAGCCTAGACTTAAACACTGAGACTGTGTCTGAGTCCCGAACATTAATAGGAAGACTATTCCATAACTTCGGGGCTTTGTAAGAAAAAGCTCTGCCCCCTGCTGTAGTTTTAATAATACGTGGTACTGACAGGCAGCCTGCATTCTTTGATCGAAGTAGGCGTGGTGGATCGTAAGACACTAACAGTTCACTCAAATACTGTGGCGCGAGACCATTTAGTGCTTTAAATGTCAAAAGTAGTATCTTAAAATCGATGCGAAATTTCACAGGGAGCCAATGCAGTGTAGATAAGATAGGAGTGATGTGCTCGTATCTTCTGGTTTTAGTGAGGACTCTCGCTGCTGCATTCTGTACTAACTGAAGCTTGTTTATACACCTAGTTGAACAACCAGACAGTAAGGCGTTACAATAGTCCAACCTAGAGGTGATAAAGGCATGAACTAGTTTTTCTGCATCATTTAGTGACAATATGTTTCTTATCTTGGCAATATTTCTAAGGTGAAAGAAAGCTATCCTGGTGATATTATCTACATGTGCTTCAAACGAAAGGCTGGAATCTATAATCACACCAAGGTCTTTTACTGTTGCACTTGATGGAACAGAAAGGCCATCTAAAGTTACAGTGTGATCAGAAACTTCTAGCTACTTGTGGTCCTATGACCAGAACTTCTGTCTTATCAGGATTAAGCAGAAGAAAATTAATTAACATCCAATCTCGTATGTCCTGCACACACTGCTCGATTTTAGCAAACTGGTTTTTCTCATCTGGTTTTGCTGAGACATATAATTGTGTGTCATCAGCATAACAATGAAAACTAATACCATGTTTACGAATTATGTTGCCCAGAGGAAGCATGTAAAGGGAAAAAAGCAGTGGGCCTAAAACTGAGCCCTGTGGAACACCAAACTCCACTTGAGAACATGAGGAATGGTCACCATCTAAATCTACAAACTGATAACGATCAGTCAAATAGGATCTGAGCCACAAGAGGGCAGTTCCCTTAATTCCTACTACCTTTTCTAATCTGTGAAGGAGAATACTATGATCAATGGTGTCAAAAGCTGCACTGAGGTCCAGTAACACAAGTATAGTGACGCAACCCTGATCAGAGGCCCATAGGAGGTCGTTTACTACAGTACTTTAACAAGTGCTGTCTCTGTGCTGTGATGAGGCCTAAATCCTGACTGATACAGTTCATTTATGCTATTTCTGTGTAGATGTGAACATAGCTGCTGTGATACTACCTTTTCCAAAATCTTGGAGATAAAGGGAAGGTTTGATATCGGCCTGTAATTAGAAAGCAAGTTCAGGTTTCTTGATTAGCGGTTTAATAACGGCTAATTTAAAGGATTTGGGGACATACCCACTACTGAGTGAAAAGTTAATTACTTTCAACGGGGGTTCTATTATTGCTGGGTTAGGGTTAGGGTTAGGGTTAACCCTAACCCTAACCCTGCTGGTATCTGTTTGAGAAAATGTGTCGGTATAGGATCTAATATACAGGTTGAAAATTAGTTCCCTCGCTTCAAGGGGAGTAAAGTGTTCTAAGTTCTGATGTGATGTGGTTAGTTCATCTGAATTATTTAAATTGTCTGGTTTCAAAGCCTGAATTTTTTGCCTAATATTTATGATTTTATTATTTAAAAAGTTCATGAAATCCTCACTACTGCATGATGTTGTTGTGGAGATTTCTGCAGTGGTCTTGTTTTTAGTTAATTTATCTACGGTATTAAATAAAAATCTCGGGTTGTTTTTGTTATTTTCTATAAGAGTGGAGAGATACTTTGATCTAGCATCACTGAGAGCTTTTTTATAGTTCAGGATGCTCTCCTTCCAAGCTATTTTGAATACTATCAATTTAGTTTGGCGCCATTTACGTTCGAATTTTCGAGCGGTTTGTTTTAAAGCACGGGTGTGGTCATTATACCAAGGAGCGAGTTTCTTATCTCTAATCATTTTCCTTTTAACTGGAGCTACATTATCTAAGCTATAACGAAGTGCTGACTCTAGATATTCATTCGCCTGTTCGAGTTCTGTGAAGTCAGATGGCGATCCAATCAAAGTTGATAATTCTGGAAGATTATTGATAAAGCTCTGTGCGGTATTTGATGTAAATGTACGTTTAAGGTGGAAGCGCGGTGCTGTGCATACATTATTATTATGACACGCTTTAATCAAGACAAGATAGTGATCCGAGATAACTTCAGACTGTGGAATTGTGGTTATATTTCCTATACTTAATCCGAAGGATAATATTAAATCTAAAGTGTGACCTGCTTTATGAGTGGGTCCTACTACACATTGATTTACTCCTACTGAGTCCAGTATGGACATAAATGCTGTTCTCAGAGGGTCTTCTGGATTCTCAAAATGAATATTAAAGTCTCCAGCAATTAACGCTTTGTCTACAGAAACAACAAGGTTTGAGAGGAAATCTGCAAATTCGCAGAGAAACTCTGAGTACGGCCCTGGGGGTCTGTAAATGATGATTAGCGGGATCGACTGAGCTGACTTTATGTTACTATAGAGAACTTCAAATGCATTAGATTTAAAACTGTGTTTTTGTACGAGAGACAGATTATCGTTATAAATAACTGCGACTCCTCCTCCTCTACTAGTTAGCCGAGGCTGGTGTATGTAGCTGTATCCAGGAGGACTAGCTTCATTTAGAGCTACATACTCGTCCTGTTTAATCCAGGTTTCTGTTAAACATAATATATCAAACTCCTGATCTGTGATAATTTCATTAACAATAACTGCTTTAGATGCGAGAGATCTAATGTTTAACAGTCCTAGCTTCAGATCAGAGTTGCCGGCTGCGCGTTCAGTGTGATCTGAGTTTGTGGTATCTATGTTAATTAAATTACTAAAACAGACTTTCTGAGTCTTTCTAAATTTATGTTTAGCTCGGGGAACAGACACAGTCTCAATATGATGAACCCTGAGTGACGACTCTCTGCAGCTAGCAGACGGTTGGTTTAGCCTGTCTGTCTGCTCCCTGGCCTGGGCTCTGGATTGTCACCGATTAACTACGCCTCTTCTGAGGCTATGTGCTATACTGCAAGAAATGAGAGCAGCACCTTCCCGAGTGGGATGGACACCGTCCCGCCCTAACAGGCCAGTTTTGCCCTCAAAGGTCTTCCAGTTGTCTATGAAGCCCACGTTGTTTTCGGAGCACCACCTGGACATCCAGCGGTTCAGCGACCATAACCTGCTGTAAGCTATGTCCCCACGTCTCATTGGGATGGGACCTGAGCAAAGTACTTCAATAGGATTTAAGTCTGTGCTCTGACTAGGCCATGCAAGGATATTCACCGTTTCCTCTTTCAACTATGCTATGATACTAATACAAGGTGTGTAAAAATGAACTAGGCAATATTTAATGGATATGGAACTTAATGGTAGTATCACTGTAGCAACCCCCATTTGGTGCACCACCCTAGTTTGCTCTTACTGTGCATGCGTGATTAGACAAGCATTTTCCAGGAAGACACGGAACTCATGACTGGCGTCCAAGTAGTCCAGTGTAATGAAGGAACAATGATGTACTATTTCATGTTTCAATACATTTGTGTTAGAAATATGGACTTTATTCCCAATTTTTAATGCCTAGTTACTAATAACTAGTTCATCCACCCTGTAATACTACTACTACTACTAATAATAATAATAATAATAATAATAAGAATAATAATAATAACTATGTCAGAACCAATTTTTTTTTTAAGTTACCATGTTTCAGAAGAATGAAATTAATAGCTTGCATTAAGAAAAGAAAACAACTAATTAGATTTAAATTGACTGGAATTGGTAAGTGCATTTCCACACACAATGTGACTAAAACTCTCAGAATTGGAACTAAACAGATCTGTAGCCATAAGAAAACCACATGCTTATGAGACTAATCAGAATTTTTTTTTTTTTTTTTTGCTAGAGAGCATAAACAATGGACTGTGGAGCAATGTATAAAGGTCATGTGATCTGATGAGGTCATTGATCCTATTTCAGAGTGATGGGACTGTCAGGGTAACAGGTGCATAAGGCTTGGGTTATGATCAAGGGTTGCTTCAGGAGCATGAGGAATATTTTTCAGACATGAATTGGCCAGCACAGAGTCATTGAACGTCTCTGGGATGTGCATGGAGCAGGTTTTATGGAGCGATTTGACAAGATTTCTGCCAAATATTAATACAACCCTGAACAGAAATAAATGTTGTGACATGGCATAAGGTTGCGTAAACAATGTCACAGCATTGCCACGGCGAGGGCCATTATAATCAAAGCTAAAGCTGATTCAAGGAAATATTAGTATGTTCATACAGTAAGAGCAACAGCAGCAGGACAAGTACGTCTACTGCTACCATCAGAAATAATAGTGTAAAAGAGCAAAACAAAAGCATGATTACAGTACATGCTCAAACACCTCCACTTCTGCTTCCAAACCTACTGAAGGTGCTTCAAGCCAAAACCTTAACGAACCCTCATGCTTTAACTTGTCCCGCTTGGTTTCTTTTGTTGATTGGAACCATCTAGATCTATTGAAGAGTCCCTCTGTGTCTGATTAGCAATCTCAGTGAACACACAGAGAAATCCAGAGAGACTTTTAATAGCCAGGGCGACATGAAAACACGTTAAATTTACAAACACACCACACCAGTGAGGTGTGAATCTCTCCAGTTGTGGGATCACACTGTGTGTATTTATATACAGTATGTGAGGGCAGGAAGGCATCGGTGGAGTGTTTAAGATCCGGAGAAAGTGTGGTGTTGAAAGATTCAAAGACAAATTTCAAATCATAGTTTTCTATGTTGTGTTTATTATGATGGTGTTAATAGTGCCAGCAAAATATTTAGCAACGAGCCGTGGTTCATTTAGCTTCTAGCTTCTAGTTTACATACAGTAGTGCCTCTTAATATTTCTACAGTATACAGTAAGTGCAATTGCTAAAGCGAACACAAGATCTGTTTATGGTCAATGAGATTGCTTTTATTTCATATAGCTGATCACATTTAATGTTTAATAATGAAATGAACCATTTATATTGATTACAGTATGTTATATCGTACTGTATCAGGGGTGTTCAAGTCAAACTGGGACTCGTAAAGAAATTTCTCGCGAATGAACGCGTAAAACATTTACAGAAGACGTTTTAAAGAAAGCCATATGACCATGATGTTCACCAAGTGGAACGCCTCATCCGTTAAAAAAAATTGTCGCCAAGTTGTGGAAAAGATTCATCTAATTATGGGAACTGTACACACAATCGTTCACTAACACCACTTGCACGTTATAAGAACTGGGCCGGACGTTAAGGCCATATCACCCGTACAGTACAATCCTGACCCCACTCCAAGCCACTTACACATGTTTATGCTATTAAAGGAGTTCAGACATGAAATAGGCTGTAGGTATCCAAGCACTAGTGAAACACTGGGATACGTGCATTAGTGTACTTTAGCAGGGAGTTTTTTACTCTCATAACTGTGTTCGGTTAATCTGCACAATCAAAAAGTCCCGGTTTGACTTGAACACCCCTCAGATGTCTGTTATATCACACACAAATGTGGTTTCATGACGAATATGCTTTATTATAGAGTAATTTTGTTCCCGGCATACAGTACACTATTATATAATATTATATTGATTATATTGATGTAACTTACAAAATAAAAAAAATCTAATTGCAGCATTAACTACCTTTTACTTTTAAAAAAGAATAATTGAACCAATAAAGTTGAACATTACAATATATACTGTAGAAGAGAGGTTTAAACAATAATTTTTATTCATTTTAATCATGCAGAAATAATCAGAACAGAAGTTTTGTGGAGTTTATTATAAAGAGTCAGGTTTTTGTACCAGAGAAGCTTGAACACTTAACCTAGAGTTAGACCTACATAAAGGTGTTATATAACATAAATCAGTATGTACAAAGTGTCACACGGGGTGCACTGTCCACACATTGGACCTTAATAAGATCCCACGGTGACCCCAACCCCTTCGAATGTTCCAGAAAGTTTCTTGTTTGGCTTTCTCCTTGACTTTATTTCATGATGTCCCTGAGTGACACCTAATGAACATCCTGGTGCAGTCATGTGACAATCTGTGAAAATGGTCCAAAATGGCGGTGTCACACAAAATCTTTTTTTTGTGAATGGAAGTAAGTTTCACCCTATTTAACAGTTCTAATGATTTAATAACACCTCATCTTTTATATTCAACCTGTTCTGTCTGCATTTCTTGAACAAATTGATTAAAATAAATAAATAAATAAATAGCACATCGCTGTGACATATATCACATAGGGCTTTAACCATGGAAAATGTCAGTGGAAAATACCATATGATGTCTTTCAAAATGTCTCCATGATGTCCCTTTGAAGGAGAAATGGGGTTGGGCACTCATGGGTTAAGCGTAGCACCAATTTTTTTTTTACGATCTTTTGTGCCACAGATTGCTATGAATTTTACAATATTGTGTTAAATCACTGTTAGTCATATCACGCAGGCAAGATCATGGATTGTGTCAGGCGACTCGGACTGCCTCATAGCTTTGCGGCACAGGAGCTGGAGTTACAACTTTTTATGATTCATAGATCATAAAATCATCTGTTGTAGGTTCAACATAAGGCTTTCCTTAATCAATCGTCAGCAATGGTAGCTACAATACTTACAGTATGGCCGGCAAACAGGAAGTAAGAAGGAGGTGTGAAAACAGATATTCAAAGCAACACCAAAGTAAAAGAAATAAAAACACTTGTACCATCAAAGTACAAAAGTCTATCTATTATAGTCAACTATTATTGTCCTTATTAATGGCCATATCATTCAAAATCATTTGTTTTTTCAAGCCTTTCCCTTCACTCTGCCTTATTAATTTGTAACTACAGTAGCAGATGACATCAGAGCATGTCAAAGCCACGGGAAGCCATAGTATTGAAATAAGTGCTGTCAATCGATTGAAATTTTTAGTCTAGCTAATCCCAGTCATAGTCTGTGATTAATCGCGATTAATTTTTGAATAAAGAAATGCATGACAAACTGGTTAGAGGAAACAGATTATGCAGTTTGATAAAATCTCAAGCAGAAAAAAAAATTTTTAAAAAACTAACAAATGTTAAATTAAAATCCCTTGAATGAGACCGGGACTGCATGCAGTGGCTGGGTGGTATGGGGTGTGGCAACCCACTAACTGTGGGGCTCAAACCGGGATACTCAGATCCAAAAATCAATAACCTAGAGCCTTCACCACCTGAGCCTCCACTCCCGTAGGTTATAGCTAATGAAGGTTAAGGTAGGTCAAGCACACAACTTTTATCCAAACTTCGGTCTAGAAGCTTTATATAATGAAACTTGCAGTTTAGCACACCAGATGATATTTCATCAGTCATCTTTTTATCCGTGATAAATGTGCCATTGTCACGCGCAGCCAGATTATAGGAAGCCATTAGGGTCAAACTCAGTCATATACAGTGGAACCTTGGATTACAAGCATAAAAATAACTCGTTCCACAGCCCAAAAAATAAATACAGAAAAATAATTTATAGAATATATAAAGTAAAAATAAAACAAATTAACCTGCACATTGCCTTTAAAAAAAAGTAAAAATAAATCCCAACAGATAAGTGTTTCCGTTTGTGCGCGCAGGCGTGTGTGTGTGTGTGTGTGTGTGTGTGTGTGTGTGTGTGTGTGTGTGTGTGTGTGTGTGTGTGCGTGCGTGCGTGCGTGCGTGCGTGCGTGCGTGTGTGTGTGTGTGGAATTAGCCCCTTCCCTCGCCTCGTCTTACACAGTAAAACTGCTCCTCTCTCCCCCCACCTTGCTTTTTAAGTTTCACAACAAACACACACACAACGGAAACACTGTTTTAACGGGAAAAAAATAAATCTCTTTATTGACACTCGCGTGAGTGCAGACTAATGGAATCACTGCTAAAGTAAAGTAAAAAAAAACAAACTAAACTAAAGTAAAGTAAAAAAAACAAAAACTCTGTGTAGAGCAGAGTGCATGTGTCTGTGAAGCCGGGGAGGGGCGGGGGGGTGTAGAGGCAAGAGTGTGTGTGTGTGTGTGTGTGTGTGTGTGTGTGTGTGTGTGTGTGTGTGTGTGTGTGTGTGTCAAAAAAACCGGCACTCGTAAACCAAGACATGCTCGTCTTTCAAGTCAAAATGTAATAAAAATCTTTGCTCATCTTGCAGAACACTCGTAAACCGAGTTACTCGCAATCCGAGGTTCCACTGTAATTAATTTATGAAAAATAGTAACGATTAAAATTTCAAAATTAATCACATGCGTTAATGCATTAATACTTACAGCCCTAATTGAAATCATATCGATCCATAGCAAAATTCCAGACTGTAGGAGCTGGGCATTATTATCAGTCTCACTCACTCACTCACTCACTCATCATCTATACCGCTTTATCCTGTATACAGGGTCGCGGGGGCCTGGAGCCTATCCCAGGAAACTTAGGGCACAAGACGGGGTACACCCTGGACGGGGTGCCAATCCATCACAGGGCACACGCACATACACTCAGTCACACACTACGGCCAATTTGGGAACACCAATTAGTATAACCTGCATGTCTTTGGACTGTGGGAGGAAACCAGAGTACACGGAGGAAACCCACCAAGCACGGCGAGGATATGCAAACTCCATGCACACAGAGAAGGGAATCGGTGCAAGGCAACAGTGCTAACCACTACACCACCGTGCTGCCTTTTTAACAGTCTTTCCTGTGTTAATGTTTTCCTGCGCCACACCGCTCTTATTCCCGTTAATAAATTTCAGTAACAGTTTTCCCTCATACTCATGCCTGCACAGTATGTACAGTAAATAAACGGCAGCCACCCAGAAAAAAAAATGCAAAACTCCGGATTGCCGCAGCCAGCATGAATATAGTGACACCAGCAAACAGGAGAAAAGGAGAGAGGAAAGAAACGGAGGCAGAAGTAGGTGTTGATTTATGTCTAAGACATTTAAAAAAATATTTTGGAGCATAACAGTCTGTGAAAAGGTCAAAATCTGGAGAGAAATTAAAGAAGAAAAAAAGAGTAGATAAGGTGTGAATTAAATGAGGAGGAAAGAAAAAAGAAGAAGGAAAAGTAAATATCTACACTATAACCAGGTGATCATAGTGAAGAAGTACAACGTAGAGGGGATAAAAGTGCTGTGCAAGTGTTTTAGCAACTGTTGAGCAGAAGCTTCTGATGCATTAACGCAGAACAGGATTCATAAGGAAGATTGTACAGAATATTGTACAGTAGAGTGTGTGAGGTCTTCCAGTAGCAGCACATCGCTTTACTTACTCAATGCACATGCTACAGTACAATTTACTTTATAAAGTGCTGTTTCTTTTGTCAGCATTGAATTACTTGATATTTGTCATAATGTATAGGTTTTAGCCTGTCTTTAGCCTACGGTACTGTACATACTGTCCATTTGCAGTAACACATATCAGATGTATGATTTGAAGCTTATCAATCAGGTTTTACATTCATATGTAAATGTACAGAAACTCAGGAGCTCTTGCAGGAATTGAATGTTTTTCCATACTAACAAGATTTTCATGAATGCCAGATTCTTTATGTAAATGCACTTATGAATGATTTACGAATACATTTGTTTGGCTTGATAAATGAGGCTCATGGTCACATTGTACATCAGGGCTGAGAAGGGAAAAGATGTAATATACTGTACAGTATAGTACTGTATGTACACATTTCCATACACCTTTTCATGGTACATGATGGGGCTCAAGCGGTTAAGGCTGTAGGTTACTGGACCACTGATCAGAAGATCGGGGGTTCGAGCCCCAGCTCCACCAAGTCGCCCCTGTTGAGCCCTTGAGCAAGGCTCTTAACTCCATCTCCTCCAGGGATGCTGTACCCTGGCTGACCCCAGCTTTCTAACTGGGATATGCAGAAAAAGTCATTTCACTGTGCTTATAAGGCACATGTGACAAATAATTTCATCCTATTAATGCATCTATAATATGGACTATAATATGAGGGGTGTTCATGTCAAACTGGGACTGACATTTACAGAAGACTTCAAGCAAAGAACAGTGATGAGACTTAGTAAAGTTTGAATGGTGCAAACGTTTTAAAGAAGGCTATACTTTTGCCAGTCCAGTGCAGTCGTTCCTGTGGACATTCAGCAAGTATAACGCCTGATCCTTTAAAATCACCAGGTAACTGGTGAGGTTCCCTCACCAACTCGGCTGGGAGTTTTTGCCACATGCCCCGTACAGTCCTGACCTCGTTCCAAGCCAGTTCCACATGTTTGTGCAATTAAAGGAGTTCCTGGGAGGCCAGCGTTTCAGACGTGACTCAGGCAGCCCGATCATGGCTCCAGCATAATGAGAAAACGTTCTCCTTTGATGATATCCAAGCACTAGTGAAACACTGAGATGAGTGCATTAGTTATTCTGCGCAATCGAAAGTCCCGGTTTAACTTGAACGCCTCTCCATGTACAGTATTGAAGACTAACGGTGGATGTAAACTATAAGTCATTTCAAATGTCTAGTAGTATTTTTTTTTAGGTTTTCATCCATCCAAGTGCTTCGTCCCAAACCACACATAAAACATGCAAGTGTATGACCAAACTTGGAAATGAAAAATAGAAGTAAACGTGGAATAACACACAAAAGGAGAGAAAATGCTTACTGACGATCTCCGAAAGCTGCTTACATAAACATGGTCCTACTGTAACCCTGTTAAAGCCAAAGCCAATCAGAAAATTTGCATGCGTGCAGCAGCATGGCACCTGCACAGTGTACAGCCTACACGGGAGCCTCAAAGTATCAGAGCGAGCTACATTTACATCTATTCATGTAGCGGACACTTTTATCCGAAGTGAGAAGGGACATAATCCAAAGCGGCTGAGAGCTAAGTGCCTTGTTCAAGAGCCCAACAGGTTCTCAATGCCCAGTTCTGGGATTTAAGCTCCCGCCCTTTCAATTACTTACCACTGTGCCACCAGTGCTCGTGACGCCTGAGTGCAGCACCACATCGAATGTAGGGTATCACACTTCTATCAGTGCTCAGGACATGACTATGTCAATAAAGTGCTGAGTTCAGAGAGGGGGTTTATCCACCCTTTGCCCCTAACGTCTCTCTCTCTCTGCTTGCCTGACATTATGCTCTGCATCAACACCACAGCAGCAGCATTTATTTACCCAGTTTCAGTTGCTGGCTGGTGAACCAGCAGGCTATTGTTAGATAACTAGCTAGACAAAACAGCAGGGAACATAAATAGTAGTTCCGGCGAGTACTTCTTACGCAAGCAATTCAGACAGATAAAAGGAAAATAAGCACTGTTACATGTGAAACTACAACCTTTACTGTACAGCATCTTCATGGATAATCAGAAGTCGGAAGTAATTATACAGAACAGAAATGTGTCTCTAAAACATAATTTATTTTTAGTAATTAGCCATAAAATCTGACTCTTACAGACACAATCAGGCCTTTAAGTGCTTTTAAAGCAACAATCATGCTTTTGATCACGTGTTCTTTTTTTTTTTTACTGCATATACAAGGGGCGTTCAAGTCAAACCGGGACTTGGGATCAACTTTAGCGCGAATGAATATGAAAATATTTGAATGGTGCAACTGTTTTAAAGACGCCAGACAAGGTGGCTTGAAGTCCACTGCAGTCGTTCCCATGAACATTCAGCAAAGTGGAGCACCTGATCCTAAAAATCCTAAAAATCAATGGATAACTTGTCACCAACTTGCGGAGGTAAAGCATCTGTCTGTGGGAACTGTACACACAATCATTCACCAACACCACTTGCACGTTACAGGAATTCAGCTGAGAGTTACAGTATATTGCTACATCCCTGTACAGTCCAGACCTCACTCCAAGCCTTTTTCTGATCACGGCTCCGGCGTACTGAGAAAACGTTCTACCTGGATGGTATCCAAGCTCTAGTGAAACCCTAGAATAAGTGCATTAGTGTAGCAGAGGATTATATAGAGAAACAAAGGAAGTTCTTACTCTTGAACTGTGTTGTGCAATCAAAAGTCCTGGTTTCACTTGAACACCCCTCATATTTCTCTGCTATAATAGACACAAATGGTTTAAAGACAAATATGGTTTATTATAGAGTCATTTTGTTGTTGACATACAGTACGTACAGTATAAGGAAGCCTTCGCAACTATACATATACAGTAGTATGTAAAAAAAAAAAGAAAGAAAGTTTGAATTCTATAGCTTTCTTCTTCTGCAAACATTAATGCAATACATTTTAAAGATTATTGCATTAATGTTTAAAGATTAATGCAATAATAGTGCCTTAATTAACACAGGCATACTGTACATACACATTCATAGTAGAACTTTGAGGCTCTCTGATCTACACAAACAAAGTTTACAAACATTGTAATCATACACATCATAGTTCCTCTACAATGTCGAATTTTTATATCCTTTATTTTATTTGCGTTTGGAAGCTAAAATAAATGAAAGTAGCTTGAGGCAAAATTGTCGTCCCACTTGTATCCATGTCGAACCATATAAAGCGAAGTCTGTAAGTCCAAAAAGAGCAAGCAATATGTAACTACAGAAATCCACAACAAGCTTTAGAAAGCCATGGTACAGAACAGCATCCAGATGTGCTCACGGCACGGATATCCTGGAAAACCTTTGTTCTGTACGCATTACCAAACAGTCTTTACACAGATCAGATCCACAGGCCAAGATGAGGAGCCACAGGCCAAGAACTCCAGCTCAGTCAACCTGAAATAAAACAGTTCCTTATTTAGAGTACAGAGAAAGCAAATCATCATCTTTATAATGAATATTACATGTAACACTTGCACAAGACAAATACTCTGTCTGGTTTAGACACTGCTTAATTTGTAAATCAGAAGGTCCCAAAGGACTGAGAGGATGCTGCTCCGGCAGGTTATGAGAATTTTTTTTTTTTTTTTAAACATCAGTGCTTTTTACAGTGCTGCAAAATTTGCAGCTTTCGTGCATAAAAAAAAAAATTGATTTGTACTCAAATCAAAAATTTTATAATTAGATAGGCAGTGTTCACTTTCCACTTTTTTTCTCCCATCTGTTGTTTGTTTGTTTGTTTGTTTGTTTGTTTGTTTGTTTGTTTGTTTGTTTGTTTTTACTGGATGCATGTAGGAAGACCTGCAAGTTTTTATCCTCTTTCTTTATGAGTTCTGGTAAATATTTATGAAGTCTAAAGAGCATGTCAATTTCCGTGCCATCTAAGGATGCCAAACATGTAACACATGCAACCTGAAAGGAGGGATTATCAGCCTTAGGGGGCTTTTAAGGGCGGAGCTTTTACACATTTACTGTAGCTTTAACAGTTCTACAAAATCATAACATCTAAACGTTCTAGATAACAACAATTTAAAATCAGTAAGTAACAAAAAACACACACACACAAATTCACTTTATCTGTGATTTATAAAGGGCAAAAGTTTTGCATAAAAATAATCTTTTAAATTGATTAAGTTAATAGTGATGATAGGATTATTATTTTATCAGATATGATTATTAGAGTATATGGGTAATAGTGATATTAGGCCAATAACATTTTTAGAATTATTATTATTATTATTATTATTATTATTATTATTACTAAAAATGACCCCTCCCCCATCCCACTTCATAGCAATCCTGCTTCACAGTTCATAGCAAGATACTACTGTATACGTGCCAAAATGTATTTATTTTATTCTGAATTAAACTGGGCCAAAAGAAGTTTAACCCACTGCAGGATGCTTATTTTACAGTAATAAATCATCATCAAAATGACCAGTTTTGGCTTTGATCAACATGATCAAGCAGCAGAGTCATCGCAATGCACAGGTGCACACAAACACTGTCAATGTTGTCAGTTTCTATATGTGAACAGTTTTTTATTTATTTAATGCTCCTGTAAACGCATATGTGTATACAGGAGCATTAAAAAAAAACTTTTTTTTAAAAACAGTTTTTCTAAAAGAAATTTCCCCTTCATAAATCTTTTGTTACTGTTTTCTTTTGTTATCTTTTAAATGAGCATTACAGTATGTAGAAATTGTTATGCTTTTGTAGAGCTAAAGCTAAATGTGTAAAAGGCTGATAAACCCACCAAAATAAAAGAACAAGATGGTCATTTCTGGTAACCGTGAGCAAAAACAATCAAGATAAAACTACACTTCTTTCACACGTTGCATATATAATAAATATATAGAATTGTTATCTACTTATTTATTTAAAAGATTTGCATTTTGTAGATACTGACATTACTACAGTCATGTTCAAAAGTTAGCCTCTCCTCTTTAAATTCTATGTGTTCACCGTGCCATTCTCTCACTCACTCATCATCTATACCGCTTAATCCTGTATTCAGGGTCATGGGGGGCCTGGAGCCTATCCCAGGAGACTTAGGGCACATGGCAGGGTACACCCTGGACAGGCATGTGCCAATCCATCGCAGGGCCCGTGCCATTCTTTATTTAACAAAAATGAAAACCAAAGAGAAAAACATGCAGACAATAATAAGTACCGCTTATTGCTTCCACAGGATTTAAAACCTTGCCGGCAACTCAACATAGGTCAATGTCGATTGAATAAATATGTGTGCTTATATAGAAGCATTTCTGAAGTAGGCTTCAGACGTCAAACTGTGCATTTGGGTTTTTGATTATGTCACATCGAAGAAAAGTTATCATTAATTTTATAAAGGGTACATTTTTGCCACTACTAGAACATGTGAATGAAGATGCAAAAACGTAGAACAAAAAAAAATAGCATATTATATTATTTATTTATTTATTTATTTATTTTGGTCATAGAAATAACCGAAAACAACCATAAAAACATGTGATCCTGTGTAATCGAGCTATTTCTTTGCCTATGTGACCCAGTTTCAAATTTTTTGCTCAGCCGTGTTTGGGGAAGTTTGTTAAAATGAAGTAAAATTCAGTTCACTGTATTGCCTATTTTGTACTTTTAAAAAAAGGTCACTTTATACTGTACAATCCTGAGCTCTATATATGGTTATAAAAATTTTTTAAAAACAGCCAAATAATAATGGCTAAAATGCTCTGAGCTTTAAGGGCTACGAGGGTAAGTTGGGATGTTCTGTACAGGACTTTCTGCAGTGGTTTGACTCCCATAATAAGTAAAAGATCTCAGTATATAGAAAAATGCAAATCTGGATGGAAAAGATCAGCGCAAATGCGCCATAATCAAATCTAAAGGTGGTGCTATAAAAAATTAGATTGTGTCATTTTTCTTTTTGGCCAGACAGATTTACAGTCGTAACCAGACGATAGACCTTTGGAAGGAGTCGCATATACTGTACATCACAGTACAGTGAAACTCTTTTCTTTGGATAGCGCACCTTGTTAGGCAGCTTGGGACAGCTACTGTATAGTATAATACAGCACCTTCAGTGACTCGCCTAAGGGCCCATCAGTGGCAGCTCGGCAGTGCTGGGATTTCAGCTCAGTAGTCTATAAGCACTGAGCTCCTCCTTTTTTCAATCCAGTTTAATGCTCATGTCTCTCCATTTTAATTAAGTTAAGATGTAAGAAACCAACACAGCTGTAATGATTTAAATCTTAAGATTTAACGCTCGCTACGCTATACAGTAGGCTTTCTTTCTGTAATCCTTCTGGTATCTCATTCTGTTTCAAAATATTTACATCTCTGTCCTGAAGACTCTCCGCTGCTGGGAAAGCTGGCAACATTACATACTGTAAATGTAAAATATAAATAATCCATGTTAAATAAAACAATAAATTAAAACATCTGTTTAGTATTAATCAGTTAATGTTTATTCATATTCGTATGTTCATATGTTCATATGTTGAGGGTCCCGTGTACAAGGCCCTGTGTATGAACTGTTACTATGGAAACTGTAACATACTGTATTAGAACGAGCGCATTAATGTAAACCTGTCTTTCATGTTACAGATGAACCCACTGCCTGAGCAGCACTGTCGTAAAACAATAATACACACCTTTCGACCTTGTTTACTGCAGCGCACTCATCAGAAAAACGGGGGGAAAGATTGGTGACAGAATATCCTGGCTTTGTGCGGTAATTAGGAATCGTGGGATAGGGATTTTGTTTGTTTGTTTGTTTGTTTGTTTGTTTGTTTAGCTTTTTGATCAATGAGGCTTGAGCACTGCATGATATCAATTATTTCATATGCAGACACACACACACACACACACACACCATTCTCTGCCACAACTTTTGTCTGAAAGATATCTACCGTGATCTTTGTATCATCTTCACACGATCCAGATTTGAACTTTTTTTTTCCTCGAATAATTAATTCATTTCCTCTGGAGATCAAGTCATATATATCTACATCTTTAATAACCAAAAGGCCCTGCGTATCTTCTGTTGACTAACAGTCAGCTTGCTTGATGTTTTATATCTATAGCACAAGCAGAAGGCATACACACTCATACTGATTGTTTCACGGTAACATTTTCACACTCGATCCTGAAACCTCTTAACCTTATTTCCTTGCAGGTTTAACAGACACTATTGGAAAAAAATCCACCTCATTAAGTTGATGCAGATGACAGTTATGGCATAACTGGCCAAACACCATTAACGGCTGTTAAAGCTTTTATGTTATTATCAAAATGCCAAAGTAGCATAGCAATATAAACAAAATGAATGAAGCAAGACAAGCTATAAAATATCAGAGTGTAAAATAACAGAGTGTGTATATACAGTATATATATATATATATATATATATATATATATATATATATATATATATATATATATATATATATAAGGATGTCAACTACTCTATGTAGCGCAATACCTACAATAAAATATATATAATTAAAGTATATAAAGTATATATATATATATATATATATATATATACTTTTCTATATATACTGTATAGAAAATATTATTGCATTATATATAGGTATTGCACTACAAATAGTAGATCACTTCCTATAAAATATACAGTATATTTAATATAAATACAGTAGCAGATTAATATGTAGGTTAAGCTTCACGTCTTTACATAATCAAGGGTGGAAAATTCATTTTTGCGCATATTGTAATATATTCTGCCCCTGTGTGAAGTAGAGTAACATTCCCCACTGTCACCAAGATTAATGAGTCACTAATTTAAGAATTATGAGCTTTTCTTCTCTCCATTTTGCCCCCCTACAGCAAGTCCAACTTTTCTGTAGGACATCTGTATAACGTATATCGTACTGAGAGAAACATCCAGTATGTTCATATGTGCTACGAGGACAGTTAGACTAAGAGTGTTACTGGAGTTATAACAATATGTTTAATCAGGGCTTGGAATTCAAATAAAAAATACCAACTGCTTCGCTCTGAGCAGAAAGGAAAAGAAATTTGCTTTTGTGTTCCAATCCTAGCATATTGTTGAAAGAAAAATGAGGAGGAAATTAATAATTCAATTGCTTTTATGCATAACTAATATAATCAAGTAGTACGTTTGGAAAGCTATTAAACTCAGCAGCTGGGTGTGTGTTGATAAGGACACGCTTTCTGTTTATGTGCCAATGTCTATTAAAAAATGTATAGTGTAAAAATTAAATAAAAGGTTAGAATGACAAAAAAAAAAAAAAAAGGCCCACCTTCATCCTTGAGATGAAATTCGTTTGAGCAGTCATAACACAGACGGTAAGATTTCTAAGAACACGAAATTGAAAACAAAAATGCCTTTGGAATTGTTGTTGTTTTTATTATTTTAATAAACATTATCATCACTTAATCATGCATAAGTGTAACTTAGACTGCCACTATTATGCTAAACTGTGTTAAAAACATGACTTTACATTTACTTCCAGTTTTGTCTTTTTTATTTACGTTACAAAGAAATAAACATAAACAAAGAGCACATGTCATTTTTTTTTCTCCTATGCAGCTTAAGTTTTCAATGGACAGAATTGTTAGCTACAGTATCTGGATCCCTGGTCTGGATTTGCTAATAAATCTGTTTGTTTTTTTCTTCTCATTTTCAGAAGCGCAGCACAAAAAGAATCAGGTTTGATGATCTTTCTAATGCATACTTTAACTCAATGAGGTTGAGAAAATTACAAAGAAAAAAAGGGTTTTAATTTACATTATCTCCAAATGAGCATAAACTGTGCCAGGTTATAGGCTGTGTGTGTGTGTGTGTGTGTGTGTGTGTGTGTGTGTGTGTGTGTGTGTGTGTGTGTGTGTGTGTGTGTGTGTGTGTGTGTGTGTGTGTGTGTGTGTGTGTGTGTGTGTGTGTGTGTGTGTGTGTGTGTGTGTGTGTGTGAATGATATAATCGATCCTACATTATTTGCCAGTTTATAGAGAAGGTATAAACAACAGCTTTGTGCGCTACAAGAGATAAAAGAACGATGTTATTAATCATGGAAAGATTTCAAATTACAGTTTGTGTGTTGGAATAATTAATGATGATTACTGTTGGGTTTTTGCTTCTAACTAGATCCTATTTATATTAGTCTGAAATGGTTTCCGGTCCTGTGTTTCATAGATGCATTTTTACACACAGTAAGGGTGTTTTATCTATTAGATAATTCATTGAATTAATTTCATTTATATATTAAATTATCTACTAGAGGACTTCACACCTGCATTCAAAAGACAACCAGGAGGATACACCTTCATGACTGTCCAGAAAATCATATAATAATAATAATAATAATAATAATAATAATAATAATAATAATAATAATAATAATAATATTTGCACAAGTTAATTTACCTTCAACAATATAATCAGTCTTCTCTCCCAATATTATACGTTACATATACACATTTATTTGTTTGTTTGTTTGTTTGTTTACTTATGCATATATTTGTTTGTTAGATTGTTTGTTCATTCATTCATTCGATTATTTAACTTTATTGCCGACCTTTACTTCTTTTCCACTTCATCCTGATTCAGTTCTCACACTGCCTCTTTTTTTTAAACAGTCAGGGTCAATACGGAAGCAAAATTACAATCGAGTGCAAAACAAAATCCGCAAAACGTGCTCACGAAATATCAGCGATCGTGCAAGTGCAAAGACAAACGGTCAAAAACTTGGCACGGCAAACAAAGGTCATAGTCAAAAGACCTACAGTATCCAGAAACTGCAGACTCATCACTGCAAGGTTTTGCATTTTTCGTAAACTGAATGTGGTTTATCGCACACAGGAAGTGTGGGAGAAAACAAGGAAGTGTCCAGTGCTTATTACGGTGTCTTTGTAATATACTCGAAGGCTTGCCTGTTTGTACGCTGATCTCAAAATTATGAACGAACCTGGACACATTTTCCAGAAATGTTTCATGCATCGTTAAACATTATTGTAATTCAGCCGTACTTTAAGAGCCGTATCATCTCTCTGAAGCTTGTCTAAAAGAAACAGAAGTGTAGATGGCAAGGCTTTTATGTGACACAGTTCATCGGGATATCTTACAAAACTGTGAGATATGAGACGCATATCGACAAACATTTGCTGCAAAATGAGAAGAAAAGATTTGAAGATGATTTAGAATTCATCTCTCCTGTTTTTTTGCAGTCAGGGCTCGGCAGGGGTACTGAAATCCACACAGGTACGGAGGAGTGGGGGGGGGGGGGGGGGAAACTGTATCTAATGGGGAGGAAATACCAATCCAATATGAAGCATTGTTGACCATCTCTTAATGTATTGTGAAGTGCAGTCTGACCTGTATCTAGTTTCCACCTGCTACCAAAGCTGATCTCGGTCAGGAGAGATCTGTCCCAAAGGTTACATGGGGAATGAAAGGAGGAAACAGTATTAGTTTAATATTTCATAGGAAATGAAAGAAATGCCGTCTTTTGAGGTTTATGTGTTTTACCACCGGATCGATATAAAACCCACCGCAAACAACAGCTGAGATGAGGAGATGCGCTGGGTTTTAGGCTGTTTAAGACTCCTCGGATCAATAATTAGGCTCCAGACAGGTTTGGTGTGGCAGCTTAAATAATTGATATAATGTGGACAGGGACGAGGAGAAGTCGAGCCATACAGTCATCATAACCAGGACAAGGGCATCGGCATCGGCTTACTATTAAAAGGTTCTAATTAAAGCTGGTGTGTTGGTTTAATGGTCTGGTGAAGGTGTAAGATTGTTGTGGTGACATGATGGATGCCATTAAGATGACTAAAAGCTTCACACTGTCTCTAAGGTCACGACAGATGAAGGAAGTGTTGGCAGCAGATACGCCTTTAAGATACGCCTGTTTAGGGTAGTGGTGATAATAAAATCCTAATATCGTTAAAAAAAAAAAAAAAAGTTCCCGGAGCAATCGAGCGCAAACTAGTAGGTTCGTTTAGGAAAATCCTAAACATCCTGCAGAGGAAAGGGACTTGCCAATGATTCCATTTTTTTCTTTATTAATAAATGACACATTGCACTTTTTAATTTAATATAATTGCATTTGATTTGACACGGAACGTTCTCGAGTCATGACAGAGGGATTTTGCTTTCTGGTTTCTCTGTAGCATGACAAGAAACATATCAAAAATAACTCACGAGCGGCAAAAACGAAGAAAATAAATACATTTTTGATAGTATTCTTATTTATTTATTTATTCATTCATTCATTATTCATGGGTACTATTTCCATAAAGTATTAAAAGAAGCATGTTAATATAAACCGTTTACCTGTCAAAAAATATTTTTATCTGTGCTGCTATAGAACATTAATAAATAAGAATTCATTTTTAAAAAAGGATTTAATGTATAAACACAGAGTTCTTGACTTTTTTTTAGAATTTTTTTAAAAAAATTTTATTACAGACTAGCTGTGCCCACGACTTCATAGCATGGAATTTAATTACAGCCATTCCTAAACATGTTTTAAATAATGTACAACGCCATCTGTTGAATTTTGGAATGAACTACAAGTGCGCGGGAATGAAAGGATGAGAGCGCGTTTATTAAGTAGATTTCAACTCATCAGCACGTATTTAAAAATGTACAGCGACATTTTTTTCATTTTTAGATAAACTAATGATTTTTTTCAAGATTGATTTTTTAATGATATGAGGGCGTTTTCCATTTAAATTTCAAATTAGCATCTCTTCTTTTCCCATCGACTGATTGCGATGAAACGAAGCCTGTTTGTTACGTCAAACTCAACAAAATCTACCTGTGAAAACCCCATTAAATTCGATCAGTAATTCTTATGTGATGCGTGCACAAACAAACACAAACGGACAGACAAAAATTCCAAAACTCATCCTGATGTATTCTATTATTCATCTTATACCCCCGCCATGCAATATATTTTTTTTCATAAATATCTTCAATGTACAGACACTTGTATCGTATTAGTATGTTGTATTATGTATATAGATGTATACTGTAGATGATGGTGATGGAGATTCCTATTAGCTCAGTATCATGGTTCAGTTGTTCTACTTGTAAGACCAATTAACTGGTCACTTGAAACAAGGGCTTCTGCAAAACATTAACAAACTAAACTGAATAAAACCTGGAAGTGAGGTTTATCTAGAACACAATTTCCAAAACACATCTGAATGTGTGGATAGTAAAAAAAAAATAATAATGGACTAAATAAAGGAATATGTGGGTCTGATTTTGCCTTGTTGTTCTTCAAATTTAAACTGTGCTTTGACCAGGGGAGGGTCCTTGAAAGTACTTTTACTGTGAGTATAAAACTAAAATAAAGTTGGCCATAAAGTCATAAAACTCCTGCAAAATATAGTGATAGCATTGATGATAAATAAAAAAAATACCTTAACTCTAGTGAGATATACTGTTACTGTAAGACTAAAACAAAGCCAATATAAGATCATTAATCAATTAGTTTCTAGACACATTTTACACAATGTTTTTAAGCATAACATTTAAGCCTCCTTTTTTGGAAAAAGTACACTTAGAATTTAACAAGAAATGTTTGTCTTAAAATAGGCTTAATAATATATTAATAATAATTGGTTTAGTGATTATTTGACTAAAAATTCAATATATTTACACTTTATAAGATGTCACTTATATAATGCACTGTAGAAAATACCATAAATAAATAAAAAATATCTGTTAACAAATTGCATAAATACACACTAATTACCTTTGTAAATACTACTCCCAATTGTTTTTTTTCTTTCTTTTTTTAGTTAAGTTACAAAAGTATGTGCAAACATTTCAACAACATTCTGTCCATCTAATAAGTTCATGCAATAAAAGGTTTATGTTTTTTAATTTATTTCTTTTATTTTTTTAATTATGTGAAATATCAATAGTAGCTTAAAAGTGCCTGTGTGTTATAATATACATATTATAACATGTGCTTAATCATATAAATCTGTGATTATACATGAAGCCAGAATTCAAGT
Source organism: Clarias fuscus (assembly GCA_030347435.1). NCBI lineage: Eukaryota > Metazoa > Chordata > Actinopteri > Siluriformes > Clariidae > Clarias > Clarias fuscus. The sequence goes on along the minus strand of CM059224.1, from coordinate 8,509,815 downwards.
GAGATCTGCCGCTATAGAAAATTACGGTATAAAATAAACTACTGGCAAATGACTTATCATAAAGTGTAGATCTTTTGTGAAGCCTGACTGCTGGCATGAAGATTCTGTGTCCTCACACACCTTTGTGGTCTTGATCTTGTTCCCTGTGGCGCAGCTCCAGCCTTTCAGATCAGGCAGTACTTTACACTCCTCTCCATCCAGGCACGGGTGCATCTGACACCACCACTTCTGCTCCACTATGGAGGCTGTAGGAGGATAAATTTACTCTTTCAGTATAAGATTATTGTGGGAGAACAGTAATATTTTGAGCTGAGCAGTCTTCTGGACATTATGGGGGTGACATGATTTCCATTCATTATTATTTTTTGGTTTTTTATAGCTACTTCGAGCCTGGAACACTTAATGACATGATTTATTTTAATAGAGACAGTATTGGGTTTCCAGCTTTCAGTAATTCGCATTAGAGAAATGTAAGCCCTTCCAATTAGACCAATGTCTTGCATAGATGGGAGTAAAAGGTGCAATATCTAAATATGTAGTGGAGATAATGAAAAGGTTAAGCGCTGATCGTTTTGTCAAGATTTCCTGCAGTGAGCACATTAGCTCTATGCTTTAATTTGCAGGGAATGTCAAACACAAAATGTCATTGAATAGGTCAGACAGCACTGAGGGGCCCATCTGGGTGTTCACTAGTAGCTTTATTCTCTGACTTCCTCTATTTTATTACATCTCAACCATAGAAGGGAAGAAGGAGTCATCTGTAAAACTGCATTGGTTAACAGTTACACAGATTTGTTCTCTCATTGTAAGGAACGATCAAAGCATTAATCATAAGATACATAAAGTATATATGTATATCTGCCTGACGAAAATTTGAGCAGCTTTTGAAATGAAAACAATGGCAGATTAATTGGCCTCAAACTGTAAAAGGTCTAACGAAATATTAAAATATATACACTGTATATGTCATGGGTTGGAGAGCCACACCATGAGATGTAATATTAATAAGAGCCCTTCTAAGAGCAGGGCTTCTGAAGGGATCAATGAATTAGGAATTAGGGAGACTGCTTATGACACACGCTTCGCTTTTGGAGATAGCATAGGATTATTAATTAGGAACTAAAAAGGAAACAAAAGAAAACTGAAAACACCAAATAAACAGAGCTCCGCCGTCTGCGCGAGAACGGATGGGGCCCTCGAAACTAAAAATAAAACTTATATTCCCTCGGGGCATTCGCCCTTACCTACAATGTATATGGGGTTGTGTTTTTTTGCTTTGCACTTAAACTGCAACTGATACGTATCTTTCTCAATCACGCTGGCTTCTAATGAAGACGAGGCTGGGGCTTCCGCCTTTGTCTTGGCTTGCTGCGCACTGTGTCTTACCATTCCAACCATTTTATTAACATCAATTAGCATCTATTAACAACTATTATACTGAACTGCCTGCCACCCAAACCACAGTATGAATGCAGATCAATTCCTGCTTTCTGATTCACCCAGATGAGGATGGGTTCCCTGTTGAGTCCGGTTCCTCTCAAGGTTTCTTCCTACTGCCATCTCAGGGAGTTTTTCCTTGCCACTGTCGCCCTCGGCTTGCTCATCAGGTACTATCTGACCTTTTTTTTTATTATTATTCATACATATTCACATTTCATACAAACTTAAATCATTCTTTTGATTGTGTAAAGCTGCTTTGCGACGATGAAAATTGTTAAAAGTGCTATACAAATAAAATTGAATTGAATTGAATTGAACCTAATGATCGCACAAAGTGCGCAGGTATCAGGACCCTTAAATAGACAAGCCGCCAGGTGCAGCATGCCCATGATGATTGCTTCTGCGTCTGCGTCTTTTGGTAACCGCATGACTAGATGACCGGGCCTCTGCCTGTTTAGAACACCGCGAGGTAGCAGCCTGCAGATCTGCTTAATTTTTGGAGGTTCCGCTGTACATGGACTCCACTAGGCCAGTAGAAGATCCTTTAAGTCATGTACTGTATGTTGTGAGATGGGGTCTCCATGGATTAGACTTGTTTTTCCAGCACATTCCACAGATAATCGATTGCATTGAGGTCTGGAGAAGTTGCAGGCCGAGTCATCACCTCAAATTCATTGTTGTGTTCCTCAAACCATTGTTGAACCATTTTTACTAGGGTGCATCATTCTACTGAAAGAAGGCATTGAGTGTACTTGGTCAGCAACAATGTTTAGGTAGATGGGCTGTGTCAAACTAACATACACATGAAGGGCAGCACATTCCCAGCAGAACATTGTAAAAAGCACCACACTGCCTCTGTTGGCTTGACTTCATCCCATAGTGCATCCATTTGTCATCTCTTCCCCAAGTAAGCGACACAAGCACCCGCCCAACCACATGATTTAAAACAAAATGTGATTCTACAGAGTAGGCTACCTTCTTCTGTTTTGCCATGGTCCAGTTCTGATGCTCATCTGTCCATTGTAGGCACTTTAGGCAGTGTACATGGGTCAGTATGGGCACCCTGACCAGTCTACCACTTCACATCTCCATAGAAAACAAACTGCAAAGCACTGTCCCCAGAGTTCTTGTGGATTCAGGCCCTGAGGGGCCAGAGCTGTCCAGGCATCACAAGGTGAACCTACACAATATTGCGTGTTACAATGGATGCTAGTAATAAGGTCATGCTCAGTTCCTGGTTGCCTCCACACATGTTGTTAGTTCAAGTTTGATTCATCAGACCAAAGCATTTTTCTTCTCATAGTCTGAAGTCACTCGGGTATATTTTTAGTAAGCTCCCAGTGGGCTGTCATGTCCCTTTTAGTGAGTAATGGTTTCCATTTGGCCACTCTACCATAAACGCCTGATTGATGGAGTGCTGCACTGATGGTTGTCCTTCTATAGGGTCTTCTCTTCTCCACAAGTAAACTCTGGATCTTATTCATGTCTAATAAGATCTAAGAAGAGAGCTGGTTGTTCTAAATCTTTTCCATTTGAGAATAATGGAGGTCACCGTGCTTTGGGGAATTTCCTTGTATCTTCCCCCCAAACCTGCGCCTTGACACAGTCCTGTCTCTCGGTTTTACAGATAATTCTCTCAACTGCATGGCTGTGTTTTCACTCTGACACATTATATAGGTAGGCGTGTGCCTTTCCTAATTATGTCCAGTGAATTCAATTAGGCACTGGTGGACTCTAATCAAGCAGAGGTATCTCAAGGAACATTGATAGAATAGGATGCACTAACACAGGATCTGAATATTTATGTAAATGACAATGCAAAAATACATAGGGTATTGTTTGTAGATTGATAAGGGAAAAAAATATTGAATCAATTTTAAGATGATTCTGAAAAAGGAAATGTATGCCCCATAGTCTACATACCTTCTTCAACGCATAACTTGTTATACAAAGAAAAGGTGTGGCTTTTTTTTTTTTTTTTTAGCACAGAATGTGTCATACATTCCAGTTGGAACTGAGTAACAAACTCAAGTTTCTATTAATAATCTGAAGGAAAACAAGCAGAAGGAAAGCACTTGTACCTCAGACAGGAAACTTTCACACATCTGAACACATTTGTAGCATCCAGCCTCCAGAATCTAGCAAATGTGTACATCATTTGTACTGTTTTTGTGGTAATAAAATTAGCTCCATTGCCACTTATAGTTGCCAAGATCAGTAATAAGTTTATGGATAAATCTAGAAAAGTGATATTTAGAATTGCATTCTAAATGCATGTTTTTTAAACATCTTGATCACATTGACTTATGGGGGAAACAATTCCATAGTTTAATCTCTTCTTTTCAATCAGTGATCAGATGACACTATGATGAATTTGATCTAAAATGTATCCCTGATTCTTACACAAGCTTGTGGTTTCCATGCCAGCCATTAAAGCAAAACGTACATATCCCAAATTCTAAATTCTATTTTTTATTTTGTAATCACTTTGTTAAATATTATTTGTATATAAAATTATGTATTTTAATCCCAGAACATACCATCTACACAGGAAGGTGCTGCTCGTGTGGTTCCAGCCACTTGCCCAGGAAAGCAGGAGCATTTGACAGTCTGTGAACGTTCCTCGATCTTATTCTTATTACAGCATCGATGTAATGCTACAACTTCACAAGTTCCTGTCCTGACATGATGAACTGTTGAATAAAAGGACAAGTAACACACATATAGTTGATACATTTTCTTTTGCTCTAAAGTAAGGAAATAGCAATATATGAATAATGTACAATGTGTAAAGTAAAACCTATGACACAATTTCAATCTTTCCTTTAAATAATAAAGCTTCTCAACCATGGTAACATTTTTAATTGACAAGGTTTATGTTTCAAATAGTTGAGGGGCAGTCTGATTGATAAAGTGTTACATAAACTTTTTATGGTCTTATTTGTAACTGTTTCCTGGAGAAACCATTTGACATTAATTTAATTATACTTTATATATTTTAAATATATATTCTACAAATTCTACTTTGATTCTAAATACTTTTCTTTTGTAAACTTAGGTCTGTGTTTCTCTGTGACCAAATCCTTGAACCATACCATATGGTCTTGTACAGTACCATAACACCTACTTCGATTAAAAGGTGCAAGCAATTTTTTGGTACCTTATATAATGAAGACTGCAGCAGGGGCCATATCTTTGTCTTACAAAGCCCCAAGTTATAAAATAGCCGTCCAAATAGTTTTGGGACTCAAATACAGTATTTCAGTCCTGGCTAATGTCTGGACACTGATGTCATGATAACTTAAATTAATTTCCTGTTAAACAACTGAACATTTGACCATTTGACCAGTACAGAATGGGTTAAATTACAGTCATGCTCTCTGATTTCACCTAGATGTGGAAGGGTTCCTTTCTTGTCTGGTTCCTCTCAAGTTTCTCACTTATTGTATGTCTTCTCAGGTTCTTCTCCGTTTTTCCTTGACAATATTTCCCCTGATATCTTCATTAAGGACAAATTAATAGAGCTATAAATGAAGAAGTCTATATAATTCTTAAATACAGTTAAACCTTGGATTGCAAGCATAATTCGTTCCGAAAATGTGCTTGTAATCCAAAGCACTCATCTAAAATTAATGGAAACTTAGATAAGTCGTTTCACAACCCAAAAAGATCCATATAATAATACTTACTATAAAATATAAAGTATAATTTAAATAAATTAGCCTGCATTTACTTTTGAAAGGAATCATGGCTGGTGAGACGAGAGAGAAGAGGAGGAGAGGGAGAAGGCGTTATTTTGTAGGACGACTTTCACATACACACATACAAATACACACTAACTGATTCACTGGTTCTCTGTTGGCTAAACTGGAATCTTTTTATTTTTTGCTTTAACACGAAACTTATCCAATGACACTTTCTTTTGCCTCATTTTAGGGATTTCGCAGAAATATGACATGGCATTGTCATTAAACAGATTCATCGCTCGCACTGCTACAGCCATTTTAACCCTTTTTTTTTACTGGAGCTGTTGTTGCAGTACAATTACTATACTTAGAATAGTTGGAAACAAAGCTTTATGCACACACACATGGTCACAATGTTATAGTGAACAGTATACATGTTATACAGTTATTGGCTATATGAGTGACGAGAGAGAGAGAGAGAGAGAGAGAGAGAGAGAGAGAGAGGACCTATTGGCTCAGTTGTGATCACATTACGCTCAGCAGACAATGTATATACATAATACTTGTATTGCAAGACCTTGCTTGTTTATCAAGTTAAATTTTATTTAAAAATTTTACCCGTCTTGCAAAACACTCAAAGACCAAGTTACTACTTATCCAAGGTTTTACTGTACTTAAATTCAGATTCAGGATTTCTATTTCTGTAAAGCTGCTTTGTAACAATGTCCGTTGCTAAAAGCACTATATACTGTAAATAAAATATAATTACATTGACGTTGTGTTTTGTCAAAAAACTGTAAAAGTTAAATGGTTAAAGTTTCTAAAAAAAAAAAGGATATGTAATTTTTTTCAAAATAGAAATTTGGTCACAAACAACCCCGGTGCCAGATGTTTTGCAGTTAAACTGTTTATTAGACTAAACAAGGTAAATATGTGTCGCATAAATAATCAAAGATTATTCTGATGATCCCAATGTCCTGTAGTACAGTATGTCCTGTCATACACTGCAAAAAAATGAAGATAACAAAATACAAGTACAGTATAAAGAAGGTTGAAGGAGTGCTAAAAATGCAATGTTCTATATTTTAATAAATTTCTCTATTCTTATATTAGGTGTCTCCCTTGATGTCTAAATTATTTAAAGGCAGTGCATGTCTGTGCAATTTTAATTGTGTGTGACATTTCCAGGAGGTTCCCTCCTCCTGTGGTTGCATGTTAGTTTCCACCTAATGTGGTAAACAACTAATTAGTGTTTGGATATCTGCCCTCACACTGTTCTATAGCAGTGCAGACAAGCTTATCTAATTACAATGTGTTTTCTTGACAAAAAAACTGAATATGGTGTTGGATCCGGTGGTTTATGATAAATGGCTCTGAAATGTGTTCGTTAGAGGGTGATTGTGTATATAAGTACTACTTTCCATAATTATTGTAATCACAGAGGAAGCGAAGGAAAGAGTTGTGAGTTGCCAGTGTCAGAAAGCTGGGTCTCAGTCGCAGGTCATGGGTCTTGCAACAGGACAATGACCCAAAACACACAGCTAAAAACACCCAAGAATGGCTAAGAGGAAAACATTGGACTATTCTAAAGTGGCCTTCTATGAGCCCTGACCTCAATCCTATTGAGCATCTTTGGAAGGAGCTGAAACATGCTGTCTGGAAAAGGCACCCTTCAAACCGGAAACAACTGGAGCAGCTTGCTCATGAGGAGTGGGCCAAAATACCTGCAGAGAGGTGCAGAAGTCTCATTGACAGTTACAGGAATCGTTTGATTGCAGTGATTGCCTCAAAAGGTTGTGCAACAAACTATTAAGTTAGGGGTACCATCATTTTTGTCCAGGCCTGTTCCATGAGTTCACTTTTTTTTAATAATTCTGTTGAAGCATGGTTGAAAAGCAATGTCTGACTTTCATTGGTTAACATTCATAGAATTCTTATTTATTATTACTTTTGTCAGATTAAAGTTATTTCTGTGACCATTGTGAGTTTTTCTTTCATTGACCGAAGGGTACCAACAATTTTGTCCACGTGTGTATATACTGTATATATATATATATATATATATATATATATATATATATATATATATATATGATATCCTTCTCAACATAATATATAGTTAATGTGCTAATGGAGAAACAAATGACATCTGTATATGTTTCACACACTCGTCGTGAAGCATGAACCGGTCACTCCAACCATGTTCTCCCTGTACATTTGAAATATGAGTCTGATCCGAGACACTGAAGTTTTAGCCAGCCGTTATTTGCTTTCTGGGCTTTCTGAACTCTATTAATGCAAACATGCACAGGGAGGAAGAGAAGTAACACTGAGCGATGTGTATTTCAGGTACTGTTTCCTTCACTGTAAAGATAAGGTCACCATCTCCTCCAGAGGCCCGAAGTGTTCATTCACAGGTACGGCCGAACAAACTGATAAGTTCAGCGGCTCTGCACGTCTAATCTAACTGTGATGCATTGAAGCATTTGGAGGTGGAGATGGAGGGCACATTTGAAGGATGAACATTGCAATGTATTTTTGGTAATTTGACAACCAAAATCACCCCCACATTCCCTAACACATTTTATATATGTGCTGAAAGGGACCATGAGACACAGATTTAAGTCAAAGCAAAAACCAGCTAAAATAGTGAACGCTGTGTATGTTTGTGTATAATCGCACAATAAATAAAAAAAAATTAATCATGTCGATTCCATATTTTACATTATGTTCTAATATTATTATTAATAATAATAATAATTGATTATTAATTACTTATTAATTTATTATTTGCTTATTGTCAATGTATTTAATCAATTGTTATTAATTATTTTTTTATTATTAATAGTAGTAGTAGTAGTAGTATTCCTGTATAAATGCACATGCCACAATTACTTTAAACATAGTGTACCAAATATACAGTATGGGTGAATTAGTCCCCCATATATAAGTAAAGTATGCCAAAAGTATGTGGACACCTCACTTTCACACCCATATGTGTGAAGATGGGTGTGAAGGTGTTGCCACGAAGTTAGTCAAACAGAATTGTATAAAATGTCTATGCATCCTGTTGCATTACAGCTTTCCTTCACTGTAAGTCAGAGGGTCAAACCTGTTCCAGCATGACAGTGCCCCTGTGCACAAAGCAAGCTCCATGCAGATATGGCCTGTTAAGCCTGAAGAACTTAAACTTAACCTCATTTGACACCTTTGGGATAAACTGGATCACTGAGTGCACGCCAGACCTCCTCACCCAACATCAATGCCTGATCACACTAATGCTCTTGTAGCTGAATGATTATGAATCCCTTTAGCCATGCTCCAACATTTAGTGGAAAGCCTTTTCCCAAAGAGTAATGGTTATTTTAACAACAAAGCTAGAATAAATCTAGAACGGGACATTAAAATATAGTGTGTGATGGTTGGGTGTCCACAAACTTTTGGCCGTATAGTATAGGCATTAGGCAGTCATCAAAAAGCAGGATGGGGAGAAGGTCAGGAGAACTACTGTAGCTGAGGATGATAGGAGTTTGCAGTGGATGCAGAAATCACATGAATTTGTTCTCATATTTAATGACCTTTATAATGACACCTATAAATCTATTCTCTCGTATTCGTTAAAACATAGTTATAGTTATTATATAATATCTATTATAGTTTTAAAATAAGACTGGCTCTGGATGAGAATATTATACTGAAGAATATTTTTCAATTTGAAGGAGTTACAGTAAAAAAATAACCTAGCTAGCACGCTACAAATCCCACGAGCCACCTGAACCATTTTGCACTTGCATTAAAGGTCCTCTATTTATCTGTTTCTTTAACAAGTTAGTATAGTTCTCAGTTCTCCAGCAGAAATACTCCTAATACCTCCCTCTGTCTCACTCCTCCTCCAAACATACCATGTCAGTGTCTATGTAAATGAACTACTGCCGAGCCACACCCCACCAGGGAACTACAGAGCTGGGCACTAGGCCTGAGGAGCGTTATCTTCTCTTATGAAGACACAACAGGGGAAAATCGAATTGGCTTGTTTAAACCCTGGCCAATACGAAATCATTTGAATGTTCGAACATGATTAAAACGTTTTTTTAATTTTTAATTTTGGATACATGTTCAACACATCCCACGTAACCGTAAGACTGGAAAACAGACAAAAGCAAATATAAGTGTATTATTATTTAAATTAGACAATATTCTAGTGGTATTCCAATATTCTTATATTCCCTAACCAAATTATTTGATATTTGCATTTGCTTCACCCAACCAAGGTGAAATGAGCAAACACGATGATTATCATAGTAGCCATTTCCTTTCGTTGAAAATGCTGTATTATACTGGCAATGCATTGTAGAACTAAATGTAAAAACAAGACAGTGTGTTCACCATGGAAAAGAGCATCTACTCATATAGCATGTGACGCTTTCCAATTAGTATGTACAATCCTTACGATGACATGATATACTCCTGTAGGAAATTAATTAAGCGTTGAAAGAAGGATTTAACAAAGAAAGAAAAGTGCAAATTGTAAGCACGTTCAACCTTCAGCAGCTCAATAGTTGCTGTTTGAATTGCGCATATATTCTCCCGATCTTCGCTCCAAACATTAAGTGCTCTCCGGAAGCTGTACCTGACTTGAATGATAATAGATTTACAATTCCAAGGGAAAAAAAACACAACCCTGGGGAAATTACAGTGTAGCAAAATTATCAGATGGAAATTGAACCCTTGCAAGCTAATTCGATTCCAGTCCCTGCTAAGATGATGAGCATCTTGAGGACGAGCAAGCCAAAGCCGTTGCCAGTTTCCTGAATGTGTACATGCCTAATTGGGCCAAAAGCTGCCTGCCGGCTTCACATGGCCAGGACCACTGAACTATCCGTCAAGGTAACCTGCTTTCATATCGCCACAGTGTTGGGGGGCACAACGGGGTACTTTTGGACTGTTCAGAGTGCTCAAAGGACAGAGGGTTTATTGTAAAATGCTGTAATCTGTTTTCCCAATCTTATTTCACGGTTTGCATTCATGTACTTCATCCTTTTATTTGCAGGTGCAGAGGTTATTATTTTACAGTGTGTGTCCTCTGAAACAATAAAGCATGCATTACTTACTTACTTTCTTACTTACTTACTTACTTAATTAATTAATTAATTGATTGATTGATTGATTGATTGATTAATTAACTCTTAAACAAATAATAAATTAATTATAAGTGATTCTATATTATAATAATAATAATAATAATAATAATAATAATAATAATGAAAGGGTATGCAACTACAAGCCCCATCTTCATGGATATTCAGAAATCAGAAGTAATTATACAGTACAGCAACAAGTTTCGAAAACATAATTTATTTCTAGCCATGAAGGCTGACTATTTTCAAAGAGACTCAGACTTTAAAGTGCTTTTAAAGCAAGAACCATGCTGTTTGGTTAAGCTTTCATTTTCAAGCTCAAGTCAAAACCGGTACTTGTGAAGAAATGTTTTGTGAAGGAATGCGTAAAACATGGTTATTGTATTTATAGAAGACTTCAAGCACACTACAGTGATGAGACTCTAACCACAATTAAACATTTGAATGGTGCAAAAAAGTATGTATGTCCGTGAATGACGTTCCCGTGAGCATTTAACGCAAGGAATGCCTGATCCTTGAAAATCGACAGATAACTTGTCACCACAATGGGGAACTTAAACACACATGTCAATGTGACCTGTACACACACATTCATTCACGAAACATCACTTGCATATTAAGAATAATCACTCCAAGCCATTCCGGTACGTTAGATCCTGGGAGGCCAGCATTTCAGACGTCAATCAGGGCTCTGGCGTACTGAGCAAACTTTCTACCTTGATGGTTTCCAAACACTAGTGAAACCCTGGGATAAGTGCATTAGTGTAGCAGGGGATTATATAGAGAAGGGAGGTTTCACTCTCATAACTATATTGTTATTTTGCACTGTCAAAAGTCCTGGTTTGACTTGACCCCTTGTAATAATAATAATAATAATAATAATAATAATAATATAATCATCTGCACCATCACCATCATCATCTCTGTCTAGACAAAGAAGGCAGCAAACACTGTGGTTCATTTTCTAATGAAGAAATAATTACTTCTAGCCATTTCAAATTGCTTCAGGGACGATGTATGAACATTAGAATGCTATTCTGGGACGAGAAAGTCCACAGTAGTAATTAAAATGCATATACTGATTTAGTTAGCACATTATCACTTTGTTAGGTATGCTACTGGTCGGAATATGACTGTAAGCAATTTGCTGCTATCAGGATTTGCCATTTCGTATCATGTTAATATTCATGACTGACCATTTCTCAGACACATTCAATACATAATGCATTTTATGGCTAGAAAATAGTCAGGGAAATCCAATATACCATAATAAAGAAGAATTCTGGCATGTGATTAGTGTTTAATATGGTATAATTTACTGGTGTGGTGCTTTTACCTTAGTCACACTGGTCATGAAAAAAATTAGATAATTAATAATAATTAATAATTCACTTGAGCATTCCTGGACTGCAAAGTAGAAAACAATGAAGATGGGTAATTATCTTTTGATTATTTTACTGTTTAATAAAAACAAGCTGTTTTAATTTAATACTTAACTGGATGTTATTCAAATTAGTAAATCTTGTTTGATGGACTTCGAACACACTTCTTTTTTTTTTTTTTTACTACTCAGTAAAGATTAGCGTGAAAGTTTTTACAACTAAGTGTACAGTACACTCACCTTTATGTCCTGCAACGTGGGTTGGTAACAGCAAGAGTGTTAGCATGCAAATGAGCAGCAGAACTTGTGTAAAGGTCTTCTGTTTTTGTTTCTTAATCATCCTAGAGACAAAGAATGAGAGAGAGAGAGAAACAGTGAGTGTGAGAGAGACAGACAGATCAAACCTTAAAGAAATCTTTTACAATCCAGCCGTCAATTTAAGACACGCCCACAGTTTGACTGTGCATGCGCAGTACGCTGTCAAAACTTCCAGTTTGTAACCTGCACAAAACTGATCTCGACTTCCATTCATTTATGGTGCAGGTTTAACTTCAGGCAAATACCTAAGGACTGGCAAAGTTTCATTAAATTCTGTTCAGCACCTTTTGCGTGATGCTGTGACAAAATCTAGCTGGACAGACATACGGACATACAGACAGACAGAATTTTTTTGGGGGACTGGTTTCAGGTCCTCCAATGTATAAAAAATAAAGATATCATTGAAAGAGCGAGTTATACCATTCATGTACTATATATAAATATATATATAGTGTATAGTATATATTTATACATTTTATGACGGATTAAATGCAAAAAAAACATGAAATTCTAAAAGGTTCATAAACTTTTACTTGCCACTGTATATCCTGTATTTCCAATCAGTGAAACCTTTGATAGTCTGTACACTATCATGGTCTTAATTAGGAAGTAGAAAATATACTGTATATATAACAGAATAAATGACACAAGCCGTAAAATGTTCATCAAAAATCTTTCAACTCAGTGAAACTTCTATTATTCATTTGCAGATTTGTTTTTAGAGGTGCACATCAATGCAATCTAAATTTTACAGCACCTCATGTCTTTGCCAACCCGAATATGTAATACCTTCTAATGCCGTGTCTTTTTTTATTCCATTAGGGAAAACAAATTATTCATCTCAAAATAGCTCTAACCCCATCCGTTCCCAAGAGAATCTTGTTTCATGGTAACGTCTAGCCTTCTCAAATATGTTGAATTTCAGCCTTTAGTCTGACAAGAGTCTTATATTTTTTGCATCCTGCAAGTGAAAGGTTTTGTCCCTGTCTCACTGGAGAAAATGAAGTCGTCCTTTAGATTCCCTAGGACGTGTCTAGATTACATATTCCATTACACAGGTGCCAATGAGTTTTACACACACACACACACACACTCCTTTTTAGGATGTGGCTATAATTATTATTATTGACTGAATAAGAAATGACTTTCTGACGAAATATCATGAGATGTTTTTACTTTGGTGTAATCAGAATAGCGGGGAAACAAATTTAAATTTGGAAGTAAAAAAAAAAAAAAACACGCCGAGTGTAGAATTCTTTACCATTTTGATTGATCATTCAAGACGTTTGGTGGTCTGTTATTTATGAGTAATTTCATGCGGACCAGAAAAAAAAGGTAATATGGGCGAGACTTGAGAAGCCAGTTATTACACTGGAACAAAAAGAAAAAGGTTTAGATTATAAGATCGTGAAGCTCTAAATGAGGCTTATTATGTGGTCAAAATGTAACATCTGTGGATCTGGGACTATGGACGGTAACAATGTTTTGAGCAGCCGTAAGTCAGTGGCAGGTCAAATATATACAGTATAGTGGCAAAAAACAAGAATACAACAGTGAACACTACGCTGTGAAGGTGTTAAAAATCCTGGAAGTGCCAGAACTAAAGATATGTAGACACAAGACAGAAGGAGTACAATAAATGACAACGATAGTCTTTTTTACTTTCTAAAGCTGACAATTCACTGGCAAGTCATGTTAAGTATATTGTGCTTGTTACAAGGGGATCTGACAGCATCCATTAACAACCATGTCAAGAAACAAACATTTTCTTTTTGTGTTTGTTAGCAGCCAAGGTGCAAACATTCAATCAGTTCTGTGCATGTACAGTATAGCCGAACAAGAAGGTGGAAAAAGCTCCTTTACATCCTAATGAGACTACCAGCAAATTTCTCCCACTGTAACACCGGGAGCATGCTGACAAACTGCATCTCTGTGTGCTACAGCAGCTGCTCAGTCTCCAGCCAGAGGGCCCTCCAGAGGGTGGTGAAAACTGCCCAACACATCACCGCTGCCCAGCCACCTAACATCAAGGACATTCGAGAGTCATAATCAAGGACTGATGATGGACCCTTCACTCCTCCCCCCATCCGGCCTCTTCCCCTCAGCTGTTAATCTCTCTTCACAATGCCACTCATCCCTCAACCGCCTCAAGTTGTGCACCTTTTTCTATTTGCACCTTATCTTCAACGATCACTGGTGCCATTCCTTCATGCCATTGAATACATTTCTACTCATGTTCCATTCTATGACAGGTGTTCATGTCAAACCAGGACTTTTGACACTGAGTAAAAAAATCCCTTTACGTCTCCTATATAATCCCCTGCTACACTAATGCACTTATCCCAGCGTTTCACTAGAGCTTGGATACCATCAAGGTAGAACGTTTTCTCAGGGCCATGATCACACTGCCTGCCTCATGTCTGAAACGCTGGAACATGTTTAATGGGCCAAACATGTGAAAATCCCAGCCGAGTTCCTGTAATGTGCAAGTGGTGTTGGTGAATGATTGTGTGTACAGTTTCCACAGACAGGTGTGTCTCTTTTATAAGTTGGTGAAAAGTTATCCATCGATTTTTAAGGATCAGGCGTTCCACTGTGCTTGAAGTCTTCTGTAAATATCACTCGGTTTTAAGCCTTCACTCGCGATAAGTTTCATCCCAACTCCCGGTTTGACTTGAACGCCCAATGTAGCGCAGTAAAAAAAAAAAAAAACTTAATCAACAGCATGAGTGTTGCTTTAAAGGCAATTAAAGGCCTGGTTGTCTCTGTAACATAAACATAGTCAGCGTTTATGGCTAATTATTAAAAATCTAAAAAATAAATTATGTTTTAGAGACACATTTCTGTTCTGTATAATTACTTCTGACTTCTGATTATCCATGAAGCTACAGTAAGGTTGTAATTGTTCATGAACTACAGTACAGACCAAAAGTTTGGACACACCTTCTCATCCAAAGAGGTTGAATTTGTATTATGGCAAGACAAAAGCAGCTAAGTAAAGAAAAAACGAGCGGCCATCATTACTTTAAGAAATGAAGGTCAGTCAGTCCAAAAAATTGGGAAAACTTTGAAAGTGTCCCCAAGTGCAGTCACAAAAACCATCAAGCGCTACAAAGAAACTGTCTCACATGCGGACCGCCCCAGGAAAGGAAGACCGAGAGTCACCTCTGCTGCGGAGGATCAGTTCATCCGAGTCACCAGCCTCAGAAATCTCAGGTTAACAGCAGCTCAGATCAGAGAGCAGGTCAATGCCACACAGAGTTCTAGCAGCAGACACATCTCTAGAACAACTGTTAAGAGGAGACTGTGTGAATCAGGCCTTCATGGTAGAATATCTGCTAGGAAACCACTGCTAAGGACAGGCAACAAGCAGAAGAGACTTGTTTGGGCTAAAGAACACAATAAAGAAAACTCTTTGAATGAGAAGGTGTGTCCAAACTTTTGGTCTGTACTGTACTTTCACATGTAAGGATCAGGCGTTCCACTCACTGAATGTTCACGGTAAAAGACGGCAATGGGTTCCGAGCCACCTCAGCCGAGACCATCATTAATGATGTATCGATTTTGCACAATTATTCTCAATACAGTTCCTCACAATTCCCGGTTTGACTTGAACGCCCTTTGTATTTGCACCATCTTACACTTGTACCTTTCATTCCATTGTACTGTATTGTCCTGGATACTGTTATGCCCTGAATGTGTGCTGCATCATCACTTCATTTTCTGTCTTAACTTGCACTTGCACTATATCACGCTACGCTATGATTTAATTTGCGCTTCTGATTAGATGTTAACTGCATTTCATCAGCCTTGTACTTCTACGCTTCACAATGACAATAAGGGTGAATCTAATCTAATCTAATCCTATCTAATCTAATCTAATGCAATCTAAACTAATCGAATTTATCTTCTCCCCTTCTCTATGGGGTTTCCTCTGGGTTCTTTGGTTTCTGCCCACCGTGTTAAAAAATAAATAAAAAAAACCTTGGCCTGTGCTTTGGGCCACAGATCACTTTGAGATCACTGTGAGTCACCCTGTAGTGTAGAAGGGGATTATATAGAGAAATAACGGTGTTCTGTTATTCTGTACAATCAAAAGTCTCAGTTTGACATGAACACCCCGTGATTCAGATTAGCACATGTAATGTACCACGTACAATATGGCAATGGACAGTAAAAATGCTTGCAATGAATCATTAAAAAGTTTCAAAGACTTCCTGTTACCAAAATGTCTTCTCACTGTTTGTGCTGAATAATCTCATTCATCTTCATTTATGCTTCTCCTGTGAGGAAAAAAGGAAATCACACTGCTTCTTTTTTTTCCCCCCCTTACAAAACATTTTGCAGGCATTTTATATTTCGTTCATGTATCCGCCTTTATCCACACCGTATTCACTTTGCTCTTTAATCCAAGAACGATTGCTACGGTCGCAAACTGAGCGAAACCGAACACCTTCTCTGCAGAATGGAGTTTGTTACGCCGTGAGCCATTTCCTTTTCATCAGCTCCTTCTCCCCACAACAAATTGAATAGCCACAGGCCAATGAGCACAGTTCACAACAATGCTTTGACCTTGACAAACTACGAACGTCAGCTGCCACAGCGCAGAGGCTTAGGAATGAAAAGTCCTCGGCGGACATATCAAAAGTTACCTAAAAGAAAATCTAGGAAGTTTATAAAAGATTACTGCGGTGGTAATCTTTCTATATATTAATCGTGAGGAAGTCAGAATCACCAGCAGCAACTGAGCGACATGAGCAATACATGTCATATTCAGTTTCATTACAACTGTGTTAAAGTTGCCATGTGATCAGCAGCATGTCAGCAAAGCCGATCAAGAAAAATTAGCACAAGGAACGCACAGCAAGGTTAAACTGAAGAATAATATAGACTACTCAACAGTTTCGTTCTGACTGAGCAATCTGATTGGACAAATCCCATTTTCCATGAGTGGTGAAAACATACAGTACACAGCACTGAGACATTTAACTATACTGTATGTACGACTATATGTACCAGGTGTTCTAACAACCGCTAATTCGCTAATGACGTAATGTACGCTACTGTAACTGTCGGTTGGTACGGTCCACAGTACTGATGAGAGAGCGGCTGCCTGCCAAAACCCACATTCAAAACCAGTCACTTAAGCACTTTCAGCAAAAACACACATCTGATAATGGGATGTCATCTTAGTGCTACTTCCAAGTTGTTCTGAATTGTCTCTGAACTGACTGTTTTGTTCAAAACTAATACAAGCTACAAAGCTAACTAGCATCTAACACAAGGCTGAATCCCTCTCTGACCCCTGATCAAAGGGCACTACTTGGGACGTGGAACAGGAGATTGTACAGCTTACAGTACATAGCGAGCTAGCATACCATTTAACAGAAATCAACCCTGGAAACATGAAGTTAGCTGATATTCTGATATGCTGATATTCTATATACGTGGAATAATGGAAATATAAAGTCAATCTTGTAAGTTTCTCAGGACGGTCCACCACCTCCATGTTTCATTCTCCTCAGCTTTTGGTTACCTAGTATTAGCAAGAATTTGTAATTACTTTCCCTCCTGTTAATTACACCAACTGCCTGTCGCTAACTGTCATTCGCGGTTAGTTAGTTCCGCCAGTCGCGGAAGGTTATGTGCTGGCGGAGCAAAATACTGTAGCTGCTTAAATAAACAAACAAATCAGAATCTGTTTGTGGAACTGTTGTATCACACTCGAGATCATGCTGTTGTACTGAATATCAGTACAGCTGTGATATCTTTGACATAATGATATAATTACATTTCTCATTTATTATAGGAGGGGGTATCAAAAAGTTTCGAGATAAAAAAGTTAGCTCTGTTTAGAAGTAAGTACTTTACTCGTACATCCTCCCTCAGACGCCTTAAAACCTGGCAGGAGAATTCGCTATTGACGGTCTGGCCCCTGAGGACGAATTGATCAACAATGAATCGATGAACAATGCTGCGAATGTCGAAAAAAGACGATGAGCATGCACTTGGTCGAGGATGCACTTGGTCGAGCTGGGGACATGCCTCGTCTTTATCGGTCGTGGAGATGATGGGCTCGTTCACTGTGAAGGCCGTTGCTTTGTCTCAGGGTCGTACCTTTACACCAAAGTTTTGTTACAGGTAATGATCCTCAACGTGAAGAACGGGTCATCCAAAGCGTGCTGACGGAGTTCTTGGCAGTTCTTCGACTCGATGTTCCTTCTGCTCCTGGGTCAGCAATTTGGGGATGAACTTGGCAGCATGACTAAATCACGCGTGAGGATCGCCTGGACTGTTCCGAATGACACACTGACGATGGCAGCAATGTTGTGGATTGTTCACTGACAGCAATCATGCACAAGTTGCCGAACGGTTTCGACATTTTCGGAGGTTGAGCTCGTTGAAGGTCTGCCTGATCTCTTGTAGTCTTCCAGTGACGCTCTTCCACTCTTGAAGCCGCTCAACACACTGCAAACAATCAATTGAAGGCTCGCCGTAAACCTGCGGAATCATGTCGAACATCCCTGTGAATTTCACGTTCCCTCTTTCTTCTAACTTTCTGTCCACGATCAATTTGCAGACCTGGTATCACACGTGGTCAGAATAGCATCAGTTGCACAGCTCCAGAGGTACTGTACACAGGATGTTGTCTTTTGGCACACTGACTTATGAAGGTCGGTGCTCCATGTGACTGTGCGTGCAGCGTTGTGCTGCCATCTGCTGGCGTGTTACAAAACTAGTCTCAAAACTTTTTTTTTTTCTCAATGCGCTATAAGCATATTCAATTATTTACTTAATAATAATTGGTGAGACTGTATTAGATGCAGCTATGCACATGTATGCAACTTGATGATACATCTATTAAGTTCTACTGATTAAATTCACTTGTAATTCTATTTTAAAAATCAACAGCCTCTTCTCTCTTGCTTGTCAGAAAAGAACAAAAGGTACCTGCTATAACCCGCCCTTGAATCCACGGTGAATGTTTTCTGGCACTTATTTCTTCATATAGCAGATTTTTGCTTTCTTACGCACTAGAGGCTGGTAATGACATTCCGATATGTTACCTAATGCTTTTCTTCACTCTGAAATATTTCCGAGGGTAGAACTGAAAAACACAAAGTAGCAGTCACGTAAGGCTGAATGGACAGGTGTCACTGTGCTTAATGTGTCAACTGTAGCAGAAGCTGTAGGTGAACTGATGCCTTTTCTGTGTTAACTCTCTGCAACTGCAAATAAAAAAGAAAGCTGATGAGTCAAAAAGAAATAAATTAAAAGGGAGAAAGACAAGGTTCCTCAGTTGAACACTGTAATTCAGCCAAAGTAACGTAACAGACCTTATAGATTTTTTCATAAATTGGATTGGATTTCTTCTGTGTTTGCGCAGCATGGTGCGATAAACTCTAACCCAATGAAACGGGTGTCATGCACAAGAAGAAAAGGAAAATGTCACTCTATTCAAATTGCACAAACTGACACCATGCACTGACGCAGAAGATAAACATGAAAATTTAAAATAAAGCGAACGTCTTGAAGAAAGAATGATTCAGCAGGATGATACAGTAGGTATCGAAGCGAGTCTCCTAACTATCAGAATAAACCTGAAATCTTATTGAAAATAAATTACCTCTATCTGTTTCTTTGTTTTTCTGCAAAAGTACAATAGACCAATAGACAAGCATCACATAAAGGACTTCAGCGCTTCCTTGGTCTGTGTGTGTGTGTGTGTGTGTGTGTGTGTGTGTGTGTGTGTAATGTCTGAGTATGTTATATATCTTGTCCAAGATAAAGGCTTTATATAGTTATAGTTTTTATCTTAAAAAAGCATAATAATAATAATAATAATAATAATAATAATAATAAATGTAAAGAACCAAAATGTTTTAAATGTGTGTTCAATTTAAACAGGTTTAAACATTGTATTAATTGGCTGTGTTAATAATTTTGTCAGAGATAATAGTTGAAGTCTAAAATCTAAAAAAAAATAGAATATGTGTGTAATTTAATTTAAATGGAACATTTAAAAATCTATTTCACTTTGTTTTAAATAAAAAATGCAGGATCTTAAAATAATAAAATATTTTGCTAATTTCGAGTTTGATTACATTGTTATTCATACAATATAAATATCTGCGGACATGCGTATCTCTCTGTCTAGTTCAGTACAAGTGCAAGAGACATGCTGACCTTGACGATTGTCCAGGAGATGATCAATGACATTCTCCACATGGCGCATAAGCCACAGAGAGTCATCACTGAAAGATTTGGCTTGTTTGCAGAGTTCTGTACCAAAGCATAGTTTAGTATTTAAATGTCGTAGGAAAATGTACACAAACAACACGGATGACCGCAGCCATAAAATGATTGCAAAGCAAAGCCAATTAAAGAACTTAAGAGAGCATCATACAGTAAACAGTGGAGAGAGGCTGGAGTCTGTACATCAAGAGCCACCATGCACACGTGTTTTCAATAGATACATTCCTAGTTTCACGCCACTCCCAAACCAGAGACAATGTCCAAAGAAGCCCAACTGGGTTAAGGAGAAAAAGAACTGGACCGTTGTGCAGTGATCCAAAATCCTCTTTTCAGATCTTGCATTTAATTTGGAAATCAAGGTGAAAGAGGCTGGAGGAAGAGTGAAGATGGAACAGAATCCAAGTTCCTTAAATCCTTTGAGACGTTTCCGCAGTCAGTGATGTTTTTGGGCTGCACAGTGGATTAGTGGTTAGCACTGTCACAGAGTCCGGACAGATGAGATTCCCACTTCTGTGTGCATGGAGCGTGCATGTTCTCCTCGTGCTCGGAGGGTTTCCAATAATACAGATGAGCTGAAGGCTGCTATCAAAGCAACCTGGTCTTCAATAACACCTCAGCAGTGCCACAGGCTGATCGCCTCCATGCCACGCCACATTAATGCAGTAATTAATGCTAAAGGAGCTCTGACCAAGTATTAAGCAGATAAATGAACATACTTTTCAGAAGTTGGCCTTTCTGTTTTTTTCTGTTTTCTGTTTTTTTTTCTTCTGTTTTTTTTTATATTGTAAATCTTATCAAAATAATGTATTACTATAACTTTAGTTTAGTCAACTATCCTCAAAGTCCAAAAAAAAAGAAGCCTAACTGTAACTGAAATTCCAATTATGAAATTGTAAAAAGAAAAAAATCATATACAGTATGTACAGTAAGATAAAACAAGGCACAGCACAAAACAAGAAATATAAATAGCACGTCACTTAATCACTAGGGCCATGGAGATAAATACTGGTATGATAGCCATTTTTCTTCATTCATTTATTTACTGATTTGCTGGCAGTGAGTGGAGACAGGCTGGTAGAGGGAGTCACCTTGACTGCACAGTTCGGCTCTATGAATGTGGCAAGAGGGAACTTGGCAAGTGCTATGGCGGAGTACAGGTGATGACATCCTGTAACATGTGCCTGCTGTCTTAAAAGCTTTGCTACTGCTAGCAATTGAAAAAAGAAAAAGAAAAGAGAAAAGTAAAGGCTCAGTGCTTGAGGATCATAAAATGCGATATAATGTGCATCATAAATTTATGTAGAAGGCAGTTTGGCAGCTATATGAGGCAAGGAGTGTTACAGAAAATAATGCTTCATTTGCTTTTTATTGTGCAACATTCTTTCCATTAAATAGCTTAAAGTTTTGGAGAGATGTTTTTTACGAGGTAAAAGGGAGTTAATACCTATGAGGGTATTCAAGTCAAACCGAGACTTTTTATTGTGCAGAATAACAGAACACAGGTATGAGAGTAAAAACTCCCTTTATTTCTCTTTATGCACTAATGCACTCATCGCAGTGTTTCACTAGCGCTTGAATACCATCAAGGTAGAACGTTGTCTCAGTACGCCAGAGCCATGATCGGACTGCCTGCTCTACATCTGAAACACTGGCCTCCCAGGAACTCCTTCTCTTTAACGGAATGAAACAGCCTTGTTTCACACCAAAGGTATTCTAGAATGACATCATACTACCCATCACACCACTTGCACTCCCAGATGATATTACGTACAGTCCTAACCTCGCTCCAAGCCATTTCTACATGTTTTTGCTATTAAAGGAGTTCCTGGGAGGCTGGCGCTCCAGCATACTGAGAATGGCAAACCTCTATTTTTTTTTTTTTTTTTTTTACTTTATCCTGAATGGTTTTAAAGCAACTTGCTCTTCATGATAAAGTTTCTTTAATTGCACTCTGTTTAATTTTCTGTTTAACTTTTTACATTACATTCTTTTTCATTTCACAAACTATATCTGTATCTGTAAAACTATACTGTAAAAAACATCCCTGTTACATTACGGTAAACTGCTGGCAGTGAAAGTTTCTAATTATTTTCATTATTCTGCAGTGTGAATTACAAAAACAGTTTATTATTGTAGAAAGCATTATAGCACTGCATTGTGTAAGATAAGCTTTAAGGTATAATACTGTCAGCTATTGGGTAGAAATTATACAGTTTATTTAATGTTCCTACTGTACTCTCCAGATTATTGCTACAAAATATTGTACAATATGATTGTACAGTACATTCCTGACATACATTACAATCCCAATCATCATCAGTTCCATGTTTTAACACAAAACAAAACAAATCTGGAAAAGTTTCAAGGTGTTAAATAGATCCACAAAGTACTGTAAATTGTGCATCTGTAAAACTTTTTTACCCTTCATCATCCTCCTCCTCACTGTCCTCACAGGTTACAATCTTTTGCAACTGTTTGTGCTTCATAACATTGGTAATTTCTTATAAATGTTTCAGTAAACATGTGATTTATTTATTTTTTTTAATCTATGGTATTATAGGTAATCGCTGTTTTTATTTACATGTGTGCAACCTTATGTTTTGAAATAACATTAATTTCATCTTGATCAAAAATGATCTGAGCGCCTGATCTTAAGTGTGGTCTATGCACAAAAAAAGTAATTAATTAATTAATTAATTAATTAATTAATTAATTAATTTTAGAAACCAAGCTAAAATTTATTAGGAATTTATTCATTAGGTCTTGTTCCATTTTTTTAAATTAAAAAGTAAGAATCTAATACAGGCTCAGTGCAACTCAAAGGGAACATACGGGTCAATACGAAGGAGGCTTATCCATATCATAGCGCATTCTTCTATGTCACATTACAGCCATAATCGCACTCAGTAATGATGATGATCTGTCATTTATTTCCTGAGCCACTGCAACTTGGCAGCCTTCAAGTCTTCCGTAACTGACTTTTGATTAAAGCTTTCATTTTTCCTTTCTCTTTTTCATGCCCTCCTGATCCTGTTGCACCTAATGCCAGTGTGAGGTTTCAATCAATGTCCCTAAAAATTCCACCCGGCACCCATTAGCTGTTCAAATCATTCATACCAATCAATCCATGAACCCCTCGCTTTCTTCTCGCTCTTAAGCTCCGGTCCTCCCCTATAATGGTTCATAATACACGCAGCCTATTTTTGACCCATCTTTAATTGCTCTTGTTTTTGTTTTTTTGTTTTTTGCAACATCAATTATGGATACAAGCATCGTGTGTCTTAGCGTGACTACCTTTAGGCTTTGTGACCAAACTGAACCAGTCTGCTATATATTCAGGCACGGATTACAATTTAAAGGCAGCATATGCATTATTTTAGAGAATTACATTAAATGCTCAAAAGTTTGCATCCCCCCCAGGTCAAAGTCTAACCATAATGTTTGCACACTTCATACAGCTTTACATGAGACTGCAGCAAAGACATTATACCTGATGTTAACTAAATGTTAAATAGAATATGGTTAATGGTAATATAGTTTTTTTCCTTTCCTACAGTACAGTGTTGCTGATCTAAAAACACAAAACCAAAAGATGCGCTGTCTATTCTTGGATTAAAATCATACAAGTTTTAAAGATCTCTTTAATTTGCCAAGGATGCTTCTACTGTATCTCTTCTTCTTCAGCATCTTTGATTTGATCTCACTCTTATTTATCCCATCTGCTTTCTAACAATTTTTCCATAAAAACAAAAATCTCTCTCTCTCTCATACACACACACACACACACACACACGCACACACACACACACACACACACACACACACACACACACACACACACACACACACACACACACACACACACACACACACACACACACACAAAGTTTGCATCCCCAAAGTAACAAGCTTAAGGTAATTTGCCTCATCATGATTTGTAATGACTTACACCTTTCCCAAGAGTTAATACCTACAGTAGTATGAGGGATGTTCAAGTCATACCAAGACTTTTGTTTGTACAGAATAACAGAACACGACTAAGAGGATTAAAAAACAACAACATTTATTTCCTGCTACACTAACGCACTTATCCCAGATACCATCAAGATAGAAAGTTTTCTCAGTACGCCGGAGCCATGATCTGACTGCCTGCATTACTGTACATCTGAAACACTGGCCTCCCAGGAACTCCTTTAATGAACGAAACATGTCGAAATGTCTTGGAGTGAGGTCAGGAGTGTAGAAGATGCACTATAATGTGCAGATGCTGTTCATGAAATTGTTGTGTGTACAATTTCTACAGACATGCATCTCTTCCACAAGTTGATTTTAAAGGATCAAGTGTTTTTCGTGGATATATCGGCTTCTTTAAAATTGTTTGCACCATTCAAATGTTTTACTGCGGTTTATCACACACACACACATATATATATATATATATATATATATATATATATATATATATATATATATATATAATCATATAGATATAAGAGTCTTTTATAGAGTGTGCTTCTGAAATTATCAATTGTTTTTTTTTCCCCCCCCTTCATTCTTCTGCTCATTAGATGACCAGTCCCAGTTTGATTTGAACGCACCTTTGGTCATACTATCAGTTTACACCATTTTCATTATTAACCTTTGAAAGCTTCAATATTCAGGGTTATTTTTCTCTATTCTTTCAGTTATTTTCCAGAAAGATTAGATTAGTTACTGTATTTAGAGCTGAACCACGTTAAACCTGTTGTACGAGGAGCCTGAATGTTATTAGACAGAATGCTCACAATTAATATGTAAAAGTCCTGCATAAAAGGAAAGCTAGACAAATATATTCTGGTGCGATTTTATTTCTTCTTACATTTTTCTTTGTTTGTATGTTAGTTCCACTGTAGCGTATTTACTAAGCTGAGAAAAAAAGGCCAGAAATGTAATCAGCAGTGGCAGCTTTTTCCTTTGTTCTCATCCATCAACCTGTTCAAGGCCACTGCTCATCCCTCTGGAAAACAGCACAATGCAGTCTCTGCCAACACATCGCAAACACTCTTCTTTTATGAACAACGACTTGACTGCAAACTGGGAGAAAAAAAAAGAAAAGTACTCTGGGATCGCGAATGCCACCCCATGCCAACATGTTCAGTGTTACAACGGATTGCTTTCCTGTGTTCTTCTTTCTACGTGTGTGTTCGGATTTCTCAACGATATCAAATAAATCCTGTACATCTGGTTAGGACACAGAAATAATGCTGAAGATTAACAATGGGCTTAATGACTCGAGTTCCGTCATTGGATATTCACATCACACTGTGTATTGTGGCTATATGCAATATTGTACTACAGCATAACCAGTACTGTGCAAAAGTTTTGACCCCCCCCCCTCTCGTTTCTCTTCTATCATTTCCTGTACAAGAGCCGGACTTTCTTGTATTTTTAATGTATAGTTTTTGAGGAATAGTTCCTGAACGACTTTTTTTTTTGGCTCTCATTTTCGTCTCTCGTTTTTATTCCAGTCCCTCTACCTGAGCAGATTTTTTTTGCCACATAGTGACCTGCGAATCATTCAAGCATTAAAGAAAATAAAAAATAAAAAAAACATCTAACGTAAGGCATGAACCAGTGAGAAACAGGTGCAGATGAGAACAAGTGCTCAGGTATATTGGTGATGCTGAATACTGAAGGGTTGGAACAGATGAGAGGGGAAATGAGGTCGCTGCTGAGGTTGGTACATAAACAAGCAATTTAAAAAAAAGACACTTAGCAGCCAGTCATAGTAAAACATGTGTTCCCACTTCTTTAATTGAATCTAAATAATTTAATTTAATATCTAGAAATGGGGGATGACTCAATGTATAGAATTATTTTTTTTTAATTCAGTAATTTCACAACCCAAATTTTTCCGTTAGCAGATACTTATCTGAAAGTATTTATTTAAAGGGTCCTATTATGCAAAATTCACTTTTTAGTCATTTTTAGACATTGAGATGGGATCTCCAATGTGTGTAAATAAACCAATTAGATTTTTTTTTTTTTTTGTGACGTGATATTTTGTGAAACCCTCCGATGGACTGTTGCTCAACTCCGCTGTTCTCCTTTAGTTCATTTCCCTAGACGCTGAAACGGAGTGTTTGTACAGTAGGAGAGGTGAAACAGAGTGGGTAATAAAATGCATTATCTGAGAAGTATTTCAGCTAGAGCAAGAATAGATCTTAACTTAGTAACTAGTAAAATGCAGGAGCATGATGAACATGCCTACCACAAATATAATAAATATAAACTAGATGCAATTCCTGAAGAAATGGTGAAGTAGGGGCACAATGGCACTGATTTTCCCGAGCAAAAAGCTGAAAATGGCTCATTTTTACTCCATCGGGTTACAAAGATACGAGTCTGTATGCTGCCTGTTATATCAGTGTGTGTGTGTGTGTGTGTGTGTGTGTGTGTGTGTGTGTGTGTGTGTGTGTGTGTGTGTGTGTGTGTGTGTGTGTGTGTGTGTGTGTGTTGAGGGGGCATGGCTTGGGACACTCACTGCAGTTTCCTCTCCTGCACACGAAACTCACAGGCACAGAGTATGTATCCAGCAGCAACTTCAAAGCAAACTGCACTCTTGTGATTCTTGTACTTATATCAGAGAAACCGTAGGTGGTCTAGAGTTTATTCTTAGTTTGTTTGAGAGAGGAGGCTTTCAAGTTGTGGGATTTCAAGTTTCATGTGTATATTTGAAAGCTGAGGGCAGGATGGAAGTTTTTCCAAAGTGGAAAATGCATTAATTCCTATTACAAAATCCAATATCTTAATCAAACAATGCCTGATTGACCCCCAAATTGACCCCCTAATCTTCTCCATGTTTTTTTTTTTGTTGTTGTTTTTTTCTAAGCAGACATTCTTTATACAATTTTTGTGAGGTTTTATGTGAAATCGAACCTGCATCAGCAGGAGAGAGACGGCAGTAACCTTGTGGGCCATCAGTCTGTGTCCTCTCCAACCTCTCATAGACTAGAATGAAGAATTTTGAGGGCCATTTTTGCAGCGGTTAATTCTTTTTGATCAGCATGGTGTGTATTCAAGCCCTTAACGTAATAGGTTTTTTTTTCCGATCGGGCGCAAATGAGTGAGCTACTGTACGACTTCAGGTGCAAGGTGTTTATTTTGCATCACAAACAAATGTTTATTACTTGAAAACTGGGCATTTTAGACCCCAAGTGTATGTGTTAACAGTGATCAGAAGGTCAAGCTGAATGTTTTGATATACGTTTTGTGCAAAGTTAAGGTCTCCATTGTGGATTTTGACAAAGCAGCTCAATCCTTCCGTCTGTATGACCAGCATCTTTTTTGGCAATGAAAAGTAAGATATAATAATAATAATAATAATAATAATGCCTCCGACTGGCGCAGTGGTTAAAGCGCTCGCCCTATCATCCGGAGATCGCTAGTTCGAATCCCGGGTGGTGCTGTAACCTCTCGCAGCCGGAGGTCTAGAGAGAGCTGATTGGCCGAGCTCTCTCAGAGGGGAGGGATGAGAGGTACTTAGTGCTCCCACATTAATCACGACTCTACAGCCAGTCAGGGGCGTCTGTGAGCTCGCGCAACGGAGGGAGCGGATAGCGCTGTCCTCCGAGTGTGTTACGCCGCCCCCAACGGTGCGCGAGCGAGCAGTTCGAAAAGATGCGGTCGGCTGGCGTCACGTGGTTCGGAGGAAACACGTGATAGTCTTCGGCCCTCCCGGCTGAGTGGTAGTAGTAGCCTTAATGTGGGAGCCCCCTAGTGACGGGGAGGAATTGGACACGACTAAATTAGGGAGAAAATCGGGGAAAAATCCAAAAAAAAAAAAAAAATAATAATAATAATAATAATAATATAAAGCTGAAGAAGAAAAAATAGAAAAAACTATTACAATAATACTAATGAAGAAAAAATTCTACATAAAGCAATATTTTATATTTAAAACATCTTTTAAAAGAACAAGTCTCTGTATCCGTAACCTTGCTCCAAGAAAATAAAGGGCTTCCTAATTATTTTCAGTTTGTTACAGGATTGGATGAAGTTCTTTTTTTTTCCCCTTTGATATCCACTTGTGTCTTTTTAATTAATGACTCATTCACAAAATTGACAAAATATTAACAATCTAAATGAGAATAAGAGAAAAACTATCAGGACAGGGCAATCACAGAAGATGAATGAATTAAAGTCCTTCCTGACCAAGAACAAATCACCGTACTGTATATCTTCAGCTCCACCCTGGATGTGAACTGTGCTGTAGGTGTATTAGCAGTGATGCAGTGTCAGATTTCCTATTAGTTTGATACTGCATGATACAATACATGAAACTCTGGTAATTAAAACATGGCTAATTTTCTATATCCTGAACATCTACGTACCCCGTGTTAATAATACAGTACCTTCATAATCCATCCAGACCAGTGCACTACATTTCGCTTTCCCCAACTGGAAAGTCAGGAATAAAGTGAGTTCCGAACACTATGGCAGACACTTTCTCTCTGACAGGAAGGAAGGAAGTAGGTGCAATGTGAAGTGTCAGAACACATTTCTATTTTTATTATCAGTGCTGGAGCTCTCTCGCTCGCTGGCATGGCCAGCCCCAGATATGGCAGTTGACTGAGCAGTGTTTTTAATTAACGCCTGTGACTGATATACCTATTGGGCAATTATCTCTGCAGCGCTCAACACCCACAAATTCAAACAACTCTCCGGGTTATGCGTTAAGTTAAACTAGTTGTTTGGCTTCTAATTAATATTGACATTTGCTAAAGCATATTGTGATTAAATTCATTTTCAGCACGGATGGCTAGTCGTTTTTTATTTTAATTAAGACCCTACATCAACGAATGCCTGCTTTTTTTTATTGAAGAACAGTAACAAGAATAACTTAG
This sequence comes from Clarias fuscus, assembly GCA_030347435.1. NCBI lineage: Eukaryota > Metazoa > Chordata > Actinopteri > Siluriformes > Clariidae > Clarias > Clarias fuscus. Next base: position 8,480,711 of record CM059224.1, on the reverse strand, counting down.
ATCCTCTTGGATGCGTAATGTATATTATAATGGGTTTAAAGAATATGACTCATGAATATGAATATCATTATATGGTGATGTGTAAAAGTTAGTGCCCCCTCCTTTAATTGGGAATTTTGGCAAAAAACAACCTCGGACAAAAAACAACAACAACATATAACTGTTTTTTTTACTGTGATATTATTTATTTTATAAAAATGGGATATAAGGGTGTAGATAATGGATGGATGTTGAGGTAAGATTTTCTAATAAAAAAATTTGAAGAAAAAAAGTTAAAAAGATTTAGTGAGCAAAGTTTATATATATATAAGAATGTATAATAATGTCATTAACTTTATCATTATCTTCATTATTAGGGGAAAAAAACTACTACTTTGTAATGTATTCATCAGGTAAGATAAAAAAAAAGGATTTCGTAATTCTTTTCAATTTGTTATGGTACTTGATTCGATATTCGATCCACTATTTTGTTCTGGGATTGGCCCAATACAGATCCTTGCTATCACACTGGTGTCTTTTCAGTTAATAATTCACTTATATGAAATACAAAAATATGAACAAAGGGACTTTAAAGAATGGTCAAAGTACAACAAAAAAAAAACTGTAATTGTGAACGGCAAATGTTTTAGCAGTAATGCAGTGTCAGATGTCCTATTATTTGGCAAACACAACCTCAGACAAACAACATAGAACTTTTTTTCACCATGCCATTATTTATTTTATTAATAAAGGGCTAGAAGTGGTGTAGTTAGTGAGCTAGATTTTGAGGTAAGATTTTCTCATTTCAAATTTTGAAAAAAGGAAAAAAAAAGATTTAGTAATCAAAGTTATTTTTATAAGAATACATGACATTACAGTACCTTCATTATGGAAGGTAAGACTACAGGTAGGTCTAGTTAGGTGAGTTTGACATTTGAATGATTCCAGCCCTGTCATGAAGCTCTGCACTGGGATCTGCAGTGGCCCATTGAGTGTCTATAAAAGTCATGTCAGACAGGAGGCACATCCAAAGATAAACAAGCGTCCTGATCAGTTTGCCCAGACAGGTTGTCTCAGAGACTTAATAAACTTTCGCCAAGGACACTAATTAGCCTATAGTTTTGAAGCATGTTTAAGTACCTTCTAGATCATTTGTACCGGAGGTGCATCCACTATTGCACCTTTAAACACTTAGGTCCATCTTTATCTTTGAATATGATTTTGACAGATTATCAACACCTTAACATATCATTTTATGGCCAGAACTTCCCTATGTGCTTTTTGAAAATCCCATCCTAGATTTATTCCCTTCTTTTATTATTATTATTATTATTATTATTATTATTATTATTATTATTATTATAAAACTCTCCACTCTTCTGGGAAGGCTTTCCACTAGATTTTGGAGTGTGGTTGTAGGGATTTGTGGTTATTCAGCCATGTGCACTGATGTTATTTGAGGAGGTCTGGGGTGTACTCGCTGTTCCACTTCATCACAAAGGTGTTTAATGGGCTTGAAGTCTGGCCTTTAAGCGGGACCTCTCCAATAAACTCTTCCACTCCAAACTTCTCAAAGCGTGTCTTTGTGCACTGGGGTATAACTGGATGAGGTTTGGAGCATTAGTTCCAGTGAAGGGAAATGGTAAAGCTACGGCGTACCGAGATATCCTAGCAACAGTTTGGGGAAGGTGTCATGGTCAGGTCTCCTCAAATTCTTTGCCATAGAATGAATGCAGCGTAGTTTTTATTTATTTATTTATTTATTTATTTATTTTAAATATGCCCTGTCATTGCCGAATTCGATGAATGAATATGAATATTTATGTTTACGTTGTACACGATTTGAACTGTCTATATCATTCTGTGCATAATAAAGTTATTCCTGACAGCACAAGCCTCTTCTTTGTTTTTTTAGCGCAAGCACATTTAACACCACACAGACCGTTGTGTTGCGTTGCTTGCCACTTTACAAAACGCTTATGAAAGCATATTTGTCTAAGCCTCCTCATCTTCCCCTGTGAAGAAAAAGCATATTATGTTGTGCGAGAACAGGCAGGCGGATCAAGGAGAGAGTCAAGGTGAAAGACTCATCTGTTAATAGTTTGTATGAATGCGTATGTATTTAAATGCACTTCACATCCTTTAGGCTCGTAAGGGCCTTGGATTTGACATTTTTGTTTTTTTTGCCCATGCAAAATGCTAGCTGAGACTTGGCAATAAACGAAACATGAACCCGAGTGTATACCGGTCTGAGCTGTTCCTGACGAGGTCAGTCATGAGCGTGGGAGGAGGAAATTTATTTCGATCTGCCATATGCTTTTTAGGCATGTTATTTTCATAAGAAGAAAGGCGTGAGACACTTAAAAAGATGATCTAATTACATCTGCTTTACTGGTGTGAGGTGTGATCACACAAGCGTTAAATGAACAAGCACCTGTGTGTTGTTGGTTTTTTTTTTTCTTTCTTTTTTCTTTTTAAGGGTAACTACAGAAAGGCAATAGCAACGGTTTTCCATTCTCAAACTCCACTGGGGGTTTTAATCCCCATTAACTGACAGGCTAATTTGTGAGATTGGATTACACTAGAGGCTCATTTATGGCACCTTTGGACACACGGGCCATGTGATGCTGCTCCATTCAGCCCCGGCAGAAAGATACGCTTTCTCCTGAGTAGTGCAGTGTGCATTCGTCTGGTAGTATAATGAGAAGACGCCTTAGAGCCAACATTTCGTTATACATTAAAATATTATAGGAATATTGTACAAGGGGTGTTCAAGTCAAACCAGGATTTTGATTGTGCAGAATAACAAAATATAACTTAAAATATAACTTATTATATAAATATATTTATAAATAAATATATTTTATTTATATAAATCATATATGCCCTGCGACGGATTGGCACCCTGTCCAGGGTGTACCCCGCCTTGTGCCCTCAGTCTCCTGGGATAGGCTCCAGGCCCCCTGTGACCCTGTATACAGGATTAAGCGGTATAGATGACGAGTGAGTGATTATATATTACGTATATTATATTTCATATTACATAATAATAACAGAGAGTAAGAACTAGAGATGAGAGTAAAAACTAGTTTTATTTCTTTATAAAATCCCCTCCATCTTACAAAAGCCCTTAATAATAGCCTGAATAAGAGAGGATTTTGGCCAAGCAGCCCAATCTTTCCGTCTGTTTTACTCACATTTTTTGGCAAAGGAAAGTGGAATGTAATAATAATAAGAAGAAGAAGAAGAAGAGGAAGAGAAGAAATAATTGCAATAATAATAATCATCATACTAATGAAGTTAAAAGTATACTGTACATAAAACAATAATCTATACAAAAGATTGCCTTTTTTATGTGCAGTATATGTATATTTTTATTACCATATTTTTTATGGTATGTATAAACCAGGTAAAAAAAAAAAAAGGGAGGGGGGGGTTTCTCTAATTCTTTTCAATATGTTACAGGACTGGATTAAATTATTTTTCTTTTTCTTCTATATTCTATATCCAAAATGCACTTGTCCCAGTGTTTCATTAGTGCTTGGAAACCATCAAGGTAGAAAGTTTTCTCAGTACACTGGAGCCATGATTGGACTAACTGCTTCCCATTTTAAAACGCTGGCCTCCCAGGAACTCCTTTAATGGCCCAAGCATGTGGAAATGGTTTGCAGGGAGGTCAGGGATGTACGGGGGATGTGCCAATAACTTGCAACCAACTTCCTGTAAAGTGCAAATGGTGTTGGTGAATGATTGTGTGTACAGTTCCCACAGGCAGATGCATCTCTTCTGTAAGCTGTCAAAAAGTTACCTGTCAGTTTTTAAGGATGAGGCTTCCCACACAGGAGTGACTGCAGTGGGCCCACCTCGACCGGGATCGTCATTCACCAACGACTTCTTCAAAATGTCTTGCACCATTCAAATGATTTACGGCGACTAAGAGTCTCGTCACCGTACTGTACTGCACTTGAACGCTACTGTAATAACCGTCGATCGGTTTTTACGTCTTCATTCCGGAGAAACGTCATCACAAGTCCCAGTTTGACTTGAACACCACGTGTATATTAAACAAATCAAGAAAGTAATTGTATATATACTCTACAATAAAATTAGAATTTAGGGCTCTGTACAGTATAGAGGATGATCTAGTGGCCACTTTAATAGGAACACTTTTTTTTCTCTCTCTCTCTCTCTCTTTTTTCTCAGGTTGAAGGCTATGATTGATCAAAGACAAGGGTTTTTTTTTTGTTGTTTTTTTAATCTTCAGTTGTTTACATTGTGCCCATGATAGCCTCAGATTCCTGTTCTGGGCTGACAGGAATAAAACATGACATCGTCTTTTACTATTACTATTTACCTCCACTTCAAGGTTTGCCATATTGCATGCATGGAAATACTTCTCTGCTCATCATACTGTAGTTGCTCAACACTGAGTAATTGCTTTGTTGGACGCTTTTTTTTTTTTTCCATTTATGATGTTTGATATGACCACGGATCACAATACTGCCCTGTATTTGCATGAATGAGCAGGTGTACAGGTGTTCCTTATAAAGTGGACATTGAGGGTTTTTTCAATGTAAAAGGCATTTTGGCAAGACTGAAAATATTACTTATTACAGGCATCCAATCAAATCAGCTCCTCTCCTTCCGTTTAAGAAGCGAATGGGCGCCATAGGGCGAAGTAGAACATTTGATGTACGATTACTGAGCGCTTCATATGCATTATTAGTTATAGAAACACCTACCTGATGTCTGTTTCCTCAGTCACTATCTTTTGTGTTAATATTTTAGTGGTCAAGCCACCAAGACTTGCATGCGCTTTTGATTTGAAATAGTCCTCTACTACTACAATCATTTAAAAGAGAAAAAAAGGAGTATAACCCCTAGACATCATAGCCATTCAGAGATGGAAATGCTATAAAAGCGAAAAAACATAAAGAAAGTAAATGTTGAATATAAAAAGGGTTCATTTTCTGCAAACTGCAATCATGTGCACAGAGCGTATTTTTCCCATCGGCATGGTTTCCTACTATAAAGAGAGTGAAGTACTTCAGTATATCCCTGCTCGGTTCTGCAGTCTCGGCTTAGACTTAGAACATTTTATGAGCTATATTTAATAGTTTGTGATACAATGCCAAATTCTCAGTTTGTGTTTTTATGGCACTGAATGCTGATGAGTCAGTGTATACTAATGACGTCTGATTGCACTGCAAGCAAACACACATTGATGAAAAAAAAAGAAAGAAAGAAAGAAAAAAAAATTTGGAAGGAAAGTTCCTAAAAATGCGATCGCTGCCACATATCGCTTCATATCCTGGGAGATTTAAAGTTTATTTGGCTCAAATCACACCGACTCTATTAGCCGAAAACAATTTCATGTTTTTAATGGTTCATATATTTGGGCTTATGCAGCATTGATGGATTTTTTTTATACCATTTTATTAGAGTGGGCCTAAGCATAAGTCTGGTGAAAGTTTCCTATTTATGTTGATGTGCTTGGGGAAAAAAGGCTCTCCATCCGAGGTCAGAAAAACACCGTATTAAACACTGATGAAATCTTCAGAACAGCTTCTCTCACTCACTCATCGTCTATACCGCTTTATCCTGTATTCATCGTCACGGGGAGCCTGGAGCCTATCCGGGGAGACTTAGGGTACCAGGCGGGGTACACCCTGGACAGGGTGCCAATCCATCTCAGGGCACACACACATACACACATACACACACTACGGTCAATTAAATTGACCGTAGTCAATTAAATTGACCGTAATCTGCAAATCTTAAACTGCAAATCTTTGGACTGTGGGAGGAAACCGGAGTACCTGGAGGAAACCCACCAAGCACGGCGAGAACATGCGAGTCCGGCCGGGAATCAAACCCAGATCCTGGAGGTGCAAGGCGACAGTGCTAACCAATACATCACTGTGCCGCCCCGTTTATCTACTGCAGCATGTGGCAATAATTAATGACCATGACAAAACTCATTGTCTCATCATCTATACCGCTTTATCCTGTATACAGAGTCACGGGGCGCCTGGAGCCTATCCCAGGTGGTGTACACGCTGGACAGGGTGCCAATCCATTGTAGCGCACAAACACACACACACACACACACACACACACAGCTCATACACACACTGCGGGCAACCCCAGGAGTACAGAGAAAGTGCTAACCACGTAGTCATGAATCCAAAAATCTATGAGGAGCGTTCAAGTCAAAACGGGATTTGTGTTGAAAATCCTCATCAATGAAGGCATCCCCTGTAAAGTCCTGAGCTCGCTCCAAGTGATTTCCACATTACAGGAGTTCCTGGGAGGCCAGCATTTCAGATGTGAAGCAGGTAGTCTGATCATGGCCTGTTTTGAGGCTTTCCAAGTACCCCTTTATACACTGGGAAATGTCTGTCTGTCTGTCTGTCTGTCTGTCTGTCTTTATGTCTTTATCTATCTATCTCGTATTACTCCTTAATTTATTAACACATCATTGATCCTCATCAAGTTTTACTAAATAAACTTCTGAACCTGTTCGCCTTTCTCACTGCCATCTATTTCAAGATTCTTCTCAACTCTATTTATATGTGGATACCCACACATGCATGCATCCATGCACACACACTTCGAGAAAGCACAAGCTTCAACAGAAATTAAAGTCGCTATGTCTCCATGGTCTGCATGTCAGCAGGTGCAGAATGAATGCATTAGACTTAAAAATAAATAAATAAATAAATAAATAAATAAATAAATAGATAATTTTTTTTTTGTACAAAAGTGCCTGAAAGATGTAGAGCATAATAAAAAGGTCATTAATAATAACAGTCCACCGAGTTGCCTTAAAAGAAATCTGTTACGATAGCTGAGAAAACCAGTTTGGAAAAGTGGATGGTTTGGATGAGGCTTGTCAGGCATTTTAAAGATTTTCACCTTTTAAAGACTCGGTGTTAATTTCTTACCTACTGCACCTTCTGAAAAATCTGCCGTAAATGAGTTTAATTGGTCTGCACCTTTGATGAAAAATTTAAACGTGGCTAAGCAGTGTGGCAAAACACATGGGTGATGGTTTTCCCACTGAGATGCAAAGTGCCCAATTTCTCCACTAAGATGCAAAAAGCTTTGCTGTGATTTGTTTTCCTTTTTTTTTGTGTGTGTTGGTGATTTATATTCTTTCTGATCTCAAACCTGTCTACCCAGTCTGGAATTTAAGTACTGTAGGGGAAAAGAAGAAAATATTTTTTCATATGCATGAAGCTTCCTCTTCAATTGGCGCGTAGTATTTGTAATAAAATGCAGCAAAAAATCGCACATTATACACAACAAACACAACGGACCCCAGTTTTTTTTTTATGGTAAAATAATCAATGTTCCTGCCACCACAGCTTTGAAGCCTGATACCTGATTAACCGAGCAGGTCTAAAGCAGGGCTAGACTCTGCGGTGTCTGTGCCACGTGTGAAGGCTCAGACAGGAGTTTGTGGATAATTGGCTGGGCTGCCCAGTGGAAGCAAGTCATGGCTGTCCGGTGTGACTCATTACGTTACCACTCATGGAGTGTGTCCAGCTTCTTTGTCATGAAATGCGCCGTTCAGTTCAGTATTCACAGGGAACGTGATCTGAAGTGGGAACGGCTTAAAGAACGTTCTTGTGGCGCACTCTTAACAAGCAATTACGACTCTTTGTCTGGATCACATTGTAAGCAACGTACAAGAACAGACGATGTACTGATGCTGTCTTTGACTTTTCTCACAGTGAGTGGGGCACAGCTAGAAACCAGCATCCTTTTGTCTTCCACACTCCTAACAATGTAACAATCAAAACCGAATGCGGAATGAATTCCAAAATGGAATAGCACCATGGGGCACAGAATTAATGATGCTGATGATGATGATGATGATGATGATGATGATGATGAAATAAAAAAATGTAAAAAAAACAGGTTTGTGCAATATAATGTCTGTCCTTCTCAATCCTTGAGAAGTGGATTGAGTGATTGAAAAGCGATTATCAGTGATTCCTTAAACATTTAATAAATAGCTTCATTGTAGAATCCCAAACAAAATCTAGAGATTAATCAAAAAATCTTTAAGCCGTTCATCTTCAGTAACCGCTTTCTCCCGGCCAGAGTCTTGACTGTAAGTACTTGAGTAACAGTAACTGTCGCCTTAAAGTTCCACCAACTTCAAATCTTTCAGTCTAGTGATTTTGTGTCTGACGTCATCAGGGCAATAGGACACTGGTGGCTCAGTGGGAGGTGTTTCACCTGCCATGCGAAAGACCCAGGTTCGATTCCCAACAACTGGATGAAGTGTCTGTCCCAAGCCCGGATAAAAATGGGAGGGTTACATCAGGAAGGGCATCTGGTGTAAAACCCGTGCCAAGCTTGTGTGCGGACTGGATTGTCTCCTGTGGCGACCCATTGCCGGGAGCAGCCGAAAGACCAACAACCATTAATTTGATTTGCAACAACAAAAAAATATTAAATAGAATGAGTTAGGCTACTCAATAATGCAAGTAAAGAACGATTAATATGAATGAGTACAACAAACTCAAAAACTCATAGTTCTCACTCACTCACTCACTCATCATCTATACCGCTTAATCCTGTATTCAGGGTCACGGGGGCCTGGAGCCTATCCCAGGAGACTTAGGGCACATGGCAGGGTACACCCTGGACAGGGTGCCAATCCATCGCAGGGCATGTTTATTTAAAATTGGAAACATCATTACCTTTTTGCCAACTTATTCACGTTTATAGTGTGCTTTTAAGACATCTCATTCCAGATTTAGTCACTTTTTGCTGTTATAATAATATAACCACCACTCTTCTGGCAAGGCTTTCCACCTCATTTTGGATCGTGGCTTTGGCAATTTGTGTTTATTCAGCTACAAGGATTTGGATACGGAATCCCAGTACTCAAGTTCTTCTTAGAGCTCACTTTGTGCAAATAGGTACTGTATTATCATGCTGGAACAGGGCTGGGATTCTTAGTTCCACTCACTCATCGTCTATAGCGCTTTATCCTGTATTCAGGGTCATGGAGGGTCTGGAGCCTATCCCAGGAGGCGTAGGGCACAAGGCGGGGTGCACCCTGGACTGGGTGCCAATCCCTCGCTGGGTACACACACACACACATACACACACTACAGGCAATTTACGGAATGGCTAATTGACCTAATCTGCATGTCTTTGGACTGTGGGAGGAAACCGGAGTACCCGGTTCTGAGTCCAGTTCTTAGTTCCAGTAAAGGGATAGGATATGCTAGAATAGGATATTTAAGGATATTCTAAAGATTTCTGCGGTTCCAACTTTGTCGCAACAGCCTGTCACACACAGAGCTCAGCAGATAAACAGTTCAATCTCAATCCCATCGAGCATTAATGGGAAGCGCAAACAATTCCGATCTATGGAGAAACTCACAGCACCCAAAGGATCTGCTGCCAACGTCCTGGTGCCAGACACCACAGCACACCTGCGATGCCACCCCCGACAGGGGGTAAAACCTACCTGGCTTTTTTCATTCTCTGCTGTTGTTATGTGGTTACTAAACACCAGAGTCTTTCTCTGAGGCTTCAAACATACCTGTTATGTAAATGAATCATGACAAGCTAAAGATTATTATCATACTGTATATATACAATTATAACAATATATTATACAATTTATAATATGTAATTATACAATGTATATATATATTGTTACTTAGGATGGGAGCATCACTACAAATGGAAGTTTATTTAGCAAAGAAAAAAAAAGATTTTGTTTATTAGAACAAAAATGGAATTTTTTGTCAGGGGAATTATTGTACCAATGCTAGCACTACACCTTGAATATAATGCTTGAGTCCATTCATCCATCTAGGAACCTCTGTAATCTCTGTAGTCCTTCGGACCGTGGAGGGCAATGTTGATCACTGTATTTATTCACATTTGGATGACTGTTGTAGGACCTCCGGTTAACACTCACACACACACTCACACACTACGGGCAATTTGGAAATGCCAATTAGCCTAACCTGCATGTCTGTAGACTGTGGGAGGAAGCCAGAGAACCCGGAGGAAACCCCATAAAGCATAAAGCACGGGGAGAACATGCAAACTCCATGCACACAGACCCAAGTTGGGAATCGAACCCGGACCCTGGAGGGGCAAAGCCACGGTATACATCGACTGCAAATCTTTTAATAATGGCCAGAAATTCTGTAGTCAAAGTCCAGTAACGGTTCACTTTTCTTGGATGAAGCTCACTGTTTTGGAGATTGATGAATGTCCAACCAAATCTGAAAGGTGTGGTTAACTAGTCAATTGCAGTCATATGTTGTTCAGAAGAAATGTTCATTCATTAACATGAATCAGGACAACTGTGAATGCTTTGACATAAATCCTGCAATGTTTCATCTCACACCATTTTTACCTGCTTACTGTATAGAGTACCACCTCCTAGAATGAAGCATGAAATCCCAGAGGCGTTCAAACATCCTCACAATTATCACACAGCCTCTGTAATCCTCACTCTTTGACAGTCTAGGAAACACTGACGAGCTGTAATTAGAGTCTCCTGCCCTCATGAAACGTGGTGGGTTTCAGACCCCAGAGGTGTCTAGTAACATGCTGCAGTTCCTGGAGAAACTTTTCAAATGGTCACATACAGGGAATCCCAGAACAGTCTCTGGATACAGTATGACCTTGGCCAGGGAAAAAGAATCTGAACACTGAACATGAAGGAACGCAGGCCTTTTTGCATAAATTCTACTTTTTATAACATTTATATTCATTTACTTGATTACATTCATTTGTGTTATTTCTTCTGCTTTATTTGTTCATTTATTTCCTAAGAAATCTCTTTGATTTTGACAGAGTTTTGATTTGTCACTAAACTGTTTAAAAATCAATGCTATGTTTATTGTGTGTCCTGAAATAAAAAAGAAGAAGAAGAAATATTATTATTAATCTTGAAAAAAGTAATTCAACACAACTTTTAAATTTGTAAATAAATGCTGCATCCAATAATTTCCTTTGAACAGTTTATATCGAGAAGTACGAACTGTATCTGCTGTTCATGTCAGGAACTGTTAACTGTACTTACTGTAATTACCTGGTTCCATATGTTTGAAAAAATCCAGTATTGTTCTAGAATGCCAAAACTAAATCCAAACTTGTGCCCAAACATGACTGGTACTGTAGATTGGCATTAAGCCGACAATATCATTAATGCATACTATATGTTAGTAACAGTAAATAACTAGTGTCACTGTTTACTAGCGTCAAGTCATCTGGACCTCATGACTTTCACCAGCTGCATGGTCTTAATCATAGCCTAAATCTCATGATGTGGAATTAAGGATTCCAGTGTACCGTATGTTCATAAAGGTACTCATGTAGAAATTATTTTTTAAGATAACAGCTTTTTTATTTGATTAATTATTTTCTATTAATATAATATTGTTACTTGACTAATTCTTTTTACCCCTAAAGTACCTTTGCTTGAGTAATTATTAAGGTGCCAATACTTTTGCTTAAGTAATTATTTGTAAACTGAAAATATTTTTACCCGGGTAACTATTTGTATAGTTACAATATCTTTCCTTGAATATTTCTTTTTTTTAATCTGACAGTACCTTTACTTCTGTAATTATTATTAAGGTGCTGATATTTTTATCTTAGTCATTGTTAAAAAACAATAATCACTATATTTACCTGAATATTTATAATTAAAGGGCCAATACTTTTACCTAAGTCATTTTAAACTAATAGTATCTTTACTTGAATAATAATTGTTAAGGTGCCAATACTATTTGTACATTGACAGTGTCTTTACCTTGGTAATTATTATTGAGGTGCTAATACAGTATGTTTACCTGAGTCATTATGTTTAAACTGACTGCATCTTTATTTGAGTAATATTATTATTAATAGGCCAATAATATGCTTTAACCTGAGTAATTATTTCTTCAATGGCTGTATCATTATTTGTGTAATTATTTTTTTTAAATCAACAGCAGCATTACTTGAGAAATTATTATTGAGGTGCCAATACTTTTACCCAAGTAATTATTCGTAAACTGACAATATCTATACTTGGGTAATTATCATAAAAGTGCCAATATTTTAATCTGAGCAATTATTTTTGAACTGACATTTGCTTTTCTTAAGTATTTATAAATAAGGTTTTACCTGAGCAATTATTTGTATAGTAACAACATCTTTCCTTGAGTTATTCTTTTTTGAAACTGAGAGTACCATTAATTGAGTAATTACTATTAAGGTGCTGATATTTCTACCTTAGTTATTGTCTTTACTTAACTAATTATTATTAACCTAAAGTAAGTAATTTCTGAACTGATAGTATCTTTATTTGAATATTAATTATTAAAGTGCCAATACATTTAACTGAGTAACTATTTGTACATTAACAAAATCCTTTACCTTAGTAATACTTTTAGCTAAAGTAAGTTTTTTTTAAACTAATAGTATCTTTATTTGAGTAATAATTATTAAGTTGCCAATACTTTTAACTGAGTAATTATTTGTACCTTAACAAAATCTTTACCTTAGTACTGTAATTATTATTGAGGTGCTAAGACAGTTACCTGAGTCATTGTTTTTTAAATTGACCGTATCTTTATTTGAGTAATTATTATAAATTGGCCAATAATGTGCTTTAACCTTAGTAACTATTTCTTCAATGGCTGTATCATTAATTGTGTAATTATTTTTTCAACCAACAACAGCATTACTTTTTTACAGCAATTATTATTGAGGTGCCAATACTTTTACCTAAGTAATTATTTGTAAAGTGACAGTTCTTGAATATTTATTAAGATGTAAAAATTATTACCCCCATCATTGTTTAATTGCTAACTTTATTTATTTATTATTATTATTATGATCATTATTATTATTATTATTATTATTATTATTATTATTAAGGTGCCAATACTGAGTAGATATTGGTACACTGAGAGTACCTTTACTTGAGTAATTATATTTAAGGTAACGATCCTGATGCTCTTCAATGATATTTTTATTCATGCATATGGTTTTGGCTTAGCTCTATATACTCTCTGTGTCCTATAACAACCTATAATCCTACAATTTTATAATCCTAATGCATTCGTTTTTTTTTTAAGGCAAAGCATGAAGTAAGATTTATACATTTTTCCATAAAAAAATTGGTTTATTTTAACTCATACTATCTGCTATTTATTTGTAGATTTAATCCCCCTTAACATACAGTCTGTAGTATAGATTTTATGGCATGGTCTGCTAGTGATGTGCAGTGAGTTTTCAAATAAAGAGATGCATATTTAAAGTACGCTGTCATTATATTCAAAGAAATGTTAGCACGCACATGAGACTGTCGCATTCTTGTGCGTGCCTTTGCCGTGCTGTGTAGAGTGCACACAATGACTTCCATACAAATGATTATATTCTAGCTGCCAAAAGTTAGAGCTGTATTCGAATGTCTTTGCTTTTAAATGTTTTTTAACCTATTTTACATCGAAGCTCTGTTGATTACAGAATGAATGGCTCCCATAGAATGATTTGTTACGGCTCTTTAGAAATGTGTGTGAGCTCCCAAGGTTAACCTAAAAGAGTCGAGTCAACTCACACTCTTATTGTATTTCTATAAAATTGATATTGTGTCTATTGAAGCAAGGACAGTTAACGGAGGCGTGTGTTAAATCAGAAATGTGCTCTGCATGTTAAATGTCCAGAGTTTCGAGCTTGAATAATGTCACGTTCATCTTACAGATTATAAAGCATTGCAAATAGTTGCAGGAATTGTTCATTATAGCACCTTTTATTTTGAACCTGACTGTTGAGATTTTTTTCCCCCATTCTATTCACCCTGCTGAACTGTGAAGCTATAAAACATGAGTTGCATATATTATGAGTCAAGGAACATTATTTGAGAATTTAGAAAACTTGCATGGTCTTCAGAAAACCCAATGTTTCACTCTGATAGCTGTCCACTTGTCAAAGCTTTTTTTACACTCATGCTTGACTGTGAACTTGAATACATTGGACACTTACCTTTAAAAAAAAAAAAAGTAATTAAAAAGGGAGCAGGTTCAACTATATGATAATGTGAATCAGTAAATTTGAGCACAATGCAAATGACTGTATGTACAACGAATCAATTGCAATCAGTGTTTCAATTAAAGAATAAGTTCAACTAAATAAAGGAGCATTTTATTACACATTTAAACTTGAGGAATCATTTCAACACGGTAATGGTGCAACAAGGTCTACAAATCTATAGTGACCCAAGTATCGGGCTCCAATGGCATTTTTTCCTTATTTGAAGTTTAATATTTTCCTTTCATTCCATGCCCAAGTTTGCTGGGAAGCTACCAATAGAAGATACAGTGTATAGTACCAGACCTAACACCATGCGACCTCTTCCTTTGGATCGGTACTTGTCAGTAGATTCGATCACGAACAATCGCTGCACCGAAGGAGGGAATCATTTCTACATGCAACAACATCAGAGTCAGAGGGTGTGTACAGTATAAGCGTTAGGCATTTTCTATCAGTTTTGCCTTTGAATAGACTTTTGGGCCACACTGTAGAAGGAAGCTGTGATATAATCTGCAACTCTGATGAGTTTACACGACTATGCTTTAGAATTTGTTGCTCAAGAAAGCCCTGTTGTTGAAGTGCAGCTTTGAATTGAATTCAAACCTAGAGCAATTAGCACATACTGAGGGTTGAATCAACACCTTCACCAAGTGCTGGCCACCGCCTGTGCACGAGAGCGTACATGAGCTGAGCACGGTATGTGTGAAGACCGTGATAAAGAGGATTAAGAAGGTGGATGAAAGAATGAATAAATGAAAGAATGCATAAACAAATGAATGAATGGTGAAGTCTGATCATAAATGAACTCATTTAAGAGTTCATTTAACACTAGAAGTTATGATATCATTTCTATGTAATCTCTACATTCACTTTTGAAAGACTTTATACACTATGTGCTCTGTTTTCCAATATAAGTCAGCATTATTATATATATATATATATATATATATATATATATATATATATATATTTTTTTTTTTTTTTTTTTTTTTTTTTTAACTGGAAATGGGTAGAGATAATGGTATCCCAAAGTGGCCAAGTAGGGAGGAAAAGTCTCCACGAGTCCATCCCCAACCAAACCTACTGCTTTAATGCACTCTGGTGTTTGGTGTAGTGTGTGTGTGTGTGTGTGTGTGTGTGTGTGTGTGTGTGTGTTTAGAATGAGTTTGTACCTGTTCCGTGTGCGCTCTCTTCCTCTCTCTCTCTCTCTCTCTCTCTCTCTCTCTCAGCTCTGGTATTTGTTTAATCCATCAGCTCGAGCAAAGCCTGGCCAGGAATCCGCCGTGCCATCAGCATCGCCCGGTTCGGCCAGGATCACGCTGCCCTGTTGGGATTTCTGATGCTCTCCGGCTCAACATCTGCGTTGCTCCAAGTTGTTGCTCACGCGCCGCGGATGCGCCGAATGGATGCGCGTAACGTTCCCGCTCCGTGCGCGCGCGCTCCAGAAGCACAGACCGCACTTCAGAGTGACGCTTTAGAACCCGAGACACTACAGTTCAGGCTGGAGGAAAGTCTGGAACACGTACGCAGATAGAGGCTATAGTGTGTGTGTGTGTGTGTGTGTGTGTGAGAGAGAGAGAGAGAGAGAGAGAGAGAGAGAGAGAGAGAGAGAGTGAGTGAGTGAGTGAGTGTAGTGCGCGCGGCGTTCCAACACACACACTGCCATCACTCGGAAGAAAAGCGCTCAGTGCTTTTGGTGCGTGAGGGAGTTTTACACCCAGCCTGCTTTACTAAATACTGCAGGATAAGCTCATGCTAACTAACAACAAGAACCAGAAGCACTATACACAAGAACTACAACATAGAAGAACAATATTAATTATCACAATAAGATGACATAATGAAACAATAATGAAAAGAATGTTGACCATAACAATAATAAAAAGGAACCCTCACCCATCGTCTATACCACTTTATCCTGTATACAGTGTCGCTGGGGGCCTGGAGCCAATTAGTCTAATTTGCATGTCTTTGGACTGTGGGAGGAAACCAGGGTACCCCAAGGAATCCCACCAAGCACAAGGAGAACGTGTCAACTCCCAACCCTGGAGGTGCAAGGTAACAGTGCTGACCACTAAGCCACCATGCTGCCATAAAAAGAATAACAGGACAGTAAGAAAAAGAAGAAGAAGAAAAAGTAAAAAATAAGAGGGCCTTTGACATAGGGTTGATGTCATAGTGCTTGGGCCCAAAAAACAATAACAAGAACTGCAACAACAACAACAACAACGTTAATAATAACAATAAGATGGAACACAACAACAATAAAAGAAGATTAATAAAAATTAGTAAAATAACATCATCATCAACAACAACGCGACGAAAAAGAACACAACAATAAGTTTTTTTTTTTTAAACGAAAAAGAACTACAGCAATATGAAGAACAACCATGACAACAACATTAATAAAACCATTATATGAAAAATATTAATAACAATAGCAACAACAAAACATGAAGAAGGAGGAATAGTAAATTTGCAGGAACAAGAACACCAACAACGAAGAACAACATTAATCATAACAAGAAGATAGAAAACAATACTAAAAAGAGGATTAATAAAAACAAGAGGAAAAAAAAGATAACAGTAACAAGAAGTACAAAAAATATGAAGAACAACAATAACAATAAGAAGAAGACAACATTAATAACAACAATAACATGGAAAACAATAATAATCAACAACAACAGTCTGATATTTGTTATTTGTTTCCCTGAGAACGTGACACCAACAGTATGTAGGCCAAATTACATGTGCATTTACAGCAAGCATCATTCTGGTAGTTCTCATTCCATTGAATAGGTTATAGCTCATTTGTGATCATTAATTTAAATGAATATTTGTTGCTAATGCAAACACTTCCAGTATTCTGAATCAGAATATTATAATATTTATTTTATATTTATGTAATATATTGATTATAATATTTATTATTATTTATGATACTATATTATTATTATTATTATTATTATTATTATTATTATTATTAATAATAATAATAATAATAATAATAATAATAATAATAATAATAATAATAATAATTCAGTTTTATTTTTATAGCGCTTTTAACAATTGTCATTGTTGCAAAGCAGCTTTACACAATCAAAAGATTTATTTAAGTTTGCATGGAATGTGAATGTGTATGAATCAAATGGTCAGATAGTCCCTGATGAGCAATAGGAAGAAACCTTGAGAGAAGCCAGACTCAACAGGGAACCCATCCTCATTTGGGTAAAACAGAAAGCAGGAATTGATCTGCAGTCATACTGTGTGTTGGGTGGCAGGCAGTTCAGTATAGCAGTTGTTAACAGACGCTAATTGATGTTAATATGGAGTCCAGGTAGTTATTGGAGTCTCAGGTAGACTTGTAGGAAATTCCAGTCCTGAACTATCGAGTGACTGCAGCCAAGTCCGCAGAGAAACAGCTGTCAACATCAGTCGAGGCCAGAACCGTCTTCATAGTAGAGTGAATCTATTATTAGATAATATTAATATTAATATTATTATCATTTCTTAATAAAACTGTGATTTATAATGATTCATAAGGACATAATTATAGTATGTACAAGTGCAGAAAAAGTTTGTTTTAAAAAGCAAACTCTTGCATGCTGTTTAATTAGCAGAATTATCATAACAAAATATTTGGTTATTTTATTACTTTCATCATTCCTTAAAAGTTAAATTAATAAACCTGTCACAAGCCTATTCATGTCTTGTTTTAAAGTGCAATTAGACTGGATTTAATCTTGCCCAGTCCCTGCCAAATCTGTACCGAGTGCGCCATCATGTGGACATCCAGTGAACCTTCATCCATGAATATACAGGGGGCGTTCAAGTCAAAGGTTGAATTTTGATGGTGCAGAATAACAGTTCTGAGTAAAAAATTCCCTTTATTTGTCTCTATAATGCCCTGCTAGACTAACACTGTTTCACTAGTGCTTGGAAACCATCAAGGTAGAAAGTTTTCTCAATATGCTGGAGACTGCCTGCTTCATGTCTAAAATGCTGGCCTCCCAAGAACTTTAATGCATCAAACGTGGACATGGCTCGGAGTGAGATCAGGGGATGTGACAATAAATCCCAGCCGAGTTCCTGTAATATGGAAGAGGTTTTGGTGCATGACTGCGTGTCCAGGTCCCACAGACAGACGCATCTCTTCCACAAGTTGTTGACAGATTATCCATTGATTCTTAAGAATCACGTGTTCCGCTCACTAAATTTTTCATGGGAACAACTGTATTTTGCGCTGGTTGTCAAACAATGCATTTATTATATTCACATTAGTTATTATATTTAAAAAAATTATAATTTCTTATATAAAAAGAATACAAATTGTTTTAATCTTATTATACTGAGCGTAATATTAATGCACATATAATTATTGCTTCCTTTTTTTCATTAACTGCTTTACTCTGGTCAGGGTCGCATTAAGGAACTACACATAGTGGGATACCATAGATTTGTTACATTACAAAAAAAAAAAAAAAATCATTATGCAACTCTACTGTTGGAGTCTTTCAGTAAACAAGCAGTAAAGTGTACATTTTGTGCCTGCCTTTTTTGCCCCTTCAAAGTCATCTGTGCTGGTCTTTATGAAGTCTGATGGCGTTCAAGTGATGTGAATCACACAGTGTACGCTCCTGCCCTTATACAAAAGCACACGAAAGGTCACATAATCTTGTTGAAATCCTATATATTGATCAAACCTGAATGCTCCTGTTACAGGAAATCTCTTTTCCTTAAAAAGGAAATGGAAAGTGTCTCTAATACCCATGAGGTTCTTTGTCTTTAATCTGTTGGCATAGGAACAGAATGCATACACTCATAATGATGATCTTTAAGGGTCTCTAGCACTACTGCACTGTATATTCCAGTCATATTTATTCTGGATACACTAGCATATATGTACACACACATTATATATATAAAATTCCTGAAGTGTGTATACATTTTTTGGTTCACTCTGTATATACATAGAAAGTATTATTACCTACTCCACCTTTTGTTCGTTATAATGGAACATTGTTGTTTACTGTAAATAGGTCACGGTTAGATGCTAACTGCATTTCATTGGCTCTGTACGTGTTCTTTGCACAGTGACAAAGATGAATCTGCCGATGCAGCACTCTTAACAAATGGCCTTGTATAGCGGCAGTAATAAACCTATATGATTCTATTGATCTGCCATCAATTGTTCCATAGAGCACACTGAATTGGCTGTAACACACACCATCAGGGTAATTGGAACCTTACTAATACTTAGCAATCTCTGGCGAAAGGTCGGAATTTCAGAGATCAGACCCTTCTCTGGAACCAGCTGATTCGCGGAACAATTTCATCACAAGTGTTTGATGCAAGCGTTGGAATTAAGAAACGTTAATTTAGTCACAGCACTATTTATACTGAGGGGCCAAGGACGATTTGGTTGAGGGTGCCAACCAACTCTTTGTCCATCCAAGACCTTGGCGGGAATTTTTTTGAGGGGAGTTTTCCAAGGATCACAAAAAAAACTCTGACTGAATATAGCCGGAGTGTTCTGACTTCACACCAGTGCCAAGAGGGTACTTCGGGTCAAGTTGCTCTCTAATGACCAAATTTTCCGACATGCCTGCACCTCTGAGAAGCCTGGAAGGACCTCCAATATTGCTTCACGTATCGGACCTCATCTTCAACACGACCCGGATATCTCGCACGGCAAGCTGATTTGCAAGCTTAATCATTCTCACCACATGCCAAGGCAACAGGGTAGCTACTGTAGCTTCTCAGTCAAACTACTCAACCCACCTGCTGATGAACTTTCTGACCTGATTTTGTGGTAGGGAGTTCACTGTAAGTTCAAGTGCTAGGATATAAAAGAGAGAGGGGGTGGCTTCTTCCAGATGGCCTCCACCCTGGTAAGGCTGTTGTGGAAAAACTCAACAATATTCAAACGAGAAGGCTCAGTTAGCTTCAAAAGGTGAAGGAAAGGTTAAAAACCCTGAAACACTGAATCGGAATTGGAGCAACCGACATTCTGTTTTATGGGAACATGAAAACGAGTGTCAAACAGGGTCCAAGGACATGAACTAGTGTTCAGAATGCACAATTTGAACTATACGCTGGGTGTAAAAACGAGATTTAGAACAAAACTATATTACACATGGTCAAATTTTGCACTATATTATTAAATAGGCGAAATAGCATTCTAAAAAGTGAAAGTCAGCATACTGTAAATCATTAGAAGGTTCAATTGAGCACTAGGGGTGAAAAGTCAAACCCCACTGCTGTCACAGGCATAACCGCGGGCAACACTACAACCTGGTTCACCCCTGTGTTTGGGTTACTGTGCAGAGTTGCGTTTACCCAAGGATCACATGGAACTCATTCTGTACACACTCAATAACACCTTAGGAAAAGATAACATACACAGATACAGTAAACTCGGGATCGAAGTAGGCACCGATGCTACCTGCTGCGCCGTCATGTGACCCTGTTATACAGGTCTCTACAGATTGTGAAAGGTACAGTTGACCAGCTCGAAGTCAGGCTAATTGAAACGCACACGCAAACTAGATTTCCATCCAGAGCTGGTCTGCCAGGAATTTCCAACTGGCCCAGTTAATGTGATGTTCATGCTTAATTACTGTATTATTTTTATAAAAATCAACAAACATGAAGCAAATGAGTCACTCATTAAAATTTATTCTTGAATTAATCTCTTGTATAACTCATTTACACAAACTGCAGTTGGTGTTTGTATAACACACACTAAAAAAAAAGTCCTCACTGAAAAGTATGAAATCATTCATTGTGCCAGGAATTTGAAAGAGGCGATTGGTAGGAGTACTTATCATTAATTTAAATGATTGTCATACTGAAGTTTACTCTTCTCAAGCAGAGACCAGAAAATTAAGGATATGATTATTAAGATTCAGCGTAGAAAACAGTGCAGAAAATGACATTGTCTTCATAAGTTGGCTCCCATTTTATTACAAGCAACGTCCAGGTCTGCTCGGGAGTAGTAGGGGAGGGGGAGGGGGGGGGGGGGGGGGGTTGTTGGATACTGAACACAGCAGAACATTGGCGAGGCATCTACGGCT
This sequence comes from Clarias fuscus, assembly GCA_030347435.1. Taxonomy (NCBI): domain Eukaryota; kingdom Metazoa; phylum Chordata; class Actinopteri; order Siluriformes; family Clariidae; genus Clarias; species Clarias fuscus. Next base: position 8,459,580 of record CM059224.1, on the reverse strand, counting down.
TTGAAAAGTTCGTCTGGGTGTGCGGCAAGCGCTCAGCACTCCTCTTTAATGTAGATTTGATCATCCGTATCCGACTCGAGATGTTCCAGGCGCTCCGTCTGTCCGCTCATGATCTCATCTGGGGTTTTCATGAACCTGTGGTGAACATGAACACAAACACACAGAATGGAAGGTGAGACTCAAGTGACTAAGTGATGGATAATGTGATCGCGTCCACAGCAGGCGCACCCCATGGATAAAATCGTGCAGATGCTGGAAGTCAAGAGCTTCCCATGAAACATACGAATGGGGGACAATGTGATCTCAGTTGAAACTGTTTGTTTCATGGTCAGCGCTTTCGGTTCGGTTCAGAGTTTCTTTTCTGCTCACCAGGGTTATAAAAAGTGGTTATCCGAGTTACTATGGCCTTCCTGACATCTCAAACCAGTCTGATGGTTCTCCCCTGAGCTCGCTCACACATAATAGTCAACCAGCCCAAGTGGCAACAAAAACCATGACCAAAAGGGTGCTTTCTTTTCAGATGAACCATTCTCTTATAATTTATGGACAGTGTCATTCAAAATGGTTGATTTTCATGATGTTATCATTTACCTGAAAATTCTTGAAGATTAACCATCAAAACCAGCTCATCCTTCATGAGCTACAGATGAGCTCAGAGCTAGGGACTGTGTAGATCTTGGAACTTTTGATTGTCGAGAATAACAGAACACGGTTTTGAAAATAAAAACTACTTTTATTTCTCTGTAAATGCAGAGCTCGTCTTTCACACGGTCTAGTCTGAACCATTTTTAGCCTCTTCCCTCGCCTGAGGCCAATTTGCTTTGGGAGACCCTACCAGGAGCACATGGCTCCAGACAACACAGCTCCCAGGTTCATAAGGGCACGCGAACTTCTCCACCATGATAAGGTGATGGTTCCCGGAGAAGCTCCCAGGATTTCACAAGTGCGTGGATATCATCAAGGTAGAAAATTTTCTAAGTATGTCATAGCCATGATCGGATGGCCTTCTTCATCCCTCGATTGTCAAGGATCAGACGTTTCACACACTGAATGTTCACGGGAATGACCGCAGCGTGCTTGGGATCGGCATTCAACCGGGATCGTCATTTACAGACTGACAAACTTCTATGAAACGTTTGTATCATTGAAAGAGTCTCATCTGTGCATGAAGTCTTCTGTAAATTTCAAATGGCATTACGCCTTCTATGACTTCATAAGTCCTGTATCGATCTGAACACCCCCATACATGCATATTCAATATACAGTGATTTTGGGTGCGGGGTCACCCAAGATCACTTGAAACACTGACATGGGGCTTTGGTTGCTCAGTGGATGGTTTCTCGGGTTCAATTCCCAACCAATGCCCGTAACCTCAACCACTGGATGCGGTGCCAGTCCCAAGCCCAGATAAAATGAAAGGGTTGCATCAGGAAGAGCATCCGGCATAAAACCAAGTTGTGTGTAGAATGGACGGTCCCCGAAAGACTAACAATAACAACAACTCGGAACACTGGTATGAATAAAGTGTAAAACCATCCAGAGCTACTAAGATCACAGTTCCTCATTCTGATCATTACCTGAAGCTCTGGGTTAGCTCTGGCTGCCACCACATGATTGGCCGATTAGGTCAATTGCACAAGTGTGCGGTATAAATAATACCAAATATGATTGATTCACACTCCGTACCTGAACAGCAGCCTCTGGCCTGGCTCTTTCCTGATGATGTTCAGTTTGTAATAGTGTCTTAGTGCTCTTGACATTTTCTCATATGTCATGTTGGTCCTGTTCTGTAAAGCACAGCACAGAAGACAGGTTTCAAAACACACTCTCGCAAATCCTGAAAACAAAAACGTGTGAATAATGGGTGGTCGACATGGCTAGTGCACTTTAATTCATAGCTAGGTATTTAAAAACTTACATACATCATGTATATGTATGTATAATCTTTATTCTACTATTTTGTGGTATTATCAGTATATGACTATACTGCTATAAATAACATTAACAGTATCATCATTATATATTATTTCACCATATATAATCGTACCTAATAGTGTTAGATTATCAATTCTATTTGACAAAATCCAAAAATCATGTGCATGAAAACACCTTGTGGTTTCCCCACAGTCTAGCCAGGCCATTGGGGTCGATGATCCGGAACACTTTGGTGTCGCGGTCCTCCCAGCGGATGTAGTTCTCGTAGCGGCTGTCTGAAAGGAGCTGATACACATAGTCCCAGAGCAGTCTGCAATCTGTACGGATAAAAAAAAAGAGAAAGAAAAAGAAAAGATGGTGGACTAAATGAGCCAGTGATCGAGATGGGACGATATGCTTTTGTCTGGATATGACAACAGTATATAATTGAAAAGTTTAAAGACAACAATCTATGATTGCAGAATACTTGCACCTTATCCCCATTTTTTTCTTTTCTTGCAGTGGTAGGTGTAAATCATATCTATATATATAAAACAGAAAGAAATGGGTTGTTTGGGCGTCGGGCGGAGTTTGCGATCATCAGCTTTTAATGTCGCACTGTAGCTGTGTCGTCACAGGTGATCAGCATGTGTGTCATATTGTCAGGAAAAAATTAATTGGAAAAAGTGTTCTGAATATAACGGTATGCAGCATCATCAGCTGATTTCATGTCAAATAATATTTGCCCTGCCAGGCTCAAGACGTAATGAGGGGGAGTGCAAATAATCTCTCGCAAAACCATGATAGTAAGTATAAAATGTGTGTAAATATACATTAAAATTACAAATTAAATTAGGTTAAAGAAATATGTATTTTCAATACCAAAAAAAAAAAAAAAAAAAACTATTGTATCCACCAGGAGACGGCGCCCTCTGCTGGCAAAGTATGGAGTAGACGAGGAAAAGCACCGTCTACTCACTTTTTTGTTGTTGTTGTTGTTGTTCTTTTATTATAGTGGCAAAAATAAAAAATAACTGGTGACATTTTTTCGTTAAATCTATGAATCGCATATTGATGCATTTTCCCATCCCTAGTCAATAACTATACATTCCCTAGACAGCTTATTCTATATGAAGTACAGTAACAGAAAAAAAGTTTTTGTCAAAACTGATCTAAAAACCTTTCACTAGATGTGTTTCATGTCATTAATGACAGTCAAGCAACTCTCGCACACGTTGACGACAGTGGCATCCATTGTAAATGGAATTTTTATTTTTTTCCCCATTAATTTTGAAGATTAGCTCAATCCACAACAGACCGGTTGTTGGTCATTTTCCACCCAAAGCTACCAGTAACTTCTGATTAACCAGAAGCTTTGAGTAATAAAGTAGAATTAGGATGCTCTTACCAGCAATGCGTCCTATAGGCACACCCTGCTCCTCAGGAGGCGAGACGGGCATGAGGATCTGGTTCCTATAACGAATTTCTTCCTGCTGGTGTGACTGCTGCTGCCCTGGCAGGCTCAAAACATGATGAGGAGGATGGTGATGATTATGGTGGTGGTGGTTATGATGATGATGGAGGCTCTTGCCATCGCGCCCGTTCTCTTGGGCCGACGTCCGGCCTTGTCTGAACTCGCCGGCAACCCCTCGTCCGGGACTGAGCATCAGCGGGTGCATGATGGCGCTTGGCATCAGCTGGATGACCCGAGGAGGCACCACCTCCTCCTGGCACGGGCTGGCTGGACGTTGGACGTGGTGGCCGTTTGCGGCGGCGGGCGACACGGACAGCGGGTACAGGTCCTCGGGGAGGTGGTTGTTGCTGTCGGGCAACTGCGAGGGCACTGGTTGTATGTCTTCGGCTGAGGCGAGGTGGACGTGTGCGGCGTTGGCGGGCGAACGCCGAGGAGAGCGCGAGCGATGACGGAGCTCGATGGTGGGAGGTTGGAGCGGGTGGGTGTCTGTGCTTCGTGGGGTTCGTAGTACCGTTTCTGATGCAAGAAGGAAAATGAGGACACAAATTAGAAGAGAATCATCATCATCATCATCATCATCATCATCTCTGCACATTCTAAGGGTTCTTGTTCACACAGAAGCAGAAGACACATGCAACATTTTCTCCACCAGGGGGCCCCATTTGCATGCAGTGAAAGCTTTTTTTGATTAAACAAAATTTATGGATTTTAAATTTCCTCCCAACACTCATCCTGAAAGCGAGGCTGGCATTTACAGGGAAGAAAAAAAAAAGGCACACGAACAACGATCCCACGTACACAGGCTACACCATGGAAAATTTACATGAGGGCATTTGTGTTTGTAACACTGAATGAGCACGAGAGTTCAGTGCAGCTGCATGAATAGAGCGCAACGTTCTCCGTCTCAAGGACATATTCATTACATTTGAACACCTGCGAAACGTTCAATTTAATCTTCGACTCGGAGCTAACAATATGTCGTGGCTTTTCATCTGCCTTTTGAATAAAAGCATTTCAGCCTTGCAACCTCGTGACATTAAGAATGCTATTTAAACAGAGGCGTATTTCCTTGTACAACAGGTTTTTTTCTGTCAACATTCCCAACCGCCACTTCCTCCCCGTCCACCTGTTGATTCAAGGTACAGCCTTGTTTTATAACCATTGTCTCCGGAGGTCTCGGCCACAGTGCTTTCTGAGTCAATCAGTGAACGAGGACATGAGTGTTATTACTCGGTTATGAATTAGACTTTGTTTCCTTGAAAACAGACTCACCGCTTTGACTCCATGCACTCCATTTTCTCAAGGTTTGTGTGGATGATTTACAGACTGTGGACACTTACAGTAATTAGCATTACACACTCAGTGTGGATGAGTACTATCGCAACAGATTTCTACAGAAATTTGCTTTCTCTATGAGCACATAATTGAACAATAACACTTTTATATGCTACCGTTTCCATAGCAACAGCATATTAACACAACCTTTATGGTGGACTATATGCATAATCTTCGGCTTAAAAAAAAGAAAAAAAAAAGAATAAAAATCAAGTACAATGTCTCTTAACAAAGGAATACATGTAATCTTTGGTATCAGGAAGTTTGCTGCTTTAAAGGTCACGTATTACAATCCTTTTTTGCACAAGTCTGTATGACCTCCCCGTAATGTGTTGGCTAATTTTCCAGCTAATATACATCTCGGATCCTGCATTCTGGCTGCTTTTTTTTCCTTCTTCTTCATTCACTCCTTTTCCAAACGTGTTGGTTCAGTGTCTGTAGGTTTAAACGAACGTCCACCGTATCTAGCCCTTTGTGGAAGTGCATTGTCCCAGCCCATCAGAACGCAGGGACCGGAAGCATCCATGTTCGGACCTTATCCGACTTTCCCCATCGATTCTCTGGATTTTCACACACGCATATCTAAAAAAACAATATAAGCTGGAAATCATCTACCAGATTGTTCATTCACGAACACATCCTCAGTGTTCAGTGTTTCAGTTACAACACAACCAAAAGGTCAGTAAGGCAAGCTTAGCCATTAGTGGTTAACCACTTACCTAGCCCTTTTTAAGAGCTAAAGACGACCAGGCTAGTTCTTAGCAAGTAGCTACTATCCTAGGCCCAGCCTTATGTAGTGCATCTGCTTACATATGGCACCCAGAGATCAATAAAACTGGGCAGATCTGAGCATTGATATGTGGAGGGAATATGAGGTCACAAAAGGGGGACAATCTGGACAATCAAAAAAAAACCATGGAAAAAGGACAAACAGCAGGGATTTTCTTTTTTTTAATACATATTTTGTGCATTCACACATACCAGAGACGCATCTAAATGATTAAAATAATTTAAAAAAATAAGTATGTAGAAGAGTCTAGAAAGACTAGAAGAGTTTAGAAAGAAGTCTCCAGAGTCAGCAAATGTGCAGTAAATGTTCCACTGTGGGGGGCTGAGGATGAACCACATCATGGGTCATTTTTTTCCTTTACTTTACATCATTTCTGATTCCGTGATGTCACATGGATGTAGTATCCTATAATGAACTGCCGTCCCTGATCCCTCTTTCGCAACACGACTGACTGACAGCATATTCGTCATGGAGACGTTTGTGTATATGGATTAAAGCCATACGGATTACACTCACCCTCAAGTTTGTGGTGTTGCAGGGCTGCGTCAGGCAGAGAATGAAAGGAGTTTCCAGGGTAGTAAGAGTTGGGGAAGGATGAGTGGGGCTTCCTCTGCTTCAGGATATGCTGCAAGAGCTCGTAAAGAACATCTCCTGGAACATAAACATTTTTAATGATTAATCTCTCAAGGCTTTCGGTGCGATAAATACTACCTAATCGTCTAGTCGCAGGAGCAACAAACATTATACTTCTGAAATAATGGCACACTGCCACTTTATGCGACATCAGAATGGAGATCACGGAATGAATTTAACTGTGCATGTCCATGTTTGCATAGATTACAAGAGAGTAACGCCTGACTCGACTCGATTCCAAGAAAAAATATTTCTACATTGTTTTGGCTAAGTACTGAAGGAGTATCTCAGAATGCTTGAAATGGAGAAAAACATGTTGCACATTAATACAAAGGGTGTTCACGTCAAACCGGGATTTTTCCAGAGATTTTCAAAAAGGTGTAAAACCGACTGACATTTACAGAAGACTTAAAGGGCAGTACAGTGACGAGACCGTTAACTGCAGGAAAAACACTCAAATTGTGCAAAGACATCCTGGACAAGTTGGCTCGAAGCTCACTGCAGTTGTTCCTGTGAACAACAATTGATGAACAACTTGTTGCCAACTTGCGAAAGAGATGCATGTCTGTGGGAACACATCCTTCACCAACACCTAGACAGGCAGTTGTTGCCACATCCACTCTAAAGTCTTGACATTTCAACATGTTTGGGCCATTAAAGAAGTTCCTGGGAGGCCAGTTTTTCAGATGCAAAGCAGACAGTGCATTCATCGCTCCGGCGTATGTAAGAAAACCTCGAGGGTATACAAGCGCTGGTGAAACGCCGGGATAGGTGCAGGGGGATTCTATAGAGAAGTCAAGGGAGTTTTTACTTTCAGAATTGTGTTCTGTTATTCTGTACAATCAAAAGTGGCAGTTTGACTTGAAAGTCCCTTGAAGATCTTTAAAACAGGAGTTTTGCATACTCTAGAACAAGAATAAGGAAATGGTACTGCATCACATTTAAAAGGTTTTATCCATCGCCTAGGGAAGAAATTCTGGTACTGTAATGTAATGTGCTGCATTTGCTAGTGCTTAGTCACTACAAGTCATGTGGAACGTCATTTGAGAGGTAACGCGCATCTTGAGTCAGGGCTCAAATACACCGGTTCTCTAAGCGGAACGTGCATGTCTTGGCTTTGATACGTCTGCAGGTCAAACAAAATGCTGAGATTTACAGTAAAACCTGATTCATATACAGTACAGCGCGCTTATTGGCTACTTGTACGCTTGTTGTTGAGGTTAACGACGGGGAAACGTAGCTTGTTGGTCAAGACTTGTGATCATAGTCCACAATGCTTTACTATAATGCATATGAGAAATTATCACCAACATTTTGTCCAAGGTTTCAGATCTTTGAGGATTTGTGCTTCTTTTTCTGTTAAATGATCGTGCTAACCATTAACAGTGTGACAGTTTTAAGAGAAGTGAGAAAAGAAAGTGTCAGTGGCTTACAGACTGAGCAAACCCAAACTCACCCACATCCCACACCAATCTTACAAGGGTTGTTTTGTTTGTTTGTTTGTTTGTTTTTGTTTAATTAATTAAATAAATAAATAGAAATAAAATAGATGGCTTGTTTTTCGGGGGGAAAAAATTGCCATTGGACCATAGATTCTATACAATATATAAGATCTCAGCATGATGTGCAATTGGTAGGGTAATGTTAGACCAGTTGATTAATAGGCACAATAGGGGGTGGGGGTGGGGGGGTGGGGTGGAGTTTTGTGAGCATGGGTGCGAATGGAGGAGTGGACCCTAATAGTAATTAATTAATAAATAAATAAAATTTCACATGCGACTTAAAAAACACTGTTTAAGGTTGTTTTTTAACCTTTGAAATAAAATAGCTAATAGGTACGTCTTCAAAATGTGCAGTGTTTTTTTTTTTTTTTTATTGGTTCTTTCCCCCTCCAACCGGAGTTAAATGTGATGAGAAAGGGAGCAGGAAGGTGGACGTCCAGGAACAGGACTGAGAATCAGTTCAACACAATGAAAATAATTAGACTTCTTTTTTTTTATTATTATTTTAATAATGTTTGTCTCCATGACCACTGTTGATCGTTTTACAAGTTGACGGAAAGAGGAAAAAAAAAATAAATAAATATGCAAAACAGTTTCATTTGTGGAACTTCCTCCTTCATGGCGTCTTGTGAAAAAACTTGTATGCTGAGCCTCTTCCAGCAACTTCAAGGAAATGCTTCTTATAAAGGAAGTCGGCGCATGCAACATGCACACAAACAACGCTACATACCTTTCGGTTCTCTGTTTCTGGTCAGCGTGTTGCTGGAAGGGAAATTCCTAGTTCTACCAGGTGACAGTTGTGGCTAGATTAACACTTCCTTATCAAACGTTTACCCAGTTCTTAACTTCCTCTCACACACTACAAAAAGACTTCAACCACTAATGCTTTCTATTGGCTCTTTACAGCAGCAATAAGCTAATAAACTTTTCTTCCACATGTAGTAGTAGTAGTAGTTGTGTAATAGTAGGAGTAGTGTAATAGATCACACTGAGATCAGTAAAATGAAATACAGAGAAACAGGTGTGTGCTCTGCTCATAGGTGACATGCGTATGTATGCGTGGGTGGGTCACCTGAGTGGGGCGAACGGTAGCGGAAGTCCTCCTTGGTGAGCAGCAGGAGGGCTTTGCCGTTCATCTGGAAACTTCCACTGGAGATGGGTCGGAGAGCGAACTCGCGCTCGGCCCAGCGCAGCCACTGAACTACATCCTCTCTGCTCCAGAACACAGGCTGCAGACCTGGACATGGAAACACAGGACGACAGAGAAAGAGAGAGAAACGTTTAACAACCTGCTAGAGTCACACAAAAGAAAACAGCCTTGATTAATACGCGTGGATTGAGAAACAGATAAACAGACAGAGACTTGCCACAATGACAGACAGGAAACCAGAGAGACTGAGACAAACAGGAGAAACTATACAGTACATAAAACAGTAGGTGATTTAAATAAAGGGAAAAAAAGGGACATTTCTGAACACAGATTCTACGCCTTAAACAGCCGTGCAATCGAAACGTGACCCTTGATCAGAATTTTTTTTTTTTTTTTGGAAAACTTGTTTTAAAATGTGGCTCCAATTTGTACTGATCTAAATAAAAATAAAAATGAAAGAATTTAAACCTTTTAATGGCGTGGTAATTTTATTCTACAATATTTATTCTATAGTGTCTCCAAACTCTCCTCATACATACAGTAGAGAAACTTACAGCTTTTTAGTAACAGTTTTCATACAATTTTTTTTTTCTTTCTTTCTTTCTTCCTTTAAGCAGATCATCATATTGAATCATTCTCAGGGCTGGATCATGAAGCCAAGCTTGCAAGGGATTTTACCAAGAAACATGGCAAGCACACCATTAATAATTCATTAATGATCATTTAAAAAAAAAAATCTTAAAAAGAATTAAAGTGTTAACAAATACGTGTTAATTTCCCCTAAATGGAAAAGGATTACGGCTGCATTAAAACTTTTTTCCCCCAAAACTGAGACTTTTCTTTCTTAGAATTCATAGTTTTCACCAAGAAGTCTGAATTGAAACTCAAAAACAAAAAAAGTATTATTATTATTATTATTAATTATCATCATCATCATGTTTTTTTTTGTTTTGTTTTTTTATGGCAGCCCCAATCTGTAAACCTATGCAAGAAGACTCTTATAATAATATTTGTACATCTTTATTATTGACATTTTTATTACATTATTTTCTATTATTTTCTTCTTTTCACACATAACTGTTATTTATTGCACTATTATTAGCATCTAGCTTTTATTTCCAGTGTTTATTTCTTTATCAGGTTACTTGAAACCTATACAAATGGAGCTCAAGTTGCTTTACAAACTAAAGAAAAAGTTAATTTCTTGCTTCACAAGAAATAAAATAACTATTATTATTATTATTATTATTATTATTATTATTATTAACAATAATAATATGCATAAGGATGGATTGCTGGCTTTAAACAAATAAATAAACAAACAAACAAATAAATGAAAAAAATAATTAAATAACCAAAAACAACATGCGTTGTTACACACAATTATTTCCAATAGCTTCACCCTGACAGATAAGAGAAGTGGATATTTAAATGGTTACTGAAAGGTCCCGTAAATCATGCGCCAGGTTCCAGACAATAAGGTGCACCACGTTTATGACACTTTTATATCAACCGAGATCCTCTTTTTTGTCTTTGGCTCATTCCTTTGCCGGTAAACTCTGGAAATGATGTGTTTGATAACAGGGAACAAAAACATTCAAGGGTAAAGCCTGTACGTTTTAATATTCGGCTTGATTTTAACAGCAGGAAAACAAACAACTCTCAGCTATTTATAGTCACAAGACATAACACACCTATTTCTGCCATTACATTCCCACAAACCAGGCACCTGAAACATCCTCAGCAGTAAAGATGTATATCTAACACCATGAACAACAACTTTAATTCCATGTATCAGAAAACAGATCAATCAACTTTTATAAATTCTTATTTGGCAACAGAAAATCAAAGTATAACCTTAATATTAAGCCTATATCTTTAGTATACATGACCTGACCTCTTCAGTCTTTATTACATAGGAACTAAGGGCTATTTCATTTGACACACGCACACGTTTGGTTTCAAGTTTAATGAGAATTATTATTATAAAAAAATAATAATAATTAAAAAAAACCTAAGATAGACTGGCTTGTGCCAACTGGGAGATTGTGATAACAGAAATTAACCAGTAAAACCTTCCTTTACAACGGTGCTGAGAAGAAAAGCATTTCAAGTACGATGGTCTTACCACAGCCAAGAGCAGGAATCTGAGGACATCATGGACATGGATATAAGAAATATATATCCATAGCGATAATATATAACGAATATAAATGTTAAAGACCGGGTGGTGCTGTAACCTCTCGCAGCCGGAGGTCTAGAGAGAGCTGATTGGCCGAGCTCTCTCAGAGGGGAGGGACGAGAGGTACTTAGTGCTCCCACATTAATCACGGCTCTACAGCCAGTCAGGGGAGTCTGTGAGCTCGCGCAACGGAGGGAGCGGATAGCGCTGTCCTCCGAGTGTGTTACACCGCCCCCAACGGTGCGCGAGCGAGCAGTTCGAAAAGATGCGGTCGGCTGGCGTCACGTGGTTCGGAGGAAACACGTGATAGTCTTCGGCCCTCGGCCCTCCCGGCTGAGTGGTAGTAGTAGCCTTAATGTGGGAGCCCCCTAGTGACGGGGAGGAATTGGACACGACTAAATTAGGGAGAAAATCGGGGAAAAAAATCAACAAAAAAAAAAAAACTGTAAAAAGACCAAGTGATGATCTTTAGGGTTTGATGTGTTTTGCTCACCGTGGTTGTACAGAGTGATGTACAGATATTTCATAGTAAAGTATCCTATGATTGTATGCTGCTAGGTCAATTGTATGCTGCTAGGTCAATGCTTTTGACCTTGGCTGTGTTTAAGGAAATAATAATGAAAAAATAATTTTACAAAAGTTTCACAAAAACAATTCATCTGCACCCGATATTCTCAAGAAATTTGTCCATTAATAGTCTGCGCTCGCAAACTAGAAATTCTGCTCCATACCTCAAGGACCTTGGATTACATTTTGTCAAGCATATGCAAATACGGTACACGGAGTCTATTGAAGCATTAACTGCCGCACCTCTTCCCATTATAATCCACACATCCTGTGACACTCTCAATCAGTGACTACATAATATTTACCCGATCTAATTACGGCTCCTGCAGCTGCCGTCTAAGACGCTGTCGCGTGCGTAGTAGCTGTTTAACTCGACCGGTCCTTTTAAGGAAGGGTTTAACCACAAATGGAATTTTAGGACTTTGTTAGAATTTTTTCAGGATCATAGGATCGTGCGTGTTAGAATGTCAAACAACGATAATGGGACAACGTTTGCGGTATGGCAGATACCAGATGCTCATCACCTCTGTTGATACTACAGCATGAGCCCTAAAGGAGCATGGACGTCGGAATGACCGCACTGATATCTCAAGCAGGAGACAGCTGCAAAAAATAAAAAAACGTGTTCGTACGCGAGTCTCCAGACTCTGAGCGACGAAATCACGGGGTCATGTGAGGAGGTTAAATTCGTCAGTGCATCTGCACACAGCCTCAAGAGAGAGACAGTTAACCACAGGAGGAAGGAGAAGAAAACCCAATCTTAACTTCCCACAACACTCTAACAGGAAGCCCTGCCTCCTCTTCCCCTGCCCCGAACAAACCCCCCACCGTGCAGGCTGTGTTTCGGAACAGGAAGCTCCCCGCAGTAAAGCTGGGTGATGCAGACGGCGTTATCAACGCTCGGCAGCAATAAGGAGAAGACGTGAAAGGACAGGAATGAAGCCGGAAACAGCGCTTCACCCAGACGCTCCAGAATAGACACACACACACACCAAAAAAAACAAACAAAAAAAGAAAAAAAACACACAAGACAGTGTTAACAATTCTTTTTTTTTTCTCTTCACTGTCACAAATGACACCAAAGCTCAAGCCCCAGATGTTTAACTCCCCATGGCAGCTACGTGGGTATCTAATCTGGTCTGATGGCATCGCTCATGCTGTGTGGAATCATGGGAGCTCCGGAAACAGAGCCTTCTTGACTTGTGTTGCCCGGGCAACCTGCAGGCACCAAGGATGAATGGAGGAGAAGGGAGGAGATGAGATCACCACTATCTAGTTTCACTGTTGCTCTCGCAACTCCCACTCATACCCAAGATCCGCACACCACGCTGTGCCACGCGCGTGTGCACACTTAGCCTTGCGTGTTTTTTTTTTTGTTTTGTTTTGTTTTTTTTCCCCTCCTCTTCTCATGCTGAAGGGGCTGGATCATTTTCAAATATAATCAACCAGCCATTAATGTTGATTGCAGTTGATTTTCCTGACATCGAGAAATGAGCAAAAACTGAGATTTGTCGTCAGGACATTCGCTGGAATAAGGGGTTTTTTTTTGGGGGGGGGGGGGGGGGGGGTATTTGCGTGACGTATAGAAAGAAATCAATAATGGCAACGTGCCGGCTTTAAGTCTGCCAGCTCTTGGCATTCCTGATAAATGCATGACTACGAGCTTGACAGGACATGTTGATACTCGATTCAATGGTAAAAAGGTTCAAAAGGTATGCTTACGACTTGTTTTATGAATGAATTTTTCTAGCTATTTGTTAAGAGAAGAAATACTCTACAAGTTACACATGCAGCTTGAGGAGTGCGAGAGCTGTGTGCCGAGTGACCGCACTGCATGGAGATTTTTTTTTTCTTTCCCACCCTATATTGTGTAAGGACTGGGTGCTGGAAGTCGATAAGGGGTTAATGCTGATGAATCATGATCGCTCCTCTTCTGGTAAATCCGTCCTCTTCGGAAAACATGCAAGCATCACGTAGTTTATGGATCTGGGTTTGATTTTTTTTTTCTTTTTTTTTTTTTTAAATACACAAGAAACCCATGGAGATGATTTGAAATGAACAATTGACTTTTTAGCCAGACCATTGGACCCATTCAGTGATGATATGAATGTGAATGATGATGAATATCAGTGATGATGACAATAATAATAATAATAATAATAATAATAAATCATCTACATTGCTGTAAATGAGTACGTATTAAAAAACCTGGTTGTGTTGCACCTTGCAAACAGTAAAGGTCTTGTCTCACCCTCAACGACATCACAAAAACCTCATCTCATTGACGACGTACAGTACGACTTTTTTCTGTTGTGCATGGATCCTTTAAAGCGTGTGCGAGTATAATTACGATAATCAAAGCCGATTAATAGCAATATTATGAGGGCCAGGCATTCTTAAAGATAACCATAGACATTTTTTTTTTTCATTTTAAACTAAAAATTATATTATCTTTTTATTATATTGCATTTATTTGGTATTATTGCATTTCTAAGTCCTGTCAGTCACATTATGAGGCATAGTATCTGTCCTGGAAGTGCAGGAATTAAGAACGAATTCACCTTTAAACTACACTTGTTAAACTCGCACTTACACACACTTCACACACACCTCGGTCAAGGGTAACAACCTGTACACTGTATATATTTTAATAAGAAAGATTTTGCTGCTCATGAGCTTAAACTCATAAAATAATCGCGTTTTTTATATTTCCTCCAGGATACACAGAGAGCACCAGAGGAACTCAATAAAAAGGTTTTTGTGTTTTTATACAGCATAAAACATCTTTACATTTTTAAGCATATTTCCATCCATTCTTTTTTTTTTTTTTTTATTTGAAGGAAATTCTCTCTCTCTATCCTTCTGTCTCCGTTTCTTCCTCTCCGACATGTGGAGTCGGTTTTGAGCAGGAAGAGGCTGCGTTCGCTTTCTGGCCGTTGGCATGTGAGAACAGTTTCCCTTTCAGAGTGAGGGGGAGGAAGAAAAAGAAAAAAAATAATAATACAGCCACCGCTTGGTCAGGAAGCGCAGTCTGCCCACTCAGGAAATTCCTGAGGATGAGAGCAGCTTCCAGGCACAGGAAATTTCCCCTTTCAAAAGAGTGTGTTCATATAAACAGACAGAGACACAGAGAGAAAGAGAGAGAGAGAAGGTCAGAGACATGTATATGCAGGATTCTCTAAATCAGAGACAACCCGGAGTCTGTGAAGCATAACCGGTGGGTCTGTAGTGGAAATGAACACACACACACTTCTCAAATGTTTCAATAGATATTAGACTGTTTGATTTGGTCTCATGCCATTAGACATTTTAATCCAAACCATAAAACTCAAAAACAAGTAGGCCTAGACAATCAACCTGGACCTAACGTCTTGTGTCAGTGGAAAATTCAGAAATAAAAAAAAAATAATGTAAAAAAATCAGGCCTCGGATAAGGATATCCTTATGCAATAGTGCATAGTTTTAAATAATGTTCTGAGGAGATCCTTGAAACCAAATTTAAGTTGTATCCAAAGTCTAATGGAAGATAAAATACTTGAAATCATGTGTAATACAACTTTCTGCACCTTTTAGCTGAGCAGCCTTCATTCCAGTTAATACGCAAGCGGCGTTCAAGTCAAAGGAAGACTTTAGATTGTGCAGAATAACACAACACAGTAAAACCTCATCTTTGTCCCCCCCTATATAATACACAGCTGCACTAATGCACTTATCCCAGTGTTTCACTAGTGCTTGTTCTATGAACACCTGAGCCTACCAGATCGGACTACCTGCTTCACGTCTGAAACGCTGGCCTCCCAGGAACTCCCTTAACGGCAAAAACATGGGGAAAATCAAGACTGTACTGAGGATGTGG
Source organism: Clarias fuscus (assembly GCA_030347435.1). NCBI lineage: Eukaryota > Metazoa > Chordata > Actinopteri > Siluriformes > Clariidae > Clarias > Clarias fuscus. Next base: position 8,444,177 of record CM059224.1, on the reverse strand, counting down.
CAACACCTTTAATAGCCCAATCTGTTAGTGGAAAAAAGGCCTGGATTGATCACCAAAGGCATTTATTTATATATTTATATAAATATATTTATTTATGAACCACCTCACTGCACCACTTGCACATTACAGGATCTCGGCTGGGAGTTATTGAAACGCAGTTCTGACCTCACTCCAAGCCATTTCCACGTGTCTGGATAATTAAAAGGAATCCCTGGGAGGCCTTCTGTTGAGACGTGCAAGCAGTCCGATCCTGGCCCTGGCGTACTCCCTTTATGGTATCCAAGCGCTAGTGAAGCGCTAGCATTAGCGTTGCAGTGTTACAAAACTGTATTCTGTTATTCCGCACAACCCAAGTCCCACTTTGACTTTTTGAACACCCATCATATTTTCATGCTTTCTACAAAGAAACGGTTGGTCGACCTTTAAAACACAGCATCCCTGAGCTATCTGATTCAGCAGCACACTCCGAACATGCTAAGCATCATCATGTCTGCACACCTTGTCGAGCAGCATGCTGTCTGCTCCGATTCTCGGCCACTTTCATCCCTGAGCTTGTGTAACATCATTCACCAGCAATTAAATCCCATTCAGTCTACAGTTAACTTGGATTAGGTATTAATGTTCTTGTTTAATCTCTGAACCTTATTTAAGTAATAGTCATGAGTCAGACTTTCCTCACGCTCTTACCCACTTGTAATAATCACTCGCACAACGCTCGGATGCATTATTAATCGTTCGCTTCCTAGCAAGAGAGCCAAGCGGCCCGTAAACGGCATTGTACCTGGAAACCGGATCTCCTCGTTCACCTCATGTGTGACTCATGCGGTTTAAAATGAGGCAAACAAACAACACTCGAGTTGCACAAAGAAGCGTTTGGGCCTTATGATGTGCTGCGGGGAGTGGGTTTTCACCAACACCGCAATGGGAACAGACAACATTAAATGGTCACGATTAAAAATAACCTGATGATACTAAAAACTCTTGATCTAAACCGATTCAGCGTGAAGCTAGTGTGTAGCGAGAGACTGGAAGTGCAGGAGGGGTTAAGTGTTTGTGGCATTCTTGTAGAATGAAGAACACACTGCTCCTCTCCTCTAATCCACTTCCTCTCCAGGAAGCCAAGAAGGCCAACTTCTGCCCACTCTGCAATTTCCTTTTTCTTTCTATCTTCCCCCCCTCACCCTTCCTTCCTCTCCTTCCTGCCTAGCGCATTCCTCATGACTCCTGGATTAATGAGAGTTCCCTCCACACACACACACACACACACACACACACACAATTTACTTTCAAACCATGGAATACAATGTTGTTCGCCCTAACATTTTATTCAAATCTAGACCTCACAAACACATGCATTAATCCTCAAAGTGCATGACACGGCTTCGCTTGTAGAGAAGCCTTGCCGAGAAAGAAAAAAAAAAAAAAAAGACCATTCCATCAGTGTCAGGAAGACAGAGATGGCCTAGAGCCAGCAGAGCTTCTGCACAGTTTGTCTCACCACCACTCCCCCCCCTGCCCCTCCTTCTCGTCCTCCTCCCCCACTTCCTTCCCCACCACCCTCTGTTCCCCCCCCCCCCCCCCCTCTCTCCTTCTCTTACCACCTCTTACTCTCCAGGTAAAGTCTGGAAACAGCATGCACGGAAGCAGAGATGCACTCATGAATGTAGAATAGTAACAACAATAATATTAAATATTATTATGGAGGCATTAATCAACACACATTATATATATATATATATATATATATATATATATATATATATATATATATATATATATATATATATGCCCATGTATGTGTATATATATACACACACACCTCTATACCTATAGAGGTGTGTGTATATATACATACACAGACACATACACACGTTATTGTACATACATATTAATATACAGTACTTGTACCATATTCATGATTATAACCTTGGTAGTGCTCATGAAAAAGGTTTCTGCACTTACAATGTGCCTGCAAACTGGAGAAATAAAAGTTTCTCCTAGGACCAAACCAGCACAAACAAATAGAATGCTTTCTGCAGAAGAGCAAAATTATAACGCTTTATAGATTTTCACAATAATGCTGACTATATGCTAAATTCAATTCAATTCGGTTTTATTTGTATAGCCCTTTAACAATGGTCATTGCCGCAGAGAGAGCTTCTCAGAATCAAATACATAAACAAGCTTGAGAAAATATGTATAAATCATCATAATCAGATTGTCCCTGATGAGCAAGCCGAGGGCGACGGTGGCAAGGGAAAACTCCCCGAGGTGGCAATGGGAAGGAACCTTGAGAGGAACCGGACTCGACCGGGAACCCATGCACAGTTAGGATAGCAGGGATTGATCTGCACTCATACTGAGGCTGGAAGTTCAATATACTGTAACAGGAGAGCTGTTCAAGTTCATAGAAGCATCCACTCCGATTAAATGACCAAAAAGTAGAATATGTGGGAGCCTGAACTCAACCGATAAGCGTTTCCCCCGACCAGGTTTGAGGCACACAAATCGTACAGGATGTCTTAATGTTGTGCACTTCACGGGCACTAGGGCTACGTTCACATTACAAGTTACAAGTCAGATCTGATTTGCAGTTCGTAAAGTGTAATGTTCATAATTACAAGTGACTTCTGTCTGACTTTAATGTGGAAATCGCATGCGTGTGCACACCGATACACACCATCTTGAGTTAAATACGTTATATTTGCGCGATTTTAGCAAAAAACATGCTTATGTTGTCTCTCTCTTGAGGTCCAGCAGAAGGAAGAAAGCCAGACGCCTTGATTTAGTCTTTTTAGCAGCTGTTTCTAGCGCTGCTATCAATTTCCTCGTCTGTCGGTTTGATGATGACATCAGCAAGCATCTAACGCATGCGCAGAGGCAAAAAAAGTCGCCAGGATTCCATTCTCGTTCAAGTCATATGACCCTGTATCGGATATGTATCCAGTTTAAGAGACCATACGAAAGTGACCGATCTGATCTGAGGGTAAAAAAAATAATAATTTTAAATCCCTTCAGGCTGGTAATGTGAAAGTAGCCTGAGGGGCACAAAGGGGACCTGTTGGAGCACGACAATGCCCCTGTGCACAAAGCAAGCTTGACGAAGACATGCTCTTTTAAGGTTGGAGTGGATTTCTGACCGCAACACCTTTGAGATTTATTGAAACTAGAACCTCGTTGTCATTCCGACATTCCGCCGCAGATACGCTCCGAAATGTAATTGCTAATCAATAGCAGTTAGTACAACGTGCATTACTCCATCTACAGTACATCCAGCCCGGCAAAAATAACTAACACTCTGAAAAACCCCAGCGTGTGCAAATCTGTCCGGTTAGACGAGAGTGTTCCCAAAAGCAAAACAAACAAGAGTGCAACATTGCCCTGAGCGTTTGTCAACACAGAGTACGTTATTTCAGAGAATTCCCTTCCTCGCCGTGCCGTGCCATGATGAAGTCGTGCTCTCCAGCCATCGCTGAATTTAACACGTCTTATCCTGTACGCATGCACCGATTTGTCTATGGTGGCAAAAAATGTTTAAAAAAAAAAAGGACCAGATACTTCGTTTTGAACAAGCGGGTTAAATATTAATGAAGTTTAGCGCAACACACACTTAAGCACACTTTCACCATCGAGCCTGTTTCCTGGCTATCATCCAACTCCACCCTTTCTTTTATTGGTTAAGTCAAGGGCCGGTTCAGACCTGCAGCGAGCCAACGCTCTGCTTCCAATACACACATGCACAAACGCACACACACACTTCCTCAATAGAGTTAACCTATGAACTGAGTGCTGGCACAACATGAGAGAAAAAAAAAACCCATACATACACACACACACATATACACACACACACACACACACACACACACACACACACAAACATACAAACATACAAACATACAAACATATCTAAATATACACTCAGAAACCATACCCAACATATGTACTGAGATGGTGTAATGATGTAACACACTCGAAACTCACACACACCCTCACACAAATACGCACCAGGACCAGAAGGACTGTCTTGAGGAGGTCTTTCTTTTTTAATGACGTCAGGACCGAACTAGGGCCTATATCACCTAAAAATATCTGATCTGGAAGGGACGACATTGATTGGGAGATGTGTGTGTACAGTGTACAGTATGTGTGTACTGTATGAGTATGTGTATGTGACTGCACGTGTGCAAAAAGGTGAGCACCTGGGTGTGTCTGTATTGTGTCCGTTACGGTGCATAGATCAATTGGGGGAACTCTAAAGCAAGTCAACCGATAAAAAAACAAAAACAAAGGCACAAGCAAGACACAGTAAAATGTGTGAGTGTGTGTGTGTATGTGTGTGCAGAACTCACGCAGGTGTCCAGGCAGTCGGGCCGGCTCTTCCTCAGTCTTGGCATTAGTCAGAGGCGGAGCGCCATGGCCTGGAGAGGAAGTGGAATTTGGCAGCGGACTGGCAGAGGGACTGAAAGCGCTCCTCTCCTGCTGAAACACACACACACACGCGTCTTTAAAAAAGTGGCATCGCATACACAAACAACCGTTACACACGTCTGTTTTGACACTGCATCACAAAGGCAACATGTCGTTTTTATCTGAAGCTGCTTTTGGCATCTTCAAAAACGGGGAAAATCACACACCTTACAGTACTACCAAACTTGTTCGAGTCGCAGTGGGCTCCGAGTCACCTCGGCCGGGATCGTCGTTCACGGACATACAGAGTTCTTGAAAACGCTTGCGCCATTGAAACGTTTCACTGCGGCTGATTCTCACCACTGTATTGTGTTTGAAGTTTTCTGTAAATGTCAATCAGGCTTATGCATTCGTTCAAGTTTGGCTTGGGCGCCCATCGTATTATCAGATAAATTGCTGAATCGCAGGGAAATGCAGGGAAGGCTGACCTTCTTGTGCCTTTAACAGTCATTTGTGTTTAAGAACCACTGCTGGTTCTCAAACAGACGTCCTGTATGGATGCCCCAGGACGCAATGATGGAACTCTCAAGAACCTGATTTCTTTTTATTCATTTATTTTTTACTTTTAATCACAGTGGTGGAAATCAAAACCTATATTATTACAAAAATTATATTTAGGGGCCCAAGCAGTAAAAAAATAAATAAATAAGTATATATTTAATATAAATAAATATTAAATAAGTCTGTGTGTAATATATATATATATATATATATATATTTTTTTTTTTTTTTTTTTTTTTTAAATCACACCTACTGGAATAGTTTTTTCTTTTAAGTATTAAATCCAGTCTCGAGGCAGAGTGGAGGAATTTATTTTACGTTGCTGTTTTTGTTTTGTTATTTAAAAAAAAAAAAAAAAAGTGGCATGCGTAACAAATGATTAAGTAACAAAATGATTGAGAACCAGTGCTCTAAATGCAAAGAACCAAAAACAAATAATAAATGAAATAAAAAAGGGGGACAAAATACAGTACAGACGGAGGCTGGGTGATGTTGCGATGACGTTCTTGCTGGCGAGTTCTAAAGAGATGAGTCACTCCACCTTCTTCTGACCGACAACCTTTATAGTCTGACGAAACAGTAATGTCTGTCCTGATGGGGGCGGGAGTGTGCTCTTCTCCAGGACGAGGAAATCCCCAAAATGTATATAAATGACCAGATCTCAAATCAACTTAAAACCTATGGGAGAGCCATGCGTTTTACCATCAAAAGCCCAGTTGAGAGTACATCTTTTGAAAGAATAAGGTTCATCTATTTTACAGTTTTTGAGACGTGTAGACTCGATGATGCGGCGCGCCAAAGTTATTCTGGTTCCAATAAACACTTTATAATGTATGTATAACGTATAGGTATAGAATATAGTTAAACACTACTTTTTTGTCTCAGTCTTGCTCATCACACGTAAACAGACGAGGGTGTTGCATTCACATGCAGCTCTTTGCAAATGAACGCATGCAAAAATCAAAACCGATAAAACCACTTTTCTGTGGAGGCAATTTGACTGTCACTTGATCTACAGCAAAAGCTGAGCTCTTCAGGGAAAGAACAAGGACACCGTGCTGGGAAACGTAAGAAATGCTTGTAGCACTGGATCGGCAACACGCATGTAAAATTCGTTAGGGCACTTTTTACCCCAATGGGTTTATAGTGTATTGTGCATTATTTGCAGGGAAGAAAACCAGTCTGATATATTAGAAAGACAAAGAAAAAGTCAACCATTAAATCAGACTCAATAAGTAAAAATGTTCCTAAGCAACTTGGACATATTTTTTCTGATAAGACTTATCAGAAAAAATATGTCCAAGTGAGTCATGTAAGAAATTGATTTTTTTTTTTAGATTTGTATTGGAATATAGATCCCCACAGCTCACACTCAAAATGTCTAAATGCTTTTATACATTTTTAACCCAAGGTCAAAGTCAACGCTGTGTATGGAGAGTATTAATCTTGACGAGGAAGAAAATGCAATCATTAAAAAAAAAAAAAAAAGTGAAAGCGATGCCAGGATTAGACTGGTCTAACGCAGTTCTTTCCATTTCACTGGTTTGATAAGATAATTATCGTCCCAGACGTTGAACAGTAGAATCACTATTCGCTACGGCGGATGAGGAAATGGCTGGAGCTTCAACAGAAGGTTGGCATCACTGCTGAGTTAGATATGGATTATTCCATAGATCGCTAGAGGATGCCAGCGGCTCCAGCCGGGTGCAGATTCTGATGCCTGCGTGCTACCATTACCTGCAAATGAAGCGTGCGGTCAACTCACTGCCGCTCCTCACGCTGTTTCAGTGGATATATTATTACCTTATCGTACGACATTTCTTCTTGGACTTATTCTCTTTTATTCTCCTGGTTGACACATTGGAACATCCGATCCACACATTATCTGCGTCAGATGCAATTCCTGCCGCAATCCACCCATTTCTCCTCTAGGGTCAAGATTGGCACTGAAGATACACTGCATCTCCACTAGCTGGGAGTTTTATATGAGGGTTTGCCCAATGGGCCAAAACTGGCGACCTGTAAGGGAATGGGCTCAAACCACTGACCTTATGATCGCCAACCCAGAGCTTTAACCACATGATCCCCCTCCATAAAGGCATAGAACATATTATATAAATCAAATAAAAAATATAAAGGATTTGTTTTAGCCATTTGTCAGGAGCGTCGCCAAATCATACAACTTAATAAGAATGAACATCCATCAAAAGTCAAAGCAAGTTCAGGCATTCTGGAACATGCGCCACAGTAGGTGCGTTCACCATGACACTAATAATCGACTAAATGATCTGAAGAACGACCCAAACAGGAATACAAATGCAAACCTTGATCGACCCGGACATTTCACCAGAATAAGCGGGGTGGTGTAAACGTTTAATAATCAGTTCATTAACCATGTGAACACTTGATCCAATCACAATCAGATCCCTTCTGCGCATGTCTGCTCGACGTAGGGGTTACGCCAGGTGACGTGACCATTTGTCTTTTTTTTTTTTCAGTAGGGAAATCAAGTTTAGCGTCCTTGGTTAACTATAGAAGGTCCTCTCGAAATCCTCTTCCTGGTTAAAAAGTCTAAGGGTCGTTATGTGCTTCTGAGCTTGCTGTTTAACGAGGAAACACAAACACTGCTCTCCGATGACGCTTGGTCATCTTGTCCTATTGAACGAATTGAATCTTTTTCAAAAAAAAAAAAAGTTGCAAAAACAAAAACATCATCTTTCTTGAGATTAGTCTGATTTTTAGGATTTACGCACGTAGACGCTTTCATCTCTAATCAGTGTGATTTCACTCTGACTGAAGTGAGACAGTGAGACAACCCTATACACTAATTTACAGAGGCGCAAGACATTCAGCTTGATCCACTGGAGTCTGTTCACTTGTGTCTCGTCACAAGTGACATATTAGTCTGTTTACGCTCGGTTTATGATGTCAAAGTTCAAAGCGGCGCGAAATAAACAAAGTAAACAGAGACAATTCGGGCAACAAAACGCTCGAGCGTGTGTTTACTCAGGGAGATGGTTGGACAAGTGTGTGAATGAAGTAGGCCTGGAAATTCCGTTTTAATCCACTCGACAGTTGCTCAATAGTGATGGATGGACCTTGGTGTGTGTGTGTGTGTGTGTGTCGAGGGAAACGCGGCTCCGCTGGCGCAACGCAACAATGTTACAAAGCTTCTCTTCTTTTTTAGCTACATTGTCGCAATGACCGCGCTCGAGCCCTTTTCTCTCTTTTTTTATTTTTTTGGTTTTAACGGACTCTGCAATCAAAGGGTGACCCGAAACCTTTAAGAAACACTAGCTAGCGTGTGTGTGTGTGTGTGTGTGTGTCACCGCGAAAAATGCTCTCAGCAACAGATGATAAAGCAAAAAAAAAAAAAAAAAACAACAACAACAACAAACAAGAAGAAGAAGAAGTGGCGTTTAGTCAACGCTACACCCGGTCCGGATTGAAGAAATAAAAAAAACGGTAAATACCTTAATGTTGAGTTGTAAAGGGGAGTTGGACATGTCTCGGTCGAATTCAGGAAGTTCTCCCGTTTCCACTTTTCCTTCCCCCTTGTTTTTCCGCGAAGTGAACCAGGCGGAAATGAGAGCATCCGACTTTGTTGTTTTGAACCGAAGCGCAGCCGACGCTCTACAAACCCATCTCTCTCTCTCTCTCTCTCTCTCTCTACAAGACCAACTTTATATTTATATTCACACTGATATTATCACTGCTATTATTATTATTATTATTATTTCCCCTCCGCAGGTGCTACATGTTGGCTAGGTGATGGTTAATACCTTCCTGGAAGAGTTGGCCGTCCAAGGCTCATTGATTTCGGTTCGTGTGTGTGTGTGTGTGTGTGCGCGCGCGTTATAGTGGCGAAGTGACGTGAATTCCTGGCACTTCAAGCGCGGCCCCTTAAAGGGAAACCGAACCTTGGAAAGAACCAATCGCCGTCGAGTCGGTGGGCGGGGCCACAATCCCTCATCCCCCTGTGAAAACGGGAACTGGGACCAGCCGGGTGTTTTATTCAGCGCTGTTCCTGGAGCTCAGTAAAAGTCACGCGCTGATCCCCGATCAGTTTTTTTTTTTTTTTTTTAACTGAGAAGTATTCTAAAAATTCAGGAATTGCATCAAAGTGTGCGTCACAAACCAGAACAAGTAGTATTTACTTGTAATATTTCGCCAAAAGGAGGTTGTTGTTGTTGTTGTTGATGTTGACCTTGGAAATAACCTACAAGTCACCAAATGTTATAATATTTGCTGAGCTTTTCCTTCTCCAACAACCATACAGTACATGTTCTCACACACTCATCGTCTATACCGCTTTACCTTGTATACAGAGTCAAAGCAGGCCTGGAGACTTGGGGCACGAGGTGGCGTATATACCGGATGGGTTACAGATCCATTACAGGGCACACACACTCGTTCACACACTAAGGGCAAGTTGGGAACGCCAATTAGCCGAATCTGCTAATTAGTAAAGCGGAGCACCGGGAGGAAACCCAGCAAGCACGAGGGAGAACATGCAAACGTGTGGTGGGACTCGGGCCCTGAACCTCTACCACTACGCCATTATGTCACCCCAACAACAATACATGCTATATAATTGCATTATTTACATCCGTATATAACTTACAATTATTGACTCTTCAGGCCGTTTCCTTTCATTCGTCTTCAGGTTCACAATGTATTTCATCTGAAAGGAAAGACCTCATCGACCACTTTTCATCCGGGAGCTCGAAGTGGAGAGGATGAGCAGCTTTAAGTATCTAGGTGTCCACATCAGTGATGACCTCACTTGGACACTTAATAGCACAAAGCTGGTTAAGAGGGCTCAGCAGCAGCTGTACTTTCTTAGGAGGCTGAGGACGTTTGGTATGTCTCCTGAGGTCCTCTCAAACTTCTTCATCTGCACGACCGAGAGCAGATCCTGACTAACTGCATCCTTGTGTGGTACGGCAGTACTACTGTTGTAGTACTGTACAGTATATGGACCGCAAACGCCTGCAGAGATTGGTGAAGACTGCAGAAAAGATCACAAGGACTTCGCTGCCGCCCCTGCAGCATTTACCATCACATCGAGGCCACTGGAGAACTGCCTCCATCCTAAAGGACCCCACCAATCCCAAGCACAGACTGTTCTCACTTCTTCCCTTAGGCCAGAGATACAGAAGTGTGAGATGCAGGACTTCCAGGCTAGGGAACTCATTCTTTCCCACTGCCATCAGATAGAATCACAAACAATCATCTGCACAATCATTGGAACAATCATTTGTACAATTTACACAGCCTTGTGTGTGTTGCAGCCTTGCACACACACACGGCAGACTTTTTTCTCAAACATACCAGTTTAACTGTGCTTTTTTCAGGTCCCAGTCATTTCCATACACTTGTGTAATTTGCACACTAAGTGGACTGTTTACAGTATACATATATATATATTCGATATTCTCATTCAGATTTTTTCATATTGTTTGATATACTGTATATCCCTTTTAAAAATCTATTCTTTTTATACCTATATTTATTTTATTTTATGTTTATTTTTTATCTTTTTGAATGACAAAATCATTCAAAACTCCACTGACCCGAGCTCAGGATTGAACAGAGGACCATGGAGCCGTGAGAAGTCCACTTTGATGTAGAGTAGTTGCTGAAATAGATTTATTTATCAAATATGAGCCTCACACAGTGATTTGTTTTAATATTTGGACATCTGACCAGTCTGACATTTCAGTGAAACACAACAGGACTGAGTTTCCCAAAAGCATCACAAGTTGTGTGGATTACACGTTCCACCTATACAACTTGGGTCAAAGGAATGAGAGGGAAGTCACTAATCATTCTATAAAATGTATCCTATCATCATTAATATTTTTGAATACAGCTTCAATCATTAGCAGAGATTATATTACTAGAGATGGTTTTTATTATACCTTGCATTGTGTATGTAATAGGAATATGATAAATCCTGACTAATTAAAACAATGTATTTAGTATTTATTTTTCACTCCCGGGATCCTTTATTAATAGATTTAGGATAAATATTAACTGCGCTATTCATACGGCCCGATTTTAACATGCTGGTTAGAAAACAGGCTTAGCAATAGCTAATCATCATGCATGTCAGGTAGTTTCCGTACACTGGACACCCTGATTACATGCCTAAGTCATGATTTTCAACAAATTTTCTTTTTCAGATTAGTTCTTGTCTCCTGGTCAGGAAATAGAAATTGCCTACCTCTAGGCTCTCTTCATGCGTCATCCTGTTCTTTTGGTCAATATGATTTTTGAAATTGAAAGTCTAAAGGATAATAGTAGCTTTTGTCGTCTCCAGGCGCTGCGAGTTTGCATACGATTCCACAGTGTTGGTCAGGACTTGATTTGCATGTCATCATAGAAAAATACACCTCATGCTCATCATAAAGAAAACATCTGTGATTTGCAGTCAGTTCAACAGTCTGTGTGTGTGTGTTTTTTTTTTTCAGTTCCCAGACATGCTTCAACTATTTAAAAGAATCATATGCAATTATTATTGGACTGACGATCAGCCCCTGGTTTGAGCCCCCGTGCCGCCTGGCTGATGCTTGAACAAGGCCTTTCACCCTCAACTGCTCAGATACAATCGGGCGTCGGACTGGCAACACGATGCAATAAGAAACTGCTAAAGAAAACATCTCTCCAGAGGCCCAATGTGCCTAGTAGATGTGAATAATGAAATAAAATGAATAATATCAATCATTATGGAAAAACACCAAACAATGATTAACTCACCTGTATAGCACTGAGACCTGTATAGAGCTGTTTGTCCATCAAAAGTCACTATTTCATAAGTGTCAAATTATTGGGCTGCATCAAGAAAACAACCTAGGAGATTTGAAATGACTGGAACTGGGTTAAGAATGTCTCAACACATTTTCAAAACCTGGAGGGATAATGCTGAACCGTCAATTTGTGGAAGAAATGTGGTCGGAAAAACATTGTAACTGGAGCTCACTTAAACTCATGGTAAAGCTGCATGGTGAAAAAAAACAACAACAGTGAAAACCAGAGCTATGTGTAATAGTGAAAGTTAGAGCATTTCCATTTACACACACGATGTGATGAGAACTCACAGGATTGGGACTGAATAGCCGTTTGTCCATAAGAAAACCACTTGTTAGTGAGACTCATCAGAAATAAGTCTTGAATTTGCTAGGGAGAAAAAGGTCATGTGGTCTGAAGTTCAAATTGAGGCTATCCCAGAGTGATGACCGCGTCAGTGTAAGAAGACAAGCACATGAAGCGATGCACCCATCATGCATAGTGTCCACTGTACACGTCTCTGGAGACAGTGTTGTGATCTGGTGTTGCTTCAGTCGCTCAGGTCTAGACTCAGCAACAATATGTGGCAATGAAATGAAGTCAGCTGACGACCTGAATGTACTGAATGACCAGATTATCACATCTATGGAGCTTTTCCTGCCTAATGGCACACGGATATTCCATGACTCAAATTGTAAAAGAGCATGAGGAATCATTTTCACACTTGAACTGAACACCACATTGTGTGCTGTAATCAAAACTAAAGGTGCCTGAATAAAATCGTAGGTTTTTGCCCTGGCAGTGTAGTAATGTCTGTATGAAGTTAATGTAGCTATCTTAGGCGTACTCTTAGAAAGGAGTCCTTTAAAAAAAGTTATTGGGTTTGTCTCTTTGTGTGAACCTGAACAGGCTCTATGCAGATTTACAAAGAAAGGTTCGAAAAGTCGAACCTTTAAAGGAAGATAAACTGCGAACCATCTAAAGAACCTTTGAGGAACACTTGCTTTTTTTTTTCTTCATCTTTCTAATAAATAACTGTTTTATTAGAAAACTAAATAATTAGAAAACCTGATGCAAACCTGTTGCAAGGCAGGAATTCTGTATGGACCTATTCATACTTCAACTGAAGCTTGCTGGATGTTTTAATCGTTTGCGCCATCTCCTGCTTATTTTTCGTTAGTGCATGTAAAAACGCAGAAAGGGTCAAATACTGTATGTACTGTAAAGATGATCATAAATAATATAAAAGGAGTATTATCTGTAATTATAGTTAGATAAATTAATGGGAATGCACTAAATACATTTACATTATTATTGTCTAAGGCATTGTTCGCATTGTAAAGTTCAATTGCATGCATTGTGTTATAATGTGTACACCAATGTAAATTAAGATCAGCCTTTATTTGTCACATATACATTACTGCACAGTGAAATTCTTCATTCCTTGCATATCCCAGAGTACAGGGTCAGACATTTTAACGGCGCCCCTGGAACAGACAGGGTTAAGGGCCTTGCACAAGGGCCCAACCTAACTGAGCTGCGGCTCGAACCACCAACCTTCCAATCAGTAACTCAGAGCCTTAACACACTGAGCCACCAGTGCCCCAGTATACAGCATTATATCTATATACATCATACTGTATACACAGACATTAAAACCACTGATTGGTGATGTGAATAATATTGATTATCTCATGGGACCTATCAATGTGTGCGCTATATTAGGCAGCAAGTGAGCTGCCAGTTTCTGTCAAAGGTTTATGTATTGGAAGAAAGAAAAAAAAATGAGCAAGTGAGCAAATGAGCAATGAGCTTTAGAGCGTCCGAAAACAGCAAATGTTCAGGGTTACTACCTACCAAAAGTGGCCTAAGGAAACTGTGAACCAATAACAGGGTGCACAAGGCTTATTGACGCACATGGGGGGCAAAGACTAGCCCATGTGATCTGATTGCATTCTCCTGCTAAAATTTGGGGATACCATTGCTATGAAGATCTTTACTTGGTCTACATGTCAAACACAGGGGCACATGCTCTATCCCAGGGGCCTCGGAGCACATGGTGAGGATGTGGTCCCAATCCATTGCAGGGCACACAATCACTTGCTCACACCACAGGCAATTTGGAAATTTAGCCTATTAGCTAAATTATACTGATCCATTGCAGGGCACACAAGCACACTTATGCACTCACACAATTTACCCTATTAGCTAAATTAGCCTAATCTGCATGTCTTTGGACTGTGGGAGGAAATCCACCAAGCCCAGGGAGAACATGCAAACTCCACACACACACGCACACACACACACACACACGCACGCACACACACACACACACACACACACACACACACACACACACACACACACACACACACACACACACACACACACACACACACAGATACCCGAGGCAGGAATCGAACCATGGACCCTGCACTGCCCCATGAGATTTACTGTTGTAACAAAATAATAATGAAATTTGTACAGTACATATGTTTCTTATTCAATGGTTTAAAAAAAATAATGAACATGCATGGTGTTATGAGAATGCACGGTTCTTGAAAATAATTAAAAAGCAATGCATTAAACAATTAAATTAAAATAATGCATGCTAGTTTTTGTGCATTCATTTTTAATGAAACATCTTATATAAAGGGATATAGATACAGTAGATACTGTATATAATGAATATAATAATTATAATTAAGAATTAAGAATTTCAGAATTCAGTGTCAGTCAATATATTTTAGTTGCATAGACAATGAAGATTATCATAAAGCAGTTTTATGGAAATCCAGATTTACAGTAGATATAGAGTTACACATTTAGGTAATGGTTAGTAATGGTTAGGACTGTTGCTTCGAACCCACAGCATCGAGGGTTTGATTCCGACTTTGGGTCTGAGTATGTAGAGTTACCTCCCTCAGTCCAAAGACATGCAGAGGAGGTTAGTGTGAGTGTGTGTGCTTGTGCACTGAGATGGATTGGCACCCTGCCTTGTACTCCGAGTCCACTGGAAGTGAAAGTTAGACCTTTAATGAGCGAACCAGATGTGGCAATGTGGAGGGAAAGACTCCTTGAGAAAACATGAGGAATGAACATTAAACATACTGAGTCTGAGGGTGTTGACAGAATATTTTAGGTTGAGAGATTTTATCTCTAAATTTAACAAGTAATTTTATCCACAGAATATTGACTGAGAGTTGAGTGTAAATCTTTAAGCAAAGCAAATGAGTTATAAGTTATATCCTACATATGGGGAAGCTACCCATCCAACCAACCTGTGCAGATATGTCTGAATTCATCATAATAATAATAATTTTAAAAAATGTGTCAATTCCACATATCATTCATAAGACATTCACCAATCACACAACAGATCTGCAGTCCTATACATTAACATATGCACTATATGGTCATGCATACGCACTGGCCGGCAATCAACATTGCAGTTTGTCCCAATTGTATTCAGTGGGGTTCTGGTCAGGGCTTTGTGCAGGGCGCTCAAGTTCTTCCACAATAAACTTTTCAAACCATGTGGTTATGGTGTTGAATTTGTGCACAGTGAATATTGTCAACTGTTGCCACAAAGTTAAAAGCAAACAAGTGTTTAAAATGTCTTTATATGCTGTAGCATTAACACTGGGACTAACACTAAAAAACAGCCTCAGGCCATTATCACCTCT
Organism: Clarias fuscus; assembly: GCA_030347435.1. NCBI lineage: Eukaryota > Metazoa > Chordata > Actinopteri > Siluriformes > Clariidae > Clarias > Clarias fuscus. Next base: position 8,428,728 of record CM059224.1, on the reverse strand, counting down.
CTGACACTGCACTGTGCATTCCAGTCGATAGCATTCTCCTGACATCTGCCAAAACCAGATTCATCAATCAGATGCCCAGACGGCAAAGTATGATTAATCGTTTGATAAAACATGTTTCCACTCCTCCAGAGTCCAATGTGCTTTACACCACTCTAACCGACACTAGTGATCTTACACGTATGTTTGACTACTCAGCCATGCAAACCCAGAGTTCTTACTGTATACTGATGTTGCTTCCAGAAGCAGTTTGGAAGACTGTTACTGCAGAAGATAGTAAACTTTTGCATACTACATGCTGAAGCTCTAATGTCCATATAATTTTGATTACGTAGTATATACTATACTTCCATCCATCCATACAGTAACCTCTGTACTATGGACCGTGGAGGCCAATGGTGACCATTATATTCAATCACATTTTTACAACCGTGTTAGCTCCAGTTAACATTCACACGTTCAATCAGACACTATGAAATTAGGCCTGTTAGCCTAATCTGCATGTCTTTGGACTGTCGGAAGAAACCGGGGAGATGCAGGGCGACAGTGCTACTCATTTAGCCACCGTGTACATGGTTATGGAGAAAATGATTCCTAAGACCTATTTAGGGTATATTTCAGGCACTATATCCTCAGCACTATGACCGCATAGCTCTGATAGTGTTGTTGCTCTGATAGTGCTGATATCATAGTGTGAAAAGGGCCCTATTGTTGTTCTAATTATTTTTTTCATCCATCTTTTGGGGGGTTTTAACATGTCAAGTAAGTCATGAAAATCAACACACAGCTTGGAAACTGGCTCCATTAGGATGCCTGAGCCGCTGGACCCTGGGTGTGGCACAGGGCCTTCACGTAAGATTTTGGTGAATAGCTCATACACACTTGCACAACATATACATGCGAAGTCCCTTGTTAGATCTCATAGAGCTGAACAACTTTTGCTGTTCATGTCATGAAGTCAGTTATTTTGGGTTGTTTGCAAAATGTACCCAATGGATTTTGATATACTCCTCCTAGGGGATTTATACGATCGCAACCAATCCGGGGCAACATGATCTCACGACACTGGGATGCAAAATCCAACAGGGGATTTTGCATATCATAAACAGTTCATCTGTGGCAAGGTGGCTAATAACTTCCTGAGTGACATCATATTGAGTGAAATCACATGGAAGAGATTTTGCTGCATAGCTCATAGTGTGATGCTTTTTTTCTGCCATCTTGGCATAAAATTCCTCTTATTGTAATATCCCTTTATTTAAAAAAAATATATATATATATTATCGCAAAATACCCAGGGGAAACCCACCCCGTGCTTGGTGGTTTTCCTCCGGGTACTCCGGGTTCCTCCCACAGTCCAAAGACATGTAGGTTAGGTTAATTGGCATTCCCAAATTGTGTGAAATTTTGTGTGTGTGTGCCCTGAGATGGATTGGCACCCTGTCCAATGAGTACCCCTCATTTAATAGATGATGAGATGAGATGACATATTATCGCGCATGTGTGAGGTCAAAGGTCAATGACAATCAGAAGCAGAAAAACAAGAGTCTGGGCATATCATATATTGTGGTATGATAGATAGATAAATATATATATATATATACAAATTTTCACAAAGTGGCATCTATATACTACTTCATGTGTCATTTTATGTCCTCCAAAAACGTCGGCAGGGGTGATGGTGGATCATTCAACCCAGCAAATTGCATGATAAAATAATGAAACTTCCTATAGTTTATGTCCGCGGGCCCGGTTCATGAGGCCTTAACCTGCATAGAACGTATGCCGAAAAACTAAAAGTGGTTAATAACTTCCTGAGTGACATCACATTGAATGACCTCACAATAATACTAAAGTGACATCATAGTACTGTATCATGTGTTTTTTTTTCTTCCAATTTTCCAAATGCTTGGACCCGATATCTTTAGCAATCTCTTTCTTGGACTTCGACGACTTAAGACTGAACCAACAACCATACGAAAAAAAAAAAGAAAAAAAGGGTAAATATTAAAATAAAATAAAAAAAAAACAGAGTTTAACTGATGATACCTAGTTAGTAACAGTGTACGGATTTATCCAATGATGCGAGCATAAATGTAAATATAAATCATTGTTACTTTGCAAACTACTGTATCTACAATTAGCTTTTTTCCCCCTTTGGAGCGCCTTGTATGTCAGGTGTTTGTTTTTCTCCAACATGGCAACCCTGGCAATGTTAGGTTTCGTTTTCCAATCGTCAGGAGCGGTGATATATCTGGAAAGCTAACCGACCCATCCGAGCAAGTAGCGTTTATCCCTGCGCGTGCTCCCGACGCCATGTCCGCGATGACTCCCGAGTCGCTAATGAAGCGGCTTTGCGCGAATAACGGCTCTATGCTCTACGACGACCTGGTGTCTGGCTCCAGGAGCGGTTTATGTGACAGCTGGTTTAACAGCTCGTTCATCGATGCGGTTCTGGATGAGAACGACTCTCTCGTCACGGTTCTTGTGAACGGACAGAAGACCGTCGTGGCCAGAACCTCCGTGAAACTGTGCAGGGCGAAAAGCTGTACCGGCTGCACGAACCTACACCTCTGCAAGTTTTTCCTGTTCGGTGATTGTCAGTACGGACGAGGAAGGTAAGCAGGGCTGATGAGTGTAAACACTGCCATGTCACATGAGAGTCCAAGGTTTCTGGGTTTGAGATACAGGAGAGAAGATGGCTTAGAAAGTTTGGTCTCATAATAATAATAATAATAGAAATAAAATCACATTGCAATTATTGTGAATGCAATTTAAACTGTAATATTTAACTATTAAACATTCCATCCATCCATCTAGGAATCTCTGTAGTCCAACAGAGACCTATTAGGATTTTTTTCACCCCACCATTTTGGGATTTTTGGGCGTATTGACATGCTCAAAGACTCAAGTTGGTATCTGCTTCCATTAGGATGCCCGAGAGTTGCTTGCACGGGGCCCTCGCACGAGCCTATGTCATCTAAAGACATTGATGGTGCAAATTTATAAAAGGATTTTTGATACCTCAACCAGGTCAGCCGGAATGACGCCTTAAACTTACACCAAAAAGTGGTTAATAACTGGAATGCAGTGCCGGTCCAAAGCCCGGATAAAAATGGGATGGGAGCAGAGTTGCAGGAAAGGCATCCGGCGTGAAACCTGTGCCAAGTTGTGTGCAGCTGAAAGACAACAACAATTAGCAAAATCTTTATGTCTTTGGGAGGAGACTGAGGAAAGTCACCAAGCAAGCTCCATGCACACAGACTCACACAGACAGAATCGAACCTGGACTAAGCCACCAAGGCTTCACACACTCGCTCGCTCATTCACACACTATACCATGCAAACTCCGTGCACACAGACACAGAGGTGGGGAACCAGACCCAGACCCTGGAGGTGCAAGGCAACAGTGTTAACCATTACGCCACCGTGCCACCCATTAAGAGGATGTTTGGCAATGTTTATTTATCAACTCATAATTATTTGAAAAAAAAATAATTATGGACAAACTCTACACGAGTTTATGACCGGTAATAAATTGCCGTTTTGTTTTATTTTGCAAATAATTATTTCAGTGTATTGCAATTTTCAGTTTCCTCTTCCTCAAAGAGCTATGTCCTGTTTCTGCGAGAAAGAGGCGGCATTGTGGTGTAGTGGTTAGCACTGTGGCCTCACACTTCCAGGGTCAAGGGTTCGAATCCCACCCAGGGTCTGGGTGCATTTGAGGTTACAGTACATGTTCTCCCTGTGTTTGGTTCCCTTCGGGCTGTCCGGTTTCCTCCCACCGTCCAAAGACGCTAATAGGCCTTCCCAAATTGCTTGTAGTGTGATTATCCTGCGATGTATTAGCACCTTGTCCAGGATGTACCTCGCCTTGTGCCCTGTCTCCTGGGGTAGGCTCTAGGCTTACAACCCTGTACACAGGATAAGTTTAACAGAAGATGAATGAGGAAATAAAAATGAAACAATTGTACAAAAATACATCATAACTTTGAAAGATCCACCTCGATTTAGCTCAGTGGGACTGCAAACCCTTCATATGCATCTCAGCTTAATTTTTGAAAGCATCTTTGCACAAGGATTGTGGAGTTTGGCTTCAAAAACTTACATTGTACTAGCCTTCCCGGTGACTTTAAGTGACAGAAAATTTATAACGACCAAGACCTATTTGCATTGTACTTGTATTCGTCTCTTTGATTTAAGTCAGACTTGAAAATTATCCCTTTAGTTTTCAAGTCCAGGCAGACTTCTGATCAGAAGGACATAAGTTCAAATTTCAGTGCCGCCCCTGCTAAACAGGAAATTAGATAAATGTGAGTCAGTGCCATAAGTGTAAAGGGCTACATCCCAGGCGTGGTGGGAATTACCTGAATGCCTTTTGCCCTTGCGCATGCATGGTTTCAACACATACAGTACGTCAAGTGATTATATAACGCTTGTTTGATATAAATACACCATTCGGTTCTCCTTTTTTTTTTCTTCCTGGTTTGCACAAGGATGACCTCATGTGCATCTTGGTGCTATGTGTGTAATACACAACATGGCTAAAGGTATAATGACATTTGCACTTGTATGTGCCATTCTGAAACATCCTTCCTTGTAGTTAAAACAGACACTTAACTAGTACTGTATATCAGAACAGAATAGAACGGCATATCAAGGACCATGTGAACAAATCCAGCTCCATACGTGATGTACTACAGTACGGTTGGTATGGAAGACCCTGAGTGTCCTATCCAGAGCCCTTACCCTGACAACACTAGTGTGATGAACTCAACACCTCAGACCTCCTTGCCTGACATTAGTAATGCTCTTGTGGTTGTAATAGACTGAACAAACATAGCTCACTCAACATCTAGTGTATCTGGTGTTCTACCAGGAATGCTATTACAAGGTCAAGTGTCTATAAACTACAATTAAATCTAAAATTATTTTTTTTTTTTTAATGAATCTTTCATTCTGTAGCTTTAAGGCAAACTCCAAACAGATATGCTATTTTGTTGTTGATTTTATTGTTGGTGGGAGTTTATTCTCTTGCACATCGTTTTACACACTTAACCTTTAGCAAATCTGAACCCTAGCTGATTAAAAATTGATTTATTTTGCCCTGTAGACGAGGATGCCGTTTCAGTCATGACCTGCATACTGTGCAAAATGCCCAGGTCCTGCAGGAACATGGACTGAGTCAGCTGGACAGAAGTGAGCTCTGTACCTTACTACTCCAGAGTGACAACAGCATCCTACCTCCAGTAAATAATCATACCTTTCTGTTTTACTCATACTTTATTGTATTTTATTAACATTTTGAACACATTCAAGTTAGCATGCTTAGCGCCATTCGAACTTTAGAGGTCAGTCATGAAAGGTGAAAATGAATGTGGTTAAACATAAAAGTAATGCACTTTACTATAATAAATCAACTTTCATTCAAATTGAATAGGCAATGGGCTCTTTCGCACTCTTTTTGGCCTCTCTTTTTGCTGCTAGAAGTACAGCAGCCTACGTAATGTAACTTAACTTTCATTACAACAATAGTAATGACCTAGATGAACACCATTCTCAAATATGAGAAGTGTTTTGGAAAAACTGCAAACTACAGATAAATTAGTAGAATTAATACAAATACCACACTACAAAAACAAACAAAAAAAATCACATAACATGGAGAAATACATTTAGCAAATATTTCATCAGACAATAAAGATATTATTAGTCTTTACACCAAGTATAATAAAATTTTGTATGGCCTCCGTCTTGTAGTTCTGATGAAAATCAAAGAATTAAACTTTAGTCTCTGTAGTTTTGATGAACAGAGATTTGAAGTTTAGCCTCTATAGTTTTGATGAACATCAGAGATTTGAAGTTTAGTATCGTATTTAATTAACCTTAGTGCTTTGAAGTTTAGTCTCTGTAGTTTTGAAGAACGTCACAGATTTGAAGTTTAGTCTCTGTAGTTTTGAAGAACGTCACAATTTTGAAGTTTAGTCTTTCTAGTTTTGATGAACATCTGAGCATTGAAGTTTAGTGCCTGAAGTTCTAATGAAAATCAGAGCTTCGAAGTTTAGTCTTTGTAGTTTTGCTGAAAATCAGAGCTTTGAAGTTTAGTCTCTGTAGTTTTGAGGAATATCAACGATTTAAAGTTTAGTCTTCTTTTTAATTAACCTTAGAGCTTTGAAGTTTAGTCTCTGTAGTTTTGACAAACATCAGAATTTTGAAGTTGAGTCTAGACACTGTTTTCACTATCTAAGATGATGTAAACCACGTTTTCACTGTGAGCATAATTAATAAAATGGCAGTGTTTCTGTGCTAACAAAATGTATATAAGGCCTAATGCAAATCATTTTGTCCTGCATCTCCGTACTTCTGTTCTGTTTGTGAAAAGGGCCCACTGACCCACAAAAGCTATTAGATCTAATTAACGGTATTTTTACCTGAGAGAACCACTCTAACTGTAGCATTTTCTGCTAGGTGTGCTATTCCTATAACAATGGCACGGGACTGTATGGGCGATGCGAAGCCGGAGGGGAATGCAAGCGGCTGCACATCTGCGAGAAGTATCTGAGAGGCCCGTGTCAGTGTCCTCGAGCACACGATTTTTATGAACCCCATCCTCTAAAAACGTTGCAGGACAGAGGTGTTCCTTCTGAGCTTATGGGATCGATGAAGACCACATACTCAAACATCGAGGCCTTACGACTAAATGCTAAATATGGTGGTAGAGTTCAAGAGAACAACGGACAGACATCCACCAGAAATGGCAATTGGCATAACCAGACATTGGCTAATGCTAATGCTACAGGTAGTGGAGGTCCAAGGAACAACAGAGGCTCAACCCCTAAGAAGTATCAAAATTCTCAAGGTAATTTGCAGCATGCTTGTCAGATTACACAGTTTGTATCGGACACCCTGTATAACGCCTAATTGAAATTAGCATATACATTACTGTAAGTGAATTAGTTCGATGAATCTAAGATAAAAACAAATGCAAAGTTACAATTATACAAGCCAATTAAGGCAGACTATATTACAATAAAACTATTTAAAAATATTATAAATGCATAATATTATACCATAGAGTCAGGTGTTACAATTTACTGATATTATCAGGTATATCTAATTACTTTCTTTATAAAAATTAAAATTTGCATGCAGCTTTTTTATTGGACACCTCTAATATATACACATTTTGCTTTGTTTTATAGCAGTTTACTCCAGCATTTTATTTCTTTGTTTTATATCATCTCAAATTAGTTATTTTCTCCAAATGAACAAAATGCTCTCTCTTTGTTCCTGCCAACGTGGAGTGTTGGATAAGTTACCGTAATAAGAAAAAACAACACCTAGAACAAAATACAGAACACTCTATTCCTAATCAGGAACATGGTATTATATTGAGTATAGGCCTGTATACATTATACAGAAGTACTGTACACTAATTAATAATGCTTATATCAGTATATAAATTTAAGGAACTTTGAGTCATCATAGACAAAACATCTTTTCACATAATTTTCACCATATTTAATTCAGAAAGGACATTTTCAATTTGTGCCAAGTTGATGGGCTCGCAATCAAAGGAAAGATAACATTGCTGCATTATTAGTACTTTATAGGGGTTAATAGTATACTATGTTTAATTAAGTACGGCTGTGATGCTGTCATAGGCAGGAGGAGGAGGAGGAGGAGGCAGGCCGAGTCCCGAATAACCGGCACAACAGTTATACACTCTGAGTGTGATACTGCTTTTATATTCACTTTCACAACAGTTACATTGCTTTCATATAACAGCTCCACAAACATTATTTATTATCAAAAGATTATGATCTTTATTTTAAACAGTTTTTTTCGCTCTGCCAAGTTTCTTTTTATGTCTCCACTTATTCCACTTTAGAATATCAGCTCCATTAATTTCCCAGTTCCAGGGTTAAATCCCAAATAGCAAATATCCTAAATCCGTTGTTCCACATACACCACAAGTAGTGCCCTCGATCAGGGGTTAGACAGCGATTTGGGATTCAGCCTTGTGTTAGAAGCTAGTTAGCTTTGTAGCTTGTCTTAGGCAAAAATGATACAACACAGGCACAATTCGGAATGTGTTAAAAAAACACACACTTGAGCCCATAACATGTCAGTAAAATGTCTCCCATGTGTAACAGTGTGATCGGACTGGGTAGGGTATACTGTAGGGAGGGAAGAACCACTCACTCACTCATCATCTATACCGCTTAATCCTGTATTCAGGGTCACGGGGGGCCTGGAGCCTATCCCAGGAGACTTAGGGCACATGGCAGGGTACACCCTGGACAGGGTGCCAATCCATCGCAGGGCTCGAGCCCGGACCCTGGCGGTGCAAGGCGACAGTGCTAACCACTACACCACCGCGCCGCCTAGGGAAGAACCAATAAACATTTATTCAAAATGTCTATTCAAGCCATACATCTCAATCTGGGTTTTCACAAGAACACAAAGGATAACTGTTTACTGAAAATTTGTTTCCTTGTGTTTCATCAGAGAAAAAGGAGATCTGTATGTACTTTATCAAAGGACCCTGCCGGAACGGAGGTAAGACTCGAATCCCTTACAGACATTTGTTCAATGATGATTAGCAGAGATGACAGAATGTAAACTCATATAATGTAAACTCACTGAATTGTAATCATGTCCCTGGCAGATAGATGCTTTAAGGAGCACTCCAGAGTGCCGTATAAATGGGAGGTGAAGGAGGGACTCCGCTGGGTAGCGCTTCCTGACAACGAGGGCATAGAGAAGGATTACTGTGACCCAGTTAAAACATACAGGTAATATGCTTCATACTCTGAAGTGTGGGAATGCCAATTAGCCTAACCTACATGTGTTTGGACTGTGGGAGGAAACCGGAGTCCCCGGAGGAAACCCACCAAGCACGGGGAGAACATGCAAACTCCATGCATTCAGAGACGGGAATCGAGCCTGGCTGGGGATCGAACCCGGACCCTGGCGGTGCAAGGCGACAGTGCTAACCACTACACCACCGTGCCGCCTGGCCTTGCACCAATACCCAATAAACCGCATGTTTACAGGGGTAAAAAAAACAAGAAGTTATGATATGTATTGGCACCTGTTAGGTGAAATTTGCATACAGTAACCGGTTTCGTAACAGGTTTTAAAGCTAGTATTGTATATCATTTAAAAACAAGCAACACATGGGTGGGGGGAGAAGCAATTATCCTGCTTTTTGGCTAGGGCTTAAACAAACCAGTTAGCTGCTTGCCCCGAATATGACCTCATGCACGGAGATGCACTACCAGTCAAAAGTTTGGACACACCTTTTAATTCCATGGTCTTTCCTGATTTTTATTTCTTTCAACATTGTAAAATAATACTGACGGCGTCCAAAATATACAATAATCTCCTTTGAACAGTTGATCTTGAGCTGTCTCTGCTACTCATGTTCTGTAAATCCTTCATAACGCCTCTAATCTGAGGTTCTGTTTGTTAGATGGTTACGTTTGTTAGAGACTGGTAACTCTCCTCTGCAGCAGAGATACAGTAGGTTTTTATTGTGCCATCCTGAGATGGTCTTCATGAGAGCCAGTTTCATCACGGTGCTTGATGGGTTTTTTCAAATGCATTTCACAATACTGTTCTTACGAGAACTATTCCGGAACAGCTGACATTCCAGTCTTAAAATAACAACTAACTGTTGTTGTTGTTGTTGTTATAATTGTTACTTAATTACTGTACCTATTGCCTTGTGTGTTATTTTAGAATCTCCTGTATTGTTCTAGAATGTGAAAAAAAAAAAAAATCACCAAACAAAAGTGCTGAATGTGTGTCCAGAAGGTATGACTTGACTGGTACTGTAGCTTTGCACTTCTATATACTCCCTCAGACCGCTTCATTAGGAACTCGTGTGCACTTTTCTCCCCTTCTGGTGTTTGATGTGAATGTTAACTGAAGCTCTTGACCTTCTTATCTGCGTGATCTTATGCATTGTGCTGCAGCCACATGATCAGCTGATTGTATAACTGCATGAATAAACAGGTGTTCTTTATGACGTGGTTGGTGACTGTAAATATACCTAGGCTGTAGGTGAAGTATTACCTTTAACTAATCAGTCATTAATTCCAGATAGTAGTCTATTAGTCAGCTTTTCTGTAGCACAAACACAACATTTATTCAGAACCCAATCAATTTAGACTACTGTATGTTATCGCATTTAAATGAAGATAAACAGGCAGGCATGGTTCCCTGGTGGATTAATAGCTAGCGTTTACTTTAACCAATTCCCAGTAAGGGAACCAAACCCAGCCACTGGTGGATTGAACAAGTTAGTGCCTTTTCAGTGCCAATCCCAAGCCTGGATAAGGCCTAGCATCTGGTGTAAAACCGCTGCTGGGTAAAAAATGCAGACCTTTTGATCCGCTGTGGCAACCCCTAATAGAAGCACCCAAAAACTACATTTAAGAAACTACTAAATGACTGATATTTTATTTTCAAGCGCACAGACCTGAGCCGGGACACCAGGCAATCATTTTGACCATTTTGTTTATTATTCTTAATTCTTTTGTCTGTTAAAGCTCTGGAGTCTGCTTCGATACAATGACACGTGGCAGTGACGTCGTTCGGCGTCTCTCGACGGTCTCCTCAGTGATCCAGCCCAATTATATCCTCACCACCAGTTGGGCGTGGTACTGGGAGGACGAGTTCGGCAACTGGATCCAGTATGCATCGGCAGTAAGTAACAGAAACGGGTGACGTAATGTTTGTGGGGGGTTTTGTGCAGGAGTGCAATATTGGATATACCAGTATAATATGATTAAAACATTACAAATGGCTATAATGGTATATACTGAGCGAAATGTAGGTAAATAAATAGTGGTAAAAGGACAGATTTAAGTGAGCCAAAACTGGAAGTTTAAAAAGATTCTGCAAAGTCTTAAAGACTAAAATGCAAGACTGAAATTAGGGGTGCTCTGGGGGGTTTTTGGGGCCAATCACTGATTAATGATATCAGAATCGACTGATACTGATTGCTGATAACTTGTATGTGGGGGTTGTTGGGATGTTCCATATAAAGTGTTGTATTTATTGTGTGATATTGTTTATTTATTTGCTATAATAACTTTATTTATCGGAAGGCAACATATGCAACGTTCCCTTCTCTTATTATTTCATGTAGATTATAAAGAAACTAACATAGTGTAAAGCGCCCCACACACCAAAATGCTTATCTAAAATGCAACATATGAAGAGTTACCATGGGCTTCTTGGCTGCTTCTCTGATTAATGTTCTCCTGTCAGTTTAGGCAGACGGCCATGTCTTGGTAGGTTTGCCATTGCGCCATACTATTTCTATTTTCGAATGATGGATGGAATAGTACTCTGTGAGATGTTCAAAGCTTGGGATATTTTTATATAAGCTAGCCCTGCTTTAAACCTCTCCACCACTTTATCCCTGACCTGTCTGGTGTGTTCCTTATGCTCCATGATGCTGTTTTTTTCACTAATGGTCTCTAAGGGCTTCACAGAACAGCTGTATTTATACTGAGATTAAATTACACACAGGTGGACTTTTGGTGGATGGTGGATTTACTCATTAGGTGACTTCTAAAGGCAGTTAGTTCCATTGGATTTTAGTTAGGGGTATCAGGGTAAAGGAGACTGAATACAAATGCACGCCACATAAAATCCCAATAAAATACATTCACGTTTGTGGTTGTAATGTGACCAAATTGGGAAAAGCTCAAGGTGTATGAATACTTTGAAGGCACTGCAGGTGGTTGAGTGAGGCTGGAATTACAAGAGTTAGCTGCTGCCATTGCGGATAACAGCGAATGCAGTTTGTTGTGTTAAAACTTTTGGCAGAATGCTTTGCATAATGCAAAATTGAGCTCATTTAAAAGAGACTAACGGCATGTTGTGAAGGCTATCGACTTGTGTGTTTTACGTCATCACAATAGTATTGGTATATGTCAGGGGTCTTCAACTCCAGTCCTGGAGGTCCAGTGTCCAGCACAGTTTGTAATTCACCAACACCCAAACACACCCACTGAACCTAGTAATTAACAGATTAGTTGAATCAGCTGTGTTTGAGAAGAAGAATCACCAAACTGTGTTGGACACTGGCCCTCCAGGACTGGAGTTGAAGACCCCTGGTATATGTGATGGGTTAGTTGAGAGACAACCGATCTGTAGAAAATAAGTGATTATTGGTTGATTTCGATTAGCGGCTGATTGATCGGAGCACCCTTAACTGAAATTATACCAAAGTCCATCAAGTCCATCCTGGTGTATTTTTCACACCATTCTTTCCCTAATGTTCTGTTACTCACCAGCACTGGATCCCTGTGAATGTATGAAATAAACATGATAGACATGTGTTGTGTTTTTTTTAACAATTCCTAACAAGCCAATGCTGTATTATGTTCGTAGCTGTTTTTGGACATAAGGCATGTGTTTGTCGTTCAGGCCGGAGGTCACAACTCGGCTTCAATCACCAGTGAGGACTTGGAGCAGAAATTTACACAGGACAATAAAGCAGAGATGGAGTTCTTGGCTGGCTCACAAACGTACACACTCAGCTTCCAAGGTAACACCTCTTTCCCACATATTGTTTGCATGTTATATTAGAAGAAGACTTTACATACAAATAACGTGTGTAGTACTGTAGTTAGTGGGAAATCACACATTATATTATAGCTATTTGGATAACTCAATATCCTTAAGTTCTTTATACACCAGAAGAATGTTTTTGTATTTCAAACCTGTAACCTCCTACAGTAATAGGATGTTGCGTATCAATTATTGACAGAAGTGGCAGAAGTTTTTGCCGCAATAGAAACAGCTCTGTTCAATTAGAATGCAGCTTGTTGGAACATCACTCATCATTTTGCAACATTGTAATGGTGCATCTATGAGCTAAATCTTTTCATGCATTCATCAAAGTAGTGTTCAGTAGGGATGGAAGTCACCAGTAAGCGCTCGATATGATATTACATTGTTCTTCTGTAATTATCACTAACCCCCAGTCTCTAGGGTTCAGATGATAGTTTACCTCAGCCAGGCGTTGCTCTAAATCGATTGGCTCCCTGAGAAAAAATGACTTTTTTTTTTTTTATAAAGAAGACATCGAAAATAATGAATACTGTTAGCAATTTGTGGGGAAAAGCACAGTTGATTGTCAAGGGTTGCCATAAGGTTGTGGGCAGTGACTGAAGGAGTGATCTGAGTGTTGCCCAGGGAAATCATAAGATTCTGACAAGGGGGTGAATTACCTGGGATGAATAGCAGTTCAGTTTTGCAAAGATTAAGTTTTTGTTGATGTGCTGCCATCCAAGATAAGATGTCTACCAGACATGCTGAGGTCCAGTGGAAACATGAGTGTTTGAGGGAGGAAAGGAAAGAATGAGTTAAGTGTGTGCATAACGATGCTATAAAAAGCACCTAGAGATTGGTTATCAAGGGAGAACAGAAGAGGACCAAGTACTGAGCCTTGTGGGACACCGGTGGAGAGTCTACATGGGGCAAATGTGGATTCTGTCCATTTAACCTCATACGACTGATCTTTTAGGTTGAAGGTAAACCGTTGCCATGCCCTACCACAGATTACAAGGCTTGCAAGGACAGACAAGACAATCTTGTGTCAAATACTGCTGAGAGGTTTAGATGAGGACAGATGTACCACCATGCCTGCCAGATACTACTGGAGAGAAGTGAGCACATGGAGGATAGATGGTTTTTAAAGTTTTCTGTATGGGAATTGATCCTTTTTTCTTCTTTTTTTTTGTGTAGCAAGACTTTTTAGTACCAGTGCTCGCATATTCTCATTATGTTTGGTGTGAATATCTAAGGTGTGTTTAATTCACCCCCAAAATTGTTGCTATTTGATACCTTTTACAGTATTTGTGTCATTGGAGATCTTTACACTTTAATATTTTAAAAAGATCAATGTTACGAGCCTAAAGATTCAGTAATGCATGGCTTTATTTTACAAGCACAGATAAAAACTAATAATAAATCTCTTTCTTCAGATATGTTACAGATAAACAAGCGCTACGGGACTAAAAAGCTTGTAAGGCGTCGCCCTGTATACGTGTCAGCAGCGGATGCAGAAACAATCAGAACAAAGTAAGAAGACAGCAATTTTCTACTTTGCTGACTCCTGATTTCAAGTTTTCAGAACAAAACCCTGATAACCATAAGGACCTCTGATGTCTTTCTCAGAAAACCAGCTCCTAACAGCCAGATGAAAACCCTGCCAAGCCACTGGAATAAAGCGCTGACACCTGAGACCGGTTATAAGGTGCTTGAACATTGATTTGCAAAAGAAACCAAGTGCTGCAATGCTTGCAACAGATAATCAGTAAGAAGTGTGAGACAGCTGTAGGAAAAACAGGAACAAATACAACCAAACATAGCCATATAACGTCACGTCCGCAAAACTCTATAGTCAATGAAAGTGATGGACGGGTAGCATTAAACAACACCTGGTATGCAAAATTCACTTTTTAGTCATTTAGACATTCAGATTGTACTTAAGGGTGCATGACCAAATAAAGCATGAGGGGACATTCCTGCTTTTTGTATTTTTTTTCTATTTTTGTATTGGCCAGGGCAACAAGCCAGTTAGATTGTCCCCGTAATATGACCGCGTGCAAGGAGATTTAATTACCTAATTGTTATTTCATATTTTGTAAAAAAAAAAAAAAATCCAGTATTGATCTAGAATGTAGAAAGTTGATCCATCCTTGTGTCCAAACTTTTGACTGGTACTACAACCCCCCCCCCCCCCTCCTTTCCCTGGGATGTCTCTTAGCGCTGCTGTTTTCAGGAGGGGTGTGGCTCGGCAGAAACTCATTTACATAGACACTGAAATGCTGTGTTTGGGCGAGGAGTGAAATGGAGACACACTTTGAGGGAGAGACTCATGTTAACTCGTTAAATAATGGTTTATTTAACACACTAATACAGCATGTCTGTATGCTGTTTGATCTAAAAGAAATACTTATATACTGTATATGGTAAAACTTTTGTGGTCCCCTGTATGTGAAAACAATCTCCGACATCAGTAGGGCCTGAATACTTTAACAGATCAAATGTAATTTATTACACCACTGCTTGCTGATGTCGTCTGTAATTTCTTGCAGAAAGTACAGCTGCAGAGTGACTCAAGTGAATACAGTGTAATCGAGCGTCTTTTCAACACCACTATGCACGGTTCCAGCATTCAAAAGATTGAGAGAATACAGAACAAATCCCTGTGGGAGGTATTTCAGTGGTATGTACATAATCGTTTAAAATTTTGTTCAACTTTTGTACAATAATGAATCTATTGTTACAGTCCATAGAATCTATAGAAACAGTCCATAATGATGATGATTTCACAGGCAGAAAGATCAGATGACGAAGAATAACACAGGAAAGAATGTTACAGAGAAACAACTGTTTCATGGGACAGAATCCAAACACATTGAGGCCATTTGCCGCCAAAACTTCGACTGGAGAATCTGTGGCACTCACGGCACAGCTTACGGGAAAGGTGTTTTGATACGTTTTTTTTTTTATATAGTTTCAATTATTTTAGTACCATTACATACAAAAAAAAATTACATAGCCTATGTTTAGGCCATGAATATTGTTATGTGCTTTTTAAAAAGCATTAAAGAAGGAGTGCGAGGTTATAGAAAATAAATTATTTGAATTTAACATGCAAAAATAGCTCTCCTTGAGAAGCTTCGCCCCCAAGTTCATACAGTAGCTGAGCATTGCAAAGGGAGCTGACGTATATCATTTTAAAACATCATCAATCAAAAATGCACTCTGGTTGCTGTTTGGCTGGAATAGTGTTATACTGTGTTGCACAGGCTGCACCACTTTGTTTCCATATTTACAGAACTACAACTGGGTATGAACACCAGAGTTTATTTTTTAAAAAATTCCATTCTAAACCAGACAGCTAGAAGACTTTGACTTTGATATTTGCTTAATTCAGAGGTGTAGGTTAACTAAGTAATGTTACTTTTTTTTTACTGTACTTGAGTACATATTTCATGTATCTGTACTTTACTTGAGTAGTTTTATTAGAGAATACTTTTTACTTATACTCTAGTATATAGTACAGCCGTTGTCTGTACTTTGACTTCACTACGTTTCTGCATGGAATTGCGTTACAATAACCAGAGAGGTGTTTAGAATTTGAAGCGGGAATTTCACTACCTGCTGACTATTATGTGTGATTGCATGACTTGCCCTTATTTTAAGACTCACAGAGAGGGGGAGAGTGCCTTTGTACTTTTACTCAAGTTGACATGTAAATGGAGGACTTCTACTTTTTACTTTTTTTTTTTATCTCTACACTGTGTACTTTCCCCAAATATTATGACAAAAGATGACAAAAATACAGTGTAATCACTGCCTCCTTCTTTAAAGGGTACTTAATCAGCTTATCCTCCAGTGTATTATTAACATAGAAAAGCGAATCAATTTTTTAAAATAAAAAACTGGCTTAATTGTATTAATTTGACAAATATGAATTGTTCATTAAAATTATGAAAACGAAAAAAGGTCACACACTTTATCTCCCCATTCAGCATCTTATGGCTATGGATCAGTGGAACAATTAGAGAATTTGGAGGGCTTTTTTATTATATAGAATAATTGCATTAAATGTATAAAATCCAATTAACTCACTGTACATTATAACCTCTCTTGTTCTAGGGAGTTATTTTGCCAGGGATGCCAAGTACTCCCATGATTACACCGGAGCCTCTGCAGTTCGCACCATGTTTGTTTGCCGTGTCCTAGTTGGCGACTACATCGTCGGCGACTCCAGCTACACACGGCCCCCGTCCAAAGATGGCGGAGATACCATCTATTACGACAGCTGCGTGAATAATCTCCACAATCCCTCCATATTTGTAGTGTTTGAGAAGCATCAGATCTATCCGGAGTATCTCATCACGTATACTGACGGGAGTCAGTCATCATCCCCAAATTATAGGGCAGCCGCTTCTGCAGTGAACAGACCAGTTTATGCGACTTCAGCGTCTACATATCAACCCAAACCTGCTCCTGCGTTTCGGCCAGCGACAGTTCCGACATATCAACCCCAGTCTTCTACGACTTCGTCATATTCATATTCTTCATCGTACTCGAGGTCTCCCTCCCCTCGGCCATCCAAACCAGAAAACTCCTGCGTTATCTGCTGAAGACGTGATAAAGACCGTGGCCTCATCATGTGAACCTTGCGTGATTTTCTATTTTGACCATTGTTCCGATCATTTATTAAAAGTTTGAATCCAGGGCCTCCGAGTGGCGCAGTGGTTAAAGCGCTCGCCCTATCATCCGGAGATCGCTAGTTCGAATCCCGGGTGGTGCTGTAACCTCTCGCAGCCGGAGGTCTAGAGAGAGCTGATTGGCCGAGCTCTCTCAGAGGGGAGGGATGAGAGGTACTTAGTGCTCCCACATTAATCACGGCTCTACAGCCAATCAGGGGCGTCTGTGAGCTCGCGCAACGGAGGGAGCGGATAGCGCTGTCCTCCGAGTGTGTTACGCCGCCCCCCAATGGTGCGCGAGCGAGCAGTTCGAAAAGATGCGGTCGGCTGGCGTCACGTGGTTCGGAGGAAACACGTGATAGTCTTCGGCCCTCCCGGCTGAGTGGTAGTAGTAGCCTTAATGTGGGAGCCCCCTAGTGACGGGGAGGAATTGGACACGACTAAATTAGGGAGAAAATCGGGGAAAAATCCAAAAAAAAAAAAAAAGTTTGAATCCAATCATGTGCACCGAGGAGCAAAAGGAACTGTAATGTAAAGGGTTTTAGGGAGGCAAGTGCTTGATTCAGAGTTAAATCGTGTCAGATCTAGCATCTTACTTTTAATAATTGTTTTGAAACACAGCAGATAAAGCAAGTTATCGCAAAACTGATTTTCAAAAAAAGAATTGTGCACATTTCTCAGATTTGCTTAATTCTAAACTAAACTACAGTAAAAAGCTGATCATTTATTGCAACTTAAACGTAATTTCACTAGTTATTCACTACTTGCGTTCAGTCATTCGTCACTTTTGTTTTTTCATGCTGGTATCCGTCCCAGAGCAGAATTCATTCTTTACTACGTTGCACCTCAAATAGTTTGAGAATAAAAGTTTGAGAATAAACATTGTATTATTTTATTATTTAAAATGTCACAAAAAAAGTGTTTTGAGCAAAAAGGGCTTTTGCTTTTGAGTGATTCAAATCTAATTGAATTTGATGGTGTGTATCAGATTACGTTCTTCTCTCCAAAAATTGTACAAATCATTGAAATCAAGATCTTTTGACTCAGGATTTAGGTATGTAAAATGTGTCCTCAGGTTCCAGCATAATAAATACAGTTGTATAAAACTGAGTGTGTACTGTTTTTTTTTTTGTTTTTTTTTCCCCCGCAGGGAACTTTAGCATGTGACTTTATAAATGTTATAATGTTCTGTTAGTGTTATGCACTTAAATGTTATCTACCATACATTATATTATATTATATAATATTGGGTATTCTATAATAGTTTTTCAGACATTATTAATTCATCTTCTATACTGCTTAGACTTGGGGCACGAGGCAGGGGAGACCCTGGACAGAGTGCCAATCTATTGCCGGGCTCACACACACACAATTTGGGAACGCTAATTAGCTTAATCTGTATATCTTTGGATTTGGGGAGGATTGTGGGTACCCAGAGGAAACCCATCAAGCACAGGGAGAACATGCACCGTCAATGCCACCGTACCCTGATCTTCGACATTATGCCAGTATAAAATAAGCCAGAAATGATTTTTAAAAAGCACAGGCAACACAAATGATTACTATCTGTTGTCTTACATCTTCATTTGTAGTCATGACACTTTTCATCTATGCGCAACTTCTCCTAAACCATCCATGAGAATTGAACCCAACGTTAACAGAACCTTCATTAGGAAGCAGATGTGTACTAGCTATTCCATATTTTAATAAATGACATTTTTCTGAAAAAAAATTATCAATAAACACAGAATGATCTAAACTGCTATCTGGAACTCTTCCTAAATCATTCATTGGAATTTCAATCAACCTGCACAGTACCTTTTTCAGAAAACAAAGATTTGCACTAGCACCAGTGCACTTTTTTAACCAGAGATAATGATGCCAACATAAACATCTTAAGAACTATGCAGCATCTTAATTCTAGAAACACTGTTCCAAATATTACAGGAACATTGATGTACTCATAAATTATGTCATCGAAGAAAATAACTTGTGACTATATGTTACCTGCAACCTTGATAAATAATATGTATTTATTTGAGATGTTTTTTTAACATCACATTTTCCTTGTACAGCATTAAAAACGTATCACATAGATAGGCACTACGATGCCTACGATGGTGGCTTAGTGGGTCGCAGTGTCGCCTTGCTCCTCCAGGGGTCCCGGTTTGATTCTTGCCTCCGGTGGATTCTTGCTTGGAGATGGATTGGCACTCTGACCAGGCTGTACCCCGTCTCGTGCCCAAAGTCTCCTGGAATAGACTCCAGACGCCTTTGACCCTGTACACAGGATAAAGCGGAATAGAACATTATGATCTGTCTACAAAGCACAGCTGAATACACAAAGCATAGGCAACACACAGGGATCACTAATTGTCATCTCACATCTATCACACTTTCCTTTTATCCACAACAACACCTAAACCATTCATGAGGATTTAACTAAAAATTCAAAGAACCATTATAGGAAGTTCAAATTTAACTAGATATTTAACTTTCATTTTCCAATTATATATAGGAGGCACATTTCTTACTTGGAAGCTTGGAAATACATATATATTGTTATATTTCACATTGTGACCTTTTGTAGACTTTACCGACGTACTGTACACACACAAGAAATATTTGAGTAAAGAACTAGTTACATCATCAGCTTACAACAGATGCACAAGACATATAGCCTACATTTAGCCTATAACACATGGTATTGAACTATGAGGGAAAGCAGAGGAGCTGGAGGAAACACACAAAACCTGAGGAGACAATGCAAACTGTGAACACACAGTCGACAGTGCTAACCCCTGAGCCATCAAAAGTATCCTTAAAAAGGGTACAAAAACACATGTATGCCTTGACTTCAAGTCAATGGGACAGTGTAAATGTCGAATGAACGAGGATTTGGCAACCGTGTATAAGCCCTCGCTGGTTTCGTTTCGTGTTAAACGCTGCGTCATCTGTAGGCGCGCGTGCTTAAATTGTGGGAATTCCAGGATCTGCTCGGTTTAGCGCATAATAAGAGTCGACTCTTATAAGGCAATAAATGGTTTAAATGATTCGATAAATCTGAACAAAATCATATTTTCGTTAGCACTGTGTGCAAAATATATTTTAAATAAGTGTTCTCAAAACACTTATAGTTGCGCATGCCAACTTTAATAATAATAATAATAATAATAATAACTCCAAAATACAAACTAGTACATCCTCTACATGCTGCTCACATATTACTGAAGCCCAGTTTGTGCTGAATACATTTAAACATGTATATGTTTATACGTAACTGAAAAATACAGATCTTCTTCATGGCCTCAAAACAAAAACAAAAAAAATCCATAAAATCCAAAACACCTAAGGGACTCATTAATGTTCACCGACTCACAGAGTCGGTCCCACGTAAACGACTCGTTATCGGGTTCTGATTCCTCAGCTGGTGCCAGGAAACGGAAGACCATGGCGCACGACGCGAGTGTCATGAAACTGATCTGCGATCATTCCGGGTGTATGGAGTATGCCGACCTTGTTCAGTCGGGAGCAGTGGAAGATATAGAGAGTGTGCTTGCGAACAGCGACATTTTCACTGTTTTACAGCAAAACAAGCGCAAAAGACGAGTCCTGGTGTCGTCAGGTGTCAGGCGCTGCAGAAGCAGAGAGTGTCGGGAGAGCTGTAGAGACCTGCACCTGTGTTCATTTCACCTGCTGGGCCAATGCAACGTGTACGTTCGTTATAGAGACATTAGACATGTTCTGTATTTGCGTACAATTGTGTAGAAAATGTTAGAGCTAAAAATGTAATCATCTAATTATTAAGGTAATGTAATTATTTCAGTTTGTAGCCCATGCACATCCATCACCTGTAATTTCACAACATTCAGTTTGGTGAGACGTCGCTATATGGTATTGGTTTCCACTAGATTGGTGGCGGAATTGCACAAAATGTACCTACAAGGTTTTGAATCTGCTGTCATTTCATCTTATGCCATCATTAATATGAAAGAGGGGATCTAAAAAAAAGTTTATGTTTACGCTTTGTTTACGCTAGGTTGTAAACAAGCGGCACGTTGGCTTAGTGGTTAGCACTGTCACCTTTCACCTCAGGGGTCGGGGGGTTGCTTTAATAAGCCGTAACAGGCAAATCATGTCAGTCTACTGTATATAGTGTTGTGTCAGTACACGAAGTAGTCCAGAACTAGTTATACCAGTAAACTGTTGTGTCACTCATACTCACACCCACTGCTCCACACGTACACACACCAAGACAATGACAAGGCCTCCGGAAAGCCTTTTAACATAATTAGGTAATAAAATACTGAACATGGAAACCAAATGTATATACAATATGTATATATGTAGAGAGTATATGTACACCCTGCGTTTACAGCAAATCATTTTCCATTATCTGTATTCAGAACAATCCTTTTTTCTTTTTTCTTTTTTACTGATACACTTTACTTCTACAGACAAAGGTGTAAATACGGCCACAGTCTGGAGACGGAGCACAATTCCAGAGTTTTGCGTGAGCACGGCTTACAGGGTTTGAGCAAAGATCAACTACGTGTGCTGCTGCTACAGAGCGACACCTCCCTGTTACCCAACGTAAGCAAAAGACACCCATGAGTCATGTGGCTAAAAATATTTTTGATCATATGTTATGCTGACATACTGGAGAAATCATTATTTTCAGGGAAACATGGTGATTATTCTTTACATTTGTGTTCTGTTCTGGACAAAATACTACAATTTTTATATTTTTGTCTGAATATTCTAAAAGAGTTTGTGTGTCTAGGACATTTAAATAGTAAATTGTAAAAGGTCTTAGATTTAGGTTTAGATCGTAATCAATGATGGAGGATCATCTATTACATACATTAGTGAGTGGATAATATAACCATTAGCTACCAATTATCATCTATAGAACAGAAATAGTTTTATTTCTCTTTTTCTTCTTCTTCACTCACCATTTAACAATAAACAATGTCGTTTATTAGATTAGTAGACAGAATCGAACTTGCGATCTCCGGATGATAGGGTGAGCACTTTACCACTGTGCCACTTGGAGGCCTACAGTAGGTAATAATATATCTGTCGAGATGCTGGGGCAGTGTTAGGAGCTGCAGCGAGTTGCCCGCGCACTCCATTCGCAGGTGATGGTAGCAGGATCTGAAAGGTTGGCGGAGCCAGGGGTACCCTCTAGTGATATCTGGGATTTGCATTTCATTACTTGATGGTTCTTAGTCAAATATTAGAACATACGAAAGGCTTTCAAGTCAAACCGGGAACTGTAATGAAATTACTTGTGAAGTTCATAAAACCGATTGACATTCAAATAAGACTTCAAGCATTCTAGTGCTAGGGTGATGACTCTTATCCGCGATAAAACAGTTGAACGGTGCAGACGTTTTAAAGAAGGCATTACGTCCGTGAATTTCGTTCGCGGCCGAGGTGGCTCGGAGCTCACTGCAAACATTCAGCCAGTGGAACGTCTTGCTCCTTGAAAATCGCTGGTTAACTTGTGGAAGAGACAACTCATCTGTTTGTGGGAACTGTACACACAATCATTCACCATCACCACTTGCACATTACAGGAACTCGTCTGGGAGTTATCGATATATTCCCAGTAAATTCCTGACACTTCCTTGACCATGATTAGGCCATTAAAGGAGTTCCTGGGAGGCCAGTGTTTCAGACGTGACATGGCTCTGGTGTATTGAGAAAACTTTCTACCATGATGGTATCCAAGCACTAGTGAACTGCTGGATTAGTCTAGCAGGGCACTATATAGAGAAATAAAGGGTTTTTTTTCTCTCATAACCATGTTCTGTTATTATGAACAATCGAAAGTCCTGGTTTGACTCAAACACCCCTCATATTTCTGCTTATAAAGTTGAAGCCCATGGACAAGTCAGCTTCACATAAGGATCGTGTGGTGTTTAATGTGCTTGTCAGAGCGGAGCACAATATCTACGTAAAACAGAAAGACTAAACAATTTCTTTAATCCTGACTTCAGGTCTGCGTCTCGTACAACAAAGGTAGTGGTGAGTTTGGCAACTGTCCCGAGAAGGAGGCCTGTAGACGTCTCCATGTCTGTGAGAAGTATATCCGAGGACTGTGTGATGGCGGTAGCGAATGCAACAGGTGCCACGATTTCTATGAGCCTCATCCGATGAAAACACTGCAGGCCAGAGGAGTATCCGGTCAGCTGATTGCTAGTCTTTTGCTGATTTATCGTAATATTCTGACACTAAAGGACCATAGAAATGCTCGAGACAGACCTGGCGCCATAGGCAGGGAGACCATCAACAGAACCAAAGTGCCCGAGTACTTACAGAAGAAAGCAGGTGAAGATTAGCATGCTGCTTCTGTTGCCTTTATAAATAAGTGCATTATTGTGGCCTGTGGTGTTTATAGCATGAACTGTTTCTGTCCATTTGTTACAGGAAATTTGATTTGCCTGTCATTCATCAGAGGAATCTGCAAATATGGAGGTCCCTTGAGTATTAATTGATTCATTTCTTTATCATTTATTTTTATTTTCTTGTATGTAATCTTGAATTATTTTAGTGAACTTGACATCTCAGCTGTGTAGATCTACAGTAACAGAGCATACTTATTCTTATTTAAGTAATAATATAATATAATATAGTAAGGGTGACAGCATTTTATAAATTATAAATGAATTTATATAAATAAATTTTAGCCATTTTAGAATTTTAGCTAAGCTAAAGCTACTGTAGCTAGCTAGCTTGTGGTAATTGAGGTAAGTAGGCATGTTCCAACCAAGAACCAGACTAATTCATGGAGTAACCAGGATGTAGGCGGAGTCAAATCCTGCCACGATGGCGATAACCAGAGATCTCTCAGTTGAGGGTCAAAATAGCTTACTGGTGACATCAGGGAGGGTTTGTCAGCTTCTTTTTACACGTTCTACGTCAGGCATCACTAACTGGCAGACCGCAGTTCGCTGCTTTTTTTACTATAAATAAGAATGATTATTATACCAGTAATCTAGCTCTATTTCTCTTGAGGTGGGTGTGGCTATATGTGACACTCAACAGATCCAGTTAATGCAATAGTTTACCATAGTGAGAGTCTGTAGCGATAATAAAAAGCAGTAATGTGAAGTGCCACTATGAGACAAAACCTGGGTAGTTTAAGCGAACATATTCGCAGCAGTCCAAGGTAGCAATTTCAAGAATTTTACCAATAAGAATTGAAGTAGGTGTGATAGAGCAGAGAAATCTTTACTAATTAATTAATAATATGTTTACTAATTGGAAATCTACTTCCTCGGAAAAGAATCTTGACTCTTGAACAACATTTGTGTTCACTGCAGATAAATGCTGGAGAGTTCATTTTGCCGTTCCCTATAAGTGGGAGGTGGAGGTGGATGAGGGTTGGGTTGACCTACCTGACAATGAAGACATAGAAAGAGAGTACAGTGATCCATCAAAGATCCACAGGTATGTAAACCATAAAGATGCCATTAATAATAATTATTAAATAACTAATTTAATAAGCAATTAATTGAATAGAGTAAATACACCTGTTCGTGGAAGGTTCTTATACAACCAAGACAAAATCATACACTGCAAAAAAGCGATATCTTTGCAAGTGAAAATAGCTCAATTCTCGTCAAATAATTTACAATTTCTTAATAGGATTACAACAAACCAAATACAAGATTATTACGCCTATTTTGAGACAAACTCTACTAATTTAAGTTTAAATTTCTTGTCCTATTGGAAAATAAATTTGCTAGGTTAAAGATTTCTTTTTGAAGAAATGCTTAAAAACATAGTAAAATGTGTTAATAATCTTATATTTGCTTTGTTTTAATCTTAAAAAATTATACACAGTACTGTGAAAAAGGTCTTAAAGTCCTCATTTTATCAAATGAAATGGAATTAAATAATGTAGATTTAATTAAAGAGATTTTAACAAATATTTACTGCGACAGGCTGCGAAGTGCCTAAAGATACAATTTTAAAAAATTGCTGGTTTATGTAACAACCTCCGCAGCGACCGCATTTCCCCTCTCGTCTGTTCCAACCACTCAGCATTCAACATCACCAGTATACTAATCACCAGCCTGATCATCTGTCATCACCTGCACGTAGTAATGTAGTTCTGTGGAATGTTCGAAGTACTGTATGTGTGTATTTGTTGTGTACAGCAGATATTCAATCTATGAATTAATTGGTTAAATTGACTATATCATTCCAGTGACGTTAAGGATGTTTACAATATTTATGTTTTACTTTACAAATAAAATGTCGGTTGAGGTGATGGAATCTTGACTCCTCCTCCTTTGTGTGTGAATTCAGTGTGGGCAATGAGCCTGTGTGTTTTGACACAATGATGGTGGGAGTTCACAGAGTGCGGCGTCTCTCTACAATCTCATCTGTGCTTGAACCCACCTTCAGCCACACTACGAAGTGGATCTGGTACTGGAAGAACGAGTATAAGAAATGGATCCATTACGGATCAGTCGTAAGTCATAAGCTTCCTCCTTTGTTGTTGGATTCGAGCGTAAAGCACTCTGAAGCGTTCTGATTTGATATGAACATTTTTACAATTTCCAGAAGGAGATGCATAGACTGTCCTCTATCACCAGTGAGGAGCTGGAGAAGAAATACCTCCAGTTCTTAGACAGCAACACGCATGATGTGGTTAAATTTTCAGCTGGGAAACAGTTTTATGAGCTGAATTTCAAAGGTATGGCCATGCAAGTACATTTCATTACAATAAAAGATCGTAAAGGCACACTATATATACTGTGTATGTGGATATACTGTATAATATCCTGTGTATGTTGTGTTGTAAAGATATGAAGCAGCGGAATGAAATAACCAGCTCGGAGAGGGAAGTTAGGCGCCGACCGTTCTTCGTTTCTCTCTTCGATGTTCGGACTACTAGGACCAGGTGACAGACTGGACGAAAAATGATTCCCATATATTAAAGTTATTGTTTAATTAAGAAAATCAAAACTATGATTTCCTCTCCCTCTCTTCCTTTAAGCAGAAGAGGACCATACTCCAGCTCTCGTGCAGGTGTCCCAGGCTTTTGGGATAAAACTGCACTCCCTGAATCTGGATTTCAGGTGCAGAGGCATATCCAGTTGATGCTGCTAAAGTATACTTTCATACAACTGTATGTTATCTATTTGTTCCTCTGATTTGATTTCAGCGAGTCTTGCTCGATGCGTCTCACAAGGACTACGTCAGAGTACAGGAACATTTCAACAAGACCATGAAGGACTTTAACATCCTGAGTATCGAACGAGTTCAGAACAAGGAATTATGGGAGGATTTTCAGACGTGAGTAAACCTTAGTTGATTTACAGATTATTAGTTATTTAATAGTTTTTTTTTTTTGTTCAGTTAGGCGAACAATTATTTTTGAACTTACAAATACAAAATATTTCAGCCTGTAAATATCTTTATTATATGTATTACTGTACAGTATGTTTGCATCAAGTAGGCGGCACGGTGACACAGTGGTTAGTCGTCTTGCACCTCCGGCGTCTGTGTACATGTTATTGTATGTTATTCCCATTCTTGGTGAAACTCCAGTTTCTTCCCACAGTTCAGAGACATGCAGATTAGGCTAACTGGCATCCCTAAATTGTCTGTAGTGTGTGGCGAGTATCCATCGCCTTATGCACCGGATGGACCAAAATATCTTTAAAATACAAAACATTATGCTCAATATTGTGTATGTTCTCTTTGTGCCACCCAGGCACCTCAGGCTGTGGCTCTATATGACCTCTGGTGGTCACCTGGCAACAGGACGTTAGTGGTAGATCTCTAGGTTATGACGTGGGGTCTTCATGGATCAGACTTGTTGTCTGGCGTATCCCATGGATGCTCAATCGGGTTAAAATTTGGGGAGTGTGGAGGCCGGCTCAACAACCTTGAACACATTGCCTGTTAATCCCCATGCATAGCAGGCTGTGATGCACTGGGTGTTCTGGTGCCTTTCTGTTATAGCCGGCATAAAAATCTTTTCAGCAATTTGTGCTACATTAGCATTCCTGCATTTTAGAACAAGTAATTTAAAAATAGTGCAATTGGCACAACCTGCATTTGATTGATGACATCTTTAATAGAACACTATAACTATTACGATAACATTTAATAAATGATTATCAATAATAGAAAAGAGCAAAAAGTATTCCATACAGACAGAAATTGAAAAACCAATCTTGCCCTGCATTGAGATCTCGCTTGAAGCCTAATACCTTGTGCCCTTGTTCGGGTAAATAAGTAGTTGAATTGTTAACATTACAGTATGTTACATCAGCGTGGTACTGTAACTTTTGTTGCATTAAGAAAACAATGTATCACTTTTCAATGAAAGTTACAAATCTCAAGCTGCTTTACGACATTGCATGCCTTGATATAGTGGTGGACAAGTAATTCATACACTGGGTAAGAGCAAAGTCACAAAGGTTTTATTTAAACGTCTGCAGAAGGACCAGTCTCATACAGCAAATAGTTGCAGTATGGAGAAAGGTAATGTCTTTCTCTCAGCTGACCCATTTTATACACAAGCATCTCTGCTAACATAATCAACGCCCCGTAGATGAAGTTCCTACAACTCTTTTTCTGACGCGGACCAGTTGTGCATACCTTAGCATCTATTCAGGGACAACTACAATCAGGTTGTTTCTGTTCTCTTCTCGGTCTTGTGTTTCTAAGCTTCGGCAAACAAGTTTAAAGCTCCTATAGTCTACGTGGCACAATTACAAATTAATACATAAATAAAATGTGATTTTTCCATTACAATATAGATTAATTTAAAGGCCAAATATACCAGACAGCTACCCTCGATTACGTTGATTATTTTTCTGACTTTACTATGTAGCTTTATTTTATTTGCAGGAAAAGAGAGCGAATGAAAAAAGCAAACAGTGAAAAGAAATACCGGGAAGCAGAGCGATTGTTATTCCACGGGACCAACACGAGGAACGTTGACGCTATCTGTCTCCAGAACTTTGATATGAGGGTATCTGGGGCCAATGCAACGGTGTACGGGCAAGGTTAGAAATCTTTTTGCTTGGCTTTTCCACCAGACTGTGTGTTGCTGCATATTGAGTCCGGTTCCTCTCAAGGTTTCTTACTGTCGCCATCTCGGGGGAGTTTTTCCTTGCCGCTGTCGCCGTCACCCTTGGCTTGCTCATCAGGGACAATCTCATTATTTAGACACATTTTTCTCATACATACACACTTCCATAAATTCTCTTTTCATTTTTGCGAAGCTGCTTTGAGATAACCATTATTAAAAGTGCTAGAGAATTAAAATTGAATTGAATCGTATGACGACAAATCTATGATATGAGTGTTAGACATTATGCTGGATTTCCACACTTATGAAATATTTTTAGGCTCCAATGCACACCACTAGTCTAGTTCTCAAATGGCTTTTATACCTACAGTACTGTGATGAAAAAGTCTTGAGACACCCCTCATTTATTCATATTCATTTTCTTTCAAAGAGCCAGACTTTCATGGTTTTAGACTGAAGAGTAATGGAGTGGTGGCTCAGACAGCTAAAGCTGTAGGTAGTTGATTTGGGGATCTGAGGATCCTAGTTCGAGCCCTGCTGTCAGTAGGTTACCACACCCCAGACTACCCAGCCAGTGGATGCAGTGCCGATCGCAAGCCTACATAAAATAGGAGCGCTGCATAAGGAGCGGCCTCCAGTGTAAAACCCATGCCAAGTTTTGTGCGGATCGGATAGCGACCCCATGTGGGAAGCAGTTCTCCAGGGAATGTCTTTGACTCTCATTTTTGCCAGGTATTTGTCTCTCATTTCCAGTCCAGTCCCTGTACATGACCTATTTTTTTTATTTGTTAAGCCAGACAGTAACATGTAAATCATTAAAGCATAAATAATAATTTAACGTAAGACATGACCCAGTGAGAAACAGATGCAAATGATGACAGATGATCAGGCTGGTAAATAGTATACTGGTGATGCTGAATGCTGAGTGGTTGGAACAGACGAGAGGGGAAATGAGGTCGCTGCTGAGATTGTTACATAAACAACCAGTTTTTAAATTGTATCTTTAGGCACTTTGCAGCCTGTCGCAGTAAAACATTTGTTCATGTCTCTTTCATTTCATTTACTATGAAGAAATGAGGGGTCGCTCAAGACTTTTCGCACAGTTCTGTAGTGTATATCAAAAACACGCTTATTGTGTACATTTGGGCGTAGTCTGTAGTCTTTGGGACGTATATGGAAGACGAAAGAGACCCAAACATATTCGATGTACTACAAGTTCGAAGTTGTGCAGACATTTAAAAAGCTGAGTGCTATCCAGAAACCTGGTCAGTGTGAACGTTATAGGAACCAAAATTATAATGTTCTAAGAATATGCAGTACTGCTAAGCTAAAATTGTTAATGGTTATGCTCCACTATGTCTGTTTTTTAATAATACAATAATATATTACTTATTTGATCTGTTACAGGAAGTTACTTCGCCCGGGATGCAAAGTATTCCCACGATTACACAGATCACTATAGTGAAAGATGCATGTTCGCGTGCAGAGTGTTGGTCGGACAGTACACTAAAGGAGCGTCTCATTACCGCAGACCTCCAGCTAAAGACGCGGCAGGAAATCTTTACGACAGTTGTGTAAATGACCTACGCGAGCCCACTATCTATGTAGTGTTTGAACGCTCCCAGGTTTACCCAGAATTCCTGATTAAATATGAGAAGTCCATGGGAAGCACAGGAGAGACATTAGCCGCCAGGAGCAGTCATACAACAAGAAAGACTCTTGGTGCTGATTCGGATGTCTTAGAATCTCTAGATAGCGATGACACTTCAGACTTTGAAACAAAAAGTGTAGGCTTTGCTGCTCCCAAAAGCGAGCTATCTGTTTGTTCAAAGCCGACTCAGGGTTTAACGTCACTCAGCAGGTTGCTAAGAGATTCAGATAATTCCTTGCATGCAACTGGTACAATTCCAGTTTTCTCTGATTTAGAGAATGCTGCTAAACCTAGCCCCGACTGTAGCAGTGTTCAGTCTGGGATTGCCGAAAACCGACAAGAGACTTTGACGACTTGTACCTCCGTCCTAGCTACTGAAAGAACGTCTCAGGAACAACAGCAAGATTCAACATTGGCCAAGACAATCGCTGACCCTTTGGACCCATTCTCATATTCTTCAGTCAAGGCCAAAAGTGTTGACGCTTCCTCTACCAACTTTTTCTCGAAGATAGAGAGCGAAACTTCATCCAAAACCAATTGCTCTTCAGTTCTTAAGCAGCCTCCCACTGATGGTTCTTTGTCAGGTTCTTTTAGTGCAACATGCTCATCTGAAAATGCCAGTCAATGGTTGGACGACTTTGATGATGTCCTGGCAAGTGTGATTAGCACAAGTTCACCTCACAAGGCCAACGATAGCACTTCCAGTTCAACCAGTGCAGGAGAGAACCTTATATCTTCTCTGAGCTATACCGGGTTGCCGAGAAAGTCAGCTCAGGATGTACTTGCTTCTATAAAAAATCCAGTTTCCTCCTATTCTGATCATCAGCTGCTGATCTCAGATACGCCTAGCTTAACAGATAGAAGAGATACAGATACGTCTAGACCAAAAACAGAATCAACATCAACATATTCGCGTAGACCGGATCCAGATTTGTTCACCACACAACGATCTCAAAGCTCACAGCAACATTCACAAAAACCTGTATCTCCCAGACAAGTGGGAACCAACTTTTCAGATCCACTTTCAGCTTTATCCAAGGCTACACCCAGGGCTAGAAATGTCAACTCGGATGCTTTTCCTTCCAGCAGTTATTCAGTAAAAGAAAGCAGTATCTCAGTCATGTACACATCCACTTCCTCTTCAGCTAATGAACGGCCTCACGCTTATGGCTCCTCGTCAAGTTTTTATGAAAAGCCGCCTTCTCCGCTCTCCAGTACACAAACTTCTCAGAACCGCGCAAGCCCTCAACAGCAGAAGAACGTCTTAGAAGCTCGAAACAAACAGGAAGAAAAAAAATGTCACATACAGTAATTTAATTTAATTGCGTGCTTTCAAAGTGTGATTGAGGCTTTTATGTGTTAAGCTGTATTTACTGTGTTACCAAATGAATGGTTCAAATGTAATATTTGATTGAAGCTTTAATTGTACAAAAACACTCATTTCAGACTGCAATGTTTCTTAATCTACTAAAATGTCTGCTCCATGTGTCAGAAATGCAGTATTTAAAGGCACGAATAAGATCTTATTAATTTATTTGCAAATTAAATAAAATCATCTGGACAAATTATTGACAATATTGTTTTTGTCTCGGAGTAGCAGCCACAGTATGAAATTTGTTTGATTCTTATGTCCTTTTTTCCTACATGCAGTAGTATTTTAGACCTTTTAGTCCATTAACCAGGCTCTGTTTTGTTCCTTGTTTTAATTGGTATTTCTCCACATACAGATTGCAAAAGGTCTTCTTGGGCAAATATGGGTACAATCTAACGCAATTCTCCCAGGATTTGTACACCATTATTTTTCCTGAACCTTTTCACCGTATAATACATAATAAATACAGTATGAGGCTTACAGACAGATACAGTACATAATAAATACCTTTTAGGCTCTACAACAGAAAATCTAATCCCAACGAAACTACAGTCATCCATAACCCAGATCCAATGGAGGGAAAGATTGGGCCGTTCTCTCAGGGGGGACTGGATGGTACTTTATAGTCTCTCTCTCACATCTCACCTTATTTACATTACACCAGCAAGACTCATCAATACATTCAGCAGTTTTTAGTACAGGTTTGGACCAACTGCAGGAAACATGTAAACCCATTAACCATCGATCAGCCAAAGGTGAAATCTCAAAGTCAGAGAATAAGCAAAGGTTAACCAAGTAAATACTCTGAGTAATCACAGAGCCTGAATTGATTACCAAAGCCAGGCTGGAACTTCAGTAGCTGAAGGGAGCTTGTCTTAAAAAGGACATAATAAACAGTACAGTAGTATCTATTTTTAGCTAAAATACTGTATTTAGCCAACACAAATGCATAAAGCGTGAATGCTTACTGAAGTGTACTGTTGAAATATTATGAAATTAAAATATTCTATCCTATCTCATGTGTACAGTATGTTATACAGTAAGACACTAATACTTTCGCTGTAAAATGCATTATGGGTAGTCAGTGTAAGCATCGTTTTGAAGTTTTGAGGGAATAAAGATCTCAATCAACTATATAGCACTGAAGCATAACACTGCGATGCAAAACATTATGCGTAGTGGTTTGTACTCTGAGCACTGCCACAGGGGCAGCCATGGCCCCTTAGAGCATGACTCTACAAGAGCTTTGGGAGTGTGCTGTGGTGCTTGGCACTGGGATATTCGCACAGATCCTT
The DNA here is from genome assembly GCA_030347435.1 of Clarias fuscus. NCBI lineage: Eukaryota > Metazoa > Chordata > Actinopteri > Siluriformes > Clariidae > Clarias > Clarias fuscus. Next base: position 8,396,093 of record CM059224.1, on the reverse strand, counting down.
TGGGTGCTGTGCATTGCAGGGTGGAATATGTTATGTTATATGATCATAATTTCTTGATCTGGTAAGAACTCTTGGACTAACTGTAGCTTGGAGCCTATCCCAGGGCACAAGGCGGGGTACACCCTGGACAGGGTGCCAATCCATCACAGGGCACACATACACACACTATGGCCAATTTGGAAATGCCAATTAACCTAACCTACATGTCTTTGGACTGTGGGAGGAAACCGGAGTACCCGGGGGGAACCCACCAAGCACGGGGTGAACATGCAAACTACATGCACACAGAGACGGGAATCGAACTCGGACCCTGGCGGTGCAAGGCGACACCACTACACCACCGTGCCGCCTCTCAAGACGTTAATAATAATAATAATTATTATTATTATATAATAAACTGTGTATAAAATGAATCAGTACTGGTCCATGTTTTATAAATGAAATATTACGAAATTAAAATATCCTATCAAAAAGTACCACAGAAAATGATTCCTTTTGTAAAATAGTAGAAATAAATCATGGGGTGTGTATAGAGTGATTAAAAACAACACATGGTATGATACGGTTTGTTTTCAAGGCGCGTGCCTTCCGTTCCATTCCCAGGCTCACTCAGGTCCACCCTCAGTGGACCGCGCGCAACCTCTCGCGTGCGTGCGAGGCTAAATCGGAATGCGCGCTCCCTCCCTGCGCCGTTTCCCCAGGGGGAGGGGCTAAGAAAAACGCATCTTGTTTGTGGGGGAACCACGGGCTAGCGATGCTAACGGGTGTCCTGCAAAACGATTAAAACTAAGCGATATAAAAAGCGTTTGTGAGTATTCTAAGACACTATCAGCCTTGTGTTTACCCTTCGTGAAAAGTAAAAAGGAAAACGATAAGATATGACTGGAAATTAAAATGTAACTGACATAGAAGTCGGTTTATATTTTATTATCATGTCATTGTTATTTTAAAGCATCCTGTTAAAAAGAGCGGCTTTAGTCGAGATGTTCGTTGTGTCAAGCAGGCAGACCGAGTGACCCTTCGCATGTTGTTTCTAATATTCAATAAAGTTGAAGAGAAGTTAAAGTTGAAGATAAAATAAGTGAATTCTACTTCCTCTATTACTTGTTGATCTGATATGAATACAATCTCCTCTTGGATCTGAAATTAACCTGATAAATCTCCCAAGCTCTCACCAGGAGCATCCCACAAGAGCTACAGTTTTGGAGTTGCTCGGACCCAGAGCTCTAGCCATCACAATTTGGCCCTTTTCACAATAGCCACATTTTCACTATCTTGTTACAATGGCGGCTGGAATATGAATGGGATATATATTAGGCAGGAAGTGAAACTTGAAGGGCCAGATTGTGTGATGGCCAGAGGACCGGGTCAGAGCAACTCCAAAACTGCAGCTCTCGTGCACTGTAAACCCTAATGCTCAAAGTAATTGAACATATTGAGTACTTAAATAATTACAATTAGTTCAAATTAACAGAGCTTGATGAGTATTTAGGACTTTTCGGTATTTATGAGTTTGTAGAAAAGACACTTTTCAAGTTAGCTGAACAAATTCGGTATTTTAAGTGTAAGTTCTTAAGTAACAGTAACTGTCACCTTAAAGTTCCACCAACTTAAAATCTTTTTCAGACTAGTGATTTTGTGTCTGATGTCATCGGGGTAATAGTTTAGTTTGGTTTAGTTTATTTATTTATATACAGTAGCGCATTTAAAAAAAACAACCATGGTTGACCAAGGTGCTTCACAATGCCAGAAAAGATCACACACAATCAATACATTATCTAAATAAATAAATAAATAAATAAATAAATAAATGTCTCAAAATCTCTACTCAGTGAAGAATAAAAGCTAAAGAATATAAGTGTGTCTTAAGTAATGACTTAAAAATCTCACCACTCTGAGCAGACCTTATATGAGCAGGTAAATCATTCCACAACTTCGGTCCCACCACTGAAGAAGCTTCATTCTTCAAACCTCAGTGCTTTAACGGGGGTGCGGATATGTAAAATCTCTAATAAATATACAGGCACCAACCCATTTAAAATCTTAAAAACAAATAATAAAATCTTAAACTCAATCCTGAATAGGGCACTGGTGGCTCAGTGGTAGATGTTTCACCTGCCATGCGAAAGGCCCAGGTTTGATTCCCAACTGGATGAGGTGTCTGTCCCAAGCCTAGATAAAATGGGAGGGGTTGTCAGCAGCTGAAAGACCAACAATAATTTATTTGATTTGCAACAACTAAAAAAAAAAGATAATCGCTATTAAATAGTATGAGTTAGGCTACTCAATAATGCAAGTAAAGAACGATTAATATGAATGAGTACAACAAACGCAGAAACTGATAGTTCTGTTTACTTAAAGTTGGAAACATCATTACTTTAAAAAAAATGTAACTGATTACCTCAATTTTTTTTGTGTTTTTCATACTAAAAGAGATCCAAGGACGGAAAACCGGTGAACTGGCGAAAGGGTCATGGTGGCTAAGGCTCACTGATGAACATGGGGAGTAAAGGCTGGCCCGTGTAGTCCGAGCCAATAGAAGTGCTAGTGTAGATCAAATTGAGGAAAACGTTAATACTGGTTGTGATAGAAAAGTTTGAGAACACAGTGCATTACTGCTATGGTGGCAAAGGGGGGGCCTACTCAGTATTACTCAGTATTAGGCAGGTGGTCATCATGTTATTGGTGATCAGTCCAGACTTTTTTCCCCTGGATGGATAACGGTTCAATTTCCACTCTTTACCAGAACATGTTAAAATGGTTTATGTTCTTTGTATTAACAGATGTACATGACATCAAAGGTTTTTACCAAACATACAAAAAAAATCTTGTCTTTTGCTCATAATAAATAGAGACCTTTGGGTCAGGGTTAGTTCAGTGGTTAAAGTATTAGACTGGGAAGATACCAGATTTAAACCACCAAGTTGCCCCTGTTGAACGCTTGAGCAAAGCCCTTAACCCTCAACTGCTAAGGGAGTCTGCCAAATACCTAAAGTAAATGCTTTGACAGATGTTTGATAGTGTCTCTCCTGGCGTTACGTAAGCTTATCGAAGCACAGGAGACAGACCAAGCGACTCATTTATTCATCAACGAAACTCTCAAACTTTACCTGTGGATTGTATTGTTATGTAGAAAGAAGCGATATCTGATGAAAGACTAGTTTGTTGTTACAAGTGAATTGAATTCTGAAGACTTCTAAAGAATATTTATTCTGTTTTGTTCTTTTTATTTGTTCTTTGTATTTGTATTTATTTTATGTTTTTAGTTCTCACATTATCCTGATGGTGAACCTTTCAAGAAAATCTTCATGCTTACAGTACCAGGTGGAGCTATAAGCAAGGTCCCAAAGTAAATGTGATGGGTAAATATTGAAAAAAAAAAAACTTGGCTGTGTCACGGGATAGTGAACGTCAACACCCACTTCAGTTTAGTAGTCTGAAGTCCACCAAGAATCACGGAGAGGCAGCAGGAAGTTCAGCAGTCATGGAGCAGGCGTTCGTTAGTCAGGATTTGTGTATCCATGATGGACAAACAGAGCTTGAGGATGTGTGTCATGAGGTAACTCAACTGGATTTAAACGAGACAGAAAGTGGGATGGATAGCTGTGTGGTGATCGAGGAGGAAACTGAAATGCAGCTTATTCAAACCGAACTGAGATTATGTCGGATTCAGCATTGTGAAGGCTGCGACAACCTGCACCTGTGCAAACTGTACCTGTTTGGAGAGTGCCCTTCTGACAACCAAAGGTAACGTCATGTATTTCTTGTATACGGTGTGTTAATAATAATAATACTACTAATAATAATGCTGCATAGTGGTGTAGTGCTTAGCACTGTCACCCTGCACCTCCATGGTCCGGGATCGATTTACACCTCGGGTCTGTGTGCATGGAGTTTGCATGTTCTCCCCGTGTTTGGTGGGTTTCCTCCCACGGTTCCAAAACATGCAGATTAGGCTAATTGGCATTCGAAAATTGCCAGTAGTATGTATATAAGTGTGTGTCTACTGTATGTGTGTGCCCTGCGATGGATTGGCACACCGTCCAGGGTGTAGGCCGCCTCAGATAGCCTGGGATAGGCTCCAGGCCCCTCGTGACCACATACAGTGAGTGAATGATGATGATAATAATGATCTTGTTGTCCTTGATATTCTGCTGTCTAGTTTGTTTTATTGTATCTCTGTAGAATGGTAAATGGAGAACATTTCCTATTTCCTACTGTAATTTACCATAACTTGTCACACCTAAGCCTTATTCCCAAAGGAAATAGTTAATACTTAAATCTACTTGATAATTCCTAAGGACTTGTTTGCTTTCACCTGAAACACACACACATTAAATAATTACTGTATGTTTCAAATCGATATTTTCCCGAACAGAGAGAAGTGCCTGTTCAGCCATGACCTCTATTCAGAGCACAACATCGGCGTGCTGTGCCAACACAAGCTACTGGAACTGGACTGCAATGAGCTGTGCATTACACTTCTGCAAAATGACACCACCTTATTGCCTTCAGTAAGCCTCAAAAACAGCATGCGAAAATCAATAGCATTCAGTCATCCAAAGCTCTCTTTACTCTGGCATTAAAGGATATAGGATTAACGAATTTATTTAAAATATGTATGAGCTTTGGATTTGGATTCAGAGTTCTAGACCCTTTGATGAATAATGTATTCCAGTTTTATCCTACAGGTATCTATCAATTTGGTATATTATATGATTGGACTACATACATACAGTACTGATCAGCCATAACGTTATGACCACCCGCCTAATATTGAGTACTGTAGGTCCCCTCATTGCTTCCACTCGAGTTCTGTAACCTTTGTATTGAAGATTGTGATGGCTAGAAGACAGGGTCAGAGCAACTCCAAAACTGCAGCTCATGTGAGATGTTCCCAGGCTGCAGAGGTCAGGACGTACCAAAAGTTGTTCCAAGAAAGGAAAACTGGTGACAGGCTCGTGGACGGCCAGGGCCCACAGATGCACATGGGGAGTGAAGGCTGGCCAGTGTAGCCCGATTCAAAAGAAGCACTAGTGTAGAACAAATTGCTGTAAAATTTAATGCTGGTTGTGATAGAAAGGTATCAGAACACACAGTGCATAACTGTTCCTGTATGGTGGCAAAAGGGGTGACCTACTCAATATTAGGCGGGTCGTCATAATGTTATGACTGATCGACGGATATACTTCATGTTCTAATCATATCATACAGTACTGTATATGAAATTGATGGATACCAAATATAGTGATAAATAAATACGATACTGGTTAATGAGTGACTGGTTAACCGGTAATGAGACCGGATGAAATTCAGTAGTCAGTCTTTAACTAAATTAATAACCAGGGGTACAGATGTTCCTATTATAGAGGCTGTATATTTACTGTACTCATATAAACATACAGTAGGTGACATGCTTTAATATAACATGATTTCACATAGGTGTGTTTGGCGTATAATGAGGGCAGCGGTGAGTTTGGGAACTGTCTCGAGGCTGAGTCCTGTAAAGATCTCCATGTCTGTGAGAGCTACATCAGAGGACTGTGTGACGGCAGCACCGGATGCAGCAGATGCCATGATATATACGAACCTCATCCACTTAAAACACTGCAGGACAACGGAGTGCCCAGTCAGCTGATGAGCATTTTACTGCCAATCTATAAGAGCATGCTTGCCATGGCAGATGCAGACAAGTCCACGCTTATCAGCAGTGCAACAGCACCAGGTGCTTTTTATACGCTGGTATTTCTTTTCCAGATGCTCTGACATACTTGTAATTATCGTTCTATAAAATTCTCAGTAGAATTTACGTTTTTGTTTTGTTTTTTAAATGAGAGAGAAATGCAGAAGAAAAGCTGTAATCTTTTTTTCCTGTATCTATCAGATTAGAACTGTTTGTATGAATAGACATCATTAGAAAAGACAAACTTCAAGCGTATACTGTAGCTTCACTAATTATCAGTAATGACTAGACATTTAAGGCTGCAGTTACTGTAGGTTTCTTTAGACTTGATACGAGTTTATTGGTGAATATGGCCTTCAAATACAAAACATTTATTATACAAGGAGTGTTCAAGTCAAACCTGGACCTGTGATAAAATTCCTTGTGAAATCCAATGAAATTTACAGAAGACTTCAAGCACAGTATGTTGGTGAGACTCTTGAATGGTGCAAATGTTTTAAAGAAGACCGTATGACCATGTTCCGTTACATGAACATTCAGTGATCCTTCTTCAGTGAAAATCGTCTTAACCTTGAGCAAGAGCCGCATTTGACTGTAGGAACCGTACACAATTTACATTTACATTTAGGTATTTGGCAGACGCTCTTATCCAGAGCGACTTACAAAAAAGTGCTTTAAAGTTTACATCACTCAATCATTCACGAACACCACTTGCACGTTACAGGACCTCGACTGGGAGTTACTGCCACACGCCCCATACAGTTCGGACTTCCTGAAGCCATTTCCCCATGTTTGGGGCATTAAGGAGTTCCTGGGAGGCCAGCGTTTCAGACGTGAAACAGGCAGTTTCGGTATCCATGATATTATCCACACAATAGTGAAACACTTGGATAAGTACATTATTCTTTTTGAACGAGTCTTTAACTTGACTCAGAGGAACAAGCAGTCTCAGAGAGTGATTCGTTCATTCTCTACTGGGCGCGCATGCGCAAATCATCACAAAACCTCCGTAGGTCATGTACAGGAAACAGAATTGAACGGTTCTCAGCGAGTCTTCTAGTTCGAGTCGTTCTTTTGTCACGTGACTCCCGTAGACGCTATGAAGTGCAATAGATTCAAAAGAACGAACGACTTAGACTAGAAGATATGATGGTGAGCTGCTCATTCTGTTTATAATAATATGTCCTTAGCTGCATTTTTTTCATTTGCCGGAACTAAAGCGAAAATTTATATATGTATGTCTGTTTATTGAAAATGTAACATTTTATTTTATTTCTCATCAAAAGAACAAAATGGACTAAATGACTCAAAAAAAGATTTGTTCATTTTGTTGAACGAGATTCAAAGAAGCGAGTCACTAAAATGATTCAAACTTCCTATCACTAAAGTGCATTAGTGTAGCAGGGGATTATTTAAAGAAATAAAGGGAGTATTTACTCTGTTATTCTGCACAATCAAAAGTCCCACTTGAACATCATCACTTGAATGTATATATTTAAAATAATGCATTCTACTGTATACAGTATATGTAGAATTTTAACAATCCTGTTGTTTGTTTTTACAGAGGAAAGGTTGATATGTCTTTTCCACTTTGAGAAATCCTGCACTTTGGGGGGTGAGCTTGCATTTAAAAAGAAATCCTTAAGCTATACAATTCATACTGAGGATATCATACTGTACATGCATGTCTGAACGCACAATGTGTGTTTTCTTTACACAGATTCGTGTGAAAGTGAGCATTTCTACTTGCCATATAAATGGGAGCAGAGGCATGGGGACAGCTGGAACGTTCTACCCGATAATGAGGAAATAGAAAGAGCTTTCTGTGATCCAACAAAGACACACAGGTATATATTAAACTAGCGTTAGTATGTGTTGACGGGAAAGGTTAAAGCTGAAAATAGTCTGATCAGCTTTAGTGTAATCAGTGATGATATTATTTCAGGTTGAACCCCACATACACCGAAGATGAACCCCTTAACTGTAATTTCATTTAAAAAAATTGGTGTGACATTATATGGTACTGGTTTCTACTTACCGTCAGTCAAATATCTATGTACTACAAATGTTTTATTAAAAAATGACACGCAGATTCAGGTTTCAGGTCCTCCAATGTATGAAACGTTAAGATGTCATTGAAAGAGCGAGTACTCACCAATGTACAGATAAAACATTTTATTTATTCATATAGAGCTCTAAAATGTTGTACTACACGTACAGTACACCTAATCTTCCACCTAATAGAGCAAATTGCATCTGGAAGAGAAAGTATTTATTTCTGTTTACTGTAGTCACTACAGTAGAACTATAAAATCTGTCATTCATTTACAAATACAACCAGGAGCCAGTGTATGAATGCATGGAGCAGGGGACAGAAATCTACTACTGATCTAATAAACAGCATACAGACATTCATGTGGATTTTTTTTTTTTTTTTTTGTCTTTAATTGTATGTACTGTACAATAGCTTGAAAACATTGGAACATGCAACACATCACACTACACATGATTACTGTAAAGTAAGTGCAAATTCACAACACCGAGTTGAATACAGGACAAAAAATAGATGTAAAATGTGTAGCAGTGGTTAAGGCATTGGACTGGTGATCAGAAGGTCACAGGTTCAAACCCCACCAAGTTGGCTCTGTTGGGCCCTTGAGCAAGACCTTCAACTGCAAAGATGTACAGTATAATGAAATAAAAATGTAAGTTGATCTGGACAAGGGCATTTGCCAAATGCTGTAAATGTCTGAAAAAGAAAGTTAATTGAGATTTTTTTTTTCCCCCCCAAATTTCTTTCCCCCCTGTGCTTTTCAGTGACAGCAGCGTACCGGTACAGTTTGACACAATGACTCGGGGTTCTGTTGAAGTCCGCCGTCTCTCCACTATTTCATCAATTCTAGATCCCAGTTTCAACCTCGCTACAAAATGGATCTGGTACTTTGAGGATGAACATGGGGACTGGATCCAGTACGGCTCATCAGTAAGTGGCACCGTAGACCATTTCGAAAGTAATAACACAAATGTCTAGAAATCAATTTGATTGACAGGAGGTGTGACATTTTGTTTAGTCTCAGGTAGATGATCTGACAAGGAGGTAGCGGGAGTCGTTATTTACTGTTTATAAAGTTGAGTAAAAAACACTTTATGCGATTTAAGAATACGGTTCAATTAAAAATTAATGAAATACTGTCATAAAATGCATAGGGATTAAATAGAAAACAGTAATTAGAGAAGAGGAAAGCAGTTTATTAATATTTCATCAGTTGAAATTAATAACAGTTCATTCTCCATTGATGCTGTCTTTAACTAATTGGTAAGTCAAATTAATGTTTGATATTGATGGGAAAGTGAGGTGCTGTTTTTTGCTCTTTGCTTTTAGCAAGGGGAAAACAATATATCTTTCATCGCTGGTGAGTTCCTGGAATGGAAGTACCAAGAAAACAGTCGAGCTATCATCAGATTCACTACAGCCGGACACTCGTATGAGGTCAATATGCAAGGTAGGGATGTTGTATTTACACTGCGTTATGCTGCTTTAAGGACTGTAGGACAAACGCCTAGGATTAGAAATAGTTTTTCTTTATGGTTGCCTTTTTATTTATTGCCTAAGGGCAGCATGGTGGCTTAGTGGTTAGCACTGTTGCCTTGTACCTCCAGGGGTGAGGGTTTGATTCCCGCCTCTGGTTTGTGTGTGCATGGAGTTTGCATGTTCTCTCATGTGCTTGGTGTGTTTCCTCTGGGTACTTCGATTTCCTCCCACAGTCCAAAGACATGCAGATTAGGCTAACTGGCATTCCTAAACTATTCTTTGTGTGTGTGTGTGTGCCCTACAATGGATTGGCACTCTGTCCAGCGTGTACCCTGCCTTGTGCCCTGGGATAGACTCCAGACACCGGCAATCATGTACACAGGATAAAAACTGCACACACCTCAAACAAACTAAGGGAACAGTCCCGGTTTGACTTGAACACCGTCATATGTGTATTTATGGTTCAAGTCAATATTCTTTATATTTGTTTATTGATTAATTGTATCGCTGCCACATGATTGGCTGATGAGATACCTGCATGAAACTGCAGGTGTACCTAATAAAGTGGACAGCAAGGAAATGCAGAATAGTGCTTGGAAGACTATCATAATTTTTTTTCCCCACATGGCAGACATGATGCAGTACAAGAAACAAAATGGCACTGAAATGCGAGTAAGGAGGAGACCCACGTTTCTCTCAGCAGAAGATGTCCAAAACGCCATAACAGGGTAATTTTTTATATCTTTGATATATTTGCTAATTCTGAAAGTAACTGCTAATAAAAAAGTCAGAATGAAAAATGAACCCTATTCTTTTAACACAGGGAAACGGAATCAGAGGACCGTTCGCAAAATCCCCAAGCTTTGCCTTATGACTCGGATGAAGCCGATGTGTCTGTAACTGGATTTGAGGTAAAATACCTTCTTATTGCCTTTACTCTGGTTCTGTGGTAATCAAACTTTAATTGTGTGACTGTCTCATTACAATGAACCACTGCTAGCATTCACAGGCAAAAAAAAAAAGAAGAAGTATTTTTGGAAACGGCACCGGTGAGAAACACACCATTTGTGCAACAGCTTCCTGTTCACCCAATTGCATATAAATACGTGGTGTAATACTGTAACACACGGTGTAGCCAGGTGTGGGTGAGTGAATCCTGCTCCATCTGTCCTGTTGTAACAAGCAGAACTACAAACACCCATGCCAACACCAATGATTTAGCATTGAGGTCCATCTGTGCTGTGGCGCCGTTATAACAGCCCCACGTGATGAATTGCACAGGGGAGGACAACCACCTCGGAAGCTTCCATTCAAGACAGAAAGAGCCGTCCAATCTTGTTCCGCCCTGATGATTGATCTGTACTTGTAGTTGCCATCAACAATCTTATCATCCTCAACAGCAGCCAGTGTTTGAACTAGCAATGAGGCAGACTCTGATCATTATTTGAGTTTCTATTACTGGAAGGCATCTGTTTCATATGATGGCAAAGATGCTGGCGTGCACCAAACAATGCAGGCAAGGTGCCATAGTGTTCACTTTTTTTTAATATTTTCTATAAATAAATACCTTATACTTTAAAGATCCCTCCCCCCTCATCGTCTGTACCACTTTATCGTCTATAACTGGTCACGGGGGGCCTGAAGCCTATCCCAGGAGACGAGGCGGGGTACACCCTGGATAGCCATCGCACGGCACATACACTCAATCACATACTACGGGCAATTTGGGAACGCCATTTAGTCTAATCTGCATGTCTTTGGACTGTGGGAGGAAAACGGATTACCCAGAGGAAACACTCCAAGCATGGGGAGAACATGCAAACTCCATGCACACAGACTCGAGGCGGGAAACGAACCCAGACCCTGGAGGTGCAAGGCCACACCCACTACACCCCCGTACTTAAAAAATAAAATGTAATAATTTTAATATGTAACAACGCACAGACAGTCCACAACATGTGTGATCCAAAATGTACTGCATATAAATCAATTAATTAATGTCAATTAATCGCTCAATAATGTGATGAAGCGTCTACAATAAATGGGGTGAATCACGTAACTCTAAATACTACTGTGTTATGCACTAGATTCTAGACTTTTCAGGCTCAACTGTAATTTCTCTTTCTTTGTAAGCATTTAAAATTATTTTATGTTAAGATTTAGCCAAAGGCTTGGAAGGAACTATATACTATGAGAGACGTTCACGTCAAACCGGGACTTTTGATTGCGCAGAATATTCTGTAGTTTTGAGAATAAAAACTCACTTTATTTCTCAATATAATCCCCTGCTACACTAAAGCACTTATCCCAGTGTTTCACTAGTGCTTGGATACCATCAAGGTAGGAAGTTTTCTCAGTACGCCGGACCCGTGATTAGACTTCCTGCTTCATGTTTGAAACGCGTTTAATGGCCCAAACATGTGGAAATTGGCTTGGAGCGAGGTAAGGACTGGACGAGGAACGTGGCAATAACTCCCAGTCGAGTTCCTGTAATGTGTTACTGGTGTTGGTGAATGTGCAGTTACAGTTACAGTTTCCACACACTGGAAGCTGGTAAGAAGAGAAGTTGTCCTTCGATTTTCAAGGATCAGGCTTTCTACTCGCTGAATGTTCAGGGGAATAACGGCTCCTTGGCTGGGATCATCAATCACGAATCTATTGCCTGTTTTATAACGTTTTCACCATCCATATGGCATGTACATAAAGCTAAGTCATCAAGTAAATGTCAATCAGATTAATGCCATCAATTACAGGAAATGTTAGCCAAAGTCCCGGTTTGACTCATATACTGTATAGTAGATACAATGAAGATATAATCGTCTATATTTACTGAAGAGGATTAGAAATGTGTATTACTCTGAAATGTCATTACTTTCCAGAGGGTTCCCCTGGACAGTGATACGGATCAATATAAGAAGACTGTTGCGCGCTTTTACCGGACAATGGGAGATTTTAATGTGAAGAGCATTGAGAAGGTGCAGAATAAGGACTTGTGGGAAGTTTTCAAAAGGTATTTATTTTATCCTCTAAGTCACAGGCTATTTTTGTTTTGTTTAGCAAGGCAAAATAGTCGAATGAATGTATTGAATTGAATGAATACAATTTTATCCATGAGCCTATATGTGATTTATGTCCAACAGGCATGTCAATGTCATAAAACAGAAAAATTTGGGCAAGGAGAATGTCAAACTCCTGTTTCATGGTACTGAGCCCAAGCAGATTGATGCCATCTTCCAGCAGAACACAGACTGGAGATTTTGTCAAGGACAAGAAAAAGCATATGGGAAAGGTGAGTTTGTTTTGTTTTGTTTTGTTTAATTTGGAGAAACAAGTATAACCTAACATGTCCACTTGTACAGTATAATGTGTATACGTTGTTGCTACAGGTATTTATTTTACCAAGGATGCCAAATCCTCCCACAGCTACACTGACAAGTCTGGGACTCAGTGCATGTTCCTTTGCCAGGTATTCACAGGAGAATATACCACCGGGCATCCCAGCTATATCCACCCTCCTCTGAAACATGGGGAAAACGGCATCTTCTATGACAGCTGTGTAAATGATATCGGCAACCCGTCCATATTTGTTGTGTTTGAGAAACATCAGGTGTATCCCATGTACCTAATTCAGTATGAAAAACGAGCAGGGAGCAGTCCTCTACCTGTCTCCCAGAATCCGTTCTCTTTAAGCACTCAGGCTAGTTTCAGTGATCCAAACGTATTCAGTCAACATTCTGCTCGATCTTTCTTTCCAGTTTTGACATACACAACTCCAAACTTGTTGAGTGCTCCAAAATTCCATTTTACTCCCATGGTGCGTCCCCCCTTCTTTGCTCATTTAAAGGAAATAAATTTCCAAAGGAGTGCAGCCCGGTTCCCATTTCCTCACTATTATAGGCCTTCTCAAGTCAGAGCGTATACATTTAGCAATGCTACAAGGTCACAAAAACAACATGGTTCACATGGAGGGTTTGGGTCAATGCGTTCACCAAGAAATGATTTAGCTCAAGCTAGAGCCTTAGCATCATTTAGAAAGGACTATGTAAAACATCTGGATTCAAAATCAGTGAGGTCAGATAGCGCATCACACCGAATCCCTTTCCCTACAACAATAAAGCACACACCCAGACCAGCTGGTGGATTCAGTCCAATGAAGTCGTCAGCAAGTGTATCATCTGATACCAAATCCTCAAAGGCAGTAAGAGGTCAAAATGCCAGACACCAGCACTCAAATTCAGCCGAATCAAATAGTGGATTAAATCCAGAGACTGCTTGTGCCTGCACATCAACTCATGCTGATGCTTCAAAGTCAGTTAGAAATATGAATGCAAGAGCAAAAAGAATTTCTAGTTTCAGTTCAAGACCTAGGACTATTTCTGATGCAGAAAGCACCAACCCTGTAGGAAAGAACTCCAGAAGCTCTGAAACACAAAGAACTACATCTGCAGGAGGCGGCGCCAAGAGCTCTGCTTCACGAATCAGTACAGCTGCAGGAGGCGGCACCAAGAGCTCCGCTTTACAAACCAGTACACCTGCAGGAGGCGGCGCCAAGAGCTCTGCTTCACGAACCGGTACATCTGCAGGAGGCGGCGCCAAGAGCTCTGCTTCACGAACCGGTACACCTGCAGGAGGCGGCGCCAAGAGCTTCACTTCACGAACCGGTACACCTGCAGGAGGCGGCGCCAAGAGCTCTGCTTCACGGACCGGTACACCTGCAGGAGGCGGCGCCAAGAGCTCCGCTTCACGAACCGGTACACCTGCAGGAGGCGGCGCCAAGAGCTCCGCTTCACGGACCGGTACACCTGCAGGAGGCGGCGCCAAGAGCTCTGCTTCACGGACCGGTACACCTGCAGGAGGCGGCGCCAAGAGCTCAGCTTCACAAACCAGTACACCTGCTGGTAACAATGCCAAGAGCTCCAAAGGAAGGCGTTAGTTCTTGATGGTGTAGAAGCCTTCAGTTATTCTAAAATTTAATGGTATTTCAGGGGAGTCTTTTCATACCAATAAAATTAAATGTCAATAAAATCGAACCATCAAGTCAAACTGGGACTTGAAATTTCTAATGAATGAAAAACCGATTAACATTTACACAAGACTTTGCACGCAATAAAACATTTGGATGGTTCCCGTTCCCATGAACATTCAGCAAGTGTAACGCCTAATCCTTGAAAATCGACGGATGACTTGTCTTCACTTTGCGGAAGAGACGCATCTGTCTGTGGGAAATGTACACACAATCATTCACCAACACCAATTGCACATTACAGGAACTCGGGTGGAAGTTATTGCCACATCCCCCCGTACAGCCCTGACCTTGCTCCAAGCCATTTCCACACATTTGGGCAATTAAAGGGGTTCCTGAGAGGCCAGCATTTTGGATGTGAAGCAGGCAGTCCAATCATGGTTGTTTTTACTCTCATAGCTGTGGTCTGTTATTCTGAACAGTCAAAGGTTCTAGTTGAACACCCCTCTGAGATTCCCCAAATGCCAATCATGGAAAATTGGACCAGGAAATAAATAACATATTTATTGTAGTGTTATTACAATACGATTAGATTTGGCTGAAGATCTAGTTGTTCAGTACTCAAGCTCTGTCCAAATCTCAACAAAGTCAATTGGCTACTGGTTCTTTGATCAAGCCCTTAAACTGCTCACATGTTCACATCTGCGAACATGCTCACATCCTCAATCAATTGTAAGTTGCTTTGGATAAAAGTATCTTCCAAATGAGGAAAGATAACCACATTATCACAAATTCAGATGTGTGCAATATGCTCCTGGAAAAAAACACATCAGAGGTAGATTTTAAAAGATAAATAGCTATGGGCAATGGAAATAGTCCAACACAAGACTTGAAAACCTGATCATAAAATTGCCTTGTTATAATTTATACCCAGCTGTGCAACATACCTCTTCAGACTAGGGGTTATTAATAATGCAGTAAGTTGTGTTTCCACTACAGACAAAGGGTGGGTCCCTCTATTATCTGGTTCAAGGCAGCCATCTGCATTGTTCATTTGACAGTGCTGTTCAACAGTGTTACTTTTAGCAATGATCCAGTTGTATGAAAATCACTCATATACTCTCTGTTTGATCTTTTTAGCAGTGAGTTCTACTATTGTTTTTTATTGATTTCACTAAGCGCTTAAACAATCTCCCTTCACGCTCATTAAGGATGTTTTTCTCAACCGCATTTTTTCCTTAAAGATGATGCTTCTCCACAAACCTTCCAGGTTTTATTAATATGCTTTAAAGTTCTTAACTGGTTTATTGGTTTCAGGAATCTCCTTAGTTGTTCTCTTTGCTTGATGCAGGTCAATAAATTGACCCCTCTTTTCCATGAGCACAGGACAGGTCTTTTGAGATGGCTGTTTAAGAAATGAGAAGCTACTCACTGTATTAGTCAGGGTTAAGTAACTTGTTGCAGCTGAACCATATTAATCCATGCAGTAATTATCCAATAGAAGGATCTTAACTGCTTGAAATTTGTTTTGGCCAGGTAGTATTTAGGTTTTTGACTTTTTTTTTTTAGACATTTAGGCAGTCAGTAACTTTCAGATAATTGGAGTTAATTCATACTAAATGAATGAAGTCACAAATAAAAATATATAACCTGAAGCTAATACTAACGTCAACATTTCATACAAAGCTTTTTTTTTTTAAACATAATGCATGTACTTTAGCTGAACTCATTGTTTTCTGTGCATTATATTGACATGTGCAGTTTTTAAATGGATATGTAATTTGTGTAATGTTCTCAAAACGCTTACTGCAGATCATTTTATGTTGTTTTTTTATTAAACACCTTAAGACTTCTTTAATATGGTTTCTGTTTGATCTAAATTTTTATTGTCTGAGTTTATGAGAACAATAACTTTGTGTCTTCACATGCTCTGTGTTCATTTCATCAGTGTGTGTGTGTGTGTGCGTGTGTGTTTCTACAAATTGATTGACAAGGGATTGTGAGAGCAGGGAAAAAACACTAACATGCATGCAGGGTTGGGATACAGTGTGTTAAGATGTTTTACTGTACATAACATGCTGTAGGTTTTATGTTCAATGGTCTTACTAACACAAACTTTACATCTGGGACCAGCACTAAGGGTGGACTCTAACTTCAGCAACTAAGTGTGTTGAACCCTAGGCTTCTCCATGCCAGAAGAAAAGCCTACCACTGAGCCACCGTGACAGTCTCAGTACAAAAACACAATCAAGAACACCAAACAGCTGGCAGTTGGTGCCTTAAAATACCGTGGAACCTTAGCAAAAAAAATTGTTCCGGAGGTGAAAATTCATTTTGCAATGGAGCCTATCGAAGGAGACTTAGCGCATGAGGCGGGGTATACCCTGGAAGTGGTGCCACAGGGCACACACATACACTCATGCTCATTTACACTCCAATAACCAAATCTGCATGTCTGTGGAAAACCGTAGTGCCCAGAGGAAACCCACTAAGCAAGGGGAGAACATGCAACCTCCACGTACTGTACACAGAACCCGGACCGATGGAGGTGTGAGGCAACCGTGCTAACCCAATAAACCACTGTCCCGCCCCCGAAAGACATGCAGATTAGACTTCCCAAATGTCCTTAGTGTGTGAATGTTACTACCATAGTTGGACAGACCAACTATGGATGGATAGACCATTCCTACCCATATCTCGTGCACACTACGCTTATGAAAAATGAATACACCACCACCACCACCCCCCCCTCCCCCCTCTCCTTCTCCTCCATGTCACGTGACAAGGCTTTTTTCGCTCCACTCCCGGTGCCATAAAGCGCTCTGGAGCACAAGCGGAGTGGATGCGACACAAGGCGCTCACGTTCCCGGCATGCACTGGGGGGCTGGATACTGAGGAAGCTGTGGCACGGGGAAATCGTGTAGCGCGAGCACAGGGAATCTCCTCATTCTGGTTATCATCATCATCAAAGAATATTTCAAATTGTATTATCAAACAAATAATAATAATTTTAAAAAACCGGACCGGACACAGTCAGGTAAGTAAAAAAAAAAAAAAAAAAAAGCAACAAAAACCTGTAATGCTTTTGAATGCACTATATTGAATGCGGATCTGCAGTGCGCGCGCTGTGGACTTACTCAGGGAAATTAGCGGAGGGAAAGCGGAGACATAAACCGCTCCCAGCGCGGACATGACACGGCTGTGCATTGTGCATGTAATGTAATGCAATGCATTTATTATTATTATTATTATTATTATTTATTTTTTTTTTTTATGCATGTCGAGCTTCATTGATTCCGGATTCATCAGTGCAGGGATTTCCCCGCCCTCTCCGCCGGCTTCTCAGCGGGTTCCGTCTTCAGCTTTGCGATGCCGGCAAATACGAGTGTCAAAATACTCATCGTTTATTGTCTGTGTGTGTGTGTGTGTGTGTGTGTGTTGATTAGGAGTGCGCTTGTTGAGCATTCGGTTTTCGCACGCGCGCAGGCACGCTTATGATGCTCTCCTCTCTTCTTCATACAGTGTGCGCGCGCGCGCTAGGCCGAGACACCAGCATCCAGCATCCCATCCATCGCACTGACAATCCACCTGCATCCCAACCGCATTTCTGTCTTTCTTCCTTTCTAATTACCTTGCGATTGATTGATTGATGCATTGATGCATTGATTTCTCCACTGGCACCTGAATGAGCCAAAAGGATAAGCATCCTGCATCTGGTGTGTGTGTGTGTATAGGTGTAGATGTTAGAGAAAGTACAGTTGTAGTACTGAAGCAGACTATAGCACATGAACCGACTGAGCCACTGGAATTATCCTGATGTTAAAGTGAGTACTACCATACACGTGTTACTGCTCATTCATTGATTCTTCCATCCTGAGCAACTGGTCATGGATGCGGAACGCTGGGCCTGAGGCGGGAATCCACCCCAGACTATGTCATACCCACACATTCGAGTGTAATTAACCATAGACAGTACTGTAATTAATAGGGACTGGGAATCACCCGATACAATGTCATCACGATACCTACGTGCCGATTCTTTCTGTATCGATCAGTTTGATTCTGACCACCTTTTTTATGAGTAGCGGCCCCCGAGTGGCGCGTCAGTAAAGCGCTCGCCGTGTCATCCAGAGATCTCAAGTCGAATTCCCGGGTGATACCGTGTCCTCCTGCAGCCAGCGGGGCCTAGAGAGAGCTGATTGGCCGCGCTCTCTCAGAGGGGAGGGATGGGAGGCAGTTAGAGCTCTCGCATCGATCATGGGCGTCTGTGAGCTCACACAAGCAGAAGGAACGGATAGCGCCGTCGTCCAAGTGTGTTACACGGCTCCAAACCGTGCGAGTAGGAGCGTTAATGTGGGAGTGTCCTAGTGACGGGTGGGAATCCATTAATGGATTGATTAAATTAGGGAAAAAAATCTGGGGGGAAAGAGATATGTATATATAAATATATACATTATATATATATATATATATATATATAAATATATATTTTTACATTCATAATAAAGATGAAACGGTTGATCAGCCAGTGACCAGAATGGGCTGGTTTTCATTTGGACTGGTCGCGACTGGTGATGAGCCAATCAGCCTCAGATAGAACCAATCCTAGCGCAGACGCAACAGAAACGCATTTTAATGGCATTACATTATCATGCGTGTTAAAAGTCTTCGATCTGCAAACTAGGTGACCCACTCTTTACACCTCAAAACACCGCAAGCACAATTTGTCTAAAACCACGTTAGAAGTCGCACATGCTAGCCTCAGCGTGGCGCCCTATCATCCGGAGATCGCGAGTTCGATTCCCGGGTGGTGCTGCAACCTCTCGCAGCCGGAGGTCTAGAGAGAGCTGATTGGCCGAGCTCTCTCAGAGGGGAGGGATGAGAGGTACTTAGTGCTCCCACATTAATCACGGCTCTACAGCCAGTCAGGGGCGTCTGTGAGCTCGCGCAAGCGGAAGGAGCGGATAGCGCTGTCCTCCGACAGGACAGGAGTGGATAGCCTGCTTGGAGTGATTTTATGGTCCTGAATTGACACACAAAAGAATCATCGTTTATCACTGAATCGATTTTTCTTTAGTAATTGACATGTTTTTGGGAGGGGAATGGAAAGCAGAGAACTCAGAGGAAACCCGCTCAATAACAGGATGAAAATGTGACACAGATCGAGCGGTATACAGTTTTTTTGTTTCAAAACGTTCAGTCGTTTTCATCATAATTTATCATTTTCCTTGTCATAATCCTACCCGAACTATGGCTGCAGATTTGGATGCACACACTTGTGTAGAATGTGCAGCATTACAGTTCCCCTTCACTGGAGCCAAATCTGTTCCAGCATGACAGTGCACAACGTCCTGCACAAAGACAAGCTCCACGGTTTGCCACAGATGGAGCGGAAGAACTCGGGTGTCTTCCCCAGAGCTCTGACCTCAACCCCAATGAACACCTTTAGAAAGAACCGAAACGCCGGCTGTCTAGAAGAACGAGCACAAGTCAGGTGTTCACATAGATTTCCATATACTTGCATAAGGAACAAAGCTCTCAATTTATTTTTTTTTTTTTTGAAACGATGAAATAAAAATAGCAGATATATACTGTACATGTTCACTCACTGGCCACTTTATTAGGTACACCTTGCTGGTACTGTTTTGGTCGTACCTGCTTTTGCATTCAGAACAGCTTTAATTCTTTAATTTGATTCAACAAAGTGCAGGAAACATTCCTGATAGATTTCGGTCCATATTGACATGATAGCATCACGCAGTTTCTGCAGATTTGCCGGCTGGGCATCCATGATGAGATCCGGTGATCGTAAAGGCCATCTTGAGCCTCGCCATGTTCAAGAAACCAGTTTGAGATGATTTTACAGTAGCTTTGAGACATGGCGCATTACAGGAATGAAATCGGGATCAATACTCAATAAAGTTGGTACTAAGGATCCCAAAGTGTGCCAGGAAAAAAAATGCCACACATCATTACTCCACCACCACCAAGCTGAACCATCGATAAATGACAGGAAGACCTGATATTATTTCTTTCTTTTTTTTTGACACCATGACTCCCCGTGTGACACCAACAATCATGGCACGTAAATCAACTTCCTTCCCCATGTTGATGTTTGAACTTCAGCAGAATGCTTAAATGCGTTGAGTCGCTGCCATGTGATGAGATATTTGTGTTAACAAGCAGTTGCACAGGTGTACCTAATAAAGTGGCCAGCGAATGTCCGCATTTGCCTTTTCAGTCAATATGCTTTTTAGAATGCAACTCTTCATTTTTAGCACTGCACTGGCTGTGATCATGTGTGTGTGTGTGTGTTTTACTACAGTATGATGCTTAGTAGTGTATGGTTTAGCTTTACTTGCACAAATTTACATTGATTAAAAAAGTTCCTTCATCGTACAGTACATTACATTTTGTGCCGCTCATGTCCTATGGGGGACACTTTCAGATTTTCAGGCATCAGATCAGAATCTGAACATAACGGTTAATTCAAACCTGTTAAAGCATTTGACGATTTCGTCTGCATTTGTTGCCTTTGATTGTTGTTCTGTAGGATTTATACATGCACATTGTCTCATCAGTGCAGTTTCCCTTAATTAGATTTGCACATTATGGGAATATATTTAGACATTATTGACTATGACTCATATTCATTATGCTTTTTTTCTTTTCTTTTTTTTATGGAAATGCCATATTTATAATGTGGTGCAGTGTGAGCATTGCGGCTTCACAGCTCCAGGGTCTCTGGATCTATCTTGAGCTGGTATCAGCGTGAGTGGGGCGGTTCAGATATTCAGCATGTATCTGTTTTTCATTTCCATTTACAAAAACATCCTACAGTAGTAGGTGGACTGACTGCTCTAAACTGCCCCTGGTTGTGAAGGAGTACACGAGCGTGTCTGTGTGTGTGTGTGTGTGTGTGTGTGTGTGTGTGTGTGTGTGTGTGTGTGTGTGTGTGTGTGTGTGTGTGCGCGTGTGTTTATGTGACTGTGTATCGTCCTGGGTGTGTTCCAACGATGAGGCAGTTAATTATAAGGTGAATGA
Organism: Clarias fuscus; assembly: GCA_030347435.1. Classification (NCBI taxonomy): domain Eukaryota; kingdom Metazoa; phylum Chordata; class Actinopteri; order Siluriformes; family Clariidae; genus Clarias; species Clarias fuscus. Next base: position 8,374,871 of record CM059224.1, on the reverse strand, counting down.
ACAGATTTACCTCCTCGTAAGCTAATTAAAACTAAAGTTTAATTTTTTTTTACATTTAATGTTTTAATCGATGGAACATGAAAACCTGAGACAAACACATCCGTGCAATGCTTATTTCTGCCGTGTTGAATCGCGATGCCACCGTATTAAAAGGAATGTGTGTGTGTGTGTGTGTGTGTGTGTGTGTGTGTGTGTGTGTGTGTGTGTGTGTGCGTGTGTGTGTGTGTGAGATTTGAGTTCTGTGTACGAGTAAAAAAAAAATTTTCAAAACCTGAGTAAAGTCATTTGGTGTATCGTGCAAAATGTTTTTCAATGCATTTAAATAGACTGCTTGCTTCTTCAACTCCGTTCATGGCAGTGAGCCTAAAATCGTTGCATCTGCTTCTGTTCCTTGAGCTCGAGCATATGTTTTAAAAGCATCCCAATCCCGTTTTTGTTTCTCTGCCCTCTTGCGAGGAGCACAGCCTTTGATTTTCAGTTTTTGTTTTTCTCAAACCATTGCGGCGGCATACTGCCATGTATGTAGCGCTCGCTGCTCCTTCAAGGTTGGTTGTGGAGACGTTCATTTGGTAGAAATTCCAGCTCGAAATTAGTACTTATACATGATCTGGCCAAAAGCACAGTACCTGAGCCATCCCTTATATCTTCAAAATGTTTTATTGAGACAGGCTGCAATGTGCCTAAAGATAGAATTGGTTATTTATGCATGTTAACAATCTCAGCAGCAGCCTCGTTTCCACTCTCATCTGTTCCAACCACTCAGCCTTCAGCATCACCGGTATACTAATCACCGGCCTGATCATTGGTCATCACCTGGAAGTTTTTTTGCTTGAATGATTCATAGGTCACGGTGTGGCTCTTTATGAAACTTCTCAGGAACGTGGACTGGGCTGAAAAAGCATGGAGAACTATTCCTCAACGCTACATTATTTATTTATTTATAAATAATTAATGAATAATCTCCCATCTACCAGGAGATTTTGGAGCACTCCATGCTTCCCTCCGCAAACGAGCTTTATGGGGCATTGCCAAAAAGAAAGATGAGAGACATAAGGCCGAACAATGCAGAAGAGCTGAAGGCCGCTATTAAGGCATCCTGGTCTTCCATAACACCTCAGCAGTGCCACAGGCTGATACAGTAGCTTCCATGACACGCCGCATTGAGGCAGTAATTGCTGCAAAAGAGGCCCAAACCAAGTACTGAGTACATATGCATACTTATACTTTTCAGAGGTCCAATATTGGTCTATGTACAATCCCTGATTTATTGATTGCATGTAATATTCTAATTTTCTGAGATTGTGGATTTGGGGTTTTCATGAGCGGTAAGCCATAATCATCTCAGTTATCAGTTATCAAATCACGGCTTGAACTATGTAATGAGTCTTATCTCATATATTAGTTTCACTTTTGAAGTTGCATAACTGAAATAAATTAGCTTTTGCACGATATTCTAATTTTTCGAGTTTCACCTATATATATCTATGTATATCTATATATATATATATACATATATATATATATATGGAAAACGTGGTTTTCTAGTGGAGCAAGTTTTTAAAGCTGCCGATAAATACGTATAATGCGGATTTGATTCTTGGAATATTTTAAGGAGCTTTTCCAGACACAAGAATTCCACCTCGTGATACTGTGTGAGATTTTTAATAAATAAATGCATGAGTGAGAATAATAGTGAGTTTCCTTAAATGAATATTTTTGACTTTTTTAACTCACTACAGGAAAAGAGAGAAAGAAAGAAAGTTGTTCATAAAGCCCGGAGAACTGTTCCTTAACACTATACTGTGTGTATATACTGTATATATATATATATATATATATATATACATATATATATATATATATACACAGAGTCAGCCAAAATACTATGATGTATATGATGTATATTATAGTCATATAATATTCATAATATTATCATATATATTTGTGCACCAAAACATTTTTTTTAATGCTGGAATAGGTTCCATTCCATTGAAGGAAAGTCCTAATCCCACACAGCATAATCATACAATCTGTGGAAGAACCGTGTAGGTACAGTATCCGGTGTCCTGTGGACTGCGTGTTCCATAACCGCAAAGCCAGACAGCAGCAGCTGAACGGAAGCTCCGACTCAATGCAGGACAGTGACTGATATCAATTCATTTACGTTAGCGACGCATTGTTCGCAAACAAAACATATTTACTCTGAGTCTGGCAGGACACACAGTGTACAGAGCGTCATACAGTATGTGTGGGGGAGTTGTAGCGCTGCCTGTTTACAGGCTTCCAGCAACACGATGCTTTCATGCATCACACTTCATGTTATTGTTACTTAGGTCCGTTTAATCGGTTCAGCACTAATTCTTTATATTATGCATGTGTGGGGTGAGAAAAAAACCAAAAAAAAAAACAGAGGATTTCAGAAGAGTTATATTAGTGTACTGAAGGAACAGTGTGATCATTGTGAAGACTGGATAAGAATTGTTCTTGGCATACTGTAAGTGATGCTATAATATTATGACCACCCACCTAATATTAAATACCCTGTTTTTTTCCATAACACTTTTATAGACCCAGCATTAACCTTGTCCTCAATCTGATCTACACTACACTAGCACTTCTATTGGCTCGGACTACACGGGCCAGTCTTCACTCCCTGTGTGTGCATCATTAAACCCTGGCCTCCCATGATCCTGTCGCCAGTTCACTGGTTGTCCTTTCTTGGATCACTTTTGGTTTATCCTGACCACTGCAGACCAGGAACATCCCACAAGAGCTGCAGTTTTGTCTAGACGACTGGATCACTGTAGTGATCCAGTCGTCTAGACATTACAATTTGGCCTTTCTCAGAGTAGCTGAAATTACAGTATCTTATTATAACTGTAGCTGGAAGTGGGTGGGATGTATTAGGCAACGGGTACCTTTTTTTCGTTTTTTTTTTATACCCCCCCGAGGTTGATGTGTTTGAAGCATAAAAAATGGACAAGCGTAAGCATTTGAGTGACTTTGAAAAGGGCCAGATTGTGATGGCTTCAAATCTGCAGCTCATGTGGGATGTTCCTGGTCTGCAGAGGTCAGGACATACTGTACCAAAAGTACTCCAAGGAAATGTGAGGGAACTGACGACAAGGTCATGGGTGAGCAAGGCTCTCTGATGCACATGGGGAGTGAAGGTTGGCCCGTGTAGTCTGATCCAGTAGAAGAGCTAGTGATGATGAAAAGGTCAATGCTGGTCGTGATAGGAAGGTGTCAGAACACGCACTGGTGGTAAAAGGGGGAAACTACTCAATATTGATCGGTGCAAAGCTTAAGCAGTGTTACCTTGCCACTGTTTCGTATAATCTAACGTTGGTATTTTGGTACCCTCCGAGGACATGACTTCCGTGTGATAGCACCGAGATGTGCGACTGTGAGTGAAAGCTAACACTTTCACTTCAGGAAAAATTCGAGTGCTAGAGAGGGGGAGCGCTACAATGCTAGAATGATAGACTTTTTTGACCTTGTTCATGTCACAGCTACTAGTCTTCACTAATAACATGATTTTAAAAGTTTTAATGTCATTTTGCAGAAATGATCTACTGTGGAAAAGTACATCTGAGACATACATGTAGCTCTGCTGTAGCTCAAATGTGTTAGCATTGCTGTGCTGTGCATCCGCTATCAAGCGTCAATTAGCTTCTGCAGGATTGCTGTTATTTTTTAGTTTTGAATGTAACCCCTGCCAATTTTTCTTGAATTTCTCATTCCTAAGTATCATATCGCTGTGCTGTAAGAGTGAGCTAAGGCTGCACACAATAGCTCACTGTCGCCTAGCACCTGTGCATGGAGTTTGCATGTTCTCAAACTGGTGGGTTTCCTCTGGGTACGCCGGTTTCCTTCAACAGTATAAAGACATACAGATTAGGGTAATTGGTATACCGTAGTGTTGTTGACCCGTGGTCCTACTACGGTTGTAAAAATAGGAATAAATACAATGGTCATACAATGAGTTATCAATAAAAAAAAGCCAGATTTAACAATGTCTCCTGATTGTCCTCATCAACTGCACACAAACCTTCACCGTCAACTGAAAAAAAAAATGGTCAATAGTGGTTTCATTGAAATCCCTGAAGTACGTTTCTCATATTGCCCTGGAGATGCAATGTTGCATATGAAAATAATTTCAGTCCTTAGATGATTACATGTCAATCTTTCTGTCATTCTATTTCTTACATACAGAGACGACAACCCTTCTGGACCGTCCAGGAGACTCTGGTTATCACATTAAAAATCCCAGAGATTTTGTTTGATGTCTAAATTATATACGTAGATTGAACAGATTGGACAACCCGGTTCAGGGATTGAGGGAGGGAGGAAAGTTTGCGCATTAGTTCAATTTTAGTTGACATAAGACACACAACTTCCAAAAGTGTTAAGCATGGGGTTTTTGACACAAATACTGTGTTTGTGTGTCAAGTGAATACTCGCTCCCTCAGTCATTTTCACTTGTTCTTGAGACTGTTCCTAATAGGGAGGTGAGGAAAGAAGTGAAAAAATCTGGAGGGAAAAAATACACCACCTGCTGTCATGTGCAGGTTGAAACTTACAGAAGCCTTAAGTTGGATTTCAAGCACATAAAAGAACATCATCACACCTGCATAGAACTTGGCACAGGTTTTATACCAAATGTCCTTCCTGATGCAACCCTCCCAGTTCCCATTCTGTCCCGGCACTAAAGGATGCTCTGTGGCCAGGAAGCGAACCTGGACCTTCCACAATGATGGACAAGAAGCCTCCCACTGGACCACCAAGACCCCATTTTCTGTATAATAATAAGATTCATTTATTTGTCACATGCACCTTACAGCACAGTGAATTGATTTTTTCACATATCCCAGTTAGTTAGGAAGCTGGGGTCAGAGCGCAGGGTCAGCCAGGATACACACCCCTGGAGCAGATAGGGTCAAAGACTTTGCTCAAGGCTTCAAGGATCGCAAATTTGCTGTGCTGGGGCTTGAACCCCTGACCTTCCAATCACTAACCCACAGCTTCAACCATTTCAGCCGCCACTGCTGCTCAAAACCACCTTGATGAGTCAATAAAATATATATATTTTTTAAATCTGCATTTTTTTCTATTCTGTTGGTTGCTCCAGTCTCAAAACAAGCCCAAAAGCAAAACTCTGAATACCTTATACAGTGCTTCCACCATCAGTGACTACCACTGTCAAATGTAATGGAATGACAATTACATGTAATGACTGATGCCACAAATGTCAAATGTAATGTAGTCATAATATCCTGTCCAGTTAAAACATTTTATGCTCTTTATGAAAGAACATTAATCGTTCTGTTATAAAGAGTATAAATGATAGTTTTTATTATAGTTGCTATAAGTTCCTAGAGCACCCGCGAATTGTGAAAAACCTCGAATTTTGGATATGGTCCAAAAAATGCCTATTTTTATAGTTTAAACCCTAAATATGCCTCCAAAACACTTAAATTTCAAACTCTGCTTAATACATTACCCTTTAAAAAAAGAAGGTAAAGGTAAACCCCTATACTGTACAGTACTGTACTGCTAAGGAAATACTAAAATGTAAAATACCGGTGTTTCCATTTTATGTACTGTAATTCATGCAGGCACGTTTTCTTTGGTATGCGCTGGTATACAGTAAGTACTGTAGGGTAAATACAGTAATAATCCACCGTCACAAGCCGCGTTTTTCTCTATGGTTTGTGTTCTCTCTACAGTGCTAAAAAATGTATACAGCATTATATTTTATATGGAAATTTAGCTGAATTTTACTTTTTAATATCTATGTTCCGAAATTACTAAATTATATTGTGCTTAATAGTTTAACATTAAAACTGATGAAAATGTATATACACACGTGGACAGAATTGTTGGTACCCTTCGGTCAATGAAAGAAAAACTCACAATGGTCACATAAATAACTTTAATCTGACAAAAGTAATAATAAAAAAAAATTCTAAATTCTAAAAGTCAATGTCTGACTTTCATTAACCAATGAAAGTCAGACATTGCTTTTCAACCATCTTCAACAGAATTATTTAAAAAAATAAACTCATGGAACAGGCCTGGACAAAAATGATGGTACCCCTAGAAAATACAGAAAATAATGTGACCAAAGGGACATGTTAATTCAAGGTGTGTCCACTAATTAGCATCACAGGTGTCTACAATCTTGTAATCAGTCAGTGGGCCTATACATAGGGCTCCAGGTAGTCACTGTGTTGTTTGGTGACATGGTATGTACCACACTCAACATGGACCAGAGGAAGCGAAGGAAAGAGTTGTCTCAGGAGATTCGAAAGAAAATTATAGACAAGCATGTTAAAGGTAAAGGCTATAAGACCATTTCCAAGCAGCTAGATGTTCCTGTGACTACAGTTGCACATATTATTCAGAAATTTAAGATCCATGGGACTGTAGCCAACCTCCCTGGACGTGGCCGCAGGAGGAAAATTGATGACAAATCAAAGAGACGGATAATCCGAATGGTAACAAAAGAGCCTAGAAAGACTTCTAAAGAGATCCAAGGTGAACTTCATGCTCAAGGAACATCAGTGTCAGATCGCACCATCCGTCGTTGTTTGAGCCAAAGTGGACTACATGGGAGACGACCAAGGAGGACACCATTGTTGAAAACAAATTATAAAAAAGCCAGACTGGAATATGCCAAACTACATGTTGACAAGCCACAAAGCTTCTGGGAGAATGTCCTATGGACAGTTGAGACAAAAATGGAACTTTTTGCCAAGGCACATCAGCTCTATGTTCACAGACGGAAAAATGAAGCATATCAAGAAAAGAACACTGTCCCTACTGTGAAACATGGAGGAGGCTCTGTTATGTTCTGGGGCTGCTTTGCTGCATCTGGCACAGGGTGTCTTGAATCTGTGCAGGGTACAATGAAATCTCAAGACTATCAAGGGATTCTAGAGAGAAATGTGCTGGCCAGGGTCAGAATGCTGGGTCTCAGTCACAGGTCATGGGTCTTGCAACAGGACAATGACCCAAAACACACAGCTAAAAACACCCAAGAATGGCTAAGAGGAAAACATTGGACTATTCTAAAGTGGCCTTCTATGAGCCCTGACCTCAATCCTATTGAGCATCTTTGGAAGGAGCTGAAACATGCTGTCTGGAAAAGGCACCCTTCAAACCGGAAACAACTGGAGCAGCTTGCTCATGAGGAGTGGGCCAAAATACCTGCAGAGAGGAGCAGAAGTCTCATTGACAGTTACAGGAATCGTTTGATTGCAGTGATTGCCTCAAAAGGTTGTGCAACAAACTATTAAGTTAGGGGTACCATCATTTTTGTCCAGGCCTGTTCCATGAGTGTTTGAGTTTTCATTTTTTTTATAGTTCTGTTGAAGCATGGTTGAAAAGCAATGTCTGACTTTCATTGATTAACATTCATAGAATTCTTATTTATTATTACTTTTGTCAGATTAAAGTTATTTCTGTGACCATTGTGAGTTTTTCTTTCATTGACCGAAGGGTAAAATTATAAATACTAAAGAAGTACACTTTGTGGTTAATACAAATATACTTTATTATATAATACAGTACTCACAGTCTTCCATAATACTGTATTGCAAATGTGTTGCCAGTACACTAAAGGTGTATAGGATAATTCGCACACGCTGAATGCATTTTCTCCGATATGCCATGATTTTGATTATAATCAGTTATTATATTTTATTCATGAGTTCAACAGATTTCATTTGAACAAGGTTACACAAAAACAGTACTATAGTTTATTTGTGCCCAGTAAAACGTCAGGTTGTCTCACAAACACACAAACTAAAATTTAAACTGTTGTCTAAACAAAGACAGACATTAGTATTAGAATATACAGGTACAGAATTAGTTCAATGTGTTGAACAGACACTGAAAACAGGCCGAGAGCTACCGAGCGTTATACAGTACATACAGTAGGCAAAGTACATAGGATTTAGCAATAACACATTAGACAATACATTCTATAGTTTTAACTATGTACTTAATTACAAACTAATAAAAAAACATGAAATTGACCTTATGCAGATGAAATAAAATAATAACGATACGAACCAACGCACGCAATGCTGCAGCTTCCAGGCGTGAATTCAAACTAGGAGCCAATCAGAACACAGACAGTCTGCATCTGCCCGCCTCCAGTTTCTGATTGGCTGGTGTTGCCCCTAGTTCAAACACTCAGAGATGATCTTGAACATGCAAAAGTTTGTTTCAGCATGGAAAAAAAGGTTTGAGAGCACGAGAGTAGTGCACTAAATATAAGCATAAATAAGTACATACATTCGAATTTAACTGAAAATATACTGGGACTATGGTACGTTCAAATTTTTATTCTGATGTCTACTTTCTTTACCTTCCTTGAGCATATATTAAAAAAAAATATACCAAAAACAAATTGAAAAACAAAGTTTAAATAAGCGTGCTTTGGAAATTAGACTAACCTTTCAGTTTAAGTATATTTCCCAATAATATATTTTTGAAAAGTGTACTAGAGTATAATACAATTATTTGAAAGGAAGTTTAATTTCAAAATTTGGTAAAAGCATGATGTTAGTATATAGTGTTTGTTTTTTTTCACTGGGATGATCGGGGGCTTTTTACCTGGATGTGAGTTTTGCTAAATTAACAACATAAAAAGGTGCTCCACGTTGTTGTATCCGAAGCTGATTGGCCGATCACCGGTCATGTCTAGTCAAGCTAAAAATCTGCCAATTTCGGTCAATGGCTGACTGAATGGGCGATCTCTATTATAAATGTAGTCTGTGTGCATGGAGTTTGCATGTTCTCCTCGTGCTTGGTGGGTTTCCTCTGGGTCCTCCAGTTTTCTCCCACAGTCCAAAGACATGTAGGTTAGGCTAATTGGCGTTCTCAAATTGCCCCGTTGTGTGTGAATGAGTGTGTGTGCGGCGATGAATTGCCACTCTGTCCAGGGTGTACCCTTGCCTAGTGCCCTAAGGCGCCTGGGATAGGCTCCAGGCCCTCCGCGACCCTGAATACCGGACAAAACGGTATAAAAGATGAGATGACAATGAGATTTTGGAGAGCAGCGCAATAATACAGTTGTGAAAAAAATAGTAAAAATTAGAAAAGAATGCCAACTGGAAACATTGTTACTAGGCATCTCAGTCTTAAGGACCCCACTGGGAATCCAGTATACATGAGACCATATACTGGGCATATATCATTTGAGGAGCGTTGGTATATGCCACCACAGTATTGTTCCTTGCTTTTCCCTTTGAGGCATTTACCGTATATTCATTGCTCTTTTTTTAAAATTCTATTTCTATGCAGATCATAGCATATCCTTAGACTACTGCTCAATAAGCGTGCAATGATTAATCAACCTCATCAACTAAAAATCGATAATCCAATTCGTCGACAACATATTTCATCGTGGATTCGTTGGTGACGTCATCGCGCTTGATTCTCGCTCAAACTGTGAGCGCTCTGACGTGTAGGTGTTAGGAGTGAAGTGAGTAATAGCGTGATGGCAAACACCTTCACGAGCTGTTTGAATTAGCACCACGGATCTGTGAAGGAGCTTCATGCAACCAAAGATCCTGAGCTCAGGTTATGTGTCTGTGTATGTTGGTATCATCCCCATGTGGGTTTCTTCTGGGTTCTCTGGCTGCTTCTCACGTCCTGCAAACATGCTGAGAACGTGAGTATGGTGCGCTCTATCCGGAAAAAGATTCCCAAATCACGCCCAGTGTTGCCGGGATGATCAGGATAAACCCCTGAAACTGGAGGTGAACGAACACCGGAGCCGCTTGCAACCTGTCTGTTTCTCAACCACTGGTGTTTTAGTTCATGCATTAAAACCATGCCCTTATGATTTGTATAGCTGGCACGAGCGCATGCATTTGTGTCACAGAAGTGAGTGAAGACATGTTCGAAATGCAGAAGGGAAATGGAGTAAGGTGGCCGTGTTATATTGGGTTAGCTCGAGCCAGACATTAGCCAGGTATTCAGTCGTGGTCCGGGAATCAGCTCTCTTGCCAAGTCTGTGTAGACCTCTGACAGAGAACTTGGTTAATGCAGGATGACTCCAACTGTTCGCCCTGCGTGCCAGCCCTAGATGAGCACCCGGCCATTTACACTTGGTGAGATCACCCTCCAGCAATTGTAGCTTGGACTTGGCTCTAAGGAAAGTCTTGGAGTTGTTTCCTTCTGGTCTGGCCTGGCTACGGGTGCCAAATCCAAATGGTGGGACTTTCATCTTCAGGATGAAATGATTGCCTTTTTAGCAGCATAGGCTTAAATGCTCAATCTACAGTATATTCTAGCCAGATGAATGATGTAAATAATTTTTATGCCACCATAGGTGTACCTTAAATCGCTTTCTCAAACTGTGCCGTTATTTGTAAACCCAGGCTAATGCAGGACACGGATTAAAGCCTGTATTGATTAGTCTGTTCATAATGATATTTGATGATTGTTCCACATAAAAACCTCCAATGACATCTTTGGTATAAACCTTTTATAAATACTGCAGCGTTGCAGCGTACGCTTCAAATAAATGAGTACCATGCTCTCTCTGGGTAATGCACCTGCAGTGGCTGAGTGTGAGGCAATCCATCTATCCGTGCCTCTTACTCAGCATGTTAATGCCCTTTCTCTGCGCTCACTACTGCTACTGTAGAGCAGGCGAAGCCGCCAAGTAATCCTGTATAAAGCCTGGTTATCTTTAACTCGGGATTCAGTGCTGTTCGGTGGCTGACGGTTGGTATAATAACCCCTTTCACAACTGGCGGCACGCGAGACTGAGATTCTCCTTCTTCGTTCTCGTTCCTAATTGTTGGTATCGCTTTGGCAGCTCGTACTGTGCTTTAGGAGTGCTCATTGTAGCTGTCAGCCATGCTTTGTGCCTCAGAACCAGGCTCATTTTTCTACAGCCCGAGTGGATGCGAAGATAAGAATGAAAATGCTGGAGTGATATGCTTTGAAGTTTTGTAGTATATATTAGAGACGGGGGAAAATTGATTAGGTTACGTACAGTATAATGTTCATGTATCGCTACACTTCCTACAAAATTGTCTTTTTAAAATAAATTTAAAATTTATATACTTGGCCTCCGAGTGGCGCAGTGGTAAAAGCGCTCGCCCTATCAATCGGAGATCGCCAGTTCGATTCCCGGGTGATGCTGTAACCACTTGCAGCCGGAGGTCTAGAGAGAGCTGATTGGCTGAGCTCTCTCAGAGGGGAGGGATGAGAAGTGCTTAGTGCTCCCACATTAATCAGGGCTGTACAGCCAATCAGGGGCGTCTGTGAGCTCACAAAAGTGGAAGGAGCGGATAGCGCTGTCCTCCGAGTGTGTTCGCCGCCCCCAACAGTGATCTTCGAAAAGATGCGGTCGGCTGGCGTCACGTGGTTCGGAGGAAACTGAAACCTCCCGACTGAGTGGTAGTAGTAGCCTTAATGTGGGCGCCCCCTAGTGACGGGGAGGAATTGGACACGACCAAATTAGGGAGAACATCTGGGGGGAAAAAATGTATATATGTTGGCCAAATGTTGCAGTTCCTCTATAATCCTACAGGTGGTGCACTTTAAACTATTTATTTACACAGCACAGCATCCTGTGAAATATTTGCTAAGTTTGTTTAGAATTGAAAAATGTATATAGAATCATGATACTTATCGGATCGCAATGCAAATGGAATCGGTACCAGGGTATCGTGATAATATCGTATCAACTGATCCCTAGTAATTCCTATGCCTGTAGGAATTGGGGTGCTGGTGGCTCAGTGTATTATGGCTCCGAGTTACTGATCGCAAGGTCGGCGGTTCGTGCATCAACTCTGAACTGTTGGGCCGTCGAGCAGGCCCCTTAGCTCCAGCGGTGCCGTATAATGTCTGACCCAGGGTACTAACAAAACTGGGATATGTGAAGAGTAAAGAATATCACTTCATAGAACAAATACTGGCCCAAGACAGTAGATTCCTTCATGTTCTGACATATTTGCCAGTTGCAAAGCTTGCACATTAATATTTTTTTCAAGGTAAAGGATGGTTTCATTGCTCAGTTTGCTAACCATGTTACTAACAGAACTATGGCTCACAACTCAAAAATGATTTGTTAGAGACATCAAATGATGTCATTTTGTTCTGTGGCATACCTTTTGCAGGATAAGTGTCATAACAAGCACTGGATCTCCTCTTTTTATTTAAAACAATTGGTTGTTGTCAACAAAATGTGTTGATGAGGAGAGGGAAAGTGAAAATATGCAGTACCCATATGAATAATGTGTGCTGTGACACATACAGTATGTAGATTGATAATGTACAGCATGATGTATGATGACTTATAGCAGAATTGACAATTTCTTCATTTTGAACATGATATCTGAACAAATAACTGAATTCAAATCTGTAATATCTTCAGTGAACACAACAAATAAGAGAACACTTTTTAAAAAATACATTACTTAAAATTTACATTAGGCTAATTGGTGTTCCCAAGTGTGAATGAGTGTGTGCATGCATGTGTGCTCTGTGCCGGACTGGCACCCTGACCTGCTGGTCCACTTGGGTAAGCAGCATAGAAAAGGCTTGAATGAATGAATGAAAAATATATTTATCATCATCAGACATGGAATGTACAGTAAATTACGGAATAAGCACAAACATAGCTGATATTTGCCGAAGACCAGGGTTCAATATGCAAACCCCATCAACAGGATGAAGTCCAGGGTCCAAGCCCGGATAAAATGGAAGGGTCTTTTTCTATGAGAAATCAATAATATACTTCCTAATAGAAAGGAATTGGACAGAGAGCTCGATTGTAGCACCCGTCCACACTGGTTATGCGTGACCACGAACACAAACGGTTGAATCTATTTTCTATTTTCTTCCAGAGATGAGAGGCGGTGTTGGATGGAGTACTGTAGGAGATGTACTTCATGTTTACACGTTGGACCTGTTTGCAGCACAACAAGTTTTATTTTAGGTTGTCTGTTCATCCATTCATCCCGGATTACCACTAGTGCATTACTGTATCTCATATAATCTTACATCATGTCACAGCATGGTTAAATGTCTGAAATGATTTCATGATGATTGAACCTCAATGAGTGGTTGACTGTTTGAATCAATTACAAATTCAATCCTTTACATTTTTGCTTTGTTACACAAATGAAAGTGAATCAGATTGATCCGAGTCATTGTAACCAGCAGGTGTGTACAGATTGAAGGTCACAGCAATGTCATGAAGAGTTTGTCTACACACGATTTCTTTCCATTTAAATTTTTTAATACTGTATATTTAGGGCATCTAAATTAGTACCAAGAAGAACTAGACATGTTTATTGGCTATTGGATTCAATGGTAGGTTTCTCGCCTGCCATGAGGAGGGCATGGGGTTCAAATGACTGATACCTCAGTCACTGGATGCAGTGACGGTCCCAAGCCCGGATAAAATGAGAAGGTTACCTCAGGAAGTGCATCTGGCGTGAAACCTGTGTTAAGTTGTGTGTCGATCATGGGGTCCAGCGTGGCGACGCCTTGATGGGAGCATCTGAAAGATCAACTATTAGTGATGGGAAGTTTGAATCATTTTACTGACTCGGTTCTTTGAATTTCTTTCATCAAAATAAACTTGAGTCATTTAGTTCATTTCGTTCTTTTGACCAGAAATAAAATAAAATGTTACATTTTCAATAAACAGACCCCCAACGCGTCTACATACACAGATTTTGCACAAACAATGCAGCTCAGGACATACTGTATTATGTATGATAAACAGAATGAGCAGCTCACCTCTCATCTTCTGGTCCAAATCGGTCGATCTTTTGTCACTTGACTCTCATGGACACTAACGTATACAGTGCATTACACAGGAATTGAACGGTTCTTCTCATGAGTCTTCTAGTCCCAGTCGTTCGTTCTTTTGAATCTATTGCACTGCATAGAGTCTATGGGAGTCACGTGACAAGAATGAATGATTCGGACAAAATGACTCAATAAGTAACGACGCATTTCTGTTTCCTGTACAGAACCTACGGAGGTTTTGCGATGATTTGCGCATGTGCGTCCAGTAGAAAATGAACGAATCACTCTCCGAGACGACTCGTTCTTCCGAGTCACGTTCGAAAAGAATGAATCGGTTATGAACGACCCGTCACTATCAATAATAAAAATGACATCAACGGTCTTATGGCTTCAAAGCTCAGGGGTTAGAGTTGGACACTGGTCTTGTGAACCAGGGTTTCGATTTTGCTGGGGGTTTGGAGCAGTGGTGAATCAAACAGTTACGGCTGTGGGTTACTGATTGGAAGGTCGTATCCCATCCCCACCCCACCCTAGGAACTGCTAAGTTGCCACTGTTTATGGGGCAGTGGTGGCTCAGAGGGCTAAGTTACTAATTGGAAGATTCGGTTCGATTCCCAGCTCCGCCAGGTTGCCATTGTTGGGCCCTTGAGCGAAGCCCTTAACCCTATCTGCTCCAGGGGCGCTGATAAGACTTTATGACAAATAAAGGTTTAACTTAAGAGTCTTAATGCGCTGTATGTAGGCTGACCCTGTGTTCTGACCCAAGTTCCGACTATACCATATTATGGATCATATATGAATGTTGTCTTGCCAAAGTCTTGCGCATTTGCCCTAATCAGTAAAATGACACTAGATGAATGTGTATGAGACGCAGCCTAAGCAGAATGTCTCGCTGTGATCAGCTATTACACAAACCAGCACCGCATCAATTAGCACCTTATCTCGTGTCATTCTGTAAAATCTTCCAGTTCCCCACAGCTCTTTCCGCTTCAGCCTTATTCATGCCGCCATAACACTCTATTCACGCCAGGCTTTATCCAGCAAGAACAGAGCCACTTTCCCTCTCTCAGCTCTGTACGCAGAGCTCTCATAAAGCCTGACTGAAAGCAGGAGCTCAAGAACCTCTGTGCCTCCACTGTTGCTCCGTATTCTGTCTAAAAGATCCAAATCTAATGATCCGTGCAGTAATTTTTTTTTTCATCCTAAATGACAGCGTATGCAACTGCTGTCTTTCCAGAAGTGTCTTTTTTTTTGGACGTAAAACGCCTTGAAGTGCAGATTCACAGCTATAGTGTCAGGAGCTTTATATGTCGTCATATTTTAGTTAAGTAGTTATGATTTATTCCTTAATTGTTGTTATTTACTGTAGTTCCGAGTCAGATTTTGTGGGCTTTCAAATATCACATCAGACGCTATATGATGCATATCATCACGCTTCGGTTGTTTGTAAGGGTATTGTGTATTATTACGAGGCGTACGAAAAGTCTGCAGCCAATCAGAGCCAAGTAAACATGGTGAAGGAGTGTGAGTGCCGATTTTAATGCCATAATAAATCAGACATGGTTAACAGTACTGTATGTGTTTGATGTTTCTCTGTGCCGTATGATGTAATCAATACGAACAAAAAAGGTCGGATTTTAATTACACTGCCTTAATGGAGATAGGCTGAGGGAACATAGTCGCAATTCATGGGGCATGGGGAGGTTGTAGCAACTCAATAATGGAAATCCCTGTTAAATATCATAATCATAATGATGACGTATGGGTGGCACCTTGGCTTAGCGGTTAGCACTGTCATCACGCACCTTCAGGGTCCAGGTTCGATTCCCGCCTCTGTGTCTGTGTGCATGGAGTTTGCATGTTCTCCCCGTGCTTGGTGTGTTTCCTGCGGGTTCTCCGGTTTCCTCCCACAGTCCAAAGACAAGCAGATTAGGCTAATTGGCGTTCCCAAATTCCCTGTAGTGTGTGTGTGTGTGTGTGTGTCTGTGCCCTGCTATGTATTGGCACCCTGTCCAGGGTGTACTAAGCCTCGTGCCCTAAGCCTCCTGGGATAGGCTCCAGGCCCCCCACGACTCTGAATACAGGATAAAGCGGTATAGATGATGCTTTCCTGGGAAGGTCTTCATGAGAGCAAGTTTCATCACGGTGCTTGATGGGTTCTGTAAATGCACTTGACAATACGGTTCTTGCTAGAACTGTTCCAGAAGAGCTGACCTTCATGTCTTAAAATAAGAACTGACTGTTGTCATTGTTATTAATTAATGATCTAATTCCATTTCAATTTCCTTTTTACACAGCCCATCCTCTCCTTTGCCGATCAACAGCACCGCCATGAACTACTTGCGCCGGCGTCTGTCCGACAGCAGCTTTGTAGCCAACTTGCCCAATGGCTACATGATGGACTTGCAGCGGCCGGCGGGCTCCAGCGGGTCCAGCAGCTCCACCAGCTCCCCGGCGTCCCCGGCTACGGAGAGGCGTCAGCCGCAGCCCCCGGCACCGGCCCCGGCCCCGGCCCCGTGTCCGCCGCCTCAACCCGCCTCCACCGGCACATTTCTCAGCTCTTTCTCCAGCGTGGTGAAGACGGCTCAGATCGCCAGCGCCGTACAGGCCAAAGCTGCCGCTCATGCAGACAGCAGCGCCGCGGCCGCAGCCGCGGCTCTGGCCAAATCTATCGTCCGCAAGCCTAAAGTGCTGTTAGTCATCGATGACGTGCACACAGATTGGTAAGAGGCAGTTTTGATGCAGTTACAATATGAATCAAATTAAGACAGTATCTCTGGGAAAAGGATTATTTTAGTGCACCGGGATGAAGAAAAAACAAAACAGCATACAGCATAGATGTTCGGTCATTATCTCAAAAAATGGTACTGTTTAGGATTAAAACAATGATGTCATTAAAAACTCTGCTATTATTAAAAAACAACAATAATAATAATAATAATAATAATAATAATACAAAATCTCTATTATTTGGCATGTACATTGTCCTATAGGGAAACAGAACATTTCTCTATATTAATAAATAAAACCGGCGAATGAATGTAACTTTATTCTCAAAGTAATTGTCAGGAAGAAAAGTTTTATTTTAGGCAGCCTCCTAACAGATCATTAGCCTCAGTAGATTTACAACCCGCTGATAATGTTCTGCCTGCTAATGAGCCATGCTGTTTGCAGCAGTTTGGATTTATGCAGGGGTTTACTGTTTTTTTGTTGTTGTTTTTTTCTTCTTCTCCGATCAGCATAACAGCACAAAAATCACATGCTACCGAAAGACAAATCTGACGCTCACTCGTGCTCCATAACGTCCTAACTTTTTAATAATGACACTGCGGAAGTGTTACGTCAAAAAACAACTTATACACAGTCTGGTTCATCTACAGGGTATCCCAAATATCTCCATTTACAGGGAGTAAAAAAAAAGTATATTTATACATTTTTTTTCTTTTTCTTTTTTTTTGTATAAAATGTACATGATTGCCATTTCGTCGTCTCTTCCGCTCATGATAAACCCTTGTCAACACATCTGCTACAGTATGATACATGTAACCGCACTTTGAATGAGTTCCTTTAAAGGGCACCTACAGTATTATGCAGACATAATAGGTTTTCAATCATTTTTAGATATTCAAGTGGGTCTTCAATAGGCACTGTCCTTTTTGGTCTTTTGGACCTCCCATTGTGATCTCATATAAGAAGAGCCCCTCCCCCAGCTTGTTACTCATCTCAAATTCACACAACTCTACACAGTATGATGTGCAGTGAAAAGCATATGCGACTTTTTTTTTATATTAAAAATAAATAAATAAATAAATAAATAGAATAAGAAGGTACTGTAAGAAGAGGCAGATTGCACTAGAAAAGGAATGGAACATATAAAATATACAAATATACAGTTACTATAAAATAGAAGTATATAATATGTATAATGTAAAAAGTATCAATTATATAATATTTATATATGTATACAATAAAAAGGGTATTAGAGGGAAAGATATGGCCTGTAGGTATGACAGAGGCAGTATGAGTGAACCATGGAGTGTGAAATAAGATGATTTGTGACAGCAGCAATGGTATTGTGCATGTTTTAAATAGACAGGGGCTTATTCACCTTAGTTACATTCACAATACCAGTCTGGAGTGACTTAAATCTGTGTGTGTGTGTGTGTGTGTGTGTGTGTGTGTGTGTGTACTGCAGTGGATTTGCACCCCATCCAGGGTGTACCCTGTCGCTCCAAATCCCCTGGGATAATAATAACTCCAGGGGCTGCGTGATCCTGTACAGGATAAGCGGTATAGAGAATAAAAGCATGAGAGAATGAGCATTTGAAGTGGTTAAGTATAGTGTTCATGTTTCTAAACATTTCCTCCAAAATCATTTAAATTTTACTTTTTTTATGGATATCTGTTGCCATTTTACATGGAAAATGCTTCAGTTCCTCTGTCATCCTGCAGGTGGTGCTAAACAACAGTTTACACATCACAGTATGCCATACAATTGGATGCAGCAAATTATTTTGCTAAGTTTGTGTAGAAGTGTAAAAAAAAAATATTTTGAATGGAGATATTTATAAAATCATGATTCATATCCGAATCAGTATTTAGGTATCGTAATACTTTTGGTGTGAAAGATCCCTAGTGATTCCCATCCCAGAAGAATCCATTCTTGCTTTCTATAGAGTAAGATAGCAGTAACCTTTAGAGTGTGTAAAATTAGAGCGGCATTGCTTCTTATCTATTTTCCCTGCTTCATCATTGTTGTTTATGATGTTTCGGTACGACAGAAAGTCTTTTCCTTCCTCAAATGAGATCCGCTCCAGAGAAAAAACCTCATAGGCGAAACAAACATGGTCTTTCCTCAGCCGTCTGTCTGTAAGCCACTGAAAACACTAAACATTTAACTAACTTGTTTCACTTCATAAATTGCTCTAAGCTGTTGTGCCATTAAACCTGTGTGTAAACCCACTGCTATATATACGGAATAATCTCTCTAAGGGGTTGTTTTTCAAGTCACGGCTTTAAGCGATAATTTGCAGAAGGAAAGATTTCAATCTTCAAGCACTGTGGACCGTGCAACAATAACACTGAGGTAATTTTGAGTATGCTGTGGCGTATAGAGCAGTGCAAGTAACTGTGTGGTAGTAAGAGCATGACAGCAGTAGTAGCTGCAATGAGTATCTTTGACAGCAGGGTGGGGCAATAGTCCAACTTGACAAGGCCGGTATTCAAATAGAACTAATCTAGCACTCTGCACCAGATGGAGCCAGATATAAAGAGAAGAAGAAAATCAATCCTGTGAAAGCAATGAAGATTTATCTTCAGTAACACTGCAAAAGCCCATTTGACACGAGTCCTCACACAGAATTTTGCCTCATAACTGTCACTTCCTCAGCCTCAGCCACACCGCTTGAGTTAATAATCGGTCTATGCTAATAGGATGTGCATGCATTTCATTTTATTTTATCATTTTTAATCGCCCTGACATAATCACATTATGCATTATGTTAGTGCTGGCCAAGAATATCTATTTTATGCAGTATACACTGTTTAAAAAAAACAAAAAAACAATTGGCCTGCATCTAGCGAATAAATGAATAAGGAGATTTAAAAACACTTGGTGAAAAAAATTTATAGTGACTAAGGGTTAGTAACTACAGTAAGCCACTGGATCACGGTTTGGAAGATCCCATATGATCAAAACCCACATGACCACCAAGTTACCCTGTTTGGGCCCTTGCGCAAGGCCCTCAACTATTCCGTCATATAATGAGATAAAAATGGAAGTCACTCTGGATAAGGGACCCTGCCAAATGCCATAATGTAAATGATTGGGACGAAAAACCACTTGTAAGTGAGGAGAATCCTTCTGTTTGCTATGGAGCATAAATATTGGAGCTATGGAAAAGGGTCATGTGGTCTAAGGAGTCCAGATTGAGCCTACTCCAGAGGGATGTGTGCGTCAGGGTAAGAAGGGAAGCGCTGATGCGATGTGTCCATCATGCATAGTGTCCACTGTACAAGCCTCTGGAGACAGTGTGATGATCTGGGTTTGCTTCAGTCGGTCAGGTCTAGACTCAGCAACGTTATGAGGCAATAAAATGAAGTGAGCTGACGACCTGAAAGTACTGAATGACCAGGTTATCACATCCATGGGGTTTCTCTTCCCTGATGGCACGGGATATATTCCAGGACTCGGATTGTGAGAGTTGTTCTGGGAGCATGAGGAATCATTTTCAGACATGAACTGGAGACCACATTGGGTACCAAAATCAAAGTAAAATTTGTCACATGAAATCGTAGAGTGTGTTGAGTTATAGATGTAAAGCTGTTGCTGTTCCCAGTACCCTAAATCCATCATGACCCTGACCAGGCCGTAAAAATGAATGTCAATGCATCGCATACTGTACAGTAAGTCCTTATCTGTCCATTGAGCTTCGTATCTGATCGCTTGAAAGACCACAAACACATGAAAATGAAACCTGTTCATATCATATTCGGTATTCGGTTTCAGGCCCACTGCAGTTATCCTTCAGCTTTCAGCAGTGAGATTATAGAACGGCCCTGATATTATAGGACGGACATGCGTCCCCGGGTGTCCTTGCTGCTAATGCTGTTGTGTGGCGCATGTCCTAATTGGTTAGCAAGCAATTTGAAATTGTCACAAAACAATCCCTTCATTTTGCTCTGTTGCTCAGGGGCACAGAACAGCTTTTCTGTTCATGCGTCCAAAAAACACAAACTCTGCTCCAAGGCGACGTCAGCGAGACAATAGAGACTTCTGTACACGTGTCTCTGGCATGCTCAGAGATAGAAAGTCAGCAATGAGTGAATTTCTGACCTCAGCTCCGAGAGATTTAGCCACAGAGACCAATTTGACATTTTGATAACAATGAGGCTCTTTATTTCAGTGTTGCAAATAGCAAAACAGCATCTATTTATTGTAAGGAATGTCTTGAGATGGACAAAATATTGACCTGCAACGAACGAGTAAATAACTTGAAGCTTGTAGTACCTGAAAAGTGTAACAGAAGCCAGACAGTAGTGTATCAGGCTTTTACTTTAAGCAGTAGGATTATTGTATGACTAGTAGTGTGTGTCACGTGTTTTGGAAAGCCAAAAGTATTTGGACACGTGATATGTGGTTCTTCCTCAAATCGTTGCTTCCAAGTAAGATGCACACAATTGTATACGAGGTGGTATCAAAGTTTGGAGACTAGTTTTGTAACACGGCGACAGAGCGCCCAGTCACAGGGAGCACCGACCTTCATAAGTCAGTGTGCCAAAAGACATCGTACTGTGTACATCAGGAGCTGCGCAACAGGTACTATTCTGACCACGTGCTATTGCATCATGGACAGCAAATTAGAACATAGAGCAAACCTGACGTTCTAAGTAAAATGCTACAACATGTCGTTTGAGGTGTTTTGACTGGCATGCGCACTTCAAGAGCTTCCTGTCACAGAGCTACATGATCCCACTCCCGCACCCATCCTACTCGGAAGATTTTGGTCCTGTGGACTTCCCTTTACTCGTAGATGAAGACTCAGCCTAAAGGTTGCCATTTTGACACGGTTTAATGGTGCGTTGACACACAGAAGGTGCTTGACGCGCTTCGAAAACAAGACTTCCAGAACATATTTAGAAGGTGGTAGTCTGTAAACATACATAAATCAATTACGTTTTTGTAAAACGGAGCTAATCTCGAAACTTTTTGATACCCAACACATAGACTGTCTTTGAATGCTGTAGCGTTACCTATACTGTGACCTTCACTGGAACTAAGACACAATGTGTCAAAAAAAAAAAAAAATCTTATATAACAAGATCATAATTAATCCTAATTCAAACAAGACAATTGTGCTAAAGTGAAAAGGAACAGGATAGAAAAAAACGTATAAAGGAATTCATATTTTAAAATGATCCAATGAGGCAGAGTGTAAGTGTTCCTGATTGCCTCAAAAGCAGATGATTATCGTCTCTCACCATCTATTCCTCTCGCTCTCTCACTCTCACTCTCTCTCTCTTCCTCTGTGAGCATTCCAGAAGAGAAGGCTCATGTAGCTTAGAGACCCAGACGGCCCCTGACGGACATGACCCCGTTCTCAGCTCCCGCTCTCTTTGTGGCCCACATTGATGCCACACACATCAGCTTTCACCAGAGCATCTCTGCCATTTCCCTCTCTCGTTCCTTCTATCAGCCTGTCACTTTCTTTTAAACGTCTTAAATCTTGTTTTCTGTCTCGAAAGCACTTTCACATTTTCCGTGTATATTTGTCTGCTAATCAGCCCTGATGATTTCCTTATTGAGAGATCCATCACTCAGACAGTTCGGTGCTAAAGACCCAGGTGAGCTGGAGTTTGCTATTAGCAGATGGCAGATGTTTCTCAGAATGAGTGAATGTCTTTATAAACGCCACTTCAGATAAGCTGTTCATGTTGCGTCTGTTCTGTCTAATTGGGCGATTCATCCACGATTTCTGTAGACACTAGGGAAAGATAATCATACTGGTATCAGGTATCAGTCAGATACTCAGTCAGATGTTCATACAGTTGCCTCAGTACTAGCATGAAATATCAGAAGATGCTATGATGCTACGTGACTGTCACACTAAAGAGCAGAAGACAGAAAAATAAAATGACATTTTTAAGGTTTGCGAGCATGGAGCACCGTTATTTATTAAGTATTTATAGTTCTTAAATACTAGCACTCTCTCTCTCAATAAAATATTCAGTCACACACCCACTCTCACACACACTTACTCATTTACTTATTCATTCTCATTCACTTTCACACACACACTCACTCACTTATTCTCACTCGTTCTCGTTCTCCCTCCCTACCTACTTATTCATATTCAATCTCACTCACTCACTCACTCATTCAGCCTCATTTACTCTCACTGACTCACTGACTCACTCACTCACTCATTCAGCCTCATTTACTCTCACTGACTCACTCACTCACTCATTCACCCTCATTTACTCTCACTCACAAACTCACTCTCTCAGTCACTGACTCACTCACTCACTCATTCACCCTCTTTTACTCTCACTCACCCACCCACTCACTCTCTCAGACACTCACTCACTCACTCACCCCCATTTACTCTCACTCACTCACCCACTCACTCTCTGTCACTGACTCACTCACCCACTCACTGTCTCAGTCACTGACTCATTCACCCTCATTTACTCTCACTCACCCACTCACTCTCTGTCACTGACTCACTCACTCACTCACTCACTCATTCACCCTCATTTACTCTCACTTACCCACTCACTCTCTTAGTCACTGACTCACTCACTCATTTACTCTCACTCAACCACCAACTTACTGACTCACTCACTGACTTACTCTCTCACTCACTCACTCACTCACTCACTCACTCACCCTCATTTACTCTCACTCACCCACTCACTCTCTCAGTCACTGACTCAGTCACTCACTCACTCACTCATTCACCCTCATTTACTCTCACTCACCCACTCACTCTCTGTCACTGACTCACTCACTCACTCATTCATCCTCATTTACTCTCACTCACTCACTCATTCAGCCTCATTTACTCTCACTCACCCACCCTCTCACTGACTCACTCACTCACTCACTCACTCATTCACCCTCATTTACTCTCACTCACAAACTCACTCTCTCAGTCACTGACTCACTCACTCACTCATTCACCCTCATTTACTCTCACTCACCCACCCACCCACTCTCTCAGACACTCACTCACTCACTCACCCCCATTTACTCTCACTCACTCACCCACTCACTCTCTGTCACTGACTCACTCACCCACTCACTGTCTCAGTCACTGACTCATTCACCCTCATTTACTCTCACTCACCCACTCACTCTCTGTCACTGACTCACTCACTCACTCACTCATTCACCCTCATTTACTCTCACTTACCCACCCACTCACTGACTCACTCACTCACTCACTCACTCACTCATTCACCCTCATTTACTCTCACTCACCCACTCACTCTCTTAGTCACTGACTCACTCACTCATTTACTCTCACTCAACCACCAACTTACTGACTCACTCACTGACTTACTCTCTCACTCACTGACTCACTCACTGACTCACTCACTCACTCACTCACTCACTCATTCACCCTCATTTACTCTCACTCACTCTCTCAGTCACTGACTCAGTCACTCACTCACTCACTCACTCACTCATTCACCCTCATTTACTCTCACTCACCCACTCACTCTCTGTCACTGACTCACTCACTCACTCACTCACTCATTCACCCTCATTTACTCTCACTCACCCACTCACTGTCTCAGTCACTGACTCATTCACCCTCATTTACTCTCACTCATCCACTCACTCTCTGTCACTGACTCACTCTCTCAGTCACTGACTCATTCACCCTCATTTACTCTCACTCACCCACTCACTCTCTGTCACTGACTCCCTCACTCACTCACCCTCATTTACTCTCACTCACCCACTCACTCACCCTCATTTACTCTCACTCACCCACTCACTCTCTGTCACTGACTCACTCACTCACTCACTCACTCATTCACCCTCATTTACTCTCACTCACCCAATCAGTGTCAGTCACTCACTCTCTCACAGTCACTCACTCACTCACTCTCTCTCTCATGCTCTCATATACTCATTTTCACTCACTCATTCACATTCACTCTCACTCACTCACTCACTCTCTCATTCTCTCATGCTTTCTCTCTCTCTTTCACTTTCTTTTGCACACTCATACACTTTCACATTCAGTCACTCACTCACTATCTTACTCACTCTCTCTCACGCACTCATATATTCATTCTCACTCACTCACTCACTCACTCACTCTCTCTCTCTCTCTCTCTCTCTCTCTCTCTCTCTCAGCGAGCCCTTTTTTCCAGGAACCCTGTGAGGGGGAAGCTGTAAATCCATCCTGGGTGCAGCACCAGTCCATTGTAGAAAATATAAAGAGCTAAATAATAAAAATGTCCTCTGTTTGTTTAATACTCAAGATATTTCTCATGTTGCAGTACAGACTGGTAAGACTCGTATGTGTATATCATACTGTACATTTCATTTTCATGTTTAGCGCATTTCTGGCATGTTGCTGTAGTCTGATCTATTTTCTTCCACAAAGAATAGAGTAGGCACTGAGAACCGGTACAGTCAAATAAGTGACTCTGCTATATTTATGACTCTTGAGAATTCTCTCATATCGCTGTAACTCTTGGTTTTGCGCCCTAAAGCAGAGAAAATGATATTTTTTTCAACCTACTGCAGATATCAGCTTTAATCCAAACACATGACTCATTCCAGTGTAATGCAGCGAGTTATGCGTTCTGGGCAGAGAAGCTCTAGAGGCTTCGCTTTGTTTCTTTTGAAGACTTTTTTTTCACTCTGTAGGTGTGAATGTAGGCGAGTGTGGTAGGCTAGTCTTTTGTTATCATTGCACTAAATTGTTTATGGTTCAGTCAAGGTCTGACCGAGTCAGAAACCAGAAAGTTTTGCTAGACAAAAAGCTTACAGTAGTTTGAAGTTTGAGAGCTAAGCTTTGGACATGTCCTCCAGATGAAAAGTTTAAATTGGTAATGAGGTGCTTATGGGTAAAGCAGGTGTTAACTTTAGTAGTTGTTCAGATTCTACCATGAAATCCAGTGTCCTGACCTCTGACCCAACTGATCACCTTTGGAATGAACTGGAACTGGAGCCTCTTCACCCAACGTCAATGCTTGAATAATCACAACTCCCCAAAATCTAGTAGAAGCCTTCCCAGGCTAGAAGAGTGTACGTTATCAAACGGATATATGTATGTATAATATTTACTGTATGTAACTGTAAAGTAAAGACTAGAGCTCTTGTGAGTATGGCGGCCACCCATCCACCCATTCATCTAGGAACGCCATTTTTAAAATCATGGTGGGTCAACATACACACACGCATTCACACACTGCGGGCAATTTGGAAACGCCAATTAGCCTAATCTACATGTGTTTTGGACTGTGGGAGGAAACCGGAGCATCTGGAGGAAATCAACCAAGCATGCGGAGAACATGCAAACTCAATGCACACAGAGCCCAAGGCGGGAATTGAACCCGGACCCTGGAGGTGTTAGGCCACAGTGCTAACCAGTAAGCCACCGTAGTACAGTATAAGTGGCAGGGAATCCTTTTTTTTTTTTTTTTTTTTTTTTGCGCAACTGATGGATAAAACCGAAAGTGAGGGTTGATTTCATACTTTGAGTCCCTTTACAGCTACAATGTGCATGTTTTAGCCATTCATGAGGTCAGACATGTTTCTAAATCACCTGCTTGGGAGTCGTTAATGGGTGGAATGGCTTGTTAAACCTCTGTAAATCCCACTATTTATAAAGGTGCACATGTTTGAGAGACAAATGCATTCAAATGAACAGAAGTATGTAAAAATACTGCTGAGAAATAAAACATTGGTCAATCATCGATATGGTTTTAGTTTCTGGTTTTACACCACAGTGGTTTATTGAGATACTGTACCTTCTGGTGAATTTGTCTGCAGAGGAAGAAATAAAACACCGTTCTTGCCTACAGCGGAATGGATGAGTGAATGTCTGATCTTGTAATTGAACATGTGATCATGGTGAAGTATTAAAGCAGATTCTGATAAACAATGGCCTCTCTTTTTCTCTCGCCAGGGCAAAGTATTTCAGAGGCAAGAAGCTGAACGGGGAACATGAGATTCGTGTGGAACAGGTAAGTTTTTTTCTTTTTTTGTCACTTTTTTTTTTATTTTTTACAAAAATAAGATCCTTCTCCCCTTTTTGTTTACGGTCTTGTTGGTTTAACTGCTAATAAAAGATTTAAGGCCGCTCAAGTCAAACCGGGACTTTTGATTTGCACAGAATAACAGAACACAGTTACTGTATAAGAGTTAAAAACTTTCTTTATTTCTCCCCTTTATATAATCCCCTGCTACACTAATGCACTTATCCCAGGGGTTCACTAGTGCTTGGATACCATCAAGGTGGAAAGATTTTTTCAGTACGACAGAGCCATGATCAGACTGCCTGCTTCACGTCTGAAACCCTGGCCTCTCAAGAACTCCTTTAATGAACCAAACATGGGAAAATGGCTTGGAGCGAGGTCAGGATTGACAGGGGATGTCACGATAACTCCCACCCGAGTCCCTGCATGCTTTTCTCTTACGTCTACACCAGCATTGCCAGTGCCCTCAGTATGCAGCGCTACCCAGTCTAGACACTTGTTATTTAAGCAGAATGATAACATCTCACCGCTTTCGCAATCCATCTGCAAGCCATTGGCAAGACACGGTTTGTCCTTAAAACGGAGCTGGTTATGGGTGATCGAAGCTGGCAGGGGGAAGAAAAGGTTCAAAGGGTGCATGTTTGCTTTGTGGTCGTTGGTGCGGTTACATCCCTCTGGCAGTGGGGGGAACGGTGGGGTGAGGAGTGAACAAAATAGGTTTCGCTCCAGTCACATTATGGTCAGGTGATTGATCTAAAGGTGCAAAAATCACTTCACTCCACAAGAAAAAAATGTGAGAAAATTTTTTTATTCATTAATTAATTTCATAAATAAAGAGAGTGGTATAAAAGTGCTTTAGTCTTTTGCTCGGTCCAGCTTTCTCACCTCCCTCCCTCCTTCCCTCACTCACACTCAAACAGATAAAGTTGTAAAGCTTCACCTTTCATGCTGTCATGCTGTCCACACTATCACACATATCACGCACTATCACACATATCATCTTGTGACTTGCTAACTAGTGACGTAGAATCTGAGAGTACAATAGTCTGCTGTTTTCATATTTATCTAGATTCATCACCAACATGACATTAAACATGGCTTAAAGATGAGAAAAGCAACTCATGCTAACAAGCGCTAACAGAAGCTAAATTTATTATTATTATCACTTTGCTGTAAATTTAGTTTCTCTATTTAAATACCACTGTAGCTGTGATAATAGAAGTAAAAGTGATAAAATATGACAGAAATGTTAGAAAAATTAAATGTAAAAAACAAAAAAACAATAGTTTATAATGAGTGGGATTTTCTTTAAACCTGATATGAGTGGTCTGCTTTGTGCTCATTACTGACCCCTAGAGCCTATAGGGTAGCATATGCCCAGTTCTTCAGGCACAGCTTCAGTGTAATATTATTTTTTACTATTTATTATCTCTCTATATAATATGTCAACTTAACAGTTTTACACTACTCAAACTAAGCATGACGTGCATGCTTCTAATGGCTGTAAACATGAAAAAAACATGATTTTTACTCATACTCGTCATCTAAACCGCTTTATCCTGGTCGCGGGGGGCCTGGAGCCTATCCCAGGTGGGCTACACCCTGAAAGGGGGTGCTAATCCATCGCAGGGCACACACACTCACTTATTCACACACTATGGGCAATTTGGGAACGGCAATTACTCTAATCTGCATTTGGTCAGAACTTGCAAACTCCTTGCAGACAGAATGCAGAGTGGGAATTGAACTCACACCCCAGAGGTGCAAGGTGACAGTGCTGACCACTAAGCCACCGCGCCTCGCGCATGATTTTTACCCCACAAAATTAATAAAATAACAAAAGAAGTGACTGCAGCAGGAAGAAATCTTCATCTGAAGGCCATGATTCTTCTTTTTAACTTAAGACTTTCCATTTCGAAAACTGTTGACACTTCTCATTCCTTGGCTGTTCGCACAGTTCACTCCTTCACACTCTGCCGCCGTACTTGGCGCTCGGTGTAGTGATTATTTTTTTCCTTTTGTTCTATTTGCCAGTACTACAGTACTACACAACTTGCTGGTTGCATTAAAACACCAACGCTGTGTCTCAAATGCATTTTTAAACGCACTCCAGGGCTCACTGCGCTCTAGGGTGGTACTTTGATGATGTAACCAAAGTATAGACTTGGACAAGGACCATAGAGCTTAGTGTAGCGTTTGGAACGCAGCGGAAAGCCAAAGCCAGTGAGTGCCTGGTTCATCCAGGGATGCTTTCGCAAACGCTCATATCCAAGATGAGCTTGTGAGTCCATTTATCTCTAAGCAGATTCATTAATGTGAACTTCAATCACCTTGAGAAAGTCTTTTTGGCATTAGGTACTGTATAGTAGCTTATTTATATCAAATGCACTCATGCGTGCCAACTCACATCTATAAATGAAGACAAATAAGGCAATCTACTGAGTTTAGACAGAAATGCATGAGGAGGATGGTTCGTTCTGAGTGCATGGTAGCTGTAAGCTTACTGCATACACTGCAACGATACATTCCTGTGTACTCGGTGCCATCATTTGGCTTCTAGCCGGATACATCAGGTTTCCTTATGGATCACACACGGATCACAACATTTCTGTGATGGCTCGGTGGATTAAATTAGTGTAAATTACTGTTTGAAAGTGTAAGTGCAAGAGACTTCTGGCCAACAGTTTCCCTGTGTGATGTGCTCAGGTGGATCTTTTTATTACTTCATATTTTCATATAAAAAATGTTCATCACTTCATTTAATTTTTAAACTTTTTGGTAGAATTTGGCTGTTTAATTTCTATTATCAGCCAAAACATGGTATTGGTGCCAAAAAGTATCTCATCTAGATAAAAAGTGATTTTTTTTTAAATTTCAGCTAGGATCAAATAACACAATTTTTCATAATAATTAATGCTTCTTATCTCCTGATCGATGCTTAATTTTTTGTAAATATGCATACACATCTACATTTTTTGAGATAAAAAGAAACATGTTTGCTAAATACAGTTTCATTCCCAGGAGGTGTAGTGGTTAGCACTGTCACCTTGCACCTCCAGGGTCTGGGTTCGATTCCCATCTCTGTGTGCGTGGAGTTTGCATGTTCTCCCCGTGCTTGGTGGGTTTCCTCCGGGTCCTCCGGTTTCCTCCCACAGTCCAAAGACATGTAGGTTAGGCTAATTGGCATTTCCAAATTGTCCGTAGTGTGTGAATGAGTGTGTGAGTGTGTGTATGTGTGTGTGCCCTGCGATGGCACCCTGTCCAGGGTGTACCAGGGATATGCTCCAGGCCCCCCGTGACCCTGAATACATAGGATAAAGCGGTATTGAAGATGAGTGAGTGAGTTTCATGCCTTTCTGTGTCAGTAGTGTCCGTAACCTTTTTGAAGTCAAATGTGTCACTGATCTAAATTGTTATTGAGATGAGCTTGGCCAGTTTAGATTTCTCATGAAAAGACATAAAGCTGGAAAAGTGTATTATTCTAAAATGCAACATTTTTAAGATATTGCAACATGGTTACGGACACTACCGATTTTTTGCTTTTTAATGTTTTGCCTTTACCAAAAACCAGAATGCTTTAATTTATGCAGCCCTTACAGTGTATACGGGTCATATGCTTCTAGAATCTAGAATCGACCCGAATCTACCGAACGACCAGGTTCTCACATGAGTGGAGTTTTTCCCAGGTATATTCCATTACTCGAATGTTGATAGAATGGTTGTGGGAGCATGAGGAATCAGTTTTTCACACATGAACTGGACACCACAGTGTGTGCTGTAATTACAACTGAATGTGATTGAAACAAATCTTATACATGTACCGTGCTAAAAACACAATGGTTTAGAATTGTAAAATATTCTTATTATGTTTCTAATTTACTTGAGTACTTGTCTAGCAAAGACTCTTCTCACGTCGAACCTGATGAACTCATTCGTCTTGGCACAAAAGGTTTTTCAGATGATATCATCTTGGAATGACAGCATGCTGGATCCGGCTGGGCATAGAGTCAAAAAGACGTCTGCAGTGCTCTGGTGTCGCTCGCTCAATCCGTGCCCGCTCGATTGCTTCCTGAAGATCATGTACTGTACAGAAGAGTTGTTTGACTGCTACTGCCTCCTTCACCATTGTCCAACTGGTTGCTATTGGTTGGCCAAAAGTATTAAGACAACATATGCGATTTTAGTGAAATATCATTCTCCCTGTACAAAATTCAAGCGATTTCACTAATCACTGTAGTTCCGGCCTACCTTGGCAGCGGAGTAAAAAAAGCCGCCTATGTGACAATGTTATTTAACTTCTGAAGCTACTGTATGACCAGGCTCATCTCCAGACCTAAACCCAATAGCGACCGGTTGGATAATAGTGAATGATCTTCCGTCTTCTGTACATGCATGACTTGAGCGAGCGACACCAGACTACTCCACAGAGACGCCTTTTTGACTCTACGTCCAGCCGGATCCAGCAGGTTTTAAAGAATTAAGGACGTCATGCCAAATGTTGATCATTATAGAGTGATTCCATTGAGTAGAATAACAAATGATTTTAAGGATGATATTATCCTGATTCTCGTTATTTTAAACACTTTGTCATTAAAGCATCAGATTTCACTTTTGGCCAGCATTATATTCCTTACCTGTATAGAGCCCTACTGTAGCAGCCCACCCGCTATAAAAGCAAACCATGATAAAAACATGTTTTTTTCTCTGTCTCTGTCTCTCTCCCTTGCCATTACCGTGTGGCTACGTGTTTGCTTTTGTATTCCCGCCGCTCTGTCCTGCTGCCTTATATGGAGGCATCCAGCTGCTCGGAGAGTGCTTCAAGCTCGAGACCACCCAGGGCACCAAGAGGTTTTTCTGTCTGCGAGATGGATTGGGATCAGATATTTTCTTTCTTTCCTTCTTTCTTTCGTTCATTCGTTCTTTCTTTCTTTCTTTTTCTTTTTCTTTTTTTCTAGAAATGTCAAGTGATGTCCTATTAGACCTACAATACATAATCGTTCACTTAATAAACAGTTTAACGAATAAACAACTTCGCATGATTAAAGCTTATGATTTATCAGTAACGATTTCCCATCAGCGCTCCTGTACTAATGGATAAGACCTTTCTGGTATGTGTTCTGTATATATAAGCCACATTCTTTCACACAGGAGAATCAGGACAGGGGGGGAAAAAAAAAAAGCACTGACGGTGCCTCCTTGGATTAAAGTTGGTTGAAGTGTTATAAGTCTTTAATCATGAAGCAATTTATTCTGTATTGCTGATAACTTCGTGTCACTTCATGTTTTGGTGGGCAGGAACCCCGCAGCGTTTACTTGCTGTCAAGGTCTCAAGTTGTCTGCAGTCCTGAAACCTTTTTTTTTTTTTATTTTTTTTTTGTACTCTCGTCTTGAGTTCAGGTTGCCAATGCTTCCAGCCAAGCACAGCACTCCAATCCAGTCTGGCATGTAGATGGCTCGGGACTGCATGCCTGGCTTGGCCTGTATGATTGAACCAATCCCCAAGTGTCTCTTTAGCACATTCTAACCTGACCTGAAGTGTTTTGTGTCCGTAACGCGATACTGGCTTCATGCCGTGTTTCCTCTGAATACCAAACATGGTAAACACAAAAGATCTACCTCTTTTGTTCAAGCCATTTGGCATAATTTGTGCTTTGATGAAATATGAGCGCCGTTCGAGTTAAACCGGGACTTGCGATGAAGTTTCAGATGAATGAAGGTGTCCGTGTAATTGACATCTACAGAAGACCTCAAGCAAAACGCGTCGTTTAGACTCTTATCCGCAGTAAAACGTTTGAAGTTTTAATGCCCGCGAATGAAGATCCCAGCTGAGGTGGCTCACCAGCCCACTGCAGTCGTTCCTGTGAACATTCAGCGAGTGGAACGCCTGATCCCTGAAAAATCGACGGATAATTTGTGACCTACTTGCACGAGAGACTCATCTGTCTGTGGGAACTGTACACATAATCATTCACGTACACCATTTACACGTTACAGAAACTTGGCTGGGAACTCGAAGCAGGCAGTCCGATCATGGCTCCAGCATACATAGGAGAAAACTTTCCACTGTGATGGTATCCGAGAGTAAGTGAAACGCTGGGATAAGTGCGTTAGTGTAGCAGGGGATTATATAGAGACTTTTTACTCTCAGAACTGTGTTCTGTTATTCTGGGCAAGCAAAAGTCCCGGTTTGACTTGAACACCCCTGAATCTGTCTACTTTTACCCCCCCGATAGAGAAAATAATCCACTATAATTGACATTCACATTGACCGTCTCAGTGATGCGGGATGCAAAATCGTCTTGCGGCTGGCCGATTCACTCGGTGTAATTGCATGACTGAATTGTCACTGAACAGCTACATGTATCCATATTCTGGGTTTGAGACAATCAGACAATCAGAGGGTGATCTTTTGATTCCATGTGTACTGTTGCACTTGCTAACCAAAAACGTCTAAGAATTCATCTTTAAGACAGCAAATACAGCAAGATGTGGATCGTTAAAGAACCCTGTTATTGATATACAGTACCGCGACTTACGAAAATATTCGACCTCACCCTGAAATCGATCATTTTTTATCTGAATTTCAATATATGCACATGCCATTGTTCTTATCAGTATTTTTCTTGCAAACTCACATTCGCATGAGGGTGAAATTAATCATTCTCCAGGAAGTATTTCAAAGAGAATGAAAAATATTACATGGGAACCTGTTTCAGTCTGCTGAGGGCTAAAGCTTAGAAGAACAAACTTGTGCTCCAGGCACAATTCCAACGCCATGTAGGAGTGGTTAAAAGAGAAAATGTGAATGGCCTACCTCAGCCAAATCAAACTCAGGTCTTTTAAGCTTCTTGTTTAAAACATTTCAATCAGTATGCAACTAACCTGAAGAACCTTGAGGAACTGTGCTAATGCTGTTATTGCAGAAAGTAGGTACATTTTCACGAATAAGAAAGTTCTGAACAATTTAAGAAATGGATGTTGTTTGTTGTTTTAACCACTCAATCGAAACTGACTATCGGTCATGTTACGGATCTTTGACGCCTTCTTGCAGTTCTTCCATGGGTGTATTTGCATTGGCCTTGATTCTGTACACACTCTTTGATGACCTCTTCTTCTCGTCCCACTGACTGTGCCGAGCTCTAATGTTGTTTCCAGGGAATTAGCTCGCATTATGTGACCAAAATACCAGAACCTTAGCTTGTTGATTTTCCCTCGAACGATATTTTAGGTTTGACTCATTATTTATGACCGTTCATGTCCATGTTATATGCAGCATTCGCCTCCAACATCCTAATTCGAAAGCGTAGATCTTCCTTCCGTCTGCTTTCTTGAATGGTCAGATCTTAGTTGAAGAAATGTACAGATTAATACATTTATAGCTTTATCAGGCGTGGCACAGTGGCGAAGTGGTTCGTAAGTCACCTTTCATCTACAGAGTCCGGGTTTGAGTCCCGCCTCGCGGTCTGTGTGCGTGCAATTTGCATATCCTCCCTGTGCTTGGTGGGTTTCCTCAGGGTAGTCTGATTTCTTCCCACTAGGACTGTCAATATTAACACATTTGATGCAAGTGATTAATCTAGAAATTTAAACGTATTACTGTAAATTAATCAATAAATTAATCACATGAACAAGTTTGACCCTAATGGCTTGCCATAATCACAGAACGGTCATCACAAAGACATATAGACGAGGCTAATTGGCGTTCCCAAAACTGCTTGTTGTATGTGTGCCCTGCGTTGGATTGGCACCCTGTCCAGGGTCTACCCCGCCCTGTGCCCTAAGGCTCCTGGGATAGGCTTCAAAGCCCCCCTTGACCATGTATACAGGATGAAGCAGCATAGACGATGAGTGAGGTGAGCTTTATTGGGTTTCCCCTAATGAGCAAGCCAGAGGTCATGGTGGCAACGAAAACCTTCCTGGGACAACATGAGGAAGAATACTTGAGTCGACTTAAATGGGAACCCATCAAACCAGCCTCAAAAGGGAACCTGTTTCATTTGGGTGATACTGGATTGGATGGTCAAAAGTGCAGTTGTTAAACAGAATATGTTTCAATAACGTCCACTTTGTTAAGGTAACCAGTTGGTGACTGATGGAGACCTGGGTACAAAACTCTTGTGGACTGCAGTCACATGCCAAGTCTGTTTGTACCAAAGTCAATCCAAAGCCATCTTTATGGTTTCTGAGGGAAAGTTGTCTTCGGCAAACAGATATACAGTATACTGTAACAAATGTTACATTTAAATCTATCAGATGTGACTGCATGGAGTGGCTGGGTAGTATGGGTTGTGGCAACCCACTGATGGCAGAGCTCAAACCCCTGCTCTGCAGTTCCAAAAATTAACCACCTAGAGCCTTAGTGGTCTGAGCCTGCATTCCTACGTTATGTTTTGTGTGTTCTTGTAAAAACAGTTCCTCTTGATGGTAACTCGAGACAACTTTCAACGTTCAATCCTGAACTCAAACTCTAAAAACTTTTTATAATGAAACTTGCTCTTCAGCTGGTGATCTTTCCTTGGTCATCTTATTATCCGAGTTAGACGTGCCGTTATCACACCCAGCCGAGCAACCGTTCTGTGATTATGGCAAGCCATTAGGGTCAAACTCGTTCATGTGATTAATTTATTGATTAATGTAAAGTAATACGTTTACATTTCTAGATTAATCGCTTGCATTAAATGTGTTAATATTGACAGTCCTAGTTTTTATTCACACTTGACACTCTAACAAGAAATGAAGCCAGATCCTTACAATAACTTTGTCCCTATTTGATGTTTTATGCACCTGCATGGTTCTTGGCCATACTGCTGACACGTTATGTATCATAATTCCAGTACTAAAATGTGAATTGTTAAGATCACCTTCGGCAATTATGGCATTTTCACCTAAAAAATTGTAAGATCTGGCTGATCTCATTCTTCCTCATGAACAATGTAAGATGTCAGTGGAAGCATCTGTTAGACGGGTGTTTGACCTTCTTGAGGTCTAGTTCTTCTCTGTGCCAGTTGGCTGGAGCCCACTGAACCCTGTATCCTTGCTGAGACTCTTGGCCAAAACCATGTGTGTGTTGCTCATAGATACTGTACTGCACAGCAGAAAGATGCTGTACAGTATAAAGCTATAAAATGGAATTTTATGGAAAGTCTAAAATAGTTCCTGGCTGTATTAGAAAGCACAAACCCAACTTGTCTACTGTTATTACAAAGATGTCCCTCGACTCCAGGGACAGCATTCACAAAGAATTTTAAAGTGAAAATTATTAGTTATTTCCACTGTACAGTTGTTTCCACTTGTTTGGGCCATTAAGGGAGTTCCTGGGAGGCCAGCGTTTCAGATGTGAAGCATGGCTCTGGTGTAATGAGGAAACTTTCTACCTTGATGGTATCCAAGCACTAGTGGAACACTGGGATAAGTGCATTAGTGTAGAGAAATAAAGGTACAGTGGTTCCACTGCATACAAATGTAATCCGTTCCATAGGCGGCTTCTTAAGGTAAAATTTCGTATTGTGAAACACATTTTCCCATAGGAAATAATGTAAATACAAATAATTCGTTCCAGCCACCGAAACATATTAGCAAAATTACCATTGTCCAACACCATAATCATATTTCTTCATGTAAAAACAATCAAAACATTTATGAAAAGGCATGAGAATGAAGTACAAAATGAAATAAATAAATAAATATGAATCCTCACTTAACCTTAGTTATGATTCCTCTTGACAATGTCATTGTCGGGTCATTCGCTCGTATCCGGAAAATGTTTTGTATGCTGAAGGAAAATTTCTTGGTAAATTTTTGTTATTAAGGGGCCAAATTTAAATATATATATATATATATATATATTCTATAAACTGTTTTCTGCACCATCAAAAGTCTCAGTTTGACTTGAACGCCCCTTGCCGATAAATAACTTTTCAACAGATTAAAATGGTTCCTCCAGCAGTCCTAAATTATTTTTTATTATATTATAGTATAATATCTGACTCATGAATTCAGCCTAATCCTCTCTCTCTCTCTCTCTCTCTCTCTCTCTCTGATTATTTCATGCACCAGCTATGAGTTATGATTTGACCCAAAAGGCATTAAGCATTACATAATGAGATATTTCAGTGCCTTTTTGATTCAGCGCCATGACCTGATTATTGTTTGTTACTGCCCTTGTGGCTGCAGACCTTCAAATCTGTCATGCAAGTTCAGAGTTCAGCCACTAGATGACATCAATACAGATAGCAGTGCTGGTTAAAGTGGAAGGAAAAACAGTGCAAGGGTATTGTCTACACGGATTCCTTCCTGTTTTTCTTTCCCAGTAGAGGAACAGATCCAAGAGAGGGCTGAATGTGTTTCCCCGACAGTAACTATGGCAGCCTGAATTC
Organism: Clarias fuscus; assembly: GCA_030347435.1. Lineage (NCBI taxonomy): Eukaryota > Metazoa > Chordata > Actinopteri > Siluriformes > Clariidae > Clarias > Clarias fuscus. Next base: position 8,337,981 of record CM059224.1, on the reverse strand, counting down.
GGCCCTACGCCGTTTGCCCCATGCTGTTGCGCTGCTCATCCCTCGACCAAAAGGGCTAACTGATGTGACTTGCTCTGTGCTGGTCAGCCAACACGGCTGACTGATGGTTCCCTTTTTAGCATGCCAGACGATCGCTGCTGGTTTAGAGGCGCCATGATCTTTTTTTTTTTTTCTTTTTTTTTTTTGTTCAAGAAGTGCCTGCTTTTGAGTTTAATACAGTATGTTTACAAAAAATGATCATACACCTCCCCGAAGGATTTTATGTTTGCGTATGTGTGTGTGTGTGTGTTCCACCCATACATTATGCATGGTTGAGATATGTATGCAAAGTAGGGATGGGACAATTATGTTTTTTCCTTTCCATACTATTTGATACACCATATGGCGTTTACAGCACGATGCAAACACAATACGAAGAAGAAGAACATGGAAGAACATGCACACAGACCAGAGACAGGGATCGAACCCGGAACCTGGAGGTGCAAGGCGACAGTGCTAACCCGTAAGCCACTGTGCCGCACAAAGCAACTTTATCATACTTTATCAGTAAAATTACCCATACTGTAGGTTTCTTCTTATTTAAATTACATCAGAGTCTGAGTTAGTATATAGCTATTGGTTAGCTATATACATTTACCATACAATAGAAATTTATCTTAGGGTTTGGTAAAGGGACCTGCAACAAGGTTTACAACATACACCATACGACAACGACACACGTAAAGAGAGAGGAATATCCAAATACTGCAGGAACTGATAAAAGGTGTCATTTGTACATGACCCATCATCAAGTAAGGTATTAAGTCACACAGGTCCAGCTATGTCCAGCAGATAAAACGTACCAGAGCTTCAATTTTGGCAAAATACGGTTGATAATAACCTTATCTTCCTGATCCTTTAAAATAATAATAATAATAATAATAATAATAATAATGGGCATCATGGAAATCTTGGTGTCAAAATAAGCCTGAATGTACTTTTATTACTACTGTGTCATGGAATCCTCATTTAAATATTATAAAAATAGGATTTTTTTTTATTTTTATGATTTTTTTAGAGGTTCTCATAAACAAACTCGCACTGGTCATATCTCAGTAACCGCACATGATACAGTAATAATGGTATCAAAACAGAGCTTATTGAACCAGGAATCTGAAAATATGCACAACTCAAAATCACCCAAAAAGCAACTTAAAACCTGATTTGATTACAGAAATAGCACTTCTAGATTTTTGTTACTTGCTCATATAACTTAAGCAGCTTTATTTTCATATATAAGTTGTGGATATTACATTCGTAATGAACTGTATATACAGTAGTACAGTACTATGTTTATACTAGCAATAATTGGAATAATAACTTTCAATTCAACGGCATTTACATGTACAGTAATGCTCTAATTATAAAAGGATTGCTCAAGGAAAAAAAAGGTCTAAAATTCCCATTTTGGTTAAACCTTCATTTATTTATTTATTCAGTGGATTTAATCAGTTTGTCTGTACTAATCAATATACCGTAATATACAGCTTGAGTAAAACCATGCACCAGAATCTGTATTGTTAGTCATTTCTAATCCTAGTCTTCTTTCTTATAGTCCGTCTTGACTGTGTACTGGGGAGCATGTATTCCTCTGTGTGTTATTCAATGCGTTTAATTAAGTCATTGGAGTTGCTTGGCTACAGCTTATTACAAGCCTTTTTCTAGGCTGAAAGGCAGTAGAGGAGACTAACTCAATTTGCCCTGCTTCCTCACAGTAAGACACTCTGCAGTGAATTCTGGAAAGTGGGACGTTCGGGATTTCGCACACCACTATTTTTTTTTTTCCTTGTAACATCACAAAGATGTTAATGTCCTATATGAAGCACAGTACAATGCAAAACTCATTTCCTAATATTGTGCTTCCAAAGAGTCAGACTTGCTTGTGTGTGTGTGTGTGTGTGTGTGTGTGTGTGTGTGTGTGTGTGTGTGTGTGTGTGTGTGTGTGTGTGTGTGTGTGTGTTTTTATATAGTCGTACAAGTGCACTGCCAATGCAATCAAAGTATACCTGGATAGAAAAAAAGAAAAGATGGAACCCTATCAGTCATGGATTGGCCTCCCCAAAGCCCAGATCTCAACATTATGGGATCAGTGTGGGATCATCCTGAGAGAGAACAGACGAAAAAGCTGCCAGCTTCCAAAGAAGAGCTTTGAAATGTCCTTCAAGAGCCTGGAGAACTATTCCTGAAGACTTGCCGAAGAGAGCTCAGTGTGTGATGTAGATCAGTACTGACTTTAAAGCTCGTTAGAGTTATACAAACTTTCCTCGTGTTAACCAATACTGTATTCACGTGTATGTTTGCATATGTTGTAATAAATCACTGTACAAAGAAAAGAACGTATAAAGAAATGAGGAATGAATTGAGTGTTTGGTACAGCACTGTTAGTGCTGTCAATCGATTAAACATTTTAATCTAGTTAATCACAGTTATAGTTTGTGATTAATTACGATTAATTACAAGATTACTCAGATTTATTGGTATTATCAATGTGCAATGTTGGAATAAAGAAATGCATGACATTTCTTTATTCCAACATTACAACATTGGTTTTTCTGCGATATATACGACATCCATTATGGTTAGAGAAAACAGATTATGCAGTTTTATAATATCTCAAACACTGCATGCAGTTGCTGAGTAGTATGGGGTGTGTCAAACCCACCGACAATGGGGCTCGAACCCAGATCCTCAGATCCAAAAGTAAACAACCTAGAGCTTTAGTTGCCTGAGCTACCACTCCCACATCTTACAGCGCCATCATATAAGCTGTGCTAAACCTGCCATTATCTCACACACGTCGGTAACGCTGCTGAAGTTATGGGTAGCCATTAGGGCCAAACTTAGTCATATGATTTATTTGCATAAAAGAAAATAGTAATGAGTTAAAATTTCTAAATTAATCACGTGTTGAAGTGCTAATGTGGACAGCCCATACAGTGTATTCCTAAAAAAAAGTATACAAACTTCAGGAAAAGAAAAACTTATATACTAAATTTATTGAGACATCATGATACTAATACAAGTTATCTTTGGCCTCTACAGGTACAAGAGATGCCCGAAGTGTTGGCCATTAGCTTCCAGAAACTTATTAGTATGGCCAAATGTTGCTTGAATAACCTTGGTCAAAGTGTCCATAGAGAGTGCCGAACATGCACTTTGAATTTCTTCTCTAATGGCCGGCAATGTAGTGGTTTTTCTGCGATATATACGACATCCATTATGGTCCCCCATAGATAAAAGTCTGCAGGTGTTAAATCAGGAGAATGTGCGGAGAACTCAACTGCACCTTTTCATTCTAGTCAGGTTTCAAGAAATTGAAAATGCATGTGCGGCAATCTCGATGGACACTTTGACCAAGGTTACACAAGCAGCTGTTCGCCGTACTAATAAAGGTCTGGAAGCTAATAGCCACCACTTTGAGTACCTCTTGTAATTGTAGAGGCCAAAGCTAACTTGTATTAATCTCATGATGTCTCGAAAATTTAGTATTTAAGTATTTATATAAGTTTTTCTTTTCCTGAAGAAAAGAAAATACGTTAAGAATACGTCTATGGAGGACTCATATACTGTAGGATACAAAAGTGGCTACAATGGACACATAAGCATGAGAACTGGACAACGGAGCAATGGAAGATGGTGGTCTGTTCTGATGAATCCTGTTACCTTTAACATAATGTAGATGGCTGGTTGTGGAGGTGGTGTAGTTCTTTAGGGAAGCCTTGAGTTTTTGTCTTCATATGGATGTTACTTTGATATGTACAAGTAGACCCCTTCATGGAAACGGTGTTTCCCGAAGACAATGTTTTTTTGTCAGAAGGTTTTATGCACCTTACCACACTGCAAAGAATGGTTTGAGGAACGTAACTCTGAGGTTAAGGTGTTGACTTGGCATCCAAATTCTCCAGATCTCAGTTCATTAGAGCCTCTGTGGGACGTGTTGGAAAAACCAGTCCGATCCATGGACTCTATGCTACTGAAGGCTTGGTGCCAGATATCACAGCACACGTTCAGAGTTCTAGTGGTGTCCATGCCTCCATGGTTCAGGGATGTTTTTGTGCCAAAAGGGGGGCCTTCTCAATATTAGACGGCCTGGTCATGATGTTGTAGCATGTTATTATTGGGCAGAGGACATTTTTAAGTGTATTCACCACCAACTTTTGACGTGTATCAAATCAATTGTTCCAATTTTCCATTCTTTTTTTTCAGGCTGAGTTTTCAGAGATCAACGTGGCATCCACCGTCAGCACTGGCTGTGTGGTTGATATGCAGGTTACACGAGGTGGCACCAAAGTTGTCAGGTAAGAACTCGGTTTGAGTCATGCCAGCATCTGGAAGTCTGCTCAGTTAGCTGTTGTCCTCACACTATGGGACAGCCATTAGTGCATCAAGATGCAATTTGTTCTTTGGAGATTAGCTCATATTTGGACAACCCACAGTACAGTACCTTGCAGAAGTAAACTCTATCATATGCTATTACCATCAGTTATAGACAGATAGACATCCTGATTTAATATGTGAGACAGTGACAAAAGTCCAAAACTGGCAATGGTCAAAGCTGTTCTGTGAATGTTACTGCAGTGAATGTTCAATATTCAGGACACATTTTGGACTGAGATTGCAGTACAGCAACTACAGCAGAAAATAGTAAGTAGCTTTAGAAATAAGCTAACAAGCTGACAAGAGCAAGTAGCTTTAGCAGAACGCTACACAGCAGACTATAGCAAGTAGCTTTAGGAATAAGCTAACCAGCTGAGAATAGAAAGTAGCTTTAGCAGGTAGCTAACCAGTAGACAATAGCTGGTAGCTTTAGTAACAAGCTAACCAGCGGACAATAGCGAGTAGCTTTAGCAGCAAGCTATCCAGTGGAAAATAACCTAAGTAGCTTTAGCAGCAAGCTAACCAGTGGACAATAGTCAGTAGCTTTAGCATCAAGCTAACCAGCAAACAATAGCAAGTAGCTTTAGTAGCAACCTAGCCAGCAGACAATAGCAAGTAGCTTTAACAATAAGCTAATCAAATCTCCAGCAGACAATAGCGAGTAGCTTTAGAAGCCAGCTAACCAGCAGACAGTAGCAAGTATTTTAAGCATCAAGCTAACCAGCAAACAATAGCGAGTGGCTTTAGCATCAAGCTAACCAGCGGACAATAGCAAGTAGCTTTAGCAGCAAGCTAACCAGCGAACAATAGCGAGTAGCTTTAGTAGCAAGCTAGCCAGCAGACAATAGCAAGTAGCTTTAACAACAAGCTAATCAAATCTCCAGCAGACAATAGTGAGTAGCTTTAGAAGCCAGCTAACCAGCAGACAATAGCAAGTAGCTTTAGCAGCTAGGTAACCAGCAGACAATAGTGAGTAGCTTTAGCAACAAGCTAATCAGCAGACGATAGCGAGTAGTGTTAGATTAGATTCAATTAAATTTATAGATTGAACAAATAGATTGTGTAATGTACAGAGCCAATGAAACGCACACTAGCCCGTTTACATGATAATTCTGATCTTAAAGATTAGCTTTTCAAACCAATCATAAATCAGTGTTATAGATTTAACCAAGTGTCTGTACAGTATAATAACTGATCTGAACTCATATAACAGTTGAGATGGGGAACTTCACAGTGTTCAGTTACAATCTGATGATTTATATTTATACATATTTTCTTACACATTTCATACTCATTTCCCTGATTTTCTTTTGATCCTGTACAGCTGCTTTGCGACAACGACCATTGTTAAAAGCGCTAAAAGAGTTGGAATTGGGTGGTAAATTGTTGTTTTTTGCGGGTCGGGGAGAAATTTTAAACAATTTGCAACTTTATCACGAATGTAGTATTAGTGCCGAGATGGTGTCAGGAGTATGGCAACAGGCAACGGGAAAAGTCTGCGAGCTCAGTTTCAATGCTAGTAAAATATTGCCTGTTAAAGTATAAAATTCTTTGCCATGTTTAATAACAAAACTTTGAGGTCTGGTTTCTAACTCTTAAATAGCTAAACAGATCTCTCTCTCTCTCTCTCTCTCTCTCTCTCTCTTTTTCTTAACAAAATATGAAAAGCGACACATAGCAGTTTGGCCCTGTGGGTTTTTCAATTATTATAGTGTACTATTTTACATTAATAACATTAGATTACACTTTAAATTAGTATGATCATGAGTAAAATATGATCAAAAGTATCAGTTTTCGATATCGGTAGTGTTATTCTAGTCTACCTCACAATTTTGTGTTAGTTATAGGAGCTGAAGGAGTTTTGTTTACCAGGTTTAAGCTGGAAACCAAAGCCTGCTATGGAAAAGGAGAATGAAATAAGATCATATTGAGTCTTTGGCATGCCTTCAGCTCTGTTTTCCACACCAGTCAGTCAGCTCATAGCTCAGCTTGCAGGCTCATGTGCCAGTGCGCTGGGAATGCCGCAGCTAAACCGCTCAGTTAACCCTGTTTTATATAGCACATTTCTGTCCTCTGTATTTTCAGTGCTCACAGAATCAACCGCAACCAAGTCCCAGCCTCTGGCAATGTTTTTATCATTACAGCATTTAGACATAATCAGCTCGCGTGAAAGGGAAGCTTGGCTGAATGCATCTTCTGTCTAGTCCTGCCTTGTGACAATTTTAAAGACGGTAAATCTTTACATAATGAGAAACACAGAGCATCACCTGCTAACGCTTCGTCCGTTATCGTGACTGTGGATGCCACTGAGTTGTAGATTTGGCGAAGAGTCTTTATTGTTTACCCTAAAATCTAAGTGAGTATTGCTTTGAGGTTTGGGTTGGATCTGAATGGCTTGACATTTAACGTTAAAATACTTGTTGGTTTTGCATGGCAGCAGCCCCTGTGTTTATCCCACTTCATACATGGTGATTACAGAACCAGAAGTCTTTATTTTTGCAGACCTTTGACACTTTTGTTTTGTAAAGGTCCTTTTGCGCCACACGATGATTTATTACATTGTGAACCCTTATTTTGTAAATGATTTTGTTAAAAAGTGATTCTATTTTGTGCAAAAACTTTGTACATATCGGTGGAGGGAATCGGACCTTATTACTTTTCTAAGGAATCGGACTGAGTGTTTTCCCAAAGTTTACTTGACTAGGCAGTATCTTCCTCAATTTGTCATGCCCCCGCAAGAACCTTATATCAAAATGTTCAGCCTGGCCTCCCGAGCGCCTCCAAGCAAAGTCGACAAAAAGCACCATTTTTCGAACCATGGTTGAAATTTAAAATGTCAAATATAAAAAAAAAACCTCTACTACTTTGGAAAAACACACATTGTTCAAAAGTGAATAACCTCTTCTAAACCCCTTCTACATGTCGTTCCAAATTCTCTCCATTTAAAATAATTGGGATTCTAGAGTGGGATTCACACAGTGAAGCAGCAAAACATTACCTCTGTTCAATCTCTAACTGAATCTCGATTCATTTTGCACACCCGCTGACAAACCATAGATCAAAGCGGAGAGCCTGGTGTCCTGGCTCCTTCAAAGAAAAAAATGGAGTGGACTGTTCGAACTCTTTAGGATTTGTTTTGGAGTTGCCAGTTTTTCACAAAAAATGCCAACTAAACCACTTTGGAAAAACTGCCATCCTGACACAACCTGTAAAGTCTCTGGAAGCATCAAAAAATTAATGCATCAGGACCAACAGGTCCCAAGATTTCTGGCTAAGAACAAACTCATTTTCCAATTGAAGGCAATGGAGGAGATCTGATTACATTCTCAGCATGTGAGTCAACCACGCACCAAGAGCCGTTTGATAAGCAACTGGGCCAAACAGGTAAACGGTCATATCTCAGGAACCCTATGGCCTGGAAAGGAGCCATTTCCAGTGTTTTGTCCAGGAAAAGCAAAGCAGTCATACTTTGACCAGGAACTGACTCTGGTTATTATAGTACAGTCCTCATTTGAGCTTTACCTAGATTTTTAAGGGCGTTAATCTAAATCTTTGAAACTGCAACTAAAATGAATAAAAAGTTTGCTGACTTGCACCTCCAGGGTCCGGGTTTGATTCAATCCCTGGTTGCTTGGTGGGTTTCCTCCCACAGACCAAAAATGTACCGATTAAGTGTTCCCAAACTGCCCGTAGTAGCCTGTGTGAATGAGTATCCAAAGCACCTTGTCCAGGGTGAACTCCACCTTGTACCCTAAGTTTTTTGGGATAGTCTCCAGGCCACCCACAAACCTGTGTACAGGATAAATGGGTATAGGAGGTGAGTGAGTGTGACTTTTTTTTTTTTTTTTGGATTTTTCCCCGATTTTCTCCCTAATTTAGTCGTGTCCAATTCCTCCCCGTCACTAGGGGGCTCCCTCATTAAGGCTACTACTACCACTCAGCCGGGAGGGCCAAAGGCTATCACATGTTTACTTCGAACCGCCTGACGCCAGCCGATCGCATCTTTTCAAACTGCTTGCTCACGCATCGTTGGGGGCGGAGTAACACACTCGGAGGACAGCGCTGTCCGCTCCTTCCACTTGCGTGAGCCCCTCAAAGACGCCCCTGATTGGCTGTAGAGCCGTGATTAATGTGGGAGCACTAAGTACCTCTCATCCCTCCCCTCTGAGAGAGCTCGGCCAATCATCTCTCTCTAGACCTCCGGCTGCGAGAGGTTACAGCACCACCCGGGATTCGAACTAGCGATCTCCGGATGATGACTTTACCACTGCGCCACTCGGAGGTCTAATGTGACTTTAATGTATAGACAAGGCAAAGGGTTACAAAGACATTTTAACATTTACCCTTACCCTGTTCTTACATACAGCATTTTTCTAAATTAAACCGAATCCCAATTCATACTAACTTAATAGAGCAGGACCTAATGGGGCTAAAAAATGCATACTGTGTACTTTGTATTTTAATGTAATTCAACCAGAAAGACTCTTTTTTATTTTTACTGGTTTTTATCAATATACAGTAATTAGCTCCAGCTAGTTGAATTCACTCAAGGATGTAGACTTGTCCTGCCAGCATTTTATGAATCCATATCCGTAGCACATACTGTACACACACACGCACATACATACACATGTAGCTGCTGCAAGAATATGCTGGAATGTCGGTGGTTTGCATTTGATTTCTTCTCCACCTGCCGCTTATTTTTTTCATTTTCTGCCACATGTGTCAAGGGTTTAGGTAAAAATAGCTGCATTGTACAGTAAGTCTGGCATTGAAAACTGTGTGAAGAATTTAAAGAAGACAATGTAACACTGTTTCAGTACAGAGGTCTCCAGATGTGTGGGTGTACGTGTGGGCATGTTTTTATTTCTTGGTGGGTTTTGCCCTTGAGAGGACACTTGGCTGGTTCCCATGAGAAAACCTGCGTTTATGAGACAATGGCTTTTATTTTGGTTACTGAGGTTAAGGTTAGGGTTAGATTTAGATTAAAGTGCAACATAGCATTAATGAGCTGCATTAACAGCTCTGTCAATGGAAAGTCACGATGGGTGATGGTAAAGCGTGCAAATATGTGTGTGTTGTACAGTATGCGTGTGTGCGTTGGGGATAATGTCGATCCCGGCAATTTACACTCGGTAATAAAGCTCCGCATACCTTTGGGATTCTTTCACCCAGTTGGTGAGCTGGATATGTAGCGCTGAGTTCATCCCTACTGAAGCCTTCCCAAAATAGGCTGTGTGTTTACCACTGGCTCTGGCCATTACAACATCAAACCCGCACACGTTCCCCCCTTTATTTTCCCCTGACCTTTATTTTTACTCCACAGTTTCAGATCATCTGTTTTTCTGCCAGCTTTGTGGATCGAGTACAAATTCCTGTTGAATGCCAGTAGAACATAGACTTACAATACAGAAACAGTGATACTTTAATATTTGTCTTGTAGGACCAGTATAAAGATTCTATGCATAAAGGTGTTTAAATATTAAGGAAACAAAGGCTAAGCAGTTTTCTCCTAGCAATCAGGGAAATGGACAAAGTTTTAATGGTGGTATGTACTTCAGTTATGATTTGTACCTTGGTAACCATATTGTTTGGTTATACACTGCTTGGTCAAAAAATAAAAAGCAAACCATTTCAGAAGCAGGTAAATTATTGGCCTGCATTAAGCAAAGAAAGCAACTAAGGAGATTGCCGAAATTACCGGAATTGCATTAAGAACTGTCCAACGCATTATAGTGCTGAACTGTCAACTTTGTTAAAGAAATGTGGTTGCACAGGATCAGGGGTTTAACAAGCTGTGTGTCCATGAGAAAACCACTTGTTAATGCGACTAATCAGACACATGGCTTCAGTTTGCTAGGGAGCGTGAAGATTAGCCTTGGAGCAAAGGGAAAAGGTCATGATGGAAGTTCTGATGAATCCAGATTGACTCTATTCCAGAGCGATGTGTGCGTCAGGGTAAGAAGGGAAGCGCATGAAGCAATGCAGCCATCATGCACAGTGGTTATGATCTGGGGTTGCTTCAGTTGCTCAGGTCTAGACTCAGCAACTTTCTGTGGCAGTAAAATGTAAAAAGTCAGCTGATGATCTTAATGTACTGAATGACCAGATTATCCCATCTTAATGTATGTTAGTGTGCACCTTAAACCAATTTATTTCCAAGTTATTGATCTGATCATGGTAACTAGTTGGAAAGGTGTGTAAATAAAGGTGTGAGTAACGTATAAGTCACTGACTGGTTTAAACAACTAGTTCTGTCAGTGCTCAACACAGCAGTCCAAAATCTTCTCGGTTGTGGACATGAGACGTGTCAGATGGGTGTGTTTGAGTAGAAGCAATCACATTAGGCCACTGCATTCTCTTTACACTCTTGATTTGGGTTTATCTCAATCGAACACCAATGTCACAGCAAGGTCTGAAATTGTTTTCCTTCCTGATAACTTCATTTTGTTTGTTTTACAAAGGAACTCAAATACCATGTATTTGTCCTGGCAAAAAATCAAAATACTTTTTGCCAACTGTCAGGTTTTCATTGCTAGTTTTCTTCTAGTTTGAAGTGTATTATAAAGGTATTTAAGGTATACTGTGCATACTGTACAGTGCATCTCAAAAAATTGAATATCATGGATTTTTTTTTTTCTTTTCATACATTCAGCTCATCTGTTTTGTTAGATCAATTGTTTTTCATCTTCCTCTTGACATTAACCCAAAGATTCTTTATGGGGTTCAGGTTATGTTGGTTGGCCAATCAAGCACAGTAATATCATGGTCAGCAAACCAGTTGGTGGTAGTTTTGGCACTGTGGGCAAGTGCTACTGTAAGTCCTGTTGGGGAAGGAAACCGGCATCTCCATTAAGCTTGACAGCAGGCGGAAACATCTCCTGGTAGACGGCTGCGTTGGTTCTGCGTTGATACCTTTTCTTTTTCATAACACCACCCTAGTCTTCAGCCCAAAACTGGTATATTTCAGCCAAGGCTGTTGGGTAAAAAAAAGAAAAGGCACCAGTGGTTCTTATGTAATAATAATAATAATAATAATAGTGCTTACAGTAATGACAAAGTGTGCCTATATTTTTACAGGTCCTTCAAGCCAGATTTCATCCTGATTCGCCAGCATGCCTACAGCATGACCCCGGGAGAAGACTTCCGAAGCCTTGTGATTGGTCTGCAGTACGGCAGTGTGGCAAGCATCAACTCCCTGCACTCCATCTACAACTTCTGTAGCAAACCCTGGGTTGTAAGTGAATCTTCATCTAATAGTACAATGTTAAATTCAGTGTATAACTGAGCTGAAAAAGCAGATATTAATAAATAGGTATTAGGTGCGTTTACATGGACCCTAACATTCCAGTAATAATAAGAATAATCGCCTAAACAGAATAAAAATGCCCCATGTAAATTTCTAACTCTGATGTGGATGAATTTGAAAGACTTTTTAACTGGAATGAGAGCTGCGCTGATGACATTTGATGATCTGTTCCACAGGTAAATATGAGCCATGTAAACACGTGATCTGTTTCTCTCTTGTTGGAATAAATATATTCTTTCTGCACGTTTGCCCCACATGAGTGGAACTTAACTGGTAACTGGTTTATCTAGCCAATCACACAGTGGATGTGGGGTTTATGAGAAAAAAATTATAAGCCTATTCACAAAGTTGGAAAGGAAAACAATCTACCTCCTCTTCTTCTTCTTATCTTATTTTCCAGCAGAGGGGAAAAAGTTATATTCTGATTAAATGCTTTGTGCATGTAAACACACACATCTTATCAGATCAGCATGCACGTGAAGTTGGAATCCCTGTTCAGTTGGATCAAAGTAATATTGTTCATGTAAACCTAGCTACTGATATACAGTGTTGTGAAATATGTTATGAAAAAATGATTCAGGTCATCAAACAAATTTTAATATTACACAAAGATACAAAAATGCAGTTTTTTTTTTTTTTTTTTTTTTTTTTAATGATTGTTCTGTTTAAAAAGGGAAAAAAGCTGTTCAAACCTGCCCGGCCTTATGTGAAAAAGTAATTGCCGCTAAACCTAATAACTGGTTGTGCCACCCTTGGCGGCAACATCTGCAATCAAGCATTTACGATAACTGGCAGTGAGTCTTTCACATCGCTCTGGAGGAATTTTGGCCCGCTCTTCTACACGGAATTGTTTGAATTCAGCCACGTTGAAGGGTTTTCGAGTGTGAACGGCCTGTTTAAGGATCTCAGTCAGATTTTTTTTGTTTTTTTGAGCCATTCAGGGGTGGACTTGCTGGCGTGTATTGGATCATTGTCCTGCTGCTTAACCCAAGTTCGCTTGAGCTTGAGGTCATAAACTGATGGCCGGATATTCTCCTTCAGGATTTTCTGGTAGAGTGCAGACTTTTCATGGGTCCATCAGTTATGGCAAGTTGTCTAGGTCCTGTAGCACTAAAGCCCCAGACCATCACACTACCACCACCATGTTAAACTATTGGTATGATGTTCTTTGTATGAAACACTGTGTTAGCACACCTTCCCAAAAGCTACTTTTGTCTTATCAGTCCACAGAATAAACAGACTTGTCAGACAAGCCTTCTGAATCTTGGAACTCTATCATTTATGCAATTTTTGTCCTGTCTGTTCCTTATTGTTGAATCATGAACACTGACCTTACTTTAGATGTTATTCTGGGTTATTTTATGAGCTCCTGGGTGAATCGTTGTTGTGCTACGGGAGTCATTTTGGTAGACCGGCCACTCTTGGGAAGGTTCACCATTGCTCCTAGTTTTCTCCATTTGTGGATAATAGCTCTCACCATGGTTTACTGGAGTCCCAAAGCCTAAGAAATAGTTTTATAACCCTACATGCCAGTTACTTTGTTTCTCATAACTTTTTCACATAGGGCCGAGCAGGTCGGGACAGCTTTTCCCCCTTAATAAATGAAATCATAATTTAAAAACTGCATTTTTTAAAATTTACTCTGGGTATCTTTGTGTAATATTAAAATTAGTTTGATCTGAATTTTTTTTTTAATGCAAGAAAAAAAAACAATGAATAGATGTTCACAGCACTGTATAACTAAATAGATTGATCTCTGCTGATTGTTTTTATGCTTTGATCTAGTTGACTAGTAGGAATGTAGTGATTGTTAGTTCACTAATATTTGTGGTGATTCTATAGATGCTAAAGCCCACCTCAGACGCTTGTACTTCAGAGTTTTATTGATCTAAACAGGGAAGTCTGAATGTGCTTATTTTTCTCTGCGTAAATCTAATTCCTAGTAAAGCTTCTATAATTTAATTACTCAGGATTTAGAATGTTAACCTGTTTTATTTGTGTGTGTGTGTGTGTTTGCAGTTTGCTCATATGATCAAACTCTACCATGACTTGGGTCCAGAGAAATTCCCCCTGAACGAGCAAACGTTCTTCCCGAACCACACTCAGATGGTGAGTCTCTCCATCTCTCTATAAAGCTTCTCAGACCACTAATTGTGTATGTGAGCTGTGAGATCCTAGCATCGATTCAAGTAAGAAGATACAAGAACGAACTTGACTTGTTTATTTCGACGTTGAATCTGATATAATATACATACACTCTGCCAAAATGTAGGCAGGCATTCATCTTTATTTAAAGTATAAACATACATTTAGTTAAATATGACATGTTCACAAATGCAATTTTTATTAAATCTTTATTATAAAAATATAAAAAGAGAAATTAAAAATCATAACATTTTTCTGTAAGCTCCTACAAGAAAGACATTTCCCCTTACAAATCAGTGTACACACAAACACATATGCAAACACACACACACACACAGAAACACACACACACAGAAACACACAGTACATTTAAAACAAACAAACAAAAAATCTCCAACGGTCTATTCATTAAATTCAAGACATGATTGACTGCGAGGTGTGTAAAAAGACGGTATTTTACACGAGCGTAAAGTGATGGAGACTAAGACGCCTCAGGCTTTTTTCAACACGGTTAATATTTGGAATAAACACGGTGGATTTTGTCTCGTAAGCATGTCTGCAAACAATAAAAGGAGTTAAAAATCATCTTGGAAAACATTTATCTGTTTCGCTTTGCTTGAGGATAGAGGTTATACTTCTGTACTGTACATTTCTCGATGACTGAATTGTTTATGCGAACCTATCTACCAAAGAGATCTTAGTCTCAAAGAGGAATGAACTGAAGATATTGTCGAGAGTGAATACTATAAAATAGACAAGAAAAACTAAACAAAAGCTTAGTAACAAAAATCGGAAAATTTTCAAACAGATCAATATCTTTACAGAAATATTTAATCCATAATTAATACCAAAACTAAAACCTCTGTTTGTATGCTGTATGTTAGTACCAGCCACTCATTTTCCAGGACAGAAGTACCATCACAAGTAACACTATTAATAACATCATCATTGTGCTATTGTGCATATAGGACTTAATATGTACTACTATATATATATATTACATACATACTTTTAAAACTAACTCCAGGCGCAGACTTGACTTTTGGTTCTGGGATGTGCACAGGATTTTGTAGCCTTTTCTTCTCGCACACTATGGGGTAAGCTTCTCAGTCCAGATTATGTTCGGTCATGAATACAGATCAGCGCAGGCAGAGAGCTGATTTTGTTCAGACCAGTCTGTGTAGATAACATTAATCTGGAATGCTAACAGTTGGAAATATACTTGCTATATAGTGAGTGAGCGTATTTGTCCACATACGTGCCTATGCTATGCGTGTTACTGGAGGATTCCAGTAGGGGGCACACTGGATAATTTAATCAGATACAGTAGGTTTACATCAAGTAAACAAACATAACATTACAATCGAGAAGCTAGATAGTGCTTATTCTCCCGCTAACTCTTTTGACGTATTTCTCACTGTGCACTCGGGACAAAAATCAGCAGCACGATATTATCACAATACCTTGGCACCAAAACGATTTGTATTACGATTTTTTTTTTTTTGGATTTTTCCCCGATTTTCTCCCTAATTTAGTCGTGTCCAATTCCTCCCCGTCACTAGGGGGCTCCCACATTAAGGCTACTACTACCACTCAGCCGGGAGGGCCGAAGACTATCACATGTTTCCTCCGAACCACGTGACGCCAGCCGACCGCATCTTTTCGAACTGCTCGCTCGCGCACCGTTGGGGGCGGCGTAACAAACTCCCTCCGTTGCGCGAGCTCACAGACGCCCCTGACTGGCTGTAGAGCCGTGACTAATGCACTAAGTACCTCTCATCCCTCCCCTCTGAGAGAGCTCGGCCAATCAGCTCTCTCTAGACCTCCGGCTGCGAGAGGTTACAGCACCACCCGGGATTCGAACTAGCGATCTCCGGATGATAGCGCCACTCGGAGGCCCTTTGTATTACGATTTTGTAGTTATCACGATTTTTAAAAAATTTTTATTCAATGTTAAACTTTTTTTTCCAGACTTCTAAACAACTTTCGCAAATAATTTGCTCGTATGACACGATGCTGTGCTGCCTTCCCATGTGTGAATAGTTTAACACACACCCCCTATAGGATTTTAGAGGAACTGCAAAGTCGTGCTACCTTAGATACAAAAATATTTTAATTTTATTTAATATTAAAAATAGATTAAAACTTTTTCCCATTTTCTACTGTGCACTTTGCTCTGTGCTACTATTTTTAATGAATATTCCATCTTGCAGGGATGTTGTGTTACTCTCTGAGGAAGTGCACAAGCTACGCACCAAATGAACGCAGGATGCGCGAGGCGGCCGTCATGCGAGTACGTACGCGTACTGTAGTTAAAAGCAAGTACATTTCCACCCTGACTTGTTAAATGTAATGTGGATTTAATTTAACGTTCGCAAAACGCTACAACAACAACAACAGAGGTTTTAGTCAGGTCATCATTTCTTAGCTTATACCATAAAGAGTGAGAGAAACGAATAAAAAATAAACTAAAAGCTCTGTTCAAGACAAAAAAAAACAAACGAAAAAACAACTGTTCCCCACAAAAGTGTTCTATGCGTTTTCTTTCTTTCTTTTTTTTTTGTTGTTGATTTGAAAAAATATACAATATTACTCTGTTATTAATTATGACTATTCAAACAAACGGGAAAAAAAATACTTTGAATGCATAAGATTATATTAGGAAAGTTGTACAACTACAGCATGAAGCAGGAGGCAGGCAAAAAGGACCACTTACAGTATAAATAGATATTATACAGCATACATGGTGGATCTATACAGTTATTCATATTCGTTCTAAATAATAAAAAAAATAACACTTCTGAATGAGGACCGGTATTGCTTTTATAAATTATTGGATCAGAATTATGTATCGAACAGGAGCTAAGAATGATATACTGTATATCATGTAGGTGTACGGTCTCTACACCCGCTGTGTTAAGTGATGCTGTGTTTGGCACCCAACCCTTTTCACAGTAACACTTATTGCTTTAGATCGGCGTGAAGGAAGTGTCCGAATGGTTCGATCGATTATAAAAAGGCAGCAGTTAAGAAAGCTTGTTAAGTGCATTCTCAAAGGAAACTAAAGGGGGAGACAAGAAATACTCAAGGAAATTGGGTAAATTGAAATGAATTTAGCTGTTTTAATCTGAATATTTACAGTGTCATGTTCTAGGAAGGGAATATGGAGTTAAACAAACCTGTAGCAGTGAATATAAAAAGTCCATTATCGTGCCAGGACACAAATACATTGGACATTTCTCACTCTTGGATGTGCATTATGTCCCAAATTGTAATAACTAACTATTAGGATTGTTTTCACCCTGATTCATTTCTTGTCTCTCCCTCTGACCCGTCCTTAGAGATCCTTAACTGCTCAGTGTGCGTCTCCGTGGACGACTGGGCCACAGCGTAAAATATACAACTACTGTAGTATGAATTCAAACACAGGTACGGTTTACCTCTAAAGTGCTATCACAGGCAATAAAATTGTCATTCGGCACGATCTGAATTATTTCCGTATCCCTGGAAACAAGGAAGGAAAACGTTTTTTGGGGGGGAAAAATAAAACAATGATTGCTTTGATGGGTATTGGGGGGAGAAAAAGGATAAAGGATAAAAAATATATATATATTTAAAAAAAACAAAAAAAAAAAACAGTATTTTAGGGATCCGTGGTGTTCAGGTTGGTTTTGTCGCGAGATGTCATGCCCCGGTACCAGCTGCAGTAGCCCTCTTTCTGCTGGATGCAGGCGTAGTGCCGTGACTGGTAGCCCGGGTAGCCGAAGTGCGACAACATGTCCGTCCACAGGCACTCGTGCTTTGAGGTCACGAAGCAGGGCAAGTAGTGACAGGGCTTAATCTGGAGACAAAACAGAGGAGTTTAAATTTAGACCAGATGTGGGAAAAGAAATGTGACAGAGTAAACAGACAAACCCCTGATAATTAACGAAGTCTATCACTTATAAACGAGAGGGGGAAGGGGGGGTAGAAACTCACAGCTCAGATCGTATCATCATGGATATTTGCATTGGTGGATTTTGTCAGTGTGATCTGGCATCCCTGGCTTGCTCAAGGTGTGCGGGTGAGAGGTATTGTTTGAGTGAGCGCAAATACAGTTAATTAATGTGTGCTAGAGAGTGTTTAAGCGAGTAAAAAAATTATAATTTTGTGCTTGTGCAAAAACCCAGGAATGGGCCCGAATACAACATCATATTACAGCAATAGGATTTTATTTCGCACTTCATATAGAATTTAAATTTTTCAATTCATTTGAGGTTTAGATGCGTGCCGGACCATAGGGGTCGAATATGGATATCAGGTTGATATTATTAGCATTATGATTCCTTCAATCACTACAGACTTGATCTTGATAGATTAGTCTGAAAAGTCTTAGTATAGAAGACACTGAAGTAAAACGGAGCAGTGAGATGTTTCAGTAACTCCTAACTACGTACGAGCAGGGATAGTAATTAGTAATTATGGTGCTTTTTCCAATCCTTTAATAACTGCAGTTCTTTTGTGCACGCTACGACTCTTTAGCGACGGAACGCCATTAAACTGTTTGTGTGTATTCCTACTACGAGCCCGCGACACTTTCTTTAGCTGGTATGTGCACTATTGGTGTAGAACCACTAATTAAATCAAATGGCTTAATTGTTTTTGCAGGCTCTCTTGTCTTTAGTTTTTGCAGGCCACTGGATGGGTACACAGAATTAAGCTCTGCGGTGTACACTGTAATTTACTTGACTGAAGATTTTTCTTGTTATCTAAAAGAAAATAGCTAAAATGTCTGTGTTTATCCGCGTCCACTCACCCTGCAGTTGCATCCTAGCTGGTAACGGTGGTTCATTCCTTTCTTCTGAGCGAGGGACAGGCGTTCCCACCTCTCGTTGAAATTGCAGAGCCCCGTGTAAACCTTTCCGTCGTACACGCGACCTAGGACGGAGAAAGAAATTCGAACGATTATTAGCGCCTCGTGATGCGCTATCTGACCCGGGTTGCGTTTCTCTCATTTCCGTCACTTTACGCAATCCCGTGTGGACGTTCCCGTGAGAGGGTTCGTCGCATTTTGTGCATTCTTTCATTGTGTTATTTGCTTAGTTCAGATCCATGGCGCCCTGATGTTGCACTGAGTGAACTGCCTTCCTCTGCAGTATTTCATGATTCTCGAAAGGTCCTTTAACAGTTATTTTTAGCTTTGCGCTGTTTGTGGCTTATCGCCTATGACAGGATCCCGAACTCTGCAACAGGTGCAGTGACCGAGCTTTGCAGCGCAGCAGCGGAGGACTAAAACCGTGACCGCGTACCCATCCCCTCGAGGTAGCTTATCCTTACAGCCAGATTATTTTAGACGCAGACCTGGAACGAGATCTTATCTCGAGTGGAGCGTGCAGCGACAAAGCTCGTCATGTGGAAAGCACATGATCGGAGAATGCGTTCGGGCTGGCTGAGTTAAAAAAGCACATAAACAGAACTCACAAAAACTCCTGGGAAACTCAGACCCGGTTATGGATGTAAACAACATGAATGGTGGTGGTGGTGTTTTTGTGTGTGTAGAAGAGAGAGGTGAACTGTGTATCTGTACGGGATGGGAGTGTGATTCTTTCCAGCCAATCAGCAACAATGAAAACCTTATGTGTTTGGCTTTTCTTTATGCAAGACGTTCTCGTGTGCCTCGCCACCGAATGTACGTTCACACCGGGGAAAAAAACCATCGAATGAAATTCCGCCGTTGTTTGTTTTCAGCAAGCGGAGCGTGGCTTGCTTGCGAAGCTTGAAAAAGATGCGGTCATGCTCTGCTTATAACGTTAAAATAAGTCCAATCTGCCCCTCCTGTCAACTTCCTGCCAATTGTTAAATGCGTGCAGAGAACTTTTTTTCTTGTTATTTTTTTTCACTGAAATGGCAAACCGTTCTCTTCTCTGGGGAACGGCAAGCGAGGGAAATTTCGCCTTGCGGTCATGTGTGTAATAGAGGACGTTTGTTGTGTGTCGTTGGTTTAGAGGGATGGGGCTTTAAAGGCAAACAAAAGGCTGCCATTAGTAACCTTGCTTTTGTGCTGCGTGGCATATGAGCTCGAGCATGCAAATGGCTGCTGAGTCCTGAAGCCACTGATGTCAAGCTTTTTTTTCCCCCTGTCACTCCAAAATACTTGCTAATACAGGTACGCAACATATTACACAATACTTTTACCGAGTGCATGTAAGTAAAACAACGTAAAGCAAACAACGAATCACAGATGGATCTGCTTCAAAGTTTTAACGGTTCTACAGTATGTCCCAAACTTACCTGTGATCAAGTACTGGTACTTGTTGATGTCGAACTTGACTCCGCACAGACTCTCTGAAGCGTCCGTGTAAACGTGCTGGACGTGCTGAATTTTGTTGAATCCTTTGTACATCTGTAAGAGCCAAAAGAGGACATGGAACAACGTTTTAGTTGCATGAAGAAAAAAAAATTTTAAAAAGTGCTTTTACAGCGAACTCATGAAGTCGTCCAGATGCATGCATTTCAGTAAGAGTCGAGGCTAAGGTATAAAAATGCTGCTGGATAATTACATCTACTTATACTGTAATTACTGAAATAATACTCTACAGTCATTTATAATGTGCGTACTGTATGATGTTAGCATGCAGCGACTGCACGTCAGATACACATTTTTCCCCATTTACTTCATTCTGGTCAAGCCTCCAGACAAAGCAATGGTTTGTACAGAGTTCTGTTGTATGAATCTAATTTATTTGTCCACAAGGCAACAGGAAATCCCTGTTTAAACTCACCATTCTCAGAAAAACAAGGACAAACTGAGTGGAGGGACAACAGAGGTCCAAAACCCCCATCTCAGGGCTTTATGAGAAAGACATTAACTAGGAACATTTGTTCAGTAAGACATCTTATTTTGGAGCGAGTTATTATTTGTCATAATGAGGTCTAAAAGAGACAAATGGACATAAAAAGACATGAAAGTTGATGGCTTGTGCTTATTCCATTATTTTCATTTCTATGTAAGATATACTAAATAAGAATTTATATTTATGAATTCTTTTTGTAAAATTATTCTGGCAACCACAACTGACAATTTCCTTACAGATTTTTACATTTATTTGAATGGAATTGACATTACACTGTTAAAATATTAGTATATCTAGTGCATTACATCATTTTTTTGTGTATGTGTGGAATTATGTTTAATTCAAATCATTTATTTATGCTTGTTTATATTAAACATAAAAAAATTATATTTTAAAGTAACTTTTTTATGTACAGACTTTTCAGTGTCTTTACACAATTGAACAAAAGCCTGTTCTTTTTTGTTTTAATGGTAAAAAAAATAAAAGGAATCGCCATTTGCAGTTTATGGGCAACATTTTTTTAATCCGTACATGTTAAGGCTAATTTCAAATGTGTTAAGACAATCACAAATTTAAGAAATGATGCCTCTTTATAAAGAACATAATAAAGTTTCAGTATTTAGTTACTGGTAAATGATTTTTAGTTAGTGCTTGTTAGCAAGAACGCATTAGCTAGCACAGATGTTAATCTGAAACCTTATAGGTAAACTTAAGTTAACTTAGTATTGTAACCATGCAAATTCTGTAAAACCGCTTGAAACATGTAAAATTTCTTGAAAACAAAGACAAAAACTGATCTTTAAACATGCTGTGAAACAGCTAGCTAGCTATTTAGGTAATTTAGTGATCGGTCTAATGCTGAGGCATTTACTCAACAGCTAGCTAAAGTTAAAAGAAAATTATCACTAATGTTAATAAATAAATTAGTAATTGTTGCGGTTTGTTTTAGGTTCCTACAATGTATATTAATTTCAAAAAACAAAAAAAATATGGTTGACAAGTGTGGCTGAATAAACATCACATCAGTCAACAGAGAAGTTTAACCAGCTGTAAAGTAGAACGCCTACTAGTGATCAAAGTTTGAGCCTGACTGTGTGAACATGGGGTTATTTGTAAGTTCATTTACCATTACATGACCTCAGCAATATAGCCTTATGGACATGCAAAGAAATACATAAACAAAGACAGCTACAAAAAGAATGAAATTCAACATTTCTACCTAAAAGTTACTTCTATAAAGTGCACTAAATAATAAGAAAGTAAACACTTGACCATACTGGGTGTGACAACTCTTTGCTTAAAAATAAGTACTAGCGTCAGATACAGATTCATGCAGTTTTCGAAGTAAATAAGCTGGTGGGTTTTAATGAGCCTTCTGGAGAATATGCCACAGTTCTTTTAGAAAGTTTGTCACACTTGCTTCTTTTTATTTTCAAGCAAAAGCCATTCATTATGTGGGTTTTTTTTTCCTTTTTTTTTTTTTTTAAACCGGTCTGTTATGTAATACGGTGCTTTCTTTACAGGCATGCACATTTATTTCCTGTAACTTTATTTGTTTGTTTGTTTTGAACTTATGTCCAGAATTGTTAAATTCTCAATAATGCAGACGTGATAAACAAAAGTTCTACTGAAAATAGGTGAAACCTTTACTCCACAGTACTTTATATAGTATACTGTACTACTTTTAATACTACAGATACTCAATAAGCATGTTACCAGTAACGCGCGTGTTTAATAAACCAGCGCTAACTTGCCTTCATCTGCTTGACTGTGTAGCGCATGGTGCCAAACGGGCCATCTTTCAGCAACTTCTTCCCCACCACTTTGGCTCGGATCACTGCAAAACAGAATCGCATAAGCACATGTCCTGGTTATTCTCCTGCACATGTCTTGAGTCACAAACACAGACAGTAGCAGCTATTTATCACCAAACATCAGTTTAAACGTCCCGCATGTTACTATTTACCTATTTAAGTTAGCACAGGTCTCAGAGCTGCCCAAACGTGTGTGTGTTAAGATGCCAGGTAAAATAGTCTCAGATAATGTTTTTTTTTTTTTTTACTACCTTGTTTCACTTCTCAGATGAATAAGCTGTTATTTAAGAGCTGCAGAGCTGAGCAACAAGTCAGGGGGGAGGGGTTCCCCCATATGAGGTCATATTAGGGAGAAATCTAATTGGCTTGTTTAATCTCTGACCAATACAACAAATGGAAACATGTATATATAATTTTTTTTTTGTTTTCTTTTTTTGAAAATGCACACACAAGAGTTATAAAAGTCTAAAATAACTAAAAGGTGATTTTTGCATAATAGGTGTCCTTTAAGGTCTATTTTTTCTCTTCCGGCTTTTTAATAGAAAATTTAATGGAAGAACAATCTTTGCTCATTCAGCATCCGGTATGTAATTCTTTTCATAATCTTAAATGTCCCCTATGGGACACTGAAGCCTGTCATGCATGTGTAAAGACAAACTTTTTAAAGCACATGTCAAATTGTACTTAAAGTATTATTATGACAAAATAATGACCTCCACCAGCCTGTAAATATTGAAATAACTGTACTAATGGGTTGATGATAAGAGTGCTGTAATGATTAACAGATATTGTGCACCATGCATAAAGCAAACATCTAACAGCGCATTGTGGTTCATAAGTCACTATACGGATAACATGTCTTAAGTGATGCAAACTCCAGGTAAACAATGCAGGGGGGAAAAAAAATCATGTCTGATTTATTCACAATTCGACATATCGAGTCCAGTACGTAGGTGTCTCTCTCAAACAGAACTGCCTCCTTAGGGAGAAGGAATGAGGGCATGCCAATGCTCCACCATCTTGCTCCTTAATTATGGCCCGTGTGAAAGGATTAAACAATCCGGTCTAGCCCTCTCAACAGCCTCAAATCTTTACAGTGATCTGAATTTTTATCTTTTTTGGTCCATGGTCCCGTATAAACAACAGCGAAATAAGGAGCATAGACAAAACATCTGGCTCGGTTTACGTCTTTCCTGACACCGTCCGTACAGGAGGGGGCTAACGAGATGGCTCATTTGCGGCGATGAATAGGCCTTTCCTTTAGCGTCTGATTCGGTTTGTCTCGGAGGACTATCGGCTCAGCGTGAAGTTCACCTGCTCCTCTCAACCAGACAGAGAGGAAGAGAGGAGGGAGGAGGTGACAGAGAAAGCTTGCAGTGACGGGGATGTTTGTTATCTTTTCTTCCCCGTAGGAATTTCCTTCCCACATTTCCTTCAGGCTCGCATTCCACGAGCTAATCCAAAAAAAGAAAGCCGTCTGACTCCTCCTGCTCAGCAGGGACAGAAGCTTCTAGCATCTTCCCCAGCATCACTGCACAATCAAGACCAGTTAAAGCCAAAGCACTGACATCGCTGATACCAGCATGATACTGGCTTACAAAACTATGGAGACACTTTATCGGACACGCGACAACATTTTAACCTTTCTAATTTACATTTTGCACCCAACGGCCTCCAAATGATCTCCGATCATTAGCAAAATGAAAGATTTATAATGGTTTTATTGTATTGTCCTTTAACACAACAAACAGACAGGAGCAGACCTCATCATTAGATAAGACACCACAAGTCTGCTCAGTATAACAACCACACCGAGACAAAACACTGGCCTTTAAACTGTCAGGTACCAAGTATCTCTACTATACTACTGTATGTCTAGACATCTCACTACCTCTACGTTAACAATTTTCGTTTCAACCTATATACTGTACAATATGCACACACACTAATACAGTACTGTACAAAAGTCTTGAGCCACAACTCAGATTAAATGATGTAGATTATATTAAAAAAAAAAGTAACAAATGTTTTACTGTGACAGGCTGCAAAGTGCCTAAAGATATACAATTTAAAAATTGCTTGTTTATATAACAACATCAGCAGTAACCTCATTTCCCCTCTCGTCTGTCCCAACCACTCAGCATTCAGCATCACCAGTATAATAATCACCACCTGAACATATGTCATCACCTGCACCCGTTTCTCACTGGTTCATGCCTTAAGTTAGGTGTTTTTATGCTTAAATGATTCAAAGGTCACTGCATGGCTTAACAAGTGAAAAACATTCCTGGACTGAAAATGAGAGCCCTCAGGAAGCCTCAAGACTACATAAAAAAATACAGGACTCAAAAATAATGAAAAAAATTAGCACTTTTTTTTTTTTGGCACAGTACTGTAGTTAAAATACACATATATAAATAAATAGATTAGGTATTATATGTATGTATATGCAGTCTTGCAAAGTGGCAGAACATTCCATGTACCATTCAACAAATTCCTAATGTGGACTGTGAATAAGACCTACAGTAGAGGACTCCTTACCCCAATTACAGTACAGCCCCCTTACACTTTACTAACTCTGTCCGCCTCACTGTTAATCATTTACTTAAATGAAAAAGAATTTTCCAAAAAGGACATGGAGGCAAAATGTGTAAATGTGCCACCTTTACCGTTTCAGGTTAATTGATGTACTTTGACCTTTCCCCTTGTATTCACAGTAGGCTGTGGGTTTCCTAACCTTTGAACATCCCACTCTTCATGTTGGCGTTGACCCAAACCTGTATGTTTGTCCTTGCCAGACACGCTCCGTATTTGGTACAGTCCGGTTTGAACCACATGACTGCACACAAAGCGCCTCTCTCCGACACCTTGGCTGGGATCCTTTAACATGAATTAAATCTCAAAGTGTGGGGCGAAACACTAATCTGGCACATGGTAGGTCTTAAAAAGGAATGTCACACTGAATAGACTATTTCAGCCGCACAAAATCTCTCTCGCTCCCTCTCAGACTGCTGGTCAAAGATACAAGAGCACTAGAGATGCACTATGAAACTCAGTCATGATTTAGTACGGTTTCTTTCAGCAGATGTTTGAGTGAGCTTATTTCTGACAATAAATATGTTTGCACATGCAAAGGGAATGTGCACTGTTTCTACCATTAGCGTGTTTGCCAAAAGATAAAAAAAAAAAAGATATATAAAAAAAAAAAAAAAAAACACCTTATGAATTTATGAAACTTTTATTAGAAGCCTAAAGCTATTATTAGAGCGCTAATATAAATGGTTATACTAACTGACCAGATGCCAAAGTGAAATATTTTTGGTGGTAGAATGCATTTGTAAATTGATTTCCTGACGCGTGAGATTTTGCAGTGGTTAACAGGATTTCTGCTCTGCAGCTAAAACCTATCGATCCGGTTACCTTCGGGCGCATTAGGCATAATGATCCTCCGTGTAGGAACTGAACGCACTCTACGGCCCTAAGCGAAATGAAATGCAATAACCACTTTGCACAACTGTTTTGCTATCAAAGAGGCCCTTGGAAAAGGGGCTTTTCTAGTGCTTGCAGCATCACAGACAGACTGTTTGTCGTAGCCAGAGTTACTGTATGATGGGCAGATGTACAGCAATGGGTGTAACCATGTCAGAGGAAATTGGGCCCAATCAGACGCAGCTTTGGTGCTTACATTACTTTCAACAAAAGAGAGCGAGTGCCAGGATCCGCCTGGTATTTCCCAAGGAACCCTGCGGGGCATCCGTGGTTAACCGCAGAAGGAAGTGTATTCTCTGTCTTACTGTATGTTTAAGCCATGACATACTTCCTGTTTTCTTGGTTAGCTAGGTTTCTGTAGAAAGCATGTTCAGGATCATCATGCAGATCTACACCCAGACTCTAATGGTCAAGACCTGGGACAGTATTGTTCTTTTTTTTTTGTTTATTGGTCTGGATTGTTGGTCAGTGTTTTTGTGTAGCAGGACATAAACCGGTTGTAGAGTTATTGTTTTTTTTTTTTTTTAATGCATTTCTGCATCATAATGTGAAGACGATTTTTTGGTTAAATAAGTTATGGTTATCAGTGTATTTTGTCCTGATCATTCATCTCCAATGACTTTGAATCCAAACCTGAATAAATTTAAAAAGCAAAAAGGCCCATGAGTAACATCATATTATTGTTACTTGGAACTGATGGGTTATGTTGGTGCAAAGTCCAGAAGGAAAAAAAAAGCTCTATGGCTTCAAATAATAGAAAAAATATTATTGTGCACACTTACATAATGAGCCAGGGTTTCAACAGATGTGTTACGTTCGTAAACTCAATCTGTACCGAGGGAGTCAGTGGAATTTATATTACCATTTAAAAAGTTCTTCAGCTGAATAAGAACGAGGGCTTTTAAAATCGTTCTTGTTGGAAGTTGGTCCTTTCCTCCAGGTTGTTTGCTTTCATCAAGAGCACACGTACAGTCTGGCAGACTTCCTGACACAACTGCACACTTTATGGTTTCCTCAAAATGATTAAAATGCTGCTTTTGGAATTTCTTATTTTCTTTCATCCGCGATGTTTCTCTACTTAACTAATAAAAAGCATTACGTCTGAAGGTTCTCCGATTTCAAAAAAGTTATCATGAGTACGCTCACACGTGTACTATCGTGATGCAATAAAGTGACGGAAGTCATTCAGTCTTGATGAGGTCTAGAGATTTCTATAGATTGTGAGTGAAGCGACTGTTAGCAGTGGGAAAGTGGGCGGGACAAATGTTGCCCTATGTTTAATTTTAAACAATTGAGAAGCAATGCAATCTGCCAGCTACTGTACCAACAGTAAAGAAAGTTTCAATTTGCTGCACTTGACTCACACTCGTACATCATTCCTTGTACAGCACAAAGTGGCTGTTTACAAACTCGTGTTTCACTTCAGAATCGTAGTGGGAAGAAATATGATTTTTGATTTACATAGGTTACGCAGCTAGCTTTGGGATCCCACACCATCCTGGTATTAATAGTGAAACCATGGCAACCGGCAGTAACCTGTAGAGAAATGTAAATGGTCTTAAGTCTTGTTAAGAGTTTATCATTGCGCAGGATTGTTAAATATTAACACAACGTTCATACAATCAGGGACAGCGAGAGAGAGAGAAAAAATCAGAGCTCAAACAATTCACTGAATTTGAATGCACACATCGGTTCCACATGAACAAACTGTGTTCCATTAACGCAATTCGTTTTTGTACATCCAACACGACTTCACCTGAACCCTGGGTCGCAATCCAGCCAAGTGGGATTTAATCAGTTTAATTTAATAGAAGAGAAATAAGAAAAACAAAACTCTGTTAAGTCTGTTAATTCCCTTTTCTTTTCTCAGTGTATTCCATCATTCATTCATTCATTCATTCATTCATTATCTCAAACCTCTTGTAGATCTCAATACAACTCCATGCAACTTCCACTTTAGTTCATTTTGTTTTGGAATCTGATATTCTTCTGAGAAATGAAACATTAAAATCATCATCAGAAAGTTTATAAATGATTAGACTGAATTAGATGCAAGATCAGATTACAAAACCAGTGTGCTTGTTCCATCCAGGAAAATATAGCTGTTAAAAAAATAAAAAATAAATAAATAAAACACTTTTTGGCACCTCACTAGTGGCAGCCTGTTGCACACCCGTCCAGCCTGGTGTGTTCTTTTTAGTATTTATTTATTTATTGTTCTAATTATCCTTCACAATATTTTAGCTTTTGTATTTTTCGCAACACTATACATTTCATTCTCTCTTTAATTATTATTTCAACTTGCTGCTTCATTTTCTTTCTCTATTATTATTAGTATGACTATTTTAACTTGCTGGTGCACCTTGCAGTATGCCCAGTATCTTAAGTTCCCATCTGTATATACAGTACATATGGTGATCATGCATGTGTACATGGAAACAGTATATTCTTGTCATTTTTATACCATTTTTACCTCATTAATGCACCTTAAGTTGTAAACGGAGTATTATTAGGGTTTTTCTTTTTAATTTTACCCTTTTCTTATTGCGATGTTTGTTGTACAAAATGTGAACTGGCTGCTGTAACGATACAATACCCCTTTGGGATAAATAAAGTCCTCTATCTATCTATCTTTAATGTTTTCACGTGTTGACGTGTAGATGGATTTCTCTGGCCTGTCCCGGGCAGCAGTTTTCCAACAGTTACTGATTAAAAGCTCGGACACCTTCAAGCTGCCCCAAAGGCTTTAACCGTCTGTGCACTCCAGCTCTTGACCATAAACCTCCTAACTAAGCTGGGATGCAAGTGATGCAATGTATAATGAATATATCTGACAAATCAAGGCTTCTTGAGCTTCAAGGACCTATATAGAGATGCTGCTCTCTCTCTCTCTCTCTCTCTCTCTCATCAGACAGTCCCACTGTGCTTCAGTGTGAAGCTGGTAAAATGATCAGCCAGGTTTATTACTCAGAAGGCACCCATTTGTTCATGAGGAAACAGAAGAAGAAGAAAAAGAAAACACACAACAACAACTCAGTGCCAGCGCCGTGACCGTGTTGCCATGGCGACCGTTAACTCTTCCCTCTCTTAACTTTTCCTAAGTGCGTAGTGAGCGGCTGTAGCGCACAGGGACGCACACGGAGCCTCCCAGCGCAACCTGCTGAATGCGTGTCGTGCCAAAAAAATTAGAAACGACCGGTGCACCACTACTACTACTACTACTACTACTACTCAGCGCGTGCCTAACTCTCTTTTTCTATACCATACTCCACGTGCACCATAGCCAAGTCCAGTCTCGAGTCGCACGTGTTGCTGTAAACTTTAAGAACTTGAGCGTGGATGTGAGTGCGGCAGAGAGAGCGCGCGTCTTACCGATATCCGAGTTGCAGAAGGCGTCCTGCGGGTGCGTGAGCGCGCACGAGCAAGCCTCCAGCTCGTCCACGCGCAAGCTGCCGAACACGAACAGCAGGCTGAGCAGCTGGTACCCGGATTTCATCTTCTCTATTTGCTTTTTTAACAACAAAAAAAAAAAATATATATATATATATATTTATTTTGCCTTTTTTCTTCTTTTTCTTCTCTGTCTCTCTCTCTCTCTCTCTCTCTCTAAGCGTGATCCAGAGAGGTGTGTGTATGCGCGCGCGCGTCTGCTCGAGCTTGAGTGCTGTGTGCGAGAGAGAGCGCGCGCCGCTTCAGTTATAGTCGGCGCAGCTGTGTAACGCCCCCACCCCTCACACACAGGCGTCGCGGCCAACCAGCCAATCAGAGCGCCGATGATGCCATTCCAATTAAACATGGCACAGGGAATGACGTAGTGAAAATTGACTTCACTCACTACTGCTTTTTAAAAAGAAGAGAGGAAAAAAAAAAAAATATATATATATATAAAACCCTCCAAGAACAAACCCTTTGCTTCTCCTTTGAGGTCGGAAGATATGCTTCATCACCATGAGCCATCAGCAAGGCTACACCCCAAACCACATGTTACCTCTGAAACACTTTGTAAAAAAAAAAAAAAAAGCAACCTGTGTCCCAGAACCACAGCACACACAAATGAGCAGACATTTCAGGTAAATGTTTGCTACAATTAGGGCAGTATTACGATGCTGTAGTGGAGCAAATAAGGGTCTTAAAGAAAACGGGTGACTCTGTGTATATAAATAAAAGAAATGTTTTGTCTCACTCTTTCAATGATATCTTTATGTTTCATACGTTGGAAGACACGCAACCATTCTCAGAAAATTTTCCGAGTGTATCCCTGTCTGTATGTCTGTCCAGCCAGACTTGGTCACAGCATCACGCAAAACTGGCTAAACAGAATTGAATGAAACTTTGGCATTCCATAGATATTTGCCTATGCGCCATAAATGAAATCAAAATGTTAAGTAAAAGTGATGTCGTGGTCATGGTGTAAGATACTGAGAGTTCTGCCATACTGAAAGACAGGCAGACACGTACGTGGGCTTCAACCTGGAATAATAATAATATCACTGATTACATTAAAGCTGATCAGATGATTTTGAACCTTTTAACTATTTCTACAAACTCTTTTCCCGTCGACGACGTATATATGCTATGCACACACTGTATATACTAGCGTAAGATATACAGTATGTACTTGCGCTACTATATATAGTGTGTGTAAACAAAATTCTGTTTGTATGGATGGGCTGAGTTTGTAAAGGTAGGCAATGACATTGTGAATTTATATGTCATACGTACAGGCGTTCCTCTCCGACTCTTAACAGTAGCCAGCGTCGTCTGCAACAAAAAGGTATATGTCAGGCAGTTCTTATACCGTACAGTAGCTACTGAAACCCCAGATCAGACTCCGGAGCATCTACAGTGACGGCGCAGACAGAAAGAAGTAGGGGGTGCCAAAACATTGGAGCAGCGTTTCAGCCAACATTATGTCATACTTTGACGCAACTCCTGATTTCGAGGTTCACTTCTCCCCTGTGTGTGTGTGTGTGTCTGTCTGTGTGTCTGTGTGTTTGTGTGTGAGAGTTTGCATCTTTGCTCCTTGCTTGGTGGGTGTTCTCCAAGTTCTCCAGGTTCCTCTCATGCAGTAAGATTGGCGTTTTCAAATACTTTCCAAAAAAGTGTATGTTTTAGTATGTGAGTGTTTGAGCGTCCCGGGAGTACCCCGCCTTATGCCTTAAGTTTCCTGGGATAGGCTCCAGGCATCCCTCAAGCGCAGCATGGCACAGGATAAGTGATATAAACAATGAACTGATATACATCTGAGGTGTGTTCCATTTATAACTTTTTTTTAATAACATGCTTTTAACTACATCCTGTATACTCAAGATTCAAAAATTGGGTATACCCTGTACTAGTCTTCTGAATAAAGAGCCAAAAGAAGGTGATGACCCTATGACATGTCATTTACTGTAGATCAGATATGACTAGTGATGAATTCGACCACAAAAGATGCAAAAGCAGTTGAGGATGAGTATAGAGGAACTCTATCAGTACTGATGATAAAGGAACATCTTGGGTCTCGTTATTTCCATTGAAACTAGAGCATAGTGTACAAAGACATTCTATACAGTTGTCAGTTACAGTAGGAGAAGGAATGCATATGTGTATGATGGTGAGATGTACATGAAGTCATATAGCGGTTAAAAATTTATTCTCTTTATCATTCTCTCACACAGGATAAAAAAAAGTTTTCATTCAAACAGTATATGCGCTTAGCATATTTATAGAATATTGTTTTTTACTACTGTACCATGTGGCAAACTACTATGAAACACAGGATTTATTTATAACTAAAGAATGAACAATGCAAAGTTGCACTGGTGCCAACATCCTGATGCCAGACACTACAGCATACTCCCAGAGGTGCCAGAGCCGCCCAGGCGACACGAGGGGAACCTTCACAATATTATGCTTTATGTTATGCATTGTAATGTTATGGCTTGACACATATATAAGAAAATCCAGTGTTAAATATTGATCTTTTTTGTTTTAAACAATTCTCTAAGGCTGTATTAAATGTGTACACTATATAACTTTTACTTATATACAGAGCTTTGCTTTTTTTTTTTACTGCACCAAAGGCAAAGCAAAGATGAAAAGTTTTTGCAATTTGGTTAATCCACCACATTGCCGTTTCTCTGCTCTTGAAAGTAGGAATGTGCATGTCTCCCAATAAGGTAAACGTGCAGGGAAGAAACCTCCCAATCCGAATTCTTGAATGAATCAAATTAGGCTTAATACTTTCTATCTCCCTCACTTTCTGTTTTATGAAAGTGGTGTTTTGAAGAGCAGAGCAGCGATATCGCAAACCGTCGACCTTCTGATCAGTAACTCAGAGCCTTAACACACTAAGCCATCACCGCCCAAGTATATTAGCTTAAATATGATATTCCAAGTATATTATATAAATGAAAGTATCTGGCCGTGCCATCATAGAAGAAGAACTCCATAGACGTGAGAACCTGATCATTCAGTACATTCAGGTCGTCAGCTGACTTCATTTTATTGCCACATAACGCTGCTGAACCTAGACCTGACCAAGTGAAGCAACACAAGATCATGACACTGCCTCCAGAGGCATGTACAGTCGGCAAACCACATGACCTCATGCCCTTTTTACAGTACATTGCTCCAAAGTTCAGTATTTTTATTCTGATTATTCTCACTAACAGGTGGATTATAATGGCCGCTCAACCTGTAAGTTCTCTTCACATTTCGAGTGCTGAAATGCTCTTACTTTCACTTTAACATACAGTACTGTAGCTATGATTTCCACTCTAGATTTGTATTCTGGAAGACCACGAGGTCATCTTTACCACAACTAAACCAATTATTATGCAAACAAGCATGCAACCAAAAAACAAAAGGATTTATCCCATACTGTATCCCAAAGCTTTAATGTTACTGTAGCGTTACTGTAAAGAAGACTTTTTGAAGAACTGCACATGACCTTTGTACTGCGTGTGTAAGGCAGCAGGGATTGCATACGTATGAACAGTTCTGAGAATTGTACCAACTGTTTTATCCCCCTTTAACCTTTATTAATTTTTCTTTAAAAGGTCACGGTGTACGTACAGTGCCATTGAGCTTCTCTTTCACAGACATGCCGACTCATTGAAAAGTACACGAGGAACACAATAGTATTGGTTGGCTTGTGCAACGTGGATGCCTTTGCAAAAGAATAAAGTTCAACATTAAATGCATTTCATGATGTGACGGTTGATGATATGCTTATCACCATTATGCAGCAGTTTCCTGTGTAATGAAATGTTCAGTCTGAGCCCAGCTACTCATGTACATTTTGAGTCATGTGATATATCCTTTTTGTGTTATTTCAGTCACCATCTTCCAAAGTTACTGTACATGGATATTTCATATTGCATAAATTTTTTAAAAAAAAAATCAGGATTGTGCCAACGTTATTATAACTTTAATACACAAAAATTGTAAAGGTGGATTAAATGTTTCTTCGCACAATCACACAACAGGAATAAACTTTAGTAATGTTTTTTGTTCAAAGATGAAAAAAAAAAAGCATTCTTTCGGATTTACTGTACACTTCCATCATTTTCACATAGACCTCATAAGCCTTTATTGTAGACAATATCTATTGTATTTTGTCACATCAGGTAACATAGGCTTTGAATTTCAAGAAAAGCTTTAGGGCACAAAATTGGCAAGGACGCATTAATGATCACTGCTATCACGTATAACATTTTGCATTTTATTATTGTGGTAATATTTTACGTGCAAATCCGCAAATATCCCCTCAGGGACCTATAAATCACTATATCCATCCATGTGTTGATCCAATTTTCTATCCATCAATGATTTCTTAATTATATTTCAATTCATGAGGGGCGTTCAAGTCAAACCGGGACTTTGTGATGAATTTTCTCATAAATTGACATGTACAGATTTCAAACACAAATACGGTGAAACAGTGCTCTCAGACGCAGTAAAATATTTGAAAGGTGCGAACCTCAGTGCATGTCTGCGAGAACTGTACGGGAACCCAATCGTTCACCAACACCACTTGCATGTGACAGGAACTCGGCTGGGACTTATAGCCACATCCGCAGTATAGTCCTGACCCTGTTCCAAGCCGTTTCCACATGTTTTGGCCATTAAAGGAGTTCCTTTGAGACCAGCATGTCAGATTTGAGCAGGGAATCCGATCATTTCAACCTGGATGGTATCCATGCGCAAATGAACCCATGGGAGTGCATGAGTGCAGCAGGGGGTTATATGGAAAAATAAAAGTGGTTATTACTCTCTTAACTGTTTTATTCTGCACAATCAAAAGTCCGCTTTGACTGGAAGAACATTTGTGCAAACCAAATTAAATTTAAATGATTTCATAAATAATAAAATCCTGATTTGACTAGACGTCATTCATACTTTATATTAAAACTTGAATTGCAATGCTCAAACTCATTATCTGTTTTTCCTTAGTAATGATGATTAGGAAACATGTGACCGGTCAAAAGGGTTAAGTAAGAGACTCTTTAACCCTAGATAATTATTGCAACATTACACTTCACTGTCTCCTCCTGGATCCTTCATGTATCCCATTATTCTTAATTAATGCTGCGTATTATTTCTCTCGCCATTTCACTTACGACTGCTTCTGCCATTATTCGCCCACCTCTTCTGTCTCTTCTGTCTCGTCGTGCCAGCAGCACTCAAGCCGGATCGTGGAAGGCTTCTTTGATATGCAAGGCTGCTTTTTGTCCGATGACATTTAGTTAGGGTTTTTTTGTTTTGTTTTGTTTTTTAACAGATCCGTAGAAACACAAGGAGCATTTCTGAAAAGGCAATTCAGATGTAACCCGGGGCAACAGCCCCGACTAAAGGAGCTCTCCAAATCAGAGATGATGAAGTACGCTAAGGTGGATGTCAGATCAAAACCAAACCACTCAGCATGTGCTTTCTGCTCTGTCTAACCGTTCTCCTGTATATATTTAGTCCATGGTCAGAAATGGAATCAACTGCTGTATAGCCTCCTTAATGAGTTCCTGAGGTGTGACAGTTCAGAAACACCCGAGTAGAATTCTGATGATGTTGATAGGTTGGTTCACAATCAAAGCTTCAAAAATCACTTCATTTTGTTTTTTCTTTGCCATATTGCTGATTCAATCGTATTTAAGCATTTCAATAATTGCTTGATCAACCATGTGCTGTATTATTCCTGGAGTTGTGGACGGTCAGCAATGTATGTGTAGTTCTATCTAAATGTATAGTAATTAAGTCGAAACATTGTTTTACCATTAAAAAAAAAAAGTGTTCCGAAAAAGAAATTGGGGCCTCCGAGTGGCGCAGTGGTAAAGTGCTCGCCTTTTCATCCGGAGATGGCGCGTTTCGATTCCCGGGTGATGCTGTAACCTCTCGCAGCCGGAGGTCTAGAGAGAGCTGATTGGCCGAGCTCTCTCAGAGGGGAGGGATGAGAGGTACTTAGTGCTCCCACATTAATCACGGCTCTACAGCCAATCAGGGGCGTCTGTGAGCTCACGCAATGGAGGGAGCGGATAGCGCCGTCCTCCGAGTGTGTTACTCCGCCCCCAACGGTGCGTGAGCGAGCAGTTCGACAAGATGCGGTCGGGTGGCGTAACGTGGTTCGGAGGAAACACGTGATAGTCTTCACCCTCCCAGCTGAGTGGTAGTAGTAGCCTTAATGTGGGATTTAAAGATCGGGGGAAAATCAGAAAAGAAAAGAAAAGAAAAGAAAAGAAATTGAATGTCAGTAAGGAAACTAGCATATTCATATTATTTAATTGATCACCTATTTAATTGAAAAACCATATATGAACCTGCTGGGTTTCGTATGCAATAAAGAAGTGTGACACTTATAGTCTTTTCAAGAACAGTCTCAGTTTCTCAGTTAAACTAAAATCAAAACGTGAACGTTTTCTCAGTCGGAGCCTCATGCTTCACGCAGGCCTCCCAGGAACTCCTTTAATGGCCCAAACATGTTGAAATGGCTTGGAGTGAGGTCAGGACTGTACGGGGTATGTGTCAATAACTCCCAGCCAAGTTCCTTTAATGTGCAAGTGGTGTTCATGAATGACTGTTCCTAAGACAGATGCGTCTGTTTTGCAAGTTGGCAAAAAATTCTGCAAGTTTTTAACATCAGGATCATTCACGAATATACAGAGTATACACCATTCAGGTGATTAACCATACTGTGCTTAAAATCTTCTGTCCCTCTTGCCTTCATTCATGAAAAAGTTCATTCAAAGTCCTGGTTTGACTTGAGCGGCCTTCATAATTTGTTGTTGTTTAGAGCATCATTTTACATGAAATTGTCCTTTCCCACACTGTTTGTTCACATCGTTCTCCCTTTTGACTTATCGACTGCTCTTCTCACGTGTCAGCATTACACTCACCTTGAAATTCATTTACATTCAGTGAACTTATTGTAGTCTATCTCTTTATATTAAAAGTGCATATGATTTATTTATTACATTTTTTAAACTTTTTTTTTTTTTTAATGGATGGCATTTAAAATGGATTGTGAACGGACCGTCTCCAGATGCATTCAATTTTGTCCCGATTTTTATGTAACAGTAAAGCACATGGTTTTATCTTAAAAGACACTAAAAGTGGGGTCATGTGCTTCCAGTAAATTGTGGGAATGACTAGAGTGTGGGAGTAAAGAATAACAGGGGTGGGGGTGGGGGGGGGGGGAGGGGGGGGGAGGACAGGGTGGGCAATAAGCACCTAAAGCAAGAATAATGAGTGCTAGTGACTCACTGCAATGGAAATAGTTCGGGTCAGGGGTAGTGGGATATATGCGTCAGCCCCCGGAGGACTGGCGGTGGACAGGGATCTCGAGCAGACTAAATATAGAGGTGGGATAGGAATCTCCCTTGTTTGTCTTGTTAGTCACTTTTGGGTTATGCCTTATGTCATACTATATAGGTGGACAGGATTTAGATTGGGAACAATTACTGATAAAGTCATAAAAATAGAAAAAGAAGTGTTATAATAACAGTAATAAGATATAGGCAGATGGTTGATGATAACATTAGAAATATGAAAAAATGCACTCAAGAATGATTTCAAATTATTATTAGTTTTAAAATTATAAAGTTAAATGAAGGTGTCATGGTGGCGTAGCGGTTAGCACTGTCACCTCGCACCTCCAGGGTATGGGCTCGATTTCCACCTTCTCCAACAGTCCAAAGACATGCAGATTAGGCTAATTAGCCCGTAGTGTGTGTGAATGAGCGTGTGTGTGTGCCCTGTGATGGATTGCCACCACGTCCAGAGTGTACCCTACGTTTCCTGGTATAGGCTGCAGGCACTCCGCGACCCTGTATACAGGATAATGCGGTATAGCCGATGAGGCGATAAAGCTGAATGAAAATAAACAGGAGTGGATCAAATCATGGAGAAAGGAGAAATCATGTTTCGTGTACAGTATCTCTTGCGTATGGAAACATCCTTAAATCCTGGATCGAAGTAGCATCATGTACTGTCAGCATGTACTTTTATAGCGCCATTTTTAATATTCATTGTCTTTGGCTCGTTTCGTTAGTCACTCTTCACCCACATCTCTGACCGCCGCTGGGTGTGTTTAAGGTCACTCTGACAAACAGTTTGTTCTGTTCAGTATTTTTTTTTATAGGCAGGAATTCCCTTTGTGCTCCTCTTTCAGAGACATGTACTATAAGCCTGGGAAAGCCAAGACCCTGTGTTGCTCAAAGGCATCTCCAGCTTTCAGTCGCTGGGAAAGTTTGTTGTTCTTCTGTGATTCCTAAACTTTGTTTGTCCTGTTCACTTTAATTGCTTTTCACCCACTCATTTATCAAGGCTTTATTGGGAAAACTGTTGTGTCTTGTCAGGCCGGAGTTTAAACAGAGTCATCCGTGGTGCTCCAACTCCATGGTAATCAGTAAGTGGATGTAAGCATTGTCATGACGCGTCTGTTAATGGCTCGGTTTGGCACGCGGCATTGGAGAGGCCGCATGAACACAAGTCATGTTATCTGTACATGTGGCATCCTATTACGTGTTCACGATCTGTTATAGAGCCATCTCTAGAGCGGAGAAGATGCAGGTGTCACCTTGGTTTTATTCCGGGATACTAGAGAGCTTCCTCTGGCACCAACACAGGGGCACCGAGTAGGGAACCTAACCACAAACCATGTGGAGCAATGATACAAGAGGGACATTGTGGTCCAGGATTATTTTAATCGTTATTCATAGAGTTTATTTAAATGTTACAGCTTATAAAGCAGCTATGAACCTGACTTATGACATACTGTACAATGATACATGTTGGTATGATAGAGTAATATGTGACACATAACAGCTATGACCATGTACAGTATGTTTTACTTTAAACTCATCTGAGAAAATGTGCATGGAGAAGTATGAGCATTATTTCACATCAATCATAAAAGAGTTCAGAATTCATGCCAGATTTCTTTTATGACTAAGTCATTATTGACAGAAAGAGTACACTGGTCGTGTCACGTCCTGATGGGTCTGCTCAAAGTTCACCTGCTGTTTCAACCTGTTTCCTTTTTCCAGTAATTAGGCATTAGCATAGTTAAATGTATACCATAAGTCATGTGTTATGAGCATATAATGAGCTTAAACATTCCAGTGTGTTATACCAGAACAATTCAGGTATAGGATGCACAAACACACCCTGACTCACACACCCAATCGTATACTCGGGGCAATTTGGAAACACCAGTCAATCTGTCCTGCATGTCTTTGGACTTTGGGAGGAAATGAGAGAACCCAGAAGAAACCCACCAAGCACAGGGAAGAACATATACAGACTAGAGCCAAGATTCAAACCACTGTACAGTCCTCGCTTAAAACGTTTGCACCATTCAAGTGTTTTATGCAACTTAGAGTCTCATCACTGGAATTGACTTTAAGTGTCAATCAGTTTTTCGCATTAATTTCACAAAAAATTGCACAAGTCCCGGTTTGACTTGAACGCCCCCCATTACTTTAGATGCGCAAAAGCCCTTCACAGGCTTGAGACAGGCATTTCTTGATGACATGCATAAGGTCAAAAACAGAAGGAATTATAACTGGGATTAAAAATTGTATATACAGTGGAACCTTGGATTACGAGCATAATTTGTTCCGGAAGCGGGCTCGTATTCCAAAACACTCTTAAACCTAATCAGACCTTCACATAAGAAATAATGAAAACTCAAATAATTCGTTCCACAGCCCTAAAAAATAAATACAGAAAAATAATTAATATATAATGATAATTAATACAATATATAAAGTAAAAATAAAACAAATTAACCTGCACTTTACCTTTTTTTACCTAAAAAGTTCAAATAAATCCCAACAGGTAAGTGTTTCCGTTTGTGCGTGCAGGCGCCGTGTATTTGTGTGTGTATGTGTGTGTGTGTGTGTGTGTGGAATTAGCTCCTTCCCTCGCCTCGTCTTACACGGTAAAACTCCTCCTCCCTCCCCCCACCTCGCTTTTTATGTTTCACAACACACACACACACAATGGACACACTGTTTTAACGGGAAAAAAAGAAATCTCTCTAATGACACTCACAGACTAACGGAATCACTGCTGTAAAGTAAAAAAAAACAAAAACAAGTGAACCAGCACCTTACCTTTGAAAATAATCGCGACAGAGCAGAGTTTCTGTGTAGAGCAGAGTGTGTGTGTCTGTGTGAAGCCGGGGAGGGGGGGTGTAAAGGCGAGAGAGTGTGTGTGTGTGTGTTGGTGTGTGTGTGTCGGTGTCAAAAAACTCGGCACTCGTAAACCAAGACATGCTCGTTTTTCAACTCATAATTTATTTAAAATCTTTGCTCGTCTTGCGGAACACTCATAAACCGAGTTACTCGCAATCCGAGGTTCCACTGTATTTATAAAGTTAAGGCACAGTTGGTTCAATCTAATTGAAATCATGGTATTAAAGCTTCTTGCAAATTCTGGCGATGGTGATTACATTTTTTTCCTCTTTCTTTTCAGTTCATACTATACAGTGTGTGTGCTTCCTCACGCTCTGTAAATCAGTAATAGATTCTGAGCTAATCCTGGGCGTGAAGCGAGAATTCACCCTGGATGCAATACCAGTCCATTGCACTGCAAACATTCACACATCATTCACACCCAGGGCTAATGCAGCTTAGTCCTGCCATCAACTCTCACGGTTTTGTGGGAATTGGAGAACCTAGAAACCCACACAGGCATAGAGAGACTCATGAGGTGTCAGGTGACCATGCTACTGTGACCTTTAAAAGTGAACTTTTAAAATCTTTTTAATTCGCCTCTTGTCTGTAAAAAAACGGTGGCAGGGTTGCTTAGTGGTTAGCATTTGCACCTCCATGGTCAGGGTTCGATTCCCTCCTTTGTGTGAGCATGGAGTTTGCATGTTTCCCCAGTGCTTGGTTCCCTTCCACAGTCATACAGATTAGGATGAATGGCTTTCCCCCAAATTGCCTATAGTGTGTGAGTATGTGTGTGTACGCCCTGTGATGGATTGGCACAGTGTCCAGGGTTTACCCCGCCTCGTGCCTTAAGTCTCCTGGGATAGGCTCTGGATTCCCGCTATATCGGTCTAGACGGTGAGTGAGTGAGTGAGTCTTTAAAAACAGTTTATAAATTACAATCACTGGATTTCTTCCACATCTGTCCAACATTTTCAATTTTTATGATTATTCATACTTACAGTACAACCTCCATTCACATTATTGCTCATACCCATGTTTTTCCCCCCGCCTTCTTACACATAAATACAGGCTCATATAACACCACAAGTGTATATTAGTGAAGTGAAGGCTGTATATTATGTGTTTCAGCAGTGCTGTTTGACCAGAGCCCATCGTCTCAGATTGCTCCGACTGCAAAATCTTTCAAAATATGGTTTAGTCATAATAAGACCAAGACACACTTCCTGGCAGGACATGATACGCAGAGCCAACAGCAAAGTGAGCCCCAAAAATAGGCTGTGCTGTCTGGACTTGTACTTAACTCAGAAGGGGTCACCAGTTCTGAGTAGCTGAACTGATCAAAGGTGAAGGAGTAGCACTTTTCATGCTTCCTGTTATTAAACCTCATTATACCAAAATCACTTAACCACCTGTTTACACATGGCGGGAAGCTTTAACACCTTAAAGCCTTTTCAGTATTAGTCAGTAGACGTTTCAGGTAATTTAATCATCTGGTTACTACTAATTTCATTTATTCATCCGTTGCTCTGACTGGTCAGTTCAGCGTCGCAGATTAGTATCATGGCATCTGTTCTCCATTCATTTCTTATTCAAATAGAGAAAATACTTAAAGGTGTTCCTCTCGCCAGAGCACGTCATTTCTCAGGAATATTCCACAGGGCCGAAAATAAAGCACGTCTCTTCCTAACATCGGTTTCCAGTATAGATCATAATGAAAGCCAGACGGGAGCTGTGTAATCATTACAACAGGTTATTAGACCTGTAAAATGGCTTTAGGTAGCTAATAAGGTTTGACACAGGTTTATAGACCTCGACTGTTATTGCCTCCGTTTGGTGGATGGGATGTAGGCATGGTTATAAAGTGCAGACTTCAAAGGCTTACTCACTGATGAGAGCTAAAATCATTTGCCGCTTAGTACAGACGGGAATCATCAGGGGCCACCCGATACTATATCATCATGATACCAAGTTGCCGGTTCAATCTGTATTGACGTTCCATAAGTATCATGATTTTATAAGTCACTATACGAAAGCCCTCCCTCGTGAAATTTTGCCTTATTTTGCGAGGGAGTTGGCATACGGAGCATTTTCACCGTGCGAGCGAGCAAACAAACCGACCTGAACGGCGGTTTACAGTTTCCAGCGTAAGTTGCCATTCAAAACCTGTTTGCATCAGAGGAAGTCCAAGCGAAGCAAGTTTCTCAGGTTTTTTTTTTTCAGTCAGCGAAAGTTGTTTCTGAAAAATCTCCCCACGAGCAGCGTTGCCTTCTGCATGCGTTCAAATGCTATGTGATTGTTCCCATGTTCCCATGTTCATAAATTAAGGTTAAGTGAGGTTATTTCATATTTAACATTATTTACATGTCTTTTCTAAATGTTTTGATTGGCTTTATATGCAAAAATATAATTATAGTGCTGGAAATTGGTAATATTGGTAATATTTTTGGATGACTAGAACAGATCATCTGCACCTAGTGTACATTTGACCTATTATTTATGGGTATAGGAAAAGAAATTTTTTGGCTTAAGAACTCACCCTCAAGAAAGGAATAATTCACACAAGATTCCCCACAAGATTTTGTTACAATTTTAAACATGCTTAGCAAATAATTTTCTGCTATCACACAGGATGCTGTGCTCCCTGCCAATGTGTGAAAAGTTTAGAACGCCACCTGTAGGATTACATACTCAAGAGCAGTAACATTTCACCACCTCAAATGCAAACAGATATACTGTATACAGTATGTAAAAGTTATTTCCTTATTTCCATTTTTCTCATTGAAATGATTTAGGTTTAAAGTATTATTAGAAGCATTGAAGGACTTTTGAAACAGAAAAAGTCTAATTAAAACCATACTGGACCATGCAATTCTGGCTCCCTAAAGAGTTCGGCCAGAGTGTCGTAAGTGATCTCCAGGGGGAACATTTATCTGCCTATATTCTCACGCAAGCTCATTTTCCTTTAGTGGACTTCTGTGCGAGCCCTCAGCCCTGTATCTCTCTCTCACTTTTCAGTTTCTCTGATCTGGCTGTCATCAAGCCTACTTGAAAAGGGTTATAGGCACATTGCATAAAAACCTTTTTTTTTACTTATTGTATGTAAGAATCTCAACCTACACATGAATCTCAAAGTAATAGATATTTTAGAGAGTGTTTAAAAGGTATGATAAATGCCAGTGTACTGTACAACAATCAGCCAAACATTAACACTAATCATTAACACTGATGATCAATTATATACCAGTAAACTGGTCGACAGGATCGTGGGGCACCCAAGGCTCACCCTCGCCCATGGTAAACAAAGCATAGTCGATCCAGTTTGATCACACAGAAAAGTCAATGAAGCACAAATCGCCCAAAAAAATGTCAGTGATAGAAAGGCACCAGGACACCCAGTGCACCAAACAGCCCAGACAAACAAGTTTGATCACCCAGCAACACACAGCACCCAAAGGAAATGCTGCCAAGTCAAATCGGCATCTCTGGAGTTTGGAAGCCAGCTCAGTGACCTTGGCCTCCGTGTGGTGCACACGGTGTCCTGGTGCCTTTCTATTGTGGCCAGCACTAACTTTTTTTCAGCGATTTGTGTTGCTTTGGCTTTTCTGTGGGATCATACCTGACAGGCTAGCCTTTGATCCCCACAGGCATGGGTGAGCCTTGGGTGCCAATGATCCTGTCACCGGTTTACCATGTATAACTGATAATCAGTGTTATTTAATTCACCGGGCTGTGGCTGATCTGGATATCTAGATACTGTTTTCGTACATCAGTCTCAAGGCAGTCTGTATATCTCTTACTGTCATCATTCAGGAGATTCTAGTCACATGTCTCAGACGTTTACCTTTATTGCCACAATCAATGGGCCACTTTTTGTTTTGAGTACTTCAAATATGACACAGAGGTGCTTCAGCATGAGTCAGAAATGTAACCGACCGGATCATCAGTCGTCTCTCTCTCTATAGCTCTTTCTCTTTTACTCTAACTCAGTACACACACATGCACACACCCCCCCACACACACACACACACACACTCAAACAGAGACACCTGTGTATGGTCTGTAGGTGTAGGTTGTTTGACTTTGGAAGGCGGAACAGTTGCTGGAACCCACTTACAACTTGCCATGTCTGCACACTTTACTGCAAATGACGGAAAATCACTTCGTAAAACAGATCCCAGACCCGTGACGTCAGTCACCGCATGAACTGGATAGCTGCCTTTGTGCACCACTATTACTGTCCAACATACTGTAGCTTGAGGTATTGGTGTGAAATGAGTGAAGAAAAAAAAAGAAAAAACATTTCCAGACAGTTGTTCATTTTCCTAAACACAAAAGCAGCGGTGTGCAGACAGACAGACAGACATAAAGGAGGCCGCGGTAACGCTTTTTACATGATGTTCAAATAATTGAAACTTTTTTTTTTTTTTTTACATTTGTTTTCTTTACTCAATTATATCTTCTGAGTGGGCTGAACCGTTTTGTTATTGCACTCTAGCACATTAGCACAATGTTTAAACAGTGGATCACGCACGTCTGCGTCTACCACTTCCGACATCGTTCTAGCTCTGGTGTGAGACATTCCAGACTTTTCCACAGCACTATTTGTTCCGGAGCATTCCGGCTCCCGGAGGTGAGGAT
Organism: Clarias fuscus; assembly: GCA_030347435.1. NCBI lineage: Eukaryota > Metazoa > Chordata > Actinopteri > Siluriformes > Clariidae > Clarias > Clarias fuscus. The sequence continues at coordinate 8,293,682 of CM059224.1, read as the reverse complement.
GTGGTGCTCACCCTGCCACTGTCGTCAGTGCCACAGGAATTCTTAGAGGAATGCAAGCAAATGGAGATGGAAATCTGTAGATATTATTTCTGTGGGTGTAGCACGTCACTCACATCCTCAGCAGGAGTATCCTGTTATGCTCCAATTCACTGCTTTCTCTCTCTCACTTTCTCTCTCCTCTGTTAAAGATTTTCTATGTTTTGATTATTTAGCCCCTGCTCAGCCCTGCGGCAGTTAGAGTGACACTAGCACACCGTGGGCAGCTGTAATGAGCTGGGCTAATGTGTACGAGTTGTTCTTACAGCAGTGGTGCAGAACATACTACATCCTGAAAGAAATACTTACAGGAGAAACAAATATTATATATACTATATTTTGCGTTGAGTAGATCGCCTTCAAAGTTCTGATATAAAACTTTTTCAACGTGCACAGTCAGGATTTTAAAATTTCTGACCTTTTTTGAGGTCGAATATGCTTTTTTTTTTTTTTTTTTTTTTTTTAGAGTTTTTTAAATGTACAATCATTAAAGGAAATATTCACATATTTGTCACATTTCACATATTCCAGTTAGGAAGCTGGGGTCAGAGCGCAGGGTGAGCCACCGTACAGCCTCCATGGAGCACACAGGGTTATTTATGACCTTCCCCTGACCTTCCAATCAGAAACTCAGTAACCTACAGCCTTAATCGTTTGAGCCACCGCCATAATGCCCCATATTACAAACAATATTAACAAACTTGAGGTAAAAATGTAAGAAATACTTGAAAACATCACTCACTCATTGTCTATACCGCTTTGTACTGTATACAGGGTCGTGGGGGAAGGGGCGATTCTAGAGGGAGGACACGGGGTGGCCCCGGCCCCCCTGAAATATGATTGATCCCCCTGGTCCCTGGCAATGCCAAATGTCATTGAATCAGTGTGGTGTCAATGCCTTGTACGCTCAGAGCGCGGTCACTCACTCATTGCCTTAGAGCGCCGTTAACCACTCATTGGCTTAGAAACGAAGGACACAAGCCAATTGGGGAGACTTGGAGCACGAGCCTGGATAAGGTGCCAATTGATCACAGGGCAAACACACGAAAACATACATACTCATTCACACACTACGGGCAATTTAGGAAACCCAATTGGTCTAATCTGCCTGTCTTTGAACAGTGGGAGCTAACCGGAATACCCGGAGAAAACCCACCAACCCTCCGTGCACTGAAATCCGAGGCGGGAATCAAATCCGGACCCTGGATGTTCCAGGCGACAGTGCTAACCATTAAGTCGCCTCACTTAAAACCTTCAATATGGAAAATAATCTGGATTGTTTATTATTTTGTTGTCATTTCAAGTCATAGAGTTTTACAGGAAAAGAACGTAATAGAACGTAATACAATAATATTCTAGCTTTCATCCTATCATGTATAACAGCTATCAACAGCAAGAACCCTAATGTTGTGTAAGCGTTGCAATATAGTTGGAACTGCATTCTCCTTGGGATGGCGTTTTTTTTTTTTTTTTTTTTGGATTTTTCCCCGATTTTCTCCCTAATTTAGTCGTGTCCAATTCCTCCCCGTCACTAGGGGGCTCGCACATTAAGGCTACTACTACCACTCAGCCGGGAGGGCCACTCGGAGGCCTTGGCGTTGTTTTTTAAACTTACAATGACGATGAGATGCGCACAATGCCTGACCATACCCATGCCCCTTGTCTGGTTTCTAGTTTCTAACAGGGTTTAGAATTTGAATCTGAGATTGGGACGGACACAACAGTGCATGTATCTCATGGTACTCTACACGCCTCTTACGGTTGTAATGTTACCTCTCTGTTTCATTTGCTTTCAGAAGTATTACCCCTAGGCGCATCTTAGGCTCCAAATTGTCCCATTTGGCTGCTTTCCAGTGTAATATTTTGGTAAATTGCCGTTGGCTGGTATGGTTTGTGGTTCTCATTGTTATATAAGCACATTTACTAGCCTAATCAGTATATTCCCTAGTGGCCCAGTAGTAAGGACACAGTGTTCTCACTGCAGTAACTGGAATTCGAGTCCCACACAGTCCATGGGGTTGGTATTAAAATTGTTTGACTTTATTAAAAAGTCGTGTTTCGGTACATTTGTTTAATGTTATCCCATTGTCATGCAGTCAGTGTTGTTCTGATGTCATTTCATTAGTAATTCTAACTTTAAAACAACCTAAAGTATGCCAACGTCGTGCCAATGTCTGTAACGTTGCCAAATTAACATCACCACAACGTTTTGTCAGCAAAAAATTTAGGCTGGGGTATGCTTGCCTTAAGGCATGTGGAGCCAGCCAAGTGCATCTTTTCTAATTGCTGCTCAGACGTTATCTCAAGACAATGAAACACACTTGGATAAATAAAATAAAAAAATACTGATATGTTAGCCTAATTAAATCAATAATAATAATAATAATAATAATAATAATAATAATGAAAGCATACAATAATTTACTAGTAAAAACCATGAATATCTTCAAAATAACCATCAAAAATTTAAACATTCCATTATTTATTTATTTATTTTCAGATACACGTGGACAACATTGTTGGTACCCTTCGGTCAATGAAAGAAAAACTCACAATGGTCACATGAATAACTTTAATCTGACAAAAGTAATAATTTTAAAAAATTCTAAATTCTAAAAGTCAATGTCTGACTTTCATTAACCAATGAAAGTCAGACATTGCTTTTCAACCATCTTCAACAGAATTATTTAAAAAAATAAACTCATGGAACAGGCCTGGACAAAAATGATGGTACCCCTAGAAAATACTGAAAATAATGTGACCCAAGGGACATGTTAATTCAAGGTGTGTCCACTAATTAGCATCACAGGTGTCTACAATCTTGTAATCAGTCAGTGGGCCTATATATAGGGCTCCAGGTAGTCACTGTGTTGTTTGGTGACATGACGTGGTATGTACCACACTCAACATGGACCAGAGGAAGCCAAGGAAAGAGTTGTCTCAGGAGATTCGAAAGAAAATTATAGACAAGCATGTTAAAGGTAAAGGCTATAAGACCATTTCCAAGCAGCTAGATGTTCCTGTGACTACAGTTGCACATATTATTCAGAAATTTAAGATCCATGGGACTGTAGCCAACCTCCCTGGACGTGGCCGCAGGAGGAAAATTGATGACAAATCAAAGAGACGGATAATCCGAATGGTAACAAAAGAGCCCAGAAAGACTTCTAAAGAGATCCAAGGTGAACTTCATGCTCAAGGAACATCAGTGTCAGATCGCACCATCCGTCGTTGTTTGAGCCAAAGTGGACTACATGGGAGACGACCAAGGAGGACACCATTGTTGAAAACAAATCATAAAAAATCCAGACTGGAATATGCCAAACTACATGTTGATAAGCCACAAAGCTTCTGGGAGAATGTCCTATGGATGGATGAGACAAAAATGGAACTTTTTGCCAAGGCACATCAGCTCTATGTTCACAGACGGAAAAATGAAGCATATCAAGAAAAGAACACTGTCCCTACTGTGAAACATGGAGGAGGCTCTGTTATGTTCTGGGGCTGCTTTGCTGCATCTGGCACAGGGTGTCTTGAATCTGTGCAGGGTACAATGAAATCTCAAGACTATCAAGGGATTCTAGAGAGAAATGTGCTGGCCAGTGTCAGAAAGCTGGGTCTCAGTCGCAGGTCATGGGTCTTGCAACAGGACAATGACCCAAAACACACAGCTAAAAACACCCAAGAATGGCTAAGAGGAAAACATTGGACTATTCTAAAGTGGCCTTCTATGAGCCCTGACCTCAATCCTATTGAGCATCTTTGGAAGGAGCTGAAACATGCTGTCTGGAAAAGGCACCCTTCAAACCGGAAACAACTGGAGCAGCTTGCTCATGAGGAGTGGGCCAAAATACCTGCAGAGAGGTGCAGAAGTCTCATTGACAGTTACAGGAATCGTTTGATTGCAGTGATTGCCTCAAAAGGTTGTGCAACAAACTATTAAGTTAGGGGTACCATCATTTTTGTCCAGGCCTGTTCCAGGAGTTCATTTTTTTTTATAATTCCGTTGAAGCATGGTTGAAAAGCAATGTCTGACTTTCATTGGTTAACATTCATAGAATTCTTATTTATTATTACTTTTGTCAGATTAAAGTTATTTCTGTGACCATTGTGAATTTTTCTTTCATTGACCGAAGGGTACCAACAATTTTGTCCATGTGTGTATATTTATTATATATTTACTATAGATAGATAGATAGTTAGATACTGTGTGTGTCAATACAGTGTCAATAACTATTATAATATTAGCAATAACAAACTATTTGCAAAACTACAACAAACTTCATTCATTTGTTCACAACAACCATGTTGGTGATTATTCATGTATACATTGTGTGTATGTACTGTACTGTATATGAGTAAGTCCTATCCTTTTATTTATTTATTTTTTTTTTTTTCAGTTGGGGTATTAGAAAAATTAAGGGTTTTCTGACATCACATATTGGCTGTAATGTTTTGATCTCATATATAAAATGCATTTAATATTTTAATTATATACAGTACCAATCAAAAGTTTGGACACACCTTCTAATTCCATAGCCTTTCATGATTTTTATTTCTTTCTACACTGTAAAACAATACTGTCTCCTTTGAACAGTTGATATTGAGATGTATCTGCTACTTATGCTCTGTAAATCCTTCATAACGCCTCTAATCTGATGTTCGGGTTTTTAATTGGTGATTTCTGAGGTAACTGGTGACTCTAAATGAACTTCTCCTCTGCAGCAGAGATAAATTTTGGTCTTGCTTTCGTGGGAAGGTCTTCATGAGAGCCAGTTTCATCATGGTGCTTGATGGACTTTGCAAATACATTTGACAATACTGTTCTTGCAAAAACTATTCCAGAACATCTGACCTTCATGTCTTAAAGTAACAACTGCCCGTCGTTGTTGTTTCTTAATTACTATAAACTTTTAATCGCTATGAAATCTCTAGGATTGTCCTAGAATGTAGAAAATAAATCACAAAAAAAAAAAAAAATTAACTATAAGGTGTGTCTAAACCCTTGATTGGTACTGTATGTCTATATATATGATATTCTTTTGAAAAGACATAACAAGATGCCTTCTACATATCTTCCAGCAGCTTCAGTCTGTTCTTCACGATTGTACCGTTACACCTCATCATCTCCCCATGTTTTCTCCATTGCTCTGTGAGTTTTTGTATGCCTTTTGGTCATTAGAAGCAAAGCAGTAGCCATCCAGCCAAAATTTCCCTCCTATAGCTCATTACCCCTCGAAATAAACTCGTCAATGAAAATCCTGTCATCACGCACAACACATCAGGTACACAATTAGGAATAGAGACATCTGTTTGATTTCTTCTTTATCTGCGGATTAAGACGTCTTGGTGGAATCGCTGGAGTGTAAGATCAGTCTCTTAATGCTCGCAAAGCAACTTGATCCTTTGGGCTGCTTTGTTTTTACTAACAGTCATATGTTGTCTTTCATTCCCATTACATTAGATCTTAAACCTTTCTCCAAAACCCATCCCAAATTGTGCGGTCTCCCCATCCTTTTTCCAGGAATTTTTCTTTTTGTGTCATGATAAAACCAACATTCTTCTTAAAATATCTCACTACCTAAACACCAGCCTTTTTTTTTTTTTTTTTTTTGTTCCCTCAATGGCTTCATTCATCAGCAGAGTCATGGAGTTTCTCCAAATTGTGCTTGAGGTATTTCTGGCTTTAGGACTGGTGTGCGGCGAAGACGCAGAAGTATATAATAAAGTCTTGAAATAGACATACGATTACCGTTATGGATCTTGTGTGTGTGTGTGTGTTTGTGGAGATTATGTGTGTGTGAGATCTGTGGTGATTCTTACCACTATGAGCTCAGAGGACAGTGACTTGCCTGAAATATGCAGCGTAGCCGCTCATATGAATGAATTACACTCTGGTCCAGCTGTTGTCTAATTGCAGTTTTCTCTGATGTGTGTTTATGTCTTTTTGTCTCCTCCCAGATGCCCACCCCGACATTTCCAGTTGTAGTGAAGATGGGGCACGCCTATGCAGGCATGGGAAAGGTAAGGATCATGTCTCCTAAACAGAAGCTCAGATTTACAGCTTAGGATAGATCTAAAATCTAGAACATTAACTTCACTTCAGCCTTTATTTGTCACATACACATTACACAGTGAAATTCTTTCTTCTGCGCATGTCCCAGCTTTGTGTTAGTCGGCTGGGGTCAGAGCACAGAGTCAGACATTGTACAGCACCCCTGGAGCAGTTAGGGTTAAGGGCCTTGCTCAATGGGGTTCAAACCGATAATCTTCCACCACCCCAATAAAAGAGTCCCTTGGAGATGCTGGGAATTGAACCCGGGGCATCATACATATGATGTACTAAGGGCTCAGGGGCATCTCAGTGGTTATGGCATTAGACTACGGTTCAAACTAAGTTTAAACCCCACGACCACCAAGTTGCCACTGTTGGGCCCTTGAGCAAGGCCCTTAACCCTCAACTTCTCAGATGTGTAAAAAAATGTAAGTTGCTCTGGATAAGGGCGTCTGCCAAATGGGCAAATATAAATGTACTAGATGTGCCCACAACTTCATTCATATGGAATTTAATTACACACTCATTAGCACATTTTTTGACACCATTTGTTGAATTTTGCGATGAACTAATGATTTTTCCAAGGGTAACCCTAACCCTGATTTTTTAAATGATATAAGAGCGTTTACCATTTAAATTTCAAATTGGCATATCATCTCTTCCTGTGGGCCAATTGCGATGAAACAAAGCCTATGTGTTACCTCAAGCTCGGGCCAATACACCTGTGAAAACCCCATTAAAATTTGTTCTGTAGTTTTTACATGATGTGTGCACAAACAAACTGACAAACAGACAGGCAAAAATCCCCCCCCCCAAAAAAAACATTTTGATGTGTTCTATTGCCCGATTTTTTTAAATTTGCAAATATGTTCAGTGTATAGACACTCCAACCTTACAGTTTTATTAGCCACTTAATCACAGCCATAGCTGTATATGATATACAGTACCATACTGTACGTATCTATTTCCTTACAGGAATAGATAGCATGTTCTGAATGAACAGAATTAAAGATATTTATTTCCTTTTTTGCCTGAAAGATTCATGTTGAGACAGGATGCGTGTATCATGACTCTGTTTTTGCAGGTGGAGGGGGTTCATTTCATTTCATGCACAGCTTGAGAGGCCCGAGTATGAAGCTCATTTATCAATCTCTGTCGTTATTCCTCAGTCACTTTAGAGAAAAGATAGAAAGGTCCACAGGGCGTCCGGTTCAGGGGTTGAATAAAATTGTGTTTTGCTATTTGTTGTTCCAATTTGCGAATGAAAAATTGCCTTGTTTTTTTCCAGCAGCATAGGGGGTATGGTGTGGGGCTTCAGATTAATAAAAATACTTCTAGTTAAAAACCAGTTCCAGACTTCCATATAAAATGTGAGGTAACATGGTGGGTTGGTGGTTAGCAATGTGGCCTTGCATCTCCAGGGTTGAGGGTTCGCTTCCCGTCTTGGGTCTGTTTGTTTTTCCTGTGTTCAGTGGGCTTCCTCCAGGTAGTCCAGTTTCCTTCCACAGCCCAAAGACATGCAGATTAGGCTAATTGGTGTTCCCAAACGACTCTTAGTGTGTGGTTTGTGCACGTGTGCCCTGCTATTGATTAGCACCCTGTTCAGTGTATACCCCGCCTTGTGCGCGGTTTCCTGGGATAGGCTCCAAGCTTCCTGTGACCCTGTAAAGGATAAGCAGTATCGACGATAAATTAACTAATGAATGACTATGGACATGTGTACTGGTCAATAGTTCAGGCTTGCAAACCATCCTATTATACGGTTAAAAAATCAGGAACTGATGAGATCATGATGGCATTTATCTACAGTACAGTAGGTTATTATTTGATCTGATGGCGTTGGCTGGGCTCATTCATCTCACAATCCTCCCGAACATTCATCAGTGGTGTTCTGGAGGATGCCAGAAGTTTTGTCTCCTTGAACAGCATACACCATGGACCAGGTGAGCCATCCAAGATTGTGGCTCGTGTTCAAGTGCTATTCATACTGACTTGTAGGGACTGGTCTGATGGTATTGACCTTCACTGATTTAAATTGCAGTAGTTGTGAATCCTGGCCACCACTGACCTACAGTAGTGTTTTCAAATCCAATACTGCAGTAGAATGCTCCAGCATTTCTGGTGTGACTTGCTCTGGTGGTCTGTTCAGTTTGTGCCCTGGTTTTGAAGCCACCCATCATTTCTTGTATTCGTGTACATGCAATTTCCTTTTATCTGCTTTTGTGGTATGTAAAACCTACTTCTTTCAAAATCATTTGACCACACTCGAAGGGCACTCATTAGTAGCCTGATTTCTTTCAAGGGTAGTAGTTGAACATCCCTCTTGAACCTGTGAGTCAGGACTTGCCTATGCAGTTCCAACAAATGTAGCATAAGTATTTCTTCTTATCTCTGGCAAGGGCATGTGAGCAAGCCAGGCTTGTTGTCTCATTTTTGTCAACAGTTCCCTCCCCCTGTTGTTTTGGTTCATAAGAATTTTATGAGAATTGACTCTTCTTCGTAGTAACAAACCAGTGGCCAAGCCACTGGTCTTTTTCTAGCTGGATTGATTTTAGCCTTTTTGTTTCCTCATTAGTCAATGCCGATATTATGGTTGTTCGTATCCGGGGTCAGAGCTCCCCTGCTCTCTGAAATGTTTATGAAATCTTCTTGGCGCGCCGAATTGCACTATAGAGTAATGCAGCCACTTGATTGTGTCTGTGGGTCAAGCATTTGATCTGTTGCATTAGGCGCAGGATCAAGCTTTAGTTTTGGCAGCCTTGATGCCAGCTTTCAGCGCATTAACTGCTACTGTGCCATGTCCTGGAGTTTCACTCACGTTGGTGGGCTATCAAGGTTGGCCTCTGTCAGCTGCTGTTTTGCCTTTCATCAAGCTTTGGTTACTTGTCCTAGTGGGATTTAGAGGCAGCATGCCTTCTTGCAATGAAGGGGAGGTTATGTAGAAGGCAGCATTTTTTTTTTTCTTTCTAGAGCCTATAATTCATAAGTATGACATTGTGTACCAAAGCTTGTGTAAGTGCCTGTCTTCACAGTGCAAAGTTTTACCATAATAGTTTTCTTAAGTGTTTGTGGGCACTTCTAAGTGATTTAGTGATTTAGGTTTCCACTGGAAGATGAGGGGAAAGGACTAGGAAAGAGGACGAACGTGATGTTCTCCAGCAGAGACCTTTTATAGGCTAAACATATGAGGTCATGGTCATAAGTTTGCTATTAGTATTCAGTTAGGAAATGAACACATGGGAAAACTCCGCTTGTGCCGTGAGGAAACCGCCCTGCTGGGCCAGAACGTAATGAAGTACAACTTTTTTTTTTTCTTTTTTTTTTGTGAGAGAGAGAGAGAGAGAAATGGCTCAAGGGTGCAGGATGATAAATCACTGAGCTACCCTTATCAAAAATGATTTTGAAAGAATCAATGCAAAGTTATTATAATTGATCACCTTTATCCAGTTGTGAAACCTTTCCATCCTGATATGATCTTAATCGATGTAGAAATGATTACTTCCTCTTATGCGCTGCCTCTTCCTGGGTGATAATGCAACACGAGGTATCTTTGTAAGGCGATAGACAAGGCCGAGAGCCACCGCAAGAGCACCAATGCTCTTTGATTTACATAGATTTTATAAAACTCAACTGAAGGCACTGAAGGAGATGAACACAAAAGACATTACAGTATTATTTAGAGCATTTTCACACCCAGTAGCTCTTAAAGCTCAGAACATTTTAGCCATTATTATTATTATTTTTTAATAAGCATATATAGGGCTCAGTATTGTGCAGTACAGAGTGATATATCCTTCTTTTCAGCACAAAATCAGCAATATGAACCGAATTTTTTTTCATTTTAACCAACTATACAAATACTGACTGGGCAAAAATAAATAAATAACAAAAATGGGTCACATGGTGGTACAGTGGTGTAGTGGTTAGCACTGTCGCCTTGCACCTCCAGGGTCCCGGTTCGATTCCCGGCCAGGTTCGATTCCCGTCTCTGTGTGCACATTTCCCCCGTTCTTGGTCGGTTTCCTACGGGTACTCCGGTTTCCTCCCACAGTCCAAAGACATGTCGGTTAGGTTAATTGGCATTTCCAAATTGCCCGTAGTGTGTGAATGAGTGAGTGAGTGTGTGTACTGTATGTGTGTGTGCCCTGTGATGGATTGGCACCCTGTCCAGGGTGTACCCCGCCTCATGCCCTAAGCCTCCTGGGATAGGCTCCAGGCCCCCCGTGACCCTTGGTATAGATGATGATGATGGGTCACATAGGCATGGGTTTTTAATGTTGTTTTCTATGACCAATGGGGTCATTTTGTGAGTTCTACATTTTTGCAATTTCATTCCCATATACTGGTAGTTTAAAATTTACACTTCATAAAAGTAATGACATACAGTATCCGAAAACCCGAAACACACAGTTTGAAGTCTGAAGCCTCCCCGTTAACACGCACCAGCAAGGCTTCCATATACTGTATATTTTTTTAATCATCATTGAACTATGCTGTGTTGCCGGCACATACCTGTACCGTTTGATTTTTAACTAAAGCATTCAGTGCCTACTTGTGCCATTTTGGATCAGGAAATGATTCTCCTGAAGGAGAAGGAGTATAAAATGTTTCCATGTCTGTGAATCAGTGGTTTGTACCACTCAACTCTCAAACATGAAATATTGTGCATTTTGCATTTTCAAGTCAGTATAAAAAGCATCAACAAAAAAAGTTAATGTTGCAGAAAAAAAAGTATGAGTTAAAAGAAAGTAACATCTAAAATAAGCGACCACTTTTTACTCATGAAAAGAAATGCAATAAAGGCTGCTGGGTTTTTACCCTTCAGAAAAATGAAGAAGAAGTGAATGTGACAAGTCAGAGTTTCCAGAAGTATTGCGGCAAAATTCTCCAGTAAAAGATACCATGAATAAAATGTTCCTTTAAAACTGCACAAAGACTACAATTTCATTTTTAAAAAGCAATCATTGCTGGATTTTTTCTATCCAGCACGTTCTGCTTTATTATTTTAACACGTCTCTTTTTAAAGCATTGTTTTGCCCTGTACTGTATATTTATCTTTGTAATGAAGGGTCAGGTGGTTGAGGCCCCCGGTTGCTGACGACTGAGGGCCGGGGAATCGAGCCCTACACCACTGCCAGGTTGCCACTATTGGCCCCTCGGGCAAGGCCCTTAACCCTGTGGCTGCGCACAATCGCTCGGCCATTGCTCGTCCCAAAGCCACAAGAGAAGGAGGACGGGTTGGGCGCCAGACGAGCAACCAGACCTCATAAAAACCGCCATCGCTATAGAAATGACGGAACCCTTTTCCCTGATGTGCTCAACAACACGGGAGGAACAAAAAAATTCAATGAAAAAAAGGGTTGATGCAGTGTAACCTTTACAATAACAGCTCCCTTCCTGTGTAATCATGGACAGAATGTTCTTGCTGACACTAGGATCATGTCCTATACTAAAACAGTCTCACTTATCTGATGAAGCCGTGTTCTTCTGTTGTTCGTTGCTTATTGCACTAATACTCTAGCACCACATGATCTTTCAAAAAAATTATCCCAGTGAAAGTTTCATTTGCTGAGGTCAGAATGTTGATAAAAGCGTTTTAAAAGTGGTGCAGACGCTCATTTCAATGTCGAAGTCTGTTTGTTGAGAATAAGGTGTATAAGAGGAATTCATCTTTATTATTTACCCCAAGAACAATAAAGAATATTTAGTTTTTCACTATGTATTACACTACACCATACTATTATACTATACTATACTATACTATACTGTATATGACTACTATACTATACTGTACTAGACTACTATACTATAATACACTGTACTACACTATACTACTATACTATACTATAGTATGCTATACTATATTATATTGTATATAACCTCCTCTGTTTACTGTATATCTCACTCTGATGTGTTATTTTACAAAAGCTTGTCATGAAAATGATATAGATTATATCCGGCAGCAATAAAAAATAAATTTAAAAAAAACACCACTAGAGCTCTTATCATTTTGATTCATACACATTGCATACAAACTTACTTCTTTTTATTGTGTAAAGCTGCTTTGCGACAATGTCAATTGTTAAAAGCGCTATATAAATAAAATTGACTTGACTTGACTTGACTCAACAATGACCATTTTCTACACATTGCTTTTGCACATTTATGCAAAAAACAATTAAAAAAAAAAAAATTTATGCTCATTGTGGTTAATATCATCATTTGAAATTTGATCGCCCAAAGTCCACACCTCTATACAGTACATGCCTGCAGCTGGTGTGTATGTGTGAATGTGTGTGTGTGTGTGTGTGTGTGTGTACTGTACATGCACTAATGTCTGTTTACATTGGTCTGTGTATCAGACAGCCGCGGAGGGTGTGGAGTTTTAACGTTTATGATCTCAGTCCAAATGTCCCTGATGGCAGGGAGGGGGGGACGTTCAGGGAATTTCCATTTCTGGCCTTTCTAGAAGAGGCAGATTTGAGTATTGTCCAATCCTTTTGTTAAACATGGTACAGTATCTACAAACCTCATTTGAATCATTATTTGCTATTAATTTAGTCTATCTAAACATTCATTATTATTAGTATGTGAATTGTGTCTCATGTAATGATAAAGGTTTTTCAACTTTTCTAAACTTTTACCTTTAACAATTACAAAAACCAAGCTTAGTTTCCTAGTGTGCCAGCCAAACGGCAGACTTTCCATCACGCAAGCGCGCCCTTACCTGAGCACATCCTTCTCATTCTTCAGAGCGAAAATAACTGCGCTCGACCTCATTGACCCGATCATGCCACATGATTCACTACGGAAACAAAAGAGAGGAATGGGAAATCCTCCGAAGGCGTTTCATTTAAATTCAGCACTATTTTTGTCATTAGAATGCACTGAGAATGTTTTAAGAATGCATTTCTGGTGCGTGTTAAACTCAGGAAAATACACTGCCTGGCCAAAAAAAACAAAACAAACAAAAAAAAAAAAACAGGTACCATTTTAGAGGGTTCTGTATTAAGCAAAGTAAACAACAAAGGAGATTTCTGAAATGACTGGAATTGAGTGACGGACTGCTCGTCACATTATTAAAAACTGGAAGGATAGTGCTGAACCATCAACTTTGTGATGAAAGAAATGTGATCATTTCAAAGGAGATCACTTAAACCCTCCATCATGAAATCGGAGCTGTGTTTAATATTGAAAGTCATCAATGTGATGAGAACGCACAGACTATGGGACTAAACAGTCCATAAGAAAACCACTTGTTAGTCAGACTAATCAGAAAAAAAAGGCTTCAGTTTGCAAAGATTGGACTTTGAAGCAATGGAAAAAGGCCATGTGGTCTGATGAGTCCAGATTGATCCTATTCCAAAAAGCCATACAGTACGTTCTGATGAAGGTCACATTTTCAACGACAATCCTAAATGACAGTTCCTGAAATCTTGTACCTAAAATACACAGGCTTAAGCCAAAGATTCCCTTTAAGCCAAGTGGTTCCCTTTAAAAATATACGAATGGTCTACCTTATTTACATCTGTTTCAGCCATCCATTTGAAAGTGTTTTTACTTTGTGTGTGGTATTCTACATGGTACAAGTCTAAATGTGTTCTAGTTTTATGCTTGTACATATTTGACCTCCCTGTGGCATACAGTAGTTTTCTTTTTACAGGCTCCATTTATTATGATTTCCTCTTTTTTTTTTATAGCCTTAGTTTTATACATCAGCATGCGTTATTGATTTTAATATTTCACGGTTTGATGATTTTACTAGGTTTGCTCGCCAGATTCGATGTTGCATACGTTCCATAGCTACAAACGAGTTTTTTTGCTGACATTTCCCCTGCATTATAGATAAAGGTGGAGAATTCGACCGACTTCCAGGACATCACCAGCGTGGTGGCTCTCGCCAAGACGTACGCAACAGCCGAGCCTTTTGTCGAATCCAAGTACGACATCCGGATCCAGAAAATTGGCAACAACTACAAAGCGTACATGTAAGGACTGGTTTGTTAACGCCGTAGGTGTTTGTGCATGTGTGAGTATGTGCTGTAAGTGCCTGTTACCGATGCTCTTACATCTCATCTTGCGTGGTACTGTATGTTTATTCAAGTTCACGACGGAACGAGAATATCCAGAACCATAGCTTATTCACTTGCCGAAATTGTAGCTTAGAGCGTAAGTACCGTACATGGAAATTAGCTTGAGGTATAAAACCTCAGACTTTATAGAGACAGATACGCAGATAACAAACCCGTGTGGGTGTGTGTGTCAGCACATGACCATGAGAATGGTACACCACACGTTTACCGAATAAGCATGACAAGATCACTGCGCCGCTGTAACACAGGACTCCACTCTCCCAGCGCTGCACCCTGCTGTGGTATCCTCAGAGGGGAAACAGTGGCGTCTCCATGGGCCCATCCTAACCATTATGTGGCTAGCCTCAGCACCCAAAGTCGCCAGCGGTGTGGCACTGGACAGTTGCTTTCCTACATACATTCCCTCTCCGGTCCAGCTCTCTTTGTTGACCGTTTTAAGTGTTACCCTTAGAACTTGCCTGCAGTTTTCCAGTTCGGTGCACCTTCGACAACTGGTTTTGACATATTCAGACAGGGAATTTTTTTTTTTTTGGTATATATAAAGCTATATATAGCGTATGATTTATGGTCATGTGCTGTACGGTGTCATTAGTTTGAAGTTGCACAACAAATGCAGTATTTTAAGAAAGATGGACCCGAACGTGAATCCCTGATTTATTTATTTTTTTATCATAGCATAGGGATCCGTCATGCTTCCCTTCTATCCCCAACGTCTCCTAAACCATTTATGGAAATTTGTGTGGTTTGTCTTCAATACTGTTTTGCCCATCTGTGCACATTGCTCTTGTCAATGGTGTCGTCTCCGTAAACACTCTGTAGCGCAGTGGGAGACCATCGCCCTCGACATGAGGGCATTTTCAAAGGGGATCCCAGAGTCGGGTTCAACGATGGTACAAATGCATGGCGGATGATGGAGGATATATTGAGCAGCACCTTTATACTGTATAGAGAAAGAGTTACTCTGCCAGTATGTGCAATCTGAACGTCAGTTGTGTCAGTTAAATTCGAATTCAAATTTCAATTTTTATTCCTCACATACACAACCTTACACAGTATGATATACAGTGCAGTGAAATGCCTAACTGACTGTTTGTGACCTGAAAAGAAAATTTAAAGGGCGGCAAATGGCAACAGAAAATAATGTAAAATATCAAATCTACAATGTATAGTAATTGCATATAATAAATACAATAAAATAAAATAAAGTAGAAGGTAGAAATACGTAAAAATGTGAAAAGTATAAATTGTATAAATAAACTGCATGAAGTATATGGAGTGTGCAAACTGCAGCGGTTTGTGTGGTCGTGACGTGACGTGACGTGATGAGCAGCAGTGGTGGTATTGTCTATCTCTGCCTAAAGTACACTAGTGCAATAGTCAATTGTTGGAGAGGCTGAGGTCCATCATGATCTTCCTGGCCTTGGTCCAGCACCGCTTGCTGTAGATTGAGTGCAGATCAGGGAGCTCGGTCCAGAGACGATCCGTCCGGCTATATCTTTACCCTTTATCTTTTTATCTTTTTATATTCTTATACCTCTCAGTTTATAATTACATTTTGCACATTCTGTAAATCCTGTTTAATTTATATTTTTTTCATTCTATTTTAATTTGTAACCGTAAATTCGTATTCCAACCTTTTTTTTATTCTTATTATTTTACATTTTTAATTAGAAATTATATTGTTAGTTTGTGTTCTCTAGTGCCATGTTTCTTTTATTGCAATGAAATCTTTCTACTCGATTCTATCTGCGCATTTGAGGTCATGGACAGTCGTGTGCATGTGTATGTGAGACATAAAATTTGAATACGAATTTGCAGATTTGGTAGACTGGGCTTTATTTATATGACTCGGAGCCATAAACAGGTGATTGGCAAGAGATCAGCAAACAACATGAACCAGAGAGGAACCCATGAGGCTGCACAGTGGCTTAGTAGTTAGCACTGTCGCCTTGCACCTCCTGGGTCCGTGTACGATTCCCACCTGCGGTCTGTGTGCGTGGAGTTTGCGAGTTCTCCCCGTGCTTGATGGGATTCCTTCGGGTACTCTGGTTTCCTCCCAAAGTCAGTTATTTGGTGGCATTAATGACCGAATGTCTGAGATTTAGTTGTAGCCCTTGGCGGCCATGTTTATACTCTAGACCAAGCTGTATTCTGGGTCTTTTGCAGCTAACACGCTGCCTTTGATCCTCAACATAATAATGTGACTATGAAGTGATTCAAATCGGGTAAACATGTTTTTAATGCACATATAATATGTAATATATAACATTTCATAGAATAATGTTTGTAATAACTGATAGCAGATTAACAGATAGCAGATTGACTGGGCGTTTAACAATATATACTTTAAGTGCTATGACAGGCAGCGATTTCATGGTTGGGATCAATTTCCGTTCATGTGTGTGTCAGGTCAGTCCGACGGGGAAAGTGGAGAGAAAAGGGGTGAACGCTTATCTGTCCAAATAAACAGTGTCCAGCTACACATCAGTGCCCCTTTCTGTTTTAAGCATACCAAAAAAAAAAAAAAAAAAGGACTAGAAACACCCTTTGGCTTTGAACCAAATAAGGTCACTCTCAGCTTCTTCACTTCCAAACTTTAGTGCTTATCAGTGTGATCAATGATCTTGTTGATAGCAGGTTTAGAATTTCACAAAAGACCAAAAAAAAAAAAAAAAAACTAAAGGGTGATGAAAACTTTACCCACAGTTTACTTTAGCTTGTTGTTTTTTTTTTCTGTCTTGTCCTTTTTATAGGAGAACCTCCATTTCAGGCAACTGGAAGGCCAACACCGGTTCTGCTATGCTGGAGCAGATCGCCATGACAGATAGGTGTGTCTGAGCATGTGAGAGATAATCGTCTGATGATGATGATGATGATGATGATGAAGTTTAATAAATTTTACTGTAGAATTACCAGACGTCTGGATGCGTAGGTATTTTTCTTATAGATGAAATGTAACCTTTTTCTTTGTTTTTTTTTTGTTTTTTAAGGTATCGCCTGTGGGTGGATTCGTGTGCTGAGATGTTTGGAGGTTTGGATGTCTGCGCCGTGAAGGCTGTACACGGAAAAGACGGCAAAGATTACATTATAGAGGTACGTTGACTTTCCGCACCGTTTGTTCCTGATTTTAGAAATAATGATAAAAGCAGCACGCAGGACTCCAAGGTCAGTAAAAGTTGTCCACATGTTCCTTCAGTGCGTGTGGCTCATATCTTTAGGGCTTTAGACTTGTTTTGTCTGTATTTAAGTATGTTGACATTTATCTCCTTGGTTTAGCCAAAACAAGCAAGCAGAGTGGCACCGGGACCGAGTTTGTCTCGGATGCACTGCCGTGGACTGAAACTAGACTCCGTGATATGCTATTAGTTGGGTGGATCAGGTCTGATTCAGAATGAAAAAATTAATGAACAAAAGCAGTAAAATGAAACTCCTGTCTCATGACCTATTGCACTTTGCCTGTGGAGTCTGTTGCGTTTCATGATAAAAAAAAAAAAACACCTCTATCCGCTTTGATGTGATGATCATTTTTCACTTGAGTCACAGAGAATTTTGGCATTGGTGTTATTGTGTAACTGATTCGCGTCTCTCGCAAGTGCAGCGATTTGTGATTTGTGGCTTCAAGTCAGTATTAAGTAATGCACAGGCGTAGATCCAGCCAGCTCGTTCAGAATTCCTATCATAAAAAAAATATATGTATGTTTAGACTAGAGAGATGATAGAGGAAACGATAGGAGCGGAGTGGGTCACGGCAAGTTGATAATAATAAATAAATAAATAAAAAACACAGCAAAATAGATGTTCAGATTAGGTACAGGATGTTCTGGAGAGCCAGACATAGGAAGCACCAACAAAGAGATGATGATGTTGAGAATAGCAATGGCGTAAGCTGAACATTTTTATTTTTTTTTTCATTTCTGGAAATGCGCTACTCAGCATTACCATGTTTAATCAGACGTTGTCAGGTTTTTTAAGGCATGGGCAGATGCATTCATTGAAGAATATATGAAATTAAATGAAAAAAAGCAAGTAAAAAAAAAATCTGAACAAGACAAAAACACTACCTAGATATGCGTTAAGCCTGACGACAATCTGTGAAGTAAAAAACAGTCGCTTAACAAGAGACTGACAAACGGCTGGATGTGACCCGAATGGGCTGATGGGAACTACTGTATAGTTTACCGAGCTTCCCTAGACAGACTTATTCAAGTTTTATACAATCACTGTTTAAACTTTAAAACAGATAAAAGCAGATGGAGAGAATGTAAATTAGAAGTGAAAAGGCAGAGAAAGTCTGGCTGATGCATTCAGAAAGATTTGCAATAAAAGAGACGTAATTGTTTTTTAGTGTTACCTTTCTGTACAGTAAATAATGGACCAGATGAGACCAGTTTTTTTGAGAATAATTATCCAAAATGTGAGCGAGTCGATATTCCTGGGTTTTCTTCATCTGTTTTTTTTTATTTATTTTTTTTTATCATAAAATGAGAACAGTAGGTTATTTTGTTATTGTTTCATTCGTTTTCTATAATTGTTTTTTTTCTCCTGGTCAGAGTCACGGTGGAGTTTGGGAACACTGAATATGAGGTGTGAACTCAACATGTCTGGAATATAAGTCCATCACAGGACACTACGCACACGCACACACACACACACACACACACTGACAGGCTCATTCACACCTATAGGTAATTGCTAGAGTTAACAATCCACTTTTTGGGGAGATGGGAGGAAACTGGAGAAACCAGCAAAGAATCATTTCTTATTACAATTTTATATTATTAATACCAACGTTTCACTAGATATGGATACCATCATGCTTAAAAGTTTTCTCAGTTCATCAGCGCCATGATTGGACTTCCTGTATCATGTCTGAAACACTGGCCTCCCAGGAACTCCTTTATAAATCATGAGGGAAATGGCAAATTAATTACAAATTGTTACAACAAAATTAAGGCCATTTTAGTGGCCTTAATATTCGTAATTTGCTCGAATCGCAGCCAGAAAATTTGAAGAAAATTTGAGTGGTGCTTGCTGTGGCAAAACATTGGAGTCATGCTAGCAACATGCTTCTCACTCTATCATCATGTTAGCAACATTCTAATGATGTTGCAGGCAACACTCTACTATAGTAAGAATAATGCTAGCAACATGCTTATCAGCTTTATGTCATGCTTATCAGCTTTTTAACATGCTTATCAGCTTTATGTCATATTAGCATCATGCTAGCAACATACAAAGAGCAAAGTGCTAACATACTGTAGTTAGCGTAATGCTAGCGACATGCTAATATTGTTATCATCATGCTAGCAACATGCGAATGTTGTGAGCATAATGCTAGCAACATGCTAATCGTGTTAGCAACATGCTAACAGCATGCTAATGACGTTGCTAGGGGGCGTAGCTTATGAGCATCAGGATAAATGTGAAAGACTGATTGATTGCCTTCAATGAGTTAATGAGCCCTCCCCCATGTCTCTGCGACAGTTAAATTCAGTTTCAAAGTTCCTATTGAAGTTGCTGGGGCAGTTTACCACTCGCCCTCTAGAAAAGTCATGTCAAGCTCCCCATTCCTGAATAAGCTGAATGATATGACACCTCTTTGATGAGTCTACAACAAACGAAACGGGACTATTCATGCACCAAATTCCCCATTATAAGCCAATGGGGCAAATTTGGGCACCTGTTGTGCCCCAGGGGTAAAAGTAATACCCTTGTGTGGAGTATGATCTGACACAGCTTGACAAGCCTCTTCAAATGTGGTAAATTTGAGATTTCTACCAAATTCTCGCTCTGCACTTCAATCCGTCAAATTGGTATCAATGTTACTGTAAGTCTAAGGGATTTTTTCCCCATTATATGTCAATGCGGCAAATTTGGCCACCTCTTGCGCCCCAGGGTTACAACTTATACCCTCCTGTGGGGTCTGTTCTGACACAGCTTGCAAACCTTGCAAACTTTCTTCAAAATTCCTGCTCTGTACTACAAATTTGGACTCAATGTTAAGTCTATGGGACTTTTTTTTTTTTTTTTTCGCATCGCAAGCATCACTCATAATTTTGAGCTGAAATTCAAGCAGGAGACATTTATTTTTTCTGAAAACCTGAGTCAAACTACAAACAGTAAAGCTATGGATGATTGTAAATCACATGATTGCTTCTGTGTGACTCCAGTATTTCTCATCTCAATCGCTATTAGAGTTTAATCGTGCTCAAAAGACTCGAGTGAAGTGCTGAGACGGAGTGGGACTTCGTGTTCAGGAATACTCTCCTGACCAATCAGACTCAACTCTGTGGTTATAATGAATAACAATCTTCACCCTTTGACCCGAGCCTCTAATAGCCTTGTGGCGTTAGGGAATTGTTTGTTGTAATGACAATGTCTACAGAAGGAAACCCGATAAACTCCTCTCTGGCCCGCTGATAATCTGAAGGGCAGACGGCTGAAGTCACTCAGGCCCTGTGTGTGTAAGAACAACACTCCAGCAGCACTTCTGCGAATCCTGGCATTCTAAAGCCACTCGTCAAGGTTATTTATAACCCCACAGCTCGTGTTGTGCGCTCACCGTAGGCCACATCTGTGCAAATGAGCAGATATCGCTCTGTATATTTTCTCTTGTCGTAATGACCTCACAAGAGCCAGATCGGTCACATGGATACATTCACATTCATGATGATCCAGGGCAGATTGGAATCTCAGCCTGCCTTGGCTCAGAGGTGATGTAATGACAGCCGATATCTCAATTCGGTCATTTCTGGTTCTTTCATTTGGTACCAAGGACTAAAGCTTCGTGTAAAGCACTTGGTCTTATCTATTCCCAGGAAGCCCAGTGCATGTTTATGGGAAGCAACAATGATAAAAGTTGATACATGAACCAGTTAATCATTTTGTCATTTTGTTTTTATTTTGATGCCCACTTTATTAGTTGTGGCACAGTGGCACAGCGGTGTCAGTGTCAGAGCTCGTATTTTGACCCTGAGCTCCTGTGATCCTGTGTGAATTTCTGTCCATTTTTTTTCTCCCAGGGATCCTCTGGTTTCCTGTTGTACCTCTTGTACCGGAAAACATGCTTCTATGTAATTTGCCCCTAAGTGGAAACGATTATGTACAGAGTGTGTGCGGAGAGGAACTGAGAGCCCAACATGTGGGTGCGTTCCTGCCTTTTCCGCAGGTCGGCGACAAGATATCCGTCCATTTTCAAGGACGGGAGTCGCATGAGTTGATGGATGTTCATGTTAACGACTGCAGTGGGCTCCGAGCCACCTCGGGCCGGGATCGTCATTCACAGATGTGCTGACTTTTTTAAAACGCTTGCACCGTTCGCATGCTTTACTGCAGCTAATCGTCCCATCAGCATATTGTGCTCGAAGGCTTCTGTAAAAGTCGATCGGGTTTACGGCTTCATTCGCTAGAAATCGCAAGTCCCGGTTAGACTCGAACACCCCCCCGTACTGTATATTCGAGCTACAGTATCTATACCACATTTTACTTTCCTTGGTTTCAATTTGCATCCATCTTCAGGAATGATTTGCAGGCTTCCTGCTGTGTCATACATTCCATTCTGTTGCAACCCTGCATGATCCTGATGTGCAGGTTAGATGTTAATCCCATTAACACTCAGCACACATCACTGGGTTCACTCCAGACCTTCCCACCTGTCATCACTACATGCCTTTCCTGTTAATTTCATTGTAGTTATTAAATAGTTGCGTAGATAATGAATAATATGCCGTAATACGAGTAGCCAAAGAATAAAGCCAGGCGTTTATAATCAAGAAAGAATGTATTGATTTGTACTTATAAATAACAGGATTTATAGAAGATCTTTATTACAGGAATAATTTATACATAGGATACTATGTACTGTACGATGTACGACTGCCAGTTGCTGGACAATATTGCAAGACTATATTCTGATGTTTCTTTTTTTTTTTTCAAATACTTTTTTTCCTTGTAGGCGGGTCAACAGGAACTAAATTGACACTTTATGTCACTAAAAACAATGTCCTTACTTGGACATCCCTTTCTAGCCAGAAAAGCAGAAATTCCTTTCAGTTTAGTCAGAACTTCACGTTAATTTTTTTCCAACTTCTGGACGTGACAGGAAGCCATGGTCTCCGGGGAGCTGGTGACGCAGCACATTCCAGCTCCGGACTCTTCCTCAGTGGGAGGCGGTGAACTAGGTGAAGCTTTATGATAGGAATGTGTAGTATGTACTGTAACTGCAAGCATATGCATCGTATCTTTCCTTGAGGGTCCTCTGGTTTCTTCTTACTTCTGAAACGACTGGCCCTAGGCATGCACTGAGTTGAGCTGGCATGGAATCCGGGGTGCTGTTTATGCTCAATCACACCTGGGAATGGTTATGGGTCCAGTGATCCGGATAAAGCCTTCCTGTATCTGAATGCAAAGGAAAGCAAAATGTTTAACCCTTGATTAGGTGATGAAGGTAAGGACATTTGGTAACTGGGTCAGTGCCAGCATCAGGACATCTAGAAAAAAAAAACATATTTGTAGAAATTTGGGTTTCGGCTGATCCCATCGAGGGGTCGCCACGGCGGACAATCAAATCAAAACCGCACACAACTTGGCACAGGTTTTATGCCAGATGCCCGTCCTGACACAACCCTCCCATGTTATCCGGGCTTGGGACTGGCACTGCATCCAGTACCTGGGGTTTGGGAATTAAACCCAGGTCTTCTGCACGGCAGACGAGTGTAAAAATGATTACACTAGACAGGCAAGAAACCATATATGGTAACTTCCCTGGCCAAAACGTCTTGGAAAAGTCATCAAAATGGGAATTTCCAAGTTCTTCAATGAGTACACTATAAATGGTTAAAATTAGAACAGTAATCAATTGCTACTTTTTGATTATCTCAAGGGGGCACGGTGGTGTAGTGGTTAGCACTGTCGCCTTGCACCTCCAGGGTCCGGGTTCGACTCCTGGCCAGGTTTGATTACCGTCTCTGTGTGCATGGAGTTTGCATGTTTTCCCCGTGCTTGGTGGGTTTCCTCCAGGTACTCCGGTTTCCTCCCACAGTCCAAAGACATGCAGGTTAGGCTAATTGGTGTTCCCAAATTGCCCGTAGTGTGGGAATGAATGTGTGAGTGTGTGTGTGTACAGTATGTGTGTGTGTCCAGAGTATACCCTGCCTCGTGCCCTAAGTCTCTAGGGATAGGCTCCTGGCCACCCGCAACCCTGAATAGAGGATGAAGTGATATACACGATGAGTGAGCGATTATCTCATAAAGATTTTTTTTTAATCCATCGAGAGAAATAAAAGATTGTAATCAATGGAAGTGAACAATTAAGACACCTCCCTCCCTCTGATGATGCAACAAGAAAGATCACTTTTTAAAAAAAAAATTTTTATTCTCTACCTTCATGATTAACAGTACACCAGGCCGTGATGTGTACGCCCCGTGTCTGTGTTTAAATGTTAGTAGGCAACTGAGAAAACATTACACGCCGCTGATGAAAACCACCTCGCGTCCAGCATCCAGCAGGATGATCTAACCTCGCCGTCTGCTGAATCACTCCGAGCCAGTAAATTACAGGGAGGCAGGAGGAGGGGTGATGGTGGTGGTTTTGGGGGGGAGGGGGGAGGGTGTGGGGGGCGTGTGCCGGGACAGCGGGATGGAAACGGCTGGCGTTTGAAGTCTCTGCCCAGGCAGCGGCTGCTCGGTGGCTGCGGTTATGAGTAACAGGCAGAACCTCCCCGCTGCTCCCGCAGCTTCGGGAAGGCCCCAGTGCTTTAACCACTTCGCCTTGCGAAAGTCCTTAATGGCAATTTAATCCCCGAAGAGCTGTGGAGTCACAGTGCTCGTTTGTTTATCTGCTTCGTTTCATAATCAGAGCAAACCTCTGGGACGAAATATGGAGAGTTGTTTAAAGCCAGCTTTATAGAACCCGAACACTTATCTTAAAACCGATGGTACTTTGATTATAAGATTAGAAGGAGTTGTGTGACTGGTTGAAAATTCCACACAAAAAAAAAAAGTGCACTATGGAATGAGATGTACAGATTTAAATTTAGAAGAAAAGAAAGCATGCATATTGTTCGAATCCCAGGAGATAATATTAGAGCAATATTTTAGGAGGGCCTCTCTGCTCCAGCCTTTCCTCACTCCACCTCTTCCTCTCTTTCTTGCTCTCAGCAGCTTGCGGGCTCTTCCTCTGTCCCAAACTTTGTTTACACCAGAGAACTGCTCACATGTAAGCAAGCGGGCCAAGACACGAGTCTCCCACGTCTACCTTTCCCTTCTGCCCGAGCCTTCCACTCGTCTGTCTTGCTGCCCATGTGAGCAGACACACCTCTTCCCCAGTGTGAAATGCAGCCCCGGGCACATGTACTGTATGAGTCACTGTTGTGGGACAAACTTTACAGCCAGTCTCTTTGCTTTGAGCCCGTGTGATTTAAAACTTTCCGACCGTGCAGCCGTCACGCTCTGCCTCAAAACACCCAGACCTGATCCCAGGCTTCTTCCTTGGTTTTCTTTTATTAGGCCGCAGTAAGCCTAATAAGTAAAGCTAAAACCCTCAGACATCTTTTTAAATGTCTCAGGTCAGGAATGTCTTGTTTGTGACACTAATGATGTTTTTTTGAAACGGTGCGGCTTTTTATTTCACACTCCAGGCTTATTGTCACTTGAAGAACACATACCGTGCTCATGATGTCACTGTTTTCTCCTCCAGAATCTTGCTATGTATTCATTTCAATCTAGGGTGACTATAATCTCTTAACAACACTGAAATATAAATGTGTGCCTTGTTACCTTATGTAATCTTTGAATCTTTAAAAAAAAAAAAAAACTACTGTCAGCTTCAAAATCGTTGAAGAACAATTGTACTGTATATAAAATAAGCATTATGATATCATGACCACCTGCCTAATACTGAGTAATATTGAGTAGGTCATCCCTTTTGCCACCATAACAGTGACGCACTGTGTGTTCCGACACCTTTCTATCACAACCAGCATGAACCTTTTTCAGGAATTTGATATACACTAGCTCTTTTATTGGATCGGACTACACGGACCAGTCATCAGTGAGTCTTGGACATCATGACCATTTACCGGTTTACCGGTTTTCCTTACTTGGATCACTTTTGGTATGTCCTGACTACTGTAGACCGGGAACATCCCACAAGATCTGCGGTTTTGGAGTTGCTCTGACCCGGTCCTCTTGTCATCACAATCTGGCCCTTGTTAACGTCACTCAAATCCTTACACTTGCCCATTTTCTCAGCTTCCAACACATCAACTTAAAAAAAAAAAAGGTTCACTTGCTGCCTAATATATCACACCCACTTCTAGCCGCCACTGTAACGAGATAGTTAACATGTACTGGGACAGAGCAACTCCAAAACTGCAGCTCTTGTGGGATGAGTGGTCAGGACATACCAAAAGTGATCCAAGGAAGGCAAGCCGCTGAACTAGCGACAGGGTCATGGGTGGCCACGTCTCACTGATGCACATGGGGAGTGAAGGCTGGCCCGTGTAGTCCAATCCAACACAACGATAGTGTAGATCAAATTGGAGAAAAGGTTCATGCTGATTCCAATATAAAGGTGCCAGGACACACAGTGCATCACTGTTTTGGTGGCAAAGGCGGGAGACCTACTCATTAATGTTATGGCTGATCAGTGTATATAGAGAGTCAGAAACCAAAATTATCATCGGCAAGGGGAGAGCACTGGGAGCATGTTAGAAATGTACACTTGATAAGACAACAGTTTACCACAGTGCACCATATACACTAGAGGTGGGGGAAGGATTCGGTGATGTTTCACGATTTGTTTGTGTTTTTCCACACTGACTCTAAAATCGATTTTTAAAATTAATTTTTAATTTTATGTACGGTGTGTTTGTATTCAAGGTGGCAACATGTTGCAGTTCCTCTAAAATCCTACAGGTGGTGCTCTCTACACTGTAAACTACTTGTTATTTGCTAAAGCCCTGTTCACACGGGATTAGTATTATCTGGGGACCTCTAGTCATTTGTAGTAATTGTGGAGGTTGTCTGTGATCTTAATGGTTTTAATTAAGAATAAGGTTGCATACATGGAGAAAACCAAAGAACTTTAGAAACAAAAGATAAACACATGCATTTTTTTAATTGTCAAAAATTATTAAATTCAACTAATTGCATGTTTGTATATAAACATTTGTGTGATTTTTTTTTCAACAACTGTTCTGGAGTAGGAGCTCATCAGAACGTTCAGGTTTCATAGAAAACTTTTTTGTAAACACTGACATCACATGGTCAAACCGAGGTACTGCAGTCTCTGGTCTCTCTGTAAAGATTCTGGGATTCTGATCTGGTTTGTTTCAGGTGATGGACAGCTCCATGCCTCTGATTGGTGAGCATGTGGAGGAGGACAGGCAGCTCATTGCTGATCTGGTCATCAACAAGATGGCTTTTGCACTGCTTGGCATCACCTCTCCCCAGTCATCCAATGCCAAGGTGCTCAAACAAAGTCCCCTACTGACTCACATTATTGCTAAAAAAATATTATATATATATATATATATATATATATATATATATATATATATATATATATATATACACATGCTTACATGCATCCATCCATCTAATATGTCACTTTGTCTCTTGTCTAGACGCAGCCTGGTCCTCAGACGACTCAGCCGAGACGAGTTCAAGGTGAGTGATGAAAATAAAAAACACCTCAGAATCTGGTAATATTGAATCATGCCATCGGTAAAGGGGAAGCATTTGGTTTCAATTAGACAGCTCACTGGAAATCCAGAATTTTTTTAACTCCACTCAGTTCAGAGGATGTAGGTTCCTTTAGTGATATGACTAAGACATTAGTTTTAACAGAACCATGGTACTTATTTGCTGATATAGTACATATACCATAATATGGTGCAGTACATGGTTCTACCATGGTACATACTTTGGTACGTGTATTTACCAGGATACTGCTGAAAATATGTTAAACACGTTCATGTATCACAGTGGCTACCAAGTTCAGCATCTAATATGGTTCTGCCTGTTCTGTAGCATACCAGAAGTATGAACCATCATATCTTGTATTATATTGTACAGTATGTACAATAAGTACTGTACCATGGCATTCACCAAAGTACTGTGGTACACCCCATAATGCTTTCACAGCACCTAACCTGGTACTCTATAACTTCCTATAGGGATGGGACACACCAGTCACTACCCAATACAATCCTATCACGATATCTAGGTGCCGATTCAATATATATTGCGATTTTGTAATTATCACGTTTTTATACGATATTAAACTTTTTCCGAACAAATTGTAAGACCTTAAATCTTAAAAAAAAAATAAAGTTGGATTGAACATGATTAATTACATGTAGCCTGTTCCTTATAACACGACTTTTCTCCCTTAAAATCCAAGTGCAGCATTTAAACAGTGCAAAGTGACGTCAATTGCAAGATTTGAACATTTACCTTCAAATGATTTTTTTTTTTTTTGTAGTCCGCCATGATTACTATTTCTAATCAACTTAGCAGATACTTCACCCCTACTACATACTGTAGAACGCCAGTGTGGAAATAGTTTAGAGTGCACCACCTGCAGGATTGTAAAGAAACCATGTTATTTTCCCACTTAAAGTGACTCCAAAGTCTTGGGCGCGTGTCGAGTTGTTGCGAGCACGGCGCGGACAGTTTTAGCGCAGACGTGCTATTTTGTAAGCGCATACCGCTACTAAAGTGAATAATTAGCACTCGCGTGTGTAATGAGTGGGTTTGAAACTAATTTGCTTGCAGAGTTTGAGGAAAAAGGCAGACCGGAGGCTTTTAACGCGTGCATTTTGTCAACAACAATAATAATAAGAAGAAGAAGAAGAAGAATCTAACGGAATAAAAATGCGTATCTGTTGGAACCATTTGGAAGCTCGTGGATCCGGCACAGAATCAGTTAAGTCCAATGCTGATCAAGCTGAAAACCAGCCAAGTCCATTCACTGGCTGATCGACTGGTGACTCTATTATAAATGTAGTAAATCATTTAAAAATCGATTTTGGAGTCAGTGTGACGATACATGAATCGGCACACAATTTATTATTCATAGCTGAATTGATCCCCCCCCACCCCACCCCCATCCATGGGTACCATAGTATCTGGTATATTATGCACATATCATGTACAGTATGTATATTAAGAGCCTGCACTATTTTTTCTGTTTGTGTGTGTAGGAGGTCCTCGCTCAGGCTCTGCCTCACCGTCTCAGCCTGCACAGCCGTCTCCACAGCGAACCCGTTCTGCCAACACCTCCCCCAGTCAAGCGTTCCAGCCCGGCCCAATCCCGGCACCTTCCTCTCAAAAACAAGCACCGCAGCTCAAGTAAGCTGTATACAAATGTACTGTATGACAGGACGTGCTATATTTATTTATTAATTCTATCAATTATTTGTCATTTATTTGTGAACAAAGCGAGCACCCAGATGTGCGCATTCCAGCATTACTGACATCTGGATGGATGGATGGATGGAGATAATAAAAAAAATGTAAAAAATTGTCTAAGCGAGTTCTTATCTTGGCGGTTGTACTCAGTAACCGATCATGAGTAACACCGTTTACACGTGCTGTCTTTCAGCAAGTCTCAGTCTCTCACAAACACCTTCACGGAGACGCTGAGAGCGAACCCAGCCGACGACGAGGCCAAAGCCGAGACCATCCGCACCCTCCGCCAGTCCTTCGCCAGCCTGTTCTCCGATTAATACGCTCGCTCACACGTACACCAAGATCTGCACTTAGATTTGAAGGTTGTTGTGAAGGTCGGTCGAGTCGATGTGAAATGGCTGACCTCATGACTGAGAGGATGTGCTAGAAGTTGGTGTCAGTACTTGTGATCGCCTGTAATTCTTTTCAAACATTTTACTTTTTAATGATTTTAGTGTTTGACTTTTTTTCCTTCTTTTTTTTAACCGTAATATCTTTATGGCGAAGCTCCACCATAAATGAAAATCAAACTTGTCTGGTATATTTAGTTTCAGACCTTGATGTTGGTTTTCCTTTCGTACCTTGAGCATTTAACGTCAGGGTTCCTCTGGTTCCTGAAGGTTTGACGTTACATCTGGGGTGATTTCTCTGCTCTAAGACTCCTGAATTAATACACTCACTTTGGAGAATCTGCAGTTCTTATCACTGAGCTAGAGCAGGGATCACCAGAATGTACAGTACTTTATTGCAGACTTACAGGATTGTGGAACTCTCCTCTACTAACTGCGTTTGTCCAAAACAGTGGTTCTCAACCTTGGTCCTGAACGACCCCATGGTAGTGTTTTCTCAGCTCCCATTAACTACTGTACTCTCACTCACTCACTGTCTATACTGCTTTATACCGCGGGGGGGGGGGGGGGGGGGGGGCTGTTCCAGGAGACTTAGGGCACATGGCAGGGTAAAGCCTAGACAGGGTGTCAATCCATCGCAGGGCGCACACACACACACACACACACACACACTCATTCATTCACACACTATGGGCAATTTGGGAACCAATTAGCCTAACCTACATGTCTTTGGACTGTGGGAGGAAACTCACCAAGCACGGGGAGAACATGCAAACTCCGTGAATCGAACCCAGACCCTGGCGGTGCAAGGCGACAGTGCTAACCACTACACCACAAGGCCCTAAAATGTGCAGGACCAGGGTTGAGAACCACTGATCTAAAATCAAGGAAGGACTTCCCTGGACATAAGAGAGTAAAAGACTTCCATAATATTCATATCATAGCATCTCCTTTTAAAGGAATCAAAAACAAATTCAACTGATCAAATTAATCTGGTCCTAACTAATTACCTAACTAACATTCTGTTTTAACTTTGTAGCACATTTCAAAAGTCATTTTTGGTTTTGTAATGTCAGCATCTGTACAGTACCAGCGTAGCATAGCGTTAACTGTTTATCCGTTTCAGATTTATCGCCTTTTGTTATCGATATCGCTTCATGATTTAATTAGTGATTGAATTAGCGAGCAGTAATGATTTACGGTAATCCTTCGAGCCCAGGACACACTCTGATTTACACCGGGCAATATTCCACAGTGGGTCTCCTCGTTATTTCTAAGAATGGATCAGTCTTCCATTACAAATGAATCTTCCCTTTATACATGAAGTATACTTGACAGTGTAAGTACTGTAAATACTGTTCTAGTTATTGACCGTTTATTTCATCATTTCATTCTTTGGGAATCCCCGATATTTTTTTCATATAATGGAAGGAACAAACAAACAAACAAACAAACAAAAAAGTAAGGATAGTAAGTACTGACCAGTGAGTTCCATTCAAAAGCCATCAAATCATGGACATACCGAGGCCTTGATTTACTAAAATTATCCAAACTTTGTGTGTGTGTGTGAGAGGACAGAAAGGTGGAGTGTGTTTTATAAGGAATAATTGCATGAATTGAAGTAGGTGTAGAAAATGAGCTGGTCACAGAGTCCATACGAATCTCACAGTGATTCGGACTGAAGGTAAAAGCTCTCCACACAGGTGGAGTCGTGCGATTCGAATTCAAATTTAGGCAAAGATTTGCACTGCTGAGAACAATAATCACAAATGCAAAATGGAAAGAAAAAGTTTACATCGTTTTCATTGGGTACACTCGAATGGAAACCTCTATTTAAATATGTATGTCGTTATGCATCGAGTTATATTTACTTAAGTAATATTCTGTGATTTCTGTTTTTCATATTAAAACATTTAGAGAAGCTGTAGTATAATCCTTAATACATCTAATGAATAAAATCTAGTAAACCATACAACTTTGTCTTAATTTAAAGGAAATTTGGATTTATTTACAGTAAATTGATGCTGCATTCAGCTAAGGCTCATAAGCTTTTATCCCCTCCATCTAAGAAAGAAAGGCAGAGGAAACACCTTTTCACGTTCCTATTCAGAAGCTGGGAAGGTTTCTTCTAACCCTGAATTATAGGGCATGATGTCATATGACATGACCGCCCACGATAAAAAAAATAATAAAAAAAGAAGTAAAATATTTCAAATGGTCTAAAATAGTTAGATGATGTAGTTTATAGCAGAATTTCCATTTCCTTCAAACTGTTTAAAATCTAAATATAGTTGCGAGCAACAATGAGCGGGCCCAAGCACTCAGCGCCATCGAGATAACTGGAATGCAGCTTTAGTACATTTTATTTTTTTGAGTTTTCTTTCTTTCCGCCTGTTTCTGAACTTTCACGCTGTGATGATTGACTAATCCGCCTCACATTGCCATATTTTTATACTTTCAGATATTTATTCAAAAAAAACTTTGCAGACTATTTGCAAGATGCAGTTCTCTGTAAGCTCTCATAGTAAATGAGTCTTCACACTCATACACACTCAGACCTTTCGTAAATCAGTACCTGAGTACCTGCTTTTACTAAATTTAGATTTAAAGCAAAAAAAAAGATCATGCTATAAATAGATATGAATAGTTTCATATCACATTCTCTAGGATGGCGTATTAGGGCAGTTGAAGGTTTAAAACAAAAACAGAGACAAGCTGGGGTGGAACATTTCCAGATGTAAAAGACTTTTTAAGTTTGAAGTCACAAATTTTACAAGACAAAAAACTCGAAAGCAACTCAAAAGGAGCAGTCTCTGTTCTTACCCAGTGCTGACATCTAGTGGCAGAGACGTGTCGCTCTCACAAAGATGAAGGCGAGTTTTCATTGATGTCGAGTGAAGAACCTGCGAGGTGGTTAATCCTGACACGCTTTACACACAAAATGATCCGTATCCTACCATTTTCATTTATTTGATTATGTAAGCTTACCTGGTGCAGCCATGTTCCTGTTGCACCTCCTCGCTTACTTGGTATGGGGTGTACTGTAGCACCCTGGGGTGCCTGGGCCCGCCCAACCTTGCAAAGTGTAAAAAAAGAAAGTTTTTTTTTTTTGTTGTTTGGTAAATTTTCTTGTTTTCCTTTCATAAATTTTACTGTTAAAAAATTTAAGAAAAAAAATTTCGAGTTTGTATCTCATAAATTTGCGACTTCAAGCTTCTGCATTTTAAACTCGAAAATTTACCCGTTACCCCAGTTTTTTTTTTTTTTTTTAACCTACGACGGCACTAATATTCCGACGTCCTTTCTTTCACTCGGTGTGTATCGTTTCATTTCCGTACTGTACAAGAAGTATTTTGTGACCATGAAATATTACGTTGCCTGATAATATGATAATATAAGTAGCTTGGTTTATTATTGACTTGTGGACCAAAATCTGTGTTCATGTTTAAAAAAAAAAAAAAAGGAAAAAAAGAAAAACAAGAAACTGTTTTTTTTTTTTTTTTGGGAGAATGCCTAATGTCAGTGTGCCGTGTCGGTTTCCTCTGTAATTTACAAGCACGTTATGAAGTGCAATGAAAAGCCATAAAATACTATAGTAAAGAGGAACTGTTCCATGTTTGGTGATTTATTCGTTCCATGTTTAGGCACACACTGCTAAGTTTCATTTCTTATCTATCGGATATAAATCTATAATAACAGAAGACTTGTTCATACAGTACTGTATGTGCATTATATGTAAGATCTCTACATGTCTGTACAGGCCAGTCTGTCAGGTTACTGGCGGCGTAATAATCTCCTATCTGGATCTAGTCAAAGCAATTGAATGATCTGTTCAGTATAACTTTGACGTGGTCTTTTTTCTTTTCTTTTTTTTATTACCTGAACTGTATAACTAATCTATAAAAAAAAAAATTAAAAAATGTTCAGTGCATTTATCGATCCTTGTTAGATAACGATTAATTATTTATTTATTGTCTTATCCTGTGAATCAATACTACACTTATATACTGTATTTCTGTATTTATTTATCTATTTATTTATTTAGAGATAACCTTTTCACTGTTGATTTCGATGCCAATTTAATTTGATTATTGTACTGTATATTATCAGAACGATGTTCTGCATGCCTTGATTTATTTTTCCTTTTTTGATTTTTTTTTTTTTACTGTAGTGTTAGACATATCCGAGCGTAAATCGATGAGGTGATTAGCTTTAAAATCCGAGGCATAGCTGTTATCGATCACCTGACTTGCAGTCGTTCGGCTACCTCATGGCTCCCATCTCTCGAAATGCAAACGACCCAACTGCAGTAAAAGCTCAAAGAACTCACGAGTGAAACCCATTACATACCTAGAAGTAGGTCTTCTTTTTTTTTTTTTTTTTAATAGGAGAGCTTTTTTTTTTCTTGCTGTTGGTGTTGCAGCCATTCGAACAGACTGAACAACTCAACTATGGCAACATGAAATATAATATACAGAAGAAAAAAAAACAACAAAGCAAAACCAGCTGACCGTAATGCAATTAGAGTCGCCGAGCTTACCCTGGATTTCGGCAGCCTTTCACTGCAGTGAGCCTAAACCATACACATGCACATCGACAATAATACACACGCTTACATACACACGTGGACAAAATTGTTGGTACCCTTCGGTCAATGAAAGAAAAACTCACAATGGTCACAGAAATAACTTTAATCTCACAAAAGTAATAATAAATAAGAATTCTATGAATGTTAACCAATGAAAGTCAGACATTGCTTTTCAACCATGCTTCAACGGAATTATAAAAAAAAAAAAAAAAAAGGAACTCATGGAACAGGGCTGGACAAAAATGATGGTACCCCTAACTTAATCGTTTGTTGCACAACCTTTTGAGGCAATCACTGCAATCAAACGATTCCTGTAACTGTCAATGAGACTTCTGCACCTCTCTGCAGGTATTTTGGCCCACTCCTCATGAGCAAGCTGCTCCAGTTGTTTCCGGTTTGAAGGGTGCCTTTTCCAGACAGCATGTTTCAGCTCCTTCCAACGATGCTCAATAGGATTGAGGTCAGGGCTCATAGAAGGCCACTTTAGAATAGTCCAATGTTTTCCTCTTAGCCATTCTTGGGTGTTTTTAGCTGTGTGTTTTGGGTCATTGTCCTGTTGCAAGACCCATGACCTGCGACTGAGACCCAGCTTTCTGACACTGGCCAGCACATTTCTCTCTAGAATCCCTTGATAGTCTTGAGATTTCATTGTACCCTGCACAGATTCAAAACCACATCCAGGGAGGTTGGCTACAGTCCCATGGATCTTAAATGTCTGAATAATATGTGCAACTGTAGTCACAGGAACATCTAGCTGCTTGGAAATGGTCTTATAGCCTTTACCTTTAACATGCTTGTCTATAATTTTCTTTCGAATCTCCTGAGACAACTCTTTCCTTCGCTTCCTCTGGTCCATGTTGAGTGTGGTACATACCATGTCACCAAACAACACAGTGACTACCTGGAGCCCTATATATAGACCCACTGACTGATTACAAGATTGTAGACACCTGTGATGCTAATTAGTGGACACACCTTGAATTAACATGTCCCTTTGGTCACATTATTTTCAGTATTTTCTAGGGGTACCATCATTTTTGTCCAGGCCTGTTCCATGAGTTCATTTTTTTTAAATAATTCCGTTGAAGCATGGTTGAAAAGCAATGTCTGACTTTCATTGGTTAACATTCATAGAATTTTTTAAAATTATTACTTTTGTCAGATTAAAGTTATTTCTGTGACCATTGTGAGTTTTTCTTTCATTGACCGAAGGGTACCAACAATTTTGTCCACGTGTGTATCTATGGTACTGCCATTATTTTTACAGTGAGTTATGCAGTGTAGTGGTTTTTCTCTAAAATAAATGTGGCATGATTAGGACTCCTCTCTCTCTCTCTCTCTCTCTCTGGTGCCTCTGTAGTGAACGTTTACTCATGTAGATCAGTGTTTCTGAATGCTTTGTGTGTATAGTGTGTATCATTCTACATGTGTTTTAATGTCACACGTGCCATTTTATTTATTTATTTATTTATTTTTGGTACAGTTCTGGGTTCTATATTTTGGTTAATGGAAATGCTATTAAAGTGTTTAATAAACCTGACTGTTCCCTTTGCATTTCTTTAGAAGAGCTCTAATGAAGTAGGCTTAATATAATATTGGCGCTAAAAAGTTTTTTTACTCAAATCTTTCATTGATCTTAATTGCCATTCAGATGAACCTCTGCCAATTTAGATTTCACATGAAAAGCATAAATCCGAAAAAGTGCATTACTCTAAAACACAATCGTTTTAAGATATTGCAACATGAATTTGACAAGGTTACGGACACTACAGATTTTTTTTTTTGCTTTTTAAGTTTTTACCATAAAACAAATTAAGAAACAATTTTACAGGTTTCGTTAAATTTAGTATCAATACTCGTAAAGAAATGTGAATAATTTGCATTTTAAATCATTATTGTTCAAAGCAAGACAGTATAACACTGAAAAATGCCCATTTTGGGGCACATGTACTGTGAAATCACCTCTCCAAAAAAGATTTTTAGGGAAGCAAGATCGGTTATTTCAGTGTTGCATAAACTTCAGAAGTAGCTTCTTTGGCACACACATTTACTGTATTATCTCTATAACATAAAAAAAAAAACAGAATAAAATCAGCACCAATACTGCGTTTTATTAGCCTAACCTACATGTCTTTGGACTGTGGGAGGAAACCAGAGTACCCGGAGGAAACCCACTAAGCACGGGGAGAACAAGCAAGGCGACAGTGCTAACCACTACACCATAACAGCTCCACATTATCAAATAAAAAATCTGGGAAATGAGTTTGAACTGTGTGAGAAATTTGTATAAATCATGATAATCAGATCGTCCCTGATGAGTCGAGGGGGACAGTGGCAAGGAAAAACTCCCTGAGATGACAATAGGAAGAAACCTTAAGAGGAACTGGACTCAACTTGGAACCAATCATCATTTGGGTGATAACAGATAGCAGGGATTTGATCTGCAGTTATATGGAGTGTTAAGGAGGCTGGTTAAGATGTCAGACTGCTGATCAGGGGGTCCCTGGTTCAAGCCCCACCCTTTGGATCCTTGAGCAAGGTCCTTCATTGATTTTGCATATGTTGCCCCCTGGTGTTACGGTGTTGGCAACCCAACCCTGTAAATAAATGAAACAGAAATGACGAATATATTATATGTCCAGGTTGGGACGTACAGTATGTGTCACAGACCCTTTCACAACCACATCTGGCACATACTGTACTGTATATAGCTGCACTTACTCTCCTCAGCCCATATAAATTTCACCTTTATAAGAGGTTGGGGTGCCATTTGTTTCCACAGGATATTACATTCACACATATGTACTGTAAATTTTTTTAACAGATCAGCATACAGGACTGTGCAAAAGTCTCGAACAGCTGCTTATTTCTTCATATTTACCTTCCAAAGAGCCAGACTTTCTTGTATTTTTAATGTTAATAAATGGGAACCATGATTTACTGTATTTGTAACAATAGTGCAAAAAAAAAAAAAGAATAAATAAAAATAATAAGTAGTAGCATTTATTTGTCATATATGCTTTACAGCACGGTGAATTTCTTATCTTCACTTATCTCAGCTTATTAGGAAGCTGAGGTCAGAGTGCAGGGTCAGCCATGATTCTCAAGGGTCCGACCGTTTGACCCACTGTATGATCTGTTATGAGAGGAGATCTATTTGGGCGCGGAGTGACACCCTGACATTATCCCACATCAACCCTACTGACCTCAACCCTAGTAATGCTGCTGCTCTTTAGTGTGTCTAAATGTTCACTCCCTCCCTATGACTTATTGAATATTTGTGACATGGTGTTTACCAGGAAGTTGTATCCTGTTGGACGTGCGCAGTTTATCAACAGGGTGAAGAGTTTCCTGATAATGATAAGAAGATAAAGTCATTCATCTTTATTAGATAGAGTACAAAGGGAAATTGTGCGAGTGAATTATTCTGGATGATACTGTGATATTAAGTAATGAGATTCACTATGAACGTTTTACCCTGTCTTACCCAAATTATACATGTCATTTTTAAGTAAATCATTCGAACGTGCATGGCATATTCTGGCTAGTAATCAAACGTGGTGTATGTGGTAATTCCATTCAAAAATCTCAATCTGAATTGTTTAAGAGCTATCACAGGTGAAAAGCAGAAAACAATTAAAAAAACAAAACAGATATTGTTTAAAAAAGATGAACACACTTATGATTGGTTAAATCAGCATATAATGTCACCATTTCATACCTCCAGGGTCACTGCTTTGACTCTGACCTTGGGTTAATGACTATATGAAGCCAATATGTGCCACTCCACTCTACTCTACATCTGTCCATGCCACATAACGATGCTGAGTCTAGACCTGACCAACTGATCATAACACTGCCTCCAGAGACGTGTCCAGTGGACACTATGCATGACGGGTGCATCGCTTCATACGTTTTCCTTCTTACCCTGACGCACACATCGCTCTGAAATAAAGTCAATCTGAATACATCACATGACCTTTTTCCATTGCTCCAAAATCCTGATCTTTATGCTCCCCAGCAATCTAAAGCCTTTTATTCTGATTAGTCTCACTAAAAATTGGTTTTTAATATGGACACACAGCTATTTAGTCCCAATACCCGTGAGTTCTCATCACTTTGAAATGCTGATTTCTGCTGGGGATTTTTTTACAAAGTAAAAAAAAATTACCAAGTGTTTATATGATGATTTTTTTGTTTCTTCTGACCACATTTTTAAAGCATTTTTTGAATTATAAATATAAATAAATATAATTTTATATATATATATATATATATATATATATATATATATATATATATATATATATATATATATATATGCATGTGCTGCCCCCTGGTGTTACTCACCACATTCAGTGCAATATATATATATATATATATATATATATATATATATATATATATATATATATATATATATATAGAGAGAGAGAGAGAGAGAGAGAGAGAGAGAGAGAGAGAGAGAGAGAGAGAGAGTACTGAATGTGGTGAGTAACACCAGGGGGCAGCACATGCACAACCAATAACCAGAATACTGTACTACAGTGAAACTAAATAACAGTATATAGATCTCCCAGAACTTCAGGCAAGGATGCAGAAAATTATGCCTTTTAATCCAGTGTGATTATGCCATCAGGCATAATTTTATTTATTTTTTTGCCCAACACACAACACAGTGATGAAGTAAATACCCCCACCTCTTTCTAAAGAAATTCTTTTTTTATATTTAGAAGTTTTTTATATTGAAAATAATGAAAATTTTAATATTGACATCTTTATTTTTGTTCTAGAGCTATGTTTCATATTTTATATATACTGTATGTATAGCATTACTTAGTGGTTAGCCCTGTCGCCTTCCACCGCCAGGTCCTGGGTTTGATTCCCGTGTCAGGTCTGTGTGCATGGAGTTTGCATGTTCTTCCTGTCCTCCCACAGTCCAAAAACATGCAGCTTAGGCTAACTGCCATTACCAACCTTTCCGTAGTGTGTATGTGTGTGTGTGTGTGTGTGTGTGTGTGTGTGTGTGTGTGTGTGTGTGTGTGTGTGTGTGTGTGTGTGTGTGTGTGTGTGTGTGTGTGTGTGTGTGTGTGAGTGAGTGTTGACCGGAGGTTCTACCACGGTTGTACAAATAGGAATAAATACAATGGTCACCACTGGTCTCCACAGTCCCGAGTTGGACTACAGAGGTTTCTAGGTGGATGGATGTAGCTACTGTATGAAAAGCAATTTAAGCCTATTTCTATATCTAAAAAAAAAAACAATAAAATAAATAATAAATAAAAGTGTATTTGCTAGAAAAGCATCACTTAAACCTTATGGTAGCACATCAAGCTGATGTTTTTCTGCAATAACAACACTGAATGCAAAATGGAGTGATATTTCTGAAGTGTCCTGCATCTCATACGAAAGGATTTCTTTTTGATGACATGCCATACAGTAAATACATGCCTTATTACAGTCTATGAGTGATTAAAGAAATAATGAGACAGTGTGAAAAGTGTACAGTACTTCAGAGGAATGCTGTGGCTATTTGATGAAGCTGAACCAGTGCATGGCTTTGGGGTGCTGTGTGTGGAAGATAACAGGGACCAGGTTCTGAAAGCTTCAATCCAAGCGCATTATACCGTTCCAGTTGCATGACTTCCAGCTTGCTTTATCAGACAGAGTAAAGCCAAGTACATTCCTTCTCCCTGACTGTAAAAGTAATTGTTGCTGTGGACTACAGGACATCCGTCGCTCAGCGTCACCTGCCTCCCTCACTGGAGTACTTCACTTAATCCTGGAGCAGATGGTGTGTGGCTGAACACATGCTGCTTCCATCGTTTTGGGAGGCCACGGAATCTTTATTCTGAGCACAGCCCTAATAAATAAAGTGCCACCGGTGCGGCGGACGCAAGGCTGTCCTTTGAAGCCGTGTTCCTCTCAGAGGAAAATCTCTCAATAGGCTCCTTACAAGGGCATCCATTCTGTACAGGCCTTATTAAAGGTTGTGTTTTATTCTCAGGTTTTAATGATAGACATGAGTGATATAGGAAGAGGTATTATAAGCTGTTCAAATATATGACGGGTGTTTAAGTCATTTTGTCATGAAATTTCTTGTGAATGAAACCAATTAACATTTACATCAGACTTCAAGCGCAGTACGGTGGTGAGACTCTTATCCGCAGTAAAACATTTGAATGGTGCAAACGTTTAAAGAATGCCGTACGTCCATGAATGACGATCCCGGCCGAGGAGGCTCAGAGCCGAGTGGAAAAGGCTGATCCGTGAAAACCGACTGATAATCTGTCTCTGACCTGCAGAAGAGACGCATCTGTCCACACAATCACTGTCCACACAATCATTCACCTGCACCTCACTTGCACAATACAGGGACTCGGCTTGGTAGGTATTGCCACACACAACTACCGTACAGTCCTGGCCTCACTCTAAGTCATTTCCACATGTTTGGGCTGTTTACGGAGTTCCTGGGAGGCCAGCGTTTCAGACATGAAGCATACAATCTGATCATGACTCTAAAGCTCTGAGAAAACTTGATGGTATCCAAACACTAGTGAAACACTGTGATAAGTGCATGAGTGTAGCAGGGGATTATATAGAGAAAATAAGGGAGTGTGTTCTGTTACTCTGTACAATCAAAAGTCCTGGTTTGACTCGAACACCCGTTGGTGTTAAAGAGATAAGGTTGTTAAAGAGCACAGAAGTGCCAGAGTCTCTTGAATTCTTCCACACCAACCTTGGTTAACTTCATGGACCTTACTTCATCATACTGGAGTTTAAAGCCAGAGCATATACTGTACAATAAATACACTTTAGACAATTGGGTGCTTTTTAGTGATGGGAAGTTTGAATCATTTTAGTGACTCGGTTCTTTGAATCTTTCTTTTGAGTCATTTAGTTCATTTCGTCCTTTTGACCAGAAATAAAATTAAATGTTACATTTTCAATAAACAGAAACAAAACACGTCTACATACACAAATGTTGGCTATAGTTCCAGTAATGAAAATATTACAATGCAGTTAAGGACATATTATTAGAAACAGAATGAGCAGCGGCGGCACGGTGGCGCGGCACGGTGGTGTAGTGGCCTTGCACCGCCAGGGTCCGGGTTCGATCCCCGGCCAGGCTCGATTCCCGTCTCTGTGTGCGTGGAGTTTGCATGTTCTCCCCGTGCTTGGTGGGTTTCCTCCGGGTACTCCGGTTTCCTCCCACAGTCCAAAGACATGTAGGTTAGGCTAATTGGCGTTCCCAAATTGTCCGTAGTGTGTGAATGAGTGAGCGTATGTGTGTGTGTGTGTGTGTGTGCCCTGCGATGGATTGGCACTCTGTCCAGGGTGTACCCTGCCATGTGCCCCAAGTCTCCTGGGATAGGTTCCAGGCCCCCTGTGACCCTGAATACAGGAGTAAGCGGTATAGATGATGAGTGAGTGAGTGAGAATGAGCAGCTCATCCATCCATTTTTTCTTCTAGTCCGAGTCGTTCGTTCTTTTGTATCTATTGCACTGCATAGCGTCTATGGGAGTCACGTGACAAAAGAACGAACGGCTCGGACCAAAGACTCAAAGGTAACGACTCATTTCTGTTTCCTGAACACAACGTGCGGAGGTTTTGCGATGATTTGCGCGTGCGCGCCAAATGAAAATGAACCAATCACTCTCCGAGACTACTCGTTCTTCTGAGTCACGTTAAAGACTCGTTCAAAAAGAATTAATCGTTCATGAACGACTCAACACTAGTGCTTTTGGTGAGGAACCAGATAAGGTGAGGAAGTGTAATCAGTCAGGTGTCCTCAAATGTTTGTCCATACAGCATAGAGTGGGATGTGTGTCAGATGTCAGCACAAATTCTTTGCAACTTTCATTTAGTCACTCATTCCTTTCAACACATACGGTAGATCCTGTAGCCCTGGCGTTCCATCCACTGTGAATTTTTCCACCTCGAGCCAGGTGTTGCTGGGACTGGCGTCAGATCTATCACCATCCTGGGTGGGATAAATTACTTACTCAAGATGAAGGGATCAAAAAGAAAAGTTGGGCTCAACACAACGACACGGCAAACTGGAATACAGAAAGAAAAGAACAAGGAAATTATGAAGTACGTGTCAGACTTAACCATGCATGTAAACCACAATTATACTGGACTGTAAGACACACGAGAGATACAGTACAGTACTGTATAAGGGTTTGATGAGGACAGAAGAGGGGAATAAGATTAAAACCCTGTTTTAGTGGAAAAGAATACATAGCTTTGGTGTTTCTCTGAAACGTTATTTCATTGATCATTTGTTTTTTCGCCCTTGAGTATAAGAAAAGCAACCTTTAATCAAAATGTCTTTTATGGCAGTAGTGCAAAAAAGTGTTTTTTCTGCGCAAACTTTCATTTTTTTTGTGACTTTCTGTTGATCTTTATAAGGCATAAAAGTTCCAATTCAAAAATAATGCTCTCCATAAGTCATGAAAAGGAGTCTAGGTGTTCATTCTGAAATGTGAAAAAGCGTTCGAAAGACATTCAAATACAGAATATGTTATAAAAATCTACCTTTAAAAAAAAAAAAAATTAAAGTCTATTTATATGATTTCCGAAGGCGGATCCCATTGTGCATGCAGTTAGTGTAAAACCTGCCCGGTCCTCGCTTCCCTCATTCATCGACTCGCTTCATTGCACTTGATAAGATGTTCCCACTGCCTGTATGTGTGTGTGTGTGTGTGATTCATTGTTTCTACATTCTGTGTTATCTTTGAACTTGTGTTCCTTTTTTATAAAAGAAAGAAGGAAAAGACTCAGCACCTCCTCAAGTAGCAAACAGGGAAAGACCTTGGTCTCCATAGCAACTGCAATGCCTCAGCAAACACAAAGCGGTAGATGAGATGGAGATCGAGGACAGAAACAGTCCGCTGCCAATTAATCCGAGAGCTACTGCAGTGACAGGAAGTTACGGTGGATTGGACCGAAAGTCACGCAGGTCTCTCAGGGTTCTCAGTGGAAGCACTTTAACTTGGGGAGATCCATCACATAATGTTTTTTTTTTCTGCGCAAGTTGGACTCGAACATGACACATATTTAAAGAAACAACAAAAAAAACATGATTAGATTGAATTACATCATGGTGGTTCGGAGTTATCTCGTCACAGCTCCAGGGTACCTGGTTCAAGTTCAGCTTACTGCATGTTCTTCCCACGTTTACTCCAGGGTCTCCACTTTCCTTCTACCTTAAAAAAAAAAACATGCTGGTGAGTGGACTGCCTCAAATGCTCTAACAGGGATTGCCTCGCGACCCTTACCAGGATAAGGCAGGTACAATCATGGGATCAGAATACAAGTAGTAGAAACGTCCACTTCAGGTCTCTCTACAACATTGTACATGTTACATTGTGTGTTAGAAACTGTGGACATTGTGGACATTAGGAGGACATACAGTATCTTTAACAATACCTTTACAACATGGAGTGAATTGGAGGAACAAAACAAAGTAACTAGCCGGAATAGTGGATTAGCGGTTAGCACCACCAGTTAGCGGTTAGCCTTGCACCACCAGGGTCCGGGTCCGATTCCCACCTCGGGGTCTGTGTGTATCAACTTTGCATGTTCTCCCATGTGCTTTCCTCCCGCAGTCCAAAAACATACAGATTAGGCTAATTGATGTTCCCAAATTACCCGTTGTGTGTGTGTGTGTCCTGCTATGGATTGGCTCCCCGTTCAGGGTGTACCCCGCTTCATGCCCAAAGTCTCCTGGGATAGGCTCCAGGCCCCCAGCGACCCTGTACCCAGGATAATGATGAGTGGGTGAATGAGTTTCACCCATGAGTTAAAGACATACAGTACCAGAAGTCCTTAGCTGGACAATGTGCTTGACCAAATGTCCCAGTTACAAGTTCACAATTCCGACCGCTGAGGTTTTTACATTCATGCCATTTTTCATCTTTATTCAAAGCAGCAGAGTCCAGCTGGGGGAATTTACTTTTTTTGGCATCAAGCAAGATTTCATTATCCAGCATCAATGCAGAAATTCACTTTAACACATCTGCACTACATTTAGCTATATTTCTCTGGCACAGAGCACAGAGCACGGTCCTGCCGTATAACTGATCAGCTGAGGAATTTCGGTTCATGCTTTCATAAATCAGCAGAGCTGGACCACTGATGGAAATTGTTCCAATAAACCACACTCTTTATTGCTAAACACTCGTGGCTGGCTAAGCTCGAAACATGCCCTCTTGAGTCTCCAGCACAAGATCAAACACATATATGTATTTACGTAACATTCCTTTATTAACCAATCTTTTCACCGGCGCTATGTTTCCAAGTGATGTCATGGGTTTATGAGGTCTCGGTCCAAAAGCCTCCTCACACCCCGTAGAAAAGCGTCTGGCGTGATCACGTCCAAATCATTCCTTCACTCACACGCAGCATGGAATGTGAAAAACACATCTAAAGTTGTTGTTTTTTCGTTCGTTTTTTTTTTTTTTTCTCCTTTTGACCCACTTTAAACACTTAAGATTAAACACTCACTTTAATCTTGTGCCGCAATGTTTTCCCCACATCTGGAAAAACCAAACAGTGACGTTTTGCCACATATACTAATTAAAAAGTCTGGGTGTTTTGTTTTTGTTTTGTTTTTTTCCATTCTAAGCAATGCCTTTTCACATTTTTCCGCATGTTGTTATGGGAATGTGGGAATGTGGTCTCTTTTATTTTTAAGTTAATTACCCTGAACTTAATTACTACTATTATTCTTGTTAATTTGGGCAATCTTGTAATGGAAATGTTTGCTATGAAGCCATAGAAAAAAGGCATACTATTTATAAACATGTTTTTAAAATCTGAGTATACCTCAACCAAGTGGTAGAGATGGCTCAGTCAGGGCAAGTTCAACAAATTGTTCAATAAATTATACTATAGTGACTCAAAATGTGCAGGAACGTACAAATCAATGCGAGATACAGTAGATAGCTAAAACAGTGTCGCTTCTGCAGGATCTTTTCCCTCTAGGTCCCCACAATGTTATGAATGTTATGAATATCTGACAGTTTTGTCTTTGGTCCCTGCTAGGACAACATAATCCTTTTTACTTTTATATTTTAAAATCTGAAATGTTTTGCTTTATTTTGTGAAAGTAATATTAAAATTAGGTGTAATTAGGTGTAGGTGTATTCATAGCACTAATTAGCTTTGTTAATAATTATGCGCAAATAGAAGGTCCTCACAAGGATAGTTAAACAAACAATAAGTCATACAAAAGAAAACACACATGGTGGCGCGATGGCTTAGTGGTTAGAACTGTCACTTTCAGGGTCGTGGGTTTAATTCCCGCCTTGGGTCTGTGTGGGTGACTTTTGCATGTTCTCCCCATGCTTGTTGGGTTTCCTCCTACAGTCCAAAGAGATGCAGATTATGCTAATTAGTCTTCCCAATTT
The DNA here is from genome assembly GCA_030347435.1 of Clarias fuscus. Lineage (NCBI taxonomy): Eukaryota > Metazoa > Chordata > Actinopteri > Siluriformes > Clariidae > Clarias > Clarias fuscus. The sequence continues at coordinate 8,248,688 of CM059224.1, read as the reverse complement.
CTAATCCCAATTAGTGTGTGTGCCCTGAGCACTGTCGCCTTGCTCCTCCAGGGTCCGGGTTTGATTCCTGTCTCTGTGTGCATGGAGTTTGCATGTTCTCCCCGTGCTTGGTGGGTTTCCTCCGGGTTCTCCGGTTTCCTCCCACAGTCCAAAGACATGTAGGTTAGGTTCACTACCGTTCCCAAATTGGCCGTAGTGTGTGAATGAGTGAGTGTATGTGTGTGTGTGTGTGCCCTGCGATGGATTGGCACCCTGTCCAGGTTGAACCCTACCTTGTTCCCTAAGACTTCTTGTATAGGCTCCAGCCCTCACGATCCTTTATAAGCAGTCTATAAGATGAGTCAGTGATGTCATGTGATGTGAGCACGAACATTTCTTTCACACAAACTCTTCCTTATAAATCATAAACATAAATCAGCATTTGAATAATAGTCTTAATAGTCTGATAGTTAAGATGGCGTCTACTTTGTTTTTCTGCACCAGTGAACAAGGGTGTGTTTCCTCCTTGACTCCACACTGATGTAAACATGCTGTGCAGGAACTCACGTCCAGTCTCGGGAGAAAGCGTCCTTTTCCTCGCTGCAATTTGTAGAGTCCTTGCCTTTTAATCTTCAGACTGCCCGCAGGAGCCTTTAGAGCTCGTTTATGTCTGTAAATTTGCTTTCTGATTCCTCGGAAATTGAATGAAAAAGCTATAAAGTAGACACGGACATAACTCCAGTTCATCGCTGAGACAAGCCGGCTCCTGTAGCGAGTGGACGATGTTTATTTGCTGCTGTATATAGTTCCCTCTTGGACATCAAGAACGTTTAGTGTTCCACTTCCTGTCCTGGTACGGGGTTCGGAGTTTTCAGCAGCAAGCAGCTTCCTAGAAAAGTTGACAGAGCGTTCTGTCTGTGCATGAGATAACAGATTTTTGTTGATTTTAAGTAGTAGGCCCCACACTGTTCCCTATTCCTGCAGGAATGGTGTGGGAGCAGGAAATCACCATGGACCCCAGGCTATAAATATCCATCGACGAGCGTGCGTGCTGACTTTCCTTCCTTTAGATTATGGCGAAAGATCAGGATTTATTGCATTTTGCAGTCTGAAAGGCCCTTAACCGTCTGAGGTGTCTCGGCACAGCAGGGGTACAACCTGCCACCTGAGAGACGCAGTCAGAGACAGTCTCACTGAGATGCTGCATTAATATGCATGAGATTCTGCGATACCTTCAGCCCAAGCTGTCCAACACTGCGCATGGCTTTAAAGGACAAAGGCCGTAAAAATAGTGTCGAGGCGGAGAGATGCGCTCTACCCCCAGACGGTGTTGAAATCCCAGTTGTGCTTTCATGTAGGGGGGTTTGGGTTTATACAAGACAGGAGTTCCCAAAGAGAGCTCTAGATTTATAGTGCAGAAACATACAGGGTCATACGGTTACTTTCGAAAAGTTGGGAAACTGTAAGCTGTATGGCTTGAATAAATAGCACCTGGCTGCTTGTTCAGCTGTAACACAACATAAGCAGAATGAAAATGTTTCTTTGTGTGTGTGTGTGTGTGTGTGTGTGTGTGTGTGTGTGGTTGGTTGGTGTTTGAATTGGAGGTTTCTATAGGAATTTCATTATGTTATATTTTTCTTTCATTTTTGTATCGGTATTTACATCAGTATTTCTAACACTATATTTTTATGACGGGTGTTTTTCACATTTCAACTTTCAAAATGTACAGAACAACAGAACACAGTTATGAGAGTAAAAACTCCCTTTATTTCTCTATAAAATCCCCATGTACTCATAACAGATAGCAGCGATTGGTCTGCAGTCATATTACGTATTAGGCGCCTGGAAGTTCAGTATAACAGGAGATGTGTTGAAGTTAATATGGAGTCCAGTTCGTTATTGGAGGCTCAGGTAGACTGTAGGCACCGCCCCCAGGCAGACCACACGGGGCATCCAAGCGGCGGAAGCGGCACACCAGGATGTGTCAGACAGCTCCAGAGGGCAGAGGGGGTCTGGATCACAGGCAGGTCAGGAGCGACATGTATAGCTCGACAGAGAGACGGGGAAAGAGAGAGAGAGGGAGAGAGAGCAGATAACGCTTAAGTATGGTCACAGTTACATAATAATGCAATACTAATGTAATGTAATAATACTTTTAGTTTTTTTCTTCTTATTTAAAATATATCATTCATGAGCCTAAGAAAAAATCCAGGTCCTTTAATTAAGGAGGTACAGCTGTAAAAACATGCCAACAAAGCTAGGGCATCCTTGGTCTGCCACACTGGCAGCTATTCATTTATTAAGCCTGTGCACAGAATATAGATTTTCTGCCCGCAAAGGATAATGGAAGCAGCACATGAGTGGGCGTGAAATCTTCTGTAAATGTCAACCAGTTTTTGACCTTCATTTACACGAAATTTCATCACAAGTCCCTGTTTGACTTGAACGCCCTGTGTAAAAAGGTGAAGTAAATGATACGGTAAAGTATACTAATTCAGATGTAGTTCAATATTCTCGAAGGATCTCTCAATTGGAATGGACTGAAGCTTTTTGATGCCTCGCACATCCAGGTTCCGGTTTCGGGTCTGTATGCATGGAGTTTGCGTGTTCTCCCCGTGCTTGGTGGGTTTCCTCCCACAATCCAAAGGCGTGCAGTTTAGGCTTATTGCCGTTTCCAATTGCCCATTGTGAGTGTGTTTGTTCCCTGAGATGGATTGGAACCCCGTCCAGGGTGTACCCTGCCTCACGCCCCAAGTCTCCTGAGATTTGACCCTCCATGACTCTAAGTATATAGAGAAACCGATAATGAAATAATGACAATGAGTGAGTCAAGCTTTCAGACACAAGATTAAGAAACCACCAAAAATAAAGGAATAAGTTTCATAATTACGGTCTGTTTACAAATCTATAAATACTGTAGTAAGGAGTTGCGTTGACATGTACTGTACTGTACAGCACATACTGTAACTTGCTCGTGGTCAGTAAGTGAAGAACATAAACACATGATCATTACTTGAGTCCACACACGTCTTGCCCTGTGACTATATATAACCGGTGTGCTGCTGGTCAGGGAGAAACAGAGGAAGTCAGAGGAGAGCTGTGGTCTCACAGCTGCTATTCTCAGACATGCAATAGTAATTATCCAGCCATGACTACAGGGAACGCCCAGTCCACACCCAAACCCAACAATGTCTAAAACTGGCATGAACACGGGCTCTGTAATAACCCTCCTGTACCTTAGGCAAATGTTTAAACGTGGCAGCTGGACGCCATGATCTTATATACTATACAGCATCATCACAGAAGATAAAGCTGCACTGGAAAGATTTCATGAGCATTTTGTTCGATTATATTCAATTTTATTTATATAGCACTTTAAACAAGAAACACTGTCACAATTCAGCTTTCTAGGAACTGTATAAAAATATATATAGAAATCAAATATAGGCCTCTACCAAACGGTTGAGATGATGCTTAATGGTAAAAGTATCAATACGTTTACAAATATTTTTGTAATTTAGTAATTTTGCAATTATTTTACAAAATAAATAAGTAAATAAATAAAATGCTGATATTATAGTGCAATATCACGAATGATTCTGGCAATTTGATCCTCTTTATTTCTCGTGGTATGCTATGAAGCAACTTACAGTACAATGACAGCTAGTGGATTTTTAAGCAGCGTATACCTCAACTGATTGGTAGAGATGACTCAATCAGGTTAAAGTTCAACATATTTTTTTTTCAGGAAGATGTGAAAAGTGACTCAAAATGTGCTCTACCAAAAGGTTGAGCAGAACATTAAAGGGTTAACAGATCAACGTGAGCTAGGTAGCCAGAAAACTGTAGCTGTTCCCTAAATAAACTGTCCATATTGGAGCTGAAATGTTATTCTATATGAATTACTTGTTCATAGAGCTGCCGTATAAAAGTGCAACCATAAAATCACTGTATACAAACACAGCTGTAATTAGCTATAGCACTGGGACTGCAGCAAATCTCACTCATGCTCTTATCCAGTGAAACTGCACTCTCGCTCGTGTGGAAGCATTGATAATATAGCTGCAGAAATCGAATCTCCCGTGCACAAGCTCCATGAAAGTAGCGCATCATGATGGATCTGTCAGTTCTGGAGTGTGAGAGGAGTCACGTAACTGGAAGTGACCATTCTATAACCATTATGTCAAGCATGTGTGAAATGTGAAATGTGACAACAATCTGATGAGATAATCCACGTTGTTTTTGTGAAGAAATACTACTTGGTTGAATATGCAGTCACGAAAATATATATTATATATATTTTTTTATATATTTTATATAATACATTCAGTGGGCTACCATAAGGCAACTTTTTCTTCTGGAGACGAGAGTAAAATTGAGTTATTAAGGCAAAATCCAGACTCGCCACAACCTGATATTACATTTATAAAATTATGGTTGCATGGTCTTGTTGGTGTGGATATTAGTTTCGTGGAATTAGCTCTGCGTCAGCCCCGAACCACCTGCTGCTCAAATCTGTTGCAGTGCGTCAAAAGGATGTGAACCATCTGCCTTCAAATTATTGTTTCCACATCAATAATATCCTAAGACATACACCGCCTGGACTAAAAAAAAAAGTTGCCGTTTCACAGCGGTCAAATTATTGGGGTGAATCTATCTAAGAAAACAAGCAAGGAGATTTGAAATGACTGGAACTGGCTTGAGAACCCTTCACCCTTCAGCACATTAACAAAACCTGGGAGGATAGTGCTGAACCATCAACTTTGCGGAAAAAATATGGTCAGAAAAAAAATCATGAATGAAGATCACTTAAATGTTTGGAGAAGTTGAGACTTGGTGAACTGAAGATATATGGAAAAAAGGTCATGTGATCTGATGAGTCCAGATTGACTCTACTCCAGAGTGATGTGTGCGTCAGGGTTAGAAGGGAAACACATGAAGCGATGCATAATGCATAATGTCCACTGTACACGTCTCTGGAGACAATGTTATGTTAGGATCTGGGGTTGCTTCAGTTGGTCAGGTTTAGACTCAGCAACGTTATGTGGCAATAAAAAGTCAGCTGATGACCTGAATGTACTGAATGACCAGGTTATCACATCTATGTTCTAAGTTTCCCTTATCTGATATCTTAGTCTCGACCAAAAGTTTAGAAAAATAATTTTGTCTTAAAAATATTTGTGACATACAGTCACTGACGATTTCGATGGTTTATAGTCTCAATTTTAAAGGCCTTGCTTCCATCTGAGCTTGACCTTGACCTGACCTTGACCACCATACATCTCGGTCTAGCCTTGATCTCGGCTAGTCCTGCTCTTAGCTTTGACAATGATAGTCTTGACTACAGTTCTATCTTTCTCTGATCATAACCAGTGTGCAGCGTTTGTGTTGATGGAAGAAGAGAAAGAGAGAAAAAAAAAAACAAGAGACACGAAAGCACACGCTTCATTTCTTTTCATGACATTTACACATATATTTATCTGTCATCTTTATTTAGTGCCCAGCAGGAAGGACAGTGTGGTTTATCATCTCACACACTGATCATTACAGTATATTACAATACATGAGCGATTTTAATTACCAAAACCCTGTCCTGAAACATGCTAGCATGTTACCATGGCTACTTCAGCTGTAATTGCAGGATACACTGTACACATGATCTAATGATTTGAAACGTCTTGTGAGATATTAAGGCAGTCTTATACTGTACAATATACGGGACGAAATGTCATTTTTGTCTCCCTTAAGGACGAGATAGAAGAAAGAACAAGTCCGTGTGAGCTGTAACACAAACGTGATAAGAACACGAACGCTTCAAGGCCCATCTTTCCTGCTCCAGAAGGGGAGAAAAAAATACCCACATTAAAGATATAATCTTCAAAATAAACATGTCCCAAGATGTTTGGAGAGGAGGACTGGGAAGATTTATTTTTTTTTCCAGATTCCAGAAATGTCACATTCGACTTGATTATGAGGGTGGACACTGATTTGTCTCGAGAGGGTCGACATGCACGAGCAGTGAACAAAATGCATGAAAATCTGTCACTGCTGAGGTTTTGATCAATCATTAAAGTTCGGAGAACAAATATACCTGGGAAAGCCCTGGAGCAGAAGGAGACATTCCTGTACAATGCAGGCTACACAGAGCAGAGACACAGACGACTATAGAGAAACTCTGTATTGGTTTGCTTTTCACTTGACAACAAAACATGGTGTACAGACAGCGCACTTTTTTGCAACTCGTTTTCGGAAAGAATAAAAAACATAAAAGGTACTCTGATGTTGCTGTTGCTGTTACAGTATGTACTGTACAGTATGGTTGCTGTACCGTGTTTGAGTTATTCTGTCTTGAAATTATAATTGTTTTGTACACTCGTCTCATGTCCTTGTCATATTCTTTACACTTTACACGATCTTACTGTAAGTATTTAGTTCTGGAGATTTATTATATGTGTGTATTCATGTACATTAATAAAAATTTAAAAAAAGGATCTGATTCAAATAACAGGTTTCTTTTATCCATCCGGAACAGCAAAGCTTTCCCTTTGATTCTTGGCCAAACCAGTCCAACTGATCACCAGCTCTCCAGGCGCTTGTGATTTATTTCCTCCCCCCTCGTTTCCTTTACCCGCTCTTATCGTCTCGCTCCCTAGCTGCTGATCTTGGTGAGCATCTTGTTGATAGCCTGCTTGACGTGAGTGGTGGAGCTCCGGCGCCGGCTTTTGCCCTGGACTGCGCGGCGACGGCGCACCTCCCGGCACAGCTCGTGGAAGGCCTCGGCCACGGTGCCCGCGGTGCCCGCTGTTCCGACGCACGCCGAGCACTCGTAGAAAGCGCACGCCATGTCGGCGGCCAGACGCTCACCCTCCTCCGTGGCCACCTGACGCGCGTGCTCCAGGTCGGCCTTGTTGCCCACTAGCACCAGGGGGACGTGCCGCGGCTTCCGTACGTCCTCGAGCAGGCTGCGCAGCGGAGCCACGTCCTCGAAACTGCTCCGATCGGTGATGTCATAGACCAGAACGAATCCATCACCCCAACGCATGTGACCCTCCTTCTGCAGCAAGTCTTCCTGGTGGAAGGAAGTAAAAGGATGAAAACAAGTTAGTTATACGTTCCTGAACAAGTACTGAAAGATCTATACCGTTTCATCCAAATAAGCAGTTCCGACACAATCCCGTTATATTCTGTATATCACGATTAGATAATGTACAGTATATCTCATCAACATTTATTGTAAGTGAGCGAGGACTTAGAAAAACGTCGCTATTTCTCAGTTATACAATGAGATATATTTTAGTAAAGATAAAAACATTATTTTTTGACATTATCTCCTTGCTTTTCAGTACACTTTGTCCACCCATCAACAGCCTCTCGTATTCCCTCCTTAAAAAAATGTTTTAGTCTGAGCTGTGAGCCACGAATGCACCGCTGTTCTCACTTCTTCATCAGAAGTGGATCTTCGTCCTCATAATATCCCAAAAACTGTAAGCGTTGATGAATTTTCCAGCTGAGGGTTGACTTTTGAACTTTTTCTCTGTCGGCGACTGAGGATGTAGACAGCTTGTAGACATTCATACACTTTTATGCGTTTACGCTCTTCTGTCAGTCGTTTCGGCACCGGGTGCACCCTCAGACCCTTTCGCTCTGCTCGCATTGCAGTTAGAAATGAACAGATGTAACACCTGCACAGCAGTGACTGGGGGGAGACGGTAGCCTTGAACAGAAAGCACTGATAAGACTGACAAAAGTTTTAATATAACCGGAGCGGATCATTTTTGATGAGTTATTATTACACCTAGAAGTCAAAATTGGAACTGCAACAAAAAAATGATAGACGCTCTTTGGGGCAGGAAGCACATTTCACCAGGGCTCAGGGGAGGAGCAATGTGGGGGAGGCAAAGTTTGAGTTCAGACATTAGATCCATGATGTATTGTACAGCACGATTTGTTATGTATTCTGAGGCTACTGGGAGAGGGACAGCAGGAATACGAAGCGGACACATCATTACATGAGAAACACATGAGAACTGGGGTCATCTGATATTCCCACACAAATAATGAGAAAAAGAAGCATGTATTCATTTTCCACGGCAAGATTTTGCGGGCTAGTTTCAGGTCTTTTATAGGACAAGAAACTCACCTGCTGTATCCAAGACATTTGGTCAAAGGTACATCTAAGACTGACTCACTTACTCTCGCACTGGTCTATATACGATGCTCGTGAGTGCGCATGAAGTCTATCCCAGGAGACTTAGGGCACGAGGCTGGGTACACCCTGGGTGCCAATCCATTACAGGTCACACACATGCATACACACACTCATATTCACACACTTCAGTTACAGGGAGTTTGGGATCAATTAGCCTAATCTGCATATTTTTGGACTGTGGGAGACAACAGGTGCATGCGGAGGAAACCCACCAACCACTGGGAGAACATGCAAACTCCACACACAGACCCAGAAACGGGAATTGAACCTGGAACCCAGAGGTCCAAGGTGACTGTATTAAGACCTAAGCCACTGTGCCGCCACATCTAAGACTCAAACCAAAAGCAAAAAAATCCAAATGCTGAATTAAAATAATCTGCTGAATTAAACAGCATATTGAATAAGGCTGAGGATTCCCAGCTGCCAATAACAGGCTTACTCCAAAACTTCAGTAGATAATTTGCTGCCAAGTGTCAAAGTCAAGGTGCGCCTCAAGTTCATTTTGTACGAGGTGACTGTACAGTATGTCCTTATTAATCTTATCCTCCCCTGGAAAAATCTCTGGTCACGAGGCCTTCCTGCTTCCTGCGTTATGATTTGTTGTGTTTAGAAAAACACCGCACTCGTGTCATTTCACTCACGGTAACACCATTTCTAATCCCGATCTCTGGTGCGGCATGAAGTATTATGATTACAAATTATGATTACACTCTGGGATTGTTTTCCAAAACCAGCTGATTCAGAAAGCAGTCTGATTTGAAAGGTTTAATGCTGTAACTCTATCAATTGTCTAATTCAAGACGGTATTTGGATAAAAGTATTCAGCCAAACCCGTATCCAACCATGGAAACATTGTATCCAAATACATTTACTTCATTATGGAGTTGCTCCCCCTTTTGCAGCTAAAACAGCTTCCACTCTTCCTTTAAGGCTGTCCACAAGATCATGGAGTGTTTTTGTAGGAATTAATGTCCATTCATTCTGTAGAGTATTTATGAGGTCAGACACTGATGTTGGACGAGAAGGCCTGGCTCACAATCTCCGTTCCAGTTCATCCCAAAGGTGCTCGATGGGGTTGAGGTCAGGGCTCTGTGTTAGGGCCGGTCAAGTTTTTCATTAAACCATGTCTTTATAGTCCTTTCTTTGTACACTGGGGGACAGTCATGTTGGATTAGATAAGGACCTTCCCCAAACTGTTGCCACAAAGTTAGAGGCATACTGGAGCATTGTCCAAGATGATTAAGATTGTCCTTCACTGGGGATAAGGGGCCCGACTGAAACACCTGGATTGAATAATTAACAGATTTGACTAAATACTTTTGTCTCTATAGTGTATCTGTCCTGTCTCTTTTGTCTCTGTTTAGGGAAAATAAAATGTGAACAGTTCACATAAAATGGTGAACAGTGGACGGAGTTGAGCTCTCAGCTAGAGGAGCATCATTTCACACTTTTTTTCCCCTCAGAAATATTGTAAATGTCAGGGGGCAGTGATGGTTCAGGTGGGTGAGGCTACAGGTTTTTACAAGGGCACGGCCTTTAACCCTGTGTCCATATAAAATACGCAGCCACTAGAGAAGCAGGGCATCCTCAGTGCCAGTCCCAAGCCTGGAGAAATGGGTGGGTTGCATTCAGGAACGGCACCTGGCATAAAACCTGTGCCACAAATTTGAGGACTGAATGATCCCAAAGAAACGAGAAAAAGTCCCCCCAAAAAATAAAAAAATTATATTTCATGATTAAGAGACAATACTGAAATTTATGGAAGGAAAAAGGAAGAGGATCATGATTTTTACATGTACAGTAACCACAGTCCAAAAATGATTAATTTTCATAATACTTTTAAAGTAAATAATCCACAGATGTTATTTTAAATTATTTAAAAAATAAGCACAATACATTACTTTCAACACTTATATATATATATATATATATATATATATATATATACACATACATACATACATACATACATACATACACACACACACACAGTCTTATGCAAAAGTTTAGGCACCCCTTGATAAATAACAGATTTAGGTGATTTTTTTATTTAAAAGATGTTAACACAGATTTTTTGTGCAAAAAAAGACACATTTTGTGTATGGAGTTTGCATGTTCTCCCTGTGTTTGGTGGGTTTCCTCCGGGTACTCCGGTTTCCTCCCACAGTCCAAAGACATGTAGGTTCGGTTAATTGGCGTTCCCAAATTGGCTGTAGTGAATGAGTGAATGAGTGTGTGTATGTGTGTGTGCCCTGCGATGGATTGGCACCCTGTCCAGGGTGTATCACGCCTCATGCTCTAAGCCTCCTGGGATAGGCTCCAGGACCCCCATGACCCTGAATACAGGATTAAGCGGTAGAGATGATGAGTGAGTGAGTGAGTGAGTGAGTGAGTGATACACATACACAGTCGATATGCAGTGAAATGCTTAAACGACCACCCGTGACCTTAAAAAAGATTATTAATAAGAAATAAATATAAAATAAAATTAGTAATATCAATTAGTATTAAGAAGTTGATTAACTAAGTATTTAAGAAGACTTCTGTATGTCTGATCCTGTACAGTAAGTACAAAAAAAATGAGGTTTACCTGTCCAGCTGTGTCCAGAATCTCCATGCTGACCATCTCGTCATCAATACTGGCTTGATGTCTGTATGTAGACTCTACAAATGAAAGAATTGAAGAAAGAAAGAATTACTGAACATGTAACCAAACGATCTACAAAGAAAAAAAAAACCTTATTGATCTGTGATCAAACCCACAACCTCTCGAACACACACACACACACACACACACTACACATGCACACCCATAAAGAGTTACAATCAATAAAGACACAAACTGAGTGCTCTTTAATCCATTAAAGATGGCTCCCAGTGCAGCGTGTGTCTCGGCTAATCCTCCTACGCATGTTCCAGGACTTGAGTCCCAGAAGAGCACTGAAATGAGTACAGGCTCCGCACATGAGATTGTGACTTCACCGTGTCCATGCGAATTCGCTCATCTGAAACGCTTTATTTTCTATCCCAGATGTGCTGCGGGTTATCAACTGTGTGTGAAAGATGTCACTGCTCGCCTTCAGTGACAGTTCACCCGTGTCCGTCTGGTTCGATTTTCCCCGTGAGGCACGGAGGAATGACGATGGCATATGATGGACCGTCCAAGCGCATATTAACACCCTGGATATACTGTATCAATCATATATATATATGTGTGTGTGTGTGTGTGTGTGTGTGTGTGTGTGTGTGTGTGTGCGTGGAGAGTTGAGGAGGAAAGTTAATGTTCTGAACATGCAGCAGTAAAATGGCAGAGTGATTGCTTGTGCATGTTTCTTTATCTCAGAGTCCAAAAGTTTATAATATTCCTGGCAACATGTCATTTATTTTTAAGCGCCCCGAAGCTCAGAAGTTTCTCCAAGGCTCCTGCTGTGCTTTAGGAGACCTGCTGGTCTGGAAAAAAAAAACAAGGCCAGCTACAACGGAATTCCTCAACAACCTCGACATTTTGTGTTGCTCCCCATATGAAATATTTTTTTTAAAGCATATAATGTAGATTATATAAAAATGTGTAACATTCACTCATCTTTCTATATCACAGAGACATGCAAAGCCTCCTAAAGGCATTTCAAGCATCATAGGGATTGTCAGCTGAGATGTACAATACGTGTTAGTGGTGGGTCGTACAAAACCTCTGTAGGTTATGCACAGCAAGCAGAAATGACTAGTTACCTTTGAATCTTGTGGTCCGAGTGTCGTTCGTTCTTTTGTCACGGGACGCCCATAGACGCTATGCAGTGCAATAGAGTCAAAGGAACGAACGACTCGGACTAGAAGACTCATGAGAAGAACCGCTCAATTCTGATTCCTGTGTAATGCACTGAAAAGCGTCTATGAAAGTCATGTGACAAAAGAGCGAACGATTGTCCTTATAATACAGTACAGTATGTCCTTAACTGCATTGTAATATTTTCATTACTGGAACTATAGCCAAAATTTGTGTTTGTAGACGTGTTGGGGGTCTGTTTATTGAAAATGTAACATTTTATTTTATTTCTGATCAAAAGAATGAAATGACTCAAAAAATATTTCATAGTCAAAGAACAGTGTCACTAAAATTAATCCAAACTTCCCAACACTAATACGTTTAACTAGCCTGTAAATCTTTTGGACACAGGAAATATAAAATGCCTTGCCAAAAAAAGTCACCATTTCAGAAGAGTCAAATTATTGGGCTGTACCAAGCAAAGGAAACAACTAAGGCAATTACTGGACTAGGTTAAGAACCCAAAAGTAATAGGATAGTGCTGAATCATCAACTTTGTAGAAGAAATGTGTTCGGACAAAAAAAAAAAAAATCACAAATGGAGATCACTTAAACTCTTGGTGAAGCTGCATGGTAAAAAAAATCAACAGTAAAAACATGAGTGTTTAATAGTGAAAGTTAGAGCATTTCCAAACGTACACAATGTGATGACAACTCACAGGGTTGGGATTAAACAGCTGTGTGTCCATAAGAAAACCACTTGTTAGTAAGACTAATAAGAAAAAAGGTTTGAATTTGCTTGAGAGCAATGGAAAAAGGTCATCTGGTGTGCTGAGTCCAGACTGACCCTATTCCAGTGGGTATGAAGAGAAGCGCATAAAGTGATGCACCCATCATGCATAGTTCCCACAGTGTTATGATCTGGTGTGAAAAAATTAAGTCATCTGGTGACCTGAATGTACTGAATGACCAGATTATCACATGTATGGAGTTTTTCTTCCCAGATGACACGGCCCTGTTCCAGGACTCAGATTGTGAAAGACTGGTTCAGAGAGCATGAGGAATCATTTTTACATGTGAACTGGTCACCACATTGTGTGCTGCAATCAAAGTCATTCAGCTAAAGGTGATTTTTTTCCCCGCTCCGGGTCACAGATTTTCTTTGACGCCAGAAGTCGGACATTGTTTTGACTCCATAACCAGTGTTGGGTGTAACGCGTTAGAGTACTTGGATTACTTTTAGGTGGCGTTAGGTCCGCCATTCGAGTAGTCAGTTATTTAGTTAGATTTTCAAAAATGTAATCCATTATTCAGACAATTTATGTAATCCGTGAGCAGTCATTCTGTTAGTGTGTGTGTGTGTGTGTGTGTGTGAGAAGGTCATCCTACAAGCCCGGCCCCTGATATGGATACACCTTAATAAAACGGGAATGGTTGGTGATATTAACGTCCTGTTTGTGGCACATTAGTATATGTGAGGGGGCAAACTGTTCAAGATGGTTGGTGACCATGGTGGCCATTTTGAAGTCGGCCATCTTGGATCCAACTTTTGTTTTTTCAATAGGAAGAGGGTCATGTGACACATCAAACTTATTGGGAATTTCACAAGAAAAACAATGGTGTGCTTGGTTTTAACGTAACTTTACAGTTAGCAAACTGCTTGCTAAGTTTCGTGAAACTGGTTCAGTGTTGGATTTGCCAAAATGTGGACGCATGAAAACTGTTGGATCCAAGATGGCCGACTTCAAAATGGCCACCATGGTCACCAACCATCTTGAACAGTTTGCCCCCTCACATATACTAATGTGCCACAAACAGGACGTTAATATTACCAACCATTCCCATTTTATTAAGGTGTATCCATATAAATGGCCCACCATGTATATTCCTTATTTCACCTATGCTGTTTGACTCGCGGTGAGAAGCGGTGTTAGGCACCGTGAGCCACCGCGAGTGACCGCCCGACGATCTGCGAAGTTCTGCAAGGTCAGCGAGCTTACGCGAAGACCGAAGCGCGGAAAGATAGAAACGTAATCACAGCCAAAACTCGCAGTGAATCATGATGAACCGTACTTACGGCCACCGCGCGAAACCGTGTAGGTGAGATAGGGGTATTACACACGTGGACAAAATTGTTGGTACTCTTCGGTCAATGAAAGAAAAACTCACAATGGTCACAGAAATAACTTTAATTTGACAAAAGTAATAATTAAAAAAAATTCTATGAATGTTAACCAATGAAAGTCAGACATTGCTTTTCAACCATGATTCAAGAGAATTATTTTAAAAAATAAACTCATGGAACAGGCCTGGACAAAAATGATGGTACCCCTAGAAAATACAGAAAATAATGTGACCAAAGGGACATGTTAATTCAAGGTGTGTCCACTAATTAGCATCACAGGTGTCTACAATCTTGTAATCAGTCAGTGGGCCTATATATAGGGCTCCAGGTAGTCACTAGTGTTGTTTGGTGACATGGTATGTACCACACTCAACGTGGACCAGAGGAAGCAAAGGAAAGAGTTGTCTCAGGAGATTCGAAAGAAAATAATAGACAAGCATGTTAAAGGTAAAGGCTATAAGACCTTTTCCAAGCAGCTAGATGTTCCTGTGACTACAGTTGCACATATTATTCAGAAATTTAAGATCCATGGGGCTGTAGCCAACCTCCCTGGACGTGGCCACAGGAGGAAAATTGATGACAAATCAAAGAGACGGATAATCCGAATGGTAACAAAAGAGCCCAGAAAGACTTCTAAAGAGATCCAAGGTGAACTTCATGCTCAAGGAACATCAGTGTCAGATCGCACCATCCGTCGTTGTTTGAGCCAAAGTGGACTACATGGGAGACGACCAAGGAGGACACCATTGTTGAAAACAAATCATAAAAAAGCCAGACTGGAATATGCCAAACTACATGTTGACAAGCCACAAAGCTTCTGGGAGAATGTCCTATGGACAGATGAGACAAAAATGGAACTTTTTGCCAAGGCACATCAGCTCTATGTTCATGAAGCATATGAAGAAAAGAACACTGTCCCTACTGTGAAACATGGAGGAGGCTCTGTTATGTTCTGGGGCTGCTTTGCTGCATCTGGCACAGGGTGTCTTGAATCTGTGCAGGCTACAATGAAATCTCAAGACTATCAACGGATTCTAGAGAGAAATGTGCTGGCCAGTGTCAGAAAGCTGGGTCTCAGTCGCAGGTCATGGGTCTTGCAACAGGACAATGACCCAAAACACGCAGCTAAAAACACCCAAGAATGGCTAAGAGGAAAACATTGGACTATTCTAAAGTGGCCTTCTATGGGCCCTGACCTCAATCCTATTGAGCATCTTTGGAAGGAGCTGAAACATGCTGTCTGGAAAAGGCACCCTTCAAACCGGAAAACAACTGGAGCAGCTTGCTCATGAGGAGTGGGCCAAAATACCTGCAGAGAGGTGCAGAAGTCTCATTGACAGTTACAGGAATCGTTTGATTGCAGTGATTGCCTCAAAAGGTTGTGCAACAAACTATTAAGTTAGGGGTACCATCATTTTTGTCCAGGCCTGTTCCATGAGTTCACTTTTTTTTAATAATTCCTGTTGAAGCATGGTTGAAAAGCAATGTCTGACTTTCATTGGTTAACATTCATAGAATTCTTATTTATTATTACTTTTGTCAGATTAAAGTTATTTCTGTGACCATTGTGAGTTTTTCTTTCATTGACCGAAGGGTACCAACAATTTTGTCCACGTGTGTAGTAGTTAACAGATTATGGGCCAAACTTCGCTGAGTGATGATGGTCAAATATTTGTAAAGGTCTTGACTAAAACAACACACATGGGGAAGCACAAAGGAGTTTTCACTTTCTGCAATGGAAAAGTACTCAGACTAGTTACTTTTATCAGAAAGATTTTTACTAATGTAATTAGTTACTTTAAAAAGTAACGTCCCCCAACACTGTCCATTACGAATGCCCTTGCGTTGTGAAATTTTGGTTTCCAACCATTAAGGCTGCCTAAAATAAATCACCAGCAATTATCTTTGTGCAGAGCTTGAGGGCATCTTCAATATGTGTCAGAGCTGAAACGGAAAGATAAAGGTGGGTTGTTAGAGAGATCGGCAGCTCTCTCTCTCTCTCTCACTAAATTAAGGAGGTCCAGCTGCACAGAATTCCATGCTAACAAAGAGCCAAATAAGCAACTAACATGATTGAACACAGTTCCATTGCAACGCTTAGGGATTCGCTATAAATCAGCAACAATTGACTAAGTGTAAATGGTGTTGCTTAGTTTCATGGTGGCACTTCATTTTTTTTCACTTGTTTGAATTGGACACCTAATGCATACCACTCTGTCTTATTTTTATTTTTGTCTGTCTGGACGTTCGTTTCTTTTGAAAAAGCCGTGTCAGTAATAAGACCAAAAAGGGGAAAATTTAACCAACAAAAAAGCATGAAAATCTGGAACAACCCAGCCCTCTCTCAAAGAAATGATACATCATGTGGACAAATGCATGTGATTGGCAAGATGTGATGTTGCAGATCCTACATCAAGAGATCCTTTAAGTGTAAACAAATAAAACTAGACAGCACATTATTCTCATGTTTTACCTGTTTTTGTCAACAAATAATGGACACATGGATGGACAGGTGAATGAAAAGATGGATGGACCTGATAACAAACAGCAACATGAAAATGCAATATAGACTTGGGCACTATCTAACTGCAAAAGGCGGCAATTTATTCCAGGTAATATGCCTGGAATAATAAGTCAGGAATTTATCTGTGTGCTGCAGCACCACAGGCTCAAGTTAATCCTTTACTGGCGAGTGCTGTAGTCATATCAAATAAAGGGTTAAACTATATTCATGGACAAAAGAAACGGTGCACTATAAAAAGTTATACAAAAATTTGTACTGTTATGGGAACCCAAAACCTCTCAGCCCTTTTAAGAGACGCCTGTGCATGTGTATGAAATGTGCCATGTGATTATGTCCAGTTGACATGTCTTGGAGTCAAAAGTAAGGAAAACATTCTGATTTTGTACAGTATTTCGTCTCCACACAATCACAATCGCCATTGTGGTGCAATGCTAGCAGACAGAGGCCTATGGAAATGCTATATATTGGTGCAACGCAAGCGGACAACAAGCGGACACTTGGGGGACATGCAGGATTAGCATTTCCAGGCTGTGGAACAGATTCCCTGATCGCTCTAGGTCTGGAAGGACAAGAGTGACAACTGAAACATGGCCACCTGCGCGAACGGCAAATCTGGGCAGATTTATAGATTTATAGGCAGGCAGAGCAGCGGACAGCCGCCATGTTGCCAATCAGAGAAGACGCGCTACACCTGTCCGGTAGGTTATTTAAACCCCCAGAAACCAGCACACTAAAATCGAACATGTTTTTTTTTTTCTTTTTTCAATGAGCATATTAATACAGAAGGAATATTTATCTGGAGCAACAAGCCACTTTTGGACACACACATCTATCAACTCATCTCACAGCATTCAGACCTTCAGGCAGCTGCACAGTTTCTCAACAAAAAAAAAAAAATCTCCAGTCAGAGATGCTATAATGAGATTATGAATGTATTAAGTTTAATGTTATTTAGTTAGCTGAACTTGGGTGTTCATCTAGGCAGGTTCAGGCGTTTATTAATGTCTCCAGAGCACTCCTGAGGCTAATTAAATGGCCTGATATATTGTTTGATGTAACTGATAGTCAGACAGGCATTCTATATTAAATGCCATTTTAATATAACGCAGGATGTAAACATAGGCATTAGAATTCAGTAATGAATATCTTTAATTATTATTAATTTTTCTGAAAGAGGAACACCAAATCTCTTGCTTCCGTCGCTCTAATCACCATATTCATGAGCTTGCCAAGTGTATATTCCACAAAGGTTCAAAGAGGCGAAAGGCCCTTGAGGTCCTCCGCAACACAAGTGCTTTTAGTGTAATGGCGTGCTTACCTAGTGTGGGGTCATACTCCCAGATGAAGCGATTGGTCAGGAGTCTCACCACCAACGCTGAGGAAGAAAGAAAGACAGAATCAAAAGTGAATATGTTTTCTTCAAGAGCTGCTCGCAATCAAACCGAGTACGGTATTACAATCAAGGAGTCTAGAGCGCGCCGTGAAATGATCCAACATGCAGGATATTAAAATCGTCTGACATACAGGTCATATTGCACAAGTTGTGCGTGGGTTTGAGAGAGACTAATGGAAAGTGTGTCTAAAGTTGAATTACAGTCATCGTGAATGACCTCTTATCTAGTGGACTGTACTGTACCCATCAGCCTATCAACCGTCATCGACTGTGAAACAGGCATTTAGCTCTAACCGTGAGATTCTAATGCGGGAGGATATTGATAAGCAACCAAGTACGTTTAATGTTCCAAGCAGATTATGAATTGCGATTACTGTTTGAGTCACGAGAAATAAGTATTCAGACACATCTGTTCTGGTCCTTTGATATATTTGCAGCGTATAAATCTTCTACTTTTGAGGATAATAAGCACAAAGTAGGTGTATAAGGATGGATTGTGGTGCAAAAATCTGATAATATGCAACATAAAATCCTGTTAATTAGGCATCTAATGCAATTGCACTGTTTAGTGCCTTAAGGCTCTGTGTTACTGATCAAGCTACAGTAAGCTCCAGTGGCGCCATGTCATGGCCGACCCTGCGCTCTTCCCCTGCACCTCCTAAGCTGGGATATGCAAAGAAAATAATTTCATTGTACAGTAATTTATATGTGACAAAAAAAAGAAGCTTAACTTGATAAAAGCCTGTGCATAGAGATAAATGGAAAGTGAATATGCTTGTCATGTGATCACATTTTTCTATGGAATGCCTGCGCTTCTGCCGATATCTTAGCATGTTAAATGGTTACATGGCCACATTATAACGGATAAAGAGCTCTTCCACGATGTGGAATCGATCACTTTAGCCAATTTGGAGCTCTAGCCTCTGTCATATGTGGAGATCACAATAATTCAGGCAGTCATTATAACCCGTGCGAGACGCCATTTATTCAGTCAAAAACACATTTTTTTCTTTTTAAAGATGCCTGTGTTACATTTTGTTTACAGTATTAAACCTCTATTTGTGGCAGTGTCCTATCACAGTCGTACAAAATGGGAATAAATACAGTGGCCACCATTGGCCTCCATGGTCCCTAGATGGACTACAGAGGTTCCGAGATGGATGGATGGATTTGTGACAATTATTATTTTTTATAGGCAAAAATGTACCTTGTTTTTGAATAGTTGATCCAAGAATTTAAAAAGAGTTGTTTTCCGTTATCATTAGGGATGTAAATGACTAATCATATGCAGTATTAATTCATCGATTTAAGATTTATTAACCAAAACTGCTTCTTTTGCGTATTATTTCTCCATTTGCATTTCTAGCTGGAATATCTATTAATCGCACCACACGAGGGCGCTCTTGCGGTTCACCTGGTGTGCAATATTGGACATGGTATTTTAAGCAGCCTGGATTTTTAATGTTGACACTTGGCTGTATCACGGTACATGACGTGTTACTCCTCTGCTGCTGCATGAGCTTGCTGATTAAATACATACAGCCTTGCTTTTTTACAGCATGGTCCATTAATAATATTTTTTTGTGTTACTTTGAGTTGAAGAATCCCTTCTTCATTCGCTACTACAGAAAGGCAAATACATAGCTCCATTCTGTTCCTGTAGCTACAGTATACTGTGTTTCCTTGGTTGTGTGTGTGTGTGTGTGTTGTGCATGAGTTACAGCTTGGCTGTTTTATCTCGGGTACTGTTCTCTCACTGCCCCGTCATGTGCCTGATGGCCCCTGAATATCTTTTTCACATGTGAGACGGCCTTTCACAGCCACTAGGAGTAAATTTACTCCACCACTGAGGAGGAAAGAACACAATCGCAGCATGATTGTGCATCTTTTTTTGTTTTTCCCATTAAAAAGGCCTTGCCCTGAAGAGTATTAATATATTATGTGTTGTCACAGAGTTTGTTGTAGATGCCATGAAATACTGCATTTAACACTTTTTTTTTTACTTTTAGACATATTACAAGTCTACAGCACGAAAAACATTCGCCATCATCTTCTTTTCTAATATCATTCTCGTTTGATATGCCACTAAAATGAAGGGGTTTTAGATATCATCATTTCAGCTACATCATGACTGATGTCATGCTCTGAAAAAAAAAAAAATTATCCATCAACATACAGTGAGCCTTGGATTACGAGCATAATTCATTCCAGAAGCGGGCTCATATTCCAAATAGAATTTTCCCATAAGAAATAATGGAAACTCAAATTATTCGTTCCACAGTCCAAAACAATAAATACATAAAAATAATTAATACAATATATAAAGTAAAAATAAAACAAATTAACCTGCACTTAACGTAAAAAAAAAAAATCCAGACACATCCGTTTGTGTGCGTAGGCGCCGTGTATTTGTATGTATGTGTGTGTGTGGAATTAGCCCCTCGCCTCGTCTTAAACACTAAAACTCCTCCTCCCTCCCCCCACCTCGCTTTTTAAGTTTCACAACTAATACACACAACGCAAACACTGTTTTAACGGGGGGAAAAAAGAAATCTCTAATGACACTCGCGTGAGCGCATACTAACGGAATCACTGCTGTAAAGTAAAAAAAAAAAAATTACCAGCACCTTTTACCTTTGAAAAGAATCGCGACAGCAGAGTTTTCTGTGTAAATAAAGTGTGGGTGTGTGCGCATACACACATAGGATGGTGAGTAAAGGTGAGGGAGAGAGAGAGAGTGTATGTGTGTCGGTGTGTGTGGGGCACAGTGTCAAATTACGCGTGCGACCACACTTAAGAGGGAGTGGGAAATGTTGATTATACCAATAAGAGATGAGCACTAAGACCCAGCAGGGGAGACGATTACCCATAATTCCGCAGCGCAAGAGAGAGAAAAATCATTGGCTCAGTTGTGATCACTTGACGCTCGGTGTCAAAATAAGAGACGCATACGTGATACATGATACTCGGCACTTGTAAACTAAGACTTTCGCTCCGTTTCCAATTAAAAATTTATTAAAAATCTTTGCTTGTCTTGCGGAACACTCGTAAACCATGTTACTCGCAATCCGAGGTTCCACTGTATTTAAATTAAGTGAGGAATTGCTACTCATATAAACCAAAACAATAATGGTTAAAAAAATTTGTAAGCTTATGAACAACAAACAGGAATACCTTTCAGGACACTCTCTCACTCACTCATTTTCTATACCACTTAGGCCTTTACAGGGTAGGGAGAGACCTGAAGCCTATCCCAGGAGACCTCGGGGCACTATAAAAGGTACACCCTGAACAAGGTGCCAGTCCATCTCAGGGCACAGGCGCACACATAATCACACTCTACAAGCAATCTAGGAACACCAGTTAGACTAATCTGCATGTCTTTGGACTGTGGGTGCAAACCGGAATACCCGGAGGAAACCCACCAAAGCATGGAGAGGACAAACAACCTCCACACACACAGACCCAATGTGGGAAACTAACTAAAATCAACAACCACCACACAGTAATAATAAAATAAAAGACATTAAGAATAGGTGGCATGGTGGCGTAGTGCACCACCTGCACCTCCAGGGTCGAAGGTTCGATTCTCGCCTCCGGGTTTCCTCCAGGTAATCCGGTTTCCTCCCACATGCAAATTAGACTAACTGGCATTTCAAATTGCCCAGTGTGTGTCTGTGTGAAAGGGAAAAGAATTGCGCCCTGAGATGGATTGGCACCCTGTCCAGGGTATATCCCGACCTCGTCCCCTAAGTCTCCTGGGAAGGGCTCCAGGCCCCCTGAGACCCTGTACAAGATAAGCGGTATAAAAGATGAATGAATGAATGAACATTAAGACCATTGAAATTACACCATCATGCCAAAGTCAGAAACAAGTACTAACAGTCAATACAATGTGGACTACAGATGTAAACAGACCAGTCTAAGGAAATAGGTGAGAGCAGGGGTGTAGAGCCGAAGTATTTCCAATACATACATAGGGACAGGATTACGAAGGGCTTTAAATGTTAACAGTAATATTTTGAGACCCCTGAAGCCAGCAAGAATAGTTGTGATGTGACCTGATAATTAGACCGCATAATAAGCCTAGCTGCTGAATTTTGCACAATTTGAATTCAGTGTGAAAGTTTTTTAGAGATGTCAGGCAAGATGCAATAACAGTAATCAATGCGAGATGTGGCAGCCCGGTGGTGTAGTGGTTAGCACTGTCGCCTTGCACCTCCAGGGTCCGGGTTCGATTCCCGTCTCTGTGTGCATGGCGTTTGCATGTTCTCCCCATGCTTGGTTTGTTTCCTCCGGGTACTCCGGTTTCCTCCTACAGTCCAAAGACATGTAGTTGCCATTCCCAAATTGGCCGTAATGCGTGAATGAGTATATGTGTGTGTGTGCCCTGCAATTGGCACCTTGTCCAAGGTGTACCCTGCCTTGTGCCCTAAGTCTTCTGGGGTAGCCCGTGACCCTGAATACAGGACTAAGTGGTATAGATGGTGATTGAATGCAAGATGTCACGAAAGCGTTGACCAATATCTCCACATTCATCTGAGAAAGAGAGAGAGACGGGAGTAACCTGGGAATATTGCACAGATAAAAAAGATCTACGTGGGACATGTTATTACTGTACATGAGCACAGAAAGTGAGTGCCGTATCCAAGAAAACACCAAGGCTCATAACCTGAACGGAATGTGGTAATGTATAGCCATTAATAGGAAGAGTAAAATCAGACACTTTTGAAAGAGCGAATTTAGAACCAACAACCAGCATTTCACATTGAATAGTATTTAGTTTAAGGTGATTCATCCATGATCATCCATGCAACAACATTATGAAGGCTGTTAACGAGGGGACTCAGTGGGAAGAAATCAATTTCTTTAACAGCCATGTAAAGCTGAGCGTAACAACGAAAACAAACTCCATGCTTGAAGAAAAAAGATTTTTCCCAGTGGCAGCATGTAATGAACAGAAGCGGAGTGAGGACAGAGCCTTGGGGTACTCCACGTGTAAAGGTACAACTCACATACTGACAGTTAATAATCTGGACAAACTGCATCCTGTTTGTAAGATAGGAAACACACCACTGATACTCACGAATCCTAGAGTGATGAATCCCAAAGCTACAAAGCTGTTCTAATAGTATTGAGTAGTATTGAGTATATTGTGTCTAATGCAGCACTAAGGTCCAAAAGAAAAAGAATGCAAAGCAGAACAGATTCTGTCTTACAGAGAAGGAAGCTTATTAGATATTTTTACCAAGGCTGTCTCAGTACAATGCCTCGGCCAGAACCCAGACTGGCTTGAAAAGATCATTGTTGTCAGGTTAGCTCTGAAAGTGTGCAGAAACTACTGTACCTTTTCAAAAATTTTATAAAGAATTAGCAGATTAGAAATTGGCCTATGATTATTGAAATCACCAGGGTCAGAGAAAGGGAAAAGAATTAAGCATACGCTGCAGTACATTTGATGTAATATCATTATTTTAAAGCTACACAGGGCCAAAATCATTTATTCGAATGTGACAGCTATTATAATGTTTGTCACAAATGCTTTGTGCTCATTCCTTAATTAATTAGTGTATAGCTTAAGACGGTTGTTGTTATTTGTTACACATGCTATATGAGAACTGTCGTAACACAGATAATTGATGATGTCTTGTCACAACATGACAAGCACTTCATAAACGTGGACTATAAAATCTTATGACAATAGCTGTTATGCTGTTTTTGAACCCCAAAATATTATCTAATAATTTTAAATAGTAAAAATATAATAGCGGGCCCAAGCACCCTGCGTCATCGCCACCTGGGCACACAAGAAAAACAGCTGGCACAGTGGGGACACGCATTTAAAGGAGATATCCCTATACCATTATTACATAATTTTAGAAAAGGGGGAAGATTATGTTTAGACACCCAAAAAGCCCCAAATGCTGGAAAAAAAGCGTTGTTTTATGTCACACAGAAAGTTATTAACCACTTTTCAGGCACAGGTTTAAAGCATCGTTACAGCAGACCCATTTGTTTGAGAAATCAAAAATCCCTCTGCAATTTTGCATCCTCAAAATATACTGTGACTGCAAGCACTGATTAGGGATCCAAGCACTTTTTCCCCCACCGCTCATCAATGGACGAAGACCCTCACTTCCTGTTTGGTGACTTACTCACTCACTCACTCACTCATTGACTATAACATTTTATCCTATATACAGTATTTACACACGTGGACAAAAGTGTTGGTACCCTTCGGTCAATGAAAGAAAAATCCACAATCGTCACATAAATAACTTTAATCTGACAAAAGTAATAATTTAAAAAAATTCTATGAATGTTAACCAATGAAAGTCAGACATTGCTTTTCAACCATGCTTCAACAGAATTATTTTAAAAAATAAACTCAACAGGCCAACACGGCAACAGGCCTGGACAAAAATGATGGTACCCCTAGAAAATACTGAAAATAATGTGACCAAAGGGACAAGGTGTGTCCACTAATTAGTATCACAAGTGTCTTCAATCTATAATCAGTCAGTGGGCCTATATATAGGGCTCCAGGTAGTCACTGTGTTGTTTGGTCACATGGTATGTACCACACTCAACATGGACCAGAGGAAGCGAAGGAAAGAGTTGTCTCAGGAGATTCAAAAGAAAATTATAGACAAGCATGTTAAAGGTAAAGGCTATAAGACCATTTCCAAGCAGCTAGATGTTCCTGTGACTACAGTTGCACATATTATTCAGAAATTTAAGATCCATGGGACTGTAGCCAACCTCCCTGGACGTGGCCGCAGGAGGAAAATTGATGACAAATCAAAGAGACGTATAATCCGAATGGTAACAAAAGAGCCCAGAAAGACTTCTAAAGAGATCCAAGGTGAACTTCATGCTCAAGGAACATCAGTGTCAGATCAAATTCAAATTCAAATTTTATTTGTCACATACACAATCCTACACAGTACGATATGCAGTGAAATGCTTAGGCAACTGCCCTGACCTAAGAGAATAAAATTAAATAAAATATAAAATATAGAATATAAAATGTAAAATGTAAGAATATAAAATATAAAATGTAAGTAAGTAAAAAAATTGTAATTGCACAAGTGGAAATAAAAATATTGAATATGCAAATATGCAGTAAAGTGACATGTTAAGTGTTAAAGTGGCTTGTGTGCATATTTAAGTGACTTGTGTGCATACTACCCATGAGTGAGCAGGTGTGCAGTGAGGACAAGTGAGCAAATGTCCTGAATGTCCAGAGTGTCCAGAGTGAGTGCAGAAGCATGTGTGGGTGTGCAAAATGGATCAGTACTGTGTGTTGTACTGATTAAGAGACCGTATCGCCTGCGGGAAGAAGCTCCTCCTCAGTCTCTCTGTGTTGGCCTTCAGGGAGCGGAATCGCTTTCCTGACCTCAACAGAGAGAACAGTCCATTGCTGGGGTGACTGAGGTCCTTCATGATCTTCCTGGCCTTGGTCCAGCACCGCTTGCTGTAGATCGAGTGCAGGTCAGGGAGCTCGGTGTGGATGATGCGCTCAGCTGATCGCACCACCCTCTGAAGAGATCGTCTGTCCTGCATGGTGCTGTTCCCGAACCAGGACGTGATGTTTCCCGTCAGGATGCTCTCTATGGTGCAGGAGTAGAAGTTCCTAAGCACCTTGGAGGGCAGTCTGAAGTCTCTCAGGCGTCTGAGGTGGTAGAGACGCTATCGGGCCTTTTTCACCACGGTGTTGATGTGACAGGACCAAGACAGGTCCTGCGTGATGTGTACACCGAGGTAACGGAAGCTGTCCACTCTCTCCACTGGGCTCTTGTTGATGACGGGGGTCTGGTAGTTCCTCTTCTGCTTTGTGCTGAAGTCCACTATCAACTCCTTTGTCTTGCTGACGTTGAGAAGGAGGTTGTTCGTCTGACACCAGTTCTCCAGATTTCCAATCTCCTTCAGGTAGGCCGTCTCATCATTGTCAGTGATCAGGCCGACCACGACGGTGTCGTCAGCAAACTTGATGATGGTGGTGGAGTTGGTAGTGGCTACGCAGTCGTGAGTGTACAAAGAGTACAGTAGAGGGCTCAGAACACAACCCTGTGGGGCTCCAGTGCTGAGGGTGATGGAGGCTGAGACATGTCCACCCATCCTTACTGCCTGTGGTCTCCCCGTAAGGAAATTGGAGATCCACTGACACAAGGATGAGCTGAGTCCCAGGTGCTCCAGCTTGGTGGTGAGTGTAGAGGGAATTATGGTGTTAAATGCTGAGCTGTAGTCGATGAAAAGCATTTTCACATAATTCCCCCTTCTAGTGTCCAGATGAGTGAGAGATGTATGGAGTAGATGAGCGATGGCGTCATCTGTAGAGCGGTTTGAACGGTAGGCAAACTGAAGTGGATCTAGTGTGTCTGGTAATGAAGAGATGATGAAGTCTCTGACCAGCCGTTCAAAGCACTTCATCACCACTGATGTGAGGGCTACAGGTCGATAGTCATTGAGGGAAGCAGGATGTGGTTTCTTTGGAACAGGAACAATGATGGACTCTTTGAAGCATGTGGGGATCACCGACTGAGATAAAGAGAGGTTGAATATCTCTGTGAACACTGGTGCTAGCTGGTCTGCGCAGGCTCTGAGGACTCGACCTGAGATGCCGTCTGGTCCTGCTGCTTTCCTGGTGTTCACTCTCCTGAAGGCTCTCCTCACGTCATGCTCGGAGATGATAAACGCGTTTCCGGTGCTGGCAATGACTTCCTGTCTGCAGCCATTAGCAGCGCTAGCATTAGCAACGCTAGCGTCTTTAGCTGCAGCCTCGAAGCGAGCATAAAAGGTGTTCAGCTCGTCTGCCAGAGTCATGTCCGCGTTTGTCATACCGGATGTTGGAGCTTTGTATTCCGTTATCGTTCTTAGTCCCTGCCACAGGCTCCTAGAGTCACTCTGTTGGAGTTGTGACTCTAGCTTCCTCCCGTAGCGCTGCTTCGCCTCCTTCACCGCCTTCCGGACGTTATATGCCGCAGCCTTGTACAAGTCCATGTCCCCCGAAGCAAGTCCCGCATTGTAGGCAGCAGCGCGAGATCTCAGAGCGTCGCGGATGGTTTTATCCACCCACGGCTTCTGATTGGGAAACGTTCTGATGGTCGTTTTCTGTACGGTATCATCCGCTAGTTTCCCGATGAATCCCACAACCGCTTCCGTAAACACGCTGACGTCATCGGAGCTGTTTCGGAACATGTCCCAGTCTGCGTCATCGAGTGCGTCTTGAAGCGCGGCCACCGATTGGTCCGTCCAGCGCGCGACCTCCCTCTGAACCGGAAGTTCCTGTTTAAACCTTTGTTTATATTTTGGCATGAGGAAGATGGCGGCATGGTCAGATTTCCCAAACGGTGGACAAGATTGTGCCTTGTAGCCGTCTTTAACTGGTGTGTAACAGTGGTCCAGTGTCCTTTCGCCCCTGGTCGGGCAGGTGATGTGCTGATGGAAGTTAGGCGCTGCACGTTTGAGGTTGGCACTGTTAAAGTCCCCCGCCACAATAAGCGCAGCGTCCCGGTGTTGTGTTTGGTGCTGTGTGAGTGCCTCATGCAGCTCGCATAAGGCAGTGTCCGTGTCCGCTTGTGGCGGAATATAAACGGCGCTGATTATGACCGATGTGAACTCCCGAGGAAGATAAAAAGGACGACATCTGATAGTTAATAGTTCCAGGTTGGGTGTGCAGGAGCGTGCGAGAGGAACAACGCTCGCGCTGTTGCACCAGCTGCTGTTCACCATTAAACACACGCCGCCTCCCCTTGTCTTCCCCGAGTCCCGTGTCCTGTCCATGCGGTGAACCGAGAAGAACTCGGCCGGCTGGATGGTGTGGTCCGGCACCGCTGGGTTCAGCCATGTCTCGGTGAAGCAGAGAAGATTGCAGTCCCGAATGTCTCTCTGGAACTTTATCCTGGCCCTGAGGTCATCGAGCTTGTTCTCCAGTGACTGGACATTGGCGAGCAGGATGCTAGGCAGAGGTGTGCGGTGTGCACGGGCTCTCAGCCTGTTCCTGACGCCGGCTCGTTTTCCTCGGGGCCGCCGCTTCGCGTCGCGTCCTTTGTTTACCCTCAGGATCTCACTCGGCCAGCTCGGATCCGGAGTTAAAAACGTCGAATTGTGAGTACATTGTAAACCAATAGAAATAAGAGTATCTCTATCGTACTTAATGCACTCAATGATGGTGAATTAGCCGGATTAAAGTTATTGAAAGTTAACTTAAAAAACGAAAACAAGGAAAAATAGGTCGGAGCAGTCGCGACGGCAGCCGACCTCACCGGCGCCATCTTGTGCATCGCACCATCCGTCATTGTTTGAGCCAAAGTGGACTACATGGGAGACGACCAAGGAGGACACCATTGTTGAAAATAAATCATAAAAAAGCCAGACTGGAATATGCCAAACTACATGTTGACAAGCCACAAAGCTTCTGGGAGAATGTCCTATGGACAGATGAGACAAAAATGGAACTTTTTGCCAAGGCACATCAGCTCTATGTTCACAGACAGAAAAGCATATCAAGAAAAGAACACTGTCCCTACTGTGAAACATGGAGGAGGCTCTGTTATGTTCTGGGGCTGCTTTGCTGCATCTGGCACAGGGTGTCTTGAATCTGTGCAGGGTACAATGAAATCTCAAGACTATCAAGGGATTCTAGAGAGAAATGTGCTGGCCAGTGTCAGAAAGCTGGGTCTCAGTCCTAGGGTTAGGGTCATGGGTCTTGCAACAGGACATTGACCCAAAACACACAGCTAAAAACACCCAAGAATGGCTAACAGGAAAACATTGGACTATTCTAAAGAGGCCTTCTATGAGCCCTGACCTCAATCCTATTGAGCATCTTTGGAAGGAGCTGAAACATGCCGTCTGGAAAAGGCACCCTTCAAACCGGAAACAACTGGAGCAGCTTGGTTAGGTGTACCATCATTTTTGTCTAGACCTGTTCCATGAACTTCAATGAGTTCATTTTTTTTTATAATTCCGTTGAAGCATGGTTGAAAAGCAATGTCTGACTTTCATTGATTAACATTCATAGAATTCTTATTTATTATTACTTTTGTCAGATTAAAGTTATTTCTGTGACCATTGTGAGTTTTTCTTTCATTGACCGAAGGGTACCAACAAGTCTGGAGCCTATTGCAGGAGACTTAGGGCATGAGGTGGGTACACCCTCATTCATACACGGTGGACAATTTATGAACACTGATAAGCCTAACCTGCATGCATTTGGACTGTGCGGGGAAACAGGAGTACCTGGAGGAAACCAACTAAGCACAGGGAGAACATGCAAACTCCAGGCACACTGACCCGAGGCGGGAATCGTGTAAGGCAACAGTGCTAAACCACTTAGCCCTGTTTGTTGACATCATCATCTATATATTTTGTGGGCTGGTGTTAAACTGCCCAACATATCACAAATCTGAGACACAGGTACGTTTTCGTGTGATGCAAACGGTGATGCTTTGGACAACTTTCATGATGATTGGACAAAATTTTGGGGAAAAGAACGTCTCGGGTTACTTGGCTGTAACCCTGTTCCCTGATAAAGCGGGAACGAGATGCTGCGTGAAAACGCTATGGGAACATCTCTTTGTTGCCCGGTTGTGAAGCCTGTGCATGTCAAACCCGCCGAATACCTTCGGCTTATAACCTGTGCCAGGCATGACGTCACCGAATAAGGTGCACCTGCAGGTTATAAATAGGAGTGAACCGGAAACATCCTCAGGTCAATTTTGTCTGAAGGACGTCCAGGCACGCCAGCAGTGCGGCATCGGAACGCAGCATCTCGTTCCCGCTTTATCAGGAAACAGGGTTACAGCCAAGTAACCCGAGACGTTCCCTTTCAAAAGCTACACTCAATGCTGCGTGAAAACGCTATGGGAACGAGAATACCAATGCCGCCGCACTGCAAGTGTCTGGACCCCCAGGTTGTGTAGCGTGTGCGCACAAGCCGAGGAGGTCTCAGACCTAGCTCTGGGATGCTGACTCAAGGATCCGCGAACCTGGAGTAGCATTGACATCCAGACTATAAAATCTAACAAACGTGTGTGGAGAGGACCAGCCCGCCGCATCACACACCTGCTGCAGGGGGACGCCTCTTGCCAAGGCAATCGATGAGGCAATCCCCCTGGTTGAGTGAGCCCTGATTCCCAGAGGCGTGTGACCACGCGCCTCATAGGCTAGGGCAATGGCATCTCTCACCCAGTGTGACAGAGTCTGTCTAGTGGCAGCCGCCCCCCGGTTGAGACCCCTATGGCAAATAAAGAGCTGCTCTGACTTACGCCACTGGCTAGTGCGGTGGACGTAGATCCGAAGAGCACGTACTGGACACAGTAAGTGAAGTCTTTCCTGCTCCGGAGCTGTGAAAGGCGAAGGACAGAAGGCTTCGAGAACAACTGGGTGCATGGTCGAGAATGGAACCTTGGGAAGATAGTTCGGGTGAGGATGCAGAATAGCTTTGACTAGCCCAGGGGCAAAGTCTAGGCAGAATGGGGAGACTGACAGAGCCTGCAGATCCCCAATCCTCTTCAAAGAAGTAATAGCCATAAGAAAAACCATCTTAAGAGACAGAAGCTTGACAGGCGCTGACTCTAGTGGTTCGAACGGGGTGTCGGCCAGGCCTTCGAGTACGATAGTTAAGTCCCATGAAGAGACCGTCGCTTTAGTCGGCGGCTTCAACCGTTTAGCTCCACGAATAAAACGGGCAACTAAATGGTGCTTGCCCACAGAAACCCCGTCCTTCAGAGCGTGACAGGCTGAAATAGCGGCTACGTACGTTCTGAGCGTACTAGGGCATAAGCCCGAGGACAACTTTTCTTGCAGAAACTCCAGCACAGAAACAATCTGGCAGTGAACTGGGTATATGTGTCTTGCCATGCACCAATTTTCAAATACACTCCATTTGAGGGCATAAGTTCTTCTAGTGGAGGGAGCCCTGGCACTTAAAATGGTTTCAATTACGCTGGCTGAAAGCCCAGCATGTCTCAGTTGGTCCCGTTCAGGGGCCAAACGTGAAGGTTCCAGAGCTCGGGCCGGGGATGAAGTATTGTCCCCTGTGCCTGAGACAGAAGATCCCTCCTCACTGGAATCACCCAGGGTGAGCCGTCGAGGAGAGATATTAGATCCGAGAACCACACTCTGGTCGGCCAATGGGGAGCTATCAATAAGAGGCGCAACCCTTGTTGACGGACCCTCGCCAGGACTCCCGGGAGCAGAACTGTAGGTGGAAACGCATAAAGGCGTAACCTGGGCCATTGCGTCCAGACCCAGGGGAGCTGGAGGAGTCAGAGAGTAGTAAAGGAGGCATTGTGCTGTCTCTTGTGAGGCAAAGAGGTCCACCTCTGTTACATAAAATCTTTCCCAGATTTGACTGACTATTTCGGGGTGGAGCTTCCA
Organism: Clarias fuscus; assembly: GCA_030347435.1. Taxonomy (NCBI): domain Eukaryota; kingdom Metazoa; phylum Chordata; class Actinopteri; order Siluriformes; family Clariidae; genus Clarias; species Clarias fuscus. The sequence continues at coordinate 8,217,309 of CM059224.1, read as the reverse complement.
TTCCCCCTGTTCTACAGCTTGTCTGGATAGCAAGTCTGCTCCTACATTCATGTGCCCTGGAATGTAAATCGCCCTGAGGGACAGGAACTTGTCCTGTGCCCAAAGCAAAACCTGGTGCGCTAGCTTGTTCAAGCGGCGCGAGCGCAGTCCACCCTGGTGATTTATGTACGAGACTACCGCAGTGCTGTCCACCCGCACTAGGACATGGTAGCCTCTCAACTGCTGGAGGAAGTGTTTCAGGGCCAGAAACAGAGCCATCATTTCGAAGCAATTGATGTGCCACGCGAGAAGATGACCTCTCCAGCTCCCTTGTGCTCGACGGCCATCCAAGACCGCACCCCAGCCCGTGAGGGAAGCGTCTGTCGTTAGCATCTTGCGACGACAAGACAGACCTAGAGTGGGACCCAAAGTCAGAAACCGGGGTCTGAACCACATAGAAAGGGTACGAAGCCCCCGGCGCGTAACCCTTATTAGCCTCTGGGGGTTGGCCCTTGAATGAAACCCCCTGGCTCTTAGCCACAGCTGAACCGCTCTCATGTGCAGAAGGCCCAAAGGTATCACCGTGGACGCAGCCGCCATGAGGCCTAAAGATTTCTGAAAGTGATGAACAGTGACCTTCTGGCCTAGCTTGATTTCCTTCAGGGTGTTGAAAATGGATTCGACACGAGCAGGAGACAACTGTGCCCGCATCGTGACCGAATCCCATGTGACACCCAAATATGTTGTCCTCTGAACAGGAAGGAGAACGCTTTTTGTGCCGTTGAGTCTCAATCCTAAAGAATGAAGATGGGCTAGGACGACATCCCGATGTCGAAGCGCTAGCTCCTGAGACTGGGCCAGAATCAGCCAGTCGTCTATGTAATTCAAAATACGGATGCCCTGGAGTCGTAAAGGAGCCAGAGCTGCATCCATGCATTTTGTATATGTGCGGGGTGACAGAGCTAGGCCAAATGGAAGGACCCGATACTGGTAAGCTTCGCCCCCAAAGGCGAACCTCAGGAACTTCCTGTGCTGTGGCAATATTTCTATATGGAAATATGCGTCCTTGAGATCGATTGTCACAAACCAATCCTCTAGTTGAATTTGAGAAACAATCATTTTGACAGTCAGCATTTTGAATCTGGATTTCCTGAGATAGCGGTTCAAGCCGCGAAGATCCAAGATCGGGCGAACCCCCCCCCTCTCTTGGGCACCAAAAAGTACCGACTGTAGTAGCCCGACTCTGTCTGGAAGGGGAACATGTTCTATGGCCCCTTTGCCCAGCAGAGTCTTTAACTCCTGGGCCAGCAGATGTGCTCGGTCCGGTTTCACGGAAGTGGAGACCACGCCGTTGAAACGCGGAGGACGATGTGCAAACTGAATCCTGTAGCCTGTGCCTACAGTCTTTTCTACCCAAGGAGATATGCCTGGCAGTAGTTTCCAGCTGCCAGCTTCTCCGAAAGGGGCACGAGCTTTGACACTTCGGCTGGATGGGGGGGGGGGGGGTGTTAGGTGTTGGGTATCCTGAAGTATGGCAGGAGATACCCGAACACCCAACTCTTCGTTGGAGACCACAGGGAGTGCCAGGGAGGAGGCCCTGCTTTGTGATGAAAATCCAGGCGCCCCTCCCTGGGGGGGAACACCCCCACGGCCCCAGGCGCACAAACCTCAGGGCTTCTTCTTCGAAGAGAGGAAGCTCCTCAGATTTGGTTTTTTTGAGGCAGATTTCTGGGAAGGGCGACGAGCCCCACCCCAGTCTTTACGAGGGGGTGTGCGGCTGGTCACGCTCTCCTTCTGGACCTCATGCCTTATAGGGGCCAGACCTGGCCGGGGCCGGGTGGCCGACGGTCCCGGTTCTTGAGGACGGCGGGGAAGGAACCTCCCAAAGGCCTGTTCATACAGCTTCGCCTCCCGAAACCTAGTGGCGACGGAATTAACAGCGTCGCCAAAAAGGCCGGAAGGCGAGACAGGGGCATCAAGGAGGACAGCACGATCCTTATCCTTGATGCCCGAGAGGTTCAGCCACAGATGCCTCTCCGTGGATACCATGGCAGCCATAGAACGGCCCACAGCATGGGCCGTCTGCTTGGTTGCACGGAGAGACAGGTCTGTGGCTCGGCGCAGCTCTGCAAACGCCTTGTCATCAATAACCCCGCCGGTGCTCAGGTCCTTCAGCAGGTCAGCCTGGTAAGCCTGCAAAACCGCCATGGTGTGCAGTGAAGCGCCAGCCTGTCCTGCTGCCTGAAAAGCTTTACCCACCAAAGCAGATGTCAATCTGCACGGCTTGGAGGGGAGAGTAGGCTTTTTCAGGGAGGATGATGTCCCAGGAGAGAGAGAGCCCGAGAGAGCAAGCGTCTCTTCTATCTGGGGCATGATCATATAACCGCGTGCTTTCGCATCAACGATATTCGAATAAGTCGAAGTCGATGGCACAAAAACACGCGATGAATACGGCTTGCTCCATGAAAGAGTTAATTCATCATGGAGGTCACCAAAGAAGGGGAGAGAGAGACGTTGAGGCTCCTTCCCCCGGCCACCCGACAGAAACCTGTCGTCTAATCTCGAACGCCTTGGGGAATCTCGTTGCTGCGGTCAGTCGATATGCAATCGCTCGACCGCACGCGTTACAACCTCTAATAATTCCTCATAAGCTCTGTGAGCACTGGAGGAGCATTGTGAGGCTAATTCCATGGAAGCGAGAGAGGAGGATTCTTCCGCTCCTTCACAAGAAGCGCCGGAGCGCGCTTGCGAAGCGGAAGCTAAAACTTCTTGATCCGGAGAGAGCGCGAGAGAAAGGGGAAATTCCGTCTCGTGCGCGTCTGCCAGATCAGCACGCGAGCCCCAGGAATGTGCCGCGGCTCGCGGTTTCTCTTTAAAGAAAGCGAGCCGCGCGCGAAGCACCTTAATAGGGAGAAGATCACAGTACTCACATTCTCCCTGAAGCCCGAGGCGAGCGTGTTCTTCCCCCAAGCACTCGAGACAAAACTCGTGAAGATCGCCCTCCGAAAGAGATCTATCACACGGAGGCACGCATCTCTTAAGCAACTCCGCCATATCGGTGAATTAATGCTGTTATTTTTATTTTTGCTTTTGTTATGGCTTGCATGCACACGCAAACACAAAGCGGTCCTGAAGACAAAAAGATCTGAGGATGTTACCGGTTCACTCCTATTTATAACCTGCAGGTGCACCTTATTCTGTGATGTCATGCCTGCACAGGTTATAAGCCGAAGGTATTCGGCGGGTTTGACATGCACAGGCTTCACAACCGGGCAACAAAGAGATGTTCCCATAGCGTTTTCACGCAGCATTGAGTGTAGCTTTTGAAAGGGAACACCAAAGTACATACAGTACCTAACCAGACATCTACAAGCCACTATGGAAACATAGGAGTGTTGTGGAGGTTTTTAGACTTTAGAAGAGCCTCGTAGGAGGTTGTAGAGGTTTGGTGTGGCTTGATGAGGTTTGTCGATGTTCGAAGAGCTTTATAGACATGTATAGACGTTTGTCAATCCTCTACAAACAGCTTCAGATATATACAAACATCTAAAAAGAATTGTACTAAACAGATTTTTGAATCATAGTAGAGTGTGATTACATGAGCAAAACACAGCATGACCCAAAGAATCAGAGGAAACTGTAATTATGTTTTAGCGATGCTGCATTGTGAAATTGGAGCTAGTACTACAGTGCTTGTAAGGTATTAGTGGATATTTTAGATGGTCTTCAATCACTGTGCCAAATACATTCATACAAGAATATACTGTAAAAGCATTGTATGCGATGTCAATATGTGCACTGGTGGCTCAGTGGTTGTTGTTTCGCCTGCCATATGGAAGGCTTGGGTTCGATTCCCAGCCAGTGTCCAAACCCCCAGCCATTGGATGTAGTACCGGATAAAATAGGAGGGTTGCGTCAGGAAGGGCATCCGGCGTAAAAACCTGTGCCAAGTTGTTGTGCAGACCGGATAGTCCGCTGTGGCGACCCCTTGCCGGAGGCCGAAAGACCAACAACATTGCATGTGATGTTACAGATCATAATGTGGTCATAAAATGATGATGATGCTGATAATAATAAGAAAAAACATACAATAACAATAAGGTACCTATGCACCTAATGTCAATCGTGATGTCACTTCCAAACAGCAAAACATAATAACAGTTATAGTGCTGTTATTATAGCATGGATATGACAACAACATACAACATCAACTGTGTCACCACAGGGTTCAGGAATCATGCTGCATTATCTTCCTCTATAACCAAAGTACTGCATTAAAGAAATAAAATGTTCAGCCACCAATAATGTTTTCTTTGGTTGATGCCTTGATTTTATGCCGTTCTATTGAAACAGGAATGAGAACGTGAATGCAGTATCATATCAATGCAACCAATGTGTGTTTACCAAACAATCTGATCCCAAATTGGCAGTCTTTGCCTGGAAGCTAGAAGTAATTCGTTATTGTTAACAAATCAGGCAAACAAAAACTTCCTGGCTATGACTCATCTTTAGGGAGCCTTGGGAAGCTCATTATCTGTGTGTCTGTATGTGTGTGTGGTCCTTAGTGACTGTCTGGGTCACTGCAATTGGGTTTCAACATCACATAGAAGAAGCCTGCTATGCCACATGATTGTACTGTAGGTGTTCACCGTGAGCTATTTCCGTAATGTGAAGCTGCATAGTAAGTCACAAATGCCAAGTTCACCAGTCTGTAATAGGACATCCCTACTATGTTTTTCCTCCGCTTGTGCAAACTAGACAGTTGGGATATGGATAACATGTATATTAATGTTCTGTGCTGCATCACAGAAACGTGCTGTCTGCCGTCTTTGATCGAGACAGAGAGGTGAGAGGGTGGAATATCCCTCAGACCCAGAGACTATGGTCAATTTGGCTCACTTGGCCTCTCACCGTCAGATGTATTAGAGCCTACGATCTCGCCATGACATGACGATGACTTTTCTATTGTGCCATGTGAAAGAATTATTTTAAAGTTCTTTCAGATGAAACTTCTTTCACAAATATGTTGGTCTACATTCGCATGGTCCAGCTCTCTTGCTTCTTCATCTGTACAATCTGCTTAATCTTTCACTTTTCTTTTTTTTTTCAAAAATTTTTTTATTGAACAATTATCATATATGAACATATAAACAACAATGAATTAAATGTATTATTAATAGATCAAAATAAAAAGAAAACTGAAAAACTCCCCACCCACCCCGAACATACACTAAAACCTACACAAACACACACACACGCACACACACACACCCCTGCATCCTTCAGCTCAAACAAATCTGTATGAAATAGATTGGTCATGCATACACTGATGCATGACCCAGTTTAAATAATCATTCAGGCAGTACCTGTAGGTTTGCAAAATAAGCAATAAATGGTTGCCATTTGTGAAAAAAAATATTAGTAGACCCTCTCAGTGTATATTTTATCTTCTCTAGTTTAAGAAAAAATAACAAATCTTTAATCCACTGAGAGATAGAGGGACACTTAACAGACTTCCAATGTAAAAGTATGGAACGTCTAGCCAACAATGATGAGAAGGCGATAACCTCTTTATGTGCGGAACTCAATGGAACTGAATCATCTGTAATGCCGAATATGGCAGTTAATGGACATGGCTTCAACTGTACCCCAAGTATAGTGGTCATGAGATTGAAAAATCCTGTCCAAAAGTTGTGCAGGTTTGGGCACAAAAAGAACATATGACTTAGATTACAGGGAGAGGCGCGGCACCTGTCACATCTATCCTCAACGTCAGGATATATTTCAGCTAGCCTTGATTTAGAATAATGGATTCTGTGCAAGACCTTAAACTGAATAAGACTGAGACGGGCGCAGGAAGAACTGGAGCGTATACTGTCTATGGCTTTCTCCCAAGATTCTTCACTCAACTGCAATCCCAGTTCATTTTCCCAAGCAGACCTGGTTTTAGCAATTTTACAATCACTAAAAGATAAAATAAAATTATATATTCTTGAAATCACACCTCGCTGATACGGATTAAATGTGATCAGACTTTCCCAGGGCTGCTTGGGAGGTATAGAAGGAAAATTGGGAAAACACTTGGATACAAAGTTGCGAACTTGAAGGTAGCGAAAGAAATGAGCAGCAGGCAGCTCATACTCTGAGGACAGACTAGCAAAACTTTGAAATACTCCATCTTCATATAAATTATACAAGTCTGTGATGCCTTTGTCGTGCCATGATAAAAATGCCGAATCTAAAAGTGACGGGGGAAACAAATGATTTTTATGCAATGGACCCATTGCTGACGCAGATCCAAATTTAAAGTGCCGTCTAAACTGATACCAAATCTTCAGTGTATTAAGTACAACTGGGTTATCAGTATATTGAGCGGGTTTGATTGGAAAGGAAGTGCAAAGTAGAGCTAATACACAGGATGGTTTACAAGACAATAACTCTAATTTGCACCATGGGGACTCAGATGAGTTTATCCAAAAATTTAATTTTTGAATATGTGCAGCCCAGTAGTAAATTTGAAAGTTAGGCAGAGCAAGTCCACCACTAAGTCTACATCTCTGTAGTAAGGTCTTACGGATTCTAGGAGGTTTCCCAGCCCAAAGAAAAGAGATTATGACTTTATCCAAGGAATCAAAAAAATACTTAGGAAGAAATAAAGGAACTGATTGAAAAAAGTAGAGAAATTTAGGAAGAATGGTCATTTTAACTGCATTGATTTTTCCGGTTAAAGAAAGAGGCAAATTGCTCCATCTTTGAAAATCAGATTTCACATCGGAAATAAGAGAGGAGAAGTTGGCATGAGAAAGGTCAGATAGAGAACGAGTCACTGTAATACCAAGATATTTAAAACCTGAACAATTGAGTTTAAAGGGCAGGTTTAGATGCTGAAGTTGTAAAGCACTACTATTGACCGGGTAGTATTCACTCTTGTGCAAATTTAGTTTATACCCCGAGAAAGAACCGAAATTATCCAAAATATTTAAAATAACAGGAACAGAGGTTGCAGGATCAGTCACGTATAACAACAAGTCATCGGCATATAAGGATAATTTTAGCTCCAACCCATTACGAATAATACCTTTAAAAGCAAGAGAAGATCTAAGCTTAATAGACAATGGTTCAATAGCAAGGGCAAAAAGCAATGGTGACAGGGGACACCCCTGCCGGGTACCACGTCCAAGAGTAAAATAATCAGAGGTTATATTATTTGTGTGAACACTAGCTTGCGGGGATTTGTAAAGGAGGCGAATCCAGGAAATAAATTTATCACCAAACCCAAATTTCTTTAATACTGCAAACAAGTATTGCCACTCAACCCTATCAAAAGCTTTCTCAGCATCCAGAGAGATTACAACCTCAGGAGATACAGATGTTTGTTTGGAGTAAATTATATTAAAGAGTGTACGAGTATTAAAAAACAAATGCCGTCCTTTTATGAAACCGGTCTGCTCCTCAGATATGACATGTGGTAATACATCCTCTAAACGGGATGCAATTAATTTAGCCAGCACTTTCACATCAGCATTTAGCAATGATAATGGCCTATATGATCCACACTGAAGGGGATCCTTTCCCTTCTTAAGAAGAAGAGCAATTGAGGCTTGGTTTAAAGTAGATGGTAATGAGCCCTGGTCTAATGATTCATTGAACACGCCAAGAAGCAATGGTGCCAATTTATCTATAAACTTTTTATAAAACTCAATTGGAAAACCATCTGGGCCTGGAGCTTTATAGGACTGCATTGCCTTAATTGAAACTATGACTTCTTCAAGAGATAATGGAGAGTCCAAGTCCCTTACATATATTGTATCAATAATAGGAATATCAATACTTCGAAGGAAATTATTCAATTTTAGATCTTCTTTAAGACATTCAGATTTATAAAGGGAGGAGTAATATGATTTAAAAACTGCATTGATCTCTGTGGGATCAGTAGTGATAATATTTAAGTCATTTTTAATTTGTGGTATTAGGCGTGAGGCAGTTTGTCGTTTTAGCTGATGTGCTAACAATCTAGTTGATTTATCACCATATTCATAATACGTTCCCCGAGTCTGTAACAACATACGTTCTGTTTCTTTTGTTGAAAGAAGATCAAATTCTGTTTGTAAATCAATGCGTTGCTTGTACAACTCCGGAGAAGGATTAGATGCATAAATATGGTCGAGTTTGCTAATTGCAGATGTGAGTTCGCTGAGCCTAGTCTTGCGACTTCGATTTAGAAAAGCAGAGTATGAGATGATTTGCCCTCTAAGATAAGCCTTGAGAGTTTCCCATAATAATGAATAAGAAGTGGACTCAAGATGGTTAAACAATAAAAAATCATCAATAGTGTTAGAAATGAATGTACAAAACTCTTTGTCCGCTAAAAGAAGCGAGTTAAACCGCCAAGACGATGGGATCTGTTTATGCGTTGATAATTGCATATCCAGTGATAAGGGAGCATGGTCAGAAATTACAATACTTAAATAATCTGAAGAAACGACAGAAGAATTAAGATGACTGTCAATGAAAAAATAATCAATTCTAGAGTATGAATGATGCACCTGAGAAAAAAATGAGAATTTTTTATCTACAGGATTACGGAATCTCCATGGGTCTACAAGGCCATTCTGTGACATGAAATCAAAAAATATTTTAGACATGGCAGACTGGGACATAACGCGAGAACTAGAGCGGTCCAAAACTGGATCAGAAACGCAATTTAAATCTCCGCCAAAAATTATCAGGTGAGTGTTTAAGCAGGGAAGGCTACTAAGTAAATTATTCGCAAAATCTGGATCATCGAAGTTTGGAGCATAGACATTTACCAACAAGACCTTGGTCTGAATTAGTGTGCCTGCAACAATAAGATATCTGCCATTTCTGTCAGCAATTATATGGTTAGGTGAAAACTGTATCTTTTTGTTTACTAATATGGCCACACCCCATGACTTAGAATTAAAATTAGAATGAAAACTCTGACCTATCCAGGGACGGAGAAGCCTATGATGATCCTTAACTTGAAGATGTGTTTCTTGTAAAAACACTATATCAGCATGTAAACGTTTCAGGTGATTAAATACTCTGGATCTTTTAATTGGGTTACCCATACCTCTGATGTTCCAGCTGAGAAAACGGATAGGCGTACCATTCCGAGCTAAACTTGGGCCTACAGAGGAACTAGCCATTTATCAATAAAAAATAAATTTAAAAAATGTGAAAAATTATAAAGATTCGCAAAGAGCCAGAAGGATGACACCCCCCTCCCCCCACATGCACGCGCACACACACAAGCACTCATAAAACACAAACCTAGAGTCTCCATCCTAACAAACACTAGGAGACAGCAAATTAAACTAACTAAAACAAAAGTCGCTCTCACAGTAACTGTGGCCACGACTCGGAGAGTGAGCCCAATGAAGAAGGAAAAAGAAAAAGAAAAAAAAAAAGGCTCTCACAGATTAAATAGATCAAAAATGATGCGCAGGTGGAAGTAACTTAATTCTCATCCCCAGCTTACAAGAAAGTATAGATAAATTATTACCATCTTGAAAGAAGAACAAGAAAAAAAAGAGAAGAGGGAAAAACAACAGCAACAAACAAACAAAAACCCTAGAGGTGAATACACCTAGGATCATCCCTCATACATTGACCAAATATGCACAATGATACATCCTTGGCATACGTTAAATATTTGGTTCTCAAGACGACCCAAGGGCTGGAGTGCAATACATCCAGACAAAACACTAACTTTGCTAAATTAGAAGCTTGCATAGACAGAGGTAGCATCAGAACTTGTAAACCGATTACACATTTCGCTTATTAAAAAAAAGGGAGAAAGAAAAGAAAACCCCTATTCAACAATAAAAACTGAATTTAAATTAAATATATGAACAACTATTTAAATCACTACGAGTGCAGTTCACGCCGTTTGCATAGTTTTAATGTAGTCTTTTGCTTCATCAGCCGAAAGAAAATCTTTTCCTACACCATTGTAGGTGATCCGCAGCCGCGCTGGATAAAACAGGCCGTAGCGCACGCCCTCAATGCCACGGAGTTGTCGCCGAACCTCATTAAAAGAAGCGCGAGCTTTTGCAATTTTTGCTGTGTGGTCGGGGAAAACAGAAATACTCAATTCCTTGAATTTAATCTGCTTTAACTCTCTGGCCCGACGTAAAACATCAAGGCATTCACCGTGGTAGTGAAATCTGGCCACAACGGCTCGAGGTCGTTCACCAGGCTTTGGTACAGGCTGCAGAGTGCGGTGAGATCTGTCCAAAGTCGGCTCCTTCTCCAGGCTGAGCGCCTCTTTAAGCAACGCAGCGATGCTAGAAGTAGTGCAGCTGTTAGGACCCTCAGGAACACCGATTATGCGAACATTATTACGCCGTGATCTGGCGTCTAAATCTTCGCATTTATTATCCAGTTTAAGTAGGTCTGCAGTAAGACGTTGTATCTTACTTTGCATTGCAGTGATGTCATCGGTACAATCAGAGAGCGAGCGCTCCATCTCACCTACAGTACCCTTTAGCGCAGACAGTCCGGCATCAATGGCGGCCTTATCATTAGCCAGTTGTGTTTTTACAGCCTGTAACTCCGATTTGATTGTGGACAAGTCGTCCCCCAATGCAGCACGCAGTTCCGCCTTAAAAATATCCGCGATTTCGTTCCTCAAAGATGATAATATTTCGAGCTTCAGCGCACCAGTGTCAATCACAGAAACTGCCTGGTGAACGGTGGGGTCAGCGCGCGGCGGCGACTCACGCGAAGGTGAGGCCGTGACCTGTGGATTAGGCCTCAGTTGTGACTGCATTGTGCTACGGGTTTTAGTATTTTTACCGGACATTGTAACCACCTCTAAAGATGAATATACAAATAAAACTGGTAACGGGGAAGAATAGCAGTGAAATTAAAACTAGAAAGCGCAATTTAATAACAATTTTAACAATAATCCTCCGGAGCCTCCAAAAACACGTCTACTCCATTACGAGCTCAACAGCGCCCCCCCATCTTTCACTTTTCTGCTAATATTTATGCATCAATATTGGGGCAGTGGTGGCTCAGGTGGTTGAGGCTCTGGGGTAGTGATTGGAGAGTCAGAGGTTCAAGCCCTACCACTGTTCGGGCACCACAGTTGGGTCCTGTATCAAGCCCCTTAACCTTACACCCCATTAGGAAATGGGAGGGTGACGACTGGAAGAGCATCTGGTGTAACACCTGTGCCAGATCAAATGATCCAATTTGGTGACCCCTAGAAAGGGGTCACCCAAAAGCCCAAGAAAAAAACTGTCATCACTTTCATTGTGTCAAGCCAACTCTGCCTAGAATGCCTTATACTACTGATTGGAAGATGGGCGGTTCGATCCCCCAGCTCCACCAGGTTTCAACAGTTGGGACCTTGAGCAAGGAGCGCTCTGCATAGCTGACCCTGAGCTCTGACCCCAGTTACACTGGGAGATTCAAACAAGGAATTTCACTGTGCTGTAATGTATATGTGACAAATAAAGGCTTAACTTATAGAATGTGTTTTCATTGACTAAACTCTATTATAGGTCCATCAGTGACATCAGAGTCGAAAAAAAATAAACTATAAAAGCAACCAATATATCAAGATTAGAATTGCTAAGCACTGTTTTATGTTAAATGTGGCTCAGGGTGCAATTCTGTATTCCTTGCCAGAATGCTGTGACCTATTACTGCAAGAAGGACACTGCAGAACCCCCCTAATCCCCAACTGCATGGCCAATATGCTGCTGTACTTGCAAACTGCTTCGGATTAAAGCATTTGCTAAATGACTGAATCAATCTTTTTATAACAGATTAGAGCTCATTGGCCACTGAACTGCCCATTTTATAAAGAGGATGCTGGATGTTCCACTGCTAGCCTCATGCCCCCTCTGCCCCTGAGGGAAGTAATTACCTTCAGCCTCTCTTTTTAAACGCAGCTCTGTTCTAATTGTGTTAGGTCTGCTAATCGACAAAGCTGGTGCAATTAAGAGGCGCACACAACGCAGCGTGTGGAGTGGAGTTCACGATGCTGATTGCACAGGTCCACTGAATTAGGGTCATGACACTCTGCGGCGCATTAGTGCTGAAAATCACTGCGTTTAGAAAATGAGAAAAAGGGTCTGTCAGTCATTTAGACACAATTATTACCGGTTATTAACCATCCATTACTAATGAACTTGAATCGCATGCAACTAATTAACATTACAAGGCACCAAACAGCAAGTGTTCGGATTACATAAAATCAGAATCTCAGACGTCATGGCAGTAGATGAAAACATGAGCAAACAGCATTGGAAGAGAGGTGCCATGGTCGGAAGAAACAAAAATAACCCCAGAATTGAATAAGAACAGTCTATGTCCCAGTCTTTGGGTCATCAGCTTCAGAAAACTGGAATTCAAGACTGTCTTTTGCATTAAAAGGCAATCTGTAAATAACCTGCTGTAGCAAGGAAAAAACCTGGAAAAGAGGTAATATGGTCTGACAGCTTAACTTTCACTACATTTCCTACATCTGGATGGATTTATGTCTGGCGTGAGCCAATGATGCGTTCATCCCACAATGTCTGCAGCCAGCAGTTTGGGTTACCATAAAGGTATGGCCAGCCATCTTGTGGAAATCAATAGATCTAACGATTGCTTTGCATGAGTTGTAAAACATCCCCCAAAAAAATATGATACAAATTACCAAGGCCAGGTGGACCCTATAATGCAGACACATTTTCCTCATTATGTTCCTATGTACAGAATCATAACATACTCATACATACAGCTACAATTATTCAAGAGTTCTTTGAAAAACACCAGAATAGGGTCTTATATCACTTCACCAATTATTATGCTTAAACAACTTTAAACCTGTAACATGGAAGTTCTGGTACACAAACTTCAGAGCAGACCTTTACTTATTTAACAAAAAGATGCAAGTGGTCCAACATCCCACCACCAGCCATTCAGGACTTTAGCAATCCATGAAGGTTGAAATCTATTTTAAACTGAATTCCAGGAACACTGTGTACAGTATGGAGACATGGAATGTAATGGCAGTCTATTCTCATCTTGAGTAATTAAGCCAATTGTTAAGAGAAGATTGGAGTTAAAGGAGAAAACGTGACGAAATCCATGTGGACTTCAAAAGGAACTTCAGAGGAACCTAAGCTCAGCATGGAAGTATGAGGCATCAAGTCTCCCTGCTGGACCAATGTGTTGCCTACTAATGATCAGGTCATCATCATTGTCATCATCGTCTATATTAGGAATATTATATACTGCTTAATCGTGTATATAGGTTCACGGCGGGCCTGGAGCCTATCCCAGGAGACTTACAAGGCGGGGTACACCCTGTACAGGGTGCTAATCCATTGCAGGGCACACACACATACACATACGCTCATATACTTATTCCCACACTACAGGCAATTTGGGAACACCAATTACACTATTCTTCATGTCTTTGGACTATGGCAGGAAACCAGAGTACACGGAGAAAACTCACCAAGCACCAAGAGGAGAACATGCAAACTCCATGCACACTCGCCGCCGGTTATCAGGTCCTTAACATTAATACATTGTTAAGGACATTTACATTCACAGTAAATTTTTTTATCCAGGTTAGTCCAGGATAAAAAGAAAACACAAGACAAAGAGGCAGGTTTTAGGTTTTTGTTTTGCTTGAGGACTGTCAGTGACTCAGCTGTTTAGACAACCTGGGGCGAGTCCACTCCACCACCTGAGTGCTACAAAAAAAAGATTCTTATCTCACATCCACGTTTTTCTTGTCCCTTGGGAAATGCTGCATCAAGTCAAGCCATACCAGAGTCTTAAGGTGTAGAACAGAATGTGATAAGTGCCGTATGGTAGACAGGCACTGATCTGTTTTTGGCTTTGTAGACGATCATTGGTGTTAAATCTGTTAGGGACAGCGGAGGAAAAGAAGCAGGGAGGCTGAAAACAATTCATGCTGCTGCATTCTGGATCAGCTGTAAAGGTCAGTCAGCACCCAGGGGGTATCATACAAAAATTAGTTGCTGTAGTCCAGGTCCACAATAACGAGAGACTCGAGATGCATCAGCACCCTGAACCATTGAGGCAGGATGCATCCATGCTTTCATGTTGTTTACACCAAATTCTGTGTTACAGCACACATCGAGACTAATCAGGCCAAGAAATCTTTTTTCCAATGTTCTATTGTCCAATTTTGGAGAGCCTGTTCCTGTTTGTAGCTGAGAGGAGTGGTACCTGGTGTGGTCTTCTGCTGCTGCTGCTGCAGCACATCAAGATTCGATGTGTTGTGTGATCAGAGATGCTCTTCGCCATGCCTGAGATGTTCTGAGATGATATTTGAGTTAGTGTTGCTTTTCTATCAGATTGAACCAGTGTGTGCATTTTCTCCTGATGTCTGGCATCAACATGGCATTTTCACCCAGAGAACTTCCACTGGATACTGGATAATTCTATATACTGTAGACTCCTAGAGATGCTTGTGCATGGAAATGCCAGTAGATCAGCAGTTTCAGAAATACTCAGACCAGCCAACAATCTTCCACCAACAACCATGCCAGGTCACTTATATCACCTTTTGTTCCCATTCTGATGCTCCGTTTAAACTTCAGACCATGTGTATGCACGTTTTGTGTGTGTGTATGTGTGTTACCACAAATTACCCACTATTACCACAAATTCTGCTCAACTAGTACAAATATCACTTCAAAGTGTAACTCGATAGCCTTCTCATTAGGTAATATTGTTCCGGAAAACTTGGAAGGCTTTGTATGGAGCTGTCCTACTCTCATCCAAACCACAAGGATTTTCTGCTTCTTTCTGTGTTGCATATATATATATAGAGAAAAACTCTAGCTTGTGCCCCTGGCTGTATTGTATTTTTTATTTTTTTATTTTTTTTATGAAATCATTTCAATTACTAGTGAACCCTGCAGCAAACAAATTTCTGAGTGTTTCAAATGACTCATGCTGTGCAATTTCCTGAACCAGAATGGCATAATTATATGTGACACTACTGCAGCATCGCTGCCTGTATTTATGATTGGAAAAAAAAAAAAATGTGAAAAAACTGTAGGCAAACAAGCGATCTGTTCTGTTAGAGTGATAACCCGCTACCCACAAGGTTGGGAAATCACACAGACTTTCCATTATAACTCTCCATCATTCTCATCCTGTGTAAACATCAAGAATAAAATGATTTAATACAGTACAGTCATGCCACACTTTGTTTTTGGAAAGAAATATGACTCCGCTGCAAATAAAGCCCTAATGTTATCGTCTTCCAGCCATTGCGATTTGATTATAGCGCTATATTTTGGTAGTGGAGCGGACAGTCAGTTGTTGCCCTTTCTATCACTGCAGAATGTGTGTGTATTTGTGTGTGAAGCACATGGATGCAAGATAACCAAAGTCACAAACCATTTCCCCTGAAATGAGCCGTAAACAGATTTGCACCGGTAAGTTTCCAGGCTGCTTCCTCTCTAGGGAGAGGTCAGAAGTCTCTGTTCAGACCCCTAGTGTCCTGTAAAAGCTTTCCCAGAATGTCTGCAGCACACACACCGCTGTGCACGTCCATGCTCTCCAAATGACAGCGTTCTCTATTTGGCATTATATAAACAACTGGACATCAGTAGAGCTGTTCGTGTAAACCCTGAGAAAGAGAGGACCAGGATGTCACGACTGCTAATTTCAAAGAAATTCATGGAAAGCATGGTTAGGTTGAAACTACAGTATGTAGTTAATGTAAGTAGTGGATGCCTTTCCATTTGAAAACTTGTACTGTAACATGAGACAGGATTGAATCAGATGTTGCCATGAGCAACATAATGAGCATTTTGGGTTACAGACAATGCTTTACTACAGTTATTATGGTCCATCAAATTATTTTACAAATACCCGAGCCCAGGTGCACTTCATAATGTGAAGACTCATTATTAGATTTTTAACAGTACAGTAATATAATAATTATTATTATGTATCCAGTTGGAGTAGTTGTTAGCACCATGGCCTTGCAACTCCACCGTCAAGGGTTCGATTCCTGCCTCGCCGGTTCATCCGGTGCTCAGTGGGTTTCCTCAGGGTACTCTGGTTTCCTCCCACAGTCCAAAGACATGCAGATTACGTTAATTGGCATTCTCAAATTCACTCACTCATCGTCATGGGTCACGGGGGGCTTGGAGCCTATCCCAGAAGACTTAGGGCACAAGGCGGGGTACACCCTGAACGAGGTGACAATCCATCAGGCGCACACACATATACTCATTCACACACTACTATAAATGGGCAATTTGGGAACGCCAATTATCCTTTGGATAGGATATCAAACCCGGACCCTGGAGGTGCAAGGTGACAGTGCTAACCACTACACCACCGTGCATGTGAGTGTCTGTGTGAATTGTGATGGATTGGCAAAGCGGTCTAGGGTGTACCTCGTCCCATGCTCCCATGGGATAGACTCCAGGACCCCACGATCCTGTACAGGATAAGTGATAGAGTAGATGAATAATTGAATGATGAATTATGTCTCCAGAGCGACTTACAGAAGTGCTTTGTAGTCTGTTTTAAACCCAAATCCTCATCCTAGTTCTGGGAAAAGTATTCAGGTTTTTGATAAAGAGGTAGGTCTTTGGCGCTCATTTGAAGACAGTCAGTGACTCAGCTGTTCAGATACCCGGGGGAGTTCATTCCACACCTGGGGGCTGGGACAGAGAAGAGTTTTGTCTTACCTGCACATCTTTTTTTTCTTTTTTACATTGGGACATGGTGGGTCAAGTCGAGCCTCGTTAGAGTCTCCAGGGACTGTGTTGTTTAGCAGGGTGTGATAAGTGCCTGAAGGTAGGCACTGGTCTGTTGTTGACTTTGTAGACAAGCATCAGTGTTTTAAATGTGACGTGGCCGGTTACAGTAAACCCATGGAGAGAAGACAGTATGGGGTGGTGTGGGTAATACAGCACCCTTCAGGTAATCCTTCAGCAGTTCCTCTGAAACGCTATGCGGTGTTTATTGTATATATTGCACATGGTTATGAAATTATGCAAGCAGCCCCAATTATGACTCAACATCACAGTACTGTATATATGACCCGTTTGATAGCAAAATAAGATATCTCCATTTTTTTATTTTGAGAAATCAAAAAAAAAAAAAAAAGCAAGACATATTACAAGCTGTGAGAAAATATCATGTGCATTGGTTTTTTAGTCACAAGATTTACGTCAAGATTATTCTACTATATTAAGTTGATTTTGCAAAACGCTTTAAATCCACCTCCCACAGTTTTGTCAGAATGGATAAATCAGGCTGCAGTTGTTTTGTGCAATATTTACAGCATAAATATGCAGTGTAGTGTCAATAGCAGTGCTGGTTGAAATGAAATGATAAAACAGAGCAAGCTTACAGTATGCTTCGGTTGTGTTTTTAGTGAATCAAGGTAGCAACTTGGAAACGTTTAGCCGAAAACAACACCATTTTATTTGCTGCTTTTGTCGAAGATCGTGAGAAATAGTAAAAACATATAAAAGCTTACAGCCGTATCATCCCCCTCTTCTACCAGGGTCTTGTTCACTTCTGTTTTTGCAAATCATAGCACAGGGATGCTCCGTATACGCTTCAATCAGGCTTCAATAAACTGCATGTACATCTGTGGGCCCAAAGGTCATAATGGAGTTAAGAAATCCTGATTGAAGAACAGAGCGTACAGTAGCAGCCATAACCAGGTGAACCAAATGAGATCGCTTCCCGCACACAACCCCAGTATCTCATGTCTCTTGTACATGAAGCGTCTCCTGAGAGTTGTAGCCTTATCTCTCTGCTTAATTGTCTAAAATATTGAAATGCTTCATGGCTCACAATAGGAGCAGTGCTGCCGATAGGCCAAAAATAAAAGAATATAGCATTTCTTTTTCAAGAGACGCCCATGCATGTCTGTGGACAATATTTTGCCATATTACGTCAGTCTGGAAATATCTCATTTTGCTGGCAAACTGTTCAGATAATCATGCATATACAGGATAAAGGTTTCTGTTTGTGTGCGTTTCAGAACACAGAAATATGATGTGTGTTCTGTGTTGATTTTTAAAGTGCTTAGTTGAGTTACACTAGGTGTTCGGTAAACTCAAACCAGGCTGGTCATTCTCCAACAACGAAGTGTTTGAGCATGGAGATGAAGCCTCTTTTTCACCACTCTTGTCCATTAATAATTAGCAATTCACTAAATATCCTGGACTAAATATGCTTTATAAGGCAAAATGGGTATCCTGTTCTGCTTGTCCACTCTGGAGACCCTGCTAGTAAATCAGCTTATGCGTTTTTTAGTTGCTGTTATTAAGCTTACTGTATGCATATGGTTTTATGCTGAACACGCAAAACTGTAATCATATCTTGAAGATTAATCACACTTCCTGAGTGTGGTGTTAATCCTGTGCTGTGTAAGGGTACTTAGAACTTGGAGAACTGGATAAGCTCTTACCGACAGTTTGTGTGGACGTACAGTTTTGTGTGTCTCGGTTCTTTGCTTAAAATCCTTGTAATGATGTGCCTTCTACTGTTCCTCTATCCTGTTTATGGCCCAGATCTTTACAAACAGAGGAACAATGAGGGAAAGAATAAGGTCCATTCAGATGAGGTCCCACTTGGCACCTTAAGTAGGCTGCTGACCGGGTACAGTTTCAGGCTTTTCTAAAGGTGTACAAGGACACAGCTCAGAAATGTCATGGAGGGAAGATGAATGGGCTTTTCATCAAACATCATCAAACCGTACATCACGAGAACACAAAACCATTTCACTTTATGATAAGAGCCAAATATAAGTTCAAACATAATAGGCACGAATGTCACATGTAAATGCTTAGAATTTCTCTAAAGTCATGTCTCAACTGCATGTCTTTATTGTGCTTGATCGCTGAACAGTGATGACGATAAACAGAGCTTTATATGTATTATTGTGTAGCTCCATGTGTGTGTGCCAAAACAGCCCTGACCCATCGAGGCATGGACCTCTAAAGCCATCAGTAGCACATCCTTAAAGTCCTGTAAGTTGCAATGTGGGGACTGAGTGATGAGAATGAGAGTTGTTTGTTCAGCACATTTGGGGATTTAAAAAAAAAATTATGCCGAGTTAAATCCTTAAAAGTTTCTTTCATGTTCCTTAAATGGTTCCTGAACAACACTTTCAGTGTGGCAGGGTGCACTATCCAGCTGGAACTATTAGGGAGTACCTTTGCCATGAGTGTACTGTACTTGGTAGGCGACAGTGTTTAGGTACGGTGAATCATCCACATGAATGACAGGACTGAAGGTTTGGGAAGCCATTAGGGTCAAGCTTGGTCATATGACTCATTTGCGTAAAAAAAAAAAAAAGAAAAAAAGTTTACGCATTAAATTAATCTGGACATTTTGACACATTAGTATTTATTTCAAAGCAAATGAATCATATGACCAAGTTTGATCATATTGGCTTCCCATAATCACAGCGCGGTTACACGGCTAACATTTACAATCTTATATTTTGCTAGTAAGGGTTCATTTCGAGGGAAACTTTTGGAACACTAATTACTCAATATTCAATATTAAAAATATAAAATTAATCAGACTTTCAGTGCTGTCAGTTATTTTTAGCACCTAGTCAATGCCTACTAAAATGCAATAAAGTTTTGGATACTTTCATAACGCCCGATATTCTCTAAAATAAACTGTCAAAAAAAAATGGTTGGACATAGCCTCTTATTTAAACCAAATTGTCCCAAAGACATACTAATGCATAAATAAATAACTCATACAGTATAACACATAACTGACATCTAATGCTTATTTACTGCAATAAAGACAAGTGTCTAATGTTTCCTATTATACAATAAAAAAAAACAATATACTGTAAGATTATAAAGCTTATTTCTAGTCATTTAAATTCCTAGAAATAAATGCTTAAAATTAGTAAAATTACCAAACAATAAAAGGAAAGACTTCAAGTTTAATATGTTTAATATGTAGTTTATTAAATAAACTATTAAATGTACAGTATTTAATAATATTATAATAGGAAAACCTAGATAAATATACCTAATATTCAAAATATCACTTGCTAAGATGTTTATTTAGCAACTGAAATCTTGAATATAGTTACATTTAGCAAATTCAACATAATTGCTTTAAAATTTTACTTAAACATACCATTTTATTTTAAAATGTGTAAGGCTTTTTAACCATAATGTGATATTCTATATGCTACATTTGCCAGATTAGTTGTGCAGATTTAATATCTTTCACCAGCGTAACTATAAGATCATAACACCATTTTATGAAAGACGCTCTTTACTTCCTTTCTAAACAAACTGATCGTATCAGCTGCGAAAAACAATGACACACTGTTGCCAATTTACAGATAAGCAGAGCAGTTTATTTACTTACATCATGTGGCTTGTAGTGTCTCTGTTCTATCTACACTTTTAGCACAACTACTGTAAGTTGCACACTAATCACTCATTACTCAGGTTTGGTAAACAAGAATTTGTCATCTATGCATGTAGATGGGGTTGGACAAGTTCTGCACGTGACATGGCTGGTAAAACAATTCATATATAAACAATTATACAAATATTTCATATCAAACACAAGGACATTCTGATATTGTCTATATAAGATCAAACCTTACTATACACTTTATTAGGAACAAGTGTGCACCTGAACATTCATGCAATTATCCATTTATTCAGTTGGTTCAATCCAATCATTTGGTTGGAGTGCAGTGCATTAATAGAAATAGAGATAAATGTTTACCTCGTCGTGAGAATGTAATGCAAAAACTGTGATCCCAAAGTTGTTATGGCCTGAGATTCTCACAAACAACAATCTCTAGAGTTTAGATATACAGTAATAATGTGAGGGGAAGACATCCAGTAAGTAAAGTAAATAAACACTTTTTTAAAATCCATCGTAAACAGAAAAGCATCTTTTAATCTCAGGAATCCAATGAATCCCCCTACTGTACTGTCCCTATTTTCTATTTGCATTTTACATTTTTCTATGCTGCAATGACAAATAAATTTCACTACTGTGGGACAAATAAAGGTATATCTTATCTTATCTTATTTTATCTTATCTTATTATAAAGAAAGCAAGTGACTTAAAAGTGGCCAGTTAATCTACACAATATGGACAAAAGGATTTGCCCAAACCTGTTAATTACTAGAGTCAGGTGTTTCAAGCAATCCCCTTATCCCCAGTGAAGGACAATCTTAATGCTTCAGCAAAACAAGACATCTTGGACAATGCTATGCTTCCAACTTTGTGGCAACAGTTTGAGGTAGGCCCTTTTCTATTCCAGCATGACTGTGCCCCAGTGCACAAAGCAAGGACTATAAAGACATGGTTTGATGAGTTCAGTGTGGAGCCCTGACCTCAATCCCATCATGCACCTTTGGGATGAACTGGACCGGAGATTGTGAGACAGACCTTCTCGTCCAACATCAGTGCCTGATCTCATAAATGCTCTACAGATTGAATGGCCATGAATACCCACAGAAACACAGCCTTCCAAGCAGAGTGAAAGGTATTATATATTCAAATCGGGGACTACCTCCATATTGAAATATGCGTATTTGGATACAACGTCATTGCAGGTTTGGCCAAATTTTTTTGTCCATATACTGTAGTGTATGTTTCCGTAAGTATACAGTATAAGCCTTAATAAGTAATAGTTCAAAATAGTTTGTATTGATATGGTACAGTAGTTGAGGTTGATGTAGGGGGTTTGTACTTTGAAAATGTATCAGGAATTGGTCTTGAAACCATAGACTGTCTAAAAAAAAAAAAACTGGACAAACCCTCAGTGATGTCACCCCTAAGTTTTCTTATGAGCAATTTTGAAGCTCAATTTCAGGAGCTCTGGTCGTCGCCATCTTGGCAGAAGCTGACTCCACTGAAAACCAGCTTAATCCATAAATGGGCAAATGGGCAAAATCCGAACAGAGCTTTGTTGTTGGTTGGAACACAACTATACTTACCTCAGTTACCACAAGCTAGCTGGTTTAGCTTTATTCTAGCTTAGCTAAAATTCTAAGGTAGTTAAGGTTAATTTATATGCTAATGTTAATTTGGTATTGAACTTCATCCATACCCTACATGACAACACCTATTGCACTGTACATTTCTTGTGGTAAATTAACCTACAACATGCTAAAGATCTCCACAGCTGAGTAGTCAAGTTCACTGATTTCAGTTAGCTAAAGTGATGCATAGCAGACAACTAGCAGGTTGATAATTGCAATGCAGCTGTCGTTCAAATCGTCCACGCCCCTAATTGTGCATACTTTTAAGGCCTTATATAATTTTAACTGATGAGTTACATAAAAATTCACCTCTTTGAACTTGTCACGAATTGGACCAACACCAGTTTTTGTAAATTTTAACATAAGGGTATATGGGGACTGAATCACTTTTTGGGGATTGAGTCATTTTTTTGAGTGGTCAATCGAGGAACAGTATGTTTTTTGGCATTTCTGCGTTGGACTCACTTTTCGGAACCGGATGAAGCCCTTTGCTTGAAACATGTCATTAAAACAAGCTATCATTTTGGTTCATTGTTAATTTTTGGATAGCATCCAACATGATCATTAGACGTTCCATTCAGTACGAGCTCGTAATTCAACAGATGTTGGTGTTTTATGAATTACACAGCAAAATCAGCCATTGAGTGGGAGAACATTCAATCATATGAAAAGCACCATCTGACAGCTAATAATCCATTTATCGTACCAAACCTGAGAGCTTCTCGAGATAAAAACATCTGTGACAATTTTACATAATCCCACTGAATATAAAAGTGAGGACCAATTAAAAGTGAGCTTTTAAAAGAATAGTGATGAATCATTCCTCTAGAAGGCCAGGAGTCACAGAAAGCTTGGATTCCAGCTAGAAAAAGGCGGTAAGACTATAAATAAATAACTAAATAAATACTTTAAAACAGGAAGCGACTGAGGGGTGTTTTGCGTCTAACCTGAAGTACATAAGAGTGTGTTTTGGAACAAATGAAGGTCCAGGTGGGCAGGAAGTGTGTGGAGCATGTTGTTGGAGTGGAGTCTATTTAGAAATGTGAGGGCACACACACACAGACACACACACACACACACACACACACACACACACACACACACACTTATAAAAGATGCTTCAAGGCCATTCAGTTCTGTTAAATTACAAAAGAGCCTGCGGTGGTGGTTCACCAAACCACAGCATATGGCAGAGTGGCGTCATGTCTTATCTGTAGCACACACTGTCATAAAAAAAGTGTTCTTCACTTTACTTCTCTAAGGAGACTATGAAACGTTCTTTGCAGAAGTCAACAGAGGGATTCCCTGTCAGAGTACAATGTCTCCTTGAAGCCAGACAACCCTTACAAATGCTACTTACTATATGATCTCAGTTAGCAAACCAGCCGCCTAATACAGTATACTTTTTTTTTTATACAAGATCACACAAGATCACAGATTGCTTAATGTTGCTATAATTGACGGACAAGAAGGTATCCCACCCCTCTCAACAATCAACAATATAGGTAGTCCCCTACTTACAAATGAGTTCCGTTCCAAGAGCACGTCGGATTTGTTCGTAAGTCAGATTTGTTCGTAAGTCAGGAACTACCTGTATTTCTGGTTTTGCTCGTTTAGGGTGTGTTAGGGTGTGTTTTTTTTAGCTCTTTGTTCGGACCAAAACATAAAATGATACATTAGTTTTGGTTTCGCCTTGCAAAAAGTCCTGGTTCGCTTAGCGTTAACAGTAGACATGAGGGATTATATATGGTGTTTTTACCAGCTGAAAATGCATGAAGAGTTTATACATTTTATATGTTATAAATATTATAATGGTTTATTACATTCATTTAATATTATATTAATTGAAATCAACACAAGCACGACTCCTTATAATATGTCGCCAATGTGCATAATGTTTTTATTTAGCGAACAGCTTTTAGCCAGACTGCGACCGATGGTGACCATCTCCAACAAAATAATACATAAATTAGTGAAATTACTCACTCACTCACTCACTCACTCATAATCTTTACCCCTTTATCCTGTATACAATTTCGAGGGAACCTGGAGCCTATCCCAGGAGACTTAGGGCACAAGGCGGGGTACATCCTGGACAGGGTGCCAATCTATCACAGGGCACACAAACACATACACACACTTACACACTACGGGGCAATTTGGGAACTCCAATTAACCTAATCTGCATGTCTTTGGAATATGGGAGGAAACTGGAGATCCCAGAGAAAACCCACCAAGCACGAGGAAAAAATGCAGGAAATCTGGCCAGGAATCAAACCGGACACGGGAAGTGCAAGGCGATAGTGCTAACCACAAAGCTAAATTGAATTAAATTAAAAATGCAAACATTAATCTTTCATTCTGAGATAGACTATCCGTTCAATAACAAGACCGCTCAAAAACATACATTTCATTAAACTGTTCGTACTCTCATGAACAATTTGCAAGCATTCCGCTGGGTTATGACGTGACCTTGGGTGCATCAATTTGGCAGTGTTTAATTTAATAATGACCTTATATATATATATATATATATATATATATATATATATATATATATATATATATATATATATATATAAATATTATTTTTTTATTTTTATTTTTTTTTTTTTACTTGTCCAGTACATGGCTAATTGTCAGGAAATAATGCCTGTCATGTAGCTAGGACTTTTTCTCACCCTCTGTCTGTCTTCCGCTGCCTCCTCATCATTATCAGATGATCAGATTTACACACTTGTTCAAGAGAATCAGAATAACTGCACCAGAGTTCTTTTTAATCAAAATCAAACATGTAAGTATGAACACACCCTTAGTCTCTACTGAAATACAGGGTGAAGCGTTTCTCTGTCAATCATAGACTCTTATGTTCTATGCCAATTAAAGACTTCTGTAAGCTGGTGTATGTGGAAGAGAGTAAATAGACATGAGAAAAAAAATATTTTATATCAGATAGTAGGTCTGATATAATGGAGAGTGCTGGCTGGTGGTTGGGACATAACCAAATTGGAGTAAAAGAATGGAAGGATAAAGGCAGGTATTAAATTTGATACTGAATCAGATTTAAAAGCCTGCGTTTTCTTTTGCATTATTGTTTTTAAGGAGTTTTTTGTTTTTATATTTTTCATTTTGTGTTGGAATTATAATGTGTAATTATTATTACTCACACTTAAAGTATTGTATTGTATTTTATTTTATTTCTGTAATACTCTAGCTGAAATACCCCTCAGGTAAGGCACTTTTTTTTCATTCACTCCTTGTCTTAATGCACCGTTTCAGTGTCTATGTAAATGAGTTAGCGCTAAGCCACGCCTCACTGGAGAACCGAAGAGCTGAGCAACAAGCTGAGGGAGGGGTATATTGTTATATGAGGTCACAATACGGGAAAAATCCAATTGGCTTTTTTAAGCAAGAGATAAAACATACTGTAAATGGAAACATATCCTTTCCATAAATTTTCTTTTCTTTAAAATTGTGCACATACACTGGAGAACTATTCGAATGCCTAAAAATTATGAAAAACTGACTTTTCCATAATAGGTCCCCTTTAATTTGTACTTAATAGTCATGGTTTTGTTTCTCCTACACAGATCACCAGAAACATGTTCTCTAACTGTCTGAGTCCACATGCTAATTATAAAGCGCTTATTATTCTGGATCTTTGTAAATCTTAGTTTGTGTGTGCGCCTTAACTTAACTTTTTCAGCTATCAGGTCCCCGCTCTCTGTTTCCCCGGTCTCTACATACATGATATTAAAATTTCGCTATTTAGGTTGCATTTGTTACTAATTTCAGTTACTCAAAAAGATAAAGGCTTTGGAATCAAGCTTGCTACCTGCTGTAGCACAGACATATTCGAGCGCAATCATATTATTTATATTGTTTATTTTTATTTTTCATTTAATGTGTCCTGTGATTAATATGTAAGTAACCTTCCCTACAGAAAATAGTGAATGCCATTCAAATGTACCTGTGACTAAAATACAAAGGGCGTTCGAGTCAAACCAGGACCTTTTGATTCTGCAGAAAAACAGAACATGAAAGTAAAAACTACTTTAATTTCTCTATACAATCCCCTGCTACACTAATGCACTTGTCTCAGCGTTTCTAGTGCTTGGATACCATCAAGGTAAAAAGGAAGAAACTCAGATCGGACTGCTTGCTTCATGTCTGAAACACTAGCCTCCCAGGAACTCCTTAAATTGCCCAAACAAGGGAGGAGTTAAGTAAGAAGTTTAGAACTCTCAATCTAGCTTTAACACATATCTGACTTACATGTTTCCAGTGTGACTCAGTGCTAGCATGTGGGCATTTCCAAACTCTGCCAAATGCAGAGACACTGCCTGCAGGCTGATGACAAGGCGTTATTTTTTAAACCAGAATAGACTATGATCAAGTCTAGATCAGATTTGATATCTTAAAGCTATTGAAAAAAAAATTACCAGTAACTGATGTGATCTAAAAGCAGATGTTTGTCTTCATTTCTTTATCACTCGTGCCGTCTTAAAGGCGGAATGAAATTGCGCAACACGCATAGTAATATACTGTACGGGAGCAAGAGCTCGGTCGTTTTCTCCTTCTGGCTTTTTTTGCTTGGAAATACACAGATCGCTATCAGTGGAAAGCAAGCAGAAGCCTGTCTTATATCACGAGGCCACAAAACACTCCTACACCCCTTCCTCTGAATAACCTGGATCTGATTTTTATCACTTTTGGCCCTTTTTCTTATATTTTCTACAGAAACCCAGCTCTCCATACGAAAAAAATGTTTTTCAAAAAGATTACGCTTATGTAACACGGTATTGCTTTCGGCGAGGTTACTTGCCCCGCCCCCGTCCCAGACTTTATACCATACAAGAGACGTGACTGGAAAACAGCTGGAATATGCTGAAGAGGGCTGAGAGGGCTTTAGTTCATCAGTATGTCTACAGATCCCTGTGATATATCCTGCTCTGCTCAGACATTTTCATCTGAAGCAGCCTAAAGGAAGGAACAGGGCAGGAACGCACACAAGCACACAGTGGCACTGGAGACTTCATAAAGGGCGCCGATTGCCCCGAGCAGCACAGAAAATGGTTCTGGAAAATCAATTTAAATTTGAAGGCGGCTTATGACCTTTCATAGAACATAATACGAGTATTTGATTCTTCCTCTTAATAATAGGCGTTCGTTCTTTTCCCTTTTTTGTCACCACGTGTATGCTGAGCTCCTGTACTGTACTTCCCGCAGTGTTATATTCACAAAGAGGAAAAGGACTCGGGGAATCTGAGAATGCGTACGAGTGCCAGCTGTTTTTTTAATCTTATCTCCATATCAAAAGTGTTCTTGACATGTTAATTACACTACTTGTGCCTTACAATAATGACCCTAATGAGTCAGTCATGTGTGTGTCCATGTGCATATATGAGAGGTGTGTGGATGTCATTACACTTCCTTGCGATATGTACACTAGGTTATGAGCAAGCAGGAAATGAAGAGAAGAAAAAAACATGCATTGAGCAATATAGACAGAGTGGATTTTAACTCCACACTCTAAGCGCATATTTAAAAAATGTACGGCGCCATCTGTTGAATTTTGGAATGAACTAGTGATTTTTTCAGGGTTATGATATAACGGTGTTTTCAAATTTCAAAGTAGCATATCTTCTCATCCCATGGGCCGATTGTGATGAAACAACGCCTATATGTTACATTAAGCTCGGCCGAATACAACTGTGCAAACCCCATTAAAATTCATTCAGTAGTATTTATGTGATGCGTGCACAAACAAACAGACAAAAATTCCAAAAAAAAAAAATCACCTTTTTCATGAATATCTTTGATGTACAGACATTCCAACATTACAGTTTTATTATACAGTATGTATGAATGAATGTAAAGTTTTGGCTGCAACATTATATTGTAATCATATTTAAACCTAATGTATTGACGATTTAAAAACACAAGCATCTATACATGTCGATGCAACAGCACTTAAACTTTATTTGATGCTTTTATTGGACTTTAAATGAGTGATGAATTGTGCATTGTCTGCAAAGTTGCCTCCTTCTGATCTGCATCCCTTTGGCAATTCTCATTGGTTAGAATCCAGCTGGAAGAATGATAGACTGGCCTTTATTATCCTGTGTCTGAGGCAAGATTGCTGAAATGGGTCATATAATTTGTTGAAAGTAAGTCAGTGTTCCAGTCTTATGGGGAATCCTCCTGATGAGTGGTCCTATCGCCCAGATCACACCTCGGGCAGCATTGCATGGTTTTAATCCACTGCCTCTTCATTAGACACATGGCTACTGTTAATAAGAATCTTTGAGAATGAGCCGGTATAACAATGGAACCCTTTTACTAAGAAAGCCAGTGCGCTGCAAACTGTAGTTAATTTAAATATTATAAAACCCTCAGAGGCATGATGGCAGCTCGATTTAAAACTGTATGTCCTGTGTTCAGTGCAACATCTGTGCTGTACAATTCACCAAGGGATCAGATTGGAGTCCAATCCTTATCTAGCATATCAAGCCAGTCCTTCTTTAAATCGGTCTTAATACTGACATTCTGAACGATATAATACGATGAAACCAATCATAGACTATTGCATAAAGTTGAAAGCCTTCCTGGAAGAGTGGAGGACAATGTAAGAGCAAGGACAGAGAGAATAAATACGAAATGAGCCTATCCCAGGAGGCAAAGGGCACGACCCTGGACAAGGTGGCAATTTATCAAAGGACACACATACATAAACACACTCATTTACACACTACGGACAATTTGGGAACACCAATCAGCCTGATCTGCATGTCTTTGGCGGTGGGAATCGAACCTAGTTGGGAATTGAACCCAGACCCAGAAGGTGCAAGGCAACTGTGCTAACCACTAAGCCACCATGCCACCTGTGCAGAAAATATTTAGTGTAAATCTAAGGGCCCTGTCTAACTCAACCTTCATATCACGTGAGATTTGAACCGAATTCTTGCCATATCCGATCAGATCGTACTAGGTGCTTACTACGATGTCATTCTGTCTGATAGTTAGATATAAATACTACAACACATGCAATGCTTGTGGTGGTGTGAGGAATTGGATCCAGGATTTTTACTAAATTCTCTAGACCCGCTGATAACCTGCTGCATGCGTGCCCTGACTATGGTAAGCACCAGAAGAATGTGATATGATCTTTATGCGGTCTTCTACAACGTGGAATGGAACTAACATGGTCACAGCATGGTCACACCAGTGACAACTCTGGTTGATGATGGCAGTGTGGGGAAAGAGGACAGAGATTTATTCAAGTGGATTGGTTTTACATTATATATTCGTTTTCGTTCCAAAGGCGTATTAAACTCACTTTGTCGATCTTAAGAACAAATCCGACTTACGAACATGCTCCTGGAACTGAACTTATTCGTAATCTGGGGACTATCTGCACTACGTCCTTACTGGGTTTCTACTGCATTCCTGCCAAGGTTCACCCAATTTTTGCCAAACGTAGGGAGTACAGCACGTGGCTCAGTGTCCTGTAGTTAAGCAACTGCTTCATCCTTTTCAAGGTTGTATTGAATTTGTAGCCTATCCAGGGAACACTCTCATGTCTCAAACCAATCTAAGTGCCGGTATTATATTATTGCATTATTACTCTGTTTATTCAGGTCTCGGCTAAGGATTTGTATGAGAAAGGTATGAGAGGTTAAAAAAAACAGCATTTGATCAAAGAAATAAATAGGCTTTTGATATGCCGGGACATCCAAACAAATAATAAAAACTCCATCAAATAAAACAGTGAAGAATAAAGTAACAATTTGGAAGGCGATCTAGAAAAGTGTATAAAAATCAGTGACTCATAAACAGGCAATTACTCAGTCTGGCTTATGAAAAATGCGATGGTGATACACTCATAATAAGAAACGCACCGAACACCGCTTCTACCAAGACATCATTCCTCTTGGGGCAGAAAAAGGAAAATAGAATTTGTGATTTTTAATTAACTCGCAGTTTGTGAGCGACTTCCCAGGGTGAACCGTATATTTCAGAACCCAGGGATTATTTTTTACTTCATTATATATTTCAATATTAAGATATTTCTTAGTGATTCAATGATTCATTCATTCATCTTTATTAGCCATTGTACCCCGGTTAGGATCGTCACCTAATGGATTATTTTTTTCAGTTTCTTAGCTTCCACCAATTGTGGTAAATAACAAAGTCTTCAGAAGGTTAGCATAGGGACGGGGACTCAGATTTCTTTTAACACCTGTTATTTTATTCCTGCAGCATGGTTCATTCCCACAACTGACATGTAACACGTATCGTAGGCCTACCAAGTACAACTTCCTAAAAGTCCCGCTACCCCCCTCCCCTCCCGGTTGTGGTTTGGCTTTGTTATTAAACCGTATGCATCAATTCAATTGCTAGAAGACTCAAAAGGATTAAATTACAACCTCCTGGCACCCTGCGTCCTCATATGGAGACATACATTTTTGGGTTTGCTGCACCATCCAACTTAGACCTGATGTCCTCATTAGCAGACACTTTATTGCATCATCTAATGCACATCAAAAGCACAATATACTAATTAATAGGAACACAAGAGGGTGTCAAACTCATTTTCCTGTTCAAAGATAATGCTTAGATTTTATACTTATCAGGTCCTACTAATTCTAAATATATAGAAAAAATAAAAAATGCATGCAAAATTAAAGCTCAGGTCTTGAGATTATACTGTACTGTACGATTCTTGGAGAATTTGAATTTGGATTCAAGCTGACAGAGTAACTCAAATAACCACTCTTGAGAACCATGGCGAGTAGAAAAGCATCGCAAAGCAATCTGAACCCTGAGGCAGACAGGATTTAACAGCACAGAGGCTACAGTACTGTATGTGGGCACAGGATCAGACAGACAGCCAAAGATGCCAACAACAAATCTTCATCTGTCTGGTTTTAGTAAGCAGAACATTAAGATTCAATTATTGGTCACATGTACCTTTCAGCACAATGAAACTATTATCATTTTTTTTGCACATATTGAAGTTAGGAATGTGGGGTCAGAGCACAGGGTCGGCCAGGACGCGGTGCCAACCAGAGCAGAGCACTATGAACAGGATTAACAGTGGCAGCCTGGCAATGCTGGGACTTGAACCCCTGACCTTCCAATGAGCAAACCAGAGCCGTAGCTGTTTGAGCCACCACTACAAACTATCTTTACATGAAAATCATAAGCTCTTGTATC
Source organism: Clarias fuscus (assembly GCA_030347435.1). Classification (NCBI taxonomy): domain Eukaryota; kingdom Metazoa; phylum Chordata; class Actinopteri; order Siluriformes; family Clariidae; genus Clarias; species Clarias fuscus. Next base: position 8,186,080 of record CM059224.1, on the reverse strand, counting down.
AACCGCTCTGCTGCCACATAACTGCAAAACTGCATCGATATTTATTATTAATAACACGCTGAGAGCTTTTTCACTTATATGCAATAATAAATAATTCATTCTTTCGCCAGCCAGTGGGTCCGTATTAGGAATAAGCATAGATATAATAGATAACCTAACTTTTTGACTATTATTCGTACCACATGTTGGGAAATAAAAAAGTCTTGCAAATGAACAGATAAATGGTGTTTGAATAAATTTGGCTCAGTCTAAAAAAATTCCAGGAGGAACATTCGAAACTAATGAATATACATGTAGTGAGACTGGCGCACACAGCGAAACAGGTTTCATCAGGCCTGTGAACCTAAATCATGCTTTGTTAAACTTTCCCCTGCAATGCTGTAAAGTGGAGTGTAAGGACCCAGCAGAGTGAAGTAATCATATTAACAGTCCTCTCTTTGCTTCTCTTCTCCCCTCCATCTGCTGCACAGCAGCGTGCTACAGTAGTGTCAGGAAGCGTTGCAGCAAATTGTCCAATCTAATCACCAATGTCATTACATTGAGATGTTCGATTTCGTCAGGAAGATATTACCTGGGTACATTGTGTAGAAGGCATAATGGATTAATTTACAAGTGGTTTTAATGTTCCTGCCTTTTTCGCTTGTCTTCGCTCTCATTACTGCGGCTCGCTTTCTCAGGTGGCCATTGATGTGCTCTCAGAGTGCTGTCTTTCGACAGTAAGCCATTCGGTCTGATCCACCGAGTCTATTCACAATCAATAAGTGCCTCACGATGCCATTCGACACCGATCAGCCACAACATTAAAACCATTAACATTAAAACTGCCCCTTGTGCCCTCCGTTAGTGCCTTGGGGGCCTACCATCCGGTCACCAGTTTTCTGAAACATAACTGATCATTCTGAATCAAAGATATTCAAAGGTATTGTTTATTGGCGGTGCTGACCATGTTATGTCCGATCGGTGTACATGTGATATTTAAATTGTTCACGTTTACATTTCAGTGTTCAGCACTTTAGATGAGCCTGCGCTCTGTGCTCTGCATGCGCTTCTCCAAAAAGAAGGGCCAATAAAATTTACTTGGACAAAAGTTTTTTGATGTTATATTACTCACTCACTCATCGTCTATACCGGTTTATCCTGTATACAGGGCCGCGAGGGGAAACTTAGGACACATGGCAGGGTGCACCCTGGATAGAGTGCCAATCCATCGCAGGACACACACTCATTCACACACTACAGGGAATTTGGGAACGGCAGTTGGCTTAATCTGCAGATCTTTGGACTGTGGGAGGAAACCGGAGTACCCGGAGGAAACACACCAAACTCCATGGACACAAAGACGGGAATTGAACCTGGCCGGGAATCGAACCCAGACCCTTGAGGTGCAAAGCGACAGTGTTAACCACTACACCACCATGCCGCTTGATGTTATATTAATATTAGTGAAATTGGATTTTGTTTTAATCCGCAATAAAATAAAAATATAACATTCTTTTTTTGGATTTGGAATGTTAGGAGTTAGTAAGCTTTATGCGTAAATAAAACAACATGATTTATAATATCAGACGTATTTTTTTGGGACAGGTTTTGAATGTGGGTCTCGACAGTCAGCTGTTCTCTCCTCTGTACTGCGGACCGTCCTGACCTCCTTTCACCCATGTGCGACCGACAGTTAGAGTAATTAACGGTTATTGGAGCACTTGTGACACGGTGAGGTATACAGTGGTTAAACATCCCAGTGCTGTTACTATATATTATCACCACTTGTGGAAAGCCTCTCGTCCAATCAGATTACACGGCACTAATTGTTGTATAATAAGGATTTAACAAGGACTGAATGAATAAACAAGTTGATTGGTGAGCTTTCAAAATTCCTTCTCTGTTCTATCCAGTTGCTTCTTTTTTCAGTCCTCGTACAAAAGGGCTCTTAAACCTCAACAATGAAATAACAGCCTTGGTGAGGTCACACTATGCCAGCTCTAAGCTCTGTAAGGTTTGTGTGTGTGTGAGTGTGTCAATCCATTAGAGGTCTACATGCGGTCTGTTTCTGGAATTCGGTTGTGATGTGCATGACATTTTGCTTTCCCCGTTTTTTTGTTTGTTTGTTTGTTTGTTTGTTTCTCGTTGAAGAAAAAGTTTAATCAATAATCAATACAAAGTTATTCTCACCTTTCAGCCCCATAGTGAAATATTACTATCCTAATGGGACTGGTCTGCTCCAGGATAGCAATTTCCTTATTCACATGGCACTGAATGGTTTGGATGTCTGAACGATTTAAATCCTCTGCTATGGCCTTCGCGAGGTTTTGAATCAACTGACCATATATGTGATTTATTCGAGTTTGTATTAGAGTCAGAAAACAGGCTGAATTTCCCATCAGTTACTGCACACCACCTACTGTAACTACAAGAAGTGTTTAACCCGTTTGTCTTTGTTCCTATACAACCTGATTTTCATTTAGGTGTTTTCTTATGTTTTGATTTTTGGTTCTTTATGTTCACATTTAATTAAAAATGTTCTTGCACTTGCATCCATATCTACTCGAATTCCTGATAGCTAGTCAGCCCAGCTCAAATCATCAAAGCACATATTGAGGGAAAAATCATTTGAAAGAATGCATTGAAAAAATGTTATATATCAGATATGCTATACTGTCTCAGGGTCTGTGATGGATTGGCACTCCGTCCAGGCGTCCTGCAAGCCTGTGTGTGATAAGCAGTATGGAACAGGTACAGGTTTCTTATCTCATTTCTTAAATTGAATTTAAACAAGTGCCCAATTACTAAATCGAATAACGTAGCGTGAGCATGATGAATTAGAGTATCATCATTATTATAGTTGAAACCACATTATAAAATCCTCACAGGGACGTTTATGCGGACAGGAAACTATAACTGTAGGATTAAATTAAAGTTATTAAGGCGTGGGAAGAAGAGCGGTGTGGCGCTAATGTGGTTGTTGCTGAACGCCGGTGATCTGGGTTTGCTCCTCAGATCAGATTAAGTCGGACTTTATACATTAAATCATTGACGTTGTAACACGATTCAGTTACATTGGAGCTGACATGCATGTACAGGACCCTTTTTGTTTTTTTTTTTGTTTTTTTGGATGTTCTCCCTAATTACTGTAGTCGTGTCCAATTCCTCCCCGTCACTAGGAGGCTCCCACATTAAGGCTACTACTACCACTCAGTCGGGAGGGCCGAAGACTATCACGTGTTTCCTCCTGCATCTTTTCGAACTATTCGCTCACACCCCGTTGGTGGAGTAACACACTCGGAGGACAGCGTTATCCGCTCCTTCCGCTTGCGTGAGCTCACAGACGCCCCTGATTGGCTGTAGAGCCGTGATTAATGTGGGAGCACCAAGTACCTCTCATCCCTCCCCTCTGAGAGAGCTCGGCCAATCAGCTTTCTCTAGACCTCCGGTTGCGAGAGGTTACAGCATCACCCGGGAATCAAACTTGCCATCGCCAGATAATAGGGAGAGCACTTTACCACTGCGCAACTTGGAGGCTAGTACAGGACACTTTTGAATGAAGTTAATTTGATGTGTCTTTCTTTTGATGTGATGTTCATCCTTTTAGTGCTGTTTAAGCATCAGTGCTTTAAAGCTGGGACAGCCGGCTTGTAGTGGGCCAGGACCTTATTTAAGACTTTATGTTGTTGTTGTTGTTTTTTTTTCATTTCAATTTGCTTTCTGCAAAGACAGATATACGTGCATTTGTACCGTAAATGGTCGACAGACACGATGCCGTCAGCAATTAAACCTCCAAGCATTTATTATCTTTATTATCCGGCTCCGAGGTGAGAGGTGCGAGGAAAGGGAGGAGTGATGCTGTATATCTGTAGCAGAAAAATGCTTTGACCAGGTCACCAGTTCACAGGGATTAAAGAGTGGGAGTTACAGTATAGCTGCTTTTCTTATGAGCAAATTCCAGGATTTAAAGCAAGTTCAGAATTTCTAGCTAACGTTAAATACTTGATACAACGATAAAAGAAAAGACTTTTCTAAGATCAAATCTTCATATTTACAGCTATGGGATGATATCCGAGCTTTCTGTAGAAGTCTGTAGAAAAAAACTTTCCCCAAAAGCAATACTCCTGCTCTTCGACAGCGTACAGACTGCTTACAGAGCCTGCCTGTGCAGTAGAGATAGCATTCATACACAGACTAGACACTCACCCACATTCTACAGTATATCCCTAGCCTAGATACGTATACACACACACCTTATGTCTGCACAGTGAAGCGTTCCAGCTACAATGGACAAACTTGTTGTCAAGAGATGTGCAAGAGAGCTGGAGCAACAACTACATAGACAGATAATGTAGGAATGTATGTCTCTTATAATCCACTTACAGTAGGTGTCGGGTTTATTTGACATTAAGAGGGTGTTTAAGTCAAACCGAGACTATTGATTGTACAGAATAACAAAACAGTTATGAGAGTAAAAACTCCCTTTATTTCTTTATATAATCCCCTGCTACACTATTAAACTTATCCCAGTGTTTCATGAATGCTAGGGTAGAAAGTTTTCACCGGATATGATTGTATACTTTTACCTCCCAGGGAGCTCTCATGTCTGTTTTTCCTTCTTCGTTTGAGTTAGGATGGCATGGTTAGTCCTGCTGAAGTCCCTGCTTGCACTCTGGACTAAATATACATGTGACTATTATATCCTGCTATCTCTCTCTCTATGTCGAGCTACACATGGCGCTCTTGAGCTGCAAGCAATCCAGGACCTGTCTGCCCTCCGGACATGTCTGACTCTTCCTGGTGCCCAGCTTCTAGTTGTAGAGCTCATCTCCTGGAGGCCCCGCGTGGTCTGCTTGGGATCCATGTGGTTACTGGGGACTTGCCTCTGCTGATGCAAACAGCCGTTCTCTGATGACTTGTGACTACAGTAGGTTAATAGCTCAGGACTGAAACTCCTACAAATAGTTTTGTACCAGAGCCTCCAATAACTAAAGTGGACTTCACATGTACTTAAACACATCAAGTCCCCGTTATCCGTTATCACCCAAATGAGGATGGGTCCCAGGTTGAGTCTGTTTCATCTCAAGGTTTCTTCCTACAGTATTACCATCTCAGGTAGGTTTTCCTTTACACTTTGTACACTTTATACAATTGAATACTTGTATTTTGCCCTTAATGCAGAATAAACACCCTAAACATAGACGTTGGGGCAAATATCATCTACCTGTCGCAAATTTGATTTGGAGTTCTACTTTAAACATCCATGTTTGACATTTAAATAGAGGCAGTCCATACACTCCTAATAGCTGGACGCGAGTCGCAGAGTACCAAGCAGCACTTTTTCAAGGGGAATGGAATAAAATGCTTTTATCTAGTTACACAGACCAGAAACTAAACTGGTTTTCTTTTAATCCTTTAACTTTTTTCATTAAAAGCAAGTCCGTTTCAACTCGGACTCAATCTAAAAAGCTTCCCATTCGCATACCAGCTTATTATGAATCCTCTAGCAAACTAGACTAGGAACAGAACCTGAAATGTTCGCACTCACATTCTTGTGAAATTTTCTTGGTCCCTAGCTACATTGGATTCTTATGCAGATCCAGCTTATTTGATGAACACCATTTGGTTTCATTCAGTCCAAACAAGCCTGAGACTGGCCTCGATGTGGTGTTCAACACATGTGGTGTTCCAAAGCTTTTTGCCTGTTTTTCCCTTAGGTTTTTTTTTATTTGCTTGTATAAATGAACCTGCCTTGGCTAAATGAAATGATGGATCATGTTTTCATTTAAAAGAGGTTGAATTGCAATCCTTACCTAGGATTAATAATAATAATTATTGCCCAAACCTCATATGTGTGTGTATGCCACTAGAGTTTTATATCTTTATTTATCTACATTTAGTTCTTTTAATGAACAAGTAATTTTTTATTACCAGCTGCTGCAGGAAAGGTGCATCTGGATGTTTTTCGTGTGAATTGTAATAGAATACGGCACACTGAGCATCAGATTGATGATATTTGTGAGTAAAAAACATTAGAAGTATACCACTTGCCTACAATTTATGCCTCTTCAATAATCGTAGAAACTCTGCTCTCTGTGTTCTTCACAAAATGTAAATGTCCTACTTTTGTTTTTCGATAATTTGCTTAAAACTTCTGAGCCTCCTTTAACATCTAGACAGACGATGTATGTCCAAAAGTATGTGGACACCTGATCATGACACAATTTAAAATTTGAAGAGCACAACTGTATTGAATGTCTTTGTATGCCATAACATTACAATATCCCTTCACTAAAAATAGGGGAGCCAAACTTGTTCCAGCGTGACAGCAGTTGTGGAACAGGTGAACTCCTTAACTAACACCTTTGAGTTGTATTGGAACATTGACCGCATGCCAGACCTCCTCATCCAAATATCAGTGCCTGATCTCGCTGTTATTGTTGGTCTTTCGGTTGCTCCTGGGAAGGAGGAGCCACAGCGGACCACCCAATCCTGACCTAGACAATGTTTGTTGGACTTGCAAACAACTTGGACTTATGAATGAGCTTTCGGAACTGAACCCCCCACATTTTTATCCGGGCTTGGGATTGACACTGCATTCAGTGGGTGGGCTTTGGGCATTGGCTGAGAATAGAACCCAGGCCTTCCACATGGCAGGCGAGAAATCTACCACTGAGCCACCGATGCTACGTGCCTGATCTCGCTAATGCTCTTGAACGATCACAAATCCCCAGAGCCACATCTAGTATCTAGTAGAGAGCCTTCTTAGAGGAGTAATGGTTCGTCCATGTGCCACCTGGCACCAATGGATACTCCTCACCCCTAGAAAAATATCCATCGTTTCAGTAGCAGGTTCTTACTTGATCGAACTGCCTGCTAGATGCATGATTGTATCTGAGCTGTTGTGGTAAGGTACCACAGTGGCAGCTCAGCAGTGCTGGTGCTCAAACCAGGGACCTTCTGAACAGCAGTCCAGCACCTTAACCACAGGAATATCCATGCTCCCAGAAGATTGGAGGTTCTTACAACAGCACAGAGCACATATGAGCATTAGGGGGCAAAAATCCAAACTTTCGGGCACACATTGGATTGAGATGATTTAAGTTCATCTGGAGATCAGAATGGACCCGGGGCATTTACACCATGTTGACGGAGATATTTTGACATATACAGTACAAGGAATGCAAGTATACAGTACAATTAGATGTAAATAACATTAATTCTGTGATCCACATAAAGGTCTAGACTACGCTAGTATTTCAATAGCTTCCTACTTCACACTGTGATTGCTGACAAGTTTCATCTCATTTTATCACAACTCACTCTTTCTCCACTGTTAACATTAAAACACACCATACTGACATCACTCTCTCTCTATCGCTCCATTATGTCTGTGCATTGCTTTCATTCAATCCTTTTTGCATTTAATTTGCTGTCAGGAAAGTGCCTGACAAACAGACCAGGAAGAAAAGTGTATTTAAAAATAGCCATGGCATGAATAGAAAAAATCTAAAAAAGTAAGGGCTTACAAAAGCAACTTTCATTAAAAAAAAAAGAGTATAAAGAAGTGCTATTCAACATCTAACTCATTTTCAAGCAATTACACACTGGCTGGGATTTAAAGTCTCCATGTAGTCCATGCACTGGTTTTTAAACTGGGTTGCTAACATTCCCAGTAGCGCTCAGTCACAACAGTAACTGTTTACATATCCACACTGAAGAAATGACTATTTTATTTTCATGAATTGATTTATGTCATGCGGTTGCATAATTGAATTTGCCTTTATGCATATTTCTAGTAACATTTTAAACACTGACTCATTGTTTTTGTCACAAACAAACGGAGACGGGCCAGAAGACTAGCAGTTAGCCCTGTAGTGTGGATGGTAAACCCAAACGCGGAAGTAGCGCGAACAGGCAGGATAACCACGCTGTTTATTTTTAGAACTCTCCCGGAGCGAGAGCAAGAGGGGAAGTGGTGAAGGGTTGAGTTGGGATATATGGAATACCGGGTGGATCCGGAGCGCCGCAGGCAGCTGGAGCCAGTAGGTGACAGGGTTAATCCGGAGGGTGATGCGGTATGGACCGATGAATCTGGGGGAGAGCTTCCGTGATTCTGTCCGTACATGTAGGTTCTTGGTAGATAGCCATACCTTGTCACCTGTTCCATCTGGAACAGTCGTCCCGGAGGCGATGTTGGAGGGTGTAGCGGGTGTTGGAGCGTCAGATGGCGTTGTTTGCTTGGTTCCAGAGCCGTCAACACCGGCGGACCAACTCTTGGGCCGACGGTACTTCAACCTCCGGTTCTTGATGGTCGAACATCGGAGGCTGGATACCATAGCATGCCTCAAATGGGCTTAGATTGGTGGCGAAGGAGACGTGGAGGTTATGTGATAATTCTGCCCAAATGAGGTAGCGGGCCCAGGAGCACTGGCGATCAGCGACAAAGCACCTCAGGTAGTGCTCCAGTTGTTGGTTGGTCCGTTCCGTCTGACCGTTAGTCTGTCGGTGGTATCCAGAAGACAGACTACAGGTGGAATTGATCAGAGGCCTTCCAGAACCGTGAGGTGAACTGGGGGCCCCTGTCCGAGACGATGTCCCTTGGGAACCCATGCAGGCGGACTACGTGTTCTAATATCAGTTCGGCTGTGTTTTTGGCTGACGGGAGTCCGGTGAGGGCCACCAGGTGGACAGCTTTGGAGAACCGGTCAACGATCGTGAGGATGGTGTTCTTTCCTTCGGAAACCGGCAGGCCCGTGATGAAGTCGACAGCAATGTACGTCCAGGGCCGACGGGGAACTGGGAGTGGTTGAAGTTCTCCTGGAGATGGTTGATTGCTGTCTTTGGCCCGGGCGCACACTGGGCACGCCTGGACGAACTCATCAATGTCCCTCCTCATGTTGGGCCACCAGAAGGCGCGTTGGATGAATTGTAGAGTGGGACGCCTTCCGGGGTGACCTGAGAGGAGGGAGGAGTGCCCCCATTGGAGAGCCTCTGGCTTGACGATGTTGGGCACATAGAGTCGTCCAGGCGGCACACCTGCCGGTTCGGTCTCCGCAGCCTGTGCCTGGCGAACCCTCGTCTCTATGTCCCAACGGAGCGGTGCGATGATCTTGGTAGGTGGTAGGACAGGCGCGGGGTCCGCCCGGGGGGCGTCTTCCTCATACTGTCGTGAAAGGGCGTCAGCTTTGGTGTTCTTGGACCCCGGGCGGTATGACAGGTGGAAGTTTAAGTCTTCAAAAAATAGAGCCCACCGCGCTTGTCTGGGGTTCAGCTGTTTCAGTGAACGGATGGTGATGAGGTTCTGATGATCAGTCCAGACGATGAATGGCTCTCTGTTGCCCTGGAGCCAGTGTCGCCATTCCTCCAAGGCCCACTTTATGGTCAGCAGCTCGCGGTCCCCTACTCCGTTTCGCTGCTGAGTGGGGTCAAAGTTCTTGGAGAAGATGCTGCAGGGATGCAGCTTTTGGTCTGGACCTCGTTGGGAGAGAACGGCCCCGGCGCCCACATCCGACGCGTCCACCTCCACAACGAATGGTTTGTTGGCATCAGGATGAAGGAGGATAGGAGCCGTAGTGAAGCGGCGGCAGAGTTCACAGAAGGCGGCGATGGCAGTAGAGGTGAGGTGGAAGGGGTGAGATGATGGGCGCATCAGAGCAGTTAGCGGAGCTGCAACCGTACTGTAGTCCCGGATAAAGCGACGATAGAAGTTCGCAAACCCGAGGAAACGCTGGAGTTGTTTGAGAGTCCTGGGTAGGGGCCAGTGACTCACAACCTCCAGCTTCTGCGGGTCCATGGCCAGAGATGACAAAACCCAGGAACGTGGTGGAGCGCTTGTGGAAAGCGCACTTCTCCAACTTACAGTACAACAGCTGGTGGGCGAGCAATCTCTTTAGAACCGCTCTGACGTGTTGTATATGTTCACTGACAGTCCGGGAGTGTATGAGGATGTCGTCTAGGTAGACGAACACTCATCGACCTAATATGTCTCTTAGAACGTCGTTAATGAATTGCTGGAAGACAGCAGGAGCGTTGCAGAGTCCAAATGGTATTACCAAACTTTCATAATGGCCGGTGGGAGTGATGAAGGCCGTCTTCCACTCATCGCCCTCCCTGATGCGCACCAAGTTGTAGGCGCTCCGGAGGTCCAACTTAGTAAAAATGGTGGCACCAGAGAGGGCGTCCAGGGCAGAGTTGGTAAGAGGCAATGGATGTCGGTTCTTGATGGTGATGTTGTTGAGCCCCCGATAATCGACACATGGGCGTAAGCTGCCATCGCGTTTCTTCACGAAGAAGAACCCCGCGGCAGCAGGTGAGGAGTAAGGCCGGATAGTACCTTGGCGCAGTCCACTGGAAACATATTCCTCCATCGCCTGCGTCTCGGTGGCAGATAATGAGTAGAGGTGGCCGCGGGGTGGCATGGAACCTGGCTGAAGGTCGATGGCAAGGTCGTAGGGGCGATGAGGAGGTAGGTGGGTCGCCCATCTTTTACAGAACACCTCAGCCAGGTCCCGGTAGGCACTCGGGATGTTGTCTGTGTCGACCTCGGGGGCCTCGGACTCCCTAGAACACGTCCCAGCCCGAGCCCGTAGGCAGAGTTCAGAACAAATCGGCCCCCATTGTAAGATCCGACTTTGTGTCCAAGATATGAGCGGGTCGTGGTGAAGTAACCAGGGGTGTCCGAGAATAAGAGGAGGCGAGGAGATGGGGGTGAGGTAGAAGTGGAGCTGTTCCTGATGTTGGCCGATGTTCATGGTGATGGGTTGGGTTTGGAAGGTGATGGGGCTGGAGGAGAGGGGCCAACCATCGACAGATGTAATATTTACGGGCTGGGATAACCCCTCGATCTTTACCCCCAGTTTCTTGGCGTAAGAAGACTCAATGAAGTTACCAGCAGCAAAAGAGTCGATGAATGCGGTACTTCCGACCCGTTTGTGGCCAAACTGGAGGTGTACTCTTACCGTGAGACGGGAATCATTGGTCAGGGTGGTGGAGAGGGAGATGGAACCCGGTGAGTCACTCTCACTCCTCACCGGGGCTGCGCGTTTCCCGGGCGCAGAGGACAGATGGCTCGGTGGTGCGCTGCTGACCCGCAATACGCACAGAGGCCCTCTCTAAATCAGCGTTCCCGTTCTGCAGCGGTTAAGGAGGCGCGCCCTAATTGCATGGGTTCCCCGGCTCCGGTGTCAACCACGGCGGGAGGTGGAGAGCCGACGGGTCTGGTAGGTGCAGTAGAAAACGAGGAGCGAGCTTCCGGAACAGGCGTGTGAGAGAAGAAGGAGGGGGTTCGGGGCGTGAAATGAGGCAGTGATGGCGTGATGGGCAGCAGGGTGCGAGGGGCTGGCTTGGGTCGGGCGAGCAGACGCTGGTCGATCAGGAGGGCGAGTTGGATTAAGCCCTCTAACGTAGTGGGAAGTTCTCGTCCGGCGAGCTCGTCCTTGATGCGCGCAGCCAGTCCCTCATAGTAGGCCATCCGGAGGGCGGAGTCTCCCCAGTCGGTCTGGACGGCGAGCGTTCGGAAATCTGCCGTGTAGCGGCTCACGGATGAACCTCCCTGCCGGAGTCGGTCTCCACCTCAGCAGCAGGTTGTTCAAAGGTGAGTTTTAGCTGGCGGGTGAACTCTGTGTAGGAATAGGCTACATCTGAATCAGATCGCAGGACCGCCGTGGCCCACTCCGCTGCCTTCCCGGACAGCAACGAGACGAGAAGAGCAACGCGCAGTCGGTCTGTGGAGTATCTGGTGGAATTAAACTCAAACACAAGATCCAACGCGGTTAAAAAAACACTGCATTTCCCATCCGTGCCATCCCACTTATCCGGTAGAGCAATGAAGACATCAGAAAAAGGGGAGGAGGGTGGCGGGCAACGGGCGTGGCAACAGCCGGCTGAGCGGCCGCTCCGCGGAGCGTCGCGTTCTCTTGCCGTAGCTCCGCCACCTCGCGGCGCAGGGCCGCGATGTCTTGGATGCCTTGGAGGAGAACCGCGACTTCACTGCGGAGCTGATCGATCAGCCTAGCATGTTGATCAACCACATCGCAGAGGTGAGCGTAATCCGCTGGGTTTACTGCTGATGGCTCAGTCATTCTGTCACAAACAAACGGAGACGGACCAGAAGACTAGCAGTTAGCCCTGTAGCGTGGATGGTAAACCCAAACGCGGAAGTAGCGCGAACAGGCAGGATAACCACGCTGTTTATTTTTAGAACTCTCCCGGAGCGAGAGCAAGAGTTTACACAAATAAACCCGCGTTCTAATAACACACACTCAATCGAAAGCGAAACCCAAGAAAGTGAGTACTCACGATTAGACGGACAGAGCATCGGCGATAGCATGGGCAAACTCAATGACTGAGCGATGTGTGGAGCCATCTTGTCTCCTTTTATGCTTCCTGAATAGCGACCGTACTACTTCCAGGTCCTAGTGCCGGTTGTGTTAGGAGTGCGCATGACAGTTTTAGTTCCATTAGATTAATTATATTAAGTAGAGTTTATTTGAAGGGACTTATGCCAACTTCATATAATCATGCTCCATCTGCTTGATTAAACTGTCACAAATGAACAGTCATGAGTAAAGTTAACTTAATCTAGATTAATCACACTGAAACATAGTTAGACATTTACTTTAAAAGTACCGTAAGCCTCCTACATACAAACATTCGAGTTAATTCGATGTTCAATTGCGGAAGTTAGATCACATGTCCATTATTACGTGTGAGCAGCGTGTATCCCAGGATGTCTGGAAGCAAGCGGAAAAGCAGCGGTGTTGAAGCTGGTACTGCTAAGAAGTGCCAAGCAATAACGATAGAGACAAAGGTGTGAAAGTAATTGAGAGAATGACATGAATCGCTCAACCATTGGTGCGATTCTAAAGAACAAGGACAAGATGATGGAACATTTTAGTTTTATATTGTGTTTAGCCAATTGTGTTAGTATTCTAGTACCTAGACAATGTTTGCTGGACTTACAAACAAACTGGACTTATGAACGAGCTTTCGGAACTGAACTCGTTCATATATTGGGGATTTACTGTAATGTCAAAATGTCTTGCTCCACCATCATATTTTTCTTCCAAATAGCCACACTTTCTTGTATTTTTAATGTAGTATTGAGAAACACTTCTCCAGACTTCTTGACGTTTTTTTTTTTTTTTGCCAAAGTTTCAGCTCTAAAAACTAACTTAACATCTAACGTAAGGCATGAACCAGTGAGAAACAGGTGCAGGTGATGACAGATGATCAGGCTGGTGATTATATACTGGTGATGCTGAATGCTGAGTGTTTGGAACAGACGTGAGGGGAAATGAGGTTGTAGCTGAGGTTGTTACATAATTGTTACATAAACAACCAATTTTTGAAATTGTATCTTCTGGCACTTTGCATCCTGTCACAGTAAAACATTTTCCAATTTATTTAACAAAATGTACTATAAAGCAATGAGGAGTGTCTCAAGTCTTAAGACTTTTGCATACAGTAGTACTGTATGTTCAATATAAAACAGACTACAAAACATTACTAAAACTTGGATTTACAGTAGGATGGATTTAGAAACAGGATGTGGGTGACGCCAGCATGTTTTTGAACTGCCCACGCATTATTAGGGAGCGAAAGGCGAGGTGTATTCACTTGCTGACTGTCTAGAATCTATTGCCGCACAAGTGCAAATATGCCTCCTGTGCTCCAAAACAAAACACAATATTCTACTTAGATTCCCATTCACAGAAGATTTCACAAAGTATTATTTTGTGAGGCTGAGGTACGATCATGCTGAAAACCAGCTGATTCCAGTCACTGGCTGATTGATCGGTGCGTCTTCACTCTCAAACACACACCATTTATCAAGGCATGCTCATGGAGTGTACAGCATAAAAGACAATCCACTTTCAAAGGTTTTCATTCATATCCCACTAGTGTACTTGTAAACGACAACCCGGATCTCCTTGTTTTGAATACTTTTTCCTGAATAATCCTCTTACATATATTCCTTCTCCTATATATTAATATTAATCAACATAATATAATTATCCATAATGTGTTTAATCAGAGGCGGCACGGGAATTGGATAGCACTGTGGTGTGCACCTCCAGGATCGAGGGTTTGGACTCTGGGTCTGTGCGAGTGTTTGCATGTCCTCCCTATGCAGTCTGGATTTCCTCTGGGTACTCCGGTTTCATCCTACATTCCATAGTCAGACAGAGTAGGCTAACTGGCATTCCCCACTTGCCCATAGTGTGCATGTGTGTGTGTGTGTGTGCTTGTGTCGAGTGATGGATTTGCACTCTGTCCAATGCGTACCCCACCTTGTGCCCCATGTCCGCTTGGATAGGGTTCAGGCCCCCTGTAACAGTGTCGAGAGAGTGTGTGTGAGAGAATGTTCAATCAGCCGATATGTTTTAAAATTTCAATCAGGGTTGTTCATTTTTGGCCTTGGGTTTCTCCCACACCATGAGCTGTTGACGGACTCCTGTTGACGATTTTACTGACTCCGAACTCTGATTTCCAACAATCTTAAAATCACATGATTTGAAAAAAAAAAGGGTGATATTCATATGTGAAAATGAGACCAAAAACCTTTCAATAAAAATTGATTTCAAGAATATATCAAATTTGTCTTTGGAACAATTGCTCACAGTCTCTAACCCTGCCAAATTATTCTTTTACTGCCAGCGTTTATTGGACCGAATAAAATCACAAATAAACAAAAAGTTCTCACTGAGGTGCTTTAAAGCCGAACAAATACAATTTCACTCTTACCTGATTTCCCCACTCCAGCTCTTCCGAAAACAGCCACTTTAACCTCTGGGCTCTTCGCCATGATAACAGAAGATACTTCGGCGCAAAAGATCAGTCACGGAGCGGACGGCTATTGTTGTGATGCTGCAGCTTCTTCATTGGTTTATCTCTGCCTCTGCATATGAGGGCAGGATCTCCTGCAAACACAGACATGTGATATCTGAATGATTTATCTTACGTAACCCGTACCTTTGATGACAGGACGAATCAAACCGTTGTTGTTTTAAGCTGATTCGGGTCAATCTCGGGTCGCACTGTTGGCAAGCTAAAATCGAGTTTGTTCAACGGACACCGTAGCTGGAGCAGCTTCAACTCTCAAAATCACTACGCTAATGAATCTTGAAAACAGATTGTTCGCTGCTTCTCCCACTGATAGCATCATGAGTCATTCTCAGTCATAGTGTAGGCAATGTGTGTGTGTATATGTGAAGGTGTGTGAGGTGGGAGGGGGGCATGCCTATAAATTATTCATTCACAAAGCAAATGAGCAGTTCCTGACACTAAACAGATTGTCAAATCTAATTCAATCTTGTTCGCTGTCAGCTGGCAATTTCTCATAGAGACTAAACTGCAAATCAAAATTTATTCAAAGAGTAAACACACTGACAAAACATATAAAAAAAAATAATAATAAATAAGGCAAAGTTTTAATTATTTTAGGTATTAAAGCCTGATGCATTAATTATTCTCAAAATACTCAAAAAGTCTTCACTGTCTGTGAGATGAGTTTTTGAATCACTGCGGTACTGGCGCAGTGGCACCAAATGGCTTTTGTTTTTATTGAAAATTGATCACTGGGACTAATTCCATATAAATCTGAAAAGAAAAAAAATCCGATTTTTTTTTTCATTTTTGAAAATGCAGAATGAAGGATTTCACTGATATTTTCAATAAATGTGGACAAATGCTACTTCAGAGCTGACGCATTGATTTATTTTTGTGAAAAATATGCATTCACTGCTAACATTAGCCTGATAGCTTACAAATCCTAACCTGTCAGGATTACTGAAGGAATTTTTTTAAATGAAAAAATGTTCCCTAGCACTAGCCTAACTAAGATATCCTAACATATCCTAACCTGACTGGATTTCTGACAGATTTTTTTTTTTTAATATTCCCTAGCACTAGCTTGCTAGCTAACTAACCTGTCAGGATTTCTAACGAGGATTTTTAAAAGAAAAATATTCCCTAGCACTAGGCTACTAGCTAAGATATCCTAACTGACAGGATTTCTAACAAGGGTTTTTAAAAGAAAAATATTCTCTAGCACTAGGCTACTAGCTAAGATATCCTAACCTGACAGGATTTCTGACTGAATTTTTTTAAAAGGAAAATATTCCCTAGCACTAGCCTGCTATCTTAAACTACTTACTGTAATCTGACAGGATATTCTAGTGAGAATTATTCACAGCTACAGGATACTAGCTAACAATCTGTGTCGCTTAAAAGCACAAGGACAAGCTCCAGGCAAGTTTACCATGGTATAGGTACTGTACTATGACAGCCTGATAGTACTGTACCTGTACCATGGCATATAGTTCCACTGTATTTTTTGACAGAACCTTGGTACTTATTAGCTGATATATACATGTACCACACTGTGGTAGGTAAATGGTTCTAACATGGTACATACAATCGTACATGTACTATAGTGTGGCACTTGGTTCCAACTGTAGTAAAGTACTATGGAACACAACTAACTGGAGTAATTATACTGTATCAACAGTCAACTGAGTCGCCATACATTCCAGACTTCAGACAAACATGTTTAAATAATTTTCTTTATTAATTATGTAATATTTTATGGAGCTTCTAAAAATTATCAGAAGCAAGATTAGCCATATACAATCATGCATTTTGTAATCAGTTAAAAATGATCTGAGCATACAGTAGCAATATCGAGATTTACAGCCTGTAAATCACTAGCGTCGTAGCTTAATCATCTCCAGTGGAGCTGCCATAAAGGTATTCCAGGGCAGTGCTATTAATATGACATATAAGTGCCTGGTAATTGGTCTCAGAGACACACAGTCCGACAAATGAAGCAATAAAGCAGAGCCTGCAGTGAGACGTATGGCATTCATATACAGGGCTGAGTCATACAGACTCGCGTGCATGCATGCGTGCAGGTTTTTTATTCAATTCTAGGCCAAGGCCAGGGTGGGGATCACGCCATTGCAGAATAAAAATGCTTAAATGCTCCAATTAAAAATAGATTTATAGGATGGAATTGTCATTACAGGGTTTTAGGACTGTCTTCCTTAGTAATATGCTGATATAATTTTGACATGTTTGAAATGTAAGTGACAGAGTAATGGCTGGCTTATGGCTGCTGAAAATTGCATAAAAAATACCCCTGATTGTGTTCTCAGAGTTTTCTAAATGGACAGCAGATTTGTGCAGTCTGATTCATGTTTCCTCATCATCCACAAGATAAATGAGTTAACAGAATTGATTGGAGTTACTAGTTTTAAAATCAGCACAAATAATTATAAACCAGCCCAAGCTATAACTCCATCCATCTAGGAACCTCTGTAGTCCAACTAGGGATCGTGAATGCCAATGGATGCTACAGGCAATTTGGGACCACCAATTAGACTAATCTGCATGTCTTTGGACTGTGGGAGGAAACCAGAATGCCCGGAGGAAACCCACCAAACTCAGACAAGCTATAACTAAACCTCATCTAACATGATAATTCGCCTGACATGATTAAAATGAGTGGAGCTGACTGGGAAAGTTAACCTTTCCCTATCCATTTTTATCCTCTAAGAACAAAAGAACATTTTGTAATAAGAAAGAAATAACATTTTACCAAAGCTAAACCAATGCACTTAAAGAAACGATACATGCTTTAGGTCACAGCATATCTGATTTTTGCTATATGCATGCTATTGTAAAACATATTCCATCTTTGATCAAATGAATGGTAAAAGCATTGAACTTCACACACATGCTTGACTGAAAAAATAAAAAATAAATGTTGATAGACATCCACCACAACAAACCTTACATATGAGTGAGTCATGCATGGTTACCATGTACAGATAATCACACATCCCTAGTCACAGAGATGAGGTTGAAATCCAGCACTGCTAACAGCACTCTGTAATTTCATCGTCTTTGACAGTCAGTGCTCTACATGTCAAGCATGAACAGCTTTTTTTTTTTTTTAATCATAAAAAGAACGACTTTTGATGTGTCTGTGTCTGTAAATTGTGAATTCTCCTTTGATTGAGTGTTAAATTTCTGTCATACTTAGCAGTGCAGTTTTTGGATGATACAGTATATCTAGCTACATGGTCAAAAGTATCTGGACACCAGAGTATTGAAAATCTTGCTCTAAAACCAAGTGCATTAATATGGATTTAGTCTCCTTTTTTTTTTTTTTTTTCCCCGATTTTCTCCCTAATTTAGTCGTGCCCAATTCCTCCCCGTCACTAGGGGGCTCCCACATTAAGGCTACTACTACCACTCAGCCGGGAGGGCCGAAGACTATCACGTGTTTCCTCCGAACCACGTGACGCCAGCCGACCGCATCTTTTCGAACTGCTCGCTCGCGCACCGTTGGGGGCGGCGTAACACACTCGGAGGACAGCGCTATCCGCTCCCTCCGTTGCGCGAGCTCACAGACGCCCCTGACTGGCTGTAGAGCCGTGATTAATGTGGGAGCACTAAGTACCTCTCATCCCTCCCCTCTGAGAGAGCTCGGCCAATCAGCTCTCTCTAGACCTCCGGCTGCGAGAGGTTACAGCACCACCCGGGATTCGAACTAGCGATCTCCGGATGATAGGGCGAGCGCTTTAACCACTGCGCCACTCGGAGGCCCTAGTCTCCTTTTTGACAATATAATAATTTCCACTACTCTAAGAGGGCTTTTCACTAGATTGTCGCTGTGGGAGTTGTGATCATTCAACTATAAAGGCATTAGCGAGAACACGTGGTGATGCTGGGATGTCGCGGAAGCGCTAGTTCTAGTTCATCCCAAAGGTGTTCAGGACATCCAATTACTTCCACTCAAACCCTGGTGTCATTCGAGCTCACTTCGTGCACACAGGCATTGTCATACATAAAAAAGTTTGGGGTTTTAGGTCCCCTTATTCAACGTCTATATATACTGCTTTATCCTATATATAGGGTCACTGGTGTCTGGAGCATATCCTAGGAGACTAGGGTACACCCTGGACAGGGTGCCAATCCATCGAAGGGCAGGCTGACATACACTCACACGCTTATTCACACAGTACAGGCAATTTGGTAACACCAATTAGCCTAATCCGCAAGTTTTTGGAGGAAACCAGAGTACCCAGAGGAAATCCACCAAGCACAGGGAAAAAATGACAAAGCCTCAGAGTGGCGCAGTGGTAAAAGTGCTCGCCCTATCATCCGGAGATCGCTAGTTCGAATCCCGCCGAGATTGGCCGAGCTCTCTCAGAGGGGAGGGATGAGAGGTACTTAGTGCTCCCACATTAATCACGGCTCTACAGCCAGTCAGGGGCGTCTGTGAGCTCGCGCAACAGAGGGAGCGGATAGCGCTGTCCTCCGAGTGTGTTACGCCGCCCCCAACGAAAAAAATGCGGTCGGCTGGCGTCACATGGTTCGGAGGAAACACGTGATAGTCTTCGGCCCTCCCGGCTGAGTGGTAGTAGTAGCCTTAATGTGGGAGCCCCCTAGTGACGGGGAGGAATTGGACACCACTAAAGTAGGGAGAAAAAAATCGGGGAAAAATCCCCCCCCAAAAAAAAACTTACGGCACACAGACAGCGAATTGAACCTGAACTCTGCTAATCGCTCAGCCACCATGCTTCCTCTTTTAGTTCCAATGAAAATTTTAATGGTACAGAATACAAAGACGTGCTCTTTTTGGCAATAGTCTGGGGAAGAACCATATGTGGGTATCATGGTGAGGTGTCCACAAACCTTTGGTCATATTTATTCTTTTAACCAAAGGGATAAATTGGCATGGAAAGTTTGACGTTATAAAATTGTATTAGCTCATTGAATTAGTGTGTCAAGTACACAGACATGCAAGAAGTAAACAGGCACCCAAAAGTTTATGATAAAATGTGTGCACCATTATTATGACTATTATTTATGTCCTTATTTTCAGATAGTAATATACCAGTCTTTGAGCATGCCTAGAAATGAAAAGCTCAGCATTTAAAGAGGATGGTCCCAGAGACAAATGGCTAGGAATATTGAACAATATCCTTCAACAGTTATTAAATTAATAGTTTAATTCACACGGAAAAAAAATCAACAAAGTCACATGTTTTTTGTGCTATTCGAAGACCTGTTTAGAACAACACTCCCATTCTATACCTATATGAGAGTTATAATGTGTAATAGCTAAATTTAATTTGCTCAAAATAGTATTGTAATTTAATCCTACGAGGAGCATCCAAGTCAAACTGGTTGAAACTTGTCAAACCGTCTCATGAGCAGATCCGAGTGCATCCTGTTAGTCATGCTGGCTGTGACAACGTGGCTCCTTTTACCGCATGGTGGTGCTACCCTTTCAGGCAGTGTGAATCACGTGTTAGTGCAAGCATGGAACTGCTTGTTGTGATCAAATTTTTCATGCATGAAGGCTTAAAAATGATTTACATTTACAAACTTCAAGCAGAGCAGTGATGAGACTCTTAGCCACAGTAAAACACATCAGTGGTGCAAAACGTTTTAAAGAAGATTGTTTATCCATGAACGGCGAACCCACTGCAGTCGTTACAGTGAACATTCAGCGTGTGGAACACCTGATCCCTCAGCGGAATAACTTGTTGTTGCGGAATAAAGTGTGTGGGACACACAATCATTCACTTATACAACTTACACTTTACAGGAACTAGGCTGGGAGTTATTGCCACATTCCTTGTACGGTCCTGACCTCGCTCACATGTTTGGGGAGTTCCTGAGAGGCCGGCGTTTAAGACATGACGCAGGGTCGTCCGCCTGCACTGAGAAAACTTTCTACCTTGACAGTATCCAAGCACTAGTAATTACTATAATAACCAGTATTAGGGTAGCAGGTAGAGAAATAAAGGTCTATTTACTTTTGTGCATGTCTTTGTATACAGAACATGGAAATCAAATCCAAATACAGGTCACAATAATGTGCATGATAAAGAGTGAAAAAAAAAAAGAAAGAAATCACATACAGTATATAATTATGTCTCCAAAGACAGAATACAGCAAGTTAGAAGTCTTGTGTGCAACCTGGAGTAGCAGTAATTCATACACACACACACACACATACACATACTGCACCATGCACAGTTACAGCCTTGAAAAGCTTTGATCAGAGTTACTGGAGATTGCAGGAATTTCTCTTTCACTACCAAAGACATGCATTTCCTCACTTGAGTTTTCCTCACTGTCCTAGACGAAGGGACAACCGCGCACGCGCGCTGGAGACGCACAACCTGCGTTAGGGAAACTCCGGGCATTTCCAGTCCTGCTGCATGCTTATTGAATTGCTGAACATTGAAATAAATAAACAAATAAATAAATAAATATAAGTAGACTCACCACCTTCAAGCGTGCGTCCAGGTTTGACTCCGTGCAGTGAGCGACACACACACAAGCACTCAAACACACGCGCTGTCACGCACTCAGACACTCATACAGATGCGCACAAATGACGCGGGCGCGTGACAAGACAGGTGAGCTGCAGCAGAATGAAGAGAACAGCGGCTCGTGCCGGAGAAATCGGACACGCAGCGGACGCACCGTCCAATCAGACGCTCGTGCGCAGTGGGCGGCGCTCTAGCGCCCTCTATCGGCCATGCAAGAACATGCGCGTTTTTATCCTTCAATCCCTGTGTGGTCAGTTTTTGTGTGTGTGTGTGTGTGTGTGTGTGTGTGTGTGCGTGCGTGCGTGTGTGTGTGTGTGCTTTAGGGCATTGTCATGTTTGGAAGGTAAACCTTCTTCCCATTGACAACTTTCTGGCTCAGGGAAGCAGATTTTCCTCAAGAATTTACCCCATCCTTTGTCTTTCTATCCTGACATATTCCTCTAGGAATGATGTTATTTGGATGTATACTGGATCTCGGCAAGACGTATAGTTTAGCTTGGTTTGGCATGCTGGCTTAGTGGTTGGCACTGTTGCCTTGCACCTCCAGGGACAAGGGTTCGATTCCTGCCACGGGGTCTGTGTACATGGAGTTTGCTTCTGCTCTAGCGTGCTTGACGGGTTTCCTCCGGCTTCCTCCTACAGACCAAAGACATGCAGATTAGGCTAATTCCCATTCCCAAATTGTCTGTAATTTAGGTATTGTATTATATTCATCTAGAAAATATTTGCTGTTCCATAAAGGCAACTATTTCTAAGTCACTTTAAAAATATAGATGGAGACAAATAGGATCTGTAATGAAAGATTTCTTGTTCAGGCTTTAAAAACATTATGCTTTTTTCTTTGATGTTTATTTGTCCATTTATATATTTTCTCCTGTTTCTTTTTCAACCTGACTGGCTGATGTTTTCTTACGGGGTCAGGGGAGGGGACTAATAGTGTATCATGTATGTGTATGTATCTTGTTTAAATGTCCTCTAAAAAAGACTAAAAGAATAAATAAAATAGTGTGTAAATGAATGTGTGTGTGTGTGTGTGTGTGTGTGTGTGTGTGTGTGTGTGTGTGTGTGTGTGTGTGTGTGTGTTTGTGTGTGTGGTCTGCAATGCATTAGCACCCCGTCCAGGGTGTAGCCCACTTCGTACCCTAAATTTCCCGGAATAGGCTCCAGCATCCACCCTACCATCACTCACTAGATGATGAGTGAGTGAGTGGCCAAATAATTTTATTTTTGTCTAATGACTCAGTTGTGATTACATGTGGCCTTTCTTGAGAAGTGGCTTTTTTGTTGCAACTCTCCTGTCCAAGACACATTTGTGGAGAATCTGTGATAATGTTGTCACATACACACAATCATCACTCTTTCATATACATTTCTGCAACTGCTTCAGAGTTGCTGTAGGCCTCTTGGTAGCCTCTCTGAGCCTCTCTGTTTCCTTCTGGCTCTTTGTCTATGCGAAAGGGTAAGTTCCGGTGCAAGCGCACGTCCAGGCAAACATTCATCACATTATCACCATGTATCTTCAGCATCAGTGTGAAAAAACATGCAGGAACAGCCAGGGACATGTCCCCTTCTGAGTAAAATAGAATTATTTCATTAACAGCCTTATGAGCACATGTGAAGAAAAGGTCACATATTTGTATTTTTTGGCATTTACAGAAAAAATGCACAAATTCGATCTTTGATTGTTTAGAATTAAATGATTATTTTACATTATTTGTACCATGTACTGTATAACCTGTTAAGCTTATGGAACATGTACTGTATGTGAAGTATAACATAATGTTTATGTCTGATCCTTTTGAAATCACAGTAACCTGAAATCATAACCAACTATCTTTAAAAGCACTTTAAGCAAGCAACTTAATTTTCCCATTTTCTCTGTAACACAGTAATGGTTATACTGTAATATCCGTAGGTTCTTGTACTGATTTCATGTGCAATTGTCAGGAATGCTTGTGTTTCTCCATATCACCACTAGAGGTCTTCATATCACCATTATTAACTTTCTCAATGAAAACAACACCCACTCAAAGGTTTATGTCTCTCTCTCTCATACACACACACACACACACACACACACACACACACACACACACACACACACACACACACACATTAATTGTATGTTAAATGCATGTTAAATGACATAATACCTATTTTCTAACAGTGCATACTATTTCAGATACAGGTCTCCACCAGGCCATGAGTACTCATTATTCATCTAATCAATATGAGGAGAGCGTGAATATGATTGGATGGCTTTAAAAGCCTGTTGCTATGGCAAGGGGTGATCAAATAATCATCATATTAGTCATGTGTTTCTCATTCTCATATTGCAGGTGAATACGAAACTAAATAAACTGCATGGCCAAAAGTTTGTGGACACCTAAACAATAAAATCATGTGTGCTTGTCGAACATCCCGCTCCAGATTTAATCCCTGCTTTATAATAACCTGCACTCTTCTGAGAAGGCTTTGCACTAGATTTTCTATTTTCCGTTTATGGTTGTGTGGATTTGTGATCGTTCAGCTAAAAGAGTGTTAGTGTGATCAGGCGGTGATGTAGGTTGAGGATGTCTGAGGTCCAGTCAGTGTTTCAGTTCATCCCAAAGTTGTTAAGTGGAGTGGATGTGAGGACTCTATGGAGGACACTCAGAGTCTCCTACACAAACCTTAAAGCTTCACCCATTCTCCCCGGCAGATCATTTTAAGATCATGTTGAGTGTCTGTGAATTGGCCTCCATAGGAATTCTGGGTGGGCTTTTAATTCTTCTCCAGTATTTTCAGTGCATTTTCATTGTTGTCAGTGTCACTTGAGATTATTAACCAGTGTTAAAATTATTAATATATAGTTTTGATTAAATTTATATTAATAAATGTAATAAATGGTTTTAGTTAGATTAATAAGTTAGTAAGATTAATGAATAGTGTTTGATTAATGAGTGGCGTTAGTGAGATTGTTCTTTTTTTTCTTGAGATTAATAAGAAGTGTTAGTGAGAATAAATGGTGTTAGTGAGATTTTTTGTCAATATAATAAGCATCTTAGTTAGAGTAACATCAGTGTAAGTAAAAGAAAATTGTGAATTAAAAAAATTCTGGTAGTGAGATGGACAAACAGAGTTAGTGAGATTAATACTTTTTTAGTGAATTTTATAAGTGGTGTTAGTGAGATTAATCAGCAGTGTTAGTAAGATTATAATATAGTGTGGTATATACAACATAGTGTGTCATGTTAATGAGAATGATAGTGTTCTTGAGAAGAATAATACATAGTTGTAATGAGGTTACTACTCTGTAATGAATTTAATCAGTGGAGTTAGTGAGATTAATCAGCATTGTTAGTTATGTAATAAGTTATGTAAGAAATATTAATAACCGCTGTTAATGAAAATAATAGTGGTAGATTCATAAATTGTATCAGTAAGAAAATAAATATATTAGTAATGGTGTAAGAGAGATTAATAATTGGTGTCTATCATGAATAGTGTTACAGTAAAAATAATAAATCAGTGTTATGAAAATAATTATTGATAATGGTGTTAATAAGAATATATCTTGTGTTAATAAAAATAAGAATAATAAAGATTGTTAATGAGAATAGTGAAGTATTAATCATAGTAATAATAAATAGTGTTAATGAGAATAATAATAAACTGTGTCAATGAGAATAATAATAAATAGGGTTAATGAGAATAATAATAAATAGAGTTAATGGTTAATGAGAATAATAATAAAAATAGTTAATGGTTAATGAGAATAATAATAAACAGTGTTAATAAGAATTTTAAAAAGTGTTAATGGTTAATGAGAATAATAATAAATAGTGTTAATGAGAATAATAATAAATAGAGTTGATGAGAATAATAATAAATAGTGTTAATGAGAATAATAATAAATAGGGTTAATGAGAATAATAATAAAAAGGGTTAATGAGAATAATAATAAGTAGAATTGATGAGAATAATAATAAATAGGGTTAATGAGAATAATAATAAATAGAGTTAATGGTTAATGAGAATAATAATAAAAATAGTTAATGGTTAATGAGAATAATAATAAAAATAGGTAATGGTTAATGAGAATAATAATAAACAGTGTTAATAAGAATTTAAAAAAGTGTTAATGGTTAATGAGAATAAAAGTAAATAGTGTTAATGAGAATAATAATAAATAGTGTTAATGAGAATAATAATAAATAGAGTTGATGAGAATAATAAGTAGAGTTGGTGAGAATAATAATAAGTAGAATTAATGAGAATAATAATAAATAGGGTTAATGAGAATAATAATAAATAGTGTTAATGAGAATAATAATAAATAGAGTTAATGGTTAATGAGAATAATAATAAAAATAGGTAATGGTTAATGAGAATAATAATAAACAGTGTTAATAAGAATTTTAAAAAGTGTTAATGGTTAATGAGAATAAAAGTAAATAGAGTTAATGAGAATAATAATAAATAGTGTTAATGAGAATAATAATAAATAGAGTTGATGAGAATAATGATAAATGGTGTTAATGAAAATGAAAATAAATAGGGTTAATGAGAATAATAATAAAAAGAGTTAATGAGAATAATAATAAGTAGAGTTGATGAGAATAATAATAATAAGAATTAATGAGAATAATAATAAATAGGGTAAATGAGAATAATAATAAATAGTGTTAATAAGAATAATAAAAATATTTAATGGTTAATGAGAATAATAATAAAAATAGTTAATGCTTAATGAGAATAATAATAAACAGTGTTAATAAGAATTTTAAAAAGTGTTAATGGTTAATGAGAATAAAAGTAAATAGAGTTAATGAGAATAATAATAGTGTTAATGAGAATAATAATAAATAGAGTTGATGAGAATAATAATAAGTAGAATTAATGAGAATAATAATAAAAATAGTTAATGCTTAATGAGAATAATAATAAACAGTGTTAATAAGAATTTTAAAAAAGTGTTAATGGTTAATGAGAATAAAAGTAAATAGAGTTAATGAGTATAATAATAAATAGTGTTAATGAGAATAATAAAAATAGTTAATGGTTAATGAGAATAATAATAAACAGTGTTAATGAGAATTTAAAAAAGTGTTAATGCTTAATGAGAATAAAAGTAAATAGTGTTAATCAGAATAATAATAATAAATAGAGTTAATAAGAATAATAATAAATAGAGTTGATGAGAATAATAATAAAAGAGTTAATGGTTAATGAAAATAATAATAAACAGTGTTAATAAGAATTTTTAAAAAAGTGTTAATGGTTAATGAGAATAATAATAAAGTGTTAATGAGAATAAAAAAGTGTTAAAGGTTAATAAAAATAATAATAAATAGTGTTAATGAAAATAATAATAAAAATGATTATTATTATTATTATTAATAATAATAATAATAATAATAATAACAAACAGTATTACGTCTCCTGTCTGCCTCTCTCAGAGCCGAGTGGGCGGGGCTTCCAGGGGAGACAGTAATGGGCGTGGCTTAGCAGGAGCGAGGGACGGATAAAGCGCTCAGTCTGACTCCGGCTCTCTCTCCGTGTGTGTGTGTGTGTGTGTGTATGTGTGTGTGTGTGCGCGCGCGCGCGCCAGGCTCAGTCACAATGCTCAGTCTCCGCATCTCCTCACCGCGCTGTCCCTGTCCCCAGTAAACTGAGATAATACATTCCTCGTCCGGCGGTTGGAGTGGCGCGTGTCCGGGGCACGAGCGCTCGGCGTGAGACACGGGGGCTGCTGGAGCTGGAGAACACTTCACTCGGGGCTCTGGTGCTGGAGGGTCGCTGATGCTGCGAGGGAAGAAAAAAAAACGCCATTGTCCAACAAAACAGCGCTAGCGAGAGCCGCTAAACCCCGCTGGAAACATGAGTTCGACGCTGCCTCCCGTGTTTTACCCTTCTCTCCTCTTCCTCCTGTTCAGCCTCCAGGTAAGAAACCATCTTTATTTTCTTTTATTTTTTTTTTCTTTCTGCCCCTCACACCCGAAGAAGAAGAAGGAGGAGGAGGAGGAGGAGGAGGGGTGCATCTATCTGCCCCTGTCTGTCTCTGTCTCTCGCTTTCACCCTGAACAAACAGTCTTCTTGTTCCACCCCGTGTATCGCCTCTGTCTCTACAAACACCATCCTGAAGGCAACAATGTATCGCAGAGCAGCGCTTAGGGCTTCCCTTTGCAACATTTCTCTGCTGTTTGATTCCTCCAGGCGGAATTGGGTCATTGGGTAGTTGTTGAAGCCTCTCTGTGTGTGTGTGTGTGTGTGTGTTAATGGCTGGTGTGTTAATGGCCCCTGCACCATATAGCACAGGACAGAAGTGTGTCTAATACATATTACACACACACACATTGATAAATCCATGTGTAGTGAAAACTGAAAATATATTTCATTTCCAAGCTAAACCTTAATTTATTATCACCTTCATCCTCACATCCTCATCATCATGTCTGCTTGACCATGTGCAGGCGTACAAAAGGCCCAGAGATCAGTTCACAGCTCATGAAAGCATCTGGATAACCTCTGGATCAATTTTAAAGTCTGCTCTCATGTTATCATGTTTAGTGATCATGCACTTTATTTTTACTTCGACATAAATACAGTACATACAGAGTTGTTAAAAAAAAACACATTAAGAAAAGAAAAACGTGTATAAATATTATAGTAGTAAATTTATTGCTATATGATAATATTATGATGGTATTATGAATGTAATATTATTATAATATACATCATACTATTTTACTTTTTCTGAAGTGTGTATACATTTTTTGGCTCGCTCGATATATATATGTGTGTGTGTGTGTGTGTTTGGTCGAAAGTTTGGACACACCATGGTAGTTTCTGATTTTTATTTCTTTCTACACTGTAAATCAATGCTGAAGGCGTCCAAAATATATAATAATCTCCTTTGAACAGTTGATATTGAGATGTATCTGCTACTTATGCTCTGTAAATCCTTCATAACGATTCTAATCTGAGGTGCTGGTTGTTAATCGGTGATTTCTGAGGTAACTGGTTATTCTACATGAAGAGCAGAGGTATGGTTTTGGTCTTGCTTTCCTTGTGATGGGCTTCATGAGAACCAGTTTCACCATGAGTTTTGCAAATGCACGTGTATAGTTCATGCAATAGTTATGCCAGAACAGCAGACCTTTATGTCTTAAAGTGTTTAAGTGGCAACTGTTGTTGTTATTGTTTATTTTAGAATGTAGTGTATAAATATATATATATATATATACACACACACAGTGGAACCTCGGCATACGAATGCCCTGAAATATATTTTCAGTTTTCACTACACATGCATTTATCAATGTGTGTGTGTGTAATATGTATTAGACACACTTCTGTCCTGTCTTCTGCACCTTAAGAATTGAAATTTTGCAAGAACTTTACATCGGCATCCCAAGCATTTTCAGCATACGAACGAACCGAACAGAACGGCAGCTAAGTTGCGTGTATGACCGGAAGCCGTTCAAAATTTGTTAGTGGAAAGCCAAGCAAAGCGAGTTTACATTTCTTTACGCATATTTTCCAGTCAACCCACGATACCAACGTTGCCTTCGACAGGTGTTCAAAAGCTACGTGATTTATCGCACATTTTTTTAGCAGTGGATACTTTGGGTGCTGTGGGTTGTGAGGGCAGGCCTCAGTGATCGAATTTGTTTGTCCAAAACTTGTTTGTCCTTTAGGTGCTTGATCGGATTGGGATCTGTGGAGTCTGGAAGGGCTGCGGTCCTCTGGGTGTTCTGGTGCCTTTCTGTTGTGGCCAGAATTGATCGTCCTTTTCAGTGAATTGTGCTGCATTGATCTTTTCCGTGGGGTCGGACAGGACGGGCTGGTCTTCGGTCCACACCGGCATAAGTGAGCCTTGGGTGGCCCTGATCCTGTCACCAGTTTGCTGGAGTATAATTGATAATCAGTGTTAATGTGTTAATGTTAGGTGGTGGTAATGTTATACTGTAGTAGATCGGTGTACTGTTGATTCCAAGACACTGAATTCAAATCAGAATGTGGTGTGTGTGTGCATCCAGTGATTCTAGGCTTACGTTGGAGATTTCTTTATTATTGGAGTGTCGTGTCTCTGTAAGCAGAGTAGAGTCTCTACGATATGACTGACAGGTTAGTACAACAAGCATTTTGGACAGTTTTCCCAACAGGTTTTCTCATCAACTTTATGCAATTATGCTTACAGGTTCGTCCATTGTTTCTTAATTATGTCTCTCATGTCTTCCAAGTTGTTAAGACAAAATGTCTATCACACATAATTTCATGGTTCAGGGGTGAAAGGAGTGCAGTAGCTTTCAGTCTAATTTCAGTGTCTGTGTGAAGTTTCACATCTTCTCTCGTCTCGGTTTTGTCTGATTTCTTTCACCTTCAAAAACAGAGCAGAATTAATTTAATATTAGCTTAATCGGTTAAAACGTTCCCGTCATTTTGAAAATTTTTTTGTTCTTGTTCTTGTTCAACACATAAAATGAGGAATAACTTGTGCTTTAAAGCTGCTTCAGACACACACATGAAGCATCATTTCATTCCATACTTTATGTTTCATTCATACTGCTGCTGTCTTCCACACACACGCACACACACTATATCTTTACCGCTTTATACCCTTTTATATTGCACGTTCCGTTCATCCTGTGTAATTTATACGTTTAATATATTTTCTACTGTAATTATATTTAATGGTAACTTTTGTAAATCTGTAAATTTGTAGATTTGTTAATTCATCCCAAAATGTTTGAATTTTACATTACTTCCTACTCTATCCTACCTTATCTTTTTAGGTCTCGTATAAGCATTTTGCTACATGTCGTACAGTGTGTGGTGTGTCCGTGAGAAATAAAATTAGAATTTGAATATATGTGAATGTGTGTGTGGTCCATGATACCATGCGATGGACTTCCCTATCATTATGTCCATAGTGTTTTTCCTCCTCGCACCCTGACCTGGATAAAGCCGGAGCCGAAGATGAATGAATAGATGCTTCTCTGCAACTAAAGGCCTCTGATTACATCAGGTCTCGGCGAGTGCTTAAGCGTGTCGGAAATGCGGCATCTTTTAAAACTATAAGGAATACTCCCTTGATTTTTTTTCCTACTCAGGATTCCAGATGTAAACTCTTGTAGCTACTGTAATCACCCGTTAGTTTCACTGTAGTTACTAAATAATTCACATACATATGTGATACATATTACATCTTTTAAAAACCATTTCCAACATACAAAAGATCACCGCTCAGAATTTGCTCTTGTTTTATGCATGCATGGCTTTTTCATTCTTTTCTTTTTCTTTTCTTTTTTTTGGTACGACAGTTAAGGTGACATCATCGTTCACAATCACACCTGAGCCTGGTTACCATGGTGACCGAGTCCTGTGAGTGAGTCAGGAATTAATAATCAAGCTCATTTGGAGTTTTTCTCTCTCTCTCTTTTAATCTTTAATGGGTCATAATGGGTGATCATTTTTCATATAGACTTTTTCATTTTGCAGCAGGATCTCTGCTTCAGGTAATAATAAGAACAAATCTCATCGTTTAGAGTTTATTGTCTGGTAACATGTAGAACAAAAGTCAGAGTGGTGTATAGCAATCTGACTCTGGGTTTTAGTTTATTATTGAATTCGTTAAAGCACTGGCCTACAAGTGTGTTCCAGGCTTCTGATGGGTATGCACGCCTTTTTTCAGGAATCACCTACAGTACAGTCGTGGCCAAAAGTTTTGAGAATTACATAAATATTGGAAATTGGAAAAGTTGCTGCTTAAGTTTTTATAATAGCAATTTGCATATACTCCAGAATGTTATGAAGAGTAATCAGATGAATTGCATAGTCCTTCTTTGCCATGAAAATTAACTTAATCCCGAAAAAAAAAACTTTCCACTGCATTTCATTGCTGTCATTAAAGGACCTGCTGAGATCATTTCAGTAATCGTTTTTGTTAACTCAGGTGAGAATGTTGACGAGCACAAGGCTGTAGATCATTATGTCAGACTGATTGGGTTAGAATGGCAGACTTGACATGTTAAAAGGAGGGTGATGCTTGAAATCATTGTTCTTTCATTGTTAACAATGGTGACCTGCAAAAAAACGTGTGCAGCCATCATTGCGTTCTCCTGCGTTCACTTCTCTCCAAAAAAAACATCAGGGACAGATTGATCTTCTGCAAAAAGTATGGCGAATGGACTGCTGAGGACTGGGCAAAGTCATATTCTCGGATGAAGCCTCTTTCCGATTGTTTGGGGCATCTGGAAAAAGGCTTGTCTGGAGAAGAAAAGGACCATCAGTCCTGTGTCATGCCAACAGTAAAGCATCCTGAGACCATTCATGTGTGGGGTTGCTTCTCATCCGAGGGAGTGGGCTCACTCACAATTTTGCCCAAAAACACAGCCATGAATAAAGAATGGTACCAAAACACCCTCCAACAGCAACTTCTTCCAACGATTCAACAGTTTGGTGAAGAACAATGCATTTTCCAGCACGATGGAGCACCGTGCCATAAGGCAAAAGTGATAACTAAGTGGCTCAGGGACCAAAAGGTTGAAATTTTGGGTCCATGGCCTGGAAACTCCCCAGATCTTAATCCCATTGAGAACTTGTGGTCAATCCTCAAGAGGCGAGTGGACAAACAAATACCCACTAATTCTGGCAAACTCCAAGAAGTGATTATGAAAGAATGGGTTGCTATCAGTCAGGATTTGGCCCAGAAGTTGATTGAGAGCAGCCCAGTCGAATTGCAGAGGTCCTGAAAAAGAAGGGCCAACACTGCAAATACTGACTCTTTGCATAAATGTCATGTAATTGTCAAAAAAAGCCTTTGAAACGTATGAAGTGCTTGTAATTATATTTCAGTACATCACAGAAACAACTGAAACAAAGCAGTTTAGCAGCAAACTTTTTGCAAACTAATATTTGTGTCATTCTCAAAACATTTGGCCATGACTGTACACCACCCCTTAACCACAGAAATTGACCGGGTTCTAGTTCGTATCTGGTCCTTGTGCCTGTTCAATTACGAACCTCCTAAGAACTGGCTTTGTTTTTTTTTTTTCCATGAGCTAGAGAGTCACATCATTATGTCACTGTGTATGTCTCTACTTTCCCAGCACAACAACAACAACGTCCAGGTCTCCTGGTTATGCGAGTCTACTTTGGGATCAAAGCATCATTACTAGAAAGCATTTCTGCCGTCCATTGCATTTTAAGTCCACTTTATTTGTCTCTTATGGTAAATACAACACTACACTATATGTGACTACACTACTCTGGTTTAAGGATGGTGGTCGCAAACCTTTAGTTGATGGTGATCCCCATAATCCCAGCCACCAGAGTGGAGCCCAGACGTGAGCGTTTTTTTGTTCTGTCCCAGCAAAGTATTGGTGTCGCCAAGGAACGGGTATTTCTGAAACAAAGAACTGGTTAGAAATCAGGCACCGACTGCGAACTAGCCCTTGAACCACCTTGGTGGAAAAACGTCTGGAGTCTCAATTTTTGTAGGAGGATTTTTTTTCCCCCTCATACTGCAACTCATTTAAGTTTCCTAAACGTACAGCGATCATTTTATTGGTCGGTTTGTCTTATTCAGACCACCTTGGGCGGATTCAGGGCAAATCCATCCGTCAATCAATTACTCCAAACCCAGAGTGTTAAAAGGCAGAAATTCACATCTCAGCACCAGTATAACGAAAGAATCGATTTTCGTAGGTATACTCTATGTTACAAATCGCTCGCACTGTCTTTGGCGTAGATCCTTTGCTTCTCTTGATAAACCTCGGACGCTTGATTTGCACATCGGACGTCTCTGCTGTATAGAGGGTTGATTGCTTGTGGGTTGATCGATCCGTGGTGCATAATAAAAGAAGTCGATCAGTCATTGATGAACTCAGGGATGCTTATCCCAGTCGTGCTGTGCAGAAAGGTCTCCGTGTTCAGGCCATCTGTATGGCGAGACAGAGCAATTATGTTGCATTCTGCCTTGGTGTATTGACTCAGCCTAATTTGACAGTGTGATCAGGGTTAAATTATTTGGGAATGGTCTGCTTTTATGGTTGCCACGCTGCTGAATTTAAGGGGACCCTGGGTTAGGAATTTCAAATAATTGTCATTTTGACATTATAATGTAGTAAACACCTTACAACGTGAATTTAAACTTTTGCCTGTACAAAAAAAGTGTAATCCACTTGCACATCCAGTGAAAGTAAACAGATTGCATTATTTGTCATCATTCTCCCGCAGAGCGAGGCATGAAGCTAATGACACTGAAGGCGATGTGAGCCCAAGAAGCTCCTCCTAATCAGCAGCGTTGCTCCAGATTAGTTTGATTAGAAAACCGCAGCTTAAATGCCACATGAAGAATTTCTTTAGTTAGCCAAGCCATGAGCCGATCCATCTGGGCCCTGGAAGAGATGAGCCGCCGCTGGTTTTCTCGGTTCTGCTTGTTACCGGCCCACATGCATTAATAGAGTTCTGCTGCATTCATTTTAGGGCTAGCGTTTGTCATGGATTGAGGGTGTGAAGGCGGATGTAAGCGCAATTCTTAATCAAGTTTAACTCCAAAGAAATCTGAAAATAAAAACAAGGAGGCAATACTCATAGAAAGGTATTATGACGTGAGTTTTAAACATGCAGGCTATAAGTAAAAGGATACAAACTACAAGTATAAGAACACATTGCAACAAAAAAGCTAGACAGTTAGACACAGGGAATTAAATAACGTGACAAATAAGATTCAAGAAACAAAGAAGGTTACAGTGATCATGTGGGTGGAGATGTGAATCGTACAGTATGTAGACTGTTCATTCAGTTTTATTCAGTTTTAGATCATTGTGTTTCTGGATTCAATCCCACCAAGTTTTACACATGTTCTGATTTGTCTCAAACATCTTTTTTTCTTACAGATTTTTAGTGGTTAAAAACGACTAAAATGCGGTTTATGAAATAACTCTTAAATTACCTCGTAGTGTCAATTCTATATGCTTTGTGTCAATTTTCTCAAATCTTGTTGAAGCAATTCTGTATTTGCGCTCCATGTTAATTCTTAATTATCGCTAATTCTTTAATACATATTATTGTAAATTCTTAATTACCTGATAGTGTAAATCATTTTAAAGCTGTGTGAATTGTTTATTACCGCATAATGTATTTAAAAAAATATTGCTTATGTAACTTATTTATTGTTTATAGAAATTATTAATGTAAACTAAATTTAGTGTAAATTCTTTATCTGCAGATATACATTACTACATAAACAGTAGCAGCCAAAAGTTTTAACACACCTTCTCCTTCAGTGGTTTTCTTTATTTTTATGATTTTACATTATTTATGCATGTAAATGTACATTAATACCTGGGGAATGCAAATTAATAAATAACACTTATAGAATTTATAAAAAAAAAAAAAAAAAAAAAGTGTTAAACAATAGGGCTGTAGCTATCGAATATTTTCGTAATCGACTGTTCTACCAAAAATTTTATTGATTAATCGAGTAATCGGACAAAATGTACTTTTGCTTAATTAAACTTATTTTTTTAATTAAAGAATTTTACATATTAAATGTAAAATATATAAGAGAAACAAAGATTAATTGGTTTTCTTTTTTTAAAAATCTACTTTTATTTTTTAAATGCATACAGCATTTTATCAAAAATAAACATTGGCATTATTCACAATACAAGGAAGAGCTTAAAGTTGACTGAGATGGATTAAGTGCATTACAGCCATACATTCTTATTCTTAAAGCCTTTTTTCAGATGCAAAAACAAAAAAAGGTATTTCAAATAACTTTTAAGTATCAAAAAAACTTTCTTGCTGGTTTCTTCTTCTCTTGGCTCACTGATATTTTTATCGCTCCCTTCCATTTTGCAGCCCGCAACAGAACGCTCCCTCAAATCAATACACCGCTAACTGTTTGCGTCTCCTGCCGCTTTGTGGGTGACGTAAGCGCTTCTTCTACGTCAGTGTTTACCGGCGGCTTGCATCCAGAAGTGCGCTGTGTCACGGCAAACTAATAATTGCGCAAAAACATAAAGCAAGCTTTTAAAATTAATTAAAAGAAGCTTCGAGGCAGAAGATTTTGCCACGATCATTTTTTGCTATCGAATTACTCAAGTTTCAGCCCTATTAAACAACCCAGAATATGATTCATATTTTAGATTGTTCAGAGTAGATACAGTTAGCTTTGATGAGATAAGACAGTCTATCATAACGTTAAGAATCGAAGGTCAGTCAATCCGAAAAATCTCAAGAACTTTTCAATATTGTAACTTTTGTCTGTCACCAAAACCATCATACGCTATGATGAAAACCGGCTCTCATGAGGACCGTTCCAGGAAAGAAAGACCAAGAGCTACCTCTGCTGCAGAGGATAGGTTTATTAGAATGACCAGCGTCAGAAACATTAGAGCCCACATTAATGCTTCTCAGAGTTAAGACCCACGCAGAAGACATAGTTAAGCATCCACAGTTCAGAGGAGACTGCGAGAATCAGGAGTCTTCTCGACTTTGTAAGAATAACAAGCAGAAGAGACTCGCCTGGGCCAAGAAACTCGTGGAAATTAGACCAGTGGAAAACTGTCCTCTGTATTGGCGAGTACAAATGTGAGATTTTTGGTCCTAACAGCCGTGTCCTTGTTAGACATAGAGAGGGTGAAGAGACGGATCCTCAGTCTGTGGAGATGTGACGGTGTGGGGGTTCTTTGCTAGTGACACTGTTGGTGACTTGGTCAAAATAGTGGGCAAACTTACGCAGCATGGCTTCCACAGCATTTTGCATTTATTTGTATAATTTTTTTTTGCAAGATTGTTGGAAACCCATTCCAGGTGACTCCTTCATGAGGCTTACTGAGAGGATGACAAGTGTGTTCAAAGCTTATCAAAGTCATCAAAGCAAAAGCTGGCTACTTTGAAGAATCGAAAAAACATATTCTGGGTCATTAACACGTTTTTGTCGACTATATAATTCCATAAAACACGTTTTGACTGGAACTGTATACATAGTATTTTTTTTTACCTCAGATTTTTGTCATCCATAGTATAAATCAATTATTAGCTCATAGTGTAACTTATTTAATTTCTCATAGTGGCAGTTTTTTTTTTTTTTTTTTACCACAGTACGTTGTTATGTCATACTACAGTATAAATGCTGCACTCACTAGTATGATTTGTTTAATGTTTCACATATGAACCATTACATCTGGTGGTGCTAAAGCATGAGCAGGAACTTTATAGCAGGTATATTATATTATGGCTAAAGGTGTTGTATCATATATACAATTGATTGAGTTATTTAGGTTTTAGTGTCTAGAAGCTCAAATCTCAGCTAGTTTCCAGTTCCTCTTTTTCTCAAGCATCTTTCCACATTCAAAGCCCTTCCTGCTTTTGGCCGGAGAGACGAGAAAAGAGGAAGCGGATTTTATCCAGCTTAAAATATTACGCTGTTGAGACCGCAGACTGTCTCGCTGATTAATTCTAGGGAGAGCAAAGCAGCAGGCCTGAACTATTCGTGCTCTGCATGTGATATTACAGATGGCCGAGATCTCATTTGATCTTCTTTTCCTGTCCATCCGATGGCCTCCGTCCGATGTAATAAGCTTGTATAATGAATGCTGCTCCTATTTCAAGCTGGAACTGCAAGATTAAGTTTAACGTCATTTCCGTGCACAAAAAAGAAAAAAAAAAAAGAAATTTGATGGTGCTTGTACAGTATGGCTCTGCCTTGTATACAATACATTTTGCAATGATTTTTTTTTATTTTTTATCGTGGGTGCCATGAATGCTGAAATGGTTGCTTAGCAGCTGATAATTACGCTGTATGTAATCCATCATCCTCATCCTTATCCAGGATGTATCGCTACCTTGAGAACTGCATTACGGGACGGGTTTCAGATCTGACCAGGACAAAGTGCTCACCCCGAAGACGCAAACCAAGAAAAAGAAAATGGAGTAAACTTCAGCCTCATCATGGCTTCGTGGCCATTTCTTCCCGTGCACAGTTTGCCCATTGAGTCAGCCTGGGGGACATTTTGCCCTCTGTGGCATGCCGGGAGCTGGCAATCGAGGCCTGCATTCAGGCACAGAGGCCCCAAAGAGAAGCAATGCGAGGCTGGCAGCGAGTTGCACTCCTTTGTGTCTGTACGCCTCATTGGTCTCTGCTGGTGGTGCAGCAAATGAGGGTCGTTAAATTGGCAACCAGGGAACCCGTAGACAGATGTCTGGGACACATAAGACATCTGGTGTACTAACTTCAGGAAATCTTTAACTTTGAGTACAATCTCAAATACGTACAGTACGTATGTGAATGTTTTTCTCTAATGTTGCTTCAGAGTATGGAAGATTTTAAAAGCTTCAATGAGAATTGAAAGTTCAAGCATCAAGGGAACCTGGTGCAAAGGAGAGAAAAACAAACAAACAAACAAACAAACAAAAAGCACAGCAGTAACGATGCTGAGTCAGATCTCTGCCAATCACATGCTTTCCCTGGGCGGGCGACGGATGTGATTGGAAACCCCTGCTGTCAGGCAGAGAGGGAAGAACTCCTGCAATTTACTCTAAAGCTCCTCCCGCTCTGCCGGGAGGCTGACCGAGGAGTGATGAGTGTGCAAAAAAGAGCTATTGTAGCACCCCTCCATTCATCCAGGCAGTGGGAGGCGTGCTACTTCCAGCCAGGACCCTTTGTTTTTCCTTCCTGGGTGATTGCTCTGCGTGTGTGTGTGTGTGTGTGTGTGTGTGTGTGTGTGTATGTGTGTGTGTGTGTGTGTGTGTGTGTGTGTGTGTGTGTGTGTGGAGGAGGGGGGGGCTGCTCATATCCACATTCCTCTGTGTTTGCTTTTAATTAAATGCCAGAGGAGGCCTGGTCCCGGCGCTGACCGCCGCCTCCTCCCCCTCTTACAAATAACACATCACACATGTACGCCTTCACACTCACTTCCTGCCTGATAGTTCTGTCTGCCATGATGCTGAAATGCAGTTTTTGTTTTGATTGTTTACCGTGAAGGAACGTGCACTTTTTCTTCTTGGTTTAAACATATATATAAAGAAATACAATTCACGGTCCCTCATAGCTCATGTTCAGGGATTTTTAAAGAAAGGAACAGAAGCTAAAGCTAGAACAATTTGAAGGCGGGAACTGCTGATATGTTCGATTCATTTAATTGAATTCATAATTGTGACTCATTAAAATCTCAAGTGAGAAAGTTGATCGAGAGCTGTGCAGGTTAGTCAAACATCTGATTGATTGTTTGATTGATTGATTGATGGATTTAGTTGAAGCATTAGATCTGCTTTTTCATTCAGATTCCATTCAATTCACACTTACGCAAACTTAAAATTGTTTAGTAAGGATGGGAATCAGCAGTCACCTCACAATACAATAATATCACGATACCGAGGTGCCGATTTGATTAATATTGGATTTTTCATGATTTTATAAATATATATCCAGATTCAATATTACAATTTCCCCTGATTTAGTTACAATTGAACAATACAAAGTAACTTCAAATACAAGAGTAAAACATTCAACTTCAAATTAAATGAAGCAAAAAAGCTCCATTGTTACTGAGCAGCATGTAGCTCTGTCCTCTGCCATAATTATTATTTCTAAACAAACTTAGCAAATAGTTTACTTCCACCACACGGGATATAAATGTGTAAATAGTTCAGAGAGCGCCACCTGTAGGGTTATAATGAAACAGCGATTTTTAAAATCTTTTTAAATGCGTTCAAAGTCTTATAACTAGACGTGCGTGTGCATGATGAGTAAGTTTTTGACTAATTAGTACTCGCGATATTTTGAGACTGATGTGAGCGTGTGTAATGAGTGAGTGTGAGACTCATTTACTCACAGAGTTTGGGGGAAAAGTCAAATCGGAGGTTTTTAACGTGCTGATGTTTGCTAGCGTAACGACATAAAAATATGTTTCTTGTTGCATCACTTGGAGGCGTCTGCGATCGGTACAGAACACTGAAAACCTGCCAATTCTGCTCACTGGCTGTGCAACCGGTTCATCTCTATTATAAACGTAAAAATAGTAAAAAAAAAAAAATTTTTTGAAGAGATACATCAATCAACTCACAAAAGAATCGCGATTCATAACTGAATCAATTTTCTTCTTTCACTTCTATCATGTAGTGGCGGAATAATTGAGGAATTCTTAAAACTGTTTTATCAGAAAGCCGCTTGAATTTAGCACGTTTGATGCAATACTGCTGCAGAAGATTGCTATAAAAAATTTATTATATATATGACTTTGTTTGAGATAGACATTTAAACAAACAATAACACAAGTTGCACAGCATTTCAATCTTTATTAGGTACATTTAGTTGTTTTTAATACTTGAGACAAATCAGACAGAGATTCGATATTATCCTGATACCTAGTTGGTAGGGATGTAACGGTATTGTAAATACGGTCGTACCGCAATAGCAATTTTTTTCAATACTACCGTGGTCGCATGACTCGATAAAACGCTAGGTCTTCTGAGAAAAGTTTGCTCAGGCGATTGGAGAGGTAGCGGGAACTGCAATTCCCATCAGGCGTGGCCATCATCCTTTGCAGTCTGTTGTCGCTACAGATCCAGTAATATGGAAATGGCGGGTGCTGCTAGTAGCGGCGAAGGATGGAAGAGATGGAAATGGTCGGACCTAAAGCGGGTTTTAAATCGGATGTGTGGAAGCATTTCGGTTTTTCTCTGAAAAGAAACGAGAAAGGAGAATGGGGGGGCCTGGAATCTATCCTGGGAGATTTAGGGCACGAGGTGGGGTACATTCTGGACAGAAACTCACACACACAGTATGGGCAATCTGGGAACGCCAATTAGCCTAATCTAACCTAATGTCTTTGGACTACGGGAGGAAACCGAAGTACCTGGAGGAAACCCACCAAGCACGGGGAGAACATGCACACAATTGTGTGAGGTTTAAAGACAGTAATTATTAATTGCTTTAGGTCATTCCCGTTGAGTGTATGAATCGTTGGCCCTCATTAAAGCTCTGGGTTTAGACTATTGGCCTGTAAGTTATCAAATTCTTCAGCTTAAATGAACCTGCTGGGTTCCCCCCCCCCTTTTGTGTCATGCCCAGTTCCCCGAAGGAGGAGGAATCCAATAAAGTTTGCATAAGAATGTTGGCAGCTGTGTGAGGGTGATGATCTCTCTCTTTGGGTGAGTGACCCTGCATTCATGCTACAAAATAGGGTCAGGTTCCTCTTTCCTTAGCCTCCAGGCACACCACTATAGGTGTGTGTGTGTGTGTGTGTGTCTGAGAGAGAAAGAGAGAAAGACGTTCCTGCTTTCATTACAGCTATAGTGCTTAAACTGTATTTGGTTTTCGATTGACAGTTTAAACAATGGTCTGTACTTTTTCAGGTCAGCGGACACTAAAGCATGAAAAAATCACCCGGTAACTAATTGGTCAAGGATGCGAGAAAGTGGATACTAATATCTTAAAATGTAAATGTTAAAAAGGGGGTATCGACGAGCATCTCGCACCGTTTGTTTCGAACCAGCTCTTCATGTTAGATGGTCATGTGGTCTGATACAGCTGCATGTATTTTTTTTTCTTTTCATTTTTTGCAGTTTTTAATTCCCTCTTTGGATCTAGTGGTCTATATTTGTTATTCTGAGCACCCGAAAACTCAAAACAAAAAAAAACAAAAACAAAACATAGATCTTCCATTTTAAATCTTCCTTTATCATCTTTCCCACACATGGCATTAAACACACCGGTCTTAAATCCCTCGCTCCTCCCGGGACGCCCGTCGATGCTTTTTATGGACCTGACAGACGTGATCTGGACTGGATACACTTTCCATTAATGCTGGAGGAAGATTTGACTAATGGAAGTAAACCCCAAAGGTGGTAAAGGTTGGAGGCAGGATCATTTAAAACATTCCCATAAATCATTTTAACATTGGTTATTTAAAAAAAAATTTAATAATAAAAATAAATAAATAATGTTGCATTTCTGAATGTAACTGCTTTGTGTGGTTTTGTTTTGTGGAATATAAGGGCGGGCGGTGTTTCAAAACTATCTTATCGTGATACAGGATATGTAGGGTTTGCTCACAGATCATGTTAATGTTCCAGTATATAATACAATGCAGGTGTAAAAAATGTTGTAAAGTAAGAACGCTTTTAAAAATAAAAGGAAAAAAACAAAAGTAAAATGAGCAGAAGAGAAATCAAAATCAAATCAATAACTGACCATTGTTTTTCTACAAAACCATCAATGGCAACAACTCTTCTACTTTTTGAAGGCAGGTAGTTTGTTTCAAACATATCTTCTGTGGATGTTAGCTGCCTCAAACCCTTCTGTCTTTAAATATAATCCCAGACAGACTCCGTGATCAATATTTGTATGACATTATGTCCAGTATTGAGTCCACAAGGCCTCTAGGGGTGTGCTGTGGTGTCTGGTACCAGGACGTTAGCGGGTTGTTATGGGCTGGGTTTTTTCAGCAGTTTGTGCTGCATTTGCTGTCCATTGGCTTGGGACCGGACCGGACCTTGTTTTATTCTTGGGGCGAGCCTTACTTAAAAGCACTACACAAATGCATTTTGATTAAGTATTTAATTAGTTGATTAGCTTGTCATACATTATTACACTCACTGAACATATTTAAACTAAGGGATGAATGGCCACTTAAGATAAATTTTGAACAAAAATAAATAATGTTAAACAATGGTGAAATAATAGGTATGTGTTAGCATTTTTGTTAAACTCATTAAATAGAAATAAGTACCATTACAAACTTGATTAATTTCAGTAACTACGAAGTTAAATGTAATAATTTACAGTTCTGTGAAAAATATTTGGCTGTTTTTATTTATTTTTGTATATTTTCACACTTAAATGATTGAGATCATCAATATTTTAACTCTTGTGCAGATCGGGAGATCTGATGTTCAATCATTGATTAGATGTATAATAAATTAGATGTATGATTCCCATGATACTCAAACATGAGGCCGGAGCTCGTGTGCAGTCGACTTGTTCATAAATTTCCTCCCAGTGTAGCTGGTCTGTAATAAACCCTTTCTTCCACGTTGTCACTCTTTCCGACACCCTGCGAGTTGCGCCTTACCAAGTACCCATGCGTTTGCTTCCTGTTGTTGCCCAGGTAGCATGAAGCAGGCTAGGACTAAAAATAGCGCAGATTGATCAAACACTCAGAAACTGGCATCCTAGAATCTCCTTAATTGAATGCTTCTGGCTGGAGCTGCTTCTCGTCTGGCACAGACCGGTTCAGAGTCTGCCAAGGTTTCATTTCAAAACTTGGGCAAATCTGTTGGAGTTAATAGGCATTGTCAGTTTGAACACACATTTAGCTGGATCCTAAACGTCTTTATATTCCGCTCAGGGTATAAGTTAATAGGTCTGGACACAGAAACTGTTTTCTGGAATGATGTGTCTGAAATTTCTGCGTATGAATGGTGTAGGACAGAGTCGCATCGTGTGCTTACTCACTGTATGTACGGTTACTGGGAATTATATCCTCTTCTCATGTAGCCTTACGTCGCTCTGTTTAGGATATCAGCCTGCTGGAGTTGATAGATTAGTGAGTGCTTTTGAACGTAAAGTCAGAGTTTATGATTTGAGACGCAGACCATGAGGGCAATCACAATTTTGGAGCTCATGAGCGTGTTTCATGTCAGTGCCATAAAATCATTAGACATTTATAACTCAGAAACGCGGCGGATAAGGATGTCTCGGCTCTAACCTGTCGTCTACCAAGTATAATTTTTTAAACCTTTCTCTTATACCTTAAACAAACACTTTTTAACATTCATTGCAGTGTAAGGAATATTTTGGGGTTTTGAGTTACTTATGTTATACGCTAACACTAGCTGTGTTAATGTGGCAATATTTCCTCAGTATGATTGAAATCATTTATCGATTACAGATTCCATCTTAAATAGTGTATATTTTATTTCTAACAAGAGAGAAACATTCAGAGGAACAAGATTTTACAGGACTTAGATCAAAGGTTTACGCCATTACTCTCATTCTCATTGAAAATTAATTCCGATCGGCCCGGATCAGATCAGAATGTTTCCACTGAGGCGTTTACATGATGCAGTTCTACTCATTAAGTAGTGAAATATTAGGGTACATGGAAACACACCTACTGTTACGTTAGTGTTCAATTTTTCGCCATTGTAATTTTCAAATTGA
Source organism: Clarias fuscus (assembly GCA_030347435.1). Classification (NCBI taxonomy): domain Eukaryota; kingdom Metazoa; phylum Chordata; class Actinopteri; order Siluriformes; family Clariidae; genus Clarias; species Clarias fuscus. Next base: position 8,142,580 of record CM059224.1, on the reverse strand, counting down.
TTCAATAGCAGTTAAGTTTATTGTCTCAAGCAGGTACATTTTTAGAGATATATTTAATAAACACTAAAATGCTGGGAAACTTGTGCTGTTCATTGACGAAACTGATCATCTTTCGTTCCTGCTGATCTTCTGCACTACACTCCAGACCAGTAGGTAGCGCTGTTGCACTCTACTGAACAAAAACAAAGAAGAAGAAGAAGCAATAATCTGCAAAAATGAAGGAATTGGTCTATTTTTTTTGTCCATTTAAGGTTTGTTAGTGTACTTACTGTAAATAATTTATAAGTGTAAATCGATTTTGAATTGAAAAGTAGTCGAACGATTGAATGAATTAAATCGACAAACAAAAATTTATTAAATCTGCATAATCAGTATTTTACAAATCTGAAATATGAAAAAGAATATTTCAAAGACTTTAAAATGCAACAGGGAACAATCGTTTGATTGGCTCTAGAGCAGAAACTCAATAGAGTAACAAGATGTTCGGTTGCTGAATTATAAAAATGTTCCAAATGAATAATTAACGATTCCAGAAGCTGCTTTGAGACAATGACCTTTGTTAAAAGCGCTATATAAATAAAATTGAATTGAATTGAATTTCTTGCTTGTAGCCCTAGTGTTTGTACATACAGTATGTAGACGGTGTGTCTTATTTATTTATGTATTTATTTATTCCCCCCCCAGCCAGCCCACTCTCACGTGATACTTTCACAGCAGTAATAACACACTTTATGTATTTGGTGATGACAAGCGTCCACCCACACGTGGATCAGGTTGGCATTAGTAAATAAACTCTGATGATCTGTCAGTGCAGTACAGTCGTTTATCCACTCACGGGATCACCGACAATTACATAAAGCCATGTTTGTCGTACAGAACGAACCTAAACTGGGTTTTTTTCCACCTCCGTACATATCGAATTCCGAGTTTAAATTATATGCGGCAGATTGTTTTGCAGGTCTGATTTAATTCACCAGATTAAAAAGAAACCAAAACATTCTTCCCATCATTCACTCTCAGCGTTTGTGCTATAGAAAAACACCGTGACAGAAGCAATATGTTGCAAAAGTGTCCAATCCTGTATCAGCGTTGTGTCTTATGTTTTAGTGTCTTAGAACGGTTTGAACACCAAATGAACCCTGTGTGTGCAAATGAGAGCGAGATCATGCAGAGAGATTGTGCTGGTCATGTGATTGTGTACTGTCCTGTAGAGTCTCACTATATCCCAAGTGGCTGATAGACAGCGCTGTGCGAAAGCCTTACTCCACCTTGTTTCTATTTTTGTTTTTTATTTTGGTCATAAATGTTACATTTATTATTTCATTAGTTAAAAAAAAAGTTTTGAAACATTCAGATTTCCAATCATTAGTATTCCAGCAAAAAAAAACAAAAAAAACAGAAGAATCTTACATAAAAATAAGTGTAGGTCAGAAAACAAAGCAGTGTTTTATGTAAAAGTATGCAACCTTTCAGAGCAAAAAAAAAAAAGAAAAGCTGCTCGGTTTTGCTGCATGAAAAAAGATGCAGCTGTGTCAAAGAACTAAGAACTAAGTATCTATTATATCTATTTTTTTGAATATAGACTTTTTTAAAAAGATATTTTTAAAGATATTCTTGCTCTACAGCAGTACTTGCATGTGGTTAAGACTTTTGCACAGTACTGTAGATCACTTTAAACTGACACATGGCAGTGTATAACTTTAAAGCAGCTTTCAGACGACACCAACCGTAGAAGGTGGAGGATGGTCTTCAGATGGAGGATGGTAGCCAGTTTTGGAGCTCTATTTCAGACACCTCAAGTCCCCCCAATGTCAGATATTTTGTTTATGTGATTGATAATTGATTGTTTTTTTAATAGGTTAAATATGCTTTTATTAATTTTAAGATATGGTGAACCTGTAGTTGATTTTGTTAAAAATATGTGATCTTTTTTCATACCAATTTTTAAACTGGTAAAAATGTATCGTTGAGGATTCTGTAATACAGGTGAACCTCGGATCGTGAGTAACGTGGTTTACGAGTGTTCCGCAAACCGAGCAAAGATTTTTAATAAATTTTTATTCGGAAACCGACTCTTATTAGTTTACGAGCTCCGAGTATCATGTATCACACATGCGACTCTTATTTTGACACTGAGCGTCACTCTCTCACCTTCCCACCCCTCCCCCCACGGCTTCGCAAACACAGAAACTCTGTTCGTCTCTTATGAGTGTTCGCGCGCAATTTGACACCGACACACACACGCACAGACGCTCTCTCGCCTTTTCACTCCCTTCCCGGCTTCACAAACACACAGAAACTCTGCTCTGTCACGATTCTTTTCAAAGGTAAGGTGCTGGTTCATTAGTTTTTTTTTTTTTTTTTTACTTTACAGCAGTGATTTCCTTCGTATGCGCTGACGCCAGGTCAGAGAGATTTCTTTTTTCCCTGTTAAAACGGTGTTTCCGTTGTGTGTGTGTGTGTTTGTTGTGAAACTTAAAAAGTGATTGCTTTAGTATGCGCTCACACCAGGTCAGAGAGATTTCTTTTTTCCCTGTTAAAACTATGTTTCCGTGTTTGTGTGTGTCTGTTTGTTGTGAATCTTAAAAAGCGAGGTGGGGAGAGGGAGGAGGAGTGTTACTGTGTAAAACGAGGCGAGGGAAGGGGCTAATTCCACACACACACACACACACACACACACTGCGCACACCAACGGAAACACTTATCGGTCAGGATTTATTTGTACTTTTTTTTTAAAGGTAAAGTCCAGATTAATTTGTTTTATTTTCATTTTATAGATTGTATTAATTATTTTTATGTATTTATTTTTTGGGGCTGTGGAACGAATAATTTGAGTTTTCATTATTTCTTAAGGGAAATTATGATTTGGTTTACGAGTGTTTTGGAATACGAGCCCACTTCCAGAACGAATTATGCTCGTAATCCAAGGTTCCACTGTATAAGGGAAATCTGTTTTTCATTATTATTTTGTTCAGAACATTGCACGAATATATATCCATCTATCTATCCACTCCATAGTCCAACTAGGGATCGTGGAGCCCAGTGGTGACCATCATATTTATTCCCATTTTGTATGACCGTGGTAGGACCTCCAGTCAACAATCACACACAATCATACACATTCACACACTACGGGCAATTTGGTAGTCTAATCTGCATGTCTTTGGACTGTGGGAGGAAACCCACCAAGCACAGGGAGAACATGCAAACTCCATGCACACAGACCCCGAGATGGGAATTGAACCCAGGACCTGGTGGTGCAAGGTGGTGCGAAGCTAACTACTAAGCCACCATGCATACATACATATATAAACAGGAACAACAGATGAGTGCCCGAACCTGAAAAAACGCACAATCCGAAAAAAAATGATCAAAGTGATCAATGAAAAGTTAGCAAAGAGAGAAAGAACCCACTCGGTGATTAAACTATAAAGACTGCAGGAAGACACACGTACATCACGTAATTCAGGAAACAGGAGCAAAACCGAAACAAAGGCACATGGAGTTGTGAATCCAAAAGAAAACAGTATGAAAGTGCTAGGAACACAGCTGTAGAGCACACCGAGAGAGAGACGATTTGTGACTAAACGATGCCGCGCCATCTTTGTCACGTCAATTAATAAGGAGTTAATGATATGTTCTTCCGGGTTAACACAGGAGGAAAAAACAAACCGGCATTATCTGTTGATTCATAAACATTCTGCTCGGAGAACAGATAGCGTGGAGAATCTGATCCACGCTCGTCTGCTTTGTCTTTCTCGAGCATTTTTTTCAGGAAGCAGTCACACTGATCGACTTCTGAAATCCATCACGCTGAGAGCTGCCTGATAACCTGGTCTTCCCAGAGCACCATCCTCTTCAATCATGCTGCTCTCTCTCAGGAGAACTCCAATGACTGGCACTGATTTTTATCAGATTTTTAGTCAAGTATCATCTCATGATATTTATTCTCTTAATCTTTTTATAAATGCAAATGCATTTTATTCACAATGTAAATAATAATAATGCAGCAGGACGGATCTTTTATTATTTTCTCGTAGGTTTAAGCTTTGTGTGAGATGTACCTATTCTCTCACACACACACACACACACACACACACTTGTGATGAATGACTAAAGCTGTGTCATCTTCCTACGAGTGCTGTTTTCTCAGCCTGCAAGTGATTCAGTCATGAAATCTCATAAGCAAGACGGTTCTGCTCATGTTTCTGCGTCATGGTGCGGATGCCTTAAATAATCTGTGAGCACATGGTCAGATGCTAGGTCGAGATGATTATAAATTTTTTCTCTCATTCATTCACCCATTGGCTATCCCGCTTATCCTGTACATCACAGGGTCCCGCTTATCCTGTACACCTCAGAAGCCTGGGAGTCTATCCCAGGCTTCTGAGGGCACGAGCGAGGCGGGGTACACCCTGGACACCTGGATAGGGTGGCAGTTCATCTCAGGGCATACAAAAGGTCAATTTGGGAACACCAGTTAACCAAATCTGCATGTCTTTGGACTGTGGGAGGAAACCGGTGTACCTGGGAGGAAACCTACCAATCCTGGGGAGAACATGCAAACTTCATGCACACAGACCTGGTGCAGGAATTGAACCTGAATTATTACATCATTTTTGAAAGTTAGAATTACAGTGGAACCTTGGATTACGAGCACAATTCGTTCAGGAAGTTCCAAAACACTTGTAAACCAAATCTAATTTTCCCATAAGAAATAATGAAAACTCAAATTATTCATTCCACATCCCAAAAAAATAAATACATAAAAATAATTAATACAATATATAAAGTAAAAATAAAACAAATTAACCTGCACTTTACCTTTTAAAAAAATAAAAATAAATCCTGACAGATAAGTGTTTCTGTTTGTGCGCGTAGGCGCCGTGTATTTGTGTGGAATTAGCCCCTTCCCTCGCCTCGTCTTACACAGTAAAACTCCTCCTCCCTCCCCCCACCTCGCTTTTTAAGTTTCACAACAAACACACACACAATGGAAACACTGTTTTAACGGGGAAAAAAAGAAATCTGTCTAATGACACTCGCGTGAGCGCATACTAACGTAATCACTGCTGTAACGTGAACCAGCACCTTACCTTTGAAAAGAATCGCGACAGAGCTGAGTTTTCTGTGTAAAGCAGAGAGTGTCTGTGTGTTCATGTGTGTCTGTGTCAAATTACGCGTGCGCACAGGCGAGAGAGTGTGTGTGTGTGTCTGGGTGTGTGTGTCGGTGTCAAATTACGCGATCGCACAGGCGAGAGAGTGTGTGTGTGTGTCGGTGGCAAATGACGCGTGCGCACACATATGAGACACGATAACACAGAGGGAGACGTTGATTATACCAGTAAGAGCCGAGCACTAAGACCAAGGGGAGCAGGGGAGACGATTACCCACAATTCCGCAGCGCAAGAGAGAGAAAAATTATTGGCTCAGTTGTGATCACTTGCCGCTCGGTGTCAAAATAAGAGGCGCATACGTGATACATGATACTCTGCACTCGTAAACCAATACTTCCGATCGGTTTCCAATTTAAAAATTATTAAAAATCTTTGCTCGTCTTACGGAACACTCGTAAACCGCATTACTCGCAATCCGAGGTTCCACTGTACTTTGATGAAATGACTTTGGAACAACGTTGACTACATGATGATGGGACAGCGTTAGGGTTCCTGTTGGGGTTAAAGTCACAGTTACTGTTGACTAAACAAGCTCCGAAGTTTAAAATCTTAATGGAACACCTCTGTTTGTTATAAAACACATACACTGAAGACTCCTTCCAAAAAAAAAAAAAAACACACAAAATTTTTTTTTAAATAAAACATGCAGTCACCACACAAAATATCACCTTAAATAAAAAAAAGTAAGAAAATCTACTTGGCATGTCCATGTATACGTTTAACTAAGAAAGTGTAGCATTTCTGAGAGGGAGTGCTGTTGTGCTGGTTATCAGCATGGCTGTGATGCATTGTAGCCATTTATTATCAACAGATTATTAATTGTTTGTTTATTTAACCAGTTATTTTATTTTATAGTGGAACTAACTAACCGTAACGGATGGAGCTGGTGATGAAAGTAGTTTTAAATTCTTACCGGTGGTACCAAAAGGTGAGAAGAATATAAACCATGGAGGTGGTGGACGGTCCTGAGAAACTTATAAGACTTGGTTTGTGTTTGCACTTATTCCACTTCAGAAAATTGAGGCTGAATCCCAAATAGCGCTTAATGAAAGACTAGTGCACTATGTAGGTGTAAATAAAACAGCACCGAGGCCAATCAGAACGACTTGGAAGTAAGTTACCATGCATTATCAGCAATCAGATTACTCAATCAGAACTGACTGTTGTATTAATGGTGCATGATCAGATGTATAATCACAGTATAATTGTATATAAATTACACATTTATATACAATTATAATTGTAATGAATTTAGTATTGACCAGCACACATTTTAATGGTTTGTACTTTGATTTATGTCTTAGACATTCCACAACATTAAGTTTCTGTTCCTCCATTACACCACATTCATCATAAACAGTTGCTCCCTCATCTTTCTCTCTCTCTCTCTCTCTCTTTCTCTCTCTATGTCTCCGTCACAAAGACTTATCTTGTGTTTGGAAGCACTCTCACTGGAGACTCCTTCCATTAATGTAAAATGAATGCCTTCTAACACAACTCTCCACCACATCAAGACTGCCTTACAGTACACGTCCCCATATAAGAGCTGTTGCTATAGAAACAATAATGTATTCAAGCAACTTGCTTGACCGATCAAGTAGTCATTAAGATATCACGCTCTGCATTCACACCGAACTCATTCCTGATTCATTGTAGAAAAAGAGAGCCTTTATCCTCGGTTGTTTAAAACCGACCAGGTGTCTCTCACCTTCGCCGTATTTTCCCATATTCAGAGGACACGCTGTCTCCCTTTAAACTTCACTCTCACACAGATGCCGCTGCGTGACACGGGTTTTGAACCTCCTGCCAGGGGCTGGGAGCTGGAAACATCCCCACTGTTTGAGCTAATGAAAGAGCAGCTTATCTGTCTTAGCCTCCGGCAGAACAGGCTGTCCTGCAGAAATCTGTCTTATTGGAGGAGGGGAAAAAAATGACGGCGGACGTTTCGACACGGGTGGAGAACGAGAAGCTAAGAAAGAACAAGACACACTCACTGACGGCTATCAAACAGGCGTCGGTGTAGCGTTAGGGCAGAGTGTGATAATACTGCCGAGCGGAGTTCGGGTTTCATAAGGTCAGGTTCAGTGGAAGAAGACGTGGACGGGTTTTGGGAGGACGTGACCAGCCTTCACGCGCGTGGTATTTCAGTGGAGGGCTAACCGAAAGGCCAGGAGTCTGACCTTTTCTTTTTGGGATACAGGGCGTTCTTAACGACGAGTTTAAAAAAGGAAAAGGCATAACAATGGCTGGCATTTCGTCTGAGCTGGAATGCGACTCCAGGAAAATACTTTGCTGTGTAAAGGTATCAAACGTGGAGCTCGATGAGACAAAAAAAGGAGCTCCGGGAGAAAAAAAAAAATTCACCCGCGATCTCGTCATGGTCACGCGTTCCCAATTGCACAGCTGATGATTGTATTACACCCTCCTCTACTGTCCTTTAACCAGAAATGATAAAAACGCTCCTCTTCCCTCCCCTTTTTCCTTCATCACGCCGCTCAGAGGAATGATCCAAGTTAATGTTTCCGTAACGCCGGGCGGGACAGATAGATGAATGTAAGCGTTCCGTTGCTCACGCAGATGCCTCAGACTGCTGATTCACGTTTGCCTGAAGCTCAATGTCCTTTTCTTCTTCCTATTATTATTCCAGTTTGTAGTGTACGGCTGTGTGTAAGGAGAGTTCAGGCCCAGATTAAAGTCTTTGTAATGAAAATGTGAAGTGTGTGTGTGTGTGTGTGTGTATATGTGGTGAACTCTGCGTGTAATCACTGATTACAGTAAATATGCCTGAGCAGCGCGTCGTCAGTGAGTTAATTCACCAAAGTCTCGTCTGATAAATCTGCTTGTTCTGGATTTCTCCTGTCCTCGTTTTTTTTCCTGCTTCTGTGTTTCACTTCCTCAGAGACCGGCCCAAGCGTATTCATATTACATCTGTCTCAGGGATGTGACTGCAGCACCTGTAGTCCAGAAAGGCAGCTCCACCTCTCCACACCTCCACTCCTCCACCTCTTCATTTCTCCACTCCTCCACTTCTTCATATCTCCACTTCTCCACCTCATCTCTCCACTCCTCCACCTCATCACCTCTTCATCTCTTCACCTCTTCATCTCTCCACTCCTCCACCTCTTCATATCTCCACCCCTCCACCTCTTCATCTCTTCACCTCATCTCTCCACTCCTCCACCTCTTCATCTCTCCACTCCTCCACCTCTTCATATCTTCACTCCACCACCTCTTCACTCTCCACCTTTCCACCTCTTCATCTCCTCACTTCATGTCTCCACCCTCCCACTGATCCAACCACTCTGCCTTTTCAACGCTCCACCTCCCTTTCTTCATTTTGCTGTCCTTTTACTTCACAAAGTCTAAACATGTCTGCACTAACTCTTGCTATCTCAAATTGTGTGTGTAAATTGTTGCAGCAGCTTTCTGTTGCTCCACACTGAAACAAGAGCCAGCGTACACCTCTCCACCTCTTCACCTCTCTACCCTTCCGCCTCTCCACCCTTCCACCTCTCCACCTAGAATAACCTTCCCAAGTGGAAGAAAATATGGAGTCAGAATATGACTGCAGGGAATTAATATCATGAGTCATTCTTCTTCCCCTCAATTATTTATATCGAGTAGATCAGATGAAATGGAAATCTTGATGGCTGCTTGTAAATGCAGTAACCTAGAAGGCACAGTTAGGACTGCAGGACATCTTCAGGAACATATAGACTACAGACACAAGTTATTAGTGTCCTAAGAATGTTAAGAACCCAGGACTAATTGACTGAAATAATATTTAAGGGCGTCTTGATGGAGTAGTTAGCAGGGTTGTATTTTCATAAAGGCGACGTAAAAAAAACAAAAAGGTGTTTGCAGTATGTAAGTGTGTGTACCAGTGACGCTTCATCTGAGTTTAAACGCTTTCCAAATCACAAGAGCTGTTAGTCCTAGGTAGATTATTGACTCTATTAGATCTTTAGACAATACAATTTATGACTTCCGTAGCACTAATGTTTACCTGTCTGATTTATTTTAAGCAGCTACATTTCGTACCGGTTTTGAAGTGTTAAAAATCACTAAAAGTATTTAATAAACACTGAATCACTGTGTAACTCGTGTTCTTGATTGTTTACATGTCACTTCTTATACAAAACTGAAATTTATTATCTTTCCGCGCTACACTCCAGTCCAGTAGGTGGCAGTAATACCATCAACCACCAATAAATTCAAACGAAGAAACAACAATGATCTTTCAAAAAGTGACTTTTGCAGAAAGTTTAGTTTAGTTTCTAATATATTTATATTTATATTTATTATTAAGGTATATATTTTTAAGGATTTTTGACCATTTAATGTTTAAACAACATGACCTAAACGATTTTAATATTTCAAAAACTGATTAATAGAACTGACAAAGTATTCCAGCATTTGCTGTACTTTCTCTTCACATTGATACATGTCTACACTGTCATTAACTCCTGTTATCTTGAATTGTGTGTGTAAATTGTTGCCGGAGCCCTGTGTTGCTCCAAACGGAAACAATAGCCAGCGTAGCATCTCTACTCGACTCCAGCTCCACTTTAAAGACTTGGACTCCTTGTAGAAAAAATGCAGAAAATACGAACCTGCTAGAAAACCTCTGTTTCTGTGCTATTTGTATCAAATAAATGTATTCCTGGCATCTAATCCAATAAATGAATCTATTCAAAGAAGTTGCTCTTATTATCCAAACCTTTTCATGGGATTGAAGTAAAAGCTCATAGTTACAAGATGTGTTCCAAATCCAGAGCTACTCGACTAGAAGAAATTTAATCTGATAAAGCATTTCATATGTAATCTCAGTCTTTACAGTGGAACCTTGGATTACGAGCATAATTCGTTCCGGAAGTGGGCTTGTGTTCCAAAACACTCGTAAACCAAATCATCATTTCCCATAAGAAATAATGAAAACTCAAATTATTCGTTCCACAGCCCCAAAAAATAAATACATAAAAATAATTAATACAATCTATAAAATTAAAATAAAACAAATTAATCTGCACTTTACCTTTAAAAAAAAGTACAAATAAATCCTGACAGATAAGTGTTTCCGTTGGTGCGCGCAGGCGCCATGTGTGTGTGTGTGTATGTGTGTGGAATTAGCCCCTTCCCTCGCTTCGTTTTACACAGTAACACTCCTCCTCCCTCTCCCCACCTCGCTTTTTAAGTTTCACAACAAGCGCACACACACACGCACACACACACACACACACACACAACGGAAACACCGTTTTAACAGGGAAAAAATAAATCTCTCTGACCTGGCGTGAGCGCATACTAAGGGAATCACTGCTGTAAAGTAAAAAAAAAAACCCAAATGAACCAGCACCTTACCTTTGAAAAGTATTGCGACAGAGCAGAGTTTCCGTGTGTTTGTGAAGCCAGGGCGGGGGTGAAAAGGCGAAAGAGCGTCTGTGTGTGTGTCAGGGTTTGTGTGTGCGTGTGTGTGTGTGTCGGTGTCAAATTACGCGTGCACACGCATAAGAGTTTCTTTGTGTTTGCGAAGCCGTTGGGGGGTGGGGGGGGGGGGTGACAGAGTGATGCTCGGTGTCAAAATAAGAGTCGCATGTGTGATACATGATACTCGGCGCTCGTAAACTAATACTTGCTCGGTTTCCAATTAAAAATTTATTAAAAATCTTTGCTCGGTTTGCGGAACACTCGTAAACCACGTTACTCGCAATCCGAGGTTCCACTGTATGTGAGAGTCCTGCAGCTGTAACCACCAACACTCTCCTGTCCGTTACGTCAGCTGTTACAGAGGAACGGGAATGCCATGGGTCCGGAGAGGAGACATGATCTGATAGCAGAATATCTCTTTACTCTGAGATGAGACCATCTGCACAGAGGAATCTCTGTACAGTATGAATGCAGTGAGAGCTGTATCCAAGGTTATGATTCACCCATGGAAATGAGCACGCTGCATTTGATGAAAGTTGGTAACTAGGAAAGATGAGCAAAAAGCAACCCTCAAGAAAACTGTAAGCGGTGATGAATTTACCAGCTAATAGTCGACTTTTAGACTTTTTCTCTTTCTGAGTTTGAGGATGTTTCCGTTCCATACTCTGTTGTTTACTCTCGTGATGAATCCGTGTCTCGTCACTAGTAATGAATCCTTTCAAGAAACTTTCACCTTATTTAGAGATATCGGTCCAAATGATGTTTTCAGATATCCAAGCGCTTCTGTTTATGCTCTTCCGAGAGTTGTTTCGGCATCGGGTACACCCTCGGATGCACGCTGCTCTCCTTCCATGCATTCTTTCATCCGTTTTTGTTTGCTGATGTAACACGATCACACCTTCACAGCAGCGACCGGGGAGACAGTGGCATTGAACGGGGAGCCTTGATAAGACAGAGTGGCCAACAGAAGCTTTTAATATGACTGGAGCGCGGACTCACTCTCATATATTCACATCCCGAACGTGTTCATTTGAAGATTTTCAAATGTAATTACTGTAGATTCGAAAGTTTGAAAAGTGTACATAATTTTGCAGTTTAAACTTCTACAAAACAAACCAACGTTCCCCCGAACAGTCTTTAACTCGCACACCTTCTCATCACTGAAATTAATAATCTCTAATCTATTCTAGAACAACCAGAGAAGGTCGTGAACTCTTTTTAGAACAGTTCTTCCTCCTGGGTGACTTCTTTACACTCCCCTCGAGTTCACACCCTCCGGACATCTCAGACAGCGCTACATCACATGTGCTCAGGCCTGGGAGAAATACGTACGAGGGCATCTCGGGGTTCAACACAAAGAGCAAAGCGAATCTGTTTATGCATAAAGTCATATCTGCAGCATACATATGTCTGGATTGAATTAACTACTTAATTAATCAAGTCCAAGTTTTTCGAAAAAAAAAAATAGAAACAACCAAAAACTTGAACCTTATAAGCGCACCTATTATACGCTGTAGACTTTACCTACAGAACAGCGTCATGATGATCGTTCCTTATGGATCCGAATAAACACAGATGTTTATTCAATAATGTTTATTCGCCAGCCCGTTGCGTAAACACACCCGGCCCACCGAGAGAAAATCGAAGCTTGTTGTCGCACCGGATCATTTCTTTTTGCAGGCGTGCGTGTGCGGAATGAAATGAGGCAGCAGGCTGTGTTTGGCTTGATGGGGCTTGTGTCTTACATCTGTGATGCAAAATGATGTTCAGAGCTAGTGAGAGAATTTCAGGGCTAGGAAATAACAATCCGTAACAAGGAAACCAAAAGTGGTATAAAATTTGCATTTGGTCAAGGTGGTGTGTACACTCATGGGTGTGTGAGCGGACGCAGGTAATAAAGAAAGGTCATGTTGGGTCAACGTGGTTCCACTGAATTCATAGACGCACTGGCTGTACTCCAGGGTTTCTCTGGATTGTCGGGCTCTTCACAATTCAAGCTTTCATACTTCTGATGTTTTCCTACTACTTGATCATCATATATATACGTGGACAAAATTGTTGGTACCCTTCGGTCAATGAAAGAAAAACTCACAATGGTCACAGAAATAACTTTAATCTGACAAAAGTAATAATAAATAAGAATTCTATGAATGTTAACCAATGAAAGTCAGACATTGCTTTTCAACCATGCTTCAACAGAATTATATTTAAAAAAAAGAACTCATGGAACAGGCCTGGACAAAAATGATGGTACCCCTAACTTAATAGTTTGTTGCACAACCTTTTGAGGCAATCACTGCAATCAAACGATTCCTGTAACTGTCAATGAGACTTCTGCACCTCTCTGCAGGTATTTTGGCCCACTCCTCATGAGCAAGCTGCTCCAGTTGTTTCTGGTTTGAAGGGTGCCTTTTCCAGACAGCATGTTTCAGCTCCTTCCAAAGATGCTCAATAGGATTGAGGTCAGGGCTCATAGAAGGCCACTTTAGAATAGTCCAATGTTTTCCTCTTAGCCATTATTGGGTGTTTTTAGCTGTGTCGTGGGTCATTGTCCTGTTGCAAGACCCATGACCTGCGACTGAGACCCAGCTTTCTGACACTGGCCAGCACATTTCTCTCTAGAATCCCTCGATAGTCTTGAGATTTCATTGTACCCTGCACAGATTCAAGACACCCTGTGCCAGATGCAGCAAAGCAGCCCCAGAACATAACAGAGCCTCCTCCATGTTTCACAATAGGGACAGTGTTCTTTTCTTGATATGCTTCATTTTTCCGTCTGTGAACACAGAGCTGATGTGCCTTGGCAAAAAGTTCCATTTTTGTCTCATCTGTCCATAGGGCATTCTCCCAGAAGCTTTGTGGCTTGTCAACATGTAGTTTGGCATATTCCAGTGTGGCTTTTTTATGATTTTTTTTTCAACAATGGTGTCCTCCCATGTAGTCCACTTTGGCTCAAACAACGACGGATGGTGCGATCTGACACTGAGATTTTCTTTCATTGACCGAAGGGTACCAACAATTTTGTCCACGTGTGTATATTAGGGATGGGAATCTCCAGAGATCACAGGAAACAATATTATGACGATACCTAGGTGACGATCCAATGCGAATTGTGAAAAAACTAATTTGAATTTTAGATGTGGTCAAAAAATTTGTATATATACGTATGCCCAAATATTCCCCTAAATATAGCTCCTAAAACACTTTAATTTCATTTCAAATTAATACATTACAATTAAAAAACAAAACAGAATGTAAAGGAACAAGGAACATTACTGTACAGCACACTGCTTATTGATTTACAGTGGAACCTTGGATTACGAGCACAATTTGTTCCAGAAGTGGGCTCGTGTTCCAAAACACTCGTAAACCAAATCATCATTTTCCATAAGAAATTATGAAAACTCAAATTATTCGTTCCACAGCTGAAAAAAATACTGAAAAATAATTAATACAATCTATAAAATGAAAATAAAACAAATTAATCTGCACTTTACCTTTAAAAAAAAAGTACAAATAAATTCTGACAGATAGGTGTTTCCGTTGGTCCACGCAGGCGCCGTGTGTGTGTGTGGAAGTAGCCCCTTCCCTCGCCTCGTTTTACACAGAAACAGTCCTCCTCTCTCTCCCCACCTCGCTTTTTAAGTTTCACAACAAACACTCTCACACACACACACACACACACACACACACACACACACACACAACGGAAACACCGTTTTAACAGAGAAAAAATAAATCTCTCTGACAGTGGCATGAGCGCATACTAAAGGAAATCACTTTTTAAGTTTCACAACAAACGGACACACACAAACACAACGGAAACACCGTTTTAACAGGGAAAAAAAAAATCTCTCTGACCTGGCGTGAGCATACTAAGGGAATCACTGCTATAAAGTAAAAAAAAAAAAAAAAATGAACCAGCACCTTACCTTTGAAAAGAATAGCGACAGAGCAGAGTTTTTGTGTGTTTGTGAAGCCGGGGAGGGGGTGAAAAGGCGAAAGAGCGCCTGTGCGTGTGTGTGTGTCGGTGTCAAATAACGTGCGCAGACACATAAGAGACTAGCAGAGTTTCTGTGTGTTTGCGAAGCCGTGTGGGGGGAGGGGGGGAGGTGAGAGAGTGATGCTCGGTGTCGGCTAAACAAGCTATACCCGAAATTAAAAATGATCATGGTGTAAAGTGTACTGATAATTTAACAATAAATAGCTGTTTCCTACACAATTATAAAACACTTTAAACCGCTCCTTTATCTGTTGATACACCAAATGTCATTCGACATTAGAGGGCTTTTTTCAAAATTTATGTATTCCTACAATAAGTATAGATACAGCGTCACAATTAGATGAGTCTATATCCGATACAGAAATAGCCATAGCAATACGAAGTCCCCACTGGCTGCCGTTTGGACAAATAGCAACTTATCCCCTTTCTTTGAGCTTCGAGACAGGGGGTGCCCTTTGTCACCTCTTCTCTTTGCTGTGGCTATTGAGCCATTGGCTATCGCAAGGGAAAATGCCAGTATTAAAGGTATCTCTCGTGGGGGGGTGGAACAGAAAGTTTCCCTGTATGCTGATGACATGCTGCTTTTCATGTCTGATCCTCAACACAGTCTACCAAAACTTGTGGATTTACTGAAAGACTTTGGTGAAATATCTGGCTATAAGGTTAATCTACAAAAAAGTGAAATGATGCCGATTAAAAACGATGTAGCCCAGTTTCCTGATTCGATCCCCTTTAAGATTAGTCCCAGAAAAATCAAATATTTAGGGATTTGGATAACACATAACCATGCAGATCTGTATAAGGCGAATTATCAGCTTCTACTTTCCAAAACAAAATTAGATCTCGAAAGATCTTTGGGCGGAAGAATAAACAGTTAAAATGAATCTGTTTTCATGTGGATTTTTTCCCCGATTTTCTCCCTAATTTAGTCGTGTCCAATTCCTCCCCGTCACTAGGGGGCTCCCACATTAAGGCTACTACTACCACTCAGCCGGGAGGGCCGAAGACTATCACGTGTTTCCTCCGAACCACGTGACGCCAGCCGACCGCATCTTTTCGAACTGCTCGCTCGCGCACCGTTGGGGGCGGCGTAACACACTCGGAGGACAGCGCTATCCACTCCCTCCGTTGCGCGAGCTCACAGACGCCCCTGACTGGCTGTAGAGCCGTGATTAATGTGGGAGCACTAAGTACCTCTCATCCCTCCCCTCTGAGAGAGCTTGGCCAATCAGCTCTCTCTAGACCTCCGGCTGCGAGAGGTAACAGCATCACCCGTGATTCGAACTAGCGATCTCCGGATGATAGGGCGAGCGCTTTAACCACTGCGCCACTCGGAGGCCCTCTTCCAATCTTTTTAACAAAATCTTTTTTCAATAACTTAAGTAGTCAGATTTCCACTTTTATTTGGAATAAATAACAACCACGTATTAAACAAAGTATCCTACAGAGGCCCCATGAATTACGAGGAATGGCACTTCCAAACTTTCTTTATTATTATTGGGCTGCTAATGTAAGGGCGATGTTATTCTGGGCGCAGTGTGCAGTCAACCCTCCCGTCTGGGTAGCGATAGAGGAAGCATCCATGGGATCAATATCTCTCTCATCATTATTATGTGCTAAATTGCCACAAAAACAACCCACATCTTCTTTTACCTCAAACCCACTGGTTATACACTCCGTTAAAATTTGGAATCAGTTTCGGCGTCATTTTAAGCTTACGGATGTATCTTTGTTAGCACCACTGAATGGACACTGCATGTTTGCTCCTTCTTATACAGATAATGCTTTTGGGGTTTGGTTTGAGTGTGGTGTTGTGTCATTATACGATCTTTACATTGATAATATCTTTGGCTCATTTGAACAACTTATACAAAAGTTTAACATTCCCAGGACACATTTCTTTAGATATCTACAGCTGAGGAATTTCATTTCCTGTAATTCTGTGTCTTTCCCTTTGTCTCCTTCTCCATCCATTTTAGATTCGGTTTTAGCTGTAAACCAGATGCCAAACAGATGATTAATGCTCTATACAAATTATTAAACATAAGTAACTCAGCCACATTAGATCTACTTAAAGACAAATGGGAAAATGATTTACAAGAACAAATCTCAGATAAACTGTGGCAAAAGATAATACAAAGAATTTACTCATCATCAGTCTGCCTCAAACACAGAGTTATTCACTGGTCCAAGGTTAAACTGGCAAAGATTAGAGAGGATTTTGATCCCACATGTGACCGATGTAAGCAGGAACCAGCTACACTACTGCATATGTTCTGGACATGCCCAAAGCTAAACAATTTTTGGAGTTTTATTTTTGGTACCTTGTCAAAAATATGCCAGATACCATTAGAACCATCCCCATTTATTGCACTTTTTGGTGTTGACTCAAGTGGTGCTTGTCTGAATGACGCCAAGGTCAATATGATCGCCTTTAGCTCCCTTCTCGCTAGGAGACTGATCCTGGCTAAGTGGAAGGAGTCGTCACCACCAGTGGGCGCTCATTGGATTAAAGAGGTCTTGTACTTTCTTCACCTAGAAAAGATTCGCTACTCTATAAGGGGATCGACTCAGGAATTTTATGATGTCTGGCAACCATTTATAAGCCATTTTGAAAATATAGATGCAGATCAACTGGATCTGTAATAAAAGATTTCTTTTTTAATCTCTGTTTCTAATACTTCCTTCATTACATTTTCTGTTTGATGCGTAATTTATTTAATTTTCTTTCTTTTTCTTCTTTTTTTCTTTCTGCTGACTGGCTGTTTTTTTTCTTCTTTTTTTTCTTTTCTTTTTCTTCTTCTTTTTTTTCTTTAGTTTAGATTTTTGTTGTTGTTTGATTGTTGTTTTTTATATTGTGGGGTGGGGGGAGGGGTATGGGCAGAAAAAAAATAGTGTACAATGTATGTATGTATATGTAACTTGTTTATATTTCCAATAAAAAAGACTTTGATCAAAAAAAAAAAAAAGAGTCATGATATCGATTACTGAATAAATTTTTTTCCCTCCTCTCTAATGTGTACATTAAAACGTCTTTAAAGGTAAGAAATATTGCTGAGGTTATGTTTTGATGCCACCTGGTTAAGCCTGATCCTTGGTTATTCCTGAGCCTGAGTCTTTCTGAGTAGGAATTTGGACTTGAATAAGCCTTCGATAAGCGTCTCACTGTAACAAGTACTGTTGAACCTTTTTCTTGATAATGTTCCAATACTGGCACTGGGATTCTTAAGGGTCAGTATTGGAACATTATCAGGAAAAAAGTTCAACAATCAACAGCGCTCGTTACATTGAGACGCTTATTGAAGAGCTGAAGCCTAAACTTCGGTTTAAACTGAAGACTGATATCCAACGACATTATGATCTTCTGTACATACTGTCGACACTCTGCAAAAACTTCGTTTTGAGGTCGTAAAGCATCCTCACTCTCTTATAATTGGCACAGTTTAAAAATATAATGATAATAAAATAAATTATATCTAGATCTTTTTTTATATCTAGATCTTTTTAAATGAGAAATGCATCCAGCTTTTGCTTGTCTTTAAATGGGCGTGATGAGTCATTGGACAGACCGTTAAAGGTCTGTCCATCTGAAACATTTATGCCGTATCATCATTCGTCAGTGTGTTTTATTCAAGGATGCAGTGTGTTGCAGATGTTGCTTCTTGCATTTCGCTGACTGTCATCCTTTCTGAGCGAACCGTAATACTAGTTTTATTCATGATTTTATTTTTCCGCCTCATTGTTGACGCTGTAAATCTCCCACCAGGTCTTTTAGGAGGTAAAAAAAAAAATGATTTTCACGTTTAAATGATTACCTCCAATAAACAAACCCAGTCAATAACCCTTTGAAAAAAAAAAGAGTGTAGATCTGGTCACCATGGGAACCTTCTTCTCACCAGAGCTCAATGGCTGATGTCACTCAGGCGCAATTTCTCAAGCACGAAGAGCTGCTTCGGGGTTAGTGTGCGGTGAAGTGTGTGTGGTGTGTCTCATAAAACTTTTCGCTCCTGATGATTCATTGTTGTAGTCTCTATATTTCAATGCATCACTCTGGAAAGCAAAAAAAAATCTGTCCTTGGACTGATGTCAGATTTTCATCAAGTTTATGATTTGCTTTCCTTCTGTCTAATCAACAAGCTGTTCTTCGGTTGCGTATTGCAAGGTTACGAGATTAAATCCCATCCTGATTCGAAAATAAATTTGAATAAAAGGCTGTAAAAACTGTAAGTGTACATGATTTGTGTGTGTTTTCCTTCTTCCCATCTTCCCAGACCGCTGTTTCATTTGAAGTGACGTTACAAGATGACGACAGCATTGTGATGACTCTCGAACCCTCAGATATGCGAGGCAACATCACTGCGTACGCCGCCAGGATATCCGGAGAGCCCCGCACCCACATCCTACCCTTCCAGCGGACCACAGACGGCCAACCGGCGCCCGCGATCCTCCTGTATAACACCACCTTCCACGGGCTCTGTTACACCGTCAGCCTTCTTCTAGCCAACGGCTCCACGTGGACCAAACCGGTCAAGACTGTGACTCTGCTTACAAGTAAGCCTGATCCGTACTTTAAAAATCTCTAAATAATAAACGTTCTGCCATTAAACACCCCGCCCCCTTGTTGTTGTCAGAGCCTCTTCCGCTGGAGAGCGTGCAGATTTCCGACTACCAGCCAGCTCCGGAGACCGGCGTGGTGTTTGAGCTGAGATCGCCAGAGAGAAACAGCTTCAGCCGCGTGAACATCAGCTACTCCGAGGGAATCGAGCAGCGCTTCATGCTCTACAAAGGTCAGGATTTAGACGCTCTAGGACCTCTCTAGGGTTAAAAATGCATTTTGAGTGGTATATCCCTTAAAATACTGTTTTCCCTGCAGATTTTCAGAAAGGCAAGACGGTTTTTAAGCACTGGTTGCCCGGGACATGCTACAGCAACATCACCTTCCAGCTGATTTCCGAAGCCAGCGTCAACAAGAGCACCCTGATCAAAAAGAGCGACATAATCCACCAGCCACTTCATCACAGGACAGGTATACCTAGCTTCTAGAAGCTTCTCCTGGGTCTGTGTGTCTCTAGACTGTAGTTACTGTACTGTATCAATGAAATGAATTCTGCTAAAAATTTTCCATGTTGTCGAGTACCCTCCTGTTTAGGACTTGTTAAAAGTAATAACCATGTTTGTTCTTTCTCCGTCTAGTCCCCAACCCTCCTCTCAACGTGTCTCTCAAGATCGTCCACCTCAACAGACGAGGCTTGCCTGTCACCAACTGGCGCGAAAAGACGTCCCATGACACCCGACTGCCACGAAAGGCACGCAATGTCCTCGTACAACAGGAAGATAAGCAAGAAACTGATCCCCGAAAAGATCCGGGACCTAAACAGGAGTCGCAAGCGGTTACCCAGGGACCTCGCGCTACCTCCGAGAGCCTGAAAAGCAGCACGGCGACGCTAGGCAACGTCCTAACCTCGTACACACCTACTGCCGAAAGCGTCCCTACCAACACCAGCGACGTTTCAGAGAGTGAGAATTCCACTGCCGCCTTTTGGCCGACAGTACGTCCGTCCCCCACGGAAGGGGAGTACGAATTTGTGAACAGAGTTCCTACCGAGTACGAAGACTCAAAGGAGCTCGGCTCAGCCATGGATCTCAGCACAGAGCCCACTGACGGGCCCGAGAAAGCGCCGTCGATCCAGCTGGAGCTTCACTGGTTGCCTCCTCCACCACCCACCACAACCGATGGCTTTAAAGTCTATGTCTACCGAGATGGTGAGTCGTACCCTGGTAATGGAGAACATGCATCCTTCTTGTCGTTTGCTCTTGCTTGTTTAGTTGAAACATGAAATGAAAATTGCTAATTTTCATCTGTCGTATTAGGTGACGAGGCGAGAACGGCGACAGTGGACGAGAACACTCACGAGTTTCTCACCGAGTTGTCGGATCCCGGGACGTACCGCGTCCTGGTCACAACCATCAGCTCGTCAGGGGAGTGCGAGCCCAGAGTGAGCATGCCACATTCAGACTTCATCTTCTATCTCAGTATGTATTCTCCAATCCCCTCGCTCACCTTGATGCCGCACTGTAAAGTAATGTCCTGTAACATGCCTTGTGTGTGTGTGTTCCAGGTCCTACAGGAGAGTGGCTGGAGCAGCCCAAGGAGCGTCCCCAGGCAGTGAGCGTGAAAATGCTGGGGAAGAGCACAGCCTCGGTGTCCTGGGCTCCGTCCATGCAGAGTCACAACGGCAGTCTGGTCTCAGTGGTGTCCCTAACGTGCCTCAAGCCCAGCCTCAACCAGCGCATGGAGAGCACCTACTGCTCAGAGGTATCGCACGTCACGCTCAAAAGCAAGAGCAAGTACACTATGTGCGTTTACATGGACAATAAAATTCCAGTTATAGCCGAAGAATAAAAATGCTTCGTTTAAACACCTCAGTGGGAACAGACTGACGTGATCCGGCCCAGTCCAAATGAATTTCCAACAGGAATGAGAGTGGAGGCGTAAACCTTTATTAATCGGTTCAGTATGTAAATATAAGCCCTGTAAACACTCGACCTGATTGCTTTATCAGATTTCTTGTAATGAATACAGCTGTGGCTAAAAGTTTGGCCACATGACTCAAATATTAATTTTCAGTGTTTTTAGATCTTTGTGTCAGATGTTACTATGACACAAATTACTATGATGTGAACTGAAGTATAATTACAAGCATTTCATAAGCACCAAAGGCTTTTATTGACAGTTACATTAAGTTTATACAAAGAGTCAATATTCTTTTTCAAGACCTCTGCAATTCACACTGGCAACCTGTCAATCAACTTCTGGGCCACGCCCTGACTGATTCTCGCATGATCAATGTTTGTTAGAATTTCTGGATTTTTGTTTGTCCACCCGCATCTTGAGGATTTACTACAAGTTCTCAATGGGATTAAGGTCTGGGGAGGTTCATGGCCATGAACCCAAAATTTGTATGTTTTGTCCCCCGAGCTACTTCGTTATCACTTTTGCCTTATGGCGTGGTGCGCCATCAGGCTGAAAAAGGCACAAAATTGTTTGTAACCAAACTGTTCTTGGATGGTTGAGAGAAGTTGCTCTCAGAGGATGTTTTTGTACCAGTCTTTATTCATGACTGTGTTCTTATGCAAAATTGTGAGCGAGCCCACTCCCTCAGCTGAGAAGCGACCCCACACGTGAATAGTCTCAGGATGCTTTACTGATGGGAGCACTCACAAGCTAACATAACCCTAAAGCTGAAGAAAAATACTGATCCTTCTACCGGCAGATTAAACGCTGCAACAGAACATGTTAAAAAAAAAAAAACGCTAAGTGGTTTGCTCATGTAAACAGATTGAGGAAATCTTGTCCATGTAAACGTAGCTACATTACACTGATATAGATTTATAGGTTTGTCTTTATGTAACCACCTGAATGCTCATAATGGATTTTGTTATTCATTTCCAGGAAAACACCACCAGTGACATCATCACTAACCTGACTCCTGGTGCTCAGTACAGAGTGGTTGTTTATCACACCAACGGACCCCTGATCAGCCCCCCGTCCGAACCAGTCATTATTGATATCGGTACGCAGCGCCTTCGTGATTTATCAGAAACTTAAGAATTTTGGGTTATTTAATTCAAATCATGCTTAGCTTGAGCTTTTGTTACTAGCTTTGTGTTTTGTAATGATAAAAAGACTATATAGTCAATTCTTCTTCTTCTTTTTTTTAATCCTGTGATTGTGTAACCTAACGGCAGAGCCGACGGGCGTGCGAGACCTGGTTGTGTACCCGCTGAGTCCCACGGCGGTCATTCTGAGCTGGCAGAGGCCGTACAACGTGGCCTTCCGCAAATACGTGCTGCAGACCTTTTACTTCAACTCGGCCACGCAGACCACGCAGTGGACCACTTACTACGAGATCGCCGCCACCGCTTCCGTCATCGCCTCTGTGGTAAGTTAATCGAGTCAGTCTGCAGACTTCCACTTATTTTGAAGATTTGGTTTTGTTTTTTAATTTGGTTTTGTTGGTTTATTTTACAAATTATTATTAGTAAAATTATTACCAACAGGGCAGGGTGAGGGCCAAAACGTGTTTCCTCTGAGACATGTGATGCCAGCCAACTCATCAAGTTTCAAACTGCTTGCTAACACACCAACAACCTTATAGGATAGCGCTGTCCGCTCCTTCCACCAGCGCCGATGATGATTGGCTTAGAGCTATGATTGATGTGAGAGGCTCCCAGATGCAGGAGGCTACAGCATCACTCGAGATTCCATCCGATGATCGGGCGAGCTCGTTACATAGTGCTGTATTAAAAATGTTACAAACTTCCCAATTCATCTATTTCATATATTATACTTAATTATATTTCGACGTTGCGTTTGAGTATTAACATTAATGCCACCCTCAGATCTACTAAAATACCTATTATGAGTAACAGCTTTCTCGATCTGAAGTTGAATGTAAGACCTGAGTTTTTTTATCTGAGGCATGGTCCATGACAAAGATCATTTTGACGGCGCTAGTCCGTGTGTTCAGCATCGCAGTTCATTAAAGTTCTAAACAGTTGAATTTGGGATCCTGATGAACAGGCATGATTTAGATCCGATGTGCGATCTGTTCATGCACTGTTACAGTTGGTTCATGCAAACCGTCTATGTTTCCTGTAATGACGCAACACTTCCCACTAGACTGCTCAGTCAGTGCAAGAAACGTCCCTTTGGTTTTAGTAATAAACTCTTAGTCCTGGATTGTATCTCTGGACTTGGGTTGGAAAAAAATCCTGATAAAATATTTATGAGGTTGTGTGTACAGCTAAATGAAAATAATTTACAAAAACACTTAATCCGTTCAGTTCAGTCTACTGTTTATGATTGAATTCTTGTGAGATTGTGGCTGAGGTGTGCACCGTCTCTTCTTGAGTCAGCTCACGCACTAATGTGTCCGTATCCCAGTGTGCAATTTTCTGTCTATAATTATTATACTCGAGCTTAATTGCAGGCTGCGCGTGCTGAATTGCTCTCGTGCACATTTGGTGGTCGGATAGCACAGAGACGTTTATTGGCCTCAAACGGGAATTAAAGACTCCTGGAGTAGGAACACGGGACTGCTTTTAAAACGAGGTCCGGACAGAGGGCAGAACTTACGAGATAATTAAATCACACGGCATAATGCGATACAGGTGATGAATGTACAGGCCAGCAATCGCTCCTGATCCTGAATGGTCTAGACTTAAGGTCTCATTCAGACGGGATACGATTTCCAAACACGTACTGTATCTGTTAAGTAATAGGATGGGTTTGTAGTGATTCTGATCAGTTTGCGCAGGATACATTTACATTAGCCTTTTGCTCCAATCTCTCATCTGCTCATCCTGCGCAAATCGATCGCTACCGGACATCTCATCCTGTTTAGAATTGTTTACGCCGTTATTTGTGAGTTTTATTCTACAGGTCTTTTTATAACAGGTGACGGTGCAGTCCTTCCAGCCGCAGGAAGGCACAGTGTGTACTCAGATGAGTTTCAGAAGAATTCAGATGAGACTGAACTCCCAGAGACACTTCTTGTTAATCATGGGGTTTACCATCCACCCACATGATTATACAGGATAGGATTCATTTAAGCAGTATCACATGAGGGGGGAGTGCTGTTGTAATGGATATCAGCACTGCCCACGTACCGAAAAATCACAGCTGTGCAACAGCACAACCTCGAGTGTGATATTTCTTTTATGCAACAGTTCCACAAACATGGTTATTTATGATTTAACATTTAATATCAACAGATTATAATTGGGGGCGGCACAGTGGTGTAGTGGTTAGCACTGTCACCTTGCACCTCCAGGGTCCGGGTTCTATTCCTGGCCAGGTTTGATACCCGTCTCTGGGTGCATGGAATTTGCATGTTCTCCCCGTGCTTGGTGGATTTCTTCCCACAGTCCAAAGACACGCGGATTAGGCTGATTGGCGTTCCCAAATTGCCCGTAGTGTGTGAGTGTGTATATATGTGTGTGCGTGCCTTGCGATGGTAGTTTAGTATTTTGACTCAGATTGCTTCATCATAGCGAGAGCTATTAAAAAATATTTGGGGCCTCTTTCAAGCGAATCACGTTGTAGTTTTACTGGTACTATGTAGCCAAAAGGTGAGGAGAATAAACCACGAAGGTGGTGGACAGTCCTGTAAATCTCATCAAGTTTCTCTACATGTCTCCACTTATTCTGTTTTCTGTAAACTTTGAATCCCAAATAGCGTTAAATGGAAAAACAGTGCGCCATTTTTCCAACACTATTTCCGCACACCAAGTAGAACCCATTGATCAGAGGGATTTAGCCTTGTGTTAGAAGCTAGCTATCTTTGTAGCTTGTCTTAGACGTGAGAAGAGCAACACAGATGCTTCAGAGGCAATTCCGAAGGACTTAGAAGCAATTATTAAGAAGGCGAAGGTGGGTTAAGATGACTTAACGTTAAATCAGACGTGTTTTCTTACTGAAAGTGCTTCAGTGACTGGTGTTGAATGTGGGTTTGGGCAGGCAGCTGCTCTGTCCTCAGTACTGCAGACAGTACAGACCTACTGTTACCCATGCTGCAACCGACAGTTAAAGTAATTAATTGTTATTAGAACACCGGGAACAGAGAGTGATACATATAGTTAAATGTTCCAGTGCTGTTATTGTATATTATCGTGACTCATGGAAAGCCTCTCGTCCAATCAGATTCCATGGTCGGAACTAACTGTGGTATAATTGTCTTTAAAATATAATTGTCTTTAAAATATATTTGTCGTGTTTCATTCAGATGGTTAACAGATTATCAGTGCAAGATATATGACCTATATGTCATCTTCTAACTAGTTAAACCCAGATTAACAGATTTTCTTTGTTAAATCATTGTAGATGATTAATAATATTGTAAGATTGTAGATGTTACTGTGATTTCTGAATGTAAACTATTGTATGTTACTGGAGATGTGAGATTTGCTCTATTTCATATCGGAAATACGTCAAAGCCCTGAGATCACAAACCCCGTTAAAGATTGTGCTCAGGTGTTGCATGTCATAGTATCGCTTTTTCATACTCTTTTAAATCAAATTTTTCGCCTATGCTCTTTTTTTAAACCTTCGACAGAGAGTGACGGATCTTTTGCCTGCATGGTACTACAACTTTCGAGTGACCATGGTGACCTGGGGTGACCCTCCTCTCAGCTGCTGTGATGGCTCCACCGTGAGCTTCGTTACTGGTGGGTGAACACATGCACATGTGTCTATGCCATCTGAGTTGCACCTACACTGCCTGGCCAAATAAAAACATTTCATTCACCTTTAGCTTTGATTCCAGCACATAGTTTTAAATTTAAAATATCCTTAGTTGTTGTCTTTGCTTGATGCAGACCAATAATTTGACTCTTTAGAAATGGTGACTTATTTTTGGCCAGGCAGTGTATATCTTTGAAATTTCCTTCAGGATCAATAAAGTCTATCTATCTATCTTTCTGGCTGTCTCTCTATCTGTCTGTCTGTCTTTCTGTCTCTTTGTCTGTCTATCTATTTATCTGTCTGGCTATCTATCTACCTGTCTCTCTGTCTGTCTATCCAATTATTTTCTGTCTGTCTCTCTGTCTGTCTATCTATTTATCTGTCTGTCTATCTATTTGCCTGTCTGTCTGCCTCTGTCTGTTTATCTGTCTGTCTGTGTCTATTTATCTGTCTGTCTGTGTATTTATCTGTCTGTCTCTCTATCTGTCTGTCTGGCTACCTATCTATCACCTAGGTGATGGCATTGCGTAAATGTTTTTAACCAATTACAAATACTGTAAATAGTAGAATACTGTAAAAGTGTTAATAAGAGAATGGTTTAAACTTCTCCCCGCAGCTCCCGAGGCGCCTCACATCTCCTCAGTGGATTACTCGCACGGCGTGCTGTATGTGCGCTGGACCTACGGCGATCTCTTCACCGATCTGTCACACTCCAGAATGCTGCACTGGCAGGTGCTGGCTGAAGGAAAGAAAGGCTCCCGGAGACGCTTCTCGACAGATGTAAGGTTCTATAGAGATGTAATATAAGACGGAGAGCGGTCTCTGCGCTGCTGAAATCAAATCAAATCAAAATGTATTACTGCACGTTATCTCAAAATTTGCAAAGGACGCACCTTGAGATGCACCAATCTGCATCTCCCAGATTAAATCTTTTTTTTTTCTTCAATATGTCAGGATCAATAACTGTTTGTATTGTGAGTCACCAGATCTCTGTACTGCCTTGATTATTGTCATATTTGCATCAACATCTGTGTGCTGCCGAGCCATTAGAAGGCCAGTGGTCATTGTGCAGTGAGCTGTGAGCAGGAAGTCCACCCGAGAGCATCCGTAGCCTTCGCTAGTGATCTTCAAAGCTATCGATTGCTTCCTTGGCGTCTTTTTGAGGTCTAATTAAAAAGGCGTGGAGAGGCTCTGCTCCCGTCTTGTGCTCTCTCTGCTCTCCAGCACTTAACTGGAATGAATCGAATTACCCCCACACACAGAACAAAGGGATTAATTAGATACTGCTAAATGTTTCCAGACAGAGAGGGTTAGACCGAGATGGTTATCTGCCCTCCAGCCTTCCTGAAGCGAGCGCTTTTCGTCCCTGCACTACACACTATCCTGTTCCTATCTGCAGCAATGTGAAGTCTTTCTTCGGGTCATTTCTGAACAACGTGAAGGCATTTTATTGCTTATCTTATCATTTTATTGCTTATCTTATAATCTATGCAGAACTGCATCATGGTTTCGGGAGCATGCTTACTTTGCATTTCCTTATAGTTTTGGCATTATCCATCTTTACTGTGTGTTACATAATAGATCATGTCTATATGGGGCTCGTTTTGTGCACAGGGGCATCGTTATGCTGGGACATGTTTGGAATAAGTCCAGTCAAGGGGAATTATAATCCTACAGCAAAGAAAGACATTCTAGACAAGTGTGTGCTGCCACATGTAAGGATGAACTACAGTCAAGTCAAGCAGGCTTTAGTGTCATTTCACCCCTATACAGATCAGTATAAAGTGAAATGAAACCACATTCTTCCAATACCAAGGCTATACATAAATGAACAATATAAATGAAAAGAGCTAACTAGCTAACTAAGACATCTAATTAGTTAACTAGCTAAGACTGAACAAATGAACACAATAAATTAGCAAAAACTATACAAAAGACAAAAGTACAGGTAGTCCCCGACTTACGAACGAGTTCTGTTCCAGGAGCATGTTCGTAAGCAGGATTTGTTCTTAAGTCCGACAAAAGGAATCTTTTACGCCTTTATACAATATAAAGCAGACCATTCCAATTGAGTAAATGCCTGCCCCCTTTCCACACACTGCCATCATGTGGCCACAAAACAAACGTGCCTAAGGAAATTAATTTCACACGTCAAATGTGACAGTGTTGTCTCTGCGCCTTTAAATCATGAGGGGGAATCCCGGATGCCATTTTGTCTCAGAGCTGTTTTCCACTGTATTGGACAGTGAACTTAGGAAATTAGGATTATTCCCCATCAGGACAGCTTTACAGGACAGACTTTTTCTATCATTGTGCTCCTGGACTGATTCATTGAAGCCGGCGAGGCATTTCTCCCGTCCCGTCCAAACACACACACAATATCCCAGACTTTGGGCATTTTATACATTCACTTACACACTGAAAATATTGTACATAATTGTAAATATTGGTATCTGGTGCACTACAGTGTCTATGCTTTGTACAATAAACATGCGCTAATTCGGCGATTTGTTCACAAATGTTTGTAGAACGGCAGTCTGTTCATATCTGAGAAAATTCGTCATTCGGATGTTCGTAAGTCGGGGACTACCTTTACGGCAAAAAGACAACATGAAGTGCATGTGCAAATGTGTTTGAATTTGAAATGTGCAAACAAGAGCAACCACACACCACAATGCAATACTCTGTGATAGTGAGTTGAGGGTAGTGCAAATTGTGAAATGATAGAAAACAATAAACGTTTCTTGTTGAAGTAGCAGCAAAGAGAGAAAAGAGTTCTTGTGCAATTAACAGCTGATAAAAAAGTGGTGATGGTCAAGGTGTCTGCATACTTTTGGCCATAAAGGGTGGATTATTTGGGCATGGGCGTTGCGCTGGTGTGGATACATCAGATGCATCACCTTTGACGGGTTGTGAATAATCCGCCGATATGTAACACTCAGCCGTCGTCTGTGTCAGGGTCAGAACCCAACACTGGTTCCAAAGCTGCTGCACCTGATGCATTGATATCAGCAGCACACACATGCACACACACACACACACACACACACGTGCTGCTTTGTCAGTGTCACTGCTGAGATGAGAACGATCCATCATCCAAATTAATATCTTGTCAGTGCTGCTAAGATGGGAGTCACACAAGGTAGAGCTGATAAATTGTATTGTACATAGTAATAGATGGAATCCAGTACATTAACTGTGAAGGCAGCTTTAGGGTAACTGTAGGTATTAAGGTTGGTGTCATGCTGTCCAGGTGTGTGCTTGGTGAAAGCTCACAGATTACGCAAACATTTCAATCAAACCATGGTTTTGACTTTGTGACATTGTTGGGGTTTTCAGTTCGGCTCGTTTCTCTGCAGGTGACGCGCAACGTAATGAAGGCTGCGATCGCACTCCCTCCTGGTGACATCTACAACCTGACGGTCACGGCTTGTACGGAGCGCAGCCGCAACACCTCCATACCGCACATCCTGAAACTGGGTGGGTATTTGACCATCGACCTGTCAGTCACTCTGTCTTTACTTTACATTGGACAGGGGGCAAATTTAAAGGGCCCCTGTTATGTCAAATCTTTAGGCTTTTAGGTTCTTTTCCAGTGTATTTCTACAAACAAACAAAAAAATACTGTTTCTCCTTTTCCATTTTCGTCTATTGGTCAGGAGTTAGACAAGAAAATCAGATTTCCCCCCATTGTGACCTCATATGAGAAGAACCACTTCCCTAGTCCCTCTTGCTAAGGTCAATAAGGCTAGGTGAGCATGTAGTGGCTCACAAATAAAATTAGTCTTCTTTAGCGCTTAAAAATGTCTAGCTTAGCTCTCTTTTGCTTTTAGTTGTCTTGTAACTTTTCTATAGCTGAATACTAATTATGTCATCAAAGTAATGCTCTTACTTGTATTTTTCCACTTATTTGTGTATCACAATAATGGCAGGGAAGAGCCTGAAAATAGTGTGCGAAATGATCTCTGCGTTCTGATTGGCTAAGAAAATTAAAGAAGTGTTCAAGGGAAGTTGCTAAAGAAAAAAAGAAAGGAAAAAGAAAGAAAATTAAGCAACTAAGTTGCATAATACAGTTTGTGACCTTTAAAATGTTGCTGCAATTTTAATAATGGTACATTAGTGACTTAGGCATTAATACAGGGAGGCGTATTGATAATAACAAGCGAGTAAACACTCCTAAAAGCAACACCGTGTGCTTCCAGGTGCAAGAGAATAAATTATTAATGAAATCATGATGTGTTTTTGTATTCTTATTAAAACACAGCAATCACACAAATTGCATATTTCTCCACATCAGGTCCAGCACCTCCCAAGTCTCTGTTTGCAGTCAACGCAACACACACTGCTGTCACTTTGCTCTGGACTGAGGAGGGCGTGGTGGACTTCTACCAGGTCACCTGCATGCAGCTCGGGCCCATCAGACATCACAAGGTTGTAAGTCATTACAGTACATACTGGTGCAATGTTTATCAGTTACAGTATCTTTAATCAGGAGCACCAGAGAGGCCGGTCTGACGCTGCTAGCAAGTCGTTCTTATTGAATACTGTAGAGCATGCGGTGTTGTGATGTTTAAGCACTCAAAGCTATTCAGAAACACAGAGCAGTTTAGCTGCTTAGCTTTATACCGCTTATTCTTGTATAGAGGTTTGTGAGACCTGGAGCCTATCCCGCGGGGCTTAGGGCACGAGGCAGGGTACACTCTGGACAATCCACACTATGGGCAATTTGGGAACGCTAATTATCTTGGGAAAGATAATGAACCTAATCCGCATATCTTTGGACTGTGGGAGGAAACCGTAGTACCTGGAGGAAACCCACCAAGCGCGGGGAGAACATGCAAACTCCATACACAGAGAGACGGGAATCGAACCTGGATGGGATTCGAACCCAGACCCTGGAGGTGCAAGGCGACAGTGCTAACCACTAAGCCAGCATGCCGCCTTATATGAAACATTTAATTGCTAAGTGGTAATATTCAGCAGCTCTGTGCAGTATAAACCCTGCTGATGTCTATAATTACCCCCACTTTTATACATGTACGTTCAGACATTTGGCGGGCGCCCTTATCCAGAGCGACTTACATTTTTATCTCATTATACATCTGAGTAGTTAAGGGCCTTGCTCAAGGGCCCATCAGGGCCAACTTGGTGGTTATTAGATTTGAACCTGGGACCTTCCGAACAGAAGTCGAATGCTTTAACCACTTTGATCTCATTCATAGTATATTTCCAAAAATGGATTCAATGAAAAAGCTCACAATATGAAAAGGGAGACAAAGTGTGATCTCTGTGATTTTACTCGTAGCATCATTGTTGTTGATTTCAGACGGTCTGGGTTTGAGTATTTCAGAAACGTCTGAACATGAATTGTTTGAAGAAGAGAAACATCCAGTAAGCATTAAAACCTTGATATTTGAGGTGACTAGACAAGTTGCATTAGTCTCCTGAAAGTTAAAAACGGGAACTTTGAAAGAAGAGGTAGAAGAATTTTTAATTTCTAATCCAGTTTTGGATAATTGCGTAAGAGAATGCACGTAGGACTGTTCCTATTAAAGTGGCCGCTGAGCCTGCGTTATTAAATGCATGTTGTGTTTGTTTTTTGTTTTTTAGCATTATGATAATTTAAGAATTATTTTCTTTTCTACGCAAGTACACCATGCAGACAAAGTGGCCTTGATTCTACAAGAGCAATTGACAATAAGTATCAGTATAAGTATTTGATCCCTGTACCAAGTATCGTGAGAAGGACTCACGTGGCATTCACAGTAGTGGCAGGAGCAGTGCCTTGGCAATGCAGTGTGATGACTGTTGTGCCCACACGTCATAATCAGCATTCATAATACATAATCATCTGTTTGAGCCGCCACCCGGTCTCTCACCGAGCCGCGGGCGAGTGCTTTAACGAAAGAAGAATGGCCACGCTCAGCTCTCAACAAGCTCTT
Source organism: Clarias fuscus (assembly GCA_030347435.1). Classification (NCBI taxonomy): domain Eukaryota; kingdom Metazoa; phylum Chordata; class Actinopteri; order Siluriformes; family Clariidae; genus Clarias; species Clarias fuscus. The sequence goes on along the minus strand of CM059224.1, from coordinate 8,110,786 downwards.
GTGATCTAGTGGTGTTTTGCGATGTCATGTAAGGTTTCAGGACTTGCCTGGAGAACACTCGAGTTTTTCCACTCCAGCTTTAACCACTCCACCATGGCGTCACAAAGCTCGATCAGTGCTAGATTAGGAGCATTGTCATGCTGGAACAAAGATGGTTTCTTAGTTCCAGTCAAGATGTCATGTTACAGAGTACAAAGCCGTTCTGTATATACTGTACTAGTAGTCCATTAACCTGAACATGATAATGATGTTTCTCCATTAAGAAACAGACTCAAATATATAAAGCGAAAACATCTGGACTGAAATTTTGCTAAAACCTGCAATGTATAATCAGCCTTCTGTTTTTCTTGGTGAGGCTGCAAATGTAAATGTGTTTGTGTTGTCTGCAGGCTGCCGAGCCCCAGACGGCCCACGCCCACGTGCTAACCGTCAACAACCTGCAGGCCTCCACCTCCTACAACTGCAGCGTGACCAGTTACAGCTACAGCACACCCAGCGAGCCCGCCTACATCACCATCGGCACCCTGGGTACCTCCTCTTCATCCTCCTGTTTCTCCTTCTCATTCTACTTTGGCTCCTTCTCCTCCTTCTCCCCTTCTTTCTCCTCTTCCTCCTTCTTCTCCTTTTCTTTCTTCTCTTCCTCCTGTTCATCTTCTTTCCTCTTTTGCTTCTTCTCACCCTTGTTTTCTTCCTTCTCATCTTTCTTCTTCTCTACTTCCTCCTTGTCTGGCTCATCATTCCCCTTCTGTACCTCCTCCTGGTTTCTTCTCATTTTCCTTTTATTCCTCCTCCTACTCCCTCTCCTCTTCTTCCTCCTCCTCTTCCCTCTCCTCTCCTCTTCCCCATCCTCCATCTCTTTCTTTTTTTCCTTCTTCAACTCCTTCCCCTCCTGTTTCTCCTTCTTCTCTCCATCCTCAGTCTCCTCCACCTCCTCAAGTTTTTTCTCTTCCTCCCTATCTTCTTCATTCTTCTGGTTATTCTCTTCTCCCTCCTTTTTCTCATCTCCTTCTTCTTTTCCCCCTTCTTTTCTTATTCAAGTCCTTCTCCTTCTTTTCTCTTTCTTTTTGTCTTCCTCCTCTTCTAGAGATCTTACCCATATCAAATAAGAAATAATAATTTATAATAATAATTACAGTTTGTGTGTGTGTGTGTGTGTAGCTCAGGAGATGAATCCCAGCATAGCTGCTATTTCAGCGCTGGCGGTGCTCAGTGTGCTACTCATCAGCCTGCTGGTGCTCTTTCTACTAGTGCTGCGCAAAAAACACATGCAGATGACCAGGTGAGAGCTGCAACACTAGCAAAAATGCATTCTACAGTTCAGCTGAGACTCATATTAAGCTCTTGCAATCCCAATGAGTTAAATCGGAGCCATAGCTTTCAAATGCATTTTGGCACGGACAAGGGTTGGGGAATTTTGCTGATTACTTACATTGTACTCGCATTCTCGGTACAAACTTTATAACGCCTATGACTTATTGTAATGTACTTATATTGGCCTTTTTAGACAGGCTAAAAAAAACCTTAACTATCCCTTTAAGAAGACCTTCTAGAAATTACTAGACGTTAAAGACGTTTTCTTTTAATTTTATTAGCCGAAGGTTTAGAATTACGAGTCACATCCTTTAGTCGAAAGAAGCAGAAGGAGACCGTCCTGAGTTCCTGAGAAAATTTTTATTTGAATGCACATTGAAATTTACCAGAATTTGATCTCAAAGTTAAGTCACAGTTATTTATAGCACTTTTAAAAACAAGCAAATTTTTTTTTGGGGGGGTGGGGGGGATGGGTGGGGGATTTTTCCCCGATTTTCTCCCAAATTTAGTCGTGTCTAATTCCTCCCCGTCACTAGGGGGCTCCCACATTAAGGCTACTACTACCACTCAGTCCGGAGGGCCGATGACTATCACGTGTTTCCTCTGAACCACGTGACACCAGCTGACTACCTCTTTTCGAACTGCTTGCTCACATACCGTTGGGGGAGGAGTAACACACTCGGGGCTCCGACAGCTCTATCCGCTCCTTCCGCTTGCGTGAGCTCACAGACGCCCCTGATTGGCTGTAGAGCCGTGATTAATGTGGGAGCACTGAGTCCCTCTCATCCCTCCCCTCTGAGAGAGCTCGGCCAATCAGCTCTCTCTAGACCTCCGGCTGCGAGAGGTTACAGCATCACAGGGAATCGAACTCGCGATCTCCGGATGATAGGGCGAGGACTTTATCACTGCGCCACTCAGAGGCCTAATAAAAAAAACTAAGTTGACTAAAGTGCTGTACAATGATAAGACAAATAAATCAGGATTAAAAGAACATAAATAAAAGCTGCAATAAAACCATATAAAAAGTAAATAATATCAGTTAGTGATGGTTAATCACATTCATTACATTAATCAATTGTAATCAATAAAAGAAAAAGAATTAAGCTTAATTAATCTTATTATAAAAAGGTATAACAATACAAGAGTTAAATTATTTTTTTGTTTCTTATTGATCTCCGTTGCTTTTGTCGGTCGTAGTCTTTGTGTGTTGTGTAAGCAAAATACTTATAATCCTGTACTTCTACGAATTACATCTGAGTGTGAAAATCTTAAAAGTACCATTTCAGTACACAGGGTAATATTCTCACAGCTTCTCACAGTTGTTTTAAATCCTAGAATGTTGAAAATATGGCAGTTATACAGTAGAACAGACCCGAGCAGTCAGAGTGACTGTGTATTCTGCACACGCATTTTTGACCTATAAAGTTGCCCAACCTGGTGTTTAGGTTTAGGTATTTAAGGTACAGTATGTCAAGATGTTGTAGTTTAAAAAGCCGAACTGAACCAGAGATTTGTTTTTATTTCCTTCCAGGGAATGTGGAGCAGAAACCTTCGTCAACTTTGCCTCTTTCGAGCGCGACGGGAAACTTCCCTACAACTGGTAGGAGTCTTAAAGTACTTTCTGAAGTTTTCAGTACAGCTCACGATGCCTGTCTGCAAGTGATAAAGTTAAGGGACATCAGTGTGCACTAGTCACAGATACATACACACAGAGACAGCAGCTATTGTACAGGGTTTTAGCCCCAACCTTAACTTTAAATGCATGTAAAAGTATTTTAAACATGGCACGAGACACCTGGAGTCATTCTTAAACTATCATCTGCCAAAAGCAGGGGCAGGAATAAAGATTCGTCTGTGAGTTCTTGACTCGGGTTGTTGGTGTGCATTAGTTGAGTTATAAAGTTATATTTAAAGCGCTTGTTCTAAGACGTTATTGTTTCTGTAATAACAGCACACAGGCTTGTGCAGTGAGTGTTCCATTTATTCTAAAATTAATAATAAGTGGATTTACAAAAATGTAGTGTAACAAAGAAACATGTTAGTTGTGTTGTTTTGAGATAGACTGGGATAAAGGGGAGAGAGAGAGACAGAGAGAGAGGGAGGGAATGCGAGGAAGATTAGACTATGGATATACATTATAGAGAGTAGATCAGACCACAGGTATCTTATTCAAGTAGTAGGTAGGCTTTTTCATTGTCATTTCAACCCTATACAGTTTAGTACACAGTGAAACGAAACAACTTTCCTCCAGGATCAAGGTGCTACATACGTGCAAAAACAAATTAACAACGCACTATACCGGAACCAGCTAGCTAACTAAGCGATCTAATCTGACTAGCTCAGATATGACAGATTTATATTTTAAAGTTAACCTAAACTCTATATAGAGTAGATCAGACTACAGATATCTTATATAGAGTAGATCAGACTACAGATATCTTATATAGAGTAGATCAGACCACTCATAGCTTATATAGAGTAGATCAGACCACTGATATCTTATATAGAGTAGATCAGACCACAGGTATCTTGTCTAGAGTAGATCAGACCACAGGTATCTTATATAGAGTAGATCTGACCACAGGTATCTTATATAGAGTAGATCTGACCACAGATACCTTATATAGAGTAGATCAGACAACTCATATCTTATATAGAGTAGATCAGACCACAGATATCTTATATAGAGTAGATCAGACCACTCCTATCTTATATAGAGTAGATCAGACCACAGATACCTTATATAGAGTAGATCAGACTACAGATATCTTATATAGAGTAGATCAGACTACATATGTCTTATATAGAGTAGATCAGACCACAGATACCTTATATAGAGTAGATCAGACTACAGATATCTTATATAGAGTAGATCAGACTACATATATCTTATATAGAGTAGATCAGACCACTCATAGCTTATATAGAGTAGATCAGAACACTCGTATCTTATATAGAGTAGATCAGAACACTGATATCTTATATAGAGTAGATCTGACCACAGGTATCTTATATAGAGTAGATCAGACCACAGGTATCTTATATAGAGTAGATCAGACCACTCGTATCTTATATAAAGTAGATCAGACCACAGATATCTTATATATAGAAGATCTGACCACAGGTATCTTATATAGAGTAGATCTGACCACAGATACTTTATATAGCGTAGACCACAGATATCTTATATAGAGTAGATCAGACCACAGATATCTTATATAGCGTAGACCACAGATATCTTATAGAGTAGATCTGACCACAGGTATCTTATATAGAGTAGATCAGACCACAGATATCTTATATATAGAAGATCTGACCACAGGTATCTTATATAGAGTAGATCTGACCACAGATACTTTATATAGCGTAGACCACAGATATCTTATATAGAGTAGATCAGACCACAGATATCTTATATAGCGTAGACCACAGATATCTTATATAGAGTAGATCTGACCACAGGTATCTTATATAGAGTAGATCAGACCACAGATATCTTATATAGAGTAGATCAGACCACATATATCTTATATAGAGTAGATCAGACCACTCATATCTTATATAGAGTAGATCAGACTACAGATATCTTATATAGAGTAGATCAGACCACTAATATCTTATATAGAGTAGATCAGACCACTAATATCTTATATAGAGTAGATCAGACCACTCATATCTTATATAGAGTAGATCAGACTACAGATATCTTATATAGAGTAGATCAGAACACTAATATCTTATATAGAGTAGATCAGACTACAGATATCTTATATAGAGTAGATCAGAACACTAATATCTTATATAGAGTAGATCAGACCACTCATATCTTATATAGAGTAGATCAGACTACAGATATCTTATATAGAGTAGATCAGACCACTAATATCTTATATAGAGTAGATCAGACCACATATATATTATATAGAGTAGATCAGACCAATAATATCTTATATAGAGTAGATCAGACCACATATATATTATATAGAGTAGATCAGACAACTCATATCTTATATAGAGTAGATCAGACCACAGATATCTTATATAGAGTAGATCAGACCACTAATATCTTATATAGAGTAGATCAGACCACTAATATCTTATATAGAGTAGATCAGACCACTCATATCTTATATAGAGTAGATCAGACTACAGATATCTTATATAGAGTAGATCAGAACACTAATATCTTATATAGAGTAGATCAGACTACAGATATCTTATATAGAGTAGATCAGAACACTAATATCTTATATAGAGTAGATCAGACCACTCATATCTTATATAGAGTAGATCAGACTAGAGATATCTCATATAGAGTAGATCAGACCACTAATATCTTATATAGAGTAGATCAGACCACATATATATTATATAGAGTAGATCAGACCAATAATATCTTATATAGAGTAGATCAGACCACATATATATTATATAGAGTAGATCAGACAACTCATATCTTATATAGAGTAGATCAGACCACAGATATCTTATATAGAGTAGATCAGACCACAGATATCTTGTACCCACGCTATGGCTAAGACCACAAATTACATTTTCTACACACTGTGAACTTTATTTAAAATCAGAATCTTGACAGATGTCAAAATTATCAACCTGGGGTTTGTAAATGAGCGATATTCCGGAAGAACAGGTTGATTACTCACCGCCCCGCTGTCTCACAGCCCCGCTGTCTCACAGCCCCGCTGTCTCACAGCCCTGCTGTCTCACAACCTCGCTGTCTCTAGTCACATGATCACTGAGCTGTGAAAAGAAAATTGCCCCAGTTTCAGCTGTCCTCATCCCCTGCATTTCATCAATACAATCTTATAGTTTAAAACAAAGCACTATGATTCCATTAAAAAAAATTATAACCCCGATGCTTACTAGTCAAATCCAGTATCCTCCAGAATTATTGGCACCTTTCATGAAAACAAGGGGGAAAAATTTATACATAAAAAAGATGATCACATGCAAAAAGTGATATTTTGACATTTATTTTGACATAAAACTATACAGTGACAAAAATCTTTGTTGTCTCCCTCCTACAAAACACTGGTTTAAACATTATTGGCAAGATTTTTAGAGAGAATACCAGCACTGACCTGTAATATCTAACAAGCATTGAGACACTTGCAGAGGGATCTTCAGCTACTCCTTCATGAAGAATATTTTATGCACCTTAATATTCTTATATTCGTAAAGTGTCAATTCAGATCACATGTTTTCAGTATGATTCACATCTGTGGACTGAGACGGTCATTGCAATGCATTTGTTTTGTGTTTATTGAATGCTTTCTGTATTGCTCTGGAAATTTGGATAATCATCTTGTTGAAAGATTTATTTCTAGCCAAGTCTGGACCAGAGGCAGAGGCAACTACAGTCATGGCCAAAAGTTTTGAGAATGACACAAATATTAGTTTTCACAAAGTTTGCTGCTAAACTGCTTTTAGATCTTTGTTTCAGTTGTTTCTGTGATGTACTGAAATATAATTACAAGCACTTCATACGTTTCAAAGGCTTTTATTGACAATTACATGACATCGTGCTGGAAAATGCATTGTTCTTCACCAAACTGTTGTTGGATTGTTGGAAGAAGTTGCTGTTGGAGGGTGTTTTGGTACCATTCTTTATTCATGGCTGTGTTTTTGGGCAAAATTGTGAGTGAGCCCACTCCCTTGGATGAGAAGCAACCCCACACATGAATGGTCTCAGGATGCTTTACTGTTGGCATGACACAGGACTGATGGTAGCGCTCACCTTCTCTTCTCCGGACAAGCCTTTTTCCAGATGCCCCAAACAATCGGAAAGAGGCTTCATCTGAGAATATGACTTTGCCCCAGTCCTCAGCAGTCCATTCGCCATACTTTTTGCAGAAAAAAAGTCCCTGACAATCCCTGACAATCTGTCCCTGATGTTTTTTTTGGAGAGAAGTGGCTTCTTTGCTGCCCTTCTTGACACCAGGCCATCTTCCAAAAGTCTTCGCCTCACTGTGCGTGCAGATGCGCTCACACCTGCCTGCTGCCATTCCTGAGCAAGCTCTGCACTGGTGGCACTCCGATCCCGCAGCTGAATCCTCTTTAGGAGACGATCCTGACGCTTGCTGGACTTTCTTGGACGCCCTGAAGCCTTCTAAACAAGAATTGAACCTCTTTCCTTTAAGTTCTTGATGATCCTATAAATTGTTGATTTAGGTGCAATCTTAGTAGCCACAATATCCTTGCCTGTGAAGCCATTTTTATGCAACACAATGATGGCTGCACACGTTTCTTTGCAGGTCACCATGGTTAACAATGAAAGAACAATGATTTCAAGCATCACCCTCCTTTTAACATGTCAAGTCTGCCATTCTAACCCAATCAGCCTGACATAATGACCTCCAGCCTTGTGCTCGTCAACATTCTCACTGAGTTAACAAGACGATTACTGAAATGATCTCAGCAGGTCCTTTAATGACAGCAATGAAATGCAGTGGAAAGTTTTTTTCGGGATAAAGTTAATTTTCATGGCAAAGAAGGACTATGCAATTCATCTGCTCACTCTTCATAACATTCTGGAGTATATGCAAATTGCTATTATAAAAACTTAAGCAGCAACTTTTCCAATTTCCAATATTTATGTAATTCTCAAAACCTTTGGCCACGAATGTATGTTAGCTTTAGGGGTTAAGAATCCTAAATTCATATATTTAAAAAAAAACTTTCAGCCACAAAAAGCAACTGAAAAGCTTGAAACTACAAGAAGTAACTAAGGGATTCTAAACCTGATATTTTTTTCACAGTGTTTCAGGAAGGTGAAGCTCATGGGTTCAATTCTTGACAATTTTCCAAACATTTTAATCTTTTTGAGAAATCCCTGACTGTAGTTAATAGGATTTGTACTGTAACTGATTATGTATTTTATTATCAGTTTCCTTATTTGTGCAGTTGTTTCAAAGATTCTCCGTGGGGATTTTTTTCCCACATGGTATTGAATAACAAAAGGTTTTATTTGTGTGCACCCTCATATTTATACCCCAGGTAAACCAAGCATGACTAAAGGCAATTCCTGATAGCACTTGATAGCAGACAATGAAGGAAAAATGAAACACACTTCTTAAGAATACCAAAACTTTTGGCACACATATTTTTGAGAATGAAATAGTGTTATTTTAAAAGTTGATCTGATTATAGTACTACAGTATATACTGTAGATATATGCTGTTTATATACAGTACACACTAGTATATTCTCTCTTTTTTAAATAACAGCAGCTCTGGACGGTGCTGTGTGATTGTCAAATCCATGTGAAAGATACTAAATATTTTAGCAGTGTAGTGCTGAATTTTTCATATTATACAGTTAAAAAAGTTTTTTAGTACTACTTCAGATTCCTCACGTCTCCATCTCGGGTGTACCTCACTACATGTGCAGTTCTTGAAGTGACTTTCAGACTGTAAGAAATCATACAGCAGACGCTAAAAGAGTCTATCCGTATAATAATCAGTGTTATGCAGCCTTATGTAGAAAGACGTCAGATTTAATTGAATGTGAAAACAAGCTGGCAATGCTCTGTAGACTGCGCTAGTAAATCTAATCAGAACATTGGTTTACACACACACAAACACACACACAAATACTGTCACACTTTTAGTAAATCAGGGCCTTAGGCTCACACACACCCGGGTCCTGGGTGATCTGAAGGTCAGCATAATGAGATAAATTACTTTTTTTTTTACCTTTTTTTGGGGGGCAAATTATTGTCCGCAGGCGCATATGGTTTTCCATAAGAAAACATTGTTAGTTCAAAATCCAAAAAGTGTGCGCCCTTCTTTTAGAAAGTTTACCCTGTCACTAGCAACGGCTTATTGCTAAATTTAGGAGTCATGATGCACTTCACTATTTACAACAGTACTATATGCTGGGGCACTTTCACATTAGGGGCCTGGGAACGTTTCTGAGAACACTTGACCCCAAGGTCTGGTTCATTTTGATCAGTGAGAACACAATCGTTCCACGCTCGGGAACTGTACTGTGCCCTAGACCGCCTCTTCCAGCATATCTGGGCATGGTTCGATATGGATATGATATGGAAGCCTGTTTAGCTGTTTAGACGCTACGTCGTCAGTGCTGTCTGTCTCCTCCTTCATAAAGTAGGAAGGTTCACAAGATCATTGCTCTTGACATTTTTACAGAAATATCAATAATATTAGGATAATAGGCGTAGTGCGAAAGTTAACTTCCTCATTCTCTTCTTCTCGTGTTTAAAAAACAAGTAGGTGCATACTGCCACCTGCTGTATCGGAGAGTGTAAATACACAAGTGCACCCGAGTACGGAGAACAAAAATAGTATGAACGCTGGGAGGGTTAGAGCAATCGTTCCTGGGCGTGATCGCTTTACGTGCAAGAGACATGCCATACATGAGGGGATCTTCATATATGAGGTCAAAATAGGAGGAATTTGTTTATTTATTTATTTAGAAACCCCAGCCAATACAAAAATGGACAAAATACAAAAGCAGGATTTTTTTTAGCACACATACTAGAGACCCCACTAAATGTCTACAAATGACTAAAAAGCGAATTTTGTGTAATATGTCTCCCTGAACTAGTGTCCCTAATTAAGCTTATTAAGCCATCACAGAAGCAGAATCCACCAGATCCAGTGTAACAGTGTTACACTGTCTTCGTTTTATTCGTGTTTTCAGAGTCTGTATTAAATCATTGACAAGGACAGGGGGGGATTTCTGGACATTATCAAGTAACGCACACACACACACACACACACACACACACACACACACACACACACACACACACACACCGATAGTGTACGGAGATGCTGTTCCGTGCCATACACTTGAGATTAATATAACAGCTTAAAAGACAGTCAGTTACGGCAGATTTTGGCGAATCATCTCATTAAAAAAAAAAAGACCTCCAAACACTCCCATTGCCATTGTAATGAAATGTGTCTTGTACAGTATTTATGTAAATGTCTTTGATTTGTCTGCTGCTGTAGTGACCATTAATGTTCTTGTCTTAAGCCTGAGGTACAGTAAGGGTGGCGCTGATTAGCTCACTGTTTATACAACACAATAAATATATATATATATATATATACACACACACTGTAGATATATAGATTATACCAATATACATCACTTAATCACTGCTGAAAGGAAGATGTGTACAGTTTAGTTGTGAAGGTTACATTTTTCAGTCTGCTGTCATGCACCATTTGATCATACGCCATAAATGCAATCGATAAGCTAATGACACTGTGGACTGCATGAGGCATTAATTAACCCTGTATGAAGCACTAATTAAGTACGTCTCAGTCATCACTGTCTGTCACTATTACTAATGAAGCACCATGTTTTGTCCCCAACTTTTTTGCCCTTGGTGTTTGTCTGTGTTTTTTCTTTCTTTCTTTTTTTTCTTTCTTTTTTGTTTTGATTTTATTATTATTTGAACCCCTTCAGGCGAAGGAGCCTCTTTGCCTTCCTTACTCTTCTGCCATCCTGCCTTTGGACTGACTATCTTTTGGCTTTTTATATTAATCCATGGTAAGTAAAGCCCTGACAGCCAGACGCCTGCATCATGGAGGCATGCGTAAATCGGCGCGCGGCCCGAGTTCCGCGACCATAGACACGGCACGCTCACATCGCCCGCTTTTATTAACCTTATAACAAAAACAATCATTCCTTTAACAACCGTCCTTAACCTTTATTTTCTGTTCCGACGATTCAGGGGCTCATCTTTGTTTCTACACTATACAACCAAAAGTATGTGGACACCTGGGAATCACTCCCATTTGTTTTGTGTTGGACATCCCATTTCCTTTTGTGTTCGCTCTAAGAATAACCTCCAGTCTTCTGGGAAGACACAAGCTAAGAGAGCTGTGTGAAGTGTGTTATGTGGAGGAGGCTCCAATTCCAGTTCATCCCAAAGTTGTCGTCATGGAGCTCAGTTTGTTCACATTAGTTCCAATAAAGAAAATCTCTAATGCTACAGCATATAAAGACAACAGTTTGGAGAAGAATAACACAACCAGCTCAGGTGTCTGCATACTTCTAGCCATATAGTGTAGAGTGTAGTAGATTAGAGTTTATTGTTCTCTTACTTGCCCTCACATTACTAAATATATATAGTTGTGGGCTTGTACCTCCAGGGGTTCGATTCCCACCTCAGGGTTTGTGTGCATGGAGTTTGCATGTTCTCCCTGTGCTTAGTGGGTTTCCTCCAGGTACTCCAGTTTCTTCCCACAGTACAAAGACATGCAGATCAGGCTAACTGGCGTTCCCAAATTGCCTGTAGTGTGTGAGTACCCTGCGATTAATTGGCGCCCCATCCAGGGTGTACCCCGCCTCATGTCCTAAGTCTCCTGGGATAGGCTCCAGGCCCCCACGACCCTGTATACAGGATAAAGTGGTATAGAATGATATAGAGTGAGTGATATAGAAAATGTAAATCATCCAGGACGTTTGAACAGAACATAAAGATTAATGGTCAAGATTTGCATTGTGAAACACTCTGTCTATGGTTGCGTACTCGGGCACCAAGGCTTGCTGATAATCCCACCATAGAGACACGAGTAGCGGCATGGTTCTAACCAAAGTAGCATGACAACTAATTAGCACCGGTTTTCATGACCCGAGCTTACATGATGTCGAATCTCTGGATGACTAAACCATACTAGCAGCAAAGAAATAGTAATAGTAGTAGTTGTAGTTGTAGTATAAGTAAGTAGGACTTTTGTGATTTTGTGTTATTTTTTGCATGCATTTGCATTCTGGGTATAATGTGAATGAAGTATATGGAAAAAAGTATTATTTATCGATCAGCTGTAAAGGAGGAATGCATGCTTCCTGTGCATTGTTGACTTCTGTAGATGGAAATGCCCTTGTTGAACATCTGACGATGATGTGACTGATATATATTTCATACAATACAATATATACCTGTATATATTTTTATTATTATTAAAACGTGCTATTGTAAAAGAAGCAGTTCAGTAAAGTGTGCTGGACCTTTTTTGTTACCTGTAGGAGCAAGACTGCTTTAAAGAAACGGAAGCTAACAAGGTAATACTAACTCTGTGTGCTGTGGATGTGTGTGTTCTGTGTGCGTTTTTGTATTTATGCCTGAAATCTGAGCCAACTAAACTCAAGCCACCTAACACTCCATATTTACCAAGCTTTAGTTTAGAGGAAGCCTTTTTGTGTGTGATACAACGCACTCACGAAGACAGGTGTTCATTGTGAATATGAAACTTCTGGTTTATAATAATGGAGTCATTTTTTAAGTAGTGAGATTACTGCTAGATTCAGATTCTGTTTAAAACCAGCGATGGTTAAAGAGCAAATGTGGCATATTTTGAAGTGGGTTTTTTTTCATTATGCTGAACATTCTTCTTTTGTGTGTGTGTGTGTGTGTGTGTGTGTGCGTGCGTGCGCGCAGCCCAGTGCAGTTGGATGACTTCGAGGTCTACATCAAAGACATGAGCAAAGACTCGGCGTACAAGTTCTCCCTGCAGTTCGAAGTAAGAAAATTTATATCCGTCTGTTTTTTTTATGTTGTTACAGAAAAAAAAAAAAAAATGAAACCGTTTTTTTGCCTTTGGCTCTATTTGGAATGGATCTGTCTATCAGCTAAATGTCTAATTATTTCCCTCACACACGCTCTTTGTGATACAAATCTTACATCCAGACAGCACTAAATGACCACAGGAGTGTTTAAAAGTGTGTGATTTCTGTGAACTTGGTTTGCGTTTGGATAACATTTGCAACATAAGTACAGTATGACCTCGTTCTATTTTATAGCATGACACTGCTTAGTGCTGTGGGACAGAAGGCAAACACTTTATTACTGAACTTACGCACATAATTAATGTGTTAGTTTTATTAGTAAATATTTTTCACTTTTATTCTAACACATTGTACAGCAAATATCTGTACTTTTACTTCAGTACGTTTCTGCATGGCGTTGCGTTACCCAACCTCAATGATGTGTAGAATTTAAAGCCGTAATTGCGCCACCTGCTGACTATTATGCACAATTGCACGACTTGCCTTTCCTTCAAGACGCGTAATAGCGTAGCAGGTGTTTGAAAGTGAAGAAGTGAAGCTGGTTGTAGAAAGTGATGGAAACAGCATGTTCACCATCAGGAAGCAGAGAAAGAGAGACGTTTACATTTACATTTAAAAAAGGCTAATGTGAGCTAATACAAGCTCTGTTCTTTTGACAGTTAAGTACATTTTAAGCTTTTGTACTTTTACTCAGGTAAACAAGTAAACGGACTTCTACTTTTATTTGAGTAATATTCGTTTTGGGGAATCTCTACTTATACTCAAGTACAGGATTTGTCTATTTTGCCCACCTCTGGATTTAATCCATGTTTTGTTGGTCGATTTGATTAATTTAGGTCAATTTATAACCATTAAAATTGTTTAAAATGTATAAATATTTACATTTATTTATTGACAAAATTGGCCACAGCTTGCAAAAAAGAAACCTTGCATCTTTTGGACATATTCACATTTTGCAGAAGTATTGCTTCTCTTTCTTCTTTTAAGTTTATGTGCAGTTACTGCAATCCTGCCCCCTACTGGACTGGAGTCTGGAGCAGAATATTGGCAGGAAAAATATTTTAACTTTGTACGAGACGTGACATTTAATCAACACGATGTACTCAGCATTCCAGTGATTCTTAAATTTTTTTAGTCATTTTTAATACTTCAGAACCTGTAAGAAATATACCTGCTTGAGACAAATCAGACAATAGATATTAGTGCTATTGAATCGAAAATCGGAACATCTAAAAATGTAAATAGATCAACAGTCTGCAGTGCAAACAGTTGACGAGTCACTGGTGTGGATACGAGACGCAGACTCCTATTTCAATTAGTGGAAAACCAAAAGTTCCAGCTGCAGTTTATCCTTTTGAGACTTGAATGTCCTCATATGAGGAAGTGACATGTAGTATATATTAGGAGTAAGATTCATTTACTTGCCAAATGTACTTTAAAGCGCATAAAATTATTCTTTCAGATATCCCAGTTAAGAATCTGGGGGTCAGCCAGGTTATGGGTTAAAGGCCTTGCTCAAGGACTCAGCGGTGGCAGCTTGGTGGGCCTGGGGCTTGTACCCACCCGCCTTCCTATCACTAACTAAGAACCTTAAGTGCTTTCAGCCGTCACTAATACTGTATGTCGTATTAGTTATAATTATTGTCCTTCGTGTTTGAAGACACTGACAAGTTCGGAGTTATCAGGTGCTGATAAAGAGAATTTTCAATGTACACTATAGAGTCTGGGGTCTCAGGAGGCTAAAAACACAATAAAACAATCATCAGGGCTAGTATCTGTTTTTCATTTATTGATTCGGGAAGTGTTAAATCTGCGGGAGGTGCACTGACACGTGCACATACTGTATATACAAAAATTACAGACTAAAATAATCAACCTGAAGTCTGGTTAAAAACAATACTGTAGATGTTTCAGTCTGCAACTTTCTCAGAGGAGGCTGGAGGGAAAAAAAAGACCTGGGAATAGAATAACAAAGCAGCACCTGTAAAATACTAAACTACCTCATGCATTTAATCAGCCCGAATAAGGCCCTCATTTGATTTCATAATGTACATCAAATCTGTTCCACTCCATATGATTATGTGTGCTTCAAATTGCCTGCATAACCTTTGACGTGATCTCTGCTCACATGGGCGTAAAAACATCTCTCTCCGTCTTATTAAAGGAGCTCAAGAGTGTCGGCCTGGACCTTTCCCATGATGCCGCGGATCTGCCGGTGAACAGACCCAAGAACCGCTACACCAACATCTTACCCTGTGAGTGCTCGTCTCTCACCTCTAGAGGAAAGAGCTGGAGGAAGAGTGACACTGATACTCCACCCACTAGCTACTTACTCTATCAACACTATCTCTAACACACACACACACACACACACATACAGAGCAGCCAGGTGGCAAAAACAGCTGTCACTACTCTCCTAAATTCGGTCTGCTTTGTTTATTGTTCGTATTGACAATTATGAAACACTGATGACATTAATCACATTATATATATTTTTTTTCAACCAGACGACTTCAGCCGCGTGAAGCTGATCTCTATGCACAACGATGAAGGCTCTGACTACATCAACGCTAACTACATTCCAGTGAGTATTTACGCAGCACCTGGCGTGGAACACTCCAAACTCGCTGTGTATGTACAGTATATTGAGAATTCTTCATGACGACAGGGCTACAAGTCACCTCGTGAGTACATCGCCACACAGGGGCCGCTCCCGGAGACGCGCAACGATTTCTGGAAGATGGTGATGCAGCAGAACTCGCACGTCATCGTCATGCTGACTCAGTGCAACGAGCGGCGCAGGGTCAGTATCTGTGAAAAACATCTGGACTTGAGACAGGGATCAGTTGCTAAGGTACTCTAAAGTGGTTGCTAGGGCGTGGCTTGCCTGAGATCCTGAGAGACTGATTGGTTGCCTGAGTGAAATGAGCCCATCCCCACGTCTCTATAACAGTAGGATCCACAGTTAGGTTTCAAAGTTCCTATGGAAGTTACCATAGCAGGGTAGAGCTTCACAATTATACTGTATGTCAATGGCGCAGATTTGGGGATCTCTTGTGCCCCCGGGGTACAACTTGTACCCTCTTGCAGTGTATGTTCTTTTTTTTTTTTTTTTTATCAAAGTCTTTTTTATTGGAAATATAAACAAGTTACATATAAATACATACATTGTACACTATTTTTTTTCTACCCATACCCCTCCCCCCACCCCACAATAAAAACAACAACGATCAAACAACAACAACAAAAATCTAAACTAAAGAAAAAAAAGAAGAAGAAGAGAAAAAAAAACAGCCAGTCAGCAGAAAGAAAAAAGGAAGAAAAAGAAAGAAAATGAAAAATTACGCATCAAACAGAAAATAGAAAACAGGAAGTATTAGAAACAGAGATTAAAAAATAAATCTTTTATTACAGATCCAGTTGCTCTGCATCTATATTTTCAAAATGGCTTATAAATGGTTCCCAGACATCATAAAATTCCTGAGTCGATCCCCTTATAGAGTAGCGAATCTTTTCTAGGTGAAGAAAGTACAAGACCTCTTTAATCCAATGAGCGCCCACTGGTGGTGACGACTCCTTCCACTTAGCCAGGACCAGTCTCCTAGCGAGAAGGGAGCTAAAGGCGATCACATTGACCTTGGCGTCATTCAGACGAGCACCACTTGGGTCAACACCAAAAAGTGCAATAAATGGGGATGGTTCTAATGGTATCTGGCATATTTGTGACAAGGTATCAAAAATAAAACTCCAAAAATTGTTTAGCTTTGGGCATGTCCAGAACATATGCAGTAGTGTAGCTGGTTCCTGCTTACATCGGTCACATGTGGGATCAAAATCCTCTCTAATCTTTGCCAGTTTAACCTTGGACCAGTGAATAACTCTGTGTTTGAGGCAGACTGATGATGAGTAAATTCTTTGTACTATCTTTTGCCACAGTTTATCTGAGATTTGTTCTTGTAAATCATTTTCCCATTTGTCTTTAAGTAGATCTAATGTGGCTGAGTTACTTATGTTTAATAATTTGTATACAGCACTAATCATCTGTTTGGCATCTGGTTTACAGCTAAAAACAGAATCTAATAGGGATGGAGAAGGAGACAAAGGGAAAGACACAGAATTACAGGAAATGAAATTCCTCAGCTGTAGATATCTAAAGAAATGTGTCCTGGGAATGTTAAACTTTTGTATAGGTTGTTCAAATGAGCCAAAGATATTATCAATGTAAAGATCGTATAATGACACAACACCACACTCAAACCAAACCCCAAAAGCATTATCTGTATAAGACGGAGCAAACATGCAGTGCCCATTCATTGCGGTGTATGTTCTGACACAGCTTGCAAGCTTCTTCAAATGTGGTTTTGATCATTTTATATTTCTACAAAATTCTTGCTCTGCGCCAGAATCTGTCAAAGTCGGCCTCAATGTTTAGTCTATGGGATTTTTTTGGCAGTAAATTGCCCCCCTGCAGGCAAAGTCACAGCACATTATTCCCGAATAAGCCGCACGATTTGACAAACAGTACGAGACTTGTTACATGCCAAAGTTTGAAAAATAAATGAATGAATGAATGAATGAATGAATGAATACGCCAGCAAGATAATACAAGTGATGGTTTGCTTCGCCAGCACCGCTAATTAAATAAAGCATTGTGCAAGGAAGGAAAAAATACAATAACTTCAGTAGGTAATTGCTCAATAGTTGCATTGCTTCCATCTTTACAATGAAAATGTTTTAATATAGTCAGATCCCTCTACTGTTCTAAGACTCCAATAAATGAAGCTTAGGATTATGAAGCTTATTTCTAGGATGATTTATGTACACTAGTTTAAGCCAAGAGGAACTGCATGCTTGTAGAATGAGAAACCTTTACATTTAAAAAGAGTGAAAGGGTCTACGGACAAAATGCTGTATTGGTGCTGGTTTTTTATTTATTTATTTATTTTATTATATGTATAATACAGAAAATGCGTGTGCCAAAGAAGCTACTTCTGAAGTTTATGCATCATGGAAGTGACCGATTTTGCTTCCCTAAATATCTGCTGTTTTGTAGAGATGATTTTACAGTATTTGTGCTGTAACATTAAACAGCACTGAACATTTTTCAGTGTTATACTGTCTCGCTTTAAACAATCATCATTTTAAAATGCATATAATAAAGTATTGATACTAAATTTGGTGTAAGCTTTTAGAAGCATATGGCCTTTAAAACTTTTTGCAATCTGTGCAAAATTAAGGATTTTTCCCAAAAAGCATCTGTAGTGTCCGTAACCATGTCAAATTCATTTTTGTAATATCTTAACAATTGAGCTTTTTGGAATAATACAGGTTTTTCAGATTTATGTCTTTTCATGTGAAATCCAAATTGGCCAAGTTTCATCTGAATGACAAATTAGATCATTGAAAGATTTGAATCCAAAAAGGTTATGGACACTACGGACATATGTAAGAGGGCATGAAACTTTATCTAGTAAATGTGTCTCTTCTGATAAAAATATAAATGTGTATGAATGGTTACAAAACGACCAAGCATGGATCGGGAGATAAGAAGCATAAACTATTATGAAAAATTATGTTATGCATCATTATACATACTGTATATACTGGATAAAATGATGTATGATCCTATCTGAAAATGCACTTTTTGACCTAGGCCATACACTTTTTAGCACCAATACCATGTTTTCACTAGAAATAGGTTTGATAAACTGATATTTGTTTCTTTGCAGTCTTATCATTTGAAACAGTAGATAAGTATGACTTTATTTATCATATATGTTTAGTTAAGTTGTTGTCGGCACGGTGGCATAGTGGTTAGCACTGCAGCGCCTCCAGGTTCTGGGTTTAATTCCCGCCTCTGGTCTGTGTGCATTGCTGTTTGTTTGTTGCATTTAATTATGTAAGGCGTGCACATCTGTACAGATGTCACTAGTCTTTTGTGCTGATTTCCGATTGTCCTCTCCCGCAGGTGAAGTGTGATCATTACTGGCCGTTTACAGACGAGCCGGTTGCCTACGGCGAGATCACGGTAGAGATGCTGTCTGAAAGCGAGTCTCCTGAATGGACCATCAGGAATTTCCGCCTCAGCTATGTGAGTGTCATCTAACAGACTCGACGTAGAGGAAAGAGAGACACATCCAGCTCGATTAGAGCCGTTTCACAATCTAGTCCTTTCATCAGCGTGCAGTTTTTTTTTTCAGCCTCCCCTCTAGCCAGATGTGTGGTGTGTGTATTTATTTTTTTTTAACAGGATTTTGATTGCAACGCTATGTGACAACATGTGAAAGGAAGGTGTGATCACCGGAAGGGTTAAATATAGCTCATACTAACAGCTAGCCATGTGTCTTGTCAGACACGGATGTGGAGAATTGCCTGAGGAGCCGTGGATGTGCTCCTTTGACTCATATGATTTTCTGTCTCTCTCTCTCTCCGTCTTTCGCTTTACAGGCAGACGAGGTGCAGGACGTGCTGCATTTTAACTACACGTCCTGGCCTGATCACGGCGTGCCCACGGTGAACGCCATCGAGAGCATCCTGCAGTTCGTGCAGTTAGTGCGCCAGCAGGTGAACAGGACCAAAGGACCAGTTACGGTTCACTGCAGGTACAGACTCTCAGAGATCAGAGGTCTTACATACATACACCAATTAGCCCTAACATCAACACCACTGACATGAACAACATCGATCACCAACTACACCATGTTTCACTACATCTGGTAAATAAAAATGCAAAGAAATATGGACCAAAAAAAATAAAAGTCACAGCTGGCTCAGACGCTTGCATGTCAAAAATCCTTCGAAAGCCGTGGAAATTTTCTTGCAGAATTTTAGTTTTTAAGGTGACGATACGCGAGCCGGGCGCTTGTTTGCTGAGGTACCATTGAACAGCTTATTTTGAAAGCTGTAGTTCCACCTTAATTCATAAACTAAATGTTTTTATGTCTTTATCACATGCCTCACACTTCCAAGGCCAGGGTTCAAATCTCATCTCCGGTCTTTGTGCATGGAGTTTGCATGTTCTTGCCGTGCTTGGTCAATTTCCTCCGACATGCAGTGTAGGCCGAACGGTGTCTTCAAATTTCCTGTAGTGAATGATCTCATCCCATGATATGCTCCAGGCTCCCCCATGATAAGCGGTATAGATAATGGATGGATGGCAAGAAGAATGACTAGACGTGGTGGTGATCAAGTCTCCCAGTCAAAGCCAGACAAAAATCACTAACTTTGTAAATATAATAAATGTTACATAAACTAAATTATGTCTGATATTGGACTGTGTGACAAATAGCAAGGATTGAGACTGGATTTAGAAAAGAAGTTTTTGCTCTCAATGTTTGTGGATTCAGTCACCTTTAGCGATTTTGTGATTCATGTGCGAAAATGATTCCTCATGCTCCCGTGCCATCAGGCTAGAAAAACTCCATAGATGTGATAATCTGGTCATTCAGTACATTCAGGTCGTCAGTTGACTTCATTTCACTGCCACATAACGTTGCTGAGTCTAGACCTGACCCACTGAAGCAACACCAGATCATAACACTGCCTCCAGAGACGTGTACAGTGGACACTATGCATGATGGGTGCATCGCTTCATGCGCTTGTCTTCTTACCCTGACACGCCCATCACTCTGGTGTAGGCTCAATCTGTAGGCTTAAACCTAAAGCTTTTTTCTATTGCACCAAAGTCCTATTTTGATGCTCCCTAGTAAATTCAAACCGTTCTCTCATTAGTCTCACTAACAAGTGGTTTTCTTATGGACACACAGCTGTTTAGTCCCAATCCTGTGAGTTCATCACATTGTGTGTGTATGGAATGCTCTTACTTTTACTAATAAACATAGCTCTCCATTCATTTTTTTTTTTTCCGACCACATTTCTTCCACACAGTTGTCGGTTCAGCACTATCCTTCCAGGTGTTTATAATGTGTCGAAGAGTTCTTAACCCAGTTCCAGCGATTTCAGATCTCCTTAGTTGTTTTCTTTGCTTGATGCAGTGCAATAATTTGACCCTTCTGAATGATGACTTTTTTTTTTTTTAAACAGTCAGGTTACTGAGCCCCTAAAGGGACATGGGTGGAAAAAAAATAAACGTTGGCGGAAAAAAAAAATCCACCTTGAATTGCGAGGCAAAAAATGCGAGGCAAATGAATAAATAAAAATAGGTTAACAGGATATGGGTGAAAAAAAATTTAAGCTAGGGAAAAAAATAATAATTTTGTACGCGAGATCTCGCAAGCATACTCGGATTAGAGTTACACGTGTGTTGTTAAACAGGCATGAAGAGAATTACTGAGTAGAATTCTGAGTAGCTTTTTACTTTCAGCTTTGACTAAAATATAAAGACAGTTTGTACTCGGAGCGCGCCCTTTCCGTATTTTGGCGCCGGAAGTATGAGTCACATGGTCCTGTTTTTTTTTTTTCTTTCACGTCTCATGTCCTGTTTTTTTTTCCTTGCCCAGATTCAACTCCCCCCTCAATACATTTCTTTATTTTCCATCTTTGGCCTCTGTTGAAGCGTATCTAATCTGATACCCAATCCACCATTTTGTGCTGATCCCGTTTTGTGATCCTGATACTGACAGTAAACACACTAAAAGTGCCAGGTTGCATTACTCAGCTCTCATATAGAGAGAAGCAGAAGCCGTAACCAGTGACGGGTCCAAGGCTGGTTAATATTCTGTGCAGAAGCATGTAGAAGTGAATCTGCATCACAACACCTCTGTATTGTGGGCGAGCGCTGCTCCCGGAGGCATGCCGATGTGCGCGTCTCCAAATTATTAAACCAACTCTGAAATCCTTACAGCGAGTACACGTCAGAGAAACGCTGATCAGACGGAGATTGGTTGCATGTCACGCAACCTGTACGATTATATCGATGTGATGATCCGTCCCATGTTAGCGGTTTTAAAAATTGTTTTTCTCTCCTTAAAGAATTTAAACCAGCAGTCCTTTATAAACTGCCTGTCACGGACCTGACACTTCTCGCACAGCGCAGTTCACAGACAGCCTTCCTGTCAAATCTAATTCTGCGGTCTGACTGAAGGTCCAGTGCTTTAACGAGCGCTAGCGTCAGGAAAGTGCTGATGTGCAGCGTGTTAAGGGAAGGAGAAGGAGCTGTGCTCATCACGATAACTATATATAACTAACAGTGTCTCGGGTCGTGTTAGTTATCATAACAAAGTGTTGTGTGAATCCACATGAGCGATTGTTAATAGCGTATTAGATAATCCCAAGAGTTTATCTCATGTCTCATATATAGTCAGATAGGTGAGTGACATTTGAATGATTCCTGAATGTTCTGCCTCCAGGCTCTGAGGTGACCTGTACAGTGTGTCTAATACTGTATGACTGACGAGCATTCGTGGAGAAAAGTCAGCTTTCTCAGCAACCTTTGCTAACCACTGCACCGTTAAATGTAATAAAGTGATTTCAGAGAAACAATACTGTAAGGACTCTGAGAGCTGCAGCTAGAGCATGAGTGGCGTTCGAGTCAAACCAGAACTTTTGATTACGCAGAATAACACGACACACTTATGAGAGTAGAAACTCCCTTCATTTCCTGCCACACTAATGTACTCATCCCAGCGTATCATTACTGCTCTGTCATCGGACTGTCTGCTTCCCGTCTGAAACACTGGCCTCTCAGGAACTCCTTTAATGGCCCGGACATACAGAATGTAAAAGGCTTGGAGTGAGGTCAGGACTGTATGGGTGGTGTGCTTGCAAAAGCAAAACACCTTTGCTGATTGAGCCAAGTTGTTGTTTTTCTGAGTGAATCCACTCTCTGAATGATCACATGAACGACTGAACCTGTTCATACACTCACTCACTCATCATCTATACCGCTTAATCCTGTATTTAGGGTCACGGGGGGCCTGGAGCCTATCCCAGGAGACTTGGCAGGGTACACCCTGGACAGGGTGCCAATCCATTGCAGGGCACAGACACACACACACACACACATACACTCATTCGAGATGAAGACTAAACTTCTGGTTAAACACAGAAGACTGATATCCAAGCGCGTCGTGATCTTGCATAATGGACAGGGTGCCAATCCATCGCAGGGCACAGACACACTCAGATTTACGCCTTCATTCATCAGAAATTTCATCACGGATCCCGGTTTGACTTGAACACCCCTTGTACAGTAGATATTACTTACAATGATAGCCATTTGGTTTTATTAACAAATAAAAGTTATGACGGTCAAAATGCTTCAGGTTGATACAGTAACATTATCGTCCAATAGACACGGTCCCTGCTTGTCCTCGTCACAGAATCCTCAGCGTTATTACATCCACTACTTTGTTTCTCCTCCATTGTTTTTCACAAGCATGAAGAGCAGCGTGCCCTTGTGCCCCACCACGCCACTTTACACCTCAGATTCTGTTTCGGTTCACACAGAGACTGCACAAGTACACAGCTCCATGGCAGAGCAGAAACACCCTGGTGGTATGCCTGCAAACAGATGCCACGCTTTACTCAGCGCAGTTGCTAGGTGGTTAGCCACATTTACACACTGTTTGAATGTCCTGTCTGCTCGTTCTTCATTCGGCAGTCGCCGAGGCGGTGTGAAGTGAATCTGGGCTTCTCGAGTTAGTACACACTCTAAAAAGTCCTTATGGAACTCTTTAGTGATTCAAAGTCTGTGTCATGTGCATGAACGTGACTTTATTTACCTGTTTACTTGGTTACTTATCCCTGCGTTTCCAGCAGCAGTAGTTGTTCTCCTGAGCTGATACCTCTTGGCTCAAACACACCTCTTAAACATGTGGTAGATGTGGAGCCAAAGGTTAAGCCTGGCTCTGTGTAATAAAATAAGTGTAGTTTGTCTCGCTGGCTCGAGGGAATTTACTAAACGTTGATTGTTCCCAGAGAGACATGCTACTTCTGTTAGAATAAACCTTTAAATCTGTTTTTGATGGTGATTTCCCTGCAATTTTGCAGCTTGTGTATATTTGAATAGTTCGAAAATAGGGTTGAACTATAAAAAAAAATCAATAGAAACAAAGACAGGAATTGCATAAATGTGTACAGTACAGGCTTACAAATATCTTACGAACTTACGAACATCCGAGTTACGGCTTTCCACAGATAGAAGCGGACCACAGTTCTACGAACATTTGTAGATGCGAACAGATATCATGCAAAAAATAGACACTCCAGTGGACCAGAGACCAGTATTTACAATTATATACAATATTCTCAGTGTGTAAGAGAATGTATAAAATAGTCCTTTATATTGTGTGTGTGTGTTGGGGGATCTGTGCAGGAGACATGAGTCGGCCTCATGCTAATTTCCAACAAAACAGTTCAAAGTTCTGTCCAGTACAGTGGAAAACGGCTCTGAGACAAAATGGCGTCCGTGATTCCCCTCGCGATTTAAAGGGGCAGAGACAACACTGTTACACTTCACATTTCACTATGTGATTCATTTCCTTAGGCAAATTTACGGTTTGTGGCCACATGATGGCAGTGTAGGGAAAGGGGTCAGAGATTTATTCAAGTGTATTACTATGCTTTACATTGCGTATTCGCCTCAAAGGTGTACAAGACTCACTTTGTCGGACTTAAGAACGAATCCGACTTATAAACGTGCTCCTGAAACTGAACTCGTTCATAACTAGGGGACTAGCTGTAGTTAGTGGTTTTGGTGAAAAACCACTAACTACAGCAATCTAAAATTCAAGCCATGAAACCCTTATGGGACCCTTTGTCTCTTCCTGCAACTGTTTAACCTCATTAGCAGGACTATACAGCAGTTCTGTGTAGTTAAGTGTCTGGTCAGTGCAAATACGAATTATATAGCTGAAACACACACACACACACACACACACACACACACACACACACACACACACACTTACAAGTCTACTAAAGGCACATGAGTGTAAGCCGTCTGCTTGTATATAAGGGGTGACCTTGTCAGGATCTCGCCTCCTTATCCGGCATTTTCTCCTGTTTATGAAGCCTGAGGTGCTTTATAGCCTGCGGTTTATGTCTCAGCAGATATTACATTGAAGCTATATTACAAAAAAAAAAAAAAAAACCTGGACTCCTGTTTTAATTCCATTTGGGGAAATTTCCAGAAGGCTCCCTGTGACAGCTTCAGAGGTTAAATATCCTGGCTGTGTGCTTGCCAACACCGACCTTGCTGTCAAAAGCCTCAAGCTGTTTTTCCCTCCCTGATCTCCATCACAACACACACCAGTTATTGATGAGTGTCTAAGTGCTTTCCACTTCCGACGTTATTAGTTTGTTCTTGAAGTGCGAAGTGCGGCGTATTGTTGATCTCCCTCCTGGTGGCTTTGTGATATTTAAACGTCACAGATTAGACTTCTGTTTACACGTTATTATTAGTCTGTGACACTAAGAAGCCTACAAAGTTTTCCAGCTGAAATTTGACTGAGATCCTGCACTCAGTATCTGTACAGTAGATCCCTTTGCAGACGCCAATCAGAATGGAGTGGTCTGGGTGATAAAGAGCATTTCCACCGGTTTTGAGGTTTTCCCAACAAACAAAGTAGCAACTGATTGACTGGTGCATGTTTAAGTTTTTTTCCCCTGACAATGACATTCTCAATGTTTAGCAATAAAAAACATTAAAAGACATCTACTTTAAAAGATAAACGAGGCTAAGTTACTGTACTGTAGCCGTTAACCTACTCATCCTTAGAGCAGATGGAACAAAGATGTAGCTTTACAGTACATCAGACCACTTTTAAATGTTATATCAGGTTTATATCATCGTGAAACACGAGCACAGACGATGTTGGTCTGTTGCTACAGTTTCAAACCAGTTCTCTAGTACACCTTTTCACCACTTCCCACAAGTTACGGCCACGAAAATGCATCCCGCTTAAGCATGTGATCCAAGCTATCTATCATTAGCAGCATCAGTCTCACACTCACTCACTCACCGTCTGTACCGCTACACCTTTACAGTGGAAATATAATCATAACAATATTTCAGAAGAGATATTTTGCATTAAATGTGTGAATCTTGAGTTGTGCCTGAAACATTCGCAGCCATTATAGGTTGTGGAAAATGTGCACTTTTGGTGTCGCACAAGGTTCATGCAATTCAGAGTTACTCCACAGGAAGTTGCATCATTTGAATCCCTTGAGAGTCAACGGAAGAAGACAATGAAGTCCTCACTCACTCACAGTCTAACTTATCCTGTATACAGGATCACACACACAATCACGTCCACACACTAAGGGGAAATCGGGATCACCAAATAGTGGGGGGAAACTGGAGCATGCAAACACCATGCGCACAGACCCTGAGGCGGGTATCGAACCCAGACTCTGAAGGTGCATGGCGACGGTGCTAACCACTGAGCCTGTGTGTTAGTCCATAAGTCACACAGTGTTTCTAAATTTTAAAAAAATGAGCTTAACAAACAAACATTAAGTTTAACCTACAGTTGTACACACTTTAGCTTTAGCGTTTTTTGGCGTGTCATGCCGTCGAAGTCTTTCCTGCAAAGGGCAGGTTCCACAGTCGCACTAGGACAGCCTGATCCAAAGGCTAATTTAGTTTAGGATACAGTAGCAAATAAGCACAACTGTGTGTAAGTACAGTAATTACACCCTTGTTTTAGTGTAAAGTTTTCAGAACCCAGACGATACAGAACTCCTTACGCCATCGTAAAGTTCACTCTGTCTGTCTTTATGCCTTCTCTGGACCCCACTAACGTCTTCCAAACATTTGCCACACATCTTCAAGCCTTTAAATTGTGCACCGTAAAAGGAGTTGTGAGTGATTTTCACATATTGCGTGTGTTTTGTAACCCTGCAGTGCTGGCGTGGGTCGCACAGGCACGTTTATCGCTCTGGACCGGCTGATGCAGCATATCCGGGAGCACGAGTACGCCGATATACTGGGCATGGTATCAGAGATGCGCTCACATCGACTGTCTATGGTGCAAACAGAGGTAATGTGTGTGTGTTTTCTGTCTCGCTTTAATCAACTGCATTTAGTAATAGCTGGTGAAGAAAGATTTGTTTTTAATTCCTGCAGTGCGTTTACATTTCCTATGAATATCATTTAGCGTAGCGGGCGTCCCACCTGGAGCTGCTTGTACTGTAGTATCGCTAATTACAGCGTACGTGATGTTTTTGTAATCACAGCTGTAAAAGACGCCATTTCTCTTTATCTGCAGGAACAGTACGTCTTCATACATCAGTGCGTCCTTCTCATGTGGAAGAAGAAAAAGCAGCAGAGTCTCACCAGCGACGTCATCTACGAGAACGTCACCAAGTCTTAACGGCAGCCGGGACACGCGCACGCAAAAGTGAGGATGCTCGTGAGTGAGGAACGCTTGTGTAAATGCACTAAAAAACAACTAAATATCGCTTTAGGAAAACATTATAAGTTCAGCAGGATAATAAACAGTTTAATGTATTAGAGCACAGACTGAATTCTCCATTAAAACTCCGCTTAAAAGTTCGGGGTCACTTTCTAACTCCATGGTCTTTTTATTTCTTTCGACATTCTACAAGCGATACTGACAGCATCCACAATATACAATAATCTCCTCTGAACAGTTGATATTGAGATGTAGCTGCTACTTCTGCTCTGTAAATCCTTCATAATGCCTGTTTGTTTCTGAATGAACTTCTCTGCAGCAGATGTAAGATTTGGTCTTGCTTTCCTTGAGAAGGTCTTCATGAGAGCCAGTTTCATCATGGTACTTGATGGGTTTTGCAAATACACTTGACAATACAGTACTGTTCTTGCAAGAACCGTTCCAGAACATCTGACCTTCATGTCCTAAAATAACACCTGACTGTTGTTGTTACATAATTACCTAAGTCCGTATATTACGTTATACTTTTGAAATCGCCAGTATTGCTGTAGAATGTAGAAATGTAATCAATAAACAAAAACAAAGACATTTGTAATTGATCGGTACAGAATATGGAAGCCTTGCTGGTGTGTGTTAATGAGGACACTTCAGTCTTCAAACTGTGGATTTGGGTTTTCGGATACGACAGGTAGAATGAAAATCATCATTAGTTTTATGGAGGTTACATTTTTGCCAGTGCCGGAATATGGGAATGACGTTGCAAAAATGTAGAACATAGAAACACTCGAAAACAACAACAATAACGCATCATGAGTATCTTTCCTTGCCGTTGTAACCCATTTCTTTTAATTTTTTTTGCTTAGTCATGTTTGTATAGTTGGTTAAAATGAACTAAAATTCACTTCATCACATTCACTTGCCTATCTTGTGCTGGAAAAAGGGATACAGTACGTCTCTCTATACTGCACAATCCTGAGCTATACATGTTTATAAAACAAACAAAACAAAAACGAATGCTCTGAGCTTAAAGGGCTACGTGACTTTATGGGGGACATACAGTAAAAGACCACATAGAACACGTAGCAGAACACATCTTGAAGGACGTGACATGGGATTTACCCTGACGAGTGTTAGGGTTCAAATATTGCAGAGATAGTTTCTTAATTTATTTTATATCAATTTGTTCAAGAAATGCAGTCAGGACGGTTTCAATCTAATATAGTTCTCTAGTTCTGTCACATGTGATCGCAGGTGTTTCGGAAATGACGTCCTGGCTTCACAAATGCACAGACGGTCACATGACTGGATAAAGCTGAATAAGGAACATTCCAGAACATGTCATTCTACACATCAGCAGGGTTGTGAAAAGCGTTCTCCGCCATTTTCCACATACCTCACTGAGACCTGTGTCTGCTGGTGGTGTCATGGACATGGTTGACAGGAGAGGGAACGTACTGTGTGCTGCATCCCTCACACTGACGGAGCACAGAACTCTTGATTCCCAGACTCACACTCGCGGCTGTAGCATGTCAGGCATCTTTACTTCACTTCCCCTGGTGCATAAGGAGTGTATGTGATGTTTCACAGAGAACACCTGTGTATTAGGTCAAGGCCCAGGGAAAGCAGTAAAGAGATCAGGGTTGGATATAAATCTAAGAAAGTGTTGTGTTTGGGAAAGATCTTTTTTTTTTCTCTCTCTCCTGCACCTGTTGACTTGTCCCAGTCTAACCTTAAGCTTTGTGTGTGTGCGTTTTACAGGCTCCAACGACGCCCTGCGCTCTCCTTTGCTTCAGGCATTTATTCTCTGCGGAAAGGCCTACCACATAAACAAGGAAACAAATAAAGACTGCAGCAGAGGAGTCGCAGAAACCACCCAAGCTTTTCGACATTCTATTGTCCCAACCGACGAAGGCACAACAGGACATAAACGACATGCCTTAAGGAATCCGACAACGACGTCCAGGCTGCTTCCTTAGAGTTAGCAGCGTGTTTGTTTGTTTGTTTGTGGTGAGTGTGTGTAAATGAACTTTTAGCATTTAGTTTTATTCTCAGGATCGTCGACAACCACCAACCCCGTCTCCGAGGACGTCAGGGCGCCGTTATTCGTGAGACTTTTTTTTTTTTTTTTTCCACGTACGTTCATAGTATTAGTTTTCATCGCCTTGGATCCTGAAGCTGCATCAGACTCTTTAAGTGTCACACTGCCACTCCCTCCCTGGAAGAGACACTCCAGTACAAGTGTGTGTTTGAGAGCGTTCCTTACTGCTGTACTACTCTCGATAAGCTATTCTGCGGTACGACTACTAGAACCCGGTCTAGAGGTGCCGTTCGGTTCTGTATCATTTGCACTGATTATGTATCTCGCGAAAAACACGTACGTTTTACGTCACCGCGCCTCCCCATCTGTCTTCACCGCCTGCTGGATGAACGATATTGTCGGTTCTTAGAGCAGAAGAACCGGATCTAAGCGCAGGAGAGAGAGGGTGGTGCGGAGGAAACCGCTGTGTCTGAGCGCTCACAACATTCGGACAGATGTGGAGCTGGAATGTACACATCATCCTTCGGTCTGTAAGGAAACCTGGCCGAGGCCAAGACTACAAGACGAAAAAAACAAAAACTCAAACGAATGCTTAAAAAAATAAAAGTGTTTCGAGTTCACCTCGCTTGGGTCCAACCAAACATATCCTGTCATGTAGAGATCTGTAGGATGTAATGTTTTTTTTTTTTAATCGTTTATTTTTTACAGCGAAGCTGGCAAAGCTGGTCGAGTTCCGTGTTTGTGCTTACGTATGGAAAAAAAGCAGTATTGGCAGAAAAAAATATATATGTGGAATTCCATACATCTTCCCATCATTATTTCATCAGCTGTATTGCACATTGCCATGTATGTAAATGATGATGATGATGATGATGGACGTCTGCTCATGCTCACTGTACAGTGTTCACCTCGAGTGTTCACTGTACAAATTCATAACAATGAAAATAATAATAATAATAAAACAAGGAATAGCCCATAATAAAGCTGCACTATACAGTATACGGTAAGATCATTCAAAATAAATGATTAAGACGTCTCTTAATCCGTATTAAAATGAAGTGGATCCAAGGTTATTTTAAGGAATATTCCTTAAAAATAGTCATTCAGATGGAGAAGACCTTCAGACGGTCCATCATGTCACTTTTAAATACATTTTCTTTCACCAGGTGTACGTCGAGCTGTGTCCAGTTTGTCTTCTGTGCCATTTCTTTCATGCAATGCATCACTTTAAGCCTGAGATCGCTCACTCGTCATCCTCTCAGTTTTACTCTGTGTGTTTATTGGAAACAATAAAGAAAATGGTTGAACGTGTGTGTGTGCGCGCGTGTGTCTGAGAGAATGTCCAGAGAATCCAGAGGATTGGAAATGTAAAGGAACGCCTCTACACTATGTACCTGCTGTCTCACAGCTAAATCCTGCCCTCAAGTGGCCGTTTCAGTTATTCCTGATCCTGACGTCACCTCTGCACGTGGCACCCTGGCACTCACTGTTGCCACTAGTGATGGGAAGTTTGAATCATTTTAGTGACTCGGTTCTTTGAATCTCGTTCATCAAAATGAACGAATCCTTTTTTTTTGTCATTTCGTTCGTTTGATCAGAAATAAAATAAAATGTTACATTTTCAATAAACAGACCCCCAACATGTTTACATACACAAATCTTGGCCATAGTTCCAGTAATGAAAACAGTACAATGCAGCTAAGGACATATTATTATAAACAGAATATGCAAAATCATATCTTCTAGTCCGAGTCGTTCGTTCTTTTGAATCTACTGCGCTTCATAGCAATAGATTCATATGAGAGTCACGTGACAAAAGAACGAACGGCTCAGACTAGAAGATTCGATGAGAAACGTTCAATTCGGTTTCCTGTACATAACCTACGGGGTTCTGCGATGATTTGCGCATGCGCGCCCAATAGAAAATGAATGAATCACTCTCCGAGACTACTCGTTCTTCTGAGTCACGTTAAAGATTCATTCAAAAAGTACGAATCGTTCATGAGATACCCGTCACTAGTTGCCACTGAGCTGAACCTCTACAAAGAGAAGAGCATTTACACTAGTGATGGGGAGTTTGAATCATTTTAGTGATTCGGTTCTTTGAATCTCGTTTATCAAAATGAACGAATCTTTTTTTTTTTTTTTTTGTCATTTAATTCGCTTCGTGCTTTCAACCAGAAATAAAATAAAATGTTACATTTTCAATAAACAGACCCCCAACACGTCTACATACACAAATTTTGGCTATAGTTCCAGTAGTGAAAACATTACAATGGAGCTAAGGACATATTATTATAGACAGAATGAGCAGCTCACCATCATATCTTCTAGTCTGAGTCGTTCGTTCTTTTGAATCTATTGCACTGCATAGCGTCTATGGGAGTCACGTGACAAAAGAATGACTCAGACTAGAAGATTCCTTCAGAACCGACCATTTCTGTTTCCTGTACATAACCTACGGACGTTTTGCGATGATTTGCGCATGCGCGCCCAGTAGAGAATGAACGAATCACTCTCCGAGACTACTCGTTCTTCTGAGTCACGTTAAAGACTCGTTCAAAAGGAATGAATATTTCATGAACGATTCGTCACTAGTTGCCATTGTAGCTGATCCTCTACAAAGGAAAGAGCATTCACACACACATACACAAAGATGGTGTAGATTTCATATAGATTTCTTTATTTCTTCTGTAGAGTTTATCTTTACCTTCCATATGGGTGCTAGGTCTCATCACAGAGCCTTCAAAGTTCATCAAACGGTCGCACCGAGGAGGAATCGAGTGCGTATCGGCCTACGGATGAGCCTTTCACTATCCAGTTACTGCAGTTTAAGACCTCGCTATACGAACATGGCACGTTTGAGTTGCTAAGAAATCTGCTAAAGAGAAACGCAGTACCACAAACCATGAACCACGAACCTTACTCCGGGTTCGTCCCGAGCGTCCTGTGTTCGAAGAGAACAGAAACTGAAGAAACAAGCTTTCTCTGAATGTCTTAGTAAACATTTAAAATCAAACACTGATCTCGAAACGAAGAAGAAGAAGTAGCAGTGTACAAAATCATCCTGTCGAAATATTGCCACAGTATCCAAAAGCATTAAAAAAAAACAGAAATGATTACGCATGCAGGTGTTTCAAACGTAACCTTAAAACAAAAACAGAAAGAAAAATCCCTGAAAAGGTATCTACAATATTAGAAAGGACACGGTAGCAGGACAGAGTTTTACAGTGGCCACAGATTTTTTTTTTTTTTACTCATTTGGCATTAGGCTTAAATAGAAATTTATCCAAGACATAAATATCCTCTTTTTTTCTCCCAGCAAACATAAATTTACACTATGCCTCTGCTGTATCAATAATTCAGTGTGTTTGGTTAGAAGAAGCAGTTGTTTTACTTTCCAGGCCAACAGTCCACTATACAGTACAAGCATGTTACATATTTAAAAAGAAGAAGAAAAAAAAAGTTATTTAAAAAGTCCATGTCCAAGCAAAAAAGGAGAAAAAAAAAGAAAAAGAAACGAGTCCAACAAACATCTTTCCTGTCCTTCCTGAGCATGTCCCTTCAATTCACTTCGAGACAACATGATCATTTTCCATCACTCAGTCAGTCATCGGCCTGGCTCGTCACATCCGCAATCGCTTCCTGTAATTCGCCGTCTTCGTCTTCTTCCTTCGAATCTAATCGCAGCAGGACTACGCGGTCGGTTTTAAATTCTTATATCATCATTTTCTTTTTAAATAATCATTTGCAATATTTAGATCATTAAGCACTGAAGAGTTTTAA
This sequence comes from Clarias fuscus, assembly GCA_030347435.1. Taxonomy (NCBI): domain Eukaryota; kingdom Metazoa; phylum Chordata; class Actinopteri; order Siluriformes; family Clariidae; genus Clarias; species Clarias fuscus. The sequence continues at coordinate 8,077,765 of CM059224.1, read as the reverse complement.
GATTTAAACGCTTAACTCTACAACTCTACAAAAACGACTATGTCTTCTTCAGCCTCGTTTTTATTGATTTCATTAAACCTACTGTAAGGTCATCTTCACTGTGTTACTCTTTTTTATAATATATATATATATATATTTTGGTCTACGTAGCAAAGTATGTTACAAATCCCACTTCATCCTCGTTCATTTGTCGATCACGCCGTTCTTTTCCACGCTCCTGCTTAATCTACGTCCCAGCTGGTTCCGTTGTCCGGCGGGTCCAGGAGCTCCTGACGCCGCCGCATGATGGCTGCGAACTTGGCGCGCTCGACCGCGTCCTGAAAAAACGACAATGTGAAAAGGATGAAAAAGTGCAAGAGAAGAGGAGCAGGAGGAGGAGGAGGGCTGGGATGAAGGATTGGAGGGGTGTGGTCAGTGGCCGCTCCCCTCATCAAAGGACTCGACTCCTGAGTCGCTGGCTGTCGTCGCTGCTAGTTTCTCCTGTCGCCTCCTCATGATCTCCTGAAGCTCAGAGCCCGAGCTCCTCTACAACCAGAGAGAGACAGACAGTAAATTAGTTCTGTGGATGGAGGAAGGCTTTTTTGCCCAGATTTTCTCTCCAATTTATTCGTGTCCAATTCCTCCCCGTCACTAGGGGGCTCCCACATTAAGGCTACTGCCACCACTCAGTCGGGAGGGCCTGATTGGCTGTAGAGCCGTGATTAATGTGGGAGCACTAAGTACCTCTCATCCCTCCCCTCTGAGAGAGCTCGGCCAATCAGCTCTCTCTAGACCTCCGGCTGCGAGAGGTTACAGCACCACCCGGGATTCGAACTAGCGATCTCCGGATGATAGGGTGAGAACTTTGCCACTGCGCCACTCGGAGGCCAGAGAAAGAGAAAGGTTTTTCTTCTTAAAAAAAAAACAAAACAAAGTCTAAATGATTGCATGATATGAGGAGGAAGAAGCGCTGAGGAGAAACGGTACAGGATTGATTTGAGGCGGAAAACCTAGAAGCGTACGGGATTTGGAGTAAATCAGCAGGGAGGTGTGGAGTGTAACATGTCAGTGTGATGGCCATCCAATACCACAAACATGTGTCTGCAGGAGCTGCACTGATTTCTACCCGAGAGCTACGCAAAAAATAATCAAGCTGCTCAGGTGGACATATGCAGTATGTCTGCAGGGTGGATCTGACCATCTCAGACTGGTCTACTCGATCTCTGTTAGTCAGGTCTCTCATAACTGTGTAGTATGTAGTTTAAAAAATACTGCACCAGATCGATTGTTACACTGAACCCTGGCTAACAGAGAAGAGCAACCAGTCGAGGACATATTAAATACCTTAGCGAGCCTGAAGGCTTTATCAGTGGATCATAGGAGGGTTCAGAAGAAGACCTGCAGGCAGGAAGAACACGACAGAAACCAGAGGCAACCTTGCCAGAGTTTGGCCCATTTTAATTCTCTATGCACTTACTACTGTATCAACCCAGAGACGGAGCAAAGACTTCATTTAAAGTGTTCATTCTGAATACAGAAGAGTGCTCTAGAACAGGTAAAAAAAAAAAAAAAAACAAAGCAAAAAAGGAACAGAAAGATGTAGAGAGAGCTGAAGAAGATGCAAAGGTCGACCTACCTCGAGAGCAGCCTTCTGAACCGTGACCTGGCTGTAGACTCGAGCTCCATCGTCGGGACACACGGTCTTCAGCTCGTCTTTGTTGAGAGAGAAGAGCTGAGCTCCGGTCAGCACACCCAGACTATTTACAGTCCTGTACACACACACACACACACACACACACACACACACACACACACACACACACACACACACATATATATATATATATATATCAGTCTCCAAAGTTCTTTTACAAGCACTGACAGTGTGATGGTCATGAAATGTCATGCACGGTCAGGGAAGGACCAAAGCGATGGTCAATATTTCAAATATTACAGTATGTCGCTATTAGTGAATTAAGAATGCTGGAAATGTCCATTTAAATAACATAAGTTTTCAGGAAAATGCTATAATAACATGCTAAGAATCAATAATTGATTTATCACTAATTACGATAATAATAAGATGCACATTCCCAACAAAATAGTTATCAAGAAACTTCCCGCACTGGACACTGGAACTGGACAGCCTGATAAGGGAAACTCTGATTGGCTGTTTATTTTTCACAACATCATTAGAATCTTCCTTTCAGTAATAGTCTGAGAGTTGTGTTCTGTTAGACTGCTGAAAGTCCTGCTCTTGTCTCTTTATCCTAATTCAGCATTAAAATGTTTAAGATTCGCCTACTGTAAAATACAAATGCAGCATTTTGTGGCGTACAACTACAGAGTATTATTATGCAAAACAAACATTTTACCGTTCAATACATTTACGATTAATCATTAAAATCGTTTTTATTAAAAAGTCAGTGTTTTGTGGATCAAGTTACAATGCCGTGACATTTATGGTAGATATCAGATTAACCTTTATGTTTTAAAAAGAATGAGGAGGGTCTGATGAAGATATCGTCTCTGGTGTTTCCTGTGTGCTGTAGATGTTTAAAATGATCATAAAAGCCACTTGACCTGACCCGACTCTTAGAAGACCTCTTGTCCAACATCAGACTACAGTAGTTGTATAACAAGCCTCGTGTCCCCTTAGCGAGACTTACACAGGGCTGAAGCCTTTAGCCTCGAGCCAGACTTTGACCTCCTCGGGCGTGGAGTCGTAGTTGATGTTGGCAGTGGGCAGACTGGTGCTACGTGGAGGAGCCTGGAACTTCTTCTGCGCGCTGCGACCGAGAGTGAGTCTGTGCACTAGCTCGTCCTGAACCTCCTCCATGTTGGACTTGCGTCCTGGAGGGTGATGATGGGGACATAAAAAAAATTTCTTTTTTAAACAATTTTTTAAAAATTACAGCTTTCCATCTTGTATTAGTGAATTAAGAAGACTAGACTTGTGGCTTAATGCTGTTGATGTTTCAACACTTTCAAACTGAGTATAGACGTGATGATGTCACCAAGATAAGGGTTTAAATGTTCCCCCCCCCGATTTTCTCCCTAATTTAGTCGTGTCCAATTCCTCCCCGTCACTAGGGGGCTCCCACATTAAGGCTACTACTACCACTCAGCCGGGAGGGCCGAAGATTATCACGTGTTTCCTCCGAACCACGTGACGCCAGCCGACCGCATCTTTTTTTCGAACTGCTCGCTCGCGCATCGTTGGGGGCGGCGTAACACACTCGGAGGACAGCGCTATCCGCTCCCTCCGTTGCGCGAGCTCACAGACGCCCCTGATTGGCTGTAGAGCTGTGATTAATGTGGGTGCACTAAGTACCTCTCATCCCTCCCCTCTGAGAGAGCTCGGCCAATCAGCTCTCTCTAGACCTCCGGCTGCGAGAGGTTACAGCACCACCCGGGATTCGAACTATCGATCTCCGGATGATAGGGCGAGCGCTTTAACCACTGCGCCACTCGGAGGCAAGGGTTTAAATGTTTTAACCAGTAAACAGAGTGCATTCTTATTTGGAGCATAAAACAAACAGGCAGATTAAACACTCGGATATGAACTAAAGATGATGTAATAAAAGAAAGTGATAAACAGACGAAGGACAAATGAACGGACAAAACAAATAAGTAAGGTCTCTAGAGTTGTACTGGAGATCAGTAAGACATGCGTACGGTTAGCAGGCGTCACGCTGGGTTCCTTCGGCTCTCTCATGGTGATGCTGCCGTTGTCGCTGGACGTGCTGCTGCTCTGGCGGCTGACGTTGGATGGCGAGTTCCCGTGTTGCTCCGGAGGGGCGGGTGCGATAGGGGGCAGCGGGTAAGTAGGAAGCACAGGGGCAGGAGCTGGAGGAGGAGGGGTCGGAGCTGGAGGGATGGACATGATTCCAGGTTTGGGCACGTAGTCCGTTCTCTGTTTCTGCATAACAATGTAAAGAGGAGAGGCTCGTTTGAACGGATCGAACAGGTCTTTGTGTCAGTCAGTTACTTTGACACATTGGACAAATTCAAACAATTATTCTAGAGTATATACACCTCCAACCTCAGATTGCATCACATCATGTTTGGTTGATGTGTGCACTTGTGATGTTATTACCTCGTTTAATTCACCCAGCAATTGCTTGTGTAGGGGGGACAAGAAAGGAAAAAAATGAAAGCTGTGATTGATTTTGAGTTGAGGGAACAGAGGAAACTCACTCCAGCACTCTCACTGCAAACTAACATCACACTTCTACTGCTCGGGGAAACATACAGTAAGCAGGCCTGCTAGGACTTCTAATATTAATACTGATGAAAAACTCACGTTCTGAGAGAGACCACTCGGTCATATTACAAAATATATTTAGTTGTTTGTAAACTTTGATTGGCTAATTCTTCCCCAGAACATCACCGTGTTCTTCCTTTCAGAAATAGTCTGCGAGTTGTGTTAAGCTGCTGAATATCCTACTCTTATCTCTCTGGCCTTATTCACAATCGATTGGACTAAAATACAATATAAACGACTGAGCATCATCATACACAAACTGTAGTGAGCCCTCGAGTAGTGTACTACTGTAGTTAACAGATCGGTGAGCTATGGAGTATTATTATGCAAAACAAAAATGTTCTAAATTTAATTAAAGACTTATTAATCATTAACATCCCTAGTCGTACTGTCTAATTTTACATTAAAAGGTCAACATTTGCAATGCTGTGATCGTTATTGCAGATAACAGATTAACGTTTTAAAATGAGGGATAATGAGAAACGTCCAAGACCGCCTAAAACTCAAGTGCACCCTCTTGTGGTGTACAAGTTAACAGCTATGTCAACTACAGAGTATTATTATGCAAAGCAAGCATTATCGGTTAATCATTGATTGAGGTTCTGAGAGAGACTACACTTCCTGATGATCTTTCAGTCATACTAAGAGAAACGCCCGCAAAATATTGGTTAAATATAAACATACCCTGATTGGCTCTTTCTTTTCCGGGAACATCATTACTGTATTTTCTTCCTTTCAGAAATAGTCTGTAAGCTGTCTGATCTGTTACATACTGTACTAATCTGTTGAAAATCCTGCTCTTGTCTCGCTGTCCTTCTTCACTATCGAGGGAGCTTAGAATACAGTGTACAAGTTCGCAGATCGCCTATTGTGCAAGTGCACCCTCTTGTGGCGTACAAGTTAATAGACAAGTTAATAAACTAGAGTATTATTGCGCAAAACAAACATTATCGGTTAATACGTTTTAAAATTCATCATTAACTGAGGTTCTAAGAGAGACTGCATTATTTGTTGATTATATCAATAGAAACACTTTGGAAATATATTTAGATGTTTGTTAAATATGAACTCTCTGTTTTCTATATTTTAGGAATCCTACAGTAAAGGATGAGCTAATGTAGTAATGTAGAACTAAATCTAAGCAATTCGTGTTTAAGGGGAGAGAATTTAGAAAGATGCACGCCACACACACACACACACACACACACACACACACACACACACACACACACACACACACACACACACAAAATCCTCCTGCCCTACCTTAAACAGCTCAAACTCCTTCTTTGGCATCATTAGCTTTTAGATGAATAAATGTGTGAAGAAAAGATGAATTTTAAAAAGTAACACAATAAACAATAATGGTAACAGTAAATTAATTAAATTTTTGTTTTTTTTTTAAAGGGCAGACACAGACACCGCTTCTCTGACTAGTGCTAATCTACTCAAATGTCTTTGTACCAAATTACTCAACACTAACACAGTCAGTCGTTTGTGCCGCCTTTCACTGCTAAATGAAATGTTAAACTACAGGTTTAAATACTACTTTTCTTCTTAAATCACTTCATCAGTTTTTTCTCCCACATCTCAAACGTCAGCTACCAGTAACGAGAACCAAAACTCTCATTTGCGCCCTGATTCCGAGCTGCGTGACTGGCTAGTGTTGCTGTGATTGACAGGAGAGAGAGAGAGAGAGAGAGAGAAAAGGTTCCTCCCAAACAGAAAAGCATCATCACTTTAGCTCCCTTGTTTAGCAGCCGGGGCATGATCTTGACTCGAACTGGCGATTTCTCGAAACGTCTATCACCAGTCTGTCTTTTAACCAAACGCACCTGAATGGTATGGCTGTAAATTGGCTCGCCGCGTCCGTTCAGATCCACAGCCTTGGTGATCTCGAGGATGTTGTTTGGCACGTATCCCGTGAGTCCGGATCCGCTCCGAACCTTCCACCACTGCTTCCTGTCATCCAGAACCTATCAAAGAGATTCAACCAAGGTAAAGCCTGTACAGGGCTCAGAGGTTTGGACGGCTGTTTCCTGTTTTTAAAAGCATGCGATGTTTTGTATCATGATGTATAAAAAGCCTGAGCGGGGTAAAGGCTACTGCTGGGGAAGACGAAACAATGCCGCTCAGAGACGCTTTTTTTTTTTTGGATGCTCAGTTTTGTTTCATGTACACCAACTTACACTGGCTTCTATAATAAAATGTATAAATAAAATAAAAAGTGTGTGTGGGGATAATGCTGTACCTCGACCACCTCGTCCTTCACCACGGACAGCTCTGTGCCGTTCCTGGCCACGAAGTCGTATTTTGATTTGGCAAAACTTCTTGGCTGGCCTCTTGCATGTGCTTCAGGGTTTCTGATTCATTAGAAAATAGATTAGAATTCAAAATTGATTTAAGTACATCACAGACTAAGAGCCTTCAACAAGAGGTGGTACAGCATGGAAATGGCACAAACATAATATAATATATTACATAAAAAAAAATTGGATGTCTTAAAGAAACAAAAAGTAATAATGGCATGTAGCTATAGACAGTGTGTATACACATTTAAAGCCAATGTAAGGACTCCTGATAGTCAACACTACTATTACACATAATACTAATATTACACATACACACTCTTACACACGCATTTACACACTATGGGCAATTTGGGGAACGGCAATTAACCTAATCTGTATGTCCTTGGACTGACTGAAAGCCAACCAAGCACGAGGGGGACAAGCAAACTCCATGGAACAGAAGCGGGACTCGAACCCGGACCCTGGAGATGCAAGACGACCTACAGTGCTACCTTTATAATAAAGTCTGTAGATGTAGATTAAATGTAAAAAATAACTGGAACAAAATTTAAAACTAGATATTTATGTAACAAAATACAAGCTCTTTGGAATCAAAATAATATATCAAGAGATTTGCACAGTACAGTACGTACTGTATACTGTTTAATCAGGAAGCACAGCACTAGATCTAATTAACAGATAACTTTTGCTTCATTACAGCGAAGCACAACATACACCAGTAATAGGGAGACGAACGAGAGGGAAGACGAGTAAACGCTAGTCTGGGTTGTCCATGCCGAGAGATATCAGAGAGCATAATTTGTTATTATTTTGAACACTTTCTGGCAGTGACGCCTATGTAAGAAGTGTGAGTGCAATAATCAGATGGATGCAGGACTCGGGACTGAGTGGGCTCGGAGCCAGCGTCCACGACTAGCCAAGTCTGGCGATGGATAATTAGAAGCTTTAATATCACTTACAGCAGCTTTAAACTGTTGATGCAATGTAATTCAAATGAGTATTGACAAACATCTACAGTACATTACGTTCCCGACTGCCACAGCCATGGAGAAGTGTCTGAAGGATTGCATCAGAGATCGAAGAGAGGAAAAAAAAAAAAAAAAAAACAACAACAACAACCCAGAAACCAGAATTGTTTTGATCAAATCAAGAGAGAGACCTTAGCCGACATGATCAGTGCTAACGGCGATAAAAGTGGAACCGAAGATTGAAAATATTCCCCATAGTGTGATGCATTAAGCTTAAAGAGAGAAGCAACGTCTGCTAAAGAGACACCAGAGAAAAGCCCCGTGCCGTGATGTCAGAGCGACAGTTCTCCATGGCCTGCTGGCAGTCACGTGACCGTTACCTATCTACGTGGTGGCTGAACGCCTGTTTAAAAGCAGCCATTGCCGCGTGTGTATCCAGGAGGTGCGTGTGTTCGTAGGCATTTGCTGTAAAGCCGTACCCGTCTGCCGAGGGGAACTCCTGCACGTGGGCCTGCTGCTGAGGAAGGAACAAGAAATAAACAGCGCATTAACATGAAGTGATTTTACTGTACAGTAAGGTGTTGTCTCAGGTGTTGCTTCAGTTGGTACAATGAATTCAACCCTCACCACATGACTGGATACAGTACAAATGATTATTCGAGATATATTGATATCATTCTCTATACCATCTGGTTCATCTCGTCATAATAGTACGCTGGATTGGGAAACATGTTACGGCAGACTACTACTGTACTGTATGTTCCCATTAGTCTGTACCAACGTTTAACCCCATAAAGTGTCAGTACATTGATGTACAGTATGTCTCAAAAAAACTTTTCCACAGCTGTCCACCCACAGTGCATTATGCTAAGAGTGACCTTCTACACAGGTTGGAAGGTGGTGCTTCCTACCTCCGGTCTGTGGAGGTCAGCGTGAGCCAGGCGCTCAGCCAGCTGAGTCAGGCCCTGCTCTCGGCTCACCAGCAGCGGAGGCTCCCAGCCGTCCCGGAACCGCAGGGTGTGAGGCGGGAAGTAATGATCCTTAGGCCACTCCAACCTTTAAAAGCGGTAAACAATATTGTCAGACATACAGTACTGTAGGACACAGTGTTGTATATAGTTGGGTTCTAACACTTGAGACCACATCTAGGTTTTTTTTTTTTTTTTTAATCTAGGACAGTTAGAAAGACTAGAGATTTTTTTTTCTAATCTTCCAAAAGAGTGGTAAGTTTAGTGCGGTTAGGCTTGGAGTTACTGATTGCCCCAGCTTGCGCAACACCCTTAACCCTGTCTGCCTCCTAGCAACAAAAAAAAAAAAAGCTGGGATAATGCAAAAGATAAAGCTTTTTTTTTTTTTTTTACATGTGATGAATAAAGGCTTGGGATAACTGTGCGGTGAAGTCTGTGCCTCATGATTCTTTAGACACGAGTGAATTCTGATTTTCTGGGGTTTTTCTGCTTACTGTACTATAGATGTTTGATGTTATGCTCAGATTGTTTCCTGCCCACCATGGTTTTCAAAAAAATAAATAAAAATGATGCGAGTTCATGACCTCTCTCTTATTGACAATGTGTTTTATTCACAGAATCAGTGCACCGTTCTAGTGTACTGCATAAATGTTCAGGTGTCCCTAATAAAGTGGACAGTGAGTATATGATCAAAAATCAGCCAAGGAATGTGTAAAGAGAATATTACATCAGGGTGTTTTTTCAGCCACGGCTCTGCAGACCTGTCGTCTGTGGGATTGTTTCTAAAAATATTTAAAAAGTGTGTATACTGTGTACAGTAAGTGGAAGTTGTGATAAATCTAACACTTATGAGGTAAAAAGATGGAAAGCATCAAGAAAATTGTGGTAAAGTACAGTAATGTGTATAGAAGGCAAGGAATCAGGTCTAATATTAAACTGATTATACATTTCTTACAAAACATGTATATACTGATGTATATTTATACATATTTTTAATAAATATTTACGCTGTGAAGAACAGCCAAGGCAAAAAAAACAATTATCTGTTGATGACAAGACAAAGGAAAGATGAAAACATTTGATTATTCGGTCATTACCTGCATTTAGTCCAGCCATCTCCCAGCGTGACCCACAGGTGGCGCTCTTCAGCAGTGCCTGAGGAGTGTAGGAAATCGATGGCGTCTCTGGTGAGAAGAGGAACCACTACGCTCTTGGCCAGGTCGACTCCTCCTGATGTATGGACCACCTGATACAGGCGACATTACTTTTTATTGACGTTAATCTCTTTCTGACTTCCCGTACGCTTTTCTGAACGTTCCATGGAAAACGAAAACGTCACGGTTGGTAGATTCGTTTCTAAGAGAAGTAACACTGGGTTTTCATCATGTGCTGAGTGTTCACCGTACACTGCACACACTCATGCTGCTAATTCAGGCTTAACCGAGCGTGCTGTGATTGAGTCACATCCTGGCAGATCTGCAACTTACCATTCTGAGGGGATTAAACAGGAAATGGACCAGATCCACAGCGCTCGGGTTCTGAATATGGGTTTTCAACTTTGCCTGGTGCGGGAAAAAAAACAACACTTTATCAAACCGACATTTCCATCAAAAGTTATATAATCCAAGATATGACGAGTGAAATACTCACCAGCAAGTTGAAGGCGTGTTTAAATTTCTGAAAGCAGTCGACAAATTCGTCTTGGCCCGGGGGCTTCGCTCGGAGTGTCAGCACTCCCTCTGGAAGGCATACGAGCATCCCGGGGTCACAAACAAACCAGAGTCTCAAATCTTATACGGTACAGATTTTGTGCTAGACTACTTACACTGTAACATGTTCTAAATACTATACACCTCTAGAGCCCAAAGAACATTTTGAACATTTTTGTCCCAAAACACATCTACATACACAAATCTTGTCTAAAGTTCTAGTAATGAAAACATTTCAATGCAGCTAAGGACATATTATTATAGACAGAATGAGCAGCTCACCATCATATCTTCTAGGCCGAGTCGTTCGTTCTTTTGAATCTATTGCACTGCATAGCGTCTATGGGAGTCACGTGACAAAAGAACGAACGACTCGGATCAGAAGATTCGTTGAGAACCGTTCAATTCTGTTTCCTGTACATAACCTCCGGAGGTTTTGCGATGATTTGTAGAAAATGAACCAATCACTCTCCGAGACTTTCTCAGTTCTTCTGAGTCACGTTAAAGACTCGTTCAAAAACAATGAATCGTTCAAGAACGACTCATCACTACAATGCAGTGAATAGGCCCGTTGGAAGAAGTATCCAGAAATCACCCATAGGGTCACGTTATTATATCAAAGGTAAAGAGATTGGAATGAAATTTCAGAAATGATTGGAATTGGGTCGGGAAATGTCAAAGACTTTGTTAAAACCTGGAAGGATCATCAGTGCTGAACCACGGTGAGGGGGGAAAAAAATCCAGCATGCGGATCACTTAAATGCATAATGAAGTTGCATCGTAAAAAAAAAAAAAAAAAAAAAAAAGGACGAAAAAAAATCCGAGCTATGTTTAACATTAGCTTTCCATACACACACTATGTGATGAGAACTCACAGGATTAGGACTAAACTGATGTGCGGCTATAAGAAAAACACGTGTTAGTGAGACTAATGAGAAAAAAAGGCTTTAGATTGCTAGGGAGAATAAAGATTGGAATTTAGTGCAATGGAAAAAGGTCATGTGATCTGATGAGTTCAGATTGACTCTACCCCAGAGTGATGTGTGTGTCAGGGTAAGAAGAGAAGCATATAAAGTGATGCACCAATGATGCATACTGTAGTGTCCACTGTACAAGCCTCTGGAGACAGTGTTATAATCTGGTGTTGCTTCAGTTGCTCAGGTTTAGACTCAGTAACGTTATGTGGCAATAATATGACATCAGCTGACGACCTGAATGTACTGAATGACCAGATCTATGGAGTTCTTCTTCCCTGATGACACAGGGGATATTCCAGGGCTCAGATTGTGAAACCTTAACCATTTAAAATCTTTAAGAAAGTCTTTAAGATGTGCTGGATTGTGTATGGATGTGGTTCGACTCTCACATTAATCAATTACAAGATCTTGACCAAAATGACTGCAACTCTGAATGAAATAAATGCTATAAAATGGCAAAAAATTGTGAAAAAAATTAGCCATACTAGCTGAAAAATTTCTCAGAAAATGTATTTCTCCTTAACAAAATACTGAATTATGGATTACTGGCTCATTAAAACCAGGACTCGTCTGACTGTGAACAATCTTTAAAGCAGGTGGAAAAAAAAAAAAAAGATCAGAAAGAATCAATGCGTACCTCCTGGTCCCTTCTTTTTAGTCTTTTTTGTTTTCTTCCTCTTGGAAAGTTCATTGAAAGCCTCTGCAGCTTTCTGAAGTTTGGTGACGAAATGCTCAATATCATCCAGAATGTGGTTCAGGATTTGCTACAACAACAACAACGACAGTAATAAATAACAGTTAATTTTGTTCTTTAATGCATGATCCACAGATCTTTAATTCTAACAGGCTGCATGTGGTCATCTCCGATCAGCAGGACAGCAGCGTGTACAGATCCTGCACTGGGCCTGGAAAACTAATTATAGCTCCAAGATTCGATTTAGCCCGGCTCTGAAGACGGGAACGCCGGTGCAGGCAATCACGTGAATAAAAGCAGATTCCCTAATTATGAAACCCTCACGCTAGAGCTCTCCATATTCACTTAAATATCGAATGGAGAAAGACTGCAAAAGCTTTTGATGCAAGCCACAAACAGAGTGTACTCTAACAGAGAGGATGAAATGTAACTCCACTTCCACGATGTATACGCCTAATACCTCACCCATACTGTAATATTAAAAAGGGGTTGGTTAAGATACTTCTTACAGCTGCTATAAAAGATTTATTAGAAACTGGTACAAATTAGATGCTCTGACCTGTGGCCGTGTGTATTATACAAGAAATATGGCTAATAGAAAAATGAACAAAAAATAAATAATTTTAAACAAGGTCATTCTTAAAAAAAAAAAAAAAAAGATGAGACTTCCGGTTAGGCGTTACATGGAGTAGAGCGTGTTTACGGAGGGTGCTGCAGAATTCCACTAAAATCGATATTAAAGCACAGTTTTTTGTATGACCGAGTATCTGTAATAAAGTTTAGTTGGCCCGGTTTACTTTTCCTTACTTTGGATAAATTAAAATGAAAACTAGAGCCAATAAACTCGGTAACGAACAGACAACCCAACAGCGACCTGCTACCGTGACGCAGTTAGCGCCGAGGAGCGGACCGGACTCGAGATGACTTCGGACGACACTCAGCGACTAAAAGTTGAAATTTTGTCATCGCTACGTAACGAACTGGCAGAAATCTTTCGTTCGGAGTTACGGTCCATGCTCGGTGATGATTTATCGACTATTAAGAGTGAACTTCAGGCGGTGAAAGCGGAGTTTTCGAATAGTCTTGTTTCGGTGCAAACGGACATGTTTGCGCTGAAACGTACAGTGAAGGATATGGAACAGTCACTCTCTACCTGTTCTGATGACATCACTGTGCTGGAGGACAAGGTGGACTCCCTCATGGCCACTGTGGCAAAATTGGAAGATAAGTGTGAAGACCTGGAAGCCAGATCTCGACGCAATAATATAAGGATCATAGGAATTCCAGAAGACAAACCCTGTACCACCCTAGCTGTCTCGAAATTGCTCAAAAAAGTCCTTAATACTGACAGGGACGTTATGGTTGACAGATCACATCGCACGCTGCAGCCCAAGCCCAAGCCGGGAGAGCGTCCACGAGCGGTTGTCGCGAGGTTGCATTACCACTCAGACTGTACTGCGGCTCTGCAGAGTGCGCGGGAAGTGAGGCAGTTTATATTTGATGATATGAAAATTAGCATCTTTCCGGATCTCACTGTAAAAACTGTTCGAGCTCGATCTGCCTTCAGTGATGTCCGTCAGCAGCTGCGGAAGATTCCGGGGGTGAAATTTGGATTTCTTCATCCAGCCAAGCTGCGTGTTACTTACGATGGAGTGGAGAAACAGTTTAACTCACCAGACTTGGCTAGAGAGTATGTCAGTAGTTTATTATCTCAACGAACAGAACCAAATGTTTCATGAGTATCTGAGCATGTGAGTGGGGTGAAGTAGTTTCTCGATACTATTGTGCTGTAGGATAAGTTATTATGGTCCAGACTCTGTTTAAAGGGTTTTCCAGTGTTTTACAGAAGATATTATGAAGAGTCTGGATGTAGTCTGTGTCTCAGTTTCTTGATTGAAGTATATGTGTATGTAGGGTGTTGGTGGCTAAGTTGGAGTAAAATGGGCTTAATGTTGCAATGATTGAGATATTGTGCATTTCTGTTATTAGTAATTAGTGGGACTATCTGCAGGGTTCCATCTTTTTTCTTTGGTTTCTAATCGTGAGAGTGAGGAGTATGGGTTGGCTCCAACTGGAGTCTGCACATAGTTTCACATCAACTAGTGATGTGAATATTGGTTGTGCTTATGGGTGGGATCGTTTGCAGGGGGTGGGTGTTTGGTTTTTTGCTTGTTTTTTGTTTGCCTGTTTTTTGTGTCTTTGGTTTTTGTTTTGTTTCGCAGAAGGTATGAATACGTCTTTGATTTTATTTTTCAGTGGATTAGTGGAGTAGATGGCAAATTCTTCTGGTTCTTTGTCCAATCCAGCCTATTCGACAATTAGATTTTTAACATGGAATGTTAAAGGCATGGGAAATCCAATTAATAGGTCAAAGATCTTTTCTCATTTGAAGAGGCCAAGTGCTGATATAGTATTTTTGCAGGAGACACACTTGAGAAGTCAGGATCAGATTAAACTGAAATGCCCCTGGGTCAGCGAAGTTTTTCACTCAAATTTCAATTCCAGAGCTAGAGGGGTTGCAATACTAATTAACAAGAGGGTTCAGTTTATTTGTGATAAGGTAATAGCTGACAAAAATGGAAGATACTTGATCGTTGTTGGCTTGCTGTTACGGAAACCTGTACTTCTTGTTAATGTCTATGCACCGAACTTTGATGATCCTGGCTTCATGAATAGATTATTTGGGATTCTGCCCTCACTGAATAGCCACTCATTGATATTCGCTGGGGATCTGAACTGTGTAATGGATCCGGTTATGGACCGCTCTAGCTCTCAGGTAAGGGCTGTGTCATCGATGTCGAGGTCAGTTGCAGAGTTTATGTCTAGCAATGGATGTGTTGACCCTTGGAGATTCTATAATCCTCAAGCTAAGGCATTTTCCTTTTTTTCCCAAGTGCATCAGTCATATTCCCGCATTGATTATTTTTTATAGATAGCTTATTACTTTCTAAAGTAACATCAGTTTCATACCACGCTATTGTTATTTCTGATCATGCTCCTCTCAGCATTGATATGCAGTTGTCTGTACAACCTGTACAATCCTTCTTCATCGTGGAGGTCTAATTCTCTGCTTTTGTCTGATGAAAAATTTATAGATTTTATTGCAACATCAATTGATGACTTTATGGCTACAAACCAGGACGGCACAGTTTCTTATTCCTTACTGTGGGAGACACTTAAGGCATACCTCCGAGGGCAGATTATTTCTTATTCTGCAAATTTAAATAGATGTCGCACTGCAAGAGTACGTGAGCTTACTTCTGCTATTCTCCACCTTGACTAACAATTGGCTAGCTTCCCCTCTCAAGTCCAGTTTAAACAGCGTCTGGATCTGCAGACTGAACTTGATATCATTTTAACAACTGATGCTGAACGGCTCCTGTTGCATACTCGTAGTTCTTATTATGAATACGGTGATAAAGCTAGTCGGCTCATGGCACATCAGTTAAGACGACAGGTAGGTAGTCGCTTGATTCCACAGATCCAGGACTCATCAGGTAATTTGATATCTGATCCAGAAGGTATCAATGCTGTATTTAAATCATATTATTCTACCTTATATTCATCTGAATCTCCATCAGACTCCCACGATTTGATTTCATTTTTAAAGGATTTAAATGTCATCCCAATAGATACGGCTGCTGCTGCAGATCTTGATGCTCCTTTGGATGTGGAAGAAATTAAACAAGTAATTAAAATGATGCAGTGTAATAAAGCACCTGGGCCTGATGGTTTTCCAGTTGAGTTTTTCAAGAAATTTCAAAGTAAATTGGTCCCATTACTTTTAAATGTGTATGTGGAATCCTTAGAGAAGGGTTTCCTACCAGAGACACTAACACAAGCATCCATAATTCTGCTATTAAAGAAGGATAAGGATCCCAAGTCGTGTAGCTCCTACAGACCTGTCTTTACAGAATGTAGATGCCAAGATCTTGGCCAAAGTGTTGGCTTTTCGCCTGGAAACCATACTTCCAAAGATCATATCTGAGGAACAAACAGGTTTCATTAGGGGGAGACAGTTATATTTTAATGTTCGCACTCTTCTAAATGTAATTCACTCAAAACATTCTGCTGTAACACCTGAGGTTGTGATTACATTTGATGTTGAGAAAGCTTTTGACCGAATGGAGTGGGAATATCTTTTTGCTGTGCTTCAAAAATTTGGGTTTAGGAATGATTTTATCTCTTAGATGCGCCTTTTATATGCTTCTCCCCAGGCTAGCATACACACCAATAACGTAAGATCCAGCTATTTTAATCTGAGACGGGGAACAAGGCAGGGGTGTCCACTTTCCCCGCTGTTGTTTGCATTGGCCATTGAACCATTGTCGATAGAGCTTTGAGGTCATCATCTCTGTTTCGGGGCGTGGTCCGTGCGGGTATTGAAATAAAATTGTCACTTTATGCTGATGATTTGCTATTATATATCTCTAATCCAATATTGAGTCTGCCAAATATTTTATCCATTATAGAAAAATTTGGATCAGTTTCTGGGTATAAGGTGAATCTTCAGAAGAGTGAATGCTTCCCCATTAATACATTGGCTTTGGAACTCCTACAGACAGACATTCCAGTTAATATTAGTAAAACAGGATTTAGGTACCTTGGCATTAATATTACCAGATCCCTGCCCTCTCTGTTATCCGCTAATTTTTCTCCTTTGTTAGAGCAAACTAAGTCTGACTTTCAGAGATTGAAAAGTCTATATTTATCATTGACGGGTCGAATAAATGCAGTTAAAATGAATATCTTACCTAAATTTCTTTTTGTTTTTCAGTGCATTCCTTTATTTCTTCCTAAGCGCTTCTTTAAATCTATCGACAAGATTGTTACCCACTTTCTGTGGGGTGGTAAAGTGCCCAGAATTCGTAAATCAGTACTTCAGAGATGTCGGCTTAGTGGTGGGCTAGCTCTTCCCAATTTTATGTTTTACTACTGGTCAGCAAATGTTCATAAATTAACATTTTGGCTCAATCCATCCAGTGCACTGTGGTGCAGATTGGAGGCAAGTTCATGTGTATCTACCTCATTATTGGCATTGCTTACTTCACCCCTATCTTGTAAAGTTACTTCCTTAACACATAGCCCGGTAGTCATATCCACCCTTCGGATCTGGGGTCAATTCAGGTGACATTTCAAATTTATCTCTGCCACGTCATTAATGCCGTTACAGGACAATCACATGTTTCCACCATCTATTACTGACCCTGTTTTTAAGCAATGGTACGGAAAAGGCATTAGATGCTTTCAAGACCTATATAAAGAAGGTACCTTTTGCAATTATCTACAGTTGTCTTCAGAACTGGGGCTGCCTGATTCCCATCTGTTTAGGTTTTTACAGGTTAGACATTGTGCTGCCACTTCGTTTCCTGGCTACCCCTCTTTACCTCCTATGCAAGAATGGGAAGAATTTTTGAAGTTTAACCCTCACCATAAATCACACATTTCAAGAATTTATGGTCGGTTATTATCTTTAGATGGGAGTGTTATTGATAAAATTAGAAGAGCCTGGGAGGGGGAGCTTGGAGAGGAGTTTGAAGAGGAATGGTGGGCCGCTGCTTTGGACAGAATACGTTCTAGTACAATATGTGCTCGTCTGAGCCTTATACAATTTAAAGTAATACACAGAATTCATTTTTCTAAGGCCCGCCTATCTGCAATATATTCTGCTGTAGAGGACAGATGTGATAGATGTCAATCATCTCAGTGTACTTTAAGTCACATGTTTTTCACTTGTTCTAAACTGCAAAATTACTGGGTTAACTACTTTACATTGATGTCCAAGGTGCTCAGGGTTGATATTGATGTTTGCCCTGCTATTGCAATTTTTGGGGTTCCACGGGTCAGGTCTCAGTTCAGTTCCAAACAACTGGACATTTTGGCATTTACCTCTTTAATAGCTAGGCGCCGTATTCTGATCCACTGGAAATCTGCCAAGCCTCCTACTGCATCTCAATGGCTTATCGATACCATGTTCTTTCTAAAACTAGAAAAGATTAGATGCTCTGGGAGGAGTAGCTTTTTAAAAAAAATGGCAATCTTTTATTTCATATTTTAAATCACTCAATTTTCTGCCTTCTGTTTAGTGTAGTTATTTTTTATTTTATTTTTTTTGTTTATTTTTGGTTAGTGGGTTTTTTATTTGTATTTTCTTTGGGGTGTGGTTGTTAGTTCATGTTTGATTGTACTTGATGCTTGTTTTATTGTTTTCTGCATGTTTATATTGCTAAAAATGGACAATCGCTTAAAATTTATATCTGTAATGATGACTACACAATAAAAAGTTTGAACAAAAAAAAAAAAGATAAAATTAATAAAAAAATTTAAAACTCTCTCTTACAGTATGTGTGAATAATGTACTATATAATAGCTTTGTCCATTACCTCCATTTAATTTTTTTCATCTCCTCTTGTTATATGGATAGTCATTCTGATGATGATGATAATATACAGTATCTTTCAGTATATATCTTATGTTTTTTTTTTTATTATATCTTAATCTTTTCTCAGTAACTAGACGAGTTTAAAGCAATTACAAAGATCTCAATATGTTCAGTAGTAACTAGGGAAAGGGGCCTTACTCTAGTTTTACTGTTTGTTCCTTTCGAAAAATTTTCAGAAAAAGTTTTCTTAAAAATTATACATGGATATACGAGGGGTGTCAAATCGAGACTTGTGATGAAATTTATGATGAATGAATGAATGAAGCCGTAAAATGGATTGACATTTACAGAAGACTTTAAGCACACTTGTCCACTTGACCATCATGGGCTCAAGAACCTTTAGCTGCAATGCTCCTCGTCTCTGGAATTCACTTCCAGAAAACATCTGGAATATAGACTCTCCAAACGCGTTCAGATTGTATCTTAAGACCCTTTACATACAGAAGCATGATATGAGGCTGCACTCGAATCACCATAATGATGTTAAATGTTTTAGGTGATGACATTGTCAATTGTTCTATTTAATATTGTTTTAGTGTTATTGACTACTTTGATCTTGGGTGATAAAAAAGGCGTCTATATAAATTAATTCTAATTTTCTGAGATTGTGGATTTGGGGTTTTCATGAGCTGTAAGCCATAATCTCAATTAGGACAAATCACGGCTTGAACTATCTTGCTTTGCATGTAATGAGTGTCTCATATATTAGTTTCCCCTTTTAAGTTGCATTACTGAAATAAATTAACTTTTGCACGATATCCTAATTTTTCGAGGTTTCACTGTATATAATCATTATTATTATTGCGACATCCCCCGTACAGTCTTGACCGTTTCCACATGTTTGGGTGACTAAAGGAGTTCCTGGGAGGCCAGTGTTTAATACATGAAGCAGGCGGTCTGATTAAGCGTTGGTGTACTAAGAAAACTTCCTACCTTGATGGTATCTAGTACTAGTGAAACGCTTTGATAAGTGCATTAGTGTAGCAGGACATTATATAGAGAAATAAAGGGCTCAGTTTTTCCTCTCATAACTGTGTTCTGTCATTCAACACAAAAAAGTCCCGGTTTGACTTGAACGTCCATCGTAATTACCACATACATGCGTTGATGAAAAGAGCTGATGGTAAAGCAGGATCGAACATATTATCAAATACAAATTACCTCAGGAGATGAGATTATCTGGTCATTAACTATTCTAGCAAAATTATATATTTGGATGCTGAGTTAAAATATGTAATTTAGCACGAAAAAACATACTGTACAACAGTGGCTGCGGATTAAATGTAGGAAGAACAACAGGACTCTGTTAAAGACGCGTATAACAACAATCAATCCTTGTGGAGTCTTTATCTTAAGGAGAAAAAGAGCTGATTGAACATTAAGATGGCGCGTGTGAATACGCTAGTACTGCTGCTAGCTGCTAATCACACTGGTGGACTGAAGGAGTGAAAAGGAAACGGCTCTGAGCTCAGAGACAGAAGAGGCCCGCATCTGGCTGATGATATTTACCACGTCTCGGTCTATTCGCACTGCAGTCATCTCCGGAGATTCATCCTGCTCCCCGTATGGCCTTTGAGTATCATCTGAGAAACACACACACACACACACACACACACACACACAGGAAGTGAATAAGCGACAGCTTGATAACTGAATTTTCTATCTAAAATATGCAAATGTGTGCCGAACTCACAGTCTTGATTGTCACTGGCCACGTTCGGCCAGGCTCCCACTCTGCTGTTCATACCCACTTGATTGGCGTTTGCTGGAGGAACAGGCGCGGGGCCACCGGGAGGAGGTGGAATAGTTCCGTCACTCTTCCGGATCATTCTAGAACACACACAAGTACAGTACAGTACAGTACACACAGACTTCAATTCTGCACTTAATAGACATTGCGACAGATTTTATGTTCAACTTGATCAGATGAACAAGCTATATTTCAGGATAAACAGTGTGACTCTATAACGATGTGTTTGCAAGGAAGGACCAGAGCGACACTAACAGGACACGCACTTAAACTACTGCAATCTTTGAGAAACAGCATACTATATAAAAATAAAGTACATAAAATATACACTATATAAAATATATATATACAGTGGAACCTTGGATTACGAGCATAATTCGTTCCGGAAATGGGCTCGTATTCCAAAACACTCGTAAACTAGATCATGATTTCCCATAAGAAATAATGAAAACTCTAATTATTCGTTCCACAGCCCCAAAAAATAAATACATAAAAATAATTAATACAATCTATAAAATGAAAATAAAACAAATTAATCTGCACTTTACCTTTAAAAAAAGTACAAATAAATCCTGACAGATAAGTGTTTCCGTTGGTGAGCGCAGTCGCCGTGTGTGTGTGTGTGTGTGTGTGTGTGTGTGTGTGTGTGTGGAATGAGCCCCTTCCCTCGCCTCGTTTTACACAGTAACACTCCTCCTCCCTCTCCCCACCTCGCTTTTTAAGATTCACAACACGCACACACACACACACACACACACACACACACGCACGCACGCACACGCACACCGTTTTAACAGGAAAAAAATAAATCTTTCTGAGACTGGCATGAGAATATATTAACGGACTCACTTTTTAATTTTCACAAGGTGAGAGAGTGACGCTTGGTGTTAAAATAAGAGTGTGATACATGATACTCGGCGCTCGTAAACTAATACTTGCTCGGTTTCCGAATAAAAATTTATTAAAAATCTTTGCTCGGTTTGCGGAACACTCGTAAACCACGTTACTCGCAATCCAAGGTTCCACTGTATTAACATTTCCTAACTCAATTCCAGTCATTTCAGGAATCCCTTTTCTTTTTATATAATATTGCGAGCCTTTTGGTCACAGGAGAAATGTGGGTGGCCCAAACCGTCTGGGATCCACCAGCATTTATACAGTACTTACATGAAATTCCATATTTTGCTTTTTATTTCAGACAAAAGACGGTTTCAAACCCAACAACAGATTGACAACTGTAGTCTGTGGGAGTCCTCCTAGAACCACCACTGCAGTAAAGGAGGAAATCATCTCTTCATGAGCATAAGTTATCACTAACATCATAATCATCAAAGAACATCATGAGTAATGTTCAGTGTTCTTGTGTTCTGCATACTGTAGAAACAATTCCCTCAAAGTCAGATGCATTTCATTTGAGAATTTACACTAATTTATAGTTTTAAATCTATTTTTTGCTCCCCTGGATCCTGTTTCTGGGCCACCAAAAACAGCACATGTATAACACAGGATATAATCAATGTTTTTAACTTGGTAAAAAAAAAAAAGAAAGTCACAATTTCAGAAGGGCCAAATTATTGGGCTGCATCAAGCAAAGAAAACAACTAAGGAGATTTGAAATGAAAAAAACAAAAAAAACATTCAACACATTAGAAAAACTTGGATGTGATGAGAATTCACAGGATTGAGACTAAACAGCTGTGTCCATAAGAAAACCACTTAGTGAGACTAATCAGGAAGAAAAGGCTTAAACTTGGTAGAGAGCATAAAATTTTGAATTTGAATCGATAGAAAAAAGTTTATGTGGTCTGATGAGTCCAGATTGACTTTATTCCAGAGTGATGTGTGCGTCAGGGTAAGAAGGGAAGCGCATGAAGCGATGCACCCATCATGCATAGTGTCCACTGTACAAGCCTCTGGAGACAGTGTTATAATCTGGGGTCGCTTCAGTTGCTCAGGTCTAGACTCAGCAACGTTATACTATGTGGCAATATTCAAATTAAAATTAAAATTTTATTTGTCACATACACAGTCATACGCAGTACGATATGCAGTGAAATGCTTAGGCGACTGCCCGTGACCTTAGAGTAAGAAGGTAATAGGTGAATGAAGCGAGATAAATCCTCTTACTTGAGAACCTCAGGCCGCTTTTTGGCCTTCCCGCCCTTGTGATCGTTGATGGCACTCTCAATATCTGCTTGGATCAAATTCGCCTGGGGGAAAGATGTTGAGACAGAAGAAAATGGTGTGTTGCACGAAGACGGTGAAAATATCATATCATCGGTAACACACCTCACATCTTTAGACCAAATACTGTATAGGTAAAAAAAAAAGTCACGTCATTGCATAGTAGATGTCACACACCCAACACATTGCTCCAGCCACAACAGAGCAGTACACTGATTACTACCAGAAAAATGAATGAAAAAAAAAAAAAAAACTAAAAATAGCAATCTGATGTAGAGCGTGCTCAAAATACAGCCCATAATCCCTCTCCAGGCATGTGTGGAGTTACCCAGAGCTTTATAGAGAAATACAATACACCTGATTACAGATCAACCCTGTATTTACTCCTCACCTTGATGTCATCGCACTGGAAGAGGTGCAGGTCGGGTTTGCCTTGTCCGGACTCCTTACACACCAGCGCCAGGATGGAGTCGTAATTGCAGGAGTTCATGATAGCCTGGCAGTGCTGCACCGTGCTCAGAGGGAAGTGCTCCAGCTCGTTCTAAAAATTAATGAGAGAACATAAACTTTAGGAACATAGAAACGGTCATCTTATACAGTAGTTATTTTAGGCCTCAGCGGTGCTCAACAGACGCACATCCACTCTCTCATCTAAAGAGCGTGAGTTTGAATCACGGGTGATGGTTCGGCTATCTAGAATATAGGGAGTCTAGATAGCAGATCTGAGGGAGGAGACATACCCACTGACACTGGCCGATCATGGGCATCAATGAGCTCACGGAAGCGGAAAGGTGTAAATAGCGCTGTGTGTAACAACGCCTACTAAGTAAGAAAGCAGCCGGTTCCAAGAGGAATCATAAATTAAGGTTAAGTGAGTTCAATGTCTAATTATTTCATATTTGACTTTATTCTCATGCCTTTTCTAATTTTCTCCCGAATGTAGTCGTGTCCAATTCCTCCCGGTCACCAGGGGGCTCCATCATTAAGGCTACTACTACCACTCAGCCGGGGACCCGAAGACTATTACTGTGCGCGCTTCCTCCGAACCACGTGACACCACCCGATCACATCTTTTCGAACTGTTCGCTCACGCACCGTTGGGGGCGACGTAACACACTTGGAGGACAGCGCTATCCGCTCCTTCCGCTCGCGTGAGCTCACAGACGCCCCTGATTGGCTGTAGAGCTGTGATTAATGTGGGAGCACCAAGTATCTCTCATCCCTCACCTCTCACCTCATCCCTCACCTCAGCCAATCAGCTCTCTCTAGGCCTCCGGCTGCGACAGGTTACAGCATCACCCGGGAATCGAACTCGCGATCTCCGGATGATAGGACGAGCACGTTAAAATTGGCCGGAACGGATTATCTGCATTTAAAATACCTCAAGAACTCGTCTCTGGGACGGATTAAATTTGTGCACCGTGGTACCACTGTATCTCGCTCTTTGTCCTTTATTTACATTGCTGAAATAAACAGGTAGCTAAGATCACTGACATGAAGAAAATTACATCATAGTGATAGGAGCAGAGTTTAGAAGAAAGGAAAGATGTCAGATAGACAGGATAGAAGCAAAAGGAAACAGGAAAGGATTGACAGAAGGCAAATAGGAGAGACGGTATGATGAAAGAAAACAAGATAGGAAGGTATAAAGACAAGGTGATAAAGGAATGAAAGCAGGAAGAGAAGGAAGAAGGGAAGAAGGAGTGATTTACAGGATTCTCTTTGTGCTGCTTACTGTACGAGTCGGCGTATTCTCACCTTAGTGTCGGCATCCATGAGGCTCACTGCCTTGTCGTCCACCTGCAGCAGCATCTCCTGCGTCCACACCTTCCCTTTAGCATCCAGCAAGCGCAGCTTACGGATGCCGTCGTCGATGGTCAGCATGGCGTCCTTGCGGTCCATGACGAAGGTGGTCAGGTGCTGCAAGATGGTTTTATGAAGGATGGATTAAAGAAAACAGTTTAGAGATTATGAAGAAGAAGAACAATATCTGCATTGATGTGGGTCGGTAACGGCAGGTTTTTACCTCGACCAGGTATTGCGACGTGTCGGTCATGCTGCTGGCCATGCTGTTTTTACTGTAGCTCTTTCTTTGCTCTAAGAAGATAAGAAAAGACGCAATGTGACAGAAATCTACTTTATGACCAACAAACGACTATAAGAACAGTCACCACTAAGATTAAACTATTCATTTAATATTAAACTGGACAAAGATATTGTGAGATGCAAAGCACACATACGTCAGGAATAAAACACAACAGAGGCATGCTATTACAGAAAAATAATCGTCACACCAATGGTAATTCCAATATGTAGCGCAACTTGACCCGTTTAATTCCTCTTATACCACAGCAAGTTTCCCAAAACTAAAATTTTTTTAATTAATAAAGGAAAAAAAATAACTTTTATCCATTTAAACTCAGAAAGACATAAAAAAAAAAAAAAAATGCAGCCCGTCATGAGATCGATATCTCTCTGAAACCTCTCGCACCACTGAAACACCTGATGACACCGACTTAGATTAACCTATTAATTTATATATATATATATATATATATATATATATATATATATATATATATATATATATATATATATATATAACACTGGAGACTCCTTCAAAACATGCTCTTGTCTCCTGACGAGAAATCGTGTCCACATCAATGATGACGTCTCATCTCATTAGCTGTTACTATAGAAACTATTAGTACATGTGCAGTAATGCTAGAAACCTTGCGGCTGCACTACTGTCAGTGCTGATGTTACAGAAAATTAAATTGACGCCTTATGACCAATAAGAATCAAGCGGACAACAGTGCTGTGGTATAAAAAACACTGAACACAATACATTAAACCAAATATCATTTCTGATATCAGTGCGGTTGTTGTACAGTAGGTGCAGCCCGTGTCCACATCTGTGTGCTTCTGGAAAAAAAGAGGCAGTTTAAAAGAAGGAGAAAGGAAAAAGGGAAGGAATGTACGTAGGATGGAAAGATGAACAGAAGTAAGGAAGGTAGGTAGGAAGAAGGATGTAATAAGAGAGGGAAGGTTGAAAGGAAGGAAGGAAGAAAGATAAGGATGAAAAGAAGGAAGGAAGCAAGATTGGAAGAAAGCAAGGAAAGGAACTAGGAAAGTATGAGGATAGGTAGGTGGGGAAAAGGAAGGAAGAAGGAAGGGATGATATGAAGGAGGGAAGGGGAAAGGGAAAGAAGTAAGTAAGCAAGATACTCGGAAAGAAGGAAGGAAGGAATCATGAAGGGATGAAGGTAGGTATGAAAAGAGTATAAGGAAGTAAAGAAGGAAGCAAAATAGGAAGAAGGGAACAAAATTATGAAGGTAGAAAAAAAGGAAAAAGGAAAAGAAGGTGGTACTGTAGGAAAAGAAGGATGGAAAGAAGGAAGAAAGAAGGGAAGGAAGGGCATTAGAGAATACTGAAGGAAGGAAGGGAGACAGGAAGGAAGGAAGGAAGGAAGGGTCTTTAAATAGCAGCAGGCGTGAATAAGACGTGGAACTAAATTAGCATAGCTCTATAAAAGGCAGAACAATTGAGGTAAACAATTCCTGACAGTCGTCTGCACACTCAAGTGACAAAACGAACACACACACCATACTCTGCAATGCACTACCTTTCTTTTTGTGTTTAGCTGAAGAGCGCAGGAAGTAAAGCCCATCTGTCCCTGAATGCATGACCAGGAAGGAAAAAAGGATGGTTGGTGTAACGGGGAAAAAAGGTGTTGATGGAGAAATGAACAAATGAACACGAATAACAAAAATAAAGACAATATTCGGTCCACCATTCACAATATGACATCTCAGAAGCACATCTCAGAAGTCTGATCAAAACCCTGTAACTGAGCATTACATCAATGAGGCTGAATATGAGAGCGTGAGAGAGAGAGAGAGTACAGCTTGGTTTTTATTTAACTGTGAACCAAAGGAAAGTTAAATCTCTTCATGAGATGAGTGAGCCACCTTCTCCTAACACGTCTCCGGGGCTTGGATTACACTTTATCCCCAGCGTGTGTGTGTTCAGATTTCAGTGTGGAAATGCAATCATCGAGACGGATACAGACACGAAAAAAAGACATGTCACACAGGCTTCAATCACACAGCACTAGGGCACAGGCGGGGAAAAGAAAAAGCACACACACACACACACACACACACACACACACACACACACACACACACACACACAATGAAGAGAAACTTGCTCATGATGCGCACAGGAAGCAGCAAAAACCTCTGCTCTTTTCAAGCTCCTGGAGAGGCGTCCTCATTTTTTTTGAGAACTGCTGACAGATAGAAAAGGAGGGGACGGGTGCAGATTTTGAAGGGGAAAGGCGGGGATTAGAGAGATGAGATCTCAGCGCTGCTCTCGGCAAACAGCAGATGGAGACTACGCGTGTGCTTCGGGAGAGCCGCTGTTATTAAATGTTTTTTTAAATGCACATTTGTACTGCTTCAGCAGTTACTCTGCGTCGATTATCGCTCGCTCGTCTGGAGGTGAAGAACAGAAGACGTACCGTAGAGAGCCTTGGCGTTGGATTTGTTGGCGTCGAGCGCTGGGAGCTCTGGTGACTGAGATAGATGGCCACTGAGGGGAGAAACAGACACGATCGGTGTTAATGATAATGCATGCTAATTAAATGTGTGTGTGTGTGTGTCTACATTATAGTATTATATTACACTTATTGCACCACACTTATTACAGAACAACTATGAGACGCAGTTACTGTACAGTATGTCTGAGTGTGTATATGAACACACTGAGTGATCTGGAGGTCACATTCGCTAACTAATCGACAGGACACTTGATATTCTTTGATTGTGCGGCTTGCGCTAATTGACGGAGGGATAAATAATGCAGTACTGGTTGAAGTGCTGCAGCAATTTCATCGAGAACATGACGAGTGTAATGGTGTTGAATTGTGATTTTTTTTTTTTTTAAGGAGCATTTTTTACACACTTAAATCAGATCATTAACAAATTTTAATATTACACAAAGATAACCCAAGTAAATACAAAATGCATTTTTTTTTTACAATTTAATATACTGTATTATTATTTTTTTTTTACATTTTTAAAAATGTACACTAAAATAACCCAAGGAATTAGATTTTTTTGTTTTTTTTTACATTTTAATATTTTTTGCATTATTTCTTATTTTAATATTACACAAAGATAACCCAAGTAAATCATTTTTTTTACATTTGAATATTTTTTTCATTTTTATTTATTTATTTAATGGTTATTTAATATTACACAAAGATAACCCAAGTAAATAAAAAAATTTTTTTTTTTTACATTTTAATATATTTAAACATTTTTTTTTAAATATTACACAAAGATAACTTAAGCAAATACAAAATTAACTGTTTTAACATTTACATTTTTTTTATATTTAAAAAATAAATTTATAATACACAAAGATAACCTGAGTAACTACAAAATGCAGGTTTTTTTTTTTTTTTACAAGAAAAAAAAATGTAGGTAGGCAGGAAGAGAAAAAAAGATGAAAAAGTTAGAAAGAAAGAAAGGACAAAAGAAGTAGGAAGGGAATTAAGGTAGGTAGGTAGGAAAAAAAGGAAGGAAACGAAGGAAAGTAGAAAGGAAGCAAGATTTAAAGGGAGGAAGGAAGGAAGACATGAAGAAGGAAACGAAGGTAGAAAGGAAGTATAGAAAGAATGAAGGACGCGAGACATACTGTAGAAAGAAAGGAATTAAGAATTGAGGGAAGGTAAGTAGAAAAAAGAAAGGAAAAGGGAAAGACTGAAGGAAAGAAAGAAGAATGTAAAGAAGGAATGATTTCATTAATTAAAGGAAAAAGGTTGTCCAAACCTGCCAGGCCCTACGTTAGAAACATGTAAAATTGTAACATATCTTGCTGTGATATAAAGAAATTCAAGAACAGATGAGGAACAAAGCTTCAGGACCTGGACTCCTTGCCAGAACTGATGGAACCATATTCTATTCTGCGCTCTATTAGAAAATCCTGAAGGAGAATATCCAGTTTGTGACCTCAAGCCCAAGCGCACTTGGGTTATGCAGCAGGACAATGATCCGAAACACACCAGAATCTCCACCACTGAATGGCTCGGAAAGAAAACAAAATAAAGGTGACGTGACCTTAAATAGGCCGGCCGTTCATGCTTGAAAACCTTCCAATTCTGCAAAATAGAGCGGGCCAAAATTCCACAGAACTCTTTCACAGCGATATGAAAGACTCATTTCGACTTGACTGCAGTTGTTGCTGCCAAGGGTGGCACAACAACTGATAAGTTTTCTGGGCAATTATTTTTTTCACATAGGACCAGGCAGGTTTGGACAATTTTATTAATAATGGGGAAAAAAGCTATCATTTTAAAAACCACAGCAAAAAAGGAAATATAAAATCTGTTCATTAAAAAGTAAACTTTTTTTTTATTTTAAAAAACATTATTTTATTTTAAGATTAGGAGATTAACATTATTGTATTTAAAAAGTAGGAGAATAAAAATATTTTATTTATTATATTTCAAGATTAGATTACCATATTTCATTTCATTTAAATAATTTATTTTTATTTACTTGTAAAATTATGAGATTCACCTTTATTTTAATTTCAAGACTGGGAGATGAACATTTATTAGATTTTAATACGAGATCTTTTTTGTCTTTTATTTTATTTTATTTTTAACATCAAACCAACTACTTCGGGTCAGTTTATAATAAAATATACAAGTTAAAAAAATACAATTATAAAAAGATGAAGCATAATATTCACGAGATTATCTCACAAGATTACTTTCTTTAAAAAAAAAATCTCAATATTAATGACTATATATGAATATAAGTTTTTTCATTATGCTTCATGAGATTAGACCTTAGTGAAGGAACGGTAACTCTGGATGTGATGATGAATGCACGTCTAACGATGAGGACATCGGAAAGCGTCTAACTTACTTCAGTTGGGAGTTACTGAAGTTTCCAGACGGGTATGTAGGGGCAGTGTAGCCGTTCATCGTGGACTTCGCAGAAGGACTTCAGCAACTACAACAAAGCACAGAAAAACACCTTCATTACACACGGCATTATGTAACCCAGAGAGAGAGGCAACTTACAGTTTTGACACGAATACATCCTCAAGTTAAATTAGTGAAGATATTATTATTTTAACACGTCTTTGTCTTTCTTTGGTTTCGTGGTGTTTCTTGTTTTGTTTTAAGATGAACCATGGGAGAGTAAGGAGCTCCTGGACCTGCATATCTCACCCGATTTAGTGAGTTACAAATGATAAGATTTTATCAGAGATGGAAAACGCTGAACACACTTTCTGCTACAGTATATGACCAATATAAAGCCCCAGTATCTCAGGAAGGGTCATGGGTCACACATTATTCAGAGCGAACAAACAGAAATGCACTTACACACTTACACTAGCATTAATACCATGTTACCTTCTAATCTCCATCAGGAGCGCTAACATTATGAGGGAAAAAAAAAACAGCAGTCAGATTTCTCCAGCGTGAGAAACACCAGGTCAGGAAAGACAACACACGCCTTCATATAGAGACATACGGGACACAAGACAAAGTCTATTTATGCACATTATATAAGAAAAATATGGGGCATAGTACTATAGTGGAAAAAATCTCATTTTCACTATTCCTCTTTTACCACAGCAGTTATTACATTTTTATTTGTTAAATTAAACTGAATGTAATTTTATTACATTGACTGGACGTTATGGAACGTCTAAACAAGTTAGAGAACTGCTCTAATCAAAGTGTTAAAAGGAACTCTCTCTTCCTGTAGCCTTCCTTTCCCTCTCAGCCTCTTCCCCTCTCTCTCTCTCTCCCTCTCTCTTCCTTCCCTTTCCTCCCCTCAGTCTCACTCCGTCCCTCAGACTCCGTCCCTCAGACGCTGTCTCTCAGACTCCGTCCCTCAGATGCAGTCTCTCAGACGCCGTCCCTCAGATGCAGTCTCTCAGACGCCGTCCCTCTTTGTATTTATCCATCTCCCCCCCCCCCCCGCCCCCATTAGGTATCTCGCTGTCTCTTGTCCGTCCTGAAGACTGTGCACCATAGGAAAATCAACTCGTTGTTGCGAAGCACTAACTCACCTGATTAAATAAAAATGAAATAATCAACATATTAATGACTATACAGGTTTCGTTTTCGATTATTCATTGGCTATAAATAATGTTACTGTCGTAAAACATCAGTGTAAACTGAATAAAAGTCTGGAGTTCGGACTACAAATTAATACGTTCTGATCAATCGATTCAACAACTCCCGTTAAATCAATGCCTTTGTATAAATAAAGTAAAGCAGGATTAATCTAGTCTCCACAATAACCGGGGATGGAATTCGGTGGCGTCTCATGCTGATCGTATCCGTATCCAGGTCAGGAAGATCGGCTTAGACCTGAGGACCACATCTCAGCTTTAATATGTTGAGGCACAGAGCTGCAGGGAGAGAGGGACGAGCGAGTACTAATTATAACATGAAGGAATCGGGGTCGGATCCTGTCAATCCCACGAGAGTAAGACGTCCTTCCTGCAGCAGGGACAGCACCAGACGGAGAAGTGGGGGAGGGATGGTGTGTGGGGGCGGGTAAAACTGAACCTCAGAGATTTCGACTGTACGTAAAAAATCCCACCATTTGGCATTATCCAGAGCAACTTACATTTTTATCTCATTATACATCTGAGCAGTTGAGGGTTAATTAATAATTATCGCTTAGGGGTGAGGCCTTTCTGAAGACCTCTTCTTAAATTTGTATAAATTTTAAAGTTTAACCAATATACAGTAGAACCTTGAATTGTGAGTAATTTGGTCTGCAAGTGTTTTGCAGGACAAGCAGAACTTTTTAAAAATTAATTTTACGAGTAGTACGCGTGTGCTTTGTCTGCCGAGCGTCACGTGATCACAACTGAGCTAATGGTTCTTCTCTCACGATGTGAGATTGTGGGTAATCGCCAGAGGTGGGTAGTAACAAGTTACATTTACTCTGTTACAGTTACTAGAGTAATTTTTTGAAAAAAGTAGTTTTATTGCAGCATACCTTCTACTTGAGTAGCTTTGTGACGAAGATACGCTATTCTTACTACGCTACATTCGACTCGTTACTTTACGAATTACGCTCGCAATACAAGGTTTAACTGTAGTAGCTAATACCTTTAGCTAATAAATGATATAAAATAAAATATATAATAAACTGAGCTTTCATAACGTAGCTGTTGTAAATATTAGATTCATGTGCAACTTTTAAACTTCTCGCTTTTGAACTTCTTGTTATACAACCAAATACAATTTCAAACTCTAGCAGAAAAGCAAAGAAAATAGAGAATGAATAAGAAATTACAACTTTTTGGAAAGAATTCCGTCTACCGTTTGTGTACATATTTTTTCTGGATTGCTTCAATATAGTTTCATTTACAAAAACACATGAAAAAGAGAAAAGTGTTTGGCACGCTATCGACCCCTAAGGGTTAAGGTCCTTGCTTAAGGACCCAACATGGGCAACTTAACCACAAGAGGCCTTAACCACTGAGCTACCCCTGCCCCACCGACAGTGATGTGCTGTAATGTCAACCTTTAAACACCACATGACGCAGAGACGGTTCATATTTTCTGCCTAAACTGATTAATCACACGTGGATGAGTCTAAAGAGTGCGGACTTATTTCTGTTTTTTCACACGGTGCAGTACACTGCCAGTACTGGAGGTGAAAAAAAAAAAAAAAAAAAGCATTTATAATATTATAATAAACTCATTACAATATTATAATAAACCAAATAAAAACGCCCATTTCAACTTCTCAGTTCAAGTTTGAAAACTCATCATCTTCGACATATTTGGACAACTTCTAATGTAAATAAATTTTTTATGGTTTGCCAAGCCCACTCGGTGACCTTACACTGACTCGGCGTCTGTGTTTATTTACTCTGACGTTTTTATTCTTCTTCCTACGCTGCTTTTGTTCTCTTGAAATAGCCACAGAAGTCATTTTGCTTAGCCGGCTGCCTTTTATGTCGGAAGGTAAATGACCTGCGGTGGGATCATTTGCAGTAAACGCCTGGGTGTATACAGAGCGACACTAATGGAGGTAACTATTCACATTTTATTCCATTTCACTTCCTCGTTTTTTTTTCCCCTCAGCTAGGTTTTGTGTCTGACGTGTGGAAATAATCAGCTCCAGTTGCTTGTCTAACCATCGCCCCTGGTTATTAAAGCCCACCCTTGTAGTCTGATGTTGACTTTAACTGAAGTGGCCATTAGGCTCGAGTCCATCGCGCTCGGGGCAGATTAGCAGACGCGTGATTCACACTGACACAGCGGTAAACTGACAAGTGCTAAAACCGACAACATAGAAATCCTGACGCATTACATAGTTCACAATTCAGGAACAAAGCGCATTTAACTGACCTCTCTAGGACTGACATGAAACTGTATTTGGACAGTAAATATGTACAATATGTTGTAGTCAGATGTACACTAAGATGCGAGTATTTGACACATGTACCTTACAGCATAGTGAATTCAGCTCAAACGATCCGCCAGCCTCACAGCACCCGGCTATTCAATTCACTCTCTCATTATCTATACTGCTTTATCCTGTATTCAGGGTCAAGGGGGGACTGGGGCCTAACCCAGGAGACTTAGGGCACGAGGCAGGATACACCCTAGACAGGGTGCCAACCCATCACAGGGCACACAAAAACACACATGCACACACTACAGGCAATTTGGGAACGCCAATTAGCCTAATCTGCAGGTATTTGGATTGTGGGAGGAAACTGGAGTACCCGGAGGAAACCCACCAAGCATGGGGAGAACATGCAAACTCCACGCACACAGAGATGGGAATCAAGCCTGGCTGGGAATCAAACCCGGACCCTGGGGTGCAAAGTGACAGTGCTAACCACTACATCACCGTGCCGCCCCATTTAATTAAATAAAATTTTATTTCTATAGCACTTTTGACAATCGTCATTGTTGCAAAGCAGCTTTACACAATCAAAAGAAAATTATGGAAATGTGTATGAATTAAAATGATCAGATCGTCCCTGATGAGCAAGCCGAGGACGACGGTGACGGTGCCAAGGAAAAACTCCCGGAGATGGCAGTATGAAGAAACCCTGAGAGGAACCAGACTCAACAGGGAACCCATCCTCATCCTCATGGGTCATAACGGATAACAGGGGAGTTGGTCTGCAGTCATACTGTGTTAGGCGGCTGGAAGTTAAATAAAACATTTGATGTCTTTAAGTTAATATGGAGACCAGATCATTAATGAAGGCTCAGATAGAGTGTAGACTGTTGGAAACTCCAGTCCTGAACTTTGAGACTACTAATCTGATCAGCCATAACACTATGACCACTTGCATAATATTGAGCAGGTCCCTCTTTTTCCTTGAAAACAGTCCTGACACGTCATTGCATGGCATGTACTCCACTAGCCCTCTGAAGGGGTATGTGGTATCTGGTACCAATCCTTCAGTAGCAGATCCTTTACGGCTTATACAGTAAGTTGCCTCTGTGGATCTGACCTGTTTTTCCAGCACATCCCAAGGACACTCAATTGGATCGAGATCTGGAGAATATGGAGGCTCAAACTCAACGTGTTCCTCAAACCAGAGGGAGTCCATTGCCATTCTCATGAAGGAGTGTACTTGGTCAGCTCAATGCTTATGTAGGGGTAACATCCAGATGAATAGCAGGACCAGCAGAACAGAGCATCAGCAGGTCTCCGCCGGTCTTGTTCCTATAGTGCATCCTGGTGCCACCTCTTCCCCAGGTAAGTGACACACACACACACACACACAACGTGTCCACTCGCAGTATGAACAGTAAACATCAACATAATATAATCAACTAAGAAACTGGTAAACAAGTTGTCACTGATCAAGCTGTTTTCAAGAAATTAAAGGAAGATTCGGAGCTGTTCTGAGTAATATAAATGAGGATGAAACTTTAACAGGACCTCCCGTCACTGCGAGTTAATCAGGACAGGTCTCAGAGAGAGAGAAGGGGGGGGGGGGACAAGGTATTAATAGTCAGGGAAGCCTCTTTGGGTTTGCTCCTGCAATGTACAGCACAGTCTCTCTGTGATTACTTTTCCCATGGCTGTGCTTTTTTTTTTTTTTTATTCTTGTCCTTACTAAAGCCGGAAATCTCAAAATCTCCAGTCTCGACCCCACGTGAACCCGTGCGGCAGGATTTTCCATAACAACGCAACGCTGGCTGAGGTGGACTTTCTCAGCTCCGTGCACTGAGAAACGTGCATGTGACCTTTTAATGCTCCCTTAAAAATAAAAGACTGTATAGCAAGCATGCATGCATGAGCATATTGAGGTGAGGGAGTACAAACCAACTGGGAGATAAAAATGCAAAGCTAGTGTTCTTCACTGCACTAATGAGCCTAATAAAACCAAACAGGACGGTCATTACCATGAGACAATGATAGGCGAACTTCCTTTTTTGTCGTACTTGTTAAAGTCGTACTAAAATTAGATTTGCCCCTCTTCATTCCAATTTTAAAAAACGTGATTAATCACACAAGCATTTCGGGTTAACGGAAAGAAGAGGTGGGTGAGGTACAGTAATATGACCAGCCGTGCGAGTGAAGAACTGGGGCCGTCACAAAAACCTGGACTTAGGTCAGGTCTGGTCATGTGATATTAAAAAATAAACATTACATGGCAGTGACAAATAGTGTCTCACAATCCTAGCAAACATTGTATCACAGCACAGTCTATATTTAATCAAGTTACTTTGCACAGTGCAGAATATCTCATCAAAAGGCCTTCATTTATGAACGGTGTTTATTTATCCTAGAATTCCTTTATTTATCCATTATTTATACTTAGAAACCAGCGAGTGGAACAATTCTTATACCAAATGGACAAGAAATATATTTCCGCATTTCATATACAGTACAGTACAGTATAACTTAACACTATGCATGATACAGTACATAATCACTGGGCATAACCTGGACTCATCAGACCACATGACCATACCCATTGCTCCAATCTTTATGCCCCTAGCAAATCCACACTGCCGTTTAGTCCCAATCCACTGCATGTATTAAACATACTGTAGCGCTGATTTGTAGCTCTTTACAATGCGATTTCCCCAAACGTGATCCCTCTTTTTTTTCTACTCTATCTGATTTGTTCATTTCTACGGCAAAAGTCGGCAATTCAGCACCATCCTTCTGAATTTTAATAACGTCAGACAGTCATTTATCCTTTGCGCAGTAAACATCTTTTCTTTGCCATGATGCAGACCGATATCCTGAGCCTTGTGAAAAGGCTACACTTTTTGGAAGAGGCAGTGTGTAACTCTAAATATAGATGTGTCAATTCAAGGCACCTCTGGATGAAACTGTGTCCTTGTTCTTGTGACCCGCTGGGGGGAGAAAAGCTGAAACCAGCTGAGTTCTTTGTCACACAGGAGCTAAAAGCAAACAATAAACACCATGTCTGCACTTTGCACTTTTTTAAACAAATTACTGATAGCACAAAACTGAGCGTGGAAACTGCTGATGTGTGTGTATGTGTATATACAGTACGAACAGACAGATTGATAGACAGACAGACACAAGTACTGTATATACACCATAACATTATGACCAACAGCACTGATCACCAATAATATAAAAGTAAATTGATGACAGGATCAATGCATCATTGACAATGGATCAATCACCCAAGGCTCACCCATGCCCGTATAGACCAAAGGCCAGCCCGCCCACTCTGCTCCCACAGAAAAGTCAATGCAGCACAGACTGCTAAAAAAATAACATTTTATTCTATTTTACTAGTCGCAAGCAGCTTTACACAAAATCCAAAAAAGATATCGAAATGTGTATGAAATGTGAAAAATAAGCACAAATCAAAATGATCAGATAGTCCCTCATTAGCAAGCCGAGGGCAAGGGTGGCAAGGAAAAACTCCCTGAGATGGCAATAGAAAGAAACCTTGAGAGGAACCAGACTCAACAGGAAACCCACAGGGATTTGATCTGCAATCATATTGTGTGTTAGGAGGCTGGACGTTCAATATAACAGTTGATGTCTTTAGCTCAGGTAGACTGTAAGAAATCCCAGAACTGAACTATTGAGCTCGTGCAGTCATGAGTCGTGAGAAAAAGTCAATGATGGCTCGATAGAAAGGCACCAGAACACCCAGTACACCCGAGCCCAGGTCCCTGCAGATCAATCCGATCAAGGTATGTACAGTACTGAACAAACAAGTCCGATCCAAGGAGAACCCACAGCATCCATAGTACAGTATCTGCTGCCAACGTCCTGGAACCAGACACTCCTCATACCTCCAGAGGTCTCAAGGGGAACCCAAACGAACGAGACATGACCTACCGTACGGAACATGCATTCATTCACAACAAATCCAGTACTGTCCATATCTTACACTCCTACTAATGCACACATCTTGGCCCTTTGCTGAACATATATGGTCTAAGCCTAAGCCTTCTCTTTTATTATCAATTTATTTCACTTCATGCGCCTGATTTTCATTCCTGCAACCAAAGGCTGTTATTTGCACCAATGAGGTCAGCCTGATCTTTAGTGCAAGGTTTCTCTTTTCTGTAAGTTTGGTCAGGAGGTTTAAGGGAGAAACTCTTGATGGAAAGTTAAGAGACTTCTGAGAGCTTTTATTGGTAAGATAAGCTTCTTTGTGCTTTAGTGGACGCAGCCTGTGCAGCTCTCTAACACCATCCTGACTAAACTCACTGAACTCTACAGACTTTTCCATGAGACTTTCCATGAAACTTGCTGTGATACGCTTTTTTTTTTTTAAGTTAGTTTTTTCAGCGTGTGTGGAGGACGGCAATCCCACCAACAAGAGATTTTCTCTTTAGTTTGTGAATTATTAACAGACCCGTAAATAAACTTTTATGACAGACCAACCCATTTAACAGATTAAGGTGGGGCTTAGCATGTAGTTAATAATAAAGCGAGGAGCAAATAAGCATGGAATGCTTCATCTCAAAGAAACCTGATCCGTCTCCGACAGCCACCGGACCGTGACAGCTACATGGTGCTCTTTAGGCGCTGTGACTTAGGAAAACGATCCATTTTGAAAGAATATGACATGAAAAAGGTCGTACTTGTACACTATCTTAGTCGTACTTGTACAATATTAGCAGTGAAAACAAAATGACGAGCAATAGTAATTTGAGGTAAAAGTATTTCTAATGCGTTCAGTGCACGAGCAGCGCTCCTCCTCAGAGCTCACACGTTAGCGCCGAGCCTAGTTTCCATGGACACCACTTTCCTTAGTCTCAAAAAAAAAGTCCAGTTTTTTTTTTTTTTTTAAAGAGTGGTTGTTTTTTCTCTACTTCCTGTATATCTTTGGGTAAAGAAATCCCCTAGCCTGTTCCTGGTACAGATATTAATAATGCTGATTAAATCCATATAATACATCAATAATAATATATCAAATATCTTATTAAAATGCTTTATTCCAAATAAAAAACAATAATTTATCGCTTAAAAGATAATCAAAAGATAATTAGCGGCAGTGTGGCGTTTGAACTCATAACCTTCTGATCTGCAATCCAGAGCCTTACAGTACATGTTGAGTGACATTGATTGGCTGATTTGAGAAACTCATCAGGTTCTGGAACAGAAACGTACAGTACAGTGCCATATCAGTGTAAGTGTAGAACCAGGGGGTTGATCTCATGCTTCCTCCAGAGATTTTCAGCCCACGCCTTTCATCGTTCCGTAATCCAACCAGCACCAGAAGTAAATAATTGAGCTGGGTGTAAAAAGGGAGAGATTTTATCCTGGTCTCCATAAGATCAATTAAACAGACATCATTGTTGAACAAGAGACTGAGTACAGACATTTAGAAAGTGGTGACAGAAAAGCTTTGGTTCAGTGCGTCTGAAAAGCCTGATTTTGGAAAAGTATCGCATGATAATGACTTGCTCCTGGTAAACTTATTTGATCACGCACAATAAATCAGACCTGTAAAGAGCAGGATAAAACAAGCATAGTACATCATAAGGGACAATGAAGGCTGCACATTACTTAAGACACTGTACATAAGGATCTTGCTACCATGTCTTTTCACACGGTCGCTGTTGGTCCGAAACGCACATCAAGCTCAGGCCTGGGATCGCTCTGGCATCCATCCAGCAGAGTACATTGTTCAGGCCTTTGGGAAAGCAAGACCGCCCCATGAGAACATTTCTCAACTCATTCTCAGAGAACCCCAAAGGACATGAGCGGAATTCCCAATGTAATTGGCATTCTGTTGATTCTCAGGATTGCTATATAGTGCTTTTACACAGCCTTCGTTCACATAACTCATTTTAAAATTAGTTTGTCTTTGTCAAAATGAAAAACTCAATTCAAACATTACCATTTTATTCAGCACCTTTAGCTTTAATTGCAGCCCAATCAAAAAACCCACAATGTGATGTCTAGATCATGTGTGAAAATTATTCCTCATGCTCTTAGAGCCATTTCTGGAATATACCCGTGCCATCAGGGAAGAAAAATTCCATAGATGTGATAACTTGAATGTATTGAATGACCAGATTTTCAGCTGATTTAATTTTATTGCCACATAACGTTGCTAAGTCTAGACCTGACCAACTGAAGCAACACCAGATCATAAAACTGCTTGCAGAAACTTGTACAGTAGACACTATGCCCATCACTATGGACTAGAGTAAATCTAAATCAGACCACGTGACCTTTTTCCATTGCTCCATAGTCTTTATGCTCCCTAGCGAAGTGAAGCCTTTGGTGATTAGTATCACTAACAAGTGGTTTTCATAAAGCCGCAATCCTGTGAGCCCTCATTGCATTGTGTGTGCAATTCTTACTTTCATTATTAGACATAACTGTGTCTGTGTGTTCTACTGGCTCAGTTGTTTCTTGGCTGCCATGCCAAAGGCCCAGGTTCAGTTCCCACCCAATGCCGAAACCCAAGCCTGGATAAAATGGGAAGGTTGTGACAGTGTAAAGCCTGTGCCAAGTTGAGTGCGGATCGCTAGGTCCGCTGTGGCGACCCCTTGATGGGACCGGCCAAAACACTAACAACATTTCATTTTTTATAATGCATCTTTAAAATGCAACAAGCATTATAGTAAGCAATCATTATTTTGTCTGATTACATACAATATCTTTCTCTAACCACATTCTCCCTTGTTTTTTTAGATATATATTTTTTAATAATGTATTTTTTGCTCGATGCAGGCATATCATTTGACCAAGGAATGAGAAACAGCATTTTTTTTGGCCAGGTAGTGAAAACCGATGGCCTTTTTTGATCCTGAAGGGTAAAAGTTGATGAAAAATATAGTTAAATGCTGAACAGTTACCGAAACTCAGGAGCAAACCCGTAACCTTAGAGCTGTAAGGCTGTTAAAAATTAAAAACCAAAGTAAATAAAAAGCCTGCTTGAACACTGAAATACTTTTTTTGGCTGTAGCTCTAAGTTCATTACGGGCTTTTTATTATAGCAGTATATAGTTTTATTTATATATATATTAGCTTACTGAGGCCAGTAGGGTTTTTATTTATTTATTTATTTTGTTTCATTTTGTCTTGTAGGATACTATACTAGTTAATGATACTAGACATCTACTGCATGTAATTTAAGAATGTTTTGATAAAGATGTAAAGAGAAATAAATCCATTTAATTGCATGTGCTGTTATTTACCATATATTTATCATATTCCTTGTGTGTAATTGGATTACAGCTAGTTAAATATAGTTAATGGTATTAGGAACAGGGAATAATCATTAAATTATTCAACAAAAAACTAAAATGTCCAGTAATATTTCATAAGGTCATCATTTATAAGCCAGTTTTAAGCTGATTATTCAATTACACCATTTGTTTTTCAAACTATTAGATTTTTTTCAATCTTGATCGAGTCTTTTGTCTGAATTGTCTAGTTGCATTATGTATCCCGTCATCCCTTACATTAGATTATGACAATTTATTTTTCCTCTGACTGACTGTTGTTTTCTTATGGACTGGGGGGGGGGGTGTAGGAAAAAAAATAATGTACTATATATATATATATGTGTGTGTGTGTGTGTGTGTGTGTGTGTGTGTGTGTGTGTGTGTATGTATGTATGTATGTATGTATGTATGTATGTATGTATGTATGTATGTATGTATGTATCTATGTATGTACGTGTGTGTATATTTCCAATTAAAATTAAATAAAAAAAAGATGTTAAAGCGCTCGCCCTATCATCCGGAGATCGCTAGTTCGAATCCCGGGTGATGCTGTAACCTCTCGCAGCCGGAGGTCTAGAGAGAGCTGATTGGCCGAGCTCTCTCAGAGGGGAGGGATGAGAGGTACTTAGTGCTCCCACATTAATCACGGCTCTACAGCCAGTCAGGGGCGTCTGTGAGCTCGCGCAACGGAGGGAGCGGATAGCGCTGTCCTCCGAGTGTGTTACGCCGCCCCCAACGGTGCGCGAGCGAGCAGTTCGAAAAGATGCGGTCGGCTGGCGTCACGTGGTTCGGAGGAAACACGTGATAGTCTTCGGCCCTCCCGGCTGAATGGTAGTAGTAGCCTTAATGTGGGAGCCCCCTAGTGACGGGGAGGAATTGGACACGACTAAATTAGGGAGAAAATCGGGGAAAAATCCAAAAAAAAAAAAAAAAGATGAATCACAAGTCTGTGTTTATGTGTTTGTGTACATGAATCTTCTAAATCCTCCTTAAAGTTCTGTGAGAAAGCGAAGAGAAAGTATAGCGTTAACAAAGCAGAAAACTGCTGCTTAACCTTCTGAAAGGGACACAACAAACCCTTAAAATGGCTTAATTATTACAGTACTTTAAAGGATTATAATGCATGTGCTTAGGAGGAGCTGTGGAAAAGTCCTGAGGAGTTGTACTGAACTGAATGTACTTGTATAGACAGTGTGTTAAATTCGTACTCAATTCAAGCGAATCTTTAAAAAATAAATAAATAAATAAAAGAAAGAACGTCATGTTTTTATTGAATGTACTTGTACAGTATAGACAGTGTGTTAAATTCATTAAAATTCAACCTTTGTTTTGCCTGAAAAAATCGTTTAGTCTCTGTAAGATTGTGATCATACTTTGCACGATTAAGTAGTAGTCATGTAATTTGCTAATAAAATTGATAAAACGTAAAATATCTGCTTAATAAACCATATGTGGCGTTAGCTAGAATTGCTACGTGCTTGTGTTAGCTCCTGAACTGGATTCTAGTCTAACCTAGCATTAGAAACAAAAACAGGCAAACTTGGTTAAATATATCCAGTTCGTGTCAGCAAATTAGCAAGTAATTAACCTAGCATTAGCAATGAAAACAGGCTAACTTGGTTAAATATATCCACTTCGTGTTATCAAATTAGCAAGTAACACTAGTCTAACCTAGCATTAGAAACAAAAACAGGCGAACTTGGTTAAATATATCCAGTTCGTGTTATCAAATTAGCAAGTAACACTAGTCTAACCTAGCATTAGAAACAAAAACAGGCAAACTTGGTTAAATATATCCAGTTCGTGTCAACAAATTAGCAAGTAATGCTAGTCTAACCTAGCATTAGAAACAAAAACAGGCGAACTTGGTTAAATATATCCACTTCGTGTTATCAAATTAGCAAGTAACACTAGTCTAACCTAGCATTAGAAACAAAAACAGGCGAACTTGGTTAAATATATCCAGTTCGTGTTATCAAATTAGCAAGTAACACTAGTCTAACCTAGCATTAGAAACAAAAACAGGCAAACTTGGTTAAATATATCCAGTTCGTGTCAGCAAATTAGCAAGTAATGCTAGTCTAACCTAGCATTAGCAATGAAAACAGGCTAACCTGGTTAAATATATCTAGTTCGTGTTATCAAATTAGCAAGTAACACTAGTCTAACCTAGCATTAGCACGAAAACAGGCTAACTTAGTCAAATATATCCACTTTGTGTTAGCAAATTAGCAAAACTTACCTCAACATGCTTTTTTTCCCCAAATAAAAACAGTGTGAGAAGTTCACCACAGATGATGAACTGGGCTGATTCCTAATAGTTTTCTTCTTTCTACACTGATCAGCTTGATTATACTGCATTGTATGTTTAAAAATAAAACATAGTTTTGTCACAAGTAATTACAAAGTACTCCATGTCCATGACACTCAAATGAATATAAAATATCCCAAATAACACCAGAGCATGATCTGCTTGTCTTTTTTGAAACAGATAAAAGGTTACGTTCTGCATCACTGTTTGTACACTGATGGTTTCTTTTTTTTTTGGGACATCATTCCATCAGGAGCAGTGAAGGCATCTCAAATATTTGCAGTCACTGGTAAAAAAAAAGTGTTTTTAAAAAAAAGCATCACCCACCGACTCGTACCTCATACTGCTTATGAGTCTCCCCATCTCCTGCACATGTCAACATGAGTCATCTGTGAGTTAACAGTGTTATATTTTTATTGGAAGCCTAAAGTGTCATTAACATAGCTAAGGCCGGGATAAGGATATTATATTTGAGAAGGGAATCAGCCTAGATCATTACGATACCTAGATGCTGATTGGCGTTGAACTGCAACTTTTTCAGTATTATGATTTTCTAAATATACTGATATAATGTTAATTTTTAGATTTTGTTATAATTCTAAGCAAAGTTTGCAAAAATTCTATAATTCCTACCACACTGCCTAGAACTACAATGTGAATAGTTTAGAGCGCACCACCTGTAGGATTCTAGAGGAAGAGCAACATTTTACTACCTCAAATGCAAACATACTTAAATGAGTACATTACTTTTTTATTATTTTTACTCTTTTTTCATGAATTGCAACACAAAAGAATCACAGTTGATTTTTCCACGGCAGAAAAAAAATACTTTAATCGGGCTTTCATAGGCAGGGTCAAATACATATATACATGTACTGTATGCAGTACCAGTTAAAAGTATGGACCCACCCTTCTAATTCAATTGTCTTTCCTTATCATTTCTTTCTACGAGGGCGAATCAAAAAAAATATTCCGTACTCTGGCTGTAGAATTTATTTTAATTAACTTTTAGAAAAGACAAAAACACAATCTTTTTACATAACCTCTTTTTTCTTCTCGGTACACTTTGTCCATCTGTCAACAAGCTTTTATATTCCCTCATTAAAAAATGTTTTAGTCCGAGCTACGAGTCGCGAATGTACCGCTGTCCTCACTTCTTCATCAGAAGTGAATCTTTGTCCTCGTAGGGCTGCTTTCAGGGGACCAAACAGGTGAAAGTGAGACGGAGCGAGATCAGGACTACAGGATGGATGCTTTTACAACATGCTCAAAACCACAGTATCGATAGTGTCGACAGTGCGGGCAGAATCGTGCGGACGTGCATCGTCATGAAATATCACAACGCCCTTGAAAATCTGGAGTTCATTTTTTGCTCGCACAAATGCACTATGTAATACAGTACGTTCACGTCTGCACAGCAGTGACTGGGGAGTCAGTGGCCTTGAACAGAAAGTGCTGATAAGACCAACAGAAGTTTTGCTATCACCGGAGTATGGATAATTTTTTCCTCACACTCATATATTATTAAAAAGAAGGCATCCAAAATATGCAATAATCTCTTCTGAACAGTTGATATTGAGATGTTTCAGCTACTTATGATGTACTGAGATGCTGTTTGAGGTTAATTGGTGATTTCCGAGGCTGGTACTGTAACTCTAAATGAACTTCTCCTCTGCAGCAGAGGTGAGTTTGGGTCTTCATGAGAGACAGTTTCATCATGGTGCTTGATGAGTTTTGTAAATTCACTTGACACAATACTGTTCTTGCAACAAAAACACTGAATTAGAAAGAGTGTCCAAACATTTGTCTGGTGCTGTATAAATGTAGCATACACACACCTACAGTCAAATGTGCGGACAGAGTATATTTATTCCAACAAGTCAAAAATGGTCAAAACAAGTGTTTACATGGCTAACATTTACCTGTTAAGCAGATTACCAAAGGTTTACACACCCCCTGTCATTCGCATTAGAGATTTCTTCGGATTGGGTCAGACTGTTCCCACTGAGGTGTTTATACACACGCATTCACACACTATGGGCAATTTGGGAACACCAATTAACATTGGAAACCGGAATACCCAGAGGACCACCAAGCAATTAGTGGAATATTAGAATTCGTCCTAATACTTGATGCTTTTTATCTTCCGATCCATGCTTATTTTCTTTTGTAAACATGCATACACATTTAGATTTTTATCAGATAAAAAGAAACACACTTGCTAAATACAATTTCATGCCCTTTTATGTAGTGTCCGTAACTTTTTCGAATTCAAATATTTTAATGATCTTAATCGTTATTTAGATGAAACTTGGCCAGTTTAGATTTCACATGAAAAGACAAACC
The DNA here is from genome assembly GCA_030347435.1 of Clarias fuscus. Taxonomy (NCBI): domain Eukaryota; kingdom Metazoa; phylum Chordata; class Actinopteri; order Siluriformes; family Clariidae; genus Clarias; species Clarias fuscus. The sequence goes on along the minus strand of CM059224.1, from coordinate 8,033,135 downwards.
TGAAAAAGTTTATTATTTTAAAATAAAAAATTGTTGATGAATTTGACATGGTTACGGACACTACAGATTTGTTGCTTTTTAAGCTTTTACCAAAAACCGGAATGCTTTAACTTCTGCAGCAGTTTTTTTTTTTTTTTTTTACAGGTCACCAATTTTAGGATCAATACTCAATAGTAGAAATATGAATAATTTGCATTTTAAATGATTATTGTTAGAAGCGAGACAGTATAACGCTGAAAAATTGCCATTTTGGGGGCACATATGAAATCATCTTTACAAAACAGCTAAAGTTAGAGAAGCAAGCATTGGTCCCTTCCATGTTGTGTAAACTTCAGAAGTAGCTTCTTTGGCAAACTTTCTGTATTAAATGTATAACATGAAAAAATAAGCACCCACCAAACCATCACTATCAACACACATGCCATGTTTTGGCTGTAAGCTTATAAAAATAATTCTTCAGTGCTCTGCCTGAAGACAAAGTTACAACAAAGTTAGAAGATACCGTATGTAAAACTTCCTGACGCTTTGCAATTCAATACGAATTCAAATCTACTTGTAATGCTAGAATTGCATGATGGTGCACTTTGTGTTATTCGAACCTCAACAACAACTTTGTCCAGTTTGTTTGCTAAAGAATGAAGAAGTATTTGGAAAGTGCACTGGCTGCCTGGTGGACTCCCCACTGTGTGGAATTACCGCAATCAATTACTTCCTCTTGATACACTACACATTCACTTTGGTGTTCCGTACTTCGGACTATTGTCCAATATCGAGTGTCATTATTGTTCTGTATCACCATTATTGTTCTGTATACAAGAAGCATTCTGTTCCACTAGCGCAACAGCATGTGGATGGATTAATTGATGCTCATTGTCGTGCTTTGATTCTTAGACGGTCCCCTGAAGTCAGAAATCGCTAAAATTTGACCCACTTCGTATACCAAAATGCCAAATATGTACTACACCAAATAGTAACGTCTATTCTCCACTATGTTAAGAGTGCGAAAAAAAAAACAGAGAAAACTCTCCTTTCATTTCATTTTAACATCTTTCACTCTGTATAAAAGGGTCAGATCTGAAAATATCACATGGATTTGGAGTCGTAGTATCAGTGACAAACAGCGTCATAATCCTATTAGATGTTCGGATAACGGACAAAAAGTCTCCATTCTGCAGTATTTAATCCGAGTGGACTGTATTATTATATCTCCGGTGCTTTTAATTTGTGTAGAATCGCGGACGTGGGCGCTTGTCGAGCTTGTGCGGCTTTAGCCTTTGTTCTGAACAAATACAGCCGTCATGACTAATACCATGTAGGTCAAAGCTTTTGTGTGCGTGTGTGTGGTACATGACTTTCTTTGAAGTCGAACACAAAGAGCGTGTGATCGGTGCCCGCTGTTCTAATGGCTTTGCTCAGGAACAACACAGGTAGGGCAAGAAGTACTGTAACGCAGTCTGTACAGCAACAGCTGATGATTGGGTTGTCGATGCCAGGAAGATTTTTTTTTATTTTATTTTTAGGGGTTTTCATGCCAGAGAGACTTGCTGTTAGGGTGGGCGTTGTGATCAAAATATTATCTCACGAATCTTCAACGTCGGAAGAACTGTGAAGGATGAAGGCGGACACGTGCTTGCTCTGAGATCCGAGACTGGTGTGTAACAGGGCAGAGTAAGGCCCCTTGTCCACATTCCTGTACTGTCCTGGATCAAAATTCTTGAGGGTCATTCTACAATTCAACAATTTTCGCAATCATTTTTCTCTCTTTTTTTTTCATGCTCCAATACTGACAGCTATTCGCCAACAAGCAATTCGACACATTTTACCATCCATTGCGAAAGAAGCGCGATCCACAAGGATTCACCTTCAAATAACTTGCAAATTGTCGAAACATTTTTAACCGTCGTCATTTCTCTGTCCTCCGTTTCTTCCTGCCATTTCCTATGATCTCGAAACCGTAATGGTTTGGGATCAAAACTAGCAGCAGTGTCAGCCCTGCGTCTCTCATCAGTGGACGGATGGGGATTTTACTCCACGGAGAATCGCGGTTTCTGATTGATTCGGAGTTTCTGACTAGCAAAGCGACAGCAGTTGCTTTTGATGATAAGCTTCTGAAAAAGTCTAGTTCACCCTGTGCTCTGGGATAACACCAGGATACTAGTCTCGTACTCCTGATCAGCATGTACACAAAAGGAAGTGCTTGCACTTGTACTCGGTCTGACCAAAAGTGCATCGTTAGTCTCGGTCACGTGCTATCGTCGTGCTTATTTTCGGAATCGAATAACGAGGCAGATCTATCAGCTGTGCCGCGCAGCACGCCATGCCGTAGTTTTGTTCTTCCGTCCTTTCTCATAGAACACCATCAGCTATTTTAGATCTGAGCTGAGCCTACACACTGCGTGTTAAGTACAGCTATATTTGGAAGAGACACTTTCATTATATACCAGCCTCATCAGATTCTGAGAGTTATTTAAAAAACGCCTGCATAGTTATAATAACACAGAACGAACTTTTAATACTGCTTCCTTAACCTTAACCATTTTAACTGATCATTTTTTATATTTAACTTTTTTTTTGGTAAACTTGAGACTGCGTCGCTTTAACAGTTGGTCTTGGCTAAAAGGTTGGACCTGCGTGGAATTTTCTCCATCATGGGTGTAGCGCTTAAGCCGACAATAATAGCGACTCTTTCATCCTGTGCTTTAATGTTGCTATAGTAACTCTAAACAATAGCGTTCCATTCACCTGTGTTAGGATCTCTCTCTCTCCCGCTCTCTCTCTCTCTCTCTCTCTAGTAAAACACAATACAAGACTCGGACACGAACACACACACGCACACACAAACCCTGCTTTTTGGTTTTGGACAAAAAACCCCACCCCACCTTCATTCCCAATTTCAATCATGAATTCATGATATGTCATGATGTATGATGTAAGACAGGGCTTTGTGATGAACTACAACATTCCCATCTCTACCTTTGTGTTCATTTGTATAGCTGTGTGTCCGTGGTAAGGCTTATCATAGGCATATCGTGATTCATTAAAACCCTGAACCTCCCTGTTTCATGAATCATTGGTTTGTGGAAAAAGGACACACTTAGCAGGACTGCTTAAGATGATCTTTTTGGTTTTTTTGTTTAAGGGGCGGTGCCTTATTCTACGGCTTAATCATTTTTTAACATGATGAATGTGTGTGTTTGTGTGTGTGTGTGGTGGTTTGGGTAAATCTGTCTGATTGTTAGGCATAGAAACCAGTAATACACCACATACCAAAACCAACACGGAAATGTTTTCTATCGTTGCATTTATTTCCACACATGATGTCATGGTGAACTCTATTGAGCCATACTGAGCCCAACTGAATACAGTAATTGGTTAAAATTGGTGAATTACACCAGAATAGATATGTTCGGCTTTCATATACTATTCGAACCGTGCTGTATCGTGCACATGCGGAGTGTCAAATTACACAAATATGAAGTGTGACGTGTGCTCCGGTCTGGACCCGAGTCCCTAGTGTGAAAGCACTGTAAGTTGCGTGAACAGTTCCTGAGGTTCTGAGGAAACTGAAACTGAAAAAATACTGTGGGTGATAAACAAATAAAAGCAGCTGAGTGTGTTTGCTTGGTGTTTGTTCACAGTACAAAAAGTCCCACAGTGCAATACCCCAAAAGTAAAGTCTCAAAAACTGATTGCTGTTGTTTTGAAACACTTTCGGTAAACCTACCACTGCAGGTATGAACTGCTGAATGTTTGCGAGCATTCCACGAGGCGATGAGTGTGCACGGAGGGGGCAGAGCTATTCACTGACAAATCTGTGTGTTCATGTGTGAGAGAAAGAGAGGCTGAGCGGATCAACGATATGTATTCAATTAAATAATGTTTTACCCGTTTTAAATAATATAACAGAAGACTAATATGTGAAGGGTGCAGGTTCGATTCCTGACTCGACGTCTGTGTGCATGGAGATTGCATGTTCTCCCCGTGCTTGGTGGGTTTCCTCCGGGTACTCCGGTTTCCTCCCACTGTCTAAAAACATGCAGGTTAGGCTTACTGGTGTTCCCAAATTACCCCTAGCGTGTGTGTGCCCTGTGATGGACTGGCACTCTGTGTACCCTGACTCGTGCCATAAGTCTCCAGGGATAGGCTGCAGGCCTTCTGGACCCTGTATACAGGATAAAACAGTATAGACACTCAGTCAGTGCTAATACAGTGACGAGCCACTACAAATAAATGAGCATGTGGAAAAAACTGGATTGTGCCACCAGGACAGTAATACATAATTCACATACGTAATACATATACAGTATCTGATCCATGTCACTTACTTCCAAGTTTATCAGTACCTTCCCCGTTTTAAAGCCATAGACTGTCATATAGATTGTTTTATCAGCAGCTGATACAGAACGTAAGAGAAATGTTTACACTTATAGCAGGGGTGTAATCTAACACAATCCCCTTATCTACACTATATCAATATCTATATATCGGTATCTGCTTAGTGCTCAATGTTTTTATCTACTATACTTATCTGCTTAGTGCTCAATGTATGTATATCTCTATTCCGAAGTGGGCGGTTTTATATATATATATATATATATATATATATATATATATATATATATATATATATATATATATATATATATAGTGTACAGTATACACTTTAGTCGAGAACACGCCCACTTCTATATACATATTGATTTTAATTACACGCCCACTTCTATATACATATTGATTTTAATTAATAAGTATTAGAATATTTATAGCAATTTTTTTTTCCTAAACTGTGTATACATTTTTTTTGGCTGACTCAGTGTACACACACACACACACACACACACACACACATATATCATAATTAACAAGTATTAGAATAATTTATAATATTTTCTATATAATATAATATAATTCTATATAAAAGTTTTTACAGTATATATATATATATTTATTTATTTTATTTTTTTTTGCTTGTTTTTTTTTTTTGCGCAACTGAACCCTGCCTTGGAATCTCTGACGTTTACTTCCGTTCTTAATCAGATGCTATAATAATCCTAATTCCTGAACCAGACTGTGAAAGCTTTCTATCTAATATAAGTAAGATGAGTAAGATGAGATATTTCATAAATCGGTTACAAACGTTGACCTTCTGAAATATAATTAATGAATTGTGTAATATTGTTTTATAATATTCTCTTGAAGGAACGCATCAACTAGGGGCACCTGTTCCTCTTGGGGCGTTTGTTTAGAAACAAGCGAGGTAATTGAATAAGGCATGCTAATTAGGTTTTTGCGTCGGTGACGGTCAGGTTGTTTGGGTCAGTCTGAGCGGTGGTGTCACGGCTCAGTCTGTGTTTGGCGTGACTCACAGAATAAAAGGTAAGCCTCTACCTCATCAATCTTTCAGCATCCTCCGTCAGCGCGTGCCAGCCAGGTGTTTCTCTCTCTCTCGCCCTCTCTCTCGCTCTGAAACAAGTTACAGCTTGTCCTCTAAACGAGTTCTGTGGCAAAGATCTGAGACTGTGTGTCTAGTTATAATGATGTGCGTCATCGCAAAGTCGCTTGACTTCTGATGCTGAAGATAATGCCTTAATGGTTTAATGTTTAAGCAATAAGTTTAAGTTCCTAATTAGAAAATCCATTATACGCTTATGATTTGGAGGAATTATTATAATTGTCTATTATGAGGAAGCTTCAATCAGACGCTTACATGAAATAATGTGCAATGTGGATCTAGTTCTAACAATGAGAATGGATTGAAATGCAAACACAAAGAGTGATAAGTGATAAATACACAAAATAACGTTTCAAATGGATACAATTTTTGCTCTGCATCAAGCAAATAAAACAAATTAAAATGACTGGAATTGGGATAAGCGTCCAACACATTTATAACGCCTAGACGGATAGTGCTGAAAAATCATGAATGGCAATCACTTAAACACTTGGTGAAGTTGCATGGGAAATAAATCAACAGTTTTAAAAATAACATAGCTATGTTTAATAGTGAAAGTAAGAGCATGATGAAACATTAGAGGATTGGGACTAAACAACTGTGTGTCCACAAAATTTTTTATTTTTTTTTTAAAAACACTTGTTAGTGAGACTCATCAGAAAAAGAAAAAAAAAATAATAATTTTTCACCCATGAATTGGCTGCCCACATTGACCGTCATTATTGAAGCTAAAGGCAGTCGAATAAAATCCTGAATTGAGTGTCTGATTCCTGAAACTTGCCGCCAACGTGTGGAAGAGATCCAGCTGTTTGTTGGAACTGTCATTCACACAAAATCATTCACCAACACCACTTGCACGTTACAGGAACTCGCCTGGGAGGTATTGCCACATCCCTCGTATCGTACAGTGCTGACATCACTCCAAGCCATTTCCACAAGTTTGGGATGTCAAAGGAGTTCATGGGAGGCCAGCGTTTCAGATATGAAGCAGAGGGGAGTCTGATCATGGCTCTGGCATACTGAGAAAAAAAACTTTCTACAGTACCTTGATGGTTTCCAAGCACTAGTGAAACACTGGGAGGAATGCATTAGTGTAACAGGGGGTTATATAGAGAAATAAAGGGAGTTTTTGGTCTCAGAACTGTGTTCTGTTATTCTATACAGTCAAAAGTCCTGGTTTGACTCGAATATGCCTTGTAAAAATGGTGTAGCACTGAAACCTTTGTCTGATGTAATGTCACTGTATGCACACCTGCTGTGATTCCGTGCTCTACCTACATTTAGACCTTCCCGAGCTGACAAACTAACCCAAAAGATCTTCACACCATTCCACCACACAGTGCCAGGATCTCAAAACAGGCTCGTTAACCTCGGCTTCACCTCCTTTCAGTGCATTTCCTGATTCTCATCGTCACTCAGGAAGATCCCGAACCCTATCCAAACCATCACGGTGGCAATCGGCCAAACTCAGCAGCTCAACACACAACCCTAAGAGGGCCGTCTTATCCGCGGGTTTCTAAAGAGGGCCGTGAAGCTTCGCCTCTGTTCTCGGTTCATTTGCAATCAGCTCACAGCACAGGAAAGGACGAATAAACTGAGAGCAAGTCTGTAAAACTCAACAAATCGCATTCCGTTTGGCTTTTCCTGACGTTTAGAGCAATTATGCAAATCGTGAGCTTATTTTCTCAGCTGAAAATTCCGAAAGCATTTCAAGATGCGTCAGTACTACATGTTTTTTTTTTTAAAGCAAAAGATCTCCACCTCTGCACAACTAATCAATCAGAAAAAGCAAGAATCTCTTTTCCCGCCTGTCACATCAGAGTATTTGTATGTAGATAGATTTTTTTTTAAATACTAATATATATATATATATATATATATATATATATATATATATATATATATATATATATATATATATATATATATATATATACACACACACACACACACACACACACACACACACACACACACATACACACACACAGTATTTTTTTTTATCTAAAAAATCTAAAAGATTTATAAAAATGTATATATATATATATATATATATTTTTTTTTTTTTTTTTTAAGCATCAAAACAGCTAGCTTCAGCTAAATTTTGCCGACTATAAACACCTGCCCCATTCTATTTTAAACAGACATTATTTACTACATTACGACTGTACCACTCCAGTGATTACTTTGAGTAATTATGGAATAATTATATTAATGGGTTTCCTCAACAGTGCATCACAATTTTCCTCAAATTAAACTACAGGCTAGTTCGAACATGCGACGTAGTTATATGTTAAAGAACAGCTGCTTTTATAGAAAATTAATCAGCAGCTTTAAAGCAAATCACAATCAGAAATGTGTCAGCACAGCGTTAAAAAAAAAAAAAGTTTTAATCCAACATATAGGTTAATTGAAAAAGAATTAACTGATTTCACTCTTCAATATTTTAACTCCAACAAAGTCACAATCGACTTTTATTTCCTGTCAGTTCTCAAGCATCGTTATGGAATGAGTCAGTGTCACTTGTAAGACAGGAAATAAAAGTTTATTGTTGGAGTTTTGTATTACTTTTCCTTAATAAAATATTAAAAGTCACCATTTCAAAAGTGTCAAATTATTGGGCTGCATCAAGCAAAGAAAACAACTAAGGAAATGTGAAGTCCTTGGACCTGGGATAAGAACCCTTCAACACATTATTAAAACCTGATAATGTAGTGAAATCAGTTCATTCCTTTTGAATTACCCTGTATATAATGGACATATTGTATATAGTGTACAGGTATCAGGTAATATCTACTTCTGGTTCAATCATGGAAGTAGCTCATGTGCATTATACAAAAGAGACACTTCAGTGCAACAGACACCAATATTTACAATTAAAAACAATATTGTCAAAGTGTAAGTGAATGTATAAAATGTCTAAAGTGTGGGGATGCGGGAGAAATGAGTCGGCCTCACCGGTTTCAGTGAATCAGTCCGTGAGCAAGATGAGAGAAAACGGCTGTCCTGTAAAGCTTTCCCGATGGTCAATAATCCTTATTTCGGAAAATCCTCAACAAAACAGAATTCATAGTCTAGTACAGTGGAAAACAGCTCTGAGACTAGCTGTTGTCTGGGATTCCCCTTGCGATTTAAAGGCGCAGAGACAACACCGTTACATTGCACAGGTTAATTTCCTTAGGCGTGGTTACGATTTTTGGCCACATGAGTGTGGGGAAAGGGGCAGTGATTTAGTCAAGTGGATTGGTTTGCTTTACGTTGTATATTTGTGTTAAAGGCATGTAAGAGTCACTTTAGCAGGCTAAAGAACAAATCCAACTTACGAACGTTCGCCCGGAATGGAATTTGTTTGTAAGTCGGAGACTATATTACTACTATATAGTAAGGTAAGGGGGGGGTAAGGGTCGGTCAACGTTGCATTAAGCACATCGAGAACAATTACTCCCCTCACCCCAACCCTTGGTGAGGTATCCGTTGATTTCAGTCGTAGACACTTATCGGGTCGGGTTGCCAGCTTGATACCGGTTGAGGGTGGAGGGTGCCCAAGCTATGTAGCTCAACAGCGCTGGGGCTCAAACCAGGGATCTTTGATTAGAAGTCCGACACTTTTACCCCTGCCTCACTGCTGGTATATTAGCTACTCTAAATGATGACGTCTGTTGTACACAACACGCGTCTGTCTGGCCACGTTCCCTCCTTAGCGTTTAAAGTTTATCGATATTCATTAGGGGGCGCTAGATGAACACCGTATATTGCATGAAATCTAACAATCCTACTTTAAAAGCATTTTACAAAGTTTACAAGTAGTGAGATTCCACCTTGGAGTCTGTGTGCTTGGTGGGTTTCCTCCATTTACTCCGGTTTCCTCCAACAGTTCAAAAAAGCGAATCAGGTTAATTGACATTCCCAAATTGCCCTGTAGTGTGTGAATGTGTGTGTGCGCCTTGCAATGGACTGGCACCTGTCCAAATGTGTACCCCCAAGTCTCCTGGGCCGGGCTCCAGGCTTCCAGCGACTCTGTACAGGATAAGCGGTATATAGAATAAAGTAATGAATGAACGAGAGGTGAGAAGTCGTGAGAAGTCTCGATGGTTTACAGAACATGGAGTCGTGCGAGGCACCGGTCTGTGTCCAACAAATGTAGAGGTCTTGTACTTGGTAAAGAAGGAGGTAGAGATCATTACATGCTGTAGCTCTAGCAGAATCCCACAGACTAGCACTGTTCTCTGAGCGAATGCTCATCACTCAGACGTGTCTGGAGTCTCAGACGGTGCTTATTTCATATGGATTAGCCTACAGTAGATTAGCAGAGGTGCAGAGCCATCTGAACACGGCCTACTTTCTAAATAGGTACTAGTTTACCTCTTTTCTTCCATGTGAGAGGTGTTCGGTAAAAGTTACTGTGCAGAGATCGAGTGCACCAGATCCAGTTAAGCTCAGATTTAAACCGGCAAACTGAGACAGGACAACGTGTTTGCTCAGCACTAATACCGACCCGTGTAAGTAACTCCATTAATCAGAGCTCGTTTGTTACACTAGACACAGAAAAGATTCACAATCTTCTGAATTCAACTCTATTGTTTTTCAATTATGGTGAAAATGCACTGCATCCTAGGATAAAATAAAAACTCACACTAAAGTGTAGGCTAAATAGTTCTTCAATACAATCAGATGTAACCGAGTTTCACTTACACATCATGTCATATTATGTCATAAACCTGTCAGGACACTACTTTAGAGCTTACCTGAACTGGCGGTGTAGATTCAGGGAGTCAACACACTCCCAGGAAGTTTACACACCCTCATGGTTCACTGTCGCTGCCTTTATGTTGCCATTACATCAAACTTTCTCATGAAGGAGAACGAGTTCAGGTTTAAAAAGACTCTGCTCGGCTGTCCCTTCTTCAGCGATTAGGATTTAGGATCTACGGTTGTTCTCAGAGCAACGGCTTAATCCCCTAATTAACCTCTTGTTGAACGGTAGGGAGAGGAGAGGGTGCAGGCTTTCTCGGACATGCGTACACACACTAAGGACACCCGTTGAGGGCAAAGGCACGTTTTATGAGCTCTGAACACCTAATGAGGTGCGAGAGTTTTCCTGGAATGAGCGAAATAAGCCTGGCTCAGAGCAAATATCAGACAAATAGCATTTCTCAGAAGTCTTGTGACGTATACCTGCCAGGCACTTTTTCTAATTACTTTCTAGTGTAGTCTAGACTTCAGGTTTGTTTATATATATATATATATACACACACACACACACACACACACACACACACACACACATATATATTATGGCTTTTCTATATTATGGCTGATCAGCCATAACTTTAAACCATTAACATTAGCCATTAGCCACATACAGTAGGTTTTGCGTTTCCCTGGTGCCTCTGGAGCGACTCTGGCTCTGCAGGACCTCTGTGGGAAGGTGTGCTGTGGTTTCTGGCACCAGTTAACATAAAATGTCAACCTGTCTTGTCTCAGCTAGTCAGCTAGTTAGTTTTGTTAATTTATGTTGTATGTTGCACCTTGGTCCTGGAGGAACGTTGTTTCGTTTCATTGTATACGAAACAACATATGGTTGAAATGACAATAAAAGCCTACTTGACTTGACATGAACAGGATGTTTGCAGCACAATCTTTGGGTGCTGTAGGCTGCATGGTGGGTCTTCCATGGATCATACTTGTTTGCCTGGTGCATCCAACGGGTGCGTGATCGGACTGGGATCTGTGGAGTTTGGAGGCCCGAGATCGGCGTCCTTGGGCTCTTTGCCAGTTGTATGGTGTGCTGTTGTGCATTGAGTGATCTGGTGCCTTTCTATCAGGGGTTCAGTCTTTTGTGCTGCGTTAGATTTTCTTTTTTGGGATCATAATGGATGAGCTGGCCTTTGGTCCCCACTGGCTTGAGTGAGCCCTGGGTGCCCATCATCCCATTGCGCGATCGGCATCACCATGCACATCACCTGTTCCAGTTACGGCCTTCAGGTAGAACGTACAGGTCCATACGCGCCAGAACCACCAATCTGTCGCACAGTCACCCACAACCCACCATCAAACCTTATTTCCTTTGTGGCTTATTTAATTACCTTCTGTCTAACGAGATATCAAAGCAAAGAGGAAATGAACTAAAAATACATACATATATAAATTTAGGTGTGGTGTGAAAATGCCTTAAAGCGAAGATGAATTTAATGGAAAACGATCATACTGTACATGTACAGCACAGTACACACACACACAACTAAAATTAGACTGAATTCTACTTAGTCCTTACAAGCCAACAGACTAAAACACGGCTGCATGCATTAGCGTAGGAGTGCGATGTGATATTAACAACCGAGCTAGAAAACCTTAATAAAATAAATAATTAATAATTAATAAATAGCGGCCGCACGCTATAGTTCACGCCATTGTGCGTTCCTGATGCTGCAGGGGGTTTCCAAGTAAATGAACTCCCATTCTGAAGCTCTTTATGGTATTTAATAGGATTCAGCAGAATTTCACAATTTCCTCTTAAACTTTTTCCAGGAAGGTACGACTACACCCGATTTCGACATCGGGTCAGAACACGGTCGTCTGGAATCCGTACGGCGTTTCAAACGAAAATGACTGAACAGAAAAATAAAGGCCATGGTTTTATAATAAAGGAAGCTCGAGAGAAGAGAGGACTCGAGATTCCTGTAACAGCTCCGGTTTAAAGGCTTATTGCACCTCGATGTTTAATGAATACACAATTCTCCGAACTGTAAATAAAACACGTGCGTGCTGCGCCTTTTAAATACAGCACACACACACAAAAAAACAGACAAACTTTAAAGGGATAATTAACACAGGATAGATATTAAAAGTGGGCGGCGCAGTTACACAACCAAGGCGGACAAAGAACGAATGATTTTAAGACTCGGATTAACACACGTGACGCAAAGCAGTGCGGCGATCTGGACGAGGTGTGACGAGGAGGGAAAGGAGTGAGACACAGAGTAGGATTCTTCCTGGAGAAGATAAAAGTCATAAAAGAATCAAATTTATGGCACTACTAAGCAAAAAAAAAAAAAAAGGACAGAGTAATTTGACACCCAGCTGAAACGCTTTCAGACACAGCAGCACGTGTTTACAGTAATAACAGCGCAGAAAGTCGCAGCAGTTTAAACTCTACAATGGAAAAACGCCCTTTAAAGCATTTTATATTTGTTATAAAAATCAACCTTTTGTATCAACCGATACAATATTATCACGATACCTAGACGGCGATTCGATTTTTTTTCGATACAGTTCTAAAGAAATGTACCAATAATAATAATAATTTGCTCCTACCGCACAAGATGCTGTGCAATAGTTTACGTATGTTTATAGAGGAATGGCATCATTTCGCAGCCTCAAATGCAAGGAAGACTTTGGGTAGACCTTGGACAGCGTGCCAGAAGAAACAGACACACAAAACAGACAATCTGGCAATTAGCCTAAATTGGAAAAACATATATTATAATAATAATAATTAGCCTAATCTGCATGTGTTTGGACTGTGGGAGGAAACCGGAATCCCCAGAGGAAACCAACCAAGCACAGAGACAATATGTAAACTCCAAGCCCACAGACCGCGAGGCAGGACTCGAACCCCGACCCTGAAGATGCGAGCCACAGTGCTAACCTCTACGCCATCGTTCTGCCAAATGAAAATGTATAAAGAAAAAGAAATGTATCGCTTGAGTTTGGAGACAGCGTGGCAATACATGAACTGCAACACGAAAGAATGAATCAATTCCCCGCCCATCCTTATTAAAACAAAAAGATCATAAATCACGTTTTCTGAAGAGTAGGAGTTGCTTAGATAATCGACTAACACAATACATTAGTCTGTGATGTGTTTGTGCCAACTAATTAAGGGAAATAAATACAAAAAACACGCTACTAAACGTCTGGAAATATTTCAGACTCCAGGAAGCCAATTTTAAAATCAAAAGCACACGGAGACGGGAATCGAACCTGGACCCTGGAGGTGCAAGGCGACAGTGCTAACCGCTAAGCTGCCGTACCGCTTAAAGCGTACTAATTATTGACAACTCGCGCTCATTCTGGATCACATTTTTACAGATTTTGATCAGCACATTTCTTCAACTTAAAGAGCTGAATTAGGCTTTGATAAGAGTCAAAAAGTGTTTAACGCTTTGCTGCAGATGAGATGAGTGATCCTGACAGCACCACAGTCTAAAGTTCATCTATCTTGTTTAGCCCAAAATATCACCATGGGTATAAAGAACATGCACTCCTCCCTTAGAGGGAAGGGCCGACTGTAAGAGATAACCACGCTGAAACAACATCGCGCTGTTCAGGACAATGCATAGCACAAAACTAGGACTTTTTTTTCCCCCCAATCTGTGTCATATGTCATGTTTAGGTTAACATTTTGCTGGTTATGTCTCGCTCTTAAACAGGAGTCCAGAGCAGTCCAAGAAGACAAAGAAGAAGAACCAGGGGTCCAGCATTTTCAAATTCTGTTACACTGATTAAATTCATAAGCCATCTACCAACTACAGAAGGTTTGGATATACACACAGTATACATACAGAATTTTTGTATACTGTAAAAATTCTTTTAAAAATTCTTTTTGTCTGAAGGTGGCTTACAGCGAAAAGGAACATCAAGCACGCTTCTAAACATCTGGAAATAATTCAGCCTATGGGAAGCCAATTCTAAAATCAAAAGTTATTACATTTACAGTTAAGATGCACTACTACAAACTCCTAGTATACAGTTGATTAGATTACCTGGTATCCTTAAGGTTATTTTAAAGGTCCCATATGTTACTATTTCTTTAACAAGAACACAGTCCTCAGATCTGCCCCAAAGTGTGTGTGTATGTGTATTAATGCTCCAGTTTAAATACTCTGATATTACGTTGTTTTTTTTTTATATATATATACCATACCTCAAACACACTCTGTCACTCCTCCTCCGAAAACAGTGTTTCGGGGTCTATGTACAGTACACAAGCTACTGCTGAGGCATGTGGAGCTGAGCAACAAGTCGGGGCAGGGGAATTCCTTATACAGTATGATGTCACATTAGGGAGAGAATCAAACTGGCTTGTTTAAATCCTGGCCAATAAAATAATCTCTCTTGTTTTTGTCTGTAGAGGTGCACAAGCCATTTTAATTTTTAAAAGTGACTACAAATTTAAAAATATTAGTTTTTATGAATAATAACTGTAAGGAGTTTTGTGAGGATTGTGAAGTCTGTATTTCATTAGTGCTTCAAGAAGTCTCAAAAGGTCAACTCTATGTCAAAGCAACAATGTGGGAGGATAAAAAATAATAATGAAATAAATCAGCACCGTCTTTACTTTCTCTTGGATGAGCAACTTTGTGCTACGTGGTTCAAAATAAAAAATGAAAAAAACTTTAACAGCTAACATCAGCATACTTAGAACAGAGGGACACAGTTTCCAATAAGGACGTGTGTAGGATGGGTGTCCACCGTTCCCCTACAGCGCTGTTCCTCCGAGATCAGCCGACTGATGATCTTTTCCACGGCAGGAACATTTCTCCTAGTGTGTTTACAAGCTCTGTCCTGGAAAGCAAGGGTGTGAAATGAGTCATTATACTGAAGACATGATTCAGGGTTGGACTGCGTGAAACACATACACACATGCGTGTTGCTATGTAGCCGAAAGAGAGAAATCGGATGGCTTCTCTGGTTTGATTCTTCTGTATAATGAATGACATCAAGCCAGTGAAGTATTTATTCAAGGAGGAACCAGGTTGCTGTGTCTCATCATCTCCGCCTCTCTTTCAACAACTTTTCAAAAGTCCTTATACACACAAAAAAAACTCGCATGTGACTCCCGTGCTGTACAGGACACCGTGTTCTGATATCTTGTATTAGATTCGTTCTGACTCGTGTGAATAACGAGACGATTAGAACACAGTGGAAGTACGTTTGTCTTAAATCTGCTTATCTGTGCGCTGTGTTCTTAAAGACCGCGTTAGAACAGGAAGTGGAATGACACACTGTGTTTCCACGGGCAGTCCCTGAAGTCAGCGGCGCAGAGCGTCTCCAAGACCAAGTTCCATTGTTTACGCTGGATACAAAAAGATTAAATTGTGGTTTTGTTCGCGGAAAGTTTTACACAGGAATCTGTGAAAGGCAGATTAGTCTCATATGCTATTCGTTAATGTTAATATTTATTAATAAGCCTGATTGAGATGACTGGGTTAAATTTCATACACGGATTAGTGACATGATGCAGACAACCTTAATTGTTTCGTTTAAAAAAAGTGTAATAAAACACAATCCATACTGTATCTAGTACGTCTCACATACAGTTCCTCGCTTTCAGTTTTATGGACAATGCTGTGAAAAAGTATTTGCCCATCCCCTCTACCAAATATTTTTTGGCATATTTGTCACCCTTAAATGATTCAGGCCATCAAACAAATTACACAAGATAACCCGAATAAATACAACATGCATTTTTCTTAAATAACGATTTCATAGGGCCTCAGAGTGGCGCAGTGGTTAAAGCGCTCGCCCTATCATCCGGAGATCGCTAGTTCGAATCCCGGGTGGTGCTGTAACCTCTCGCAGCCGGAGGTCTAGAGAGAGCTGATTGGCCGAGCTCTCTCAGTGGGAGGGATGAGAGATACTTAGTGCTCCCACATTAATCATGGCCAGTCAGGGGCGTCTGTGAGCTCACGCAACGGAGGGAGCGGATAGCGCTGTCCTCCGAGTGTGTTACGCTGCAGTGTTACGCTGCAGTTGGTGCGCGAGCGAGCGAGCAGTTCGAAAAGATGCGGTCGGCTGGCGTCACGTGGTTCGGAGGAAACACGTGATAGTCTTCGGCCCTCCCGGCTGAGTGGTAGTAGTAGCCTTAATGTGGGAGCCCCCTAGTGACGGGGAGGGCACGACTAAATAGGTAGAAAAATCGGGGAAAAATCCCAAAAGAATAAATAAATAAATAATTTCATTTATTACGAGAAAAAAACTGTCCAAACCTGCCCGGCCCTGTGTAAAACAAAAATAACCTAAACCTTATAACTGCAATCATAGCATTTGCGATGATGAGTAGCGAGTCATTCACATCAGTGTGGAGGAGGTTTGGCCCACTCTTCTATGCAGAATTGTTCTAATTCTGCAACATTTTCAAGCAACAACGACCTTTTTAAGGTCATCTCAATCGGATTTAAAGTCTGGACTTCTGGAGGGCACTCCAAAACCTTCATTTTGCTTTTTTTTTTTTGAGCCATTCAGAGGACTTTAGTGTGTTTCGAATCATAATCCAAGTGCGCTTCAGTATGAGGTCACAAACCGATGGCCGAACAAATACTCTGGGGCAAATACTTTTTCACAGCAAGGTGACCTAAACAAAATGCACTTTTTAGCCATGTTTAAAATAAAGGGACTTCAAGCAAATCAAATTTTCCCCCTATTGTGACCTCATACACTAAGAGACCCTCCCCCAGATCAATCCTTAACTCCACCCACCTCTGCTGTTCTCTAGGCAGCATTTTTAAGAACAAATAAAGCTAGGTCAGTGGGTAGCCGCTAACTGCTATCATCTAACCTAGTCTCATCATCTAACTTCTTTAGCTCTTTAAAACTGCAAATGCATTTGGCAGTCAGCTGCTAAGAGCTAGATGCTAAAGAATAGCTCTTAATTTTGTTCAATTTTTATTTCACTGGATATTGTGAATGTTATTTTGAACTAATGCTCTTGCCCTCAGATATTTCCAGACATCTAACACATCATGTTTCTGCATTTTGATGAAAGGTGTGTTTAGGGCCGGTTATTTAAAGCTACAGACACTGAAACAGCACGTTTGGAAAAGGAGTGAAACAGAAAGAAAAACAAGCAGCCAGTATGCAAGATCTGAGTTGTATTTCAGCTGGAACATTAACAAAGGTTCACAGCTTGGAGACATTCGAGACTTATGCAACTATGTATAAAAAGGAAGTACAATATGTGAGCTTTAACTGGAAAAGTCATGTGGTACATCTGTCCAACCATTAACCCTGTTTTGAAAACCTGTTTGAAACTGATCAGGCAGTGCTAACTGGGTGAGGGTAGACTAAAAAAAAAAACAAGCTCTTGTTGCATGTAAGTGGTTTTTACTTTATACTCAGTAGATGTGACAGTCATGCTGATCATGCTGTAATACTGACGTTAGCAGCCAAGACACCTGGTTGCAAAAACACAGCGGGAGTCTATTGTGAGTTTGAAGCGCGAGCCAGAATCGGCTTTCTAAAATGCCACATTGTGCAGGCGGGTGTCAGAATATTTAAAATGCTCATAAATACACAATAAGACACCTTTCTAAGCCAGTTAGGAATCTTTTTTTTGTTGTCTGAGAATCTCCATCTTTGAAGCCCCAAATTTCATCTCAGCTAACTACAGTCATGGCCAAAAGTTTTGAGAATTACATAAATATAAAAAAATGGAAAAGTTGCTGCTTACGTTTTTATAATAGCAATTTGCATATACTCCAGAATGTTATGAAGAGTGATCAGATGAATTGCATAGTCCTTCTTTGCCATGAAAATTAACTTTATCCCGAAAAAAACTTTCCACTGCATTTCATTGCTGTCATTAAAGGACCTGCTGAGATCATTTCAGTAATCGTCTTGTTAACTCAGGTGAGAATGTTGACGAGCACAAGGCTGGAGGTCATTATGTCAGGCTGATTGGGTTAGAATGGCAGACTTGACATGTTAAAAGGAGGGTGATGCTTGAAATCATTGTTCTTTCATTGTTAACCATGGTGACCTGCAAAGAAACGCGTGCAGCCATCATTGCGTTGCATAAAAATGGCTTCACAGGCAAGAATATTGTGGCTACTAAGATTGGACCTAAATCAACAATTTATAGGATCATAAAGAACTTAAAGGGAAGAGGTTCAATTCTTGTTAAGAAGGCTTCAGGGCGTCCAAGAAAGTCCAGCAAGCGCCAGGATCGTCTCCTAAAGAGGATTCAGCGGCGGGATCGGAGTGCCACCAGTCTGCACGCACAGTGAGGCGAAGACTTTTGGAAGATGGCCTGGTGTCAAGAAGGGCAGCAAAGAAGCCACTTCTCTCCAAAAAAAACATCAGGGACAGATTGATCTTCTGTAAAAAGTATGGCGAATGGACTGCTGAGGACTGGGGCAAAGTCATATTCTCGGATGAAGCCTCTTTCCGCTTGTTTGGGGCATCTGGAAAAAGGCTTGTCCGGAGAAGAGAAGGTGAGCGCTACCATCAGTCCTGTGTCATGCCAACAGTAAAGCATCCTGAGACCATTCATGTGTGGGGTTGCTTCTCATCCAAGGGAGTGGGCTCACTCACAATTTTGCCCAAAAACACAGCCATGAATAAAGAATGGTACCAAAACACCCTCCAACAGCAACTTCTTCCAACAATCCAACAACAGTTTGGTGAAGAACAATGCATTTTCCAGCACAATGGAGCATCGTGCCATAAGGCAAAAGTGATAACTAAGTGGCTCGGGGACCAAAACGTTGAAATTTTGGGTCCATGGCCTGGAAACTCCCCAGAGCTTAATCCCATTGAGAACTTGTGGTCAATCCTCAAGAGGCGGGTGGACAAACAAAAACCCACTAATTCTGACAAACTCCAAGAAGTGATTATTGAAAGAATGGGTTGCTATCAGTCAGGATTTGGCCCAGAAGTTGATTGAGAGCAGCCCAGTCGAATTGCAGTGGTCCTGAAAAAGAAGGGCCAACACTGCAAATACTGACTCTTTGCATAAATGTCATGTAATTGTCGATAAAAGC
This sequence comes from Clarias fuscus, assembly GCA_030347435.1. Lineage (NCBI taxonomy): Eukaryota > Metazoa > Chordata > Actinopteri > Siluriformes > Clariidae > Clarias > Clarias fuscus. The sequence continues at coordinate 8,013,920 of CM059224.1, read as the reverse complement.
CTTTGAAACGTATGAAGTGCTTGTAATTATATTTCAGTACATCACAGAAACAGCTGAAACAAAGATCTAAAAGCAGTTTAGCAGCAAACTTTGTGAAAACTAATATTTGTGTCATTCTCAAAACTTTTAGCCACGACTGTAGCTAACAAGAAATGCTAGCTCAGAATTTAACAGGTTTACGCTGCTAGTTACCAAACAAATTATAATTAATTTTATATAGTTGTGTTAGGGCAGTCATAAAATTGTAAATCACTGCTTAGAAAAAATTGTGATGAACACAAACTTTGGTCGTGAGCTTAGCCCTTCTCTACATATCCTCTAGCTAAGGTGACACAACGATGGATGAGCTGGTTCTTTGAAGAAACCTTTTTTTTGCCACTTGAGAGAAAAGTTCCAGCTCAAAAGTCATCACCTACCTTTGTTTAGCTAACATGCGAGTTTGTCATTTGTTTGGTCAACTGTTGGTGCCACAACTACAACTTCAATGTTGAAATATATATATTTTTTTATTTGTCTTGACTTTTCCAACAAAGATACAGTACAAGTTTCAAGAGACTTCAACTGTTCGGCTACTCAAGGCTAAGCTATTACGTAGCCTCATTTAGCTGCTGGGGGGGAAAAGAAAAAGAAAAAGCACGCCATAAGAATAGTAGAATCTACTGTAGATAAGAATCTTCTAGAGTTACAGCATTTAAAAGCATTAGCCGATTAACCCTCTCAGTCTTTCAGTGCTAATCCATATTGATCATGGTGGATTCAAGTCTGGACGTGATGAAGACTAGTAAAGCTGGTATAATTCATAGAGTCATGGATTTGTTTAGTGATGCACTAAGAATAAGGCCCTGGGTCAAGTCTAAATGCAACACGGTCCAAAGTTAAAAGTCCAAATCTAATATAAACTTCTACTCAATACTTATTACTCAATAGCACACAGAGTGAAAGCACACAGTGTTTTTCAGTCAATATCAGTTCATTTACAACCAAAAATGTCAATTTTATATATATATATATATATATATACACACACACACACACACACTCTTTTTGTGGCCATGACACCACATACATAATTCTTTAAAAATTATTGTTTGGTCTTGTTGTTTTAAATTAAACTTTAATTTAAATCGTATGAAACAAAAATAAGCATTATGGTTTCAAGACTCTCAGACTCGGTCTTGTAGTGTTGGATCCTACAGGCCAGAAATAACCACAGCAACCTCCAGTTGTATTACGCCTGATTCAGATCATGTGCTCTTTCATGACCTCAGTATTATATAGTTCCATTTGAGTAAAGAGCAGAAAAAGAGAAAATGCTGAGAGAGAATCTGACTCCTGAGAATAAAGCTTGATTGTTGTATTTCAACTTCTTGAGAATATCTGTGTCACAAGTACATCATAATGAAATTTTTTTTTTAAATAAACAGGAGTGTATTCGCAATTTTTAAAAGTGAGAACACATTTTGATTCTTTTGCGTGGCCATACATGTATTATCACATTAACATATCAATTTTATTTTAATTTGGTCTTTTTTTTTTATTTTTTTTTTTTTATGATGTACATGTTTGCATTTGAGGTTGCAAAATGTTGCAGTTCCTCTATAAACCTACAGGTGGTGTGCTAAAATGTTCACAAGTTTATTTAGAATTGTTACAAAAGAAAAAAGAAAAAAAAGAAAATTTCAAAGCAAGATTTTTATAAAATCATGATACTTATACAGAATCGCAAAACATATCGAATCGGCACCTAGGTATCGTGATACGATCGTATCGGGTGGTCCCTGGTTGTTCCCATCCCTAGTGTTTACAAATGCAGACAGGATGTGACACTTCCCTGCCTGATCCATGACCCTCCAAGATGACGCGGCAATTTTAGCTCGGCCTCGTATTAGGAAGCAGGTTGCAATGCTGTTCATTTCTGCCAGGGGGAGCAGTGACTGCTTCGGGTTCACTGCAGTGTCCATGTCTGTCTGACTAACGTTAATTATGCTTTAACATTCAGACCTTTGAAGTGTTTTGGACCATGTGCCACTAGCAGGTATTGATTGCACCATCTACTTATTGCCATCAATAAAAATCAGGGTTGTCATCTTGGATGTTTTTTTCCCTCCAGTCACTCACTCATGCTTCCAAAATAAATCTACCGGTACACGCAAATAAAGTGTACATGTACAAAATTACAGGTAGAACTGTTAGTAGTTTCAGAACTAATGGTGCGCTAGACACGTTTTCCCATAAAGAAACAAACAACTCGACTGTATATGTAATTAAGAGTGTATTGGTGGTATACAGCTTTTTACAATGTGTAAACAGAGTCGCACATTAACGCAAGAAACAACTTCGCAAGTGTGACCGCACCAGTTTTATATTATACAAAACTCAGCTGCCATCTTTTTACCAACACCAATGCCCAGCTGTCCATTTATCTTTAAATAATCCTATACGTTTACATACAGACTAGCATGTTTTTTTCCTTCATATTTGTCTCCATAAGATAAGATAAGGACAACTTTTCCATGAGGGAAGAAGCTAGATACTGTACTGTATATGATGTGATCTTAATGAATCAATGCTGAAGAGTTCAGCTGTATAACTTTTGTAAGAAAGTTTTAGTCATTTTTCCATTGTATGCGTGCAGATTACAAAGTCTGAATCAGAATCCGGAACCAAACTGGAAAAAAACAAGTAGGTGGTTCAGCTTATAACAAGGAATTAAGAGTGATAAAAGCTGCATGACGCTGGATGATGAACGGTCCAGCGGAACTCTATCTGTCGCTGCGCCGATTCAATCGAATTAGCAGGGATATGAAAACACGCTCGAGGACCCTGATCGAAGGGAATAACTGGTTAGATCAGGCTGAGTCGCACTGATGTAACTGTTGCTTTTGTTTATTATGTTAACCTGAAAGAGATAAAGTACGGTCGTGTTTCATTTTCATAAGCTAACTTTATTGTGTGACTCAGCTGAAGAGAGAATGAAAGTCAGAGCAAGCAAGAAAACCTTCACTCTCAACAAACACCAACACAAAATGGTGGCTTATTTACACTAATCAGTCACAGAGATGAGTCCGTTGTGGCTTTGTGCTGTTTTTTTATACTTATATTTTTTATATATTATGTTTACACCAGAGCCGATCATCCAATCAGCAATCGTGTGGCAGCAGAACATCATGCACATAGAGCTCAAGAGCTTGATGTTGTTCCAGTCTACGTCTGTTCAGTTTGAGCGAGTTCCGGTTCATGGCTGACGTGAGTGGAACCTGATGTGCGCATCAAGATTCAATGTTTTAGAGATGCATTTCTGCTCACCATGGTTGTAAAGTGTGATTATACAGTACAAGAGCCGTTCAAGTCTACCTGGGACTTGTGATGACATTTGTCATGAACGTAGACGTAAAACCGTTTGATGGTTACAGAAGACTTCAAGCACAGTACGGTGATGAGACTCTTAGCCTATTCTACTAGGAAAATCTACTGATAGCTTGTCTTCAACTCACGAAAGAGACGCATCTGTCTGTGGAATCTGTACACACCATCATTCACCAACACCACTTCCACATTACAGAAACTCGGCTGCGCGTTACTGCCGCATCCCCCATGCAGTCCTGACCTCTTTCCAAGCCATTTCCATAATTTTTCAGCTAGGGAGGCCAGGGTTTCAGACGTGAAGTACTGAGAAAACTTTCTACCTTGATGGTATCCAAGCACTAGTGAAACGCTGGGATAAGTACATTAGTTTAGCAGGGGATTATATAGAGAAATAAAGGAAGTTTTTTTACTCTCATACCCGTGTTCTGTTATTCTGTACAATCAGAAAGGTCCGATTTGACTTGAACACGTCTCGTCAAGTTACTACAGACATCCTGTCGGTTGAGATCCATCTGGCCAATGTCCTTCTGACCTCTCTCATCAACAATGCGTTTTCTAGCTGCACAGTCACTTGCTCACTGGAAATGTTTTGCCCCATTCTGTCTGAAATTAATCTGTTTTAATTATTAATTATTAATATGGTGATGATGACGGTATTCCCATATAGGCATATGTAGTTCTGTTCTATATGGACAGAAGTCTTAAAGAAACGTCCCATATGTTCCTTGTGAGGAAAACCCTTAAACTAGAATTTTATTACATCACTGCCTGCTGTTCAGATTCCTCCCCGTGGTTGGAAGTGATCCAACAGAAAGCGTCACAGCAAAAAGGGATTGTGCTTTTTCACCAACACCTATGGAGAGACAGCAGCGAGTGCTATGAATAGAAAACAATAAAGGACATTATATGACGGTGGAGATAAGAATGAAGGAAACCCACTGAATGGAACGGCATCTGGCCAGACCAAATCTCCACGGGGTCGCTGCCGCCATTTAAACGCCGTGGAATCGGAGGCGGCGCGCAGAGATAGCAGGTAAACAATGCCTTCAGTGAAACGGTCAAAGCAAGGCAGGGGGAAATTGAATACAGGCCTTGGTTTTTAATCTTGGTTTGCAGTCATCTGATAGATCGAGCGGCTTTGAGGAAGGTAAACAGACGGCCATTGGTACGGCGATGGAGTCGAGTCATGTGGCATAAAGACTGTATTTTGGAGCAATGAAAAAAGGTCATGTGGTCTGAAGAGTCTAGGGTAAGAAAGGAAGCACATGAAGCGATGCACCAATCATGCATAGTGTCCACTGTACACGTCTCTGGAGACAGTGTTGTGATCTGGGGTTGCTTCAGTTGGTCAGGTCTAGACTCAGCAACAATATAGTATGTGGCAATAAAATGAAGTCAGCTGACGACCTGAATGTACTGAATGGCCAGGTTATCACATCTATGGAGTTTTTCTTACCTGATGGCACGGGGTATATTCCAGGACTCAAATTGTGAAAGAGTGCATGTGTGAGCATGAGGAATCATTTTCATACATGAACTGGACACCACATTGTGTGTACTGTAATCAAAACTAAAGGTGCTTGAATAAAATCTTGGAGTATGCAACTTTTTGGGGGGGTTAAACACTGCATTAACTTGTGGCTATTTCCATCAATATAATCCTAATAGGAGCATTTATTTCTTTATTTATAAACATGGGCATTTGTAGCAGGACACAATACACCCCGCCCTTCCTCTGCTCAACAGGATCACTGTGAATGTTTGGTGAAATATTCCAAAGTCCATATAGCAAGTTTTCTTTCATGTTGTTCCAGTTACTGGCCATGAAAGCTTCTCCATAACAATCAAGGAAACACTCAGACGTCACCGTTCTTATTTATAGTCAAACAAGGGAATGAAATGCTGTATGCAAATCTGTTTCTATAATGAGAGCTTGAAGATTTTTTAAAATCTTACAAAATTTTTACATCAAACAGATGTGTTAGTACATCAAAAAAATGTATCCTATTTTGAAAAGCCTAATCAGTATTTCATAGATACAGAAGCATCCTTGATCGCCAACCAAGAAAAAAAAAAGTCAACCACCAGCTGGAAAATCCATTCTGCCTTACAGTTTTCTGGGATTCTCAAGGGCCAGGATGGGAACATTGTCAGGAAAAAGGTTCAAGATGAAGATGAGATGAAGACTAAACTTCTGGTTAAACACAGAAGACTGATATCCAAGTGCGTCGTGATCTTGCATAATGATGCACGTTCACGTTCTGCACACACTGTCGACACTTGTCACTTCGTTTCAAGGTGTTAACGGATCCTCCCAAAGTCCTCATCTCATTCTGTCTCCTGTTTGGTCCCCTACGAGGATAAAGATTCACTTCTGATGAAGAAGTAAAGACAGCAGTGCATTCGTGGCTCGCAGCTCAGACTAAAAAAAATTATTTGATGTATGTAAAAAAATGTATTTGTCTTTTCTAAAAGTTAATTCAAATTAATTCTACAGCCAGCGATCGGATCATTTTTTATTCAGCCATAACATTAGATTATATTAGTTTTTTTCTGTTATTGCACTTTGTTGTTTTTTTTGTGTGTGTTATTGTTCTGTTTCAGTATTAATGTGTGGTAAGAGAAATTTCCGCCATCTCTAATAATATAATTAATATACGTTTAACCTAATAACTTACCCTGAAAATGCTCTCCTTTTACTATACCCTGACAGAAAGAGGGCATCCCGGTGGCATCAACTTCTCGCAGAGAGTTCAACAGGCTTGCGCAGATCTTTCCAGATTCCCAAGTTGATTGGCTCATGTCTTGTTTTATTGTGGAGATGATGATGATGTGCTCTTGCTATATTAATATTATTTTAATTATATCTCGGACTTCTGATGTTACATTGCATCAGGTCTAGGTCAGAATGTAACATAATATTATATATATATATATATATATATATATATATATATATATATATATATATATATACACAATATATATAAATAACATGAATAAACATCATTGGATTTCTAATTCAAATGTTAAATCACTCAAGCCTACTACGTTTCAGGAGACGGCTTTGGCCTCGACGGCTGTTTGTTTAGAGCCACAAGTAGCATTCGTTCCCCAGCACCATCTGCTCTGTGGGTAAAGCACGGATTAGAGCTGCTGTTCCTCAAAACACACACGCACACACACACGCTGCTTAGTCCCTCTGGTAATTGAGCCCAGCGCACTCGTGTACCAACAAGTTAATTGATTGTTGCGCAAAAAAAGCCAGTCCTACAGTACGTGGCAGCTTTTCCCTCTCCATCCTTAAAAGGTCATCAACAGGTTAGCCAACCCTTAAAGATGAGATCCTTATATCAGAAATATCAGAAACCTATAGCTGAAATTCTGGTCTCGTATCTTGATCTTAAAGCAGAATCAAAAGGATGAATCTTCGTTGCGTCTATGCTACCGTTCCAATACTTTCGAAGGGGACAGTAAATTCCTGTTCAGTTTCTGCCGTTATGACATAATCCCAGTTTTTTTTTTTTCCACCCTCACAATTTTCCTGATGAAGCCTCCAGTATCAACCGACACCGAGACCTGTGTCAAGACGTCTGAGCTAGGAAAATTATTCGCTTTACTTCTGAAGCACTTCACAGTTCCACAAGTATGCAAATGTAATAAAATCAATCAAACACATTATCAGGTGTTTTTGCGACAATCTCCCGTATATACGATGATATCTCTGACATCCACCATTTTGTTGCCGACGTATCAACCCAAACCCTCATATCGGTGCCGTGTCTAGTTTTTGCATGAGGCGAGTATCGCTGAATCACATCTTTGTGCGTCACTGAATCTGGGAACAACCGCGAGAATATGTCTTCAGGCCTTCGGCGGCTGAACGTGGCGTTCGCACAGAAACCCGAGTTCCCTGATGAGGCGTCCTCAGATGCAGCTGTGTTCTTGTGGTTTTGCTCTGGGAGACACACAGGAGGTGTGACTAGAGCCTGATCCAAGCCCAGTCTGCCTGTTTGTCTTACATGCGCTCTACCGAGCATTTGGGATCAGGAAGCTGATTAGCTAATAACACAATGTGTGCCGAAGCCATCTGGTTGTTGTTGTTGTTGTTTTTATTTTGTACTAAAGACCTTTCTACAATTTTAGCTAGTAGCTAAAATTATGACACACATGCAAAGTTCAACCTCAGACTTGCACCATGTCTCTTTTAATTGCTATATTCACAATTTACACTAGTTTCCTCCCACAGTCCAGAGTAGGGGCAATTTTGTCATCTTTTTTCAATTTTAGTCTTAGTCCCGGGGTAAATGTCCCGGTTAGCTTTTATCAGATTTAGTCAATATTTTCCTATTTTTGTTTAGTCAAGTTTTAGTCGACTAAAAGTCTGGACATTTGTGTCTAGTTTAGTCATAAGTACAATACTTAAGCAATAAGATTATTATAAATTAACCCTACAGTCAATATAGTCTACTCAAGACCATTGTTTAAAGGTTTTTCACAAAATAATTATTATCTTACCATTTAAAATGCATCTTTGCATTTGATGTGTTCAGCTAATTATATTAGATATAATAAAGCGGTTTACTTTTTTTCTTTTAACGCCACCATGCTAGCTTCTACAGCTACAGTATAGTTACGGCAAGAGTCAGTTTTTGTTACGCGATATAAGATGTTTAAGATTCCTTTTTCCTAAGAACTTTAAAACTAAATTTAGATATACTTGTTCATGATTTCACAATTCTGGAATTGTATTACTGTATTGTGTTACTATCTCTGCTACTGTATGTTTGAAATTTCCTCCGGGATCAATTCATTAATTTTGAATTTTTGAGGTGGGGTATAATACACTGGACGAGGTGCCAATCCATCACATGGCACAAAAACACACATTCTCACACTATGGGCAATTTGGGAACGCCAGTTAGTCTAATCTGCATGTCTTTGGACTGCGGGAGGAAACCAGAGTCCCCGGAGGAAACTCACCAAGCACGGGGAGAACATGCAAACTCCATATACACACACAGATCTGAGACGAGAATCGAACCCTCTACCCTGGAGGTGCAAGTCACTAAGCCACCGTGCAACCAATTTCCTGGTCAATACATTTAAAGTTATGAAAATTATTTCACTGATTCTAACCTTGTCCATGCTCTTGTTGAGGCTTCCTGTTTACAGATACAAGTCCAGATGTGACATCGATAATACTGGAACTCCTCGTACCTGTCAGGAGGGCTAGGCAATGTCATCTCTCAATATTATAATTCAAACTAGTACATATACAATTACATTATATAAAAAATTAGTACATCATTGTGAGATATTGTGTGCATCATGATATCCTTTATTCAAGGAAATAATTGGCAAATCTAGAAGCCTAACCTTTTCGTCTATAAAATTGTAAAATGCTCCTTTTAACACATTCACTACCAGGTTATTAAACACTGACCTAAATGAACACTCCATGCCTGCTGGCACTTTCTTAGGAGACCTACATACAGTATACAGTGATACCTACCCAGTATTGTACACATGTATTGAAGCGACTGTAACCTGAGCCGTTAACTAATGAATAGCGTCAACAGTATGTACTCTTGTACAGATTCAGTAGTCTGGTCTTATATATAAAGGAATACATGAGAGCTTATTGTAAAAGAACATGTCATAGATTTAAACGACACATTGTGGGAATGTACAGAAAACAGGCCTGCAGTTCTTGCTCGTTATATAACCTCCTTCCACAGGGAGCCAACGTTCACGTGACACCAATTAGCAAGCAGAGACACCGGAGAGATCATCTAGTGCGCCTGAAGACTTATTAATACCCGTTAACCCTTTAGTCGCCAAAAGCTGTTACATAATAAAGGATGGTGATCTTTAATGCGCTTTTAAATACAGCCATAGGCACACAGGATGATGATGATGAAGTATAGCTCATGATGAAGGACAGGTTAATAAATGTCTGAAGACTTAGGTAGCGCATGTGCATTTTAGTCTTTATGCAGTAGTAATGTTGATGTAGAATTCTGATACCATCGCAATACATTTTTTTATAATATACCTGTAGTTTTACCGGATATAATAATAATACTATAACAGTATCCTATAACATCAACAACATAGATATCACAAAAACCAAAAATCTGATTTTATTTGTACAGGTAGTCCCCGACTTACGAACATGCTCCTGGATCGGAATTTGTTTGTAAGTCGGATTTGTTCTCAAGTCTGACAAAGTAAATCTTATACGCCTGACACGGATAAAGCAAACCAATACCAATACACACTTGACTAAATCTCCACCTCTTTCCCCATACAAAAACTGTAATCGGGCCTAAAGAAATGAATCTCACAATGTCAAATTTAACAATGTCTCGCGAGGGAAATCCCTGGCGCCATTTTATCTCTGAGCTGTTTTCCATTGTATTGGACTGTGAACTCGATTTTGTTGAGGATTTTCTGAAATTAGGATTATTTACCATCAGGATATCAACTTGCTCCCGGAAGTATGACCGTGGTCTGTTCGTCTCTGCCGAAATTCGTAACGCGAATGTTCATAAGTTGATGACTAACTGTATAGAGATTTCACTAAAGAGAATGGTCACCAAGCAGCTTTACAGAAATACAGGTTCATGTTTTAAATCTATGTATAAAATGTATCCCAAACAATCATGGAGGACTGTGACAGAGCGAACCTCCCCTCAATACGTAAAACATAAAGCACTTTTCCATCACCTGGATTCTCAAACCTAAAGTGTCCCAATATTAACTTCTGTTTTAAACTCTGTTTTCATGCCATCCTCAGTTTGACAGCATTATGTTTCTCTTTTGTGAGAGCTCTGTTCAATGTCACTTCCTTATAGAAGAAAATAATGCCGATGTTAAAGTTCACTGGATTATCCGGGGTATTATCATGTGGATTTTGGTCCGGAGAGTGGAAAAGTTACGTAAGCTGAGTAAACTTGGTATTTATTTTGCTGTGAATGTCCTTGTGAATTATAATCATAATTGTATTAATGTTTTCAGAGCTTGTGCCTAAAAGTGGAGAAAGGGAGAAACCGACTGTTGTTTAAAAACAGAAAAAAACATGTTCAGTTTCCTAGGGAATGACAAAGAGGGACCTTCTTACTCTTTCTTTTGAGGCATTTTTATTGACAGAGGTTGTACTCCATCAATTAGATAGATAGATGGTTAGATTCCATATTTCATTTCAACATCCGCTATTTAAAATGTCTATGCACTACATGGTCCTGATGATTTAAACAGGCATTAGGTAAGACCCATATTGTCCTTTTACTGCATTCCCAAACTGTCCGAGAGAGCACACTTACAGTAAGATAGGGGAGAATAAATAAATTAATTAATTAATAATATGCAATTCTTTTGTGTGGCAATTCATGTATCACCACAATGACTCCAATATTATTTTTCTAAATAGTTTTTTTTATGCATAGATGATTGCATTTACTGTAAAGCAGTAAAATGATGTCGTTCCTCTATAATTGTCACTATTCTATTACCCTGCAGTTTATAATTATAAACATTTGGAGAAAAAAAAGATTCTTCTGTTATATTGAACTTCCACGTGCGAAACACACAGTATGTCGGCATAATATTCCTACTATCTGTTATCACCCAAATGTGGATGCATTCCCTGTTGAGTCCGGTTCCTCTCAATGTTTCTTCCTATTGACATCTCAGATAGTTTTTCCTTGCCACTCATCAGGGACAATCTGATCATTATGAACTATACACATTTTTTTCGCTCATAAACATTTCCATAATTTTCTTTTAATATTGTGAAGCTGCTTTGAGACAATGACCATTTTTAAAAGCACTATATAAATCAAATTTAATTGAACTGTATTGAATTGAATTAAAATGGTACAACAATCATTTATTCACAAATTGAAATTTTTAAGCCCAGCTAAAAATTTTCTGAGGGATAAGATTTCTCATTAACTGCGACAATCTGTCCCATGTCCAGACCGAGTGACAGTTCTATCCAGATCCAAATGTTTTTCTGATAAATGAGAATAATAAATATAACAATAATCTAGCACTTTTTCCCTCAAGGTGGGTGTGGATATACGGTCACTCAACAGAGCCAAGCAATTCGATAGTTTACAGAGGTTTAAAACCAGTTTGTTCTGAAGCAGTGGTGATTAAAAAAAAGTAAAAAAAAAAAAAAGAAGCCATGTGAAGCGCCACTATGGAAGGAAAAAAATCATAAATAATAATAATAATAATAAACAGTCGGAGGCGAGAGCATGTAAAACACCCAGACTGAGATCCCAGTGTGGCGGAGCAAGTCCTTTCACATTCATTTACATTCACTAAATATTGTTGTTTATATTGTTTTGTATTCCATACTATGTACACATGTACACAGCCATCAAAAGGTCAAACTGTCCATGTTTAACATAGTTAATAAAAACATGACAAATATTATTGAAATGCTATGGAATATTTAAACTGCGTATGGTTTATAGACTGAAATAAAATATATAGAGAGAGATTTCAATCCAAACACAAACATTAAACTCAGACCTCGGCTTAAAGAAACTTTCACTGACCGGTCCTTCTGAGATTTTCATTCAGGACCCCTGGGATACAACAATCTCCCTGGCGATTCAATCATCTTGAGATTATAGGTGTTCAAGATCGATTTAATTTACCAATTAGGTGGGTCTATTATTAAAATAATTTCTGCCCATGAACACGAAGCCTAGGAACACAGGATCACAGGATCTACAGTACCAATGATTGACAGAAGGAACATCCAACAAAAGTGAGCATTCCAGACCGGAAGTCTGTTTTCAAAACAGCTTCTCACTCATCGTCTATACCACTTTATCCTGTAAGCATGGTCACCACGAGGAGGTGTGCAAATCCATTTCAGGGCACACACTGTATACACCACAGGCAAATGTGAAACGCCAGTTAGAGCCTAATCTGCATGTCTTTGGAGTGTGGGTGGAAACCGGAGTACCCTGAGGAAACCCAGCAAGCACGGGGGAGAACATGCAAACTCCATGCACACAGACCCCAAGGCGGGAATCGAACCCGGTCCCTAGAGATACGAGGCGACGGTGCTAACCACTAAGCCACCGTGCCACAGTACATCACCCATAGGTCTTCTCACGTTTGCTAAGGTCATGGTGTAAATCCTCTAGGTGTTAAATGTCTTCCAGGTTATTGGAACAAGTAATGGATTTCATTTAAGTGAATATTTCACCTTTATACAAGCAATGATCTGGCAACCTCAGGAACCCACCCATTTTGCCAAAGAACACAATCAGCAGGATTGTCCTTAAAGATGGAGAACTAGATGGTATAAGAGATATCGATGGAACCAAAAAAAAAAAAAACACAAAAACAAAACACACACACACACACACACACACACACACACGGATTAAACTGAGCAACAATGTAGAATCAGTGTACCTCTTCGGGTTGCCAGTGACAATAGATTGCTTAAATCCCCCCTAATCAAATCCATTCACTGACAATGTAACTGGAAAGCTTCTTTCTTTATTATTTCTTTTATTTTAAGTACAATCTGGCAACCCCGATGTAAGCCTCGCTGTAATTCCGCAGCTGCGCGTGAGCTCCTGAGCTGCCTAATGCCATGGCAACCCGCGCGCCTGTCCATAACTACCATAGGCAGGTGTAGTAGGTGTGTGTGTGTGCTTGTCGTTTACAGCTATTTCCTTATTATGACACCAATTATAAACTGGCCACAATATAAAAATAAAACAGTACAGTAACATAACACAGCAGGTTTTATTAAAAACCGAGAGTAATTTGATAGTTCAACGTTTTCTGCTGTAACAGCGGGTTGTGTTTTTATTTTATTTTTTTTCCTTTTGTGAAGGTGTTTAGAAAAAAAGGGGAAAAAATACCGCCGTACTTACTCCTGAGAGGTGTTATTTCCCAACTTGTGTCACCGCGGTCGCCGCATTGCTCAAACTGTTAACGCGCCGTGATGATGTGAACGCGCTCCGCGCGTGCACGCGTCCTGGGTGGAAATTCTGTACAAATTAAAGCGACAACCGAAAAATAAGAAGCACACACACAGAGTGCTAAAGCGAGAGTGTGACCCGGGTTCGATGGGACTGGATACACTCTCTCTCTCTCCGCCCTCACCTTTTCATAGGAGCCAGCAGCAGCAGCGGCGCCCTCTACCGGCACGTCTTTATATCTACATAGAGTCTGTGCTCTAAAATGCCATGTTTGCATTGTCTAGTGAACAGGATTCCCACTGCTTGTCCTGGTGTATTCTCTGCTCTAACACACCCAGGTCAAGCTGTTTACTAGCTGATTAGTCCAATCAGTAAATAACGACACCCTACACATAACGAGTGTGCGGTTACACTACGACTGTTGGTTACCCGCGGCTCTGTCCGTTCACCCTTTCAAAGCAGGGGTCCTGATTTAAAATGTAAGAAGGTCCAGTCAATGAACTTTTCTTCAAGCTGTTTGTGTTTGTGTTAGGATTCATCCAGTCACTGTAGGTCTATACACAAATAAGCTATTTAAAATTTCTGTAGCATTTCAATAATATTTATTGTTAATTTTCTTTTGTTTACTATGTTATGCAAACAACAGTCTTTAATCAGTCTTTCCATGCCAAGCTTGGGTGTGCGGACCGGATGGTCCACTGTGGCGAGCGGGGGCAGCCCGAAAGACTACCAACCAGTGAGGCTTCATTTGCATGCTGCTGGGCTGTAAATGAATGCGAAAGGACTCATACCGGGCTCTCAGTTCAGGTATTTTACACGCCCCCACCTCAGACACCTGTCCTAACTGCCAACTTTCAGAAAACCTTGGAGTGAGATTCTGAAAATATCGTCATCGCACTAAGGACTAGAAAAATTACAAATTTGTTTGGAGTTTGATCATACACAAAACAATGTATTATTAATTATATTCATAACAACCATCAGGGGCTAACCCACTTGATGTTATGTTATGTGAAATGCAGCAGACATGCAGAAGCCATGGAACAAAGAGAATGTATGAGAACTCCTGCATACAAACGTACTGCCAAAGCTCAGAATCATGTCACAAATATTCACACATTTAACTTTGCAGTCAAAGTCACACTAGTGATGAAAACTACTGGAAAAGAAATACAAAAGTAATAATAATACTACTAATACTACTACTACTACTAATAATAATAATAATAATTTTAAAAAGTAATAAACATAATTAATAATACGTGGAAAGAGTACAAAGAAGAATCATTATTGATCCAAAGATTGAGAGAAGGAACAAAAGAAAAAAGATATTGAGTATATAGTGGGATTTATTATCAAAGATAGTACGCATTAAAAGCCTCCGATCTGCCTTTTTCTTCAAATCCTGCGAACGCTATTTAATCTCAAACCCACTCATTACGCGCTCTTAAACCAATCTTAAAACAGTGCAAGAGCAAATTAGTAAAAAATTGTATGCGTTAGTTAGAATTTCTGCCACTCAACCCACGCGCTTACTGTCCAGTTGAGTTTTGAGACTTTGGAGGCGTTTGAGGAGGTAAAACATTGCAGTTCCTTTACGATCCTACAGGTGGTACACTCTGAACTATTTACACATGGTAGGAGTGAATTATTTACTAAGTTTGTTTAGAAATAATATTTATGGCAGGTGACAGAGTTAAATGTTAAATTCTTGTAATTGAAATTAGTTTGTGTTGTTTAAATGTTGCTCTTGCTTTATAAGTGAGAAAACTAATGTTATAAGGAACTGGCTACATATAATTGAAGGGTTAAAATTGTAACAAAATCGGGGAAAATGTCGTATCAAATCCGTATATTTAAAATTTTGCGATACTTATAGAATCTGAAGTTAAAAGTTGAATAAATAATAAATAAATAATGATGATGATGGGGGAGGGGGGGGGGGGGGTTCCGTGTTTCCCATCTCTAACGTACAGCATTACTGCTACCTAAGTTCAACAATTTGAGCAGGCTAATTTGAGCAGTAAAACAACTTATATATAAATAGCAACATGTACATGTTCAGGATGTGACATTAAGTCACAGACAGTCCACTCTTGAGCTTCAGTCTTGAAGCAAAAACGGTGTTGAACTGATTCTCTTTTAGAAAGCAGGTCAATGTGAAATAGTCCCATAAATACAACACGTAGCTGGTGGAATCTAGAAAATCACAGAAATCAAGCATTCTTTGAGGTACTTCTGGGCAGCACTAAGCACCAAGCTGGATCTTCTTCTTATTATTATTATTCTTTGTTGTTTAAAGGCGGTTGGAATCCAATAGCTTGCATTACCGCTAACTCTAGGTCTCATTCTGCCTCATCACCCGGCCTCTTAAAGCCGATTTTCCAGTCCAGCTGTCCTTATAAAAATATTCAAAGTTTCATTTCCAGATCTTGTATTGCTCTGTCTCAAGCTCTTCAATTGCTTTTATCCATCACTTCCACACATTCTAGCTTCTCGATATGTTCCCAAGAATCTAAGCAAATTGTTCATTTTTATGATGTCATAAAGTGAGAAAAATCAGTCCATCATGTTAAAGAACAGGTTACTATACAGGTGGGGGGGGGAAAGGAAGCGGATGTGTTTTCATATTTTATACATACATAGACACACACACACACACACACACACACACACACACACACACACACACACACATACTGGAAAAAAATATGAATATCCCAAAAAAATTTACATAATAGGTAACTATTCAGAGTTTATAGTTATATTTAATGTTGTGAAATGCCCAAGAGACAGGTTACTTCCTGTTCCTTCTTTTTTCCTACTATTATAACAGCCATTTGCTAAACAGAAAAGTCACTACATCAACGATGTTCCCTTGTTGAACAACACCATGTTTTTTTAAACACATATTATTACTCTTAGATTATGTTCAGCATCTTCATCTACACCCTGTGGTGAAGCTGTTACTATAGAGACAGTAACACATTAGAACCGGTGCATTTGTAATAACTTGTCATGCATGTTAAAGCCAGAAATAATGAACCATTATGATGGTTATAACCACCGTGTTGTTATACGAAACCAATGCACACCTACTGTATAGAACAGGTTTGAGAATTCAGCTGCTCTGTGGTTTTCTCCTTTACTGAGCACACAGCCTTAAGATGGACATCTACTGCAAGTCATGGTGAGAAGGAACAACAGAATGAAAGCGTTGATGAGGACTTAAACATCAGTGATGATCGATGACGGCTCCTCTACAAGGGTGGACAGGACTTCCAATTTATAGTAGCCGTTCAGGAAATGCTAATTTCTATAAATTCCTCGTTTATAACTCCTTACATTTTAAACTCCTTTAACATACTAATCACCTCTTTTGAGTGACCAACATTTTTTAAGTTGCTATTTGATGGAGATAAGGCACTAGCCCTCTTCACCTCAATAGAGATGTATTGCAACTAGTGGTAGGCAGCACAGTGGCTCAGTGGTGTCACTTGTGCCTCCAGGTTCCGGGTTCGATTCCCGCCTCGGGGTCTCTGTGCATGGAGTTTCCATGTCCTCCCCCACAGTTTCCATGGTTTCCTCCGGGTACTCCGGTTTCCTCCAACAATCCAAAGACATGCAGATTAGGCTGATTGGCGTTCCCAAATACCACGTAGTTTGTGAATGCGTGTGTGTGTGTCCTGTGATAGATTGGTGATAGCACCCTATCCAGTATGTAAACCAAAATTAGTGGTAAATTGGAACCACTACCTCCCTGCTTGGAGATCACCAAACAGGATGGTTAATGAACGGTTATTGATTTTGATTTATACCATATAAGTGGAATTAAATCTTAAGCATTTTCAAAAGAAAGAAAAAATGTTAGTGAAGACAGTGGGTCCATGATTAACAGATTCATTTCTACTTTAAGATACTGTTTACTGCAAAGATTAGTAGAGATAAAGTATAAAATATATATTGACTGTGCATCAGAAATGCGTGTGTACAACAGTGACCATGATTCTCACTCATTTGTCAGTTTCGTTGCTTTAGGGTATTGTTTTCACATATAGTGGGTATGAATTTTGCTGAAACCTGGCAACCCTCTTTAATGAGTTCACTTTGAACACAGTTGAACAAATATATATCTAAAAATGGGAGCGGCTTTCAAGCCCTGTCCAAGAGTCTGTAGATTTTCCCAAATGTAGTTACAAGATCTATAGTGATCTATCTGTTTGGTGCTGTTGCTCAGTGCTACGTCTGTTCACTAGGCTGGTTCTGATAAAGAAAACATTGATTTCAGATAGACACATTGGTCAAGAAAGATAGGTTATCAGGTTCCATGGTATTTTTTCCAAAGGCTCATGTTCCCAACTGGAGAAGAGAACATTGACGTCTTGGCTAATTAGAGGAGTGGTCTTGATGTTCCCATTATGCCTGATGTTTTCCACGTGCCATATCCAGATGCCTCTGTGATAGCAAAGAATGCAATTTTCAGGAAAGCCCCTGTAGGAAAAATCCCTCAACGATTTGCCTCAAGCGATAAAAGCTCTAGGTTGCTGATCAGAGGGTTGGGGTTCAAGTCCCAGCATCGTCAACTTGCCACTGTTCAGCCCTGGAGCAAGGCCGTTAACCCTGTCTGCTCCAGGGTCTGTATCCTGGCTGACCCAGTGCTCTGACCCAGCTTGATTATTGGGATATGTGAAGAAAAAAAATGTTAATTCATCTTTTATACAGGGCCATACAGGGTACAGGGTGAATAGGGGGTTGGAGTCTATCCCAGGAGACTTTGGGCACAAGCGGGGTACAGCCTGGACAGCGTGCCAATCCATCCTGGGCAAATGATGACCATGCTTTTTTATTTCTTCCCTTACTAATGTCCTGTCTATATTTTGCTTCAATTTCCCAACTATACTACAGAAAGAAAGATTTCTTAACTCCATCGTTATAATTCAACACATCCTAGTTAAATAATCTCCACACTCAGTATACATGCTTGAGGTTTAAAACTCGATTCAACTCGATCTTGCTTGCCCTAATTAGTGTCGATCTCAGAGCTTCTAGAGCACCATGAATCCTGACTCTTGTTTGGTGTTAAAGATTAAGATTCAATTATTTATCACATGTACCTTATACGGGTGGCACGATGTCTCGCCCATCCTAGGTCAAGGATTTGTTTCATGCCCCTGGGTCTGTATGCTGTTTTCTTATTCTCCTTGTGCTTGGTGGGTTTCCTCCGGGTACCCAGGTTTCCTCCGCCAGTCCAAAGACATGCAGATTAGGCTAACTGTACTGTATGTGTGTTCATTGTGATGTATTGGCACCCTGTCCAGGGTGTACCCTGCCTTGTGGCCTATGTCTCCTGGGTTAGGCTCCAGGCCCTTGCGATCCTGTATCAGGATCAGCAGTATAGAAGATGAATGAATACGTTAATGTAATAGGCTAGTATGTTTGCTAACCTACATGTACTGTATGTTGCTAGCTTACATTACACTGGATATAATTTGCACAGCATTACACAGCAGAACGATTACTACTGTGCCAAACTAACACACTGCCTATTTGCTTGCACTGAGGTGACATCAACAAAAGTTTTTCTGTGATTAGAACACCTAGGCCCTGAGCTCAATCAGGGGTATTTCCAACGCTCTAGGCTAACTTTAAAAACATCTTGTACACAGCAAAATCCCCATCATCGGATTAACAACTCAGGTGTTAAATTAACACAGTGCAGAGTTTAAAGAGGACAATTGGAGTCAAATGTCATCCAGGCTGCCATGCAAACTAGTACCTACCCAGCTTGTTTGAGCAACAACAGGACCTGGAAATCATGCAGTCATTGAGACAACAATGAATTAAAGTACACTTTTTATCAGAATGTTGTTAGTCTTTCGGCTGCTCCCGTCAAGGGGTCGCCGCAGCGGATCATGCGATCCACACAACAACTTGGCACAGAGTTTCACGCCGGATGTCCTTCCCGACGCGATCCTCCATTGCATCCAGTGGCTGGGGTTTGGGCATTGGCAGGGAATCGAACCACTTTATATCAAAATATTCTCCAGAAAAACATGAAGCCATCTGTCCAGCAGCTTAAGCTGGCCTGAAATTGGGTCATGCAAACGAACAATGATCCCACGTGCACCAGCAGATCCACATCTGACTCGTTAAAGAAGACAAAAATGGCCAAGTCAGACTCCAGACCTCGTGCAACCCTCTCGATTTACATCCAATGCTATTATATATATTGTACTTTCTACCCCCAAATTTTTTAATCTGGTCTGCATCTTTTGGATCTAAGTTCACATCAGCTTCAAGTTCTGCATCCCTAAATAAAAAATCATTTATTCTCCACTCCAGTATACTTATATTCCGATAACATGTTTGACAGTTTTATTAACCTGTGTTGAAAATATGTTCTACCACATAGTGATTTCTTACAAAAAATTACAAATCTGCCACTTTTCCAAGGTTTCTCTGCTTTTCTGAACTCCCACCTACAATTCCCCATCATAATGTACTAGATTAGGGGTCATACAGTTTGCCACAGGGTTAATTTCAGCAAAGCTAGGCATGCAGACATGTATTCTGGGACAGATGCTGGTTGTAACAGGTGCTCCTTTTGTCCAGCTAATCTGGTTTGACAAATAGGAAAAAATAAGGACATGAAAAAGAAGAAGAAGAAGAAGAAAAAGAAGAAGAAGTTGAGTCATAGTTATTATTATTATAATTATTATAATTATTATTGATGTTGTTTTTGTTGTTCATCATCATCTTCATCCTCATCATCATCATCACCATGACTTTGGCTGCTGCCTCTCAGCTCCAGGGCAAAATTCACTAAGCCTATCCTTAATTATTAACATAATAAAGTTACACATTATGCAATGGTGACATTCCGTTTTTTTTTTTTTTTTTTTAATAGAAACCACATACACTGTTTAAAATTCAGACTGATTCAGACTGACTGCTACAGTGGGGGATTTGCAGGATTGTAAAATTGCACAGGGTAAGCACACGATGGCAGTAATTCCCGAGTACAAGGAAAATCATACACAGACTGTAATAATCAGGTTTCGCATGATGTTATAGGGATGACATTGTAGAGAAGTCTATTGTACAAACCAAACGAAATGGCATTTAAATGGCAAAAATTGAGTTTCCACTCTTTTTCTAATAGACCAAAGATCAGAAGTAACCGGACAATCTAACAATAATCATTTAAAATCTTATTTTCAATATGTAAGCATAAATCCTTAGTAGAAAATGCCTCCCTGAAGTCTGGAAATCGAAGACATCACCAGATAATGGGCTCCTTCCTTGAAGGTGCTCTGCCAGGTTTATATCGTTTGTTTATACTGAATTGATATGGTAGCAGTAGTACGAGGGGATTATCAAAAAGTTTCGAGATTTGCATGCAACAGATCTGGTTGCTTTCGCCATACGTTGTCCCTTAGACGCTGTAAAACCTGGCAGTAGAATTCGCTATTGACGGTCTAATCTGACAGTCATCCATGGTATACTGACGAAGTTCTTGGCAGCCTTCGAGCCAATGTTCCTTCTGCTCCTGGGTCAGCAGCCTGGGGATGAACTTGGCAGCAACACGGCGCATGTTCAAATCACACGTGAGGATTGCTGGACTGTTCCGTATGACACACGGGCAATGGCAGCAATGTTGTGGATTGTTCTCTGACGATCATCATGCACAATCATTTTAACATTTCAGGGGGTTGAACTTCCTGACCTTTTGTCATGCTCCAGCGATGTTCTTCCGCTCTTGAAGAGAGCCTGCGTGCCTGCCACTCAAAACACCTTAAACGACTCATTGCAGCATAAACTTGCAGAATCCTGTCAAACGTCTCTGTGGCAGATTTGCCCAGTTTCAAACAGAATTTCCCGTTCTCTCTAACTTGATGTCCATGATGAAATCGCGGACATGCGATGCAAAACGGTCAGAATAGCACCAGTTGCACAGCTCCTCATGTACACAGGATGATGCCTTTTGGTACTTATGAAGGTCGGTGCTCCGTGACTGTGCGTGCAGGTTTGTGCTGCCATCTGTTGGCGTGTTACAAAGTAGTCTTGAAACTTTTTGATACCACCTCATAATAATAGTAACAGTAGATGTGAGGTGGTTGTTGTATTATTATTAATGTCATCATCATTATCATCTATACCTGGAGCCTGTCCCAGGAGACTTAAGGCACTAGGAGAGGTACATGGAGGACAGGTTACCAATCCATTCCAAGGCGCGCACACACACACACACACACACACACAGTAGGCAATTTGTGAATCCCAATTAATCAAATCTTCATGTCATTGGACTGTCCTCAAGCACAAGGAGAACATGAATACTCAAGGGACACAGACTTCACCACCATGCTCTCACTCACTCACTCATCGTCTATACCACTTTATCCTGTCTTCAGGGTCGTGGGGGGGCTGGAGCCTATCCCAGGAGACTTAGGGCACAAGGCGAGGTACACCCTGGACAGGGTGCCAATCAATCGCAGAGCACACACACATACACACACTCCATTTACACATTATCTGGGAACTCCAGTTAGCCTAATCTGCAGGTTTTTGCAACTGTGGGTGGGAACAGAAGTACCCGGAGGAAACCCATCAAACACGGGGAGAACATGCAAACTCCATGCACACAGAGGCGGGAATCAAGCCTGGCTGTGTGAGGCCACAGTACTAACCACTACACCACCCTGCTGCCTTTTTTATTATTATTATTATTATTATTATTATTATTATTTGTAGTGGTAATAGTAATAGCAGTAGTTATAGTAACAGTAGTTGTGTTGTTTTGTTGTTGTATGGCAAGTATAGTGATTGCTGTTTTTGTATTAGTAGTAGTTGTTGTATTATTAGTAGTAATAGTAACAGCAGTACGTACAGTAGTTGTATTAGTAGTCCAGTATAGGTTACCGTACTAACCAGAATAATGCGGCCTAGAGTTGTGCACCAGCTGTTTGTTGAAGATTAAACCTTTTCCATGCTACCTGTAACTATACCCAGAGTGTCTCCGTGACTCTTTACACTGTTGTTAACGTTAACATTTTACCGTCTATTCGCTTGTATATTCCAGCAGGACGCGCGCGATCCAGTCGGTTTTAAACGTGCACCTGTATTAGAGACAGCACGGTACCGAAACTGTAACGTGGTCGAAACGCGGCTTGTAGGCTTGGCTCACGTGACCGTGTGACATCACGGGAGAAAACGGAAGAGGATATCGTGCTCCTGGGGTGAGGAAATAAACAAAACGTAAACGTTGTTTTTAATTAAATATATAGTACGCGCGGGCTGTTGAGGATTAGCGCGTGTTTATGTAGACAGATCGGGGGGGGGCGGATGTAGCGGTGATGAGGGTCCGATCTTCATTTCGGAGCGACATGCACTTACAGTAGTCGTTCACGACATGTACTGTAACTGTGAGTGATCGATGAGCAATATGTATAAAAAGTCGTGGAACGATCCGGGGAGGTGATACGACTTTATTTATTTTTTTACATCACAGCCAAATATCGAATGAACGAATAAGTGCATGTCGTTTTTTGTTGTTTTTTGTTGTTTGCAGTGATGAGGTTTAGCTTTCATTTTCGTGGCACATCGAGAATAACAAAGCGAAAGCTACGCATCTACTGACATCTTATAATCGGGTATTACACTTGAGAAATCATAAATAATGTAAATATATCTATATATTAAGAATAAAAAAAACAACATGTCCTGGATTCATGCTGTTCTTTATTGGTTGTGCTGGGAATTTCCCACAGCCGTGACGTCATGTGCACTCTGAAACTCAATCCTCCTGCTTTGATTGGCATTGATTGAACAATTTGTTTGCTTTAGCAATTTTTCCTCTGCACAGATGAATTTCCTCGCCTGAGCCTAGCGTGAGGAAATCTGCCGTCGAGGTTTCTAATGAATCTGTTCGTCTTGTAGGTTCCTCTGAAGGAGAACATCATGCAGAGTACGACCAACTACCTGTGGCTGATCTCAGACCTGCTGGGACAAGGGGCCACGGCTAACGTGTACCGCGGCAGACACAAGGTGCGTACAAACGGGGCGACGGAAACAATCTGTCGTGAGGTTTCGTGGATCGGGTATCGCAGTGTCGCATCTCTTTTATAGAACATCAGGAAACCACAGAGCTGCTTCTCTCCTCCTACAGATCAGTAGGTGGGTTTAGAAAGCTCGCGGATCTACAGCGCAGCTACGCCGGCGTCCCAGTGAAGACGTGTGATTCTTCGGTTGTGTGAATAGAAATGAATCGGTTTTGTTGATGCAAAATGTTGATGCAAAGTTCATTCGTGTCAGTAGTTTAATGACCGGTTTGTGCAACATGTTGTGATCTATTTTAGATCAAATATGATTTAAAAAAAAAAACTAAACAAAACAAAAAACTGTGGTCTGATCACATGCCTCGGTAGAAGAGATTAGACTGTTGAAAATCTGAGTGAGTGCACAAAGCAGTTAACCTGGTCAGTGTCATAGCTGTTTTTTATTTTATGTATAAATTGTGCATTCTATATGTCAAATATTCAAGGTATTAAACATTTCTATTTCTTCGTTTTAAATATTTCCAAAAATATAAATCCATCTGCTTATGTATAATTTTGAATGAAAAAAAAACAAATCCAGCCATGTAATGCCATGAGTAAAAAAAAGAGAACCAAATGTATTATAATTTTTATTATTATTATTATTATTATTATTATTATTATTACTATAATTATCCACAGTCTGGCTGTAGAATTTATTTAAATGAACTTTTAGAAAAGACAAATACATCATCTCCTTGTTTTTCTGTCAACAGACTTTCATATTCCCTTATTAATTAAAAAATGTTTTCGTCTGAGCTGCGAGCCACGAACGCACCGTTGTCTTCACTTCTTCATCAGAAGTGAACGTTCGTCCTTGTAGGGCTGCTTTCAGGGGACCAAACAGGTGAATTTCAGTTGGAGCGAGATCAGGACTACAGGGAGGACGCTTTAACATCTCAAAATAAAGTGTCGACACTGTGTGCATCGTCATGCAAGATCAGAATGCTCTTAGATATCAGTCCTCTGCGTTTAATCCGAACTTTAGTCTTCAGCTCTTCAATAAGCGTCTCGCTGTAACGAGCGCTGTTGATTATTGAACCTTTTCTCTGATAATGTTTCAATACTGACCCTTGAGAATCCCAGAAACTGTAAGTACTGATGAATTTTCCAGCTGATGGTTAAGGTTGAAACTTTTTCACGGTCGCTGATTCAGGATGTGTAATAGGCGTCCAGATGAAAGACAGGTTAAAGGCTACAGGTCTCTTGGAACAATTAGTCCGCAAGGTTGTTGTTTTGATGATGATGATGATGATGATGATGATGGTAGAGAGGTGGCCTCACAGTCTTTAAATTATTTAGCGATCCATTGTGCCCTGTGGATGGGGGCGGAGTCATGATAGAAAAGACCACGCCCATCAGGAAATAAAGGTTTCATTGTAGGATAAAGGTGATCAGTCAGAAGAAGGGTTTTTTTTCCTTTCATTTGTCATCACTCAAGACATGCTGTACATTTTCGACAGCTATGTAAACCAAATGATACATCAGGTCTGGGTTGCACTGGGTTGCAATGAGGCCGAGCCGGATTCTTCAGACTAGTCATGTGGCGTGAAAGTTTACACATCAGACCCTGAGTCCTTTCCGCATGATGCTGTAAAATCACTCGTCCTCTCTCTCTTTCTCTCTCTCTCTCTCTCTCTCTCTCTCTCTCTCTCTGTCCTCCTGCAGAAAACGGGTGACCTGTACGCCGTCAAGGTCTTCAACAACCTCAGCTTCCTGCGGCCCCTGGACGTTCAGATGAGAGAGTTCGAGGTGCTGAAGAAGCTCAACCACAAGAACATCGTCAAGCTTTTCGCCGTTGAGGAAGAGGTGGGATGTTGGAGTGGCACTATCTTTGGCCACATCTGCTTTTTTTTTTTGTCTGTCGCTTCCTCAAACCATTGTTATGTGTCATGGGTCACGCACGGCGAGAACAAGCGCGCACGTGGCCGATTTACACGCGACGGCGTGCGCTGAGATAGGGAAGTAAATAATAATAAAACAATGAGACAGAGTGACGCGTCTCGATGCGCGGCGGATTGTTTTCGCATAGTGAATTTGTGATCGTTTTATTCCTCTTATACTGCAGCAATCTGCCAACACTTATAATTATTACCTAGTTATTAAATAGTCACATGTCAGACTATACATCTGTCAGTCAATACTCATATGCGGATTATACCAAGATATAGGCCGAGTGGTTTGAGAGAAAATGTCATATTTGTCACTGGTTCACATCAAGACCTGACACAGAGAGGCTAAGAAGAAGCGCCATGACCCGGAGATCACAAGCTCTCGGGTGGAGGGGTGCGCTCTCGCGTCAATCGTAGAGGCACAAGCCAATCACGAGCATCATCGCTTTATTCTCGCCTTCTAAAGAAAAGGCATTTAAGTGGAAAGTCGGTCTCATTTGCCCAAAAAAGTTCTAAAGAGTAGGAGGAACTCCCGTAGCCTTGTGCAGTTTATTTATTTTTATTTTGTATTTTTTGAAATAATGGAAGAATGTAAACGTTGTGCAATTGTCCATGTTTTATTATACACGTATGATAGAATTTGTTCTTAACAATACATAAACAGTACTGTGCAAAAGTCTTAGGCACATGCGAAAAACTTTTGTAGAGCAAGAATGTGTTCAAAATGTGTTGACATCAAAATTCGTGTTTTTTTTTGTTTGTTTGTTTTTTCTCATAATTCGCGGGGGCTCTAGGAATGTAACTAATGTGAATGGTGCTTGTGGAACTGCTATGTAAATGCAATATCACACTCGAGGTCGTGCTGCTGCGTCCTACGCCCACACCTACGACTGTGTCATAGCCGTGCTGATATTCATCACAACAGCACAAATAACGCAGAACTACATAAAAGACAAGAATATACACACGTGGACAAAATTGTTGGTACCCTTCGGTCAATGAAAGAAAAGCTCACAATGGTCACAGAAATAACTTTAATCTGACAAAAGTAATAATAAATAAGAATTCTATGAATGTTAACCAATGAAAGTCAGACATTGCTTTTCAACCATGCTTCAACAGAATTATAAAAAAAAATAAACTCATGGAACAGGCCTGGACAAAAATGATGGTACCCCTAACTTAATCGTTTGTTGCACAACCTTTTGAGGCAATCACTGCAATCAAACGATTCCTGTAACCGTCATTGAGACTTCTGCACCTCTCTGCAGGTATTTTGACCCACTCCTCATGAGCAAGCTGCTCCAGTTGTTTCCGGTTTGAAGGGTGCCTTTTCCAGACAGCATGTTTCAGCTCCTTCCAAAGATGCTCAATAGGATTGAGGTCAGGGCTCATAGAAGGCCACTTTAGAATAGTCCAATGTTTTCCTCTTAGCCATTCTTGGGTGTTTTTAGCTGTGTGTTTTGGGTCATTGTCCTGTTGCAAGACCCATGACCTGCGACTGAGACTCAGCTTTCTGACACTGGCCAGCACATTTCTCTCTAGAATCCCTTGATAGTCTTGAGATTTCATTGTACCCTGCACAGATTCAAGACACCCTGTGCCAGATGCAGCAAAGCAGCCCCAGAACATAACAGAGCCTCCTCCATGTTTCACAGTAGGGACAGTGTTCTTTTCTTGATATGTTTCATTTTTCCGTCTGTGAACATAGAGCTGATGTGCCTTGGCAAAAAGTTCCATTTTTGTCTCATCTGTCCATAGGACATTCTCCCAGAAGTCAACATGTAGTTTGGCATATTCCAGTCTGGCTTTTTTATGATTTGTTTTCAACAATGGTGTCCTCCTTGGTCGTCTCCCATGTAGTCCACTTTGGCTCAAACAACGACGGATGGTGCGATCTGACACTGATGTTCCTTGAGCATGAAGTTCACCTTGGATCTCTTTAGAAGTCTTTCTGGGCTCTTTTGTTACCATTCGGATTATCCGTCTCTTTGATTTGTCATTAATTTTCCTCCTGCGGCCACGTCCAGGGAGGTTGGCTACAGTCCCATGGATCTTACATTTCTGAATAATATGTGCAACTGTAGTCACAGGAACATCTAGCTGCTTGGAAATGGTCTTATAGCCTTTACCTTTAACATGCTTGTCTATAATTTTCTTTCGAATCTCCTGAGACAACTCTTTCCTTCGCTTCCTCTGGTCCATGTTGAGTGTGGTACATACCATGTCACCAAACCACTCAGTGACTACCTGGAGCCCTATATATAGGCCCACTGACTGATTACAAGATTGTAGACACCTGTGATGCTAATTAGTGGACACACCTTGAATTAAAATGTCCCTTTGGTCATATTATTTTCAGTATTTTCTAGGGGTACCATCATTTTTGTCCAGGCCTGTTCCATGAGTTTATTTTTTTAAATAATTCCGTTGAAGCATGGTTGAAAAGCAATGTCTGACTTTCATTGGTTAACATTCATAGAATTTTTGTCAGATTAAAGTTATTTATGTGACCATTGTGAGTTTTTCATTCATTGACTGAAGGGTATCAACAATTTTGTCCACATGTGTATATATATAGTACAGACCAAAAGTTTGGACACACCTTCTCATCCAAAGAGGTTGAATTTGTATTATGGCAAGACAAAAGCAGCTAAGTAAAGAAAAAACGAGCGGCCATCATTACTTTAAGAAATGAAGGTCAGTCAGTCCTAAAAATTGGGAAAACTTTGAAAGTGTCCCCAAGTGCAGTCACAAAAACCATCAAGCGCTACAAAGAAACTGGCTCACATGCGGAGCGCCTCAGGAAAGGAAGACCGAGAGTCACCTCTGCTGCGGAGGATCAGTTCATCCGAGTCACCAGCCTCAGAAATCGCAGGTTAACAGCAGCTCAGATCAGAGAGCAGGTCAATGCCACACAGAGTTCTAGCAGCAGACACATCTCTAGAACAACTGTTAAGAGGAGACTGTGTGAATCAGGCCTTCATGGTAGAATATCTGCTAGAAAACACTGCTAAGGACAGGCAACAAGAAGAAGAGACGCGTTTGGGCTAAAGAACACAATAAAGAACACAATAAAGAAAACTCTTTGAATGTCCAAACTTTTGGTCTGTACTGTAAACATTACTTTATATATAATATAATATATATTATATTACATTACATACAGTATATGCATTACATAAAATGCAAGACAGGCGCAAGATACAGCTACAAAATAAACACAATCATAACAGAACAATGGGGACAGTAAAAGCTGACCATTACATAAGTTATGATGGTTTAATGAAATTAAGGATCATTTAAGCTGTAATAATCCCCCCTCTGTCTGCTTGCTGTAATATGAGCGACGTCCTGACTGACATTACAAAAGCTTGAATCCGCTTAGCCTTACAGTAGGTGTAGGTATGTACTGTACGTGAGGTTTCGCATTAACTGTAAGTTGTGAAATTAGCAATCAGCAGACAAAGAACCAGTACGTCAAGTTTAGGTATGTTTATTTAAGGCATGCAATATAATCAAAGGTCATATAAGCTTTAGTGTTTAAGAATGAACCAAAAAAGTGAGAATAATTAAACTGTAGAAGGAGATCAGGTTCTGATCGATCTGGTGCTTGGTGTATTTGAATGATTATCCTGTCTCCTTTCCACCAGTCGAACACACGCCACAAGGTCCTGGTGATGGAATACTGTCCGTACGGGAGTCTCTACACAGTCCTGGAGGAGCCATCCAATGCTTACGGTCTCCCTGAGGATGAGTTCCTCATCGTTCTGCAGGATGTTGGTAAGTTCCACTTGAATTGAAAGTACAAAGGTCCTCAGTTCCGATTGGTTAGAAGGTTGATTAATGTTCTATAACAGCAGCATCCACAGTCATACCTGTACCTGTTGGAATCCAAATCACGAGCTTTTAAAACAGGTCATACACGGATCACTGTATATGGTGATGTTTTCTATAAGGAAGCATTTAACATTTAATGTTTATGGAAGTCGTCTCCTGTGTCAATGTTTGTTTCCTGCCATGAGAAAGTCATCCGGATGGCGGGATTTTGTATTTGTCATGTTTCAAGCTGTAAAATCTTTATAGCTATTATAGTTTAAGTCATAAATCCTTGTTTTTGGAAGTTCCAGTGTAATGTGTTTAATGCAGCATTCTTTAATCCACAAGAAAAATCACGCCGCCATTAGGTATGACTCCTTAGATGTATTTACAGTGTTGATTAGATGGATTTAATTTAGAGGAGTGCTTTATAGTCTATATAGAAAAAAAACCTTCACGCAAACCGTAAACCTACAGTATTTGTAGACTCACTTTAGTGTTTACTGAAGAGGTGGATCTCGAGTCTTTGAAGATGTGGACTCAGCAGCCCTGAGAGCCAAGTTCACTTTTTCAAGTTCAAATTTCACTTCTGTCTTATACGGTCGCCTCCAAAAGTATTGGAACGACAAGGTCAATCATTTTGTTGTTGTTGTTGTTGTTTTTGCTATACCAGGAGTCCTGGATTAAAATGTAAGAAGGACCGATCAATAAAACTTTTATAGAGCCGTGGTCCGAATTTCATGTCCGTGTTCGGATTCGGATTAGTTAGTTTCCAGACCAAGTGGCTCCACCTCTCAATAGCTTGACTGATCTTGTAACCTGCAGATTTTTTAGAAATGAGTCCAAGAGATGTTCCTGACTTGTGTCAATCTACAGCTGTCATTCTCAGATGTGCGCTGAGCCCCTTGGACTTTCCCCCGTGTACGTTGGGTTATCCAGTGTCAGTGAGTGCTGCCAAGTCAGTTTTGATCACTAACAGGAAGTTGAGAGGCCTTGGGCTTAGCAAGACAATTTGGAACTTTCAGCAGCCCTGTTTTCAAGTGGTTTTTCCCCGGATTTCTTATTGTCAGTGTTTTTGGGTCATGAGGAGATCCTTTTGTTACCCATTATTTTTTCTCAGCTTCAGGCTTGCTTTTCTTCCATAGACAGTCCTCTGGTCTGCAAGTTGATTTATGCTTTAACAAATGTAGCTTTCATGGGTGAAAACCAGGGCTCAGACCAAGAGTAGATAACTCTTTAAACAGTAAATGAATTAAACAAGAAACCTCTGTCCAGTATTTTTGATCACTTTGAAAATGAGAGGGTTCAAACAAAAGGTACCATATTTATCTTTTAATCTCGAAAGGGGGAGCCACAAAAAAAAAAGAAAGAAAAAAAAAGAAGATTTTTTTAAATCTTGCCGTTCCAATACTTTTGGACTGGACTGTACATGCAGTCTTTGCCAAAGGTTTTGAGAATGACACAAATATTAGTTTTCACAAAGTTTGCTGCTAAACTGCTTTTAGATCTTTGTTTCAGTTGTTTCTGTGATGTACTGAAATATAATTACAAGCACTTCATACGTTTCAAAGGCTTTTATCGACAATTATATGACATTTATGCAAAGAGTCAGTATTTGCAGTGTTGGTAACTTCGGGGCCAAATCCTGACTGATAGCAACCCATTCTTTCATAATCACTTCTTGGAGTTTGTCAGAATTAGTGGGTTTTTGTTTTGCACCCGCCTCTTGAAGATTGACCACAAGTTCTCAATGGGATTAAGATCTGGGGAGTTTCCAGGCCATGGATCCAAAATTTAAACGTTTTGGTCCCTGAAACTTTTGCCTTATGGCACGGTGCTCCATCGTGCTGGAAAATACATATTGTTCTTCACCAAACTGTTGTTGGATCGTTGGAAGAAGTTGCTGTTGAAGGGTGTTTTGGTACCATTCTTTATTCATGGCTGTGTGTTTGGGCAAAATTGTGAGTGAGCCCACTCCCTTGGATGAGAAGCAACCCCACACATGAATGGTCTCAGGATGCTTTACTGTTGGCATGACACAGGACTGATGGTAGCGCTCACCTTTTCTTCTCCGGACAAGCCTTTTTCCAGATGCCCCAAACAAGCGGAAAGAGGCTTCATCCGAGAATATGACTTTGCCCCAGTCCTCAGCAGTCCATTCGCCATACTTTTTGCAGAAGATCAATCTGTCCCTGATGTTTTTTTGGAGAGAAGTGACTTCTTTGCTGCCCTTCTTGACACCAGGCCATTTTCCAAAAGTCTTCGCCTCACTGTACGTGCAGATGCGCTCACACCTGCCTGCTGCCATTCCTGAGCAAGCTCTGCACTGGTGGCACTCCGATCCCACAGCTGAATCCTCTTTAGGAGACGATCCTGGCGCTTGCTGGACTTTCTTGGACGCCCTGAAGCCTTCTTAACAAGAATTGAACCTCTTTCCTTGAAGTTCTTGATGATCCTATAAATTGTTGATTTAGGTGCAATCTTAGTAGCCACAATATTCTTGCCTGTGAAGCCATTTTTATGCAACGCAATGATGGCTGCACGCGTTTCTTTGCAGGTCACCATGGTTAACAATGAAAGAACAATGATTTCAAGCATCACCCTCCTTTTAACATGTCAAGTCTGCCGTTCTAACCCAATCAGCCTGACATAATGATCTCCAGCCTTGTGCTCGTCAACATTCTCACCTGAGTTAACAAGACGATTACTGAAATGATCTCTGCAGGTCCTTTAATGACAGCAATGAAATGCAGTGGAAAGGTTTTTTTTTCGGGATTAAGTAAATTTTCATGGCAAAGAAGGACTATGCAATTCATCTGATCACTCTTCATAACATTCTGGAGTATATGCAAATTGCTATTATAAAAACTTAAGCAGCAACTTTTCCAATTTCCAATATTTATGTATAAAACGTTTGGCCACGACTGTACACAGAATGCTGTTCTGACTTTTCTGTTGTTCACAGTGGCTGGAATGAACCACCTGCGGGAGTACGGAATAGTCCATCGGGACATTAAACCAGGGAACATCATGCGTGTGATTGGGGAAGATGGACGCTCTGTGTACAAACTCACAGATTTCGGTGCAGCGAGGGAGCTGGAAGATGATGAACAGTTCGTGTCGTTGTATGGAACAGAGGAGTACCTGGTAAGAGTTAAATGATGCAATGCAATCTCTAATTTAATTATCATCATAATGTTCTGCATGGCTCTTACTAATATGCACAGGATGTTCAAGCCAAACCGGGATTTTTTTATTGTACAAAATAACAGAACACAGTTATGAGAGTAAAAACTCTCATAAAAAGACACGCAGCTTTGTAGGCATGCGCACCAGTGCACAAAGCAAGTGTCCAATAATAAATCACATTCCGTCTCCTCAGCTTGTGGTCCATGGACCCATAAATATAATGGGTTATATAACCTGTTAATAATATGGGTTGTGATTTCCCACTGTAGCAAACTCAAAATGGTCATGGTTATGCTTAGATATGCTTCCTGGGAGCCACCGGACCTTGGCTCAAGAACCACAGTAGTGGGTTATGTAGTTTTCTATTGCAAATGTTAAATATGTTTTTGGAAATGTTAATTCATAGCAGATGTATAGTGTGATGAGGTAGAGATCTTGGACTAGTAAGTTAGAGAAAAAAAAAATGATTGTGTGTGTGTGTGTGTGTTCTTAGCGGAGATTCTCACATTTTTCATTACTGATATTTGGAAATCAGTCATGTTGGACCCTCATGGGGAAGTGGCCATCCTCAAATTGTTCCCACAAAGTCGGGAGCATGAAATTGTCCAAAATGGCTTGGTGTACTGAAGCATTAAGCGTTCCTTTCACTGGAAGTAAGGGGCCGAGTCCAGCTCTTGAAAAACCCCCTCCAACATGACTGTGCACAAAACAAGTGTCCATAAAGACATGGATGAACGAGTTTGGTGTGGATGTTACTCAGGTTCATATGTATGTGAAGGCAGGCGAGCGAATACTTTTGACAATATAGTGTATATAGCTCCAATTTCCAAATATCAGAAATGAAAAATGTTAGAATCTACATTAAAAAGGGGAAAAAGGTTTAATAAACGTAGATTATTGCATACAGATCACCGTGTACCATAACGATGTACTAATCTATTACTTCCAACTGTATGATATGAGACTAACACTAACTTTATTTATTTTAAATGTTTTTGCAAAAGTGGATACTGACTGCACTAGATTTTAAGCCAGTGTATGTTCTTGCGTGTAACAGCATCCGGACATGTATGAGCGGGCCGTGTTGAGAAAAGACCACCAGAAGAAGTACGGAGCCACAGTGGACCTGTGGAGCATCGGCGTGACGTTCTACCACGCAGCAACCGGCAGCCTGCCGTTCCGACCTTTCGAAGGCCCCCGAAGGAACAAGGAAGTTATGTAAGACCTGTTCGTCTGCTCACTGCTCAAAGTGCAGACGCTGTTCTGTTTACGCTAGCACGACACTAGCTTTGTACTCGGGGGGGGAAATGACGCAACCGAGGACATGCCGAGGCGATTGCAGCAACTCTGATTTTCCAAGTTTTTGTCCAAAGCATCCTGTTTGTCTGTTCTCTGCCAGATTTTAGTCTGCGCATATTTGTGGTTTAGCTCAGTATCCGCAAGGACTGGTTTAGATTTAGAACAAACCAAAAAAAAACAAAACAAAGAGAACATGATGCTGTTTCTTTGAAAGTCATTAATCCAAGCATTGTGTGATCTCGATTTTTCTTGGAAATGTCATCATAATTGGAATTCCAGAGGCGGCGCAGTGGCTTAGTGGTTAGAACTGCACTGTCGCCTTGTACCTTCAGGTTCTGGGTTCGATTCCCGCCTCAGAGTCTGGAGTTTGCATGGAGTTTGTAGGTTCTCCCTGTGTTTTGTGGGTTTTTATCTGGGTACTCCGGTTTCCTCCAACAGTCTTAAGACATGCAGATTAGGCTGATTGGCGTTCCCAAATTGCTCGTAGTGTGTGAATGAGCATGTGATTATGTATGTGTGTGTGTGTGCCTTGCGTTGGATTGGCACCCTAACTCATGCCTTAAGTCTCCATGACCCCTGTATACAGGATAAAGCGGTGTAGATGATGATGAGTGAGTGATCATCTGACTGAGTGTAATACCAGAATTGGAACACATCCCGGTGCGGTTACATTAAATATAGGCATTCTTGGACCATTGCTCAACCAATCACCAATATAATGTGGCAGTGTAATATACAGTAGTACATATTATAGATATTATTTATTTTGAACCGTTTTTTCATGAGATGTTTGACTTGATGCTTGCTTTCTGGCAGGTATAAAATCATCACCGAGAAACCCTCAGGAACCATCTCAGGACAGCAGAAGTTCGAGAACGGCAAGATCGAGTGGAGCACAGAGATGCCCGTGTCCTGCAGCCTCTCTAAGTACGAACGCGTTCACGTTCATAGACGATCTATGATTAAAATTATTGCTCTTCTTTAGGCAAAGAACAAGCACAACAGATCCTTAGTGCCCAACGATCAGCCCCTAACCATCTTAAGGACAGTAGGTGTCTCTGGAGAACTCTCAAGAACTGTTCCACCTCCTTGCACCCAGGAGGAGCTGCTGGAACGTTCGTACCAGAAACAGCAAGGCTCATGGAATTTCTAGGACCATTCCCCTGCCCAACTCTCACTGTTGATTATCCATCAATATTTGGATGCTGTTGTATATAAATAGTAGATCTATTACATATTTTGCATATATTTAATATTAAATATTTCCTTTCATAGTGTGATATACCATTTATACTGTTAACTAATCAGTAGCTACTGTAAATATTTACTACACACGATCTTACTTCCTGTAATTAATTGATTTACCGACTTACAGACTGTCGGCCAAAACATGGTATTGGGGGCCTCGCGAGTTCGATTCCCGGGTGGTGCTGTAACCTCTCGCAGCCGGAGGTCTAGAGAGAGCCGATTGGCCGAGCTCTCTCAGAGGGGAGGGATGAGAGGTACTTAGTGCTCCCACATTAATCACGGCTCTACAGCCAATCAGGGGCGTCTGTGAGCTCGCGCGAGCGGAAGGAGCGGATAGCGCTGTTCTCCGAGTGTGTGACTCCGCCCCCAACGGTATGTGAGCAAGCAGTTCAAAAGGATGCGGCTGGCTGGCATGACGTGGTTCGGAGGAACCACGTGATGGTCTTTGGCCCTCCCGACTGAGTGGTAGTAGTAGCCTTAATGTGGGAGCCCCCTAGTGACGGGGAGGAATTGGACACGACTAAATTAGGGAGAAAATCGGGGGAAAATCCAAAAAAAAACAAACATGGTATTGGTGTTTAAAAAGTGTCTCATCACCTACAGTAGGTGAAAAAGTGATGGTTTCAGATAGGATCATATAACACCATTTTTTTTTTTTTTGTCAACATGCATACACATTTATATTTTAATCAGATAAGATAAGAAACACATTTGCTAAATACAGTTTCATGCCCTTTTTATGTCTGTAGTGTCTGTTATTTATTATTTTTTTTATTCAGATCTTTCAACGGTCTTAACTGTGATTTAGATGAAATCTGACCAATTTAGATTTCACATGAAAAGATACAAAGCTGAAAAAGCGGATTATTCTGAAATGCTAAATTGTTAAGATATTGCAACATGAATTTGACATGGTTACGGACACTACAGATTTGTATTTTTTTTTTTGCTTTTTAAGCTTTTACCAAAAAAAATATTTAAACATGTCCTATACTTCTAGAAGCTTACACCGATTTTAGTGCCAATACTCATAAAGAAATGTGAATAATTTGTATTTTGAATTGAAATTATTGTTTAAAGCGAGAAAGAAAAATGGCCATTTTTGGTGCACATATAAAATAATCTCTCTAAAACTTCCATGTTGCATAAACTTCAGAAGTAGCTTCTTTGGCACACATTTTCTGTATTATATGTAATAATTTTTTTTTTTTTTTAATGTCGTTTATATACAATATATTACGTGTTCAAGTCAAACGGGGACTTTTGTACAAGCAAAAGAACACAGTTATAAGGTGTAAATATTCCCTTTATTTCTCTTATTCAGAGGCTTACAGAGTTTACTAACCCCAGTCCTGGCCAACATATTAGAGGCGGACCAGGAGAAGTGCTGGGGGTTCGACCAGTTCTTTGCCGAGACCAGCGACATCCTGCACCGCACGGTGGTTTACGTTTTCAGCCTACAGCAAGCCACGCTACACCATGTCTACATCCACACGTACAACACGTGAGTGCGCGAGAATACCCAGAATTCCTTGCACAATAGTTTAGAGAAATGAAGCAAAGCAAGAACTGTAAGATTTCTTTGCAGTCATGTTGAAGAATACCAACAAAATAGGTTATTATGAACATCATAGCAGATACTTTCATTTCTTTTTTCCTTCCTCCTTGGTCAAACGAATAGGCATTGTGTTACCAAAACACCGCAAATGTATATCCATCCTGAAGATTTCAACTTTACCTCCGACTGTTACAAAGCACTGACACTGGAGACTCCTTCCAACAGATAAAGTCTCCTACACCTGTTTATGTGGAACGTAAAGTCCCTGTGAAAGACAATTACAAAAGCTGTGATTTGAATAAAAAGCCCACATGACTAAAAATGAAAATAAATCAATTCTTTCTGACCAATCAGATTCGAGAACACAATATGACTGGTATAATTATCAGTTTCACTAATCACATCCGTTAGTAAACTGTAGCTATGTTTATTGCGATTCTTTTCAGCTATTTTTACTTATATATATTTTTCTTTTGTTCAAATATTTATTTCCTTTATAGATATTCTTTCATCTCCCTTCTTAGATAAGAAACCTTTTTTTTTTCTTTTTTTTTTTCTTCCTTGTTCTAAGGTCAGGGCAGTTGCCTAAGCATTTCACTGCATATCGTACTGTGTATGATTGTGTATGTGACAAATAAAATTTGAATTTGATCTTGATATTTCCCCTGTAACACAGCCTGGATTAACCATAAACCAAACTGCATGTTATAACCCATTCTGATCCACTTTTTGTTCCTCTTTCTTTCATTTTTTCCCCCCCCGGTTAGAGCCACACTTTTTCAGGAGTTGCTCTTCAGGCGCACCAACATCAGCCCTCCCAATCAGGAGTTCCTGTACGAGGGCCGACACCTCCTGCTGGATCCCAACAGACAGGCTCAGACATTCCCGCGCACCAGCAGGGACAACCCCATCATGCTCCTCAGCAGGGAACTCGTCACCACGGTTGGGCTCATCTTCGAAGACCGTGAGAACATTTCTCTTTTCCTAATGCAGTCTTTACAGTTATTTAACTTCACACTTTTTTTACTACAATACTTAATGCTTAAAATATATCTAACCATATAACAGGATCATAAAACACCATTTTTCATGCTTCTTATCTCCCGATCCATGCTTCATTTCCTTTTGTAAATATGCATACACATTAATATTTTTATCAGATAAAATGAAACACATGTGCCTAATACAATTTCATGCCCCTTTATGCCCGTAGTGTCCGTAACCTTTTTTGATTTTAAATCTTTCATTGATCTTAACTGTCATTCAGATGAAACTTGGCCAATTTAGTTTTCACATGAAAAGACCTGAAAAAGTATATTATTCTAAAATGCTAAATTGTTAAGCTATTGCAACATGAATTTGACATGGTTACGGACACTACAGATTTTCTTTTGCTTTTTAAGCTTTTACGAAATAAAAAAACAGAATGCTTTAAATTATGCAGCAATTTTTACAGATCATATGCTTCTAGAAGTTTACACCAATTTTGTATCAGTGCTAATAAATAAAAAAAAAAAGAAATAATTAGCATTTTAAACAATTATTATTTAAAGTGAGACGCTAAAGAAAATGACCGTTTTTGGGGCACATATAAAATAATTTCTCCGAAACAGCTGAAGTTAGCAACTTGAATTTTTTTAGGGAAACAAGATTGGTCACTTCCATGTTGCGTAAACTTCAGAAGTAGCTTCTTTAGCATATAATTTTTTTTTTTTTTTTTTGGATTTTTCCCCAATTTTCTCCCTAATTTAGTCATGTCCAATTCCTCCCCGTCACTAGGGGGCTCCCTCATTAAGGCTACTACTACCACTCAGCCGGGAGGGCCGAAGACTATCACGTGTTTCCTCCGAACCACGTGACGCCAGCCGACCGCATCTTTTCGAACTGCTCGCTCGCGCACCGTTGGGGGCGGCGTAACACACTCGGAGGACAGCGCTATCCGCTCCCTCCGTTGCGCGAGCTCACAGACGCCCCTGATTGGCTGTAGAGCCGTGATTAATGTGGGAGCACTAAGTACCTCTCATCCCTCCCCTCTGAGAGAGCTCGGCCAATCAGCTCTCTCTAGACCTCCGGCTGCGAGAGGTTACAGCACCACCCGGGATTCGAACTAGCGATCTCCGGATGATAGGGCGAGCGCTTTAACCACTGCGCCACTCGGAGGCCCAGCATATAATTTTCTATATTATATGTATAACATAAAAAAAGAAAAGAAAATCAGCATAAATTCTGTGTTTTGACTGTCACTGATCTAAATAAACTTTTTTTTTTTTAATAACATTTTCTATTAAAATATGTAGAATCTATTTCTAGTCAATGCAATGTGATGGTATAATGTTTAAATAAAAAGTACACATCTGTTCTCTGAGCACATCCACTTCCGAGTGATTTCGTTCTACATTTAGCAAAAGTATATAAAGTAGGTCATTTTGCATTTTCCCTGGAACTGAAAATGAGGGAAGCTGCAGTGGCTAAATTATAGGCTTTGTCTGAGACATGATTGTCATTATGATGTGTGTGTGTGTGTGTGTGTGTGTGTGTGTGTGTGTGTGTGTGTGTGTGTGTGTGTGTAGCGAGTCCTCCTAAAGTGCAGCCACGGTATGATTTGGACTTGGATGCCAGCTATGCTAAGGTAATAACATACAAAAATGATTATACCATCAATAAGTCTTTTCTACATTTAAAATCCTGGATTTATTTTTTTTTTTTAACTATGAAATAACAGATTAGGCATTAAGTATTTAAGTAACAACATCAGTAACAGTATTACTGGTATTATTTTAAGACATATTTTAAGACATGAAAGTCAGCTGTTCTGAAATAGTTCTTGCAAGAACAGTATTGTGTCATGTGCATTTGCAAAACCCATCATGCACCAGGATGAATATATGAATTCTATACGTCTACACTAATTCTATACGTCTTGGCATACAGTATTTGCACCAGAGGGATCTGTAGTTAAAAACACCTAAATCCATAAGTTACTTGTCTCAACTATAAGACTAAGACAAAGGCTATTATATACAGTATATTTCCAAGATAGCTTTACACAATAATCTGTGTGTTTTAAACCATATTCTCTAGTTGTGTCAGTCAGTATGTCCACTGCCACAATACTACTCTGCCTAAATGTAACAGTAATATTTTCTTGCTCGTTCAGACGTTTGCTGGTGACGTGGGCCACCTGTGGAAAACCTCCGAGTCGTTACTCATCTATCAGGAGCTGGTGAGGAAAGGAGTCAGGGGTCTCATGTAAGTCCACTTCCCATTTTCCCGCTTTTTTTTTTTTTTTTTTTTTTTTTGTATAGGAGATTAAGCATGCTATGTGATTTACCATCAAAAGTAAAAAAAAAAAAAAAAAAAAAAAGAATAATAATAAACCTCAATTAAATCAATTATGCATTTTAATCAATCGTTTGTTGGTCGATTTGTTAAATGGTCAAAAATTTGAGAATTCTTTTAGTATACAATTCAGCTTTTACAGAAAATGCAAAATATCTGTGAATTTAATGGTTCGGTTCTTGGTTCGAAGACGTTCATCATGTTTTTGAAGTGGTCCCGCCTCCTCTGAGATTATTTCAGGGATTACGCAGTAAGCTCTGGCTTTAGTAGTGGAAATCATTGGCACTTTCTACAGCTGTCCAAGCAACTCTGGTGATCAAATAATAAAACAGGAAAGATCCATTTTAGTTTCTAAACTAGTGCGTTCCATTACAAGCCTGACACAGCTACTTTCGTGCCTTCGTAGCTAAAAGTGCCTTTTGTTTTTCATAAAACACATTTGCATTTTGTACAGAGTAAGCGTTCACTCCACAGCACCAGCACACACCGCATTCTCAACCACGCAGCACTTTATTAATAAGGGCATGCAGCTTACTGGACCTTTTTTTTCTTTGCAGAGAGTTGATGAAAGAGGACTTCAACGAGG
The DNA here is from genome assembly GCA_030347435.1 of Clarias fuscus. Lineage (NCBI taxonomy): Eukaryota > Metazoa > Chordata > Actinopteri > Siluriformes > Clariidae > Clarias > Clarias fuscus. Next base: position 7,973,562 of record CM059224.1, on the reverse strand, counting down.
CGGCGCATAAGAAAGCTGAGGTTTTCCACATGTGTAACCACTGCAACCAAACCCTGGAGAAGACCGAACAGCTGTAAGAACTACAGAATACTTCACCATTTCATAAAATATATATTTAAAAAAAACAAAAACTTGTCTTAATTCTGGAAAAAAAAATTTTTTTACGTACAATTAGATGTCATCTGGTTTAAATTCATATAAATGAAAAAATATTACACATTTAAAATGAGAAGGATTCTCAATTGGTAGGTTTATCATAACAGGAAACAGTGAGGTCTAATATATAAAAATTTTAACTCTAGAATTGTAGATTATTCTCATTATTGGACAGATTATTAAGGAAAAAAAGACATTTATTGTAAAGAATGTTTCATAGATGGCATTATTATACAGTATATATCTTTTATTATTATTATTATTATTATTATTGCAGGGGTATAAAAAACATTTGATTTTAGTTTTTTAGGGTTTCCAAAAGCTAAATACTTATAATTAATTAATTACATTTTAGTTAATTAAAATTATGCATTTTTATATATGTAAGTGTGTGTGTGTCTGTATATATATGTGTATATATATGTGTGTGTAAAATTGCTTTTTGCTTAAAATTGCTTTTGCATGAAATGGTTGAGGCGTGTGGTAACTGTATATGTGTAGAAATATTAAATAATATATCATGACGGGCGTTCATGTCAAACCGGGACTTTTGATTGCACAGAATAACAACACAGTTATGAGAGTAAAAGCTCACTTTATTTCTCTATATAATCCCCTGCTACAGTAATGCATTTATCCAAACGTTTCACTAGTGCTTGGATATCATCAAGGTAGAAAGTTTTCTCAGAACACTGGAGCCGTGCTTCACGTCACGTCTGAAATGCAGGCCTCCCAGGAACTCCTTTGCTGGCCCAGACATGTGGAAATGGCTTGGAGCGAGGTCAGGACTGTACGGGGACTTTACACCGAGTCCCTGTAATGTGGAGTTGGTGTTGGTGAATGAATGTGTGTCCAGTTCCTACACACAGACGCGTCTCTTCCAAAAAATTGTCAGCAAGTTATTCGTTGATTTTCAAGGATCGTGTGTTCTGCTCACTGAAAATCCATCCACTGAGATTGTCATTCACGGACTTGCAGTCTTACAGTCTTCTTTAAAACGTTTGCATCGTTCATGTTTTACTGCAGCTAAGAGTCTCATCATGCACTGTGCATTTCATCAGTTTTACTACATTCACACAAAATCTCCAGGGTTGAATTGAACGCCTCTTATTTAATGTTATTAGATTAATCAGCACTGTCTGTTTTTTTTTTTTCTTTAGATGTGCAGCATTAATGCAGGGAAATATGTTATCAGCTGATTATGATGAAATCTCAGACCTGCACAAGAAAGTGATGAGAGTAAGCACACGTTTTTCCTGCTTCTATTCCGCTGTGAAGAGTTTCACAATAGAGTTTGTTCAATAGGATTTTTCCATACACATCTGGGTCAAGCTAGTAACTCGCATTATTATTATTATTATTATTATTATTATTATTATTATTATTATTATGCTTTCACTTTCTTGACACCTAAAAAATCTTGTATGTTTCCTCTGCACATAGCTCTCTAACTCATTTGCCTCCATGGACCAGACCATGCAAGACTTCAAAAGCAAATTCCTTCCTGCGGGAATGCTGACAGATGCATGGACACAGCAAGTGGGCACACACCCCGAAGACAGAAAGTGAGGATTGTGTTGATAAATCTAAGTCATATATCTGAGTGCGAGAGTGTGTGCGAGAGTGTGTGCGAGAGTGTGTGCGAGAGTGTGTGCGAGAGTGTGTGCGAGAGTGTGTGCGCACGTGAGAGAAATCCCAATTTTATAAAATTCCCAATTTGACAAACAGGTATTCCCCAACTTACAAACATTCGAGTCACGAATTTCTGCAGACGCGAATAGACGGCAGTTCTACGAACATTCATAGATGCGAACAAATCACGGAAGTAGCTCACATCTATTGTACCTCATTGGTTTCAATGGAGTATGATGATAGAAAATGTCTGTCCTGATTGTGATTGTGAGTTCACAGTGCAATACAGTGGAAAACAGCTCTGAGACAAAATGGCATCCGGGATTATTCTCATGATTTAAAGGCGTAGAGACAACACCGTTATATTTGACTGTTATATGTTTGAGATTGATTTCCTTAGGTGCTGTTACAGTTTTTGGCCACTTGATGGCAGTGTGAGGAAAGGGGATGGCGATTTAGTCGAGTGGATCGGTATGCTTTACATGGTATATTTGTGTCAAAGGACATATAAGACTCACTTTGTCGGACTTGAGAACAAATCCGACTTACGAACGTGCTCCTGTGTGTGTTCGTAAGTAGGGGTCTACCTGTAAATAGATAGAGATATAAACAGACTCAGGAAAAAATTAGCTTGTTTCTACTTGTCAATGTGTGAATAATTTAGAGCATCACCTGTAGAATCCTTAAAGAACTGCAACATTTTGCTGCCTCAAAAGCAAACATATAAATTTAAAAACTATTTTTAAAAATAGATTTTGCAGTGAGTGTGACGATACATTAATTGCAACACAAAATATTGAATCGAAGTATATTATCGGCTTGAAAACTCATCATGTTTAAAGATTACAGACACGTGCTCCATCACTGAGAGATGGTGGATGTATGTAAATAAATGTTTATTCATATAGACATGAGGTTAAGACGTACAGTTAAGACTGAGGAATGATCACTACAGTTCAGTGGTTTCGTTGTGAAAGAAGCGACCTTGGAGCGGCCTCCTCATTAAAGATTCATCTGTGAATAAACTATTGTTCGGAGCACCAGGCACAGACGTGCTCACTGACTCACTCTACCTCTTCCAGTGTGGAGAAAATCAAAGTCCTTCTGGACGCCATTACGGCCATCTATCAGCAGTTCAAGAAGGACAAAGCTGAGCGACGTGAGTAACACAGACTGGTGTGCAGTGCACTCTACAGCCAGTATGGCTCCAGTATAAACACCAGTCCTAAAACTCTCTCTCTCTCTCTCTCTCTCCTTCCCCCGTTTCCTTTTATATTCTTTCTCTCTCTCTTTTCTTTCTTCCTTTTTACTTGTTGCCCCTTTTTTCTTTCTCTCCTTTCTTGTTTTATTTTTCTGTTATTTCTCTACTTTCTCTCTCTCTCTCTCTCTCTCTTCCCCCTTATGTTGCACTCTCTCCTTTTCTATTCCTTTTCTTTCTTCCTTTTTCTTGTTCTCTTTTCTTTTTTCTTTCTTTCTCTCCTCTGTTGTTATTTTTCTCTTCCTTATCCACTATCTCTTAATTCTTTTCTTTCTTTCTTTCTTTTTCTTTTTTCTTTCTCCATCCTGCTGTCTTTCCCTTTTTTCTTTTCTTTATTTCATTCTTTTGTTTGTTCTTTTTATATTTTTATTTAATACTTCTCTCTCTCTCTCCTCTACATTTTTTCCTCTGTCCTTTTGTCTGTCTTTCTCTTTCATTCTATTTTTTATTCTTTTGTTTCTCTTTCTATTACTTTTTCTTTCCTTATATCGGTCTTTCTTTTGCTCTTTCTCAACATTGCTTCTTTTTCTGTTTCTTTTTTTGTTTTTCTTCCATTCTCTCTCCATCTGTCTCTCTCTCCAGGTCTACCATACAATGAAGAACAAATCCACAAATTCGACAAGTGAGCATTGTTCTTCCTTTCCTCACAATTTCTTACAATTATTAGCATTCATAAGACGTTCTCCCTGACGTTACTGTGTACGATTAAAAGGCAGAAGCTGGTGTTCCACGCCACCAAAGCCCGCACCCTGTTCACAGACGAGTGTGCGATGAAGTATCGGCTCTTCATCTCCAAGAGCGAGGAGTGGATGAGGTACGCGTCTCACTGAGACAGAAATCACATTTAATTTCACATGAATAGATTCTGACTGTCTTACAATATGAGGGGTGTGTAAGAGTGAGGAATGGACCAGCGAATGACGTGACTGAACTCCAACTATGAATATATTGCTGATTTGAAATCAGTAAATTATTGAGCACTACAACTAGAATGCAGTTACAGAAGGTAAACAGAAACAGATGTGAATGAGAAGTGTGTGTGTGTGTGTGTGTGTGTGCGTTTGCGAAATAGAGAGAAATAAAGAGAGGCTCTTGTGTTTCCAAGTGCGGCTGGCCTGTTGTCATGGTAACTCGGGCAGAGAAGATGCAGAGAAGCCAATCAGCACAAGATGATAACACGGCCTTGTTTTTCTGTGTGTTTGTGTGTGTGTGCGCGCATATGGAACATGAAAGACTTGTAATGTCAAGTCATTGATTAGGATTCAGCACCAAAGCCAAAGAACGTTTAATGAATTTCAGATTATCAAATATCAGGAAATTATTTTGTCATTATATATATATATATATATATATATATACTGTATGAAGTCAAAGTTCCAACACTCGAGACTGCTCCAGAATTATTAGCGCCCCCATAAAGAATATGAATATAAAGTCTTGGTTCTAATATCTAATATGCATTTTGTCCCAATAACACGAATGATGCATTTTATATGAGACTGAAAGACAAAGCAATGATCAGACACTGCTGAATGCATTTAAAGTGTTAGTGGCTTCTAATGTGTGTGTGTGTGTGTGTGTGTGTGTGTGTGTGTGTGGTTAGATTGTTGATGGTGAGATAGTGTCTGAGTGTAGATTTGGGGACCCAAAAATGTTGCTGTCTTCTTTAAATCTCCAAAATCTGTGATCCTTGGAGAAATGTGTGTCAGTGAAATCGTCCTGCTCGCTGTTTGTGAGGGTGAAATAGACACGTGTCCTTCTCCAGGCAGCTCAGTTCGTTATTAACTGCTTCATTATTTCCCGTAGAGTGGATATATACAATTTTCAGCCAGCTATTTTTACACCCATCATGTAGCTGATTTATGAAGATGATGGATGACTAATGACATTTGGTTCATGCCATGTCATACTGTATTTATAGCCCACTGAAACAGAAAGTGATGGATGAGTATGTACGAGATCCTAAAGAATAACATGCTGCATGAAAACGCTATGTATGTCTTATGCAAAAGTTTAGGCACACCTTGATTAAAAAAAAAAAAAATTTTTATTGAAAGGATGTTAACACACTTTTACACAGTGCCATAATAAGGTTTTTATTTTTGTTCAATTTATGCACCAATGTTTGCTGAAAATATTGTGCCTTTTTTCCATTTCCAAGAGAGACTGTTATCTTTTCAATTTAAGAAAATCACCAAAATCTGTTATTTATCAAGGGGTGCCTATACTTTTGCATAAGACTGTATGTAAATAAGTTAACAAGCAAACAAATGAATGAATAAATAATTAATAACATGCATCAGTTACATTTTGTTCACAAAGATTTCTGCTTGCCAATAATGATAATGTGGTCTTGTTAACCCTTTAATGTTCTACTCAACCTTTTGGTAGAGCACATTTTGAGTCACTGGATCTTATCGAAAAATCATCTCAAATTTAGCCTGGTTAAGACATGTCAACCAGTTCGTTGAGGTATACTGTGCTAAACAAATCCACTAGATGTCACCATGTCTTTAAATACATAGGATGTTCAAGTGAAACCAAGACTTTTGTCTTTTATTGTGCCGAATAACAGAACACAGTTAGGAGAATAAAGACTACCTTTATTTCTCTATATAATCCCCTGCTATACCGAAGGACTTATCCCAGTGTTTCACTAGGGCTTGGATACCATCAGGGTAGGAAGTTACACATCAGTACGCCAGAGCCATGATCGGACTGGCTGCTTCCCGTCTGAAACGCCGGCCTCCCAGGAACTCCTTAATTGGCCCAAACATGTGGAAATTACTGTATGGGGGATGTGGCTATTATTGACATCCGAGTTCCTGTAATATGCAAGTGGTGTTGTTGAACAATAGTATGTACAGTTGCCACAGTCTTTCAACTCTCTGCACTGTTGGACAACCAAACAAAATGTTATCATTTAATGCAACATCTCAACCGTTTGGAAGAGGCAGAATTTTAATGTATTTTCCTTAAATCTTTTATACATATACTTATATACTGCATATATATATACAGGGTGGGCCATTTATATGGATACACATTAATAAAATGGGAAGCCTGTGCTGGCATTTCTCCTGCGGTGTTGCTATCATTGTGTGAAGAGTGGGAGAAGAGGGTTGCATTGACAATCCATCATTGAGAATCCAAATGATGATGAAGGTGAGTGTCTTAATTTGTGTATCTTTACAGGAAGGTGCATCACGTTAGGAAGCAGCTGCTGTCACTGAACAACCAGTTTCTTAATATGGAACAGGAAGTGACCGTCATCATGCAGCATGTCTACAAGGTAACATCAAAGCAAAGCATTATTATTCCTGTGTCTCAGGTTGGTTAAGAGTATTGTGAGCTCATTCCGTCTGATGTGTGTGTGTGTCTTTAGATACAGGAACAGCTCCCACAAAAGATCATGCCCATCGCATCGAGCGGCCTCAAGCCCCAGGCTTATCTCAGCCAGAGCACTCTCGTAGAAATGACAGCAGGGTGAGTGCGTGTGTGTGTGTGCGTGTGTGTGGGTGGGTGGGTGTGCAATCCGCAGACACTCTACGAAATTACAAAACTAACACAAACTAACAGCGACACAACTGATTTCTGTCTACTTTGTTTCGAATTGCATTCTTGCAAAGAGTGAAACAGGAGTACAAGATTATTCAGAAAAGAAAATCTCTCCTATTATATCATACTGTATAGTGTTTCAGGATAATGGCTGTGGATCATAGCCTTTAGGATAATACGGTTATATAGCAGCCACAATAAAGCTATCCTGGCTACTTTGATACATTCTATACACCCGACTGTGAACAGTGTGTTGAACATCCCAGTCCAGATTTAGTCGCCCTTTTGCTGTTTTAATAACCGTGATGACTTCCACTCTTCTGGGAAGGCTTTCCACCAGATTTATTTTTTGGAGTGTGTCCAGGGTGTGATCGACGGTTAAAGAGTTTTAATGAGATCAGACACTGATGTTAGGATATTTGAATGTAATGCACGTACTCTTGGCCATATAATGTATGCATATATACAATGCATTTCCCATAATACATACATACACACACACACACACACACTATATTGCCCAAAGTATTCACTCGCCTGCCTTCACATGCATATGAACTTGAGCAACAGCTAATTCTTAATCCATAGGGTTTAATATGATGTTGGCCCCGGCTCCTTGGCAGCTATAACAGCTTCAGCTCTTCTGAGAAAGCTTTCCACAAGGTTTAGGAGTGTGTTTATGGGAATATTTGACCGTTCTTCCAGAAGCACATTTGTGATGTTGGACAAGAAGGCCTGGCTCACAGTCTACGGAACTGGTGTGATGTTTTTTTTTCAGGAGTTGGGCTCGGCTCCTTACTTCCAGTGAAAGGAACGCTTAATGCTTCAGCATGCCAAGACATTTTGGACAATTGTATGCTCCCAACATTGTGGGAACAGTTTTGGGGATGGCACCTTCCTGTTCCAGCATGACTGTGCACCGGTGCACAAAGCAAGATCTGTAAAGACATGGATGAGTGAGTTTTGGTGTTGAAGAACTTGACTGGCCTGCACAGAGTCCTGATAGAACACCTGTGGGATGAATTAGAGCGGAGACTGCGAGCCAGACCTTCTCGTCCAACATCAGTGTCTGACCTCGCAAATACGCTTCTGGAGGAACGGTCCGAAATTCCCATAAACACACTCCTAAACCTTGTTGAAAGCCTTCCCAGAAGAGTTGAAGCTGTTCATATGCAGCTTAAGTCCATATGCATGTGAAGGATTTGTCTTTTTTTTTTTTGTTGTTGTTGATTTATTAATACTGATCTCTTTACTGTTCTAAAGGATGAAGAAATTAAAAGAGGAGATGGAAGGAGTAGTTAAAGAACTGGCGGAAAACAATCTCTTCCTGGAGAGGTGACTAACAAGACCTAAAGAAGTCTTCATCCAGAATTACCATTTGAATCATTTCACTGTTTATAATATGCATACTGAAATGTGTGTGTGTGTGTGTGTGTGTGTATGTGTATGTGTGTGTGACTCTGCTTCAGGTTTGGCACCCTGACAGTAGACGGTGGACTGAGAAACGTGGACAGAATCTGAGAGCACGGCACAGATACGAGAGATACGAAGTGCACGTTGCACTTTCGCTCGAACTATTCCTTTAAAGCCGAGGTTCGTGTCGAAGAGATGAAGAAGAATGCCAAATATATATTTCTGTACATAAATACGTTAATGTAAATAATGATCATCTCGAGAGATTTTATTTCGCTGTCTTTCCTTTTCTTTAATACTGTACATCTCTAAGTTAAATACGAGCTGCCTGCTCTTGAGCCTCTTGATATTACGCCTTTATCTTAACTTCCCTCCAGCTGTGCTTGTATCGATCCATCTTTTTTTTTTCTTCCCCTCCCCCCCCCCGCTTTTAATTTTTCTAAGGTGACCGTTGGATAATTCTGTACTGTATTTGACTCGGAATGCTGCACATGCGCAACATTAAACACTGCAAACCTGCTCTTATTGCTTTATTTTTTATACGCCATTTGTACGAAATGATAAAAGGTTCGTCTGGATGATGATTGAAATATGGAGGTCATTCGTACCTCAGAGACAGAGTCATTTTGCAATGATGAAGATGAGCATTAATTCAGATTTGTATGCTGTATGTAATTATTTAAAATCAGCCCTGGAAACCATTATTTCAGCCTTAATGATTAAAAAGAATGTGAGAAGGTTGAGGAAGCGAGATTGCGACACATCCTCATGCGCTCTTCCACCCACCTGCCATATGAACAAACAAGCCATGCCAGGAATGTCCCATTTTACATAAAGGGTGTGAAATACCCAGACAGTGGCCGACTCCAGGACATAAGAAATATAGTCGTGTATTGTGTCCCGAGAATCGATTCCAGCCGCAACATCCAGGATGTTGTGGTAGGCCTGAAATCAGTTTCTAAATAACATAGGACCACAATGGGGAAAAAAGAGGAAATTCCAACTTTTAATTCAAGTGCATTTATTCAGTGGGGAAAAAAATCCCACAATAAGAAATAATTCTTTTACATCAAATCATGGGTGCCACAATTATTAGCACCCCTGATGTTTAATACTTTGTACAACCCCCTTTTGTCAACAAAACAGCATCTAATCTTCTCCTATAATGTTTCACAAGATTAGAGAACACAGAAAGAGGGATCTTCGACCATTCCTCTTTGCACAATGTCTCTAAATCATCCAGTGACCTGACTCCTCTGCTCTGCACTCTCCTCTTCAGCTCACTCCACAGGTTTTCAATCGGGTTGAGGTCTGGGGACTGAGATGGCCATGGGAGGAGCTTGATTCTGTGTGTGGTGAACCATTTCTGTGTAGATTTGGCCACATTTTTTGGGTCATGATCTTGCTGAAAGACCCAATGACGACCCATCTTCAGCTTTCAGGCAGAGGCCACCAGATTTTGCTTTAAAATGTCCTGGTATTTCAAAGCATTCATGATGCCATGCACCCTAACAAGGTTCCCAGGGCCTCTGGAAGAGAAACAGCCGCACAGCATCACCGATCCTCCCCCATACTTCACAGTGGGCATGAGGTCTTTTTCTGCTACTCATCTTTTGTGTTCCACTTAGAGTGTTTGTTGCCAAAAAGCTCTATCTTGGTCTCATCTGACCAAAGAACACGGTCCCAGTTGAAGCCCCAGTACCACTTAGCAAACTCCAAGCGTTTGCGTTTATGATTGTGACTGAGAAAAGGTTTTTTTCCTTGCATGCCTCCCAAAGAGCTTGCTGGCATGTAGATGGCGCCTGATGGTTGTTTTGGAGACTTTGTGACCCCAAGATGCTATCATTTGTTGCAGTTCTTTAACAGTGAGCTTTGGAGAATTTTTTATTTCTCTTACCATCCTCCTCACTGTGCGTGGAGGCAAAATAAACTTGCGTCCTCGTCCAGGTTTGTTTACTACTGTTCCAGTTTTTTTTTAAACTTCTTAATGATTCCTCTCACAGTAGATATGGGCAGGTGCATGCTGGTGGCTATTTTCTTGTACCCATTGCCTGACTTGTGAAGGTCGACACACAACTGCCTTACTTGAATGGTGTGTTCCTTTGTCTTTCCCATGTTGAAGAGTGGATAAGAGAAATGGCCTCCGTGTCACGTCATATTTATACCCCAGGCAGGCAGGAAGTGATAAATTACTAATTAAATGTTCCTAGATACTCTGATCAACTTTGTAAACTACTGCAGAAATGACAGAAATACTTCAATTACATTTATTTTCTAGGAATTGTTAGGGGTGCCAATAATTGTGGAACAGGTTATTTTATGAAAAATAATTATTTGGTAGTCAGGGATTTTTTATTTCCCCTTAAAATTCACTTTATATTCACGTTATATTTTTCTACAATTTTCAGTGTGACAATATGCTTCTGCAATAAAAACTGAATTTATTTTAAGGCTTTTAACACATCTTACCCAGGGGTGCCAATAATTATGGAGGGCACTGTGTGTGTGTGTGTGTGTATATATATATATATATATATAAAGATAGATAGATAGGTAGATAGATAGTAGCATTGCTTCTGAATTACAGCCCCCTTATCATCATCATCATCATCATCATCATCATCTCTCTCAACATCTTATTACACATTAGACTCCCATGGTAACCGTTACAAGAGTCACTCGACTCAGCCTTTGGGTTGCCATGACAACCGGACACATTGCTCCAGCGACATCTCCTAGCATCAAATCTGCAAATGACAGCAAACGCACCCGATGGTTTCTTTGTGAACTGAATGTCAGTCAAAGAGACAAAAGACGAAACAAGACTGATATTCGGGCTACTGGGATAATCATGTAGTTTCCCATAAGTAATCTTTTGAGAGCAGTTTACACATGATGGGTCATATTATTATTATTATTATTATCACGGTGACCTTGACTTGTGATGGAAAGGGTTGATTTGTACACTAGAGGGCATCCATGGATTAAAACCTTTAAGGAGAATATGATAGAAAGATACCTTGAACAAAAATAAAAAGCACTTTTTTTTTTTTTTTTTACTTTTCTAGTGTAGATGTTGATGTAAACAACATGTACTGCAAAACATAGAAAATGGTCACCACTCTAACCCAAAGATGTCATGTTCAAATTGATTTTTTTGTTTCTCGTTTATTTAATGCCTAGGCAGCAAATGCGCCAGAGCCAGCTAAATATTAATCAATTTTCCATGATGCAATAAATATGATCGCAGGCTAATTTAGCTCTCAGGGCACCTCTGTATGTTTTGATCAGAGCGTTTCAGTCTTAATGTAAGCTACAACACTTTAAATGAGACACCATGCACTTTCAGAAAAAATGTTCTAAACTGTACCTTTGTCTTGTATACTGTACACTATCTGTCCTAAATTATATAGACATCTGACCATCAACGTCTTGTTGAACATCCCATTTCAGAAAAACTATTTGTGGTTTGGTCTACCCTAAAGGCTTCCACTAGGTTTTGGGAAGTGACTGTTTAGATTTCTGCCAATTCAGCCAGAAGACCATAAGTCCACGTTTCACTTCATCGCACCCCAAGGTCTTCCGCTTCAACCTTAACACATCATCATGTCTTCATCACGTCTTCACTGGACTCACTTTGTGCACTACATGTAACAGGTTTGAGCATCTCACTTGTAGTGAATAGAAAGTGTAATTCTACAGCATACAAAGACATGCTTTTCAACTTCCGGCTTCAAACTTTGGGAACCGTTCGGGTGTGGTGGTCAGGAGGTCAACTTAGTGCACATACACACGTGGACAAAATTGTTGGTACCCTTCGGTCAATGAAAGAAAAACTCACAATGGTCACAGAAATAACTTTAATCTGACAAAAGTAATAATAAATAAGAATTCTATGAATGTTAACCAATGAAAGTCAGACATTGCTTTTCAACCATGCTTTTAAAAAAAATGAACTCATGGAACAGGTCTGGACAAAAATGATGGTACCCCATAGTCTGTTGCACAACCTTTTGAGGCAATCACTGCAATCAAACGATTCCTGTAACTGTCAATGAGACTTCTGCACCTCTCTGCAGGTATTTTGGCCCACTCCTCATGAGCAAGCTGCTCCAGTTGTTTCCGGTTTGAAGGGTGCCTTTTCCAGACGGCATGTTTCAGCTCCTTCCAAAGATGCTCAATAGGATTGAGGTCAGGGCTCATAGAAGGCCACTTTAGAATAGTCCAATGTTTTCCTCTTAGCCATTCTTGGGTGTTTTTAGCTGTGCGTTTTGGGTCATTGTCCTGTTGCAAGACCCATGACCTGCGACTGAGACCCAGCTTTCTGACACTGGCCAGCACATTTCTCTCTAGAATCCCTTGATAGTCTTGAGATTTCATTGTACCCTGCACAGATTCAAGACACCCTGTGCCAGAAGCAGCAAAGCAGCCCCAGAACATAACAGAGCCTCCTCCATGTTTCACAGTAGGGACAGTGTTCTTTTCTTGATATGTTTAATTTTTCCGTCTGTGAACATAGAGCTGATGTGCCTTGGCAAAAAGTTCCATTTTTGTCTCATCTGTCCATAGGACATTCTCCCTGAAGCTTTGTGGCTTGTCAACATGTAGTTTGGCATATTCCAGTCTGGCTTTTTTATGATTTGTTTTCAACAATGGTGTCCTCCTTGGTCGTCTCCCAAGGAGAGACCACTAGTCTCCAAAGTAGTCCACTTTGGCTCAAACAACGACGGATGGTGCGATCTGACACTGATGTTCCTTGAGCATGAAGTTCACCTTGGATCTCTTTAGAAGTCTTTCTGGGCTCTTTTGTTACCATTCGGATTATCCGTCTCTTTGATTTGTCATCAATTTTCCTCCTGCGGCCACGTCCAGGGAGGTTGGCTACAGTCCCATGGATCTTACATTTCTGAATAATATGTGCAACTGTAGTCACAGGAACATCTAGCTGCTTGGAAATGGTCTTATAGCCTTTACCTTTAACATCCTTGTCTATAATTTTCTTTCGAAACTCCTGAGACAACTCTTTCCTTCGCTTCCTCTGGTCCATGTTGAGTGTGGTACATACCATGTCACCAAACAACACAGTGACTACCTGGAGCCCTATATATAGGCCCACTGACTGATTACAAGATTGTAGACACCTGTGATGCTAATTAGTGGACACACCTTGAATTAACATGTCCCTTTGGTCACATTATTTTCAGTATTTTCTAGGGGTACCATCATTTTTGTCCAGGCCAGACTGTGGCCATGAGTTAATTTGTGGCCAGGCCCTGACTCTGGCCATGAGTTAATTTTTTTTAAATAATTCCGTTGAAGCATGGTTGAAAAGCAATGTCTGACTTTCATTGGTTAACATTCATAGAATTCTTATTTATTATTACTTTTGTCAGATTAAAGTTATTTCTGTGACCATTGTGAGTTTTTCTTTCATTGACCGAAGGGTACCAACAATTTTGTCCACGTGTGTATTTGAACACAAACATGGACATCTTTAGAGTTCCTTTGAAATGATGTATAATTGGACTGTACATTGTCCCCTGAAAATGATAAGATCTGTCTGCATTCTGAGTAATTTTTAAATATTGAGCTTCAAAGATTTCGCACTCTATAGGATAAAAACAGTGCTGCGCCTTTTTATTTTTCAAATACAGAGTGCAAAAATGCATATCACTTAAAAACACTTCATGTTGCATTAATGCCATTTGGCAGATGCCCTTACATTCTATATCATTATACATCTGAGCAGTTGAGGGTTAAGGACCTTGCTCAACGGCCCAATTGGGGCAACTTGGTGGTGCTTGGGTTTTAACCAAGGACCTTAACCACTGATCTACCCCTGTACCAACACATTATGTTAATACGTTGGTACAGAATAAGAAAATGTGAAGAACTCAACTTTGACAAAAATAAAAATCAGATAGAATCTTAGAATTCCAACTACTATATTATAGTATAATGTTAAGCTTTAAAGATGAACAATAGTTGGTAAAAAAAAAAAAAAAAAAAAAGCATACTAAAAGTACAAATTGCCATTTTGGCCAAGTTTATAAAAGCTGATAGAATATCAGTCCTGAATCAGTAGTGACAGACACTGGGTTAGTGTTCAATAATAAAACTGACTTTCAGAAGCTCAAGCATTTTTCGTCCATTATTATTTGATATATGGATGCACTCTACATTTGTCCGTTTTCACAGGATGTAAAACTGTATGGAGTATTTCCTTAAACTGTACAGAAGAACACAGTATTGTATTTGAACAGTTGCCAAATTCAGACAATGTCTGTAAAACTGGTCACTGTGTCGCACACATTTGCATGATACTGGTTTATGGTCATAATGGGCTAGATCCAGTACAGATAGAGTGCCATAAAGGTGTTTGGGTGGGGGTGGGGGTTACGTAAGGACAAATCCAAATATCCCTGATATTATAGAGGGCCCTATGGCAATTGAAATGGTTTAGCTTTGTCCAAAGGTTGGGGTACACAACCTAAAGATATTTTATAATAACTGACCATTACATGCAAAAACTACTGTCAGATTGTCTGAATCTCACAATTGTCTAGAATGTCTTTGTATGCTGAAGTATTACAATTTCCTTTCACTAGAACTCTATCCATCTATCTAGGAAGCTCTGTAGTCCAGTTAGGATCCGTGGAGGTCAGTGGTGATTACTGCTGTATTTATTCCCATTTTATGACTGTGGTGGGACCTACTGTCAACATTCACACACTACATGCAATTTGGCAACGCCACTTAGCCTAATCTGTATGTCTTTGGACTGTGGGAGGAAACAGGAGTACCGGGAGAAAACCCACCAAGCACGTGGAGGACATGCAAACTCCATGCACACAGACCCGAGGTGGGAATTGAACTCGGACCCTGGAGGTGGAAGGTAACAGTGCTAACCACTTAGCTGAGCTTCATAAAGACACAGATAGTTGATGTTAAATAGTTAATGTGTCCTCCTGCACAGAGCCCTGACTTAACTCAACCGCAATGAACACCTTTGGGAAGACCTGGAAGATCGACCGCACCCCAGACCTCCTCATTCAATATCATGCACTTGTGGCTAAATGAGCATAAATCCCCAGAGCCAGGAGATTTTCCCAGCCTTCCCAGGAGAATGGAGGCTATAATAGCTAGACAGAAAATCCATATTTATACCCATGGGTTCAGAATGGCGGCACAGTGTCATAGTAGTTAGCAGTTTCGCCTTGCACCTCCAGGGTCCGGGTACGATTCCAGCCTCTGGTCTGTGTGCATGGAGTTTGCATGTTCTCCCAGTGCTTGAGGGGTTTCCTCTGGGTACGAAGACATGCAGGTTAGGCTAATTGGTGTTCCCAAACTGCCTGTAGTGTGTGAATGTTGAACGGAGGTCCTACCACAGTTGTAAAGTGGGAATAAATACAAGGGTCACCAGGGGAATTCACAATCCCTAGTTGGATTACAAAGGTTCCTAAATGGATGGATGGGTTCAGAATAGGATAGTTTAGTGGTGAGCATTGTTGCCTTGAACCTCCAGGGTGCAGGTTTCATTTCCGCCCCAGGGTCCATGTCCATGACGTTTGTATGTTCACCCCATGCTTGGTGGGTTTCCTCCCATAAGGCTAGTTGGCTTTCCCGTAGTGTGTGAATGAGCCTGTGATATTGTGTATGTGAGTGCCCTGAAATGGATTGGCACCCCATCTAATGTCTACCCCGCCTCATGCCCCAGGTCTCCTAAGATAGGATATCCTCCACGCCCTGTGTACAGGACAAAGCGGTGCAGACAATGAATGAGTGAGTGAGTCCATATAGACATATGTCCATTTTTAGTCATAGAATGTCCTAAAGATTCAGAAACCACAGATCCTGAGGGCGGGTGCGATGATTTTGGCAAACACATCCAGCATTGTGGTGGAAAGGAAACTGAAAAATGGTCAATAATAAATCTTCTGGCTGCACAGGTTTGGTGTAAATGACAGCCTTCTGGCGCATGGACTCCACAACAGCCATGATGGCTGAGGAGAAAGTGCCAGGGTGGAGGGTGAAATCGTGAAAGCATCATTTAGCTGAGTAGACACACGCACACGCACGTATGCGCACACCCGCTCGCGCGCACACACACACACACAGATTTGGCGGCAGCGTGAGCGCGCTGGGTTGGAGCTACAGACACAGTACCGAAAGACCTCACGTCCTCCAGATACCCTCGACTTCCGCAGTGATTCTGTTTGCTCGATGAGAAAAGCGGGATTGTGTCTCTGCAGGACGATCAGGTGGAGGCTTTTGAGGATGCTGCGCGAGCGAGAAGGAGACGGTTACAGTGACGGCAACGCGCACGGCTCGGGGACGCGCCAAGCCAAAAACAAGAAATCGCTTTCCAGGAGGTGAGGTATGTAAACATAATGGGTGTGATGTTCTTATACCGCCGTTTATACCTAGTATTCCATGTTTAATCGATAGGAGAAAGAGAAAGGCGCGCGTCATTTCCCCCCTCCATCTGCATGACAGGCTTTAGACAAACTACAGACTCATTATTATGTCCATCACACCATCACCAGTCTCACTAATGTCCATCACACCATCACTAGTCTCACTAATGTCCATCACACCATCACCAGTCTCACTAATGTCCATCACACCATCACCAGTCTCATTAATGTCCATCACACCATCACCAGTCTCATTAATGTCCATCACACCATCACCAGTCTCACTAATGTCCATCACACCATCACCAGTCTCACTAATGACCATCAAACCATCACTAGTCTCACTAATGACCATCACACCATCACCAGTCTCACTAATGTCCATCACACCATCACCAGTCTCACTAATGACCATCAAACCATCACTAGTCTCACTAATGACCATCAAACCATCACTAGTCTCACTAATGACTATCACACCATCACCAGTCTCATTAATGACCATCAAACCATCACCAGTCTCACTAATGACCATCAAACCATCACTAGTCTCACTAATGACCATCACACCATCACCAGTCTCATTAATGACCATCACACCATCACCAGTCTCACTAATGTCCATCACACCATCACTAGTCTCACTAATGTCCATCACACCATCACCAGTCTCATTAATGACCATCAAACCATCACCAGTCTCACTAATGACCATCAAACCATCACTAGTCTCACTAATGACCATCACACCATCACCAGTCTCATTAATGACCATCACACCATCACCAGTCTCACTAATGTCCATCACACCATCACTAGTCTCACTAATGTCCATCACACCATCACCAGTCTCATTAATGTCCATCACACCATCACCAGTCTCATTAATGTCCATCACACCATCACCAGTCTCACTAATGTCCATCACACCATCACCAGTCTCACTAATGACCATCAAACCATCACTAGTCTCACTAATGACCATCAAACCATCACTAGTCTCACTAATGACCATCACACCATCACCAGTCTCATTAATGACCATCAAACCATCACCAGTCTCACTAATGACCATCAAACCATCACTAGTCTCACTAATGACCATCACACCATCACCAGTCTCATTAATGACCATCACACCATCACCAGTCTCATTAATGTCCATCACACCATCACCAGTCTCACTAATGTCCATCACACCATCACCAGTCTCACTAATGACCATCAAACCATCACTAGTCTCACTAATGACCATCAAACCATCACTAGTCTCACTAATGACCATCACACCATCACCAGTCTCATTAATGACCATCAAACCATCACTAGTCTCACTAATGTCCATCACACCATCACCAGTCTCACTAATGTCCATCACACCATCACCAGTCTCACTAATGACCATCAAACCATCACTAGTCTCACTAATGACCATCACACCATCACCAGTCTCATTAATGACCATCACACCATCACCAGTCTCATTAATGTCCATCACACCATCACCAGTCTCACTAATGTCCATCACACCATCACCAGTCTCACTAATGACCATCAAACCATCACCAGTCTCACTAATGACCATCACACCATCACCAGTCTCATTAATGACCATCAAACCATCACTAGTCTCACTAATGTCCATCACACCATCACCAGTCTCATTAATGTCCATCACACCATCACCAGTCTCACTAATGTCCATCACACCATCACCAGTCTCACTAATGACCATCAAACCATCACTAGTCTCACTAATGACCATCACACCATCACCAGTCTCATTAATGACCATCAAACCATCACTAGTCTCACTAATGTCCATCACACCATCACCAGTCTCATTAATGTCCATCACACCATCACCAGTCTCACTAATGTCCATCACACCATCACCAGTCTCACTAATGACCATCAAACCATCACTAGTCTCACTAATGACCATCACACCATCACCAGTCTCATTAATGACCATCAAACCATCACTAGTCTCACTAATGTCCATCACACCATCACCAGTCTCATTAATGTCCATCACACCATCACCAGTCTCACTAATGTCCATCACACCATCACCAGTCTCACTAATGACCATCACACCATCACCAGTCTCATTAATGACCATCAAACCATCACTAGTCTCACTAATGTCCATCACACCATCACCAGTCTCATTAATGTCCATCACACCATCACCAGTCTCACTAATGTCCATCACACCATCACCAGTCTCACTAATGTCCATCACACCATCACCAGTCTCACTAATGTCCATCACACCATCACCAGTCTCATTAATGTCCATCACACCATCACCAGTCTCACTAATGTCCATCACACCATCACCAGTCTCACTAATGACCATCAAACCATCACCAGTCTCACTAATGACCATCAAACCATCACTAGTCTCACTAATGACCATCACACCATCACCAGTCTCATTAATGACCATCAAACCATCACTAGTCTCACTAATGTCCATCACACCATCACCAGTCTCATTAATGTCCATCACACCATCACAACATCACCTCTGTATCATTTTGTCCTAAAACACTGTTCACATTTCCAGTGCATAGGTGCAAATGATAATCAATGATGACGTTTTTTTTCAACACCATGTTTTGTTTGTCACTGATGGATTACTGGACAGAAGGATCGCTTCATTCACTGTGCCCTCACAACATTGCCAAAAATAATCACATCTTTGCAGTGCAGTTAATATCGTGACTACAGAGAAATGTATCTAGTATTTACTTTTATAGGATCACAATAAACCAACTATGTGATTATTATAGTGATTTCTAGTTACGTCATTCTTAATAGTCTTGTTCTGTGGCATTATTTTTGCTCATTCTAAGCATTTATTTCCATAAATGAAGTTGAATTTAGTACAAACATTAGGAAATACCAGATAATTTGTCTATATTAAAGATATTTAACCCTTATCAGCAGTTGGCACGTCTTCTCCATGCCCCACACCTATCTACTCGTCTGGTCCTAATACCAAAAATAAGATAAAACAACAAAAACAGTAATAGTTGATCAGAAATGGCAGCCATGTCACTCCGGCTCGTTTCGATAACTGCCGTTGCCTGGGAATGGAGGACAGAGATAGAGGAAAGAGGCCACCAGGGTAAACACAGCGCTGAGATAAGCGCAGGGCTGCAGGGAAATGAGTGCCATCCCTGGGAGCCGGTGTTAAGCACGCATTCCCTCAATGCACTTAATGAATAATGAGAGTGAAGGTCAGGTGTAGTGTTTGCACAGCAAAGCACACGCTGTCGTGTTTTAGACAGAACATTAGTTTTCGCCCATTCAGAGCATGATGCTGCCTTGAGATGCCTTGGTGAGCTCATCGCTACAAGGTCACACAAACTCTAATGGTATAGAATTCGATTGTTTTTTTTTTGTTTTTTTTGCACACTGTTTTTTCCCCTTGATTTTGAATTTTCAGTAAAAAAAAAATCTGAAAAAAAAATAATGCAGTCAAAAAAAAGTTAAAAATAAAAATCATGTAAAATATTGAGTAAAATGGGAAACACATTCATGCTTTATTTTTTTGTATTCTAAGCAGCAATTTGGCAACATTCTCAATTCCAGTAGATGTTGAGGCTGAGAATAAATCAAGCAGGTCCATACACTCCTGATTCTCCTTTTTTTTTTTTGGCAACTTGGTCTGTCCACATGCCATTCGGCACATGAGGCGACCGATACTCCTCACTCTGGAGATATATCTGTCGTTTCTATGGCAGTTACTTAATTACTAAGGGGTCGGGTTGCCAGCTCGACACCCGATTGTCATTCACACACACTATGGACCATTTGGAAATGCTAATTATCCTAACTTGTATGTCATGCAAACTTCATGCAGACAGACCTCGAGGCGGGAATCGAACCCTGACCCTGGAGGTGGTAACCACCATGCCGCTCACTCTCACTGATTCATCGTCTATACCGCTTTATCCTGTATTCAGGGTCGCGGGGGGCCTGGAGCCTATCCCAGGAGACTTAGGGCACTAGGCGGAGTACACCCTGGACAGGGTGCCAATCCATCACAGGACACACACACATACACTCACACACACACACACACACACACACACACACACTCATTCACACACTACGGGCAAGTTAGCCTAATCTGCATCTTGACTGTGGGAGGAAACCGAAGTATCCGGAGGAAACCCACAAAGCACGGGGAGAACATACAAACTCCATGCACACAGAGATGGGAATCGAACCCGGACCCTGGAGGTGAAAGGCAACAGTACTAACCACTAAGCCACCATGTCGCTGAATCAGGAAATCTTAAATTAAAGGGAGAGTTCAAAAACCTTAATTCAACAAGATGTTGTTTGTTGGCTTTATTGTAAAATTATCTATAACCCCTTAAAACATTCTAATTAATATGCTTTTTAAAAAGTCTTATACATTGTGTTCTTTACAAAATTATAAAAACACTGAATAAAAAGATTCAAGTCATTTAGATATCAGAATCAATCTATTTATATAGAGATGTTTAGATATGGCTGCATGGTGTTGTAGTGGTTAGAATTCTGACCTTACACCCTCTATGGTCAAGGGTTTAGACTCCAGCCCTCCCCGTGACCCCTGAACAGGATACGCGAGTATAGAGAATGAGTGAGTGTGTGAAAGTGCTTACATTTACCATGCGATGGGAAAAACTCAATTCAGTAATGTAGAGTACAGTAATATTTTTAGACTTTTAGATTTCTGTATCTCCACAGTGACTACATGGTGTTCAGTTTTCATCTATTTACAGTATGTTTGCATTTTAGATGGTAAAACATTGCAGTTCCTCTATAATCCTGCAGGTGGTGCTTCAAACTTTTCACACATTGGCAGGCAGCGCAGCTTCTTGTGTTGCAGGAGCCAATTATTTGCTTTGTTTATTTATAAAAAAAAATTGTAATATCGATTCAGGATATTTATAAAATCGTGACAATATCGTATCAGGAGGTTCTTGTTGGTTCCCGTCCCTGTTATTAATTAGCAACGTAAAACGTTTATAGTCAGCAGCACAGCTTCACAGTTTTTTTTTTTTTTTCATTTTTTCCTCAGTTATTAAGGCCCGAGCTACTTCCGAGGAAACTGTGACAGCTTCTGCGAATTTAATTCTCCATAATTTGACCTTCCTACACTTTTCCATCCCTGTTCTAGCAGTTCAGCCCTTAATTGTGCTGCCGTCATCCGCTCCGCTTTATCGCGTACATGAAAGCAGACGTGGCCTGCCTTTCTCAGAAGTAATTACCCGAGTATGCTCTGTACAACTTCATTAAACGGCAGCTCCTTGCCGTTTCTATTCCCCGAGCAGCCGTGCTGCGATCAGCTGAGCCAGGAAAATCTTAATTAACTAAAATGTAAATGGCCACGGACACCATTATGGCTGATCTGCGGCTCATTTCCAGGACAAAAACCTCAGCAGGAGAAGAACAATTGTTATTGAAATGTATTATCCTGCGAACACAAAAGGCCAACGCTGGTCGCTGGGGACTCGCTGGATTTTATTGCCATGGAAACATATTTTGTCATGTTCCTTTAGGGAAAATTGCAGTAATGCTATTAATTTGAGTTATGTTCAGTCATCACAGAGCATGAACACGGTGTTCTCTGGTTGTATCATGATTCATTCATTCATTCATTCATTCATCTTCTATACCGCTTATCTTATACAGGGTATCCCGGGAGAATTCGGTTCATTCTGTACAGGGTGCCAATCTATCACAGAACACACATGCACACATCAAGGGCAATTTGGGAAAACCAATTAACCTAATCTGGGAGGAAACTGGAGGAAACCCACCAAGCACGGAGAACATGCAAACTCCACACACACACACACAGTGCCGAGGTGGGAATCGAACCCTCGACTCTGAACGTGCAAGGCTCACGGTGCTAATCACTATGCCATCGTGGCGGCGTTATTTTTTTATTTATATATGTTTCGCATTTGAGGTGGTAATATGTTGTAGTACCTCTATATCCCTATAGGTGGCACAGCATCCTGTGTGGTAAGAGTGAAATATTTGCAACGTTTGTTTAGAATTGTAACAAAATCTAAACAAACAAAAAAAAGATATTAAATCTGGATATTTATAAAAAAACTAAAAGAATCGCAATACAAATCGAATCAGCACCTACTGTAGTGCTAAACTAATCTGTGGTTACATCGCTAGCATAGCGTTAGAAAAATAAAGGGCATATCAATAAAACGAATTTTTTCAAAACTGACAGATAGTGCTTTCCTCCATGGGTGTCACACATCCCGTTATCAGAGCATCAGAGTCTCAGTGAAAGTAGATGTGAGGGTGCTTTCATACTAGGCACACTTGATTCATATAATGGCAGTGTATGAATACTCCCCAACCCCCCCTCTGGTCAGCTTCCACATTATGAATACAGTAAGTTTCGTACCCGAGTATATTTGTGTATTTACGCTCTCCGATACAGGAGGGGGCAGTATGCACCTAGTTGGTTTGTGAGCGTTCAATAAACACGAAGAAAAGACAAATACAAGGAAGTCAACCTTCACACTATGTCTAATGAGACATAGGGAACACCACTTTTTCCCAAGACCACTTGATCCCAAAGTGTTCTTGGGAAGGTTCCCAAGGTTCATTTTGATCAGTGAGGACGGAACTGTTCCGCGCTCGGGAAACGCACCCAAGTTGGCTGGAATAGGTAGTCTCCAAGACGATACAGGGACACGGACACGGATCGAATAAAGATATGGAAGCCAATCGTACCTGAGAACGGAAGTAGATCACTGTTCTGATATCCCTGTATGCACATATCATTCGGAATACGCAATCGTACCCAGAAACGGAGAAAACTAACAAGACAGCAGGGGAGAGGGGGAGGGGGAGGGGAAGCAGTCGTTCCTGGGTATGGTACAAATCAATCGTGATTAATGTGAAAACACCGTTAGACTTTGCGTCCACCCTTTGGTAAACAAAAGTCCTTGATGCTAACCTGTGAAAATAAAACCTGGACTAGTAATGTGTGTGTCTGTGTTTTGTCCTTGTAAAATACTCCAGAACTATGGCCCTGACTTAATATAAAACGTTTAATACAGTTCTTGTTCTCTCGGTACAGTCCTGAAAATAAAAAGTCACCTTAAAAGACTTTACTCATGATATTCCTCTCGTGTTGTGTTACAGGTCTGACTTACCACTGCTACAGAAATGGTGTATGCCTTGCCGATGGACGCAGCGAAGCCGTCTCTGCACACGACTCTTCTGCCCTACCTGATGCCGAACAATTCGGAGAGGGTCAACGAGTCGACCCTGGCGTCCGGTACCCCCACGCCTCCCTGCAATCTGGACACAACCTCGTTCCAGCCGAACAGCACCCAGGTGTCTTACGAGCTCAGTCCAGCAGAAGTGACCATTCTCGGGTTGATCCTTGGAGTCTTTTGGCTAGTCTCGGTTCTAGGCAATGCTTTGGTGTGTTTGGTGATACACCGCAGCCGCAGAACTCAGTCGACCACAAATTACTTCGTAGTGTCTATGGCATGTGCTGATTTGTTGCTGAGCCTGGGCTGCGCCCCGTTCGTCCTGCTCCAGGTCTCGACTGGACACTGGCCCCTGAGCGCGGCGGCCTGCAAGGCAGTGCGCTACATCCAGCACTTGTGCCCCGGCGTGCAGGTCTACGTGCTCCTTTCCATCTGTGTGGATCGCTTCTACACTATTGTGTATCCTCTGAGTTTCAAAGTATCCCGGGAGAAGGCGAAACGCATGATCCTGGCTTCTTGGCTCTTCGACGCGGCCTTCGTCTCCCCATGCCTCTTTTTCTACGGATCTTCTTCGTCCATCACGCAAAGACACTGCGAGTTTTTCCTTCCGGGATCTTGGGATGGTCTGGCCTACGCTCTGGTCCACCTCCTGTTTGGATTCCTGGTTCCAGCGCTTCTAATCTTATCCTTCTACCAGAGGGTAGTGCGCTACATCTGGCGGATCAGCGCGGACGGACGCACGGTGCGCAGGACTATGAACATCGTGCCCAGGACAAAAGTCAAAACCATCAAGATGTTCCTGATGCTCAACACTGTGTTCCTCCTTACATGGATGCCTTTCTACGTAGCGCAGCTCTGGCATCCCGATGTATCCGCAGGACCCAGCAGGCGGGGGGCGCTGTTCTTCGTAGCGATCGCGTGGATGTCGTTCAGCTCCACCGCCTCGAAGCCTACGCTCTATTCAGTGTACAACGCCAATTTCAGGCGAGGAATGAGAGAGACGTTCTGCATGTCGTCCATGAAGTGCTACCGGAGCAACGCGTATACCATCACCGCCAGTTCGCGGATAGCGAAAAAAAATTACGTGGGGGTTGTAGACTTGCCGGCGCCGCCAAAAACTCTGATCAAGGATTCCGTGTATGACACTTTCGACCGAGAAGCGAAAGAGAAAAAACTGGCCTGGCCTATAAGCGTCAACCCACCAAACACGTTTGTATAGAGCGGAATACAAGGTGACCTGTTTGTCCAAGTGGAACTCAAAGATGCTTAGGTTGACTTTTTTCTTCTTTTTTTTTAAAACACACCTAGCATCGAGAGCTGAACGTGCTAGTCATTCTAAACCAAACAAACAAGCAGGACATGTCAAAAAGCAAAAACTTGCTCAGTAGCCAGGTGTCTGTGTCACGGTTTCATGAGGAGAAGCTCTTCTCTGTCATCTCTGTCTGTAGTACTGTACGTTACGTAATGTTGAATTCCTTCCTGTGTGTTGTTTCTCGTGATTATTAACGTTGTCATGCAAAACTGAACCATCAGTTCGGATGCCGCTTGTTGGGAGAACGGACCCGTGAGTCTGTCCTTATCTATATGTCCATGCAGTCTAGAGCTGTTCTGTGGGTTTGTGAGAGGAATGTCTTCTCTGTCTGCGCTGAAATCGATGAACGGCACTTCTCACGACGCCACTGCTGTGATGAAGTTCTTGTTTCTTACCATAGAGTGTCACGTCCTATAGGAGACGCATCCTATACCAGGAAATGTCCAAAACTGTGTTGCATTAAACAATAATAAAAAAAAAGAAGAAAGAAACAGATACAGGTTTCATTTCTTAATGTTTTAGCAACAGCCTTCTGTGAGGATCACTACAGAGCTTTAATAACATTGAGATCCATTTACACGATGAATAATGAAAGCTACTTCAATAGGCACAGCATCGGTGCATAAATGAAGAAATTTCCGTGCTTTTGCGCGGTTTAATGGTTCAGTGAACGCTAATCCATTGTCTGTCAACGAATTAAATATGTAAAATTCAACAAAAGACTTTAAAAATTTCATTATGTGAAAAATATCATTATACTCCTTAATCACAACTGAACATTAGTGTTTGGGGTCTCCGAAACGTCTGTTAACGTTCCAGCCGAACTCTCAGGAATAACAACCGTTTCAGACGTGCGGCTTCACCGTCTGTAGCTTTAACCGCAAATGAGCCGAGTAACTGTTTCTCTACAACAAGCTTTTGCGAAATGCATTTTCTAACCAATCAGAACGCATGAAATAAAACTGCGCTGAAAACGTGCCTAAGAGTCGGGCTGGAGGAGGAGCTATGAAAAATGTGCCCCTCCCCCACTTTTTAAATTATTGTCTAGAATGACATCATACCAGGTGGGAAATTCTATATCAGGTGTGTGTGGGGGGGAGGATTGTATTAGCAAAAAAAAAAAAAAAATCGCTAATCAACATCGCTGACTAATGAGAGCTAATTTGTCTAATTAATCAAAAATCACGCACTCAGTTAAATGTTAAACTCTTGTTTTTGAAGTTAGTTTGTATTGTAAGAAATCCGTAAGTGAGAAAACTAATGTTATGAAGAATCAGCTACAGTTACTAATCATAAAACTTTTTTAAAGGTTTAAAATTGTAAAAAAAAAAAAAAAAATTTTTATTTTAATCGGGGAAATTGTAATATCGAATTTGAATAATTATAAAATCATGATATGTGTAGAATTCCAATTTTATTCGAATTGTCACAGAGGTATCGTGATAATATCGTGTCCCATCAGTACTCCAAATTGATAAAAAACGTTTTATATAATAGGTACCCTATAAAGGGAATTTTCATTTTTAGCATTTTCACACATTCTGATTGGTCTCCAGTGTGTGTTTGTTTTTTCCCTTCTTCCACTTTTGTATTGGACAATTACATTTTTTTCTGTTTTGTGATGGGGTGTGTGTCAGTTATATAGTCACAATGATGAATGAAATAAGGTATTAAAAAAAGCATTAACGAGGACACTTGAGGGAGCTCTGAGAGCTGTGTTAAATAGTAAAATATGGTTTAAAGTAAGACATCAAACAACTTAAAACATCAATAAACTGTCTATGGAAGTCTGGAAATGACACAAGGTTTCCAGAGATCATGACTTACAGCTTTATGTATCAACACCAGACTCATGTCCTTCACAAGTTGTGTCCGTCACTTGAGACACGGCAGTGATCATGAACAGGTGGATCTGTTTCACTGCCTAAGGGACTGGGATGTCTCCATGTTTACTAGGGACAGGATTCGCCAGGGATCACCTGATACGATATTATCACGATACCTCGGTGCCAAATCGATCTGTATTGCGATTCTGTAAACATCACTATGCAATAATTTGAATACAGGATGCTGTGAACTATTCTTCACAATATGAGAATAGTTTCAATCCTAA
Organism: Clarias fuscus; assembly: GCA_030347435.1. Classification (NCBI taxonomy): domain Eukaryota; kingdom Metazoa; phylum Chordata; class Actinopteri; order Siluriformes; family Clariidae; genus Clarias; species Clarias fuscus. Next base: position 7,946,442 of record CM059224.1, on the reverse strand, counting down.
CGTCTGTAGGATTATAGAGGAACTGCTAGATTTTACTGATTTAAAAAAAAAAAAAAAAATCGATTTGAGTCAGTGTGGCGATACATGAATACATGAACCCCTTCCCTTCCTCCACTTAAGGTTACCGCCTGATGTTTGACCAAATGTTTTGCTCGCTGTGTCTTAAATGTACGCTATCTGAGTCATGAAACAAAGTCATGCACAGTCAGGAGTACCGAATCCAACGTTCAGGATCAAGGACAAACCAAACAGATGGAAATGTTTTACGCTAAGCAATTGCACATCTTTATTATATATATATTTTTTTTGTTACATAGACAAATAATTTCAGCTTTTGCCAACAGGTTCTATACATACTTTATACATAAATATAAAAATATCCATATATTTCTGTGCAAAATAATAACATCACAATTATTGGAAATGGACAGACAGGAAAGGAGGAACCACAAACGCATCACTGTCCGACAGTACGTTATTCATTAGTGAGGCGTTACTTACGTATTTAATGTTGATTTGTTTGTGTGGTCTACATAAATATAAACATCACCAATTCAAACGAGCAAATTAGTTATATTGTACAAAATACTGTTTGTTTAGCAACACGTTCGATTAGCGCCTTGAACTCGATTTTCGTACAAATAGTTAATTTTCTATTTACGGACTAATTCTTTTTTTTTTCTTTTTTTTAAAGTGGACTGTCCAGTGGTGTTCGTGTGCATGTTTAATTAATTTAGAAGCTGAACATAATTTCTCAGCATCATAATGAGTTCGGATCCCAGATCTGCACGAGTGTGCGAAAGATAGAGATAAGAGAGATACAGAGTCAAGGCAGATATAAGTGAAGAAGTCAAAGTAATAAAACCAGAATTGAGTTTCTTAAAACAGAAGCTAGACGACTCTTAGCCAGAGAGTTATAGTGACCAAAAAAAAAAAAAAAAGCTGAATCCACATTTTACAGTTGTGGAGGAACAAAAAAAAAAAAAAAAAGGAAAGTGCGCTACGTTTCATTAAGGAATAAATACATCTGAATCAAAACAGGTTTGACTCTGCAACATCGACAAGAACGAAGAGCTTTAACCCAGTGCTATGCAAATCTTCAAAAATTCTTTAAAGTGCTTAGAGCTTAATCTTTCTTGCCACACCCTGTGTGTGCGCACGTCTCGCTTGTCCTTTGGAGGTTGATGTGTGTTGCTTTCTTGCACAATTTGTTTTCGGACTTTCTTGAATCTGCAAGAATTCAGATCTTGCCTCACTGTCGGCTTTCACTTCTTTCTAAATCTGATCTGAGACAAGAATAAAGGAAAAACACAGCACTGTGGACGTGATTTAGTGTTCCTTACCCAAAAAAAAAAATGTGTGTGAGAGACTTTTGCACTGTCCTTCCCTCCTTCATATATACCAATCTAAACAGCTCTATCGATCGCCCCTCTTCGGTATCCGGAGCGAGTCTGGACTGTCTTTAAAGAGAAGCTTCTTCTTCTAAGTCGTCTTGCTCTGGCTGATGCCTGAGGAGTTGTATTTGCCATTTTTGGGTATTTTGGTGGCGCTGCTGCTTTGTGAGCCTTTCTGATCATCTCCTGTTAGAAGAGCTTTGATTTCCGATGGGATTTTTCCCTGGTCCATGGCGATACACCACTGCTTGTACTGGAAAAAAAAAAAAAAAAAAAACAACGAAGAGAATAAATGTTATATCACATTTCTGAACGCCATTTGAACTTCAAAGCCTTTAAATCTGCTTCTCGGGTGATTCAAGCTCTAAGCTGATGAATAACTTAAAGGTGCTATAATCGCCATTCTTCACTTCTTCTTACCACTACTACAAAATAATGTTAAATAAAAATTTGTACAATTGAGATTCTGTAAATATCACAATTTTATAAATATCTTGATTTGATATTAATCTTTTTCAGAGCACCACCTATAGGACTACAGAGGTATGACAACAATTTTACCACCTCAAATACAGGTAGTTCCCTACTTACGAACAAGTTCTGTTCCAGGAGCACGTTTGTAAGTTGGATTTGTTCTTTAGTCTTAAAAAGTGAATCTTATACGCCTTTGAAATGAATATACAATGTAAAGCAAACCAATCCACTTGGCTAAATCAATGTCCCCTTTCCCCACACTGCCATCATGTGACCAAAAAAACGTACGAAACGAATCTCGCACATCATATAATGTAAATGTAGTATAATCTATATAAATTTCATTTTGTAACAGTGTTGTCTCTGCGCTCTTAAATCATGAGGGGAATCCTGGATGACATTTTGTCTCAAAGCTGTTTTCCACTGTATTGGACTGTGAACAGTGTTTTTTTTTGAGAATTTGTTAAAATGAAGATTATTCTCAATCAGGACACCCTTACAGGACAGCCGTGCTCATCGTGCTCCCGGATTGATTCACTGAAACCGGTGTGGCCGACTCAATTCTCCTGCACCCACACACGCATACAATATACAATGTCTAAAACTTTAGACATTTTTTAGACATTTTATACATTTACTTACACACTGAAAATATTGTATATAATTGTAAATATAGGTATCTGGTGCACTGCAGGGTCTATTTTTTGTATAATACATGTGAGCTACTTCCGTGATTGAACCGGAAATAGAACCGCGGTCTGTTTCTTAGGTGCGGAAATTCTTAACTTGGATGTTCGTAAGTTGAGGACTACCTGAACAAACATACAGTATATAAATTATACAGTGTAGGGTACAAGGGCGCGGGGGGCCTGAAGCCTATCCCAGGAGACGTTTGGCACAAGACAGGGTACACCCTCGACAGGGTGCCAATCCATCACAGGGCACACACACACTAAAGGCAGACTGTCGGAGGAAACTGAAGTACCTGGAGAAAACCGACCAAGCAGGAAAAGCATGCAAACTCCACACAGACACACACACACAGACACACACACAGACACACACACAGACACACACACAGACACACACACAGACCCGCTGTGGAAATCAAACCCTCGACCCTGGAGGTGGAAGGTCACAGTGCTAACCACGTGGGACACGTTTGTTTGTATCTGAATTGCATCCTGTCAGTCATTTCACAGACATGCCCACAACACCCAGTCACAACTCTCTTGAATGATTATTTGGAAACGTTACATCTACGTCTAGGAAAAGTGATGTCATAGAGTGTAGCCAATCGTACTTCTGATTAAATCGATCAAATTACTGAATAATTACAGTTTTGGGGGCGTGGCTTATAGGTGAAATGTGGGTGGGGATTAATGCATAATAAAATTAACATTTAAAACATTTCAATCTTAATTAACGCCTCTCATTTAACCATTAGCTATAGTTGAAAAATCTTTCCAAATGCACGGTTGAGCAAAGAACACGAGGAATATAATTTTATTATAAACCTATTTAAGTCCAGTATCACAGTCGGTTTTATATCCTTTATTATCATGACATGATCAAGTCTGTGTCTAACTTCACTCTGACCGCTTAAATTATACGAGGAGAATGTGGGGAACATGGGGAACTCACCATCTCGAGTTCTTCTCTCAGGGCACAGATAGCTCTCTCTTTACTGGACACCAGCTCCTCCAGGTACTGGTAGCGCAGCTTCTTCCTGGCTCGACACTCTCGCGCACTCTGTCTGCTCCGCTCCAACTTCGCCTTCAGGTCGATCTTGGCGGGCTTTCGGCCACGTTTCCCCGGTTTCTTTACCTTACCACCGACCATCTGCTGAGAAAAAGGGGTGGCTGGTGTTACTCAACACTACATTAAGTGAAGAAAAATATAGCATCCTTCTTTAATAAGTGGTATAAGAGGAATAAAACACTTTGGGACACTTTTTGTTCTAGGGAAATAATCAACTAATAATACAATAGTTAAATGAACTGATAACAAATCAATATGTTTACAATCACAATTATTAAAATATGTTAGAACTATACACTCTCCCTCATTCATCTTCTATACTGATTATCCAGTACAGGGGTGCAAGAAGTCTGGATCCTATCCCAGGGGGATCAGGACACAAGACAAGATACCCACCCTGGACAGGGAACAAGACTGCACACACTATGGGGGAATTTGGAAACATCAATTAACCTAATCTGCAAGTCTTTGGACTGTGGCAGGAAACCGGAAGAAAACCCACCAAAACCCACCAAGCACGAGTTGAACATACAAACTCCAGGCGGGAATCGAATCCTGGACCATGGAGGTGCAAGTCCACAGTGCTAACCACTACGCCACTGTGCCGTCATTAATACAAAATTTTTAGATTATAAGTTTTACTTAAAAAATATATATTAGATGATAAGCAGCACTGGCACTCTGGTTTCCTCCAACAGTCAAATTAGGTTAGGTTTATTGCTGTTTCCAATTTGCCCCTAGTGTGTGTGTGTGTGTGTGTGTGTGTGTGTGTGTGTGTATGTGTGTACGCAATGTAATGGATTGGCACAGTGTCCAGGATGTCCCCATAAGCTCCTGCCCCCCGCAACCCTGTATATAGAATAACCAGTATAGAAGATGAACATAATATAATATAATATAATATAATATACAGTACGATGAAAAAGTAATTCAGATTTTTTTTTCTTTATGCATATTTGTCACACGTAAATTCAAGCTAAAATACAAAATGCAGTTTTTAAATGATGACTTCATTTATTAAGGGGAAAAAAAGCTGTCCAAACCTACCTGGCCCCATGTTTAAAATATATATATATATATATATAAATATATATATAGCACCATACAATAATAACAACAACAACAACAATAATAATATGTAAAAACTGCTAAAATATATGTTATAACTATAATTCATTTGGATTAAAAAAATTATCTGTATATTTTTTAAGCCAATGTTAAGTAACAAAATAAGAAGAAAAGGCGCGGTATTGTGTCAAACTTTAATAAATAAAAATATTCCAAAATGCAATTTAATATGCAGTTTAATAATGAGTATATTTTTGCAATGTCTGGTATTTATAAATACTTTAATGATAAAGATTTTAAACTAAAATAATACAGTCACAGCCCTGAGAAAACTATATTAAGTAAGAAGCCATGAGCACTGTGAGACACATGTTTATGTAAGAGAGGTGTAAACCTGCAGAAACACACTCCTGACCTGAACTAAACATCTGGATCTTAACAGATGTGAACTGAACCCCCTCGCAGTCAGTCAGTCAGTCAGTCAGTCTCCGGATTGCTAGTTAACTACATTAAAAGACCAGGGAAAGCGAAGTAAATAGCAAATCCAAAAACAAACAGGTCTCGTGTCTAACTAACCCAGCCGAGCACACTAACACGACTAAGAGCACGACTAGTCCCTGGCTCAGTCCTGAGAGCAGTGAGCTGGGTGTGTGAACTAAACTAAGTTAGCAGCTCTTACCTTACTGTCATCCATTTTGGATGACCTGCACTGGGAGATCCAAACAGCTAGCTAGCTAAGCAAAAAAACCCGAATACTTGTTAATGGATAAGTGTTCACGGGTGTATAATCGTCCCCCGCGGCGTGAGGGGATGTCCGAGGGTCCAGGCGCCTGGTTTTATCCCGAGTCTTCTACAAAGTTCGAGTGAAAACACTCACAGAAAGCCCGAGAGTCGCTAATGTTTTTAGCATCGTTTCCGCCCATTAGACGTTTCCATAGACCTGCCCACTGCGCGCGGGGCATGCTGGGACGTTGAGTTTAATCTGGCAAAGTAGTGTTTCGCAGAAGCTAAGCTAATTCACCACAAAAAAAAACTGTTACTGTTTCAAGAAACAACCTGTTTATACATATAACTAGCTTACGTACTCGTTGTAAAAAGAGTTCGTAGAAATAGTTTAAAGGTTAAAGCTAAAAATAATCTGATCAGCTTTAATATAATCAGTGATATTATTATTATTATTATTATTATTATTATTATTATTATTATTATTTCAGGTCGAAGCTAATGTAAATATATATTTGCCTGTCTTTCTGTGCGGCAGAACTCTCTGCCCAACTTATTAATACAAATATATATATATATATATATATATATATATATACAGTGCAGACCAAAAGTTTGGACACACCTTCTCATTCAAAGAGTTTTCTTTATTGTGTTTTTTATTGTGTTCTTTAGCCCAAACGCGTCTCTTCTGCTTGTTGCCTGTCCTTTGCCAGTGGTTTCCTAGCAGATATTCTACCATGAAGGTCTGATTCACACAGTCTCCTCTTAACAGTTGTTCTAGAGATGTGTCTGCTGCTAGAACTCTGTGTGGCATTGACCTGCTCTCTGATCTGAGCTGCTGTTAACCTGCGATTTCTGAGGCCGGTGACTCGGATGAACTTATCCTTCGCAGCAGAGGTGACTCTTGGTCTTCCTTTCCTGGGGCGGTCCGCATGTGAGCCAGTTTCTTTGTAGCGCTTGATGGTTTTTGTGACTGCACTTGGGGACACTTTCAAAGTTTTCATAATTTTTCGGACCGACTGACCTTCATTTCTTAAAGTAATGATGGCCACTCGCTTTTTATTTACTTAGCTGCTTTTTTCTTGCCATAATACAAATTAAAACGTTTTGAATGAGAAGGTGTGTCCATACTTTTGGTCTGTACTGTATATAAGGTTTGAGTATCTTTCGCCTTGTTTACACTAAGTTGTACTTCTTTTGTCATCAGCCAAATAAACACTCCCTGTTCAGTAATCGGAGAGTGAATCACAGATGAGGAAAAGTAGATCGGTGTTTGTTTACAGTACATCGAGCGAGTGGCTTATTAATAGCCTATTTTAAACTCGATTATTAAATACACTAACACAACTAGCAGCACAATTTTTATTGTGGTTTGTTTAGATGCAGTTTTGTGAACCTCACATGCTTCGATGTTCTTTTTAGACAGCAGAGGTTTCTTGCTTTTACTCAACATTTAGATTTCACTTATGGGGTAGTTTAAACTTCAGGCAGATATCTACTGTAAGTACTGCAAAAGTTTCATGAAAATCTGTAAGAACATCCTAAGATCTTAAGATCTAAGATCCTAGGGACTGGCAAAGTTACATTAAATTCCGTCCAGCCAGTTTTGTGTGATGCTGTGACAAAATCTGTCTGGACAGACAGGCAGAGAGACAGAAAATCTTTCTGAGACTGCTTTCTGGTCCTCTCCAATGTAAAAAACATTAAGATATCATTGAAACATCTGACCAGTGACAAAATGACAAAATCTTTCTTTTATTTATATAGATATGACCAAAATGATGTGGACACCCAGCTGATTATTAAATCTATATGAGGTTCTTCTCCAAACTGTTGCCGCACAGCTGTATAAAATGTCTGGTATGTTAAAGACGTAAACACTGTACCAGGATGGAAACCCCCTTGTGCACAAAAAAATCACGCAGGAGCTACCATGGTCCTTTTATATCAAAAGTGAAGCTGTGTCTCTACTGCCTTAGATGCCTGAGAGACTTTAGCTGTCCAAGCTGCTTAGGAACTTTTACTCCTACACCATAGAGAGCACCCTGAGCGGAAACATTTTACAACCTGGTTTGGGAACAGCACCATGCAAAACAGACGAGCTCTACAGAACGTGGTGTAATCAGCTGAGTACATCATCCGTACTGAGCTCCCTAACCTGCACTCGAACTACAGCAAGCGGTGCTGGACCAAGGGCAGGAATATAGTAAAAGACCTCAGCCACCCAAACAATGGGCTGTTCTTTATGCACAACATTTTGATTGAATTTAGCGGTCAGGAAACCGCTTCCGCCCTCTTAAGGCCAAAACAGAGAGACTTTGGACGGGGTATTTGCAGGTCACCCTGACACCAGAGGCAAGGGTCAAGACATTACAGTATATACACTTTATAGGAAATTATATACACATTGTAGCAAGGGGCCACTGGCAGTACAAGGTCCTCTCATTGGCCTCCATGGGTCCGCCTACAACCTTCCAGGGCTTGATGGACATCATCATGCACAAGAAAAAAAAACAGTACTGTACATCGCAGTGTCATTCAGTGTCAATTTCGTGCTGTTCTTTGTACAATTACAAAATACATTATTTGCACAATTACTACTATTTGCAAGGTCTCGAAAGGTCTTTCATTACCATGTGTCTACTGATATACACTATGTAAGACAGACAGTTTCTGACAGTTTCTGACAAATAAAAATTTAAATTTGGTATTTGGTGTGGTAAGGTTAAAGTGGACAAACTTGAGTTTCCTGCACTGAACTCAAACCCCACTTCTGGTGTCACTTCAACATCCCAGCATCAATCCCCACAACAACACTTCAAAATCTAGTGAGAAGCCTTCCCAGACGAGTGGGAATGGGATGTTTAATAAGCAAATACGAGTGTAATAGTGAAGGTTATGTATTTCTCTTAATTCAATGCTGCTCCAAATTAAAACCAAACTAGAATTACTTGATAAAACAAATAAAGGTTTTTATTGAAACCAGTAGATGGCATACAAGAACCCTTCCCTTTGATTCAGAAGAACTTCCTACTCATTTTGAACATTATTTCTTCCCAATATACCCATTGGCTCTAGTGTTTTCTATAGTTAGGTTGTCATTTACGTTATAGCAAGTATGATAGAAATTAATTCCCTCATCAGTATCACCTTAAAAAAAATCACAACTCAAATTCAAATTTTATTTGTCACACACAGTCATACCCAATATGATATGCAGTGAAATGCTTAAATCACCGCCCGTGACCTTAAAAATAAAAGATTATTAATAGGAAATAAATATATAAATACAAAGAAATAAAATAGAAAATACATTTAGCTAAGATATGAATAATATCTATAGAAGACAAAATATACAATATAAGAAAAATATAAAGTTATGCAAATATGGGGATAGATTATTTCTGTACAAATATAGAAAAATATAGAACATTTAAATATGCAAATATGCATTAAAGTGACTCATTGAAAGTGAATTATGTGCAACGAGCAAAGCAATGAAATAGAAATATGTAATTGTACATGAATGTCCATAAGTGTCCATGAATGTCTAGAATGAGTGCAAAAAAGACAAATGTCTAAATATCCATGTACTGTATGTAACTTCACTTATTGCACAGTTTTCTTTGTTAAACAACAACAAGTATTACACTATTACTCTTAGATCATATGAAGCATCTCTGAAGCTGTTATTATAGAAACTGTAATGTATAGTCATGTGTAAAAGTTATTACCCTTGGTACTCTTTTAATTCAACTTTATTATGTAAAAAAAAATACAATCATCTGATCGTTGCAGGTCTTAGTATTAGGCAAATATAACTTGAGATGAACAATATCATGTAGCTTTTTTCAATGTGCCATTATGCGAGCAATAATAAGTAAAAATCAAAAATCATCACTCTTCCATTGCCGTGCTTGACGGGGGCTATGAGGTGTTTCTGATGAAATGCTTCTGATGAAAGTGTTTGGTTTTCGGCAAACATGGCGCTGTGCATTAAGGCCAAACACCTCCACTTTGGTCTCATCTGTCCATAAGACATTGTTCCAGACGCCTTGTGGTTGTCCCCTTGAAGCTTTCTCCTGGCAACCCTTCCAAACAAACCATACTTGTTCAGTCTTCTTCTAATTGTGCTTTCATGGACTTAAAGATTTAACATGTATAGTGAGGCCTGCTGGGTCTGGGATGTGGTTTTTTTTTTTTTTTTTTTTTTTTTTCATTTCTCTGAGCATTGCCTTGAGCTGTCCTTGAGGTGATTGTGCTGGAACATCCACTCTTCGGAAGACTGGCAACTTGAATGTTTTCTACTTGTGGGTAATCGTTCTCACTCTAGAACATTGAACTCCAAATAGTTTGGAACGGGTTTTATAAGCCTTTTCAGGAATAAATGCTTCTCTAAGACTCTCATGTCTTTCCTTCTTGGCATTGTGTTAACACACACCTGAATGTTCCAGACCAGCAAACTGCCGAAATGTCTGCTTTTATAATGGTCTGCACACCTGCTGATGATCATTTAATCAAGGGCTGATGATTAACAGCTTACCCTGCAACTTACTCTCTAAAATCCTGTGGAAGCAGTAAGGGGGAACTTATTATTGTCTACATGGTTTTTTCCTCTTTTCGGGTAAAAAAAAGTTATTTTGTTAAATAACTAATGGCACTGTGAAAAAAAAGTTACATGTTGTTGTTCATCTGAGGTTGTATTTGCTTAATACTAAGACCTGCTACGATTTAATGATTTTTATTAAGTTCTTAAACAAAACAAAAAAAAAAACAAGTGGAAGAGATACATCTACCTGTGGGATTTATACATGCAGTCACTCACCAACACAACTATTACAGGGACTGGGGCTTATTACTCGAGGGGTTGGAAGTTATTACCACATTCCTGTAGGGTCCTGACCTCAAGCCATTTCCACATGTTTAGGCCATTAAAGGAATTCCTGGGAGGCCAGGGTTTCAGACATCATACTGTACTAGCAGTACAATCATAGCTTTGGCGTTCTAAGAAAACTTTCTACCTTGATGGTACCCAAGCACTATTGAAACTTGGGATGAGTGCATTAGTGTATCAGGGGATTATATAGAGAAATTTTACACTCGTAACTGTGTTCTGTTATTCTGTACACTTGAAAGTCCCATTTTGACTTGAACACCCCTCATATTTTCCAATAACTACACAGTCTGCCATGTTTTATTTTATATATATTTTTTTAATAAAAGGTTTGATCATGGTTTAACATTTGAATCATTACACACTTTGTAAAAAAGAACCATCTAATGGACCAAATAAGATTTGTCTATGGCATCCCATTATTCTAACAACGTAATTGCTTGCTTGGCATGTACAACATGTATGACTCAGACGGTAAACTGTTAAACAGGGTGAGAAAAATAATGCTAACTCTGGTGGTGATGACGATAATCCAAAAAATGCTTCTCTCAGCGAGCTTATTGATTTTCCTCTCAGCAACACGTGTTTTGATGCCCTTTTCTTCTATCAAAGCTCACAGGCTTTTAATGACATATAGCTGAGCTCAGCATGGGGCTTGCTCTGTTACCTTTTAATACTGTTCAAAGGGTTACACATACTGTAGCAACCTGGCTGATATTGGTTAATCAGACAGCCTAGTGATGAAGGCCTGTAGGATGATGAGGATGATGGTAATGGTGCAACATAATAAATATTCATTTATTTTTTTCACTTATTTTCTGCTTCTTTTTTCTTCATAATTTAGTCAATCATACGAAATAATTTCACCCCATCTTAGGGCTCGCCAGAATCAACTAATGGCTACCAACTAGGGGGATGAAGTCTATCTTAGCTTCCTCTGAGACCTATGATGCCAGCAGATGCCTTCTGAAAAAAGGAATAGAGAGAATGGTTCTTTGTTTTGCTTGAGACAGTAGCTTCTAACACCTGAGATGATAACACCTAACACTTGAGACAGTAACCCCTAAAACTTGGGACAGCAGGCCATGACATTTGCTCCTAACACAGTGTGCTTTGTGAACTCCTGTTTATCACCGCTATAAAGTAACAATAACTAACATTTTTTGAGTATGTTCCTTTTAACTATAAAATGTTAAATGTGAGATGTTTTCTTTAATACTAAATTAATTAAGGGCAAATCACTGTGATTTAAAGGGACCGATGCAATTAGCTTTAGTGGTAACTAGTTCTGTTTTTAACAGAACTAGTAGTAAGAGTACTAATAGTATCATTATTAGTAATAGTAGTAGTAGTGACTGACATTATGGTTGGAGTTGTTCTTGTTTGTATTAATATTAAGAATACTAGTCTTAGTATTAATTGTGGTAGTCATAGTACTAATGGTAGTATTAATACTAAGACTATTAGTGTATTAATACTACTAATAGTAGCGACTGATGTTATTAGTATTAGCTGTATTGCTAGTGGTATTAGTGTTAGTCTTAGTTATAACAGAAGTAGTAGTAATACTAATAGTATTGGTAGTATTATTAGTGACTGACGTTATTGTTGTAGTAGTAGTTGTTGTTTGTATTAGTAATATTGGTATTAGAAATACTAGTATTAGTATTGATTGCGATAGCATTGGTACTTATGGTAGTAATACTAATACTACTACCAATAGTATTAATACTGGCACAAATAATACTAATACTAGCAGTAATACTATTATTATTATTATTATTATTATTATTATTATTATTATTAATAGTAGTAGTAGTAATAATATTGGTAGCAGGAGTGATGGTGGTGACTGCCATTATTTTTGTTGTTGCTTGTATTATTATTATTATTAGTAGTAGTAGTAGTAGTAGTAGTAGTAATGTAGTAGTAGTAGCAATAGTAGTACTATTAGTATCAGTAGTAGTGGTAGTAATAGTAGTAGTGACTGGCATTATTTCAAGTTGGCAGTTATTAAGCCTCTTCTTAAAAAATCTAATTTAGACCCAAATGATATAATAAATTACAGACCAATTTCAAACCTTCCGTTTATATCAAAGATATTAGAAAAGATAGTATCAGCCCAAATATGCACATTCTTGCAGGAAAACGATATCCTCGAGGAATTTCAGTCAGGTTTCAGGCCCCATCATAGTACAGAAACTGCACTAGTTAAAATTGCAAATGACTTGTTTTTAGCTTCGGACCAAGGCTGCATCTCAATTCTTGTCTTACTTGATCTTAGTGCTGCATTCGACACTATAGATCATGATATTCTCATAGATCGCTTACAAAATCACATTGGTATTCAGGGACAGGCGTTAAAATGGTTTAGATCCTATCTGTCTGATCGATTACATTTTGTAGATCTGAATGGAGAACAGTCTGGTGTAATGCCAGTGAAATATGGGGTGCCACAAGGGTCAGTTTTAGGACCTCTGCTGTTCTCAATATACATGCTTCCCTTGGGTAACATCATTAGAAGACATGGGATTAGTTTCCATTGTTATGCTGATGATACTCAGTTATACATTTCCACAAAACCAGACGAAGTACCCAAATTGTCTAGACTAACTGAGTGTATTCAAGATATAAAAGATTGGATGACCGATAATTTTCTTTTACTAAATTCAGATAAGACAGAGATATGACTTATTGGCCCAAAAACCAGTACACACCAGCTCTCACAATTCAGCCTGCGTTTAGAAGGATGTACTGTTACCACCAGCTCGACAGTGAAAGACCTGGGTGTAATATTAGACAGTAACTTATCCTTTGAAAATCATATCTCCAACATCACAAAAACATCCTTTTTCCACCTTAGAAATATTGCCAAGCTTAGGAACATTTTATCTGTATCTGATGCAGAAAAGCTGGTTCATGCATTCATGACCTCCAGACTGGACTACTGTAATGCATTACTGGGTGGCTGTCCTGCATCCTCAATTAACAAGCTACAGTTAGTCCAAAATGCAGCCGCCAGGGTTCTCACTAGATCCAGAAAATATGATCATATAACCCCAATATTATCATCCCTGCACTGGCTACCTGTTCAGTTTAGAATTAATTACAAAATAGCATTACTTACGTACAAGGCTCTAAACGGTCTAGCTCCCACATACCTAACCAGTCTTCTGATACGTTACAATCCACCACGCTCCTTAAGATCAGAAAACTCCGGACTACTCGTAGTTCCCAGAATATCAAAATCTACAAAAGGAGGTAGGGCTTTTTCATATTTAGCTCCAAAACTTTGGAATAGCCTTCCTGACAGTGTTCGGGGCTCAGACACAGTTTCCCAATTTAAAAGTAGACTCAAGACGCATCTCTTTAATCTGGCATACACATAATTAATTTCTTTATCTCATACTCCAGTACATCTATCCTGAATGGCAACCACGCTAATTCTTTTCACCTGCTCTTTATTTTTCCACCCATCCCGAGGCATCTGGAGATTGTGCCAGCTTCAGTAGACAGAGGCCAACCCTGCGAGGTTCCTGAGGCATCCAGAGTTATTAGTATTAGTATATATATTAGTATATTGAGGCATCCATCCGTATTAGTACATTAATTACATTATTGGCATTATGGTACTACTACCAGTAGTACTAATACTACCACAATTAATACCGAAACTAGTATTAGTATTAGTATTATTAGTATTATTAGTATTACTATTATTCCATAGTATTAGTATCAAGTATTAGTATTAGTAGTAATAGTAGTAGTAGCGGACACTGTCATTGTTGTTGTTTGTATGATTATTATTAATATTAGTAGTAGTGACTGCTATTGTTGTTGTTGTTGTTACTTGTATTAGTTTAATAAGATTAGTAATAGAAGTAGTAGTGACTGATGATTATAATAGAAGTAGTAATAGCAATATTAAAAGAATTAGTAATAGTATTATTATTATTAGTAGTAGTAGTTGTAAGTGCAACTGTAGTAGTTGTTGTTTGTATTAGCATTAGCAATATTAGGAATAGCAGTAGTAGTAACTGACAGAAGTAGTAATAGCAGTACTAATAGTAATAGTAGTAGTGACTGCCCTTGTTGTTGTTGTTGTTTGTGTTAATATTAGTAATAGTAGTAATGTTAGAGTATTAGTAGCAGTATCGGTGCTGCTGACTGAAGTTGCTGTAGTGATGAGTGTGTGAACGTATAATAATCATTAGTGTTAGTTAAGCTCCGCCCCCTTTCGTTCCAACTGGCGGCAGGACCTGGACGTGGAGCTGAATCGCGGGACGGCGGGTCTCCCTGCCCCGTTACCCCGGTGTCCCTGGCCCGAGTCGCGGTAGAGTTACTCCCGGCGGTAGAGTTGTCGGTGTTTCAGGTGAGAGCCGGCGTGAGGCGCGTGAGGCGAGGAGGCGCGCGCCATGAGGAAGTGCAGACTCGGTGTGGCCTCTTTAAGGCTCGGAGTGGGACTGGTTTCAGATGACGCCATCGCTTTATTTTTATCACCATGACCTCATCCCTGAGACAGCGGAGTTCAGTGACCAGGGAAACTTTATTCAACTTCTTTTTAACCGGGCTGTGTGTTTTATTTCGGTTCGGTGGGATTTTTTTTCGGTGTCGGAGAAGATAAGTGAGACCGGACATTAGGAGGGAGAGGACAGAGAGGAGGTGGTGTGTGCTCTCTTTTCACTCCACGGTCTCTTCTACGGTAAGTTGGAGACATTTCGGTCCTGACCAACTCGGGCTTGTATCGCCAGAGGGCCTGTAACGCGCGAGTGCGCGCGCGCGCGTGTGTGTGTGTGTATGCGCGCGTGTGTGTATGGAGGACAAAGTTACACCGTGTTCCACTGCTTATGCCAAGCCGATGAGTTAAAATAAACGAGGTTTAAATGTCAGGTTGTATCGACTTGTCTCCTGAGTCAGTAATGAGACATGTCTCTAAATACAAATACAATGTATCTCTTTCCTCCAGCTGTGTCTGATCTCTCACTGATCACAACATTGTTACAAAGAGCTTTTCTTTTATCTTTCTTACACCTCAGCTTACTTACTAACAATATTGTTTATCTTCTCATTCTTAACACCATGTGTGTGTTGTGTACTAGAGCAAATCTGCTCATTATTCACTCATTCTTCTTCTTCTTCTTCTTCTTCTTATTATTATGTGGTTATTGTTTGTTTATTTATTTTTTGGTTGTTGATGATTTTTTTTTTTTTTTTAAGTTATAAAACCTATGGCTGGTGAGATATAAACACTTCTTCTTAGTATCCGGTATGTGAGGAAGTGAAGCTTCTGGTTATTTATGCCAAAGGAAGCTCATTTATTTATCAGTCCTGAGGGTTCGAATTGTTTATCGGCGTCGGTGTCCTTTATTTGTCATTTACACTGTTGACACAGAAAACTGTACTTGTCAAATACATATAACATTCACTAAACAAGCTAGACAGAATATCCGAATGTAATGTAAATGCGGATATGAGTTTGGTGGGATCCCGTGTTAATGCTTCACTCGACTTCAGTTCAGTTCAGTTATAATACCTTACTCCTGACCTCAACCTGATAGAGCACCATTGGGATGAATCAGAGCGGTCAGTCATAAAATAAAAATATTAACATTGATTATTGATCATATACTAGCAAACTAATGACAAGATCACAGGCACTCAAGGCACACGGGGAACCAAAGGGCAGCTCGTCTGGTCCGATCCCACGGAAAACCACAGAAATTAAGCACAAATCACTGAAACAAGTCAACCCTGGCCATAAGAGAAAGGCACCGGAATACCCAGCGCATCACAGCCCACTGTGCACGGGGGCAAGCAGGCCAAGAGACTGTCAATCGGGCCTCCAAACTTTGAAAATCCCATCCACGGGATGCACCGGACCGATCCGCAGAGGCTCCACCCTACAACCCAAGGCTTAGCCATGCCACAAAGAGCAAGAGCCGGGGAAGGCAACTACACGAAACTTGGCGTGATATTTGTTGATCGTTGTATATAGCAAGTTTAACAATAATTTACAGAAATCTGACTAGAGATCTATTCAAACGTTTGGCTCGAGCAAATGAACTAGGAAATACATAAAACTTGGGCGCAACATAGTAAAAATTCAGGTGAAACATCATTTCAAGCGCTCAATCTAGTAAAACTTGGCTGCGTACAGAGGAAATCGGTGTTAAGGAAGAAAGAAACACACGGGTATGCGTTAAAGTCAAGCAGTGCTAAGTGTGTTGGAAAGATCATCAGTGTCCTTGGCCGTGTTTGTGATAATGTGTCTAAGTCTATTAAGCTATGAAGTGGAATGTGACGTGGTGAACACAGACGTTCAAACTCCCCGGTGCGGTTTTATGCACTCTTGGAACGCTGCTTGACTAGTCCGATTAATGGACTGGAACTATATATAGGTTAATAGTTAGAATAGTTACTGGATAGTACTAATAGTACTTACTGGATGAGAACTGAGACTTAAGTACGGTGTTTAGCAAGTGCAAGCCTTGAGAATTCTTGCAATGCCACACAACATATAGTATATTGTCCATATATTAGTAGTAGGACTGGTAGTCCAGAAGCGCATTTCTGAGGTCAGACACTGATGTTGGACGAGAAGGCCTGGCTCCAGAAGAGTTAAATCTTCAACATCATATTAAACCCTATGGATTAAGAATTGCATGTTACTCAAGTCCGTATGCATTTGAAGGCAGACAAGCGAAGACTTTTGGCAATATAGTGTATACTGTAAATATAGCATAGACATAATGAAACTAAAAACCTATATATTATTATTTAGAATTTATTTCCCCCATATATTTCCTGTCATAAGACACTCAGGGAGGGTGAAAGCTAACGTCAAGTCTTTTCAAATAGCTGCTCACTGAAAAAGCGCTATCCGCCGTCTTCCACATGCTCGAGCTTATACTGTAGACCGTCATGATTGGCCAGAGCTGATTTGATTGCTCAGAAAGTGAGCATGCCATCCCTCACCCTGCCAGGTGTACTCTCTCGTGGCATCATCGCGACCTTTTCCTTTGTTGCACAACTCGATATCTCATTCGTATTGAGCTGAACCTCCTATAGGATAGTCATACAGATATCTCACGATCTGCTGATGCAAGAATGCTGATGACATTCCCTTGTCTCACGTTCACTTCGTCCAGTCAATGCACTAAGGAGATAAAGAAGGAGAAGGAGGAGGTGTGAAAGTCAGCAGTACAACCATGAGCGTGACATCATCCCGTCGCCCGGCGTCTGAGAAACAGATGTTGAGCCTTCGGGTTCACACGCAGCCTCCAGCTCACTGTCTCATCAAGTGATATCAGAGCGGTAGTCATCGTCTTCATCAGTGCCAGGGTTATAAAAAAAATTATAATAATATGATAACCTACACATTACAGTGAGACATGTTGTTAACAGAGTCATCATTTTGAAACACTCCATGTCTCAGCTGTTTTCTTTTTTTTTTTTTTTTACTGTGTCATAAAAATTTCTGGTAACTATTAATCATCCGTTATATGGAATGGCTTGTTTAATGGTTATAATTTTATTATAATATAATTAGTCAGCTGCAAAAACAGAAGCATTTTACAAAATTCATACTGAGGTTACTTATCCTATTATTATAATCTCATTATAATCTTATTCTAATCTTAGAAAGGAAGGATATAAGTCAAAAAGTGCAACTTTTGCGCTGACAGAAAACTTTTAATGTCAGCCAACAGAAAGCTTAACCATATCAACAATCCTATTTATTTATTTATGTATTTATTTATATATTTAAACACCATTAATGAAAACACATTACGCATGTTACAGCCGGAACTAATTTGCTTTCAATCCCGACCTTCTGACCAATCCGATTCAAGTATTCCACCATGCAGTGATCAGAAAATCATAAAAAAAAATCTCTAACATCAGTGACCAGCTGCTCTTATTAGCCATGTTACCATTAGCTACATCGTTTCTCCCTAGTTGGAATAAATATGTTCTTTCTGCATGTGTTTGCCCTACCTGGTGGTGAGTGATGGCGACGTGACAAGTTACCAGTAAGGAAATTTGTCATCCATGCTTGATTGTTAAAAACACTCCATGAGAACATCTCTCTAGAATCTGTGTTTGGTCACTCACCGGTTTACATTCCAGTCGTAGACGAGACTGAATTCCTGTAACCAATCATGACGCAGGAGGCGGGATTTATCGGAAAAAAGATGCAAAGCCTAATGTAACCTTAAAGTTGGAGGAAAAAAATGTAAATGCAGATCAGCCTCCATATGAACCTTAAGTCGGAACCTCTAATTGGAATGATTTCAATCGGATTGAAGAAATCCCGTCCATGTAGACGCAGCTAGGTATCGCGATTCTTTTGTTTTGCAAAAGACCCGTTGTTTGTTTTGACTCCAAAATCTATTAAAAAAAACAAACACTTTGATGTTGCAGTTCCTCTGTAATCCTACAGGTGGAGCGCTCTAAACTATTCCTATGTTGGAAGGTATTACAGTGTCCTTCGGTGAATTTGTTCAGTAATGTAACAAAATATGAAAAAAGAAAAATAAATTGGGATAGTTATAGAATCGTGATATTTTCAGGATCGCAATACAAATCAAATCAGCGCCGAGGTATCGCGATAATATCGTATTGTATCGTATCCATCCCTAGTGAACAAGAAACACGTCTTACTTTTAAGCAAGTTCTCCTGTTCTGTGTAAACAAATATTTGCTCTAGAATAATCAACATCCAGACGTATTTGTGCGTTTACTGTATCTAGTTTTGACTTTACCTGTCTACTTTTATCCAGAAGATAATGGAGGAGCTGCTTATTATTGTTATAATATGTTGTTTTCTTACTTTTGCCGATTGTGGCCAAATCAGGGTTTTGACATTAGAGTATGTTTGATGCTATTTTTTGTCACCATTTAATGTGGATCATTAGCACTGGATGTTTCAATCGAAAGGTGTGTGATCTCAATAAAACAACAACAAACAAACAAACGCCCCCACCCCACCCCACCCCACCCCACCCCACCACAACACTTCTTTCTATATGGAAATCGAACAGTTCAGCGCTCAGACCAGTCGGTCGAGCAGACTTTACAAGCACTTTCCACTCGGAGCGTAAACAGCGCAAATTGGCGGAAGAGCGCTAGTTAAATCCGAGCGAGGCGACCGGATAGATAATGACAGGAAGGTTTTGATCAGCACTTCCTTCTTACTTCCACAAACACACACACGAACACAAACAGACGAAACAAAGCACTCACAAAGCAGTGAAAGAGCACACCTAGGATTAAACCCTCTGGCTTTAAAAAAAACAACAACAACACACCTTTAATTTCACCAGAGTTGTTTACATGTGTATATAAAAGGCAGAAGCACTCGGAGCCAGGTGTCCAGTGACGTGTCCTGAATTAGAAGCTGTAAAAGTGGACGTGGGCTCAGAGGGGACAGGCAGTGCAGGGCTGCTCGCCGAAACTGCTCCAGCACCTCCAGCACCTCCAGTACCTCTCTGTCCGTCTCAGAGCCGTAAGAAATGCCTTCGTCTTTGTTGTTTCTTCTCTTTATGATCGCGAGCTTTTCATGACCTGGATGAGCACACGTGACAGAAGGTCAGAATCGGGGTAGGTATGCGTGCGCAATATAAACCCGTTGTGTTTACCGTGTTTAGATTGAGCGTATTTGTGTCGTCGTTGTTGTTGTCGTCCCCCCCCCCCCCCAAAGTTTCCATTTACAAACTTTTTCTCATATCTGCTGAATATTTTTTTCCTATTGTTTTTTTCGCTGATCTCAAACCACAAACACCAAGGTTTTGACGGATGGAGCGTTTCCCTTCACTGATATCATATCACATGTTTATGATATTTCTGCACTGATATAAAATGAATAAAAACCCCACAGCGATCTAGATGCTTTAAGAAAACAGAACGCACATGAATGTCATTTGTTATTTCTGGGGCTGACATTTGGGCCATCTGCCATGGCGTGTATTTATAACCGCAGATATGACACGCCGTGTTCCAGACTCGACTCTCGTGTCCGCCTTTAGTGTTTATTGGCCAAATTCATTACCGAGGTCTCACCCGGACCCTACATCCACAGTGTCACGATATAGTCTGCTTAGGTCACAGCGTGTCGCATTTGTGTCGCCACGGCGCTGTCGAGCTCTCGATTCTGATTGGTCGGTATTGTAAAGTATCGTTCTAATGTATTCTGTTGTTCTGTTGTAAAGTCTAATTTACAGTCAGATATCGGGCAATTTCTTCTTCAGGAGAGAGAGAGAGAGAGGAAATGAGAAGTGGATGTGGAAGTGATTTTTATGTGTTTTTTTTAACGTAACATTTACAATGACTTTTGATTGTGCAGAGTAATAACAGTTATGAGGGTTAGAAACTAGCTTTACTTCTCTACAGAATCCCCTGCTACACTAATGCACTTTCACTAGAGCTTGGATATCATCAAGGTAGAAAGTTTTCCCCTGTGTGAACAGATGTCTGAAACCCCGGCCTCCCAGGAAAAACATGTGGAAATGTCTTGGAGCGAGGTCCTGTACCGTCCAAAAAGGTTTTGTGCTGGTGAATGATGGTGTGTACCGTTCAAACAGAAAAAGGTGTGTTTTCTGCAAGTTGGTGTCATCGATTTTCAAAGATCAGGCGTTCCACACGTCGAATATTGACGGGAACGATCGCAGTGGGGTCTGAGTCGCCTAGTCACGGACCCCACATAGTCACGGTAAAAAGTCTTCTGTAAACGTTAAAAACAGGTTTCATTACAAATCCTAGTTTGACTTCCCCCCCTTGACTTGAACTTGGTCCCCTGTAAACCTGAATAAGTTGGCAAAACTCAAAAAAATTTGAGGTAATCAGTTGCATCAAATTTTTTAAGTAATGGTGTTTCCAATTTTAAGTAAACAGAACTATCAGTTTTTAAGTTTGTTGTACTCATTCATATTAATCGTTCTTTACTTGCATTATTGAGTAGCCAACTCTCTCTCTCTCTCTCTCTATATATATATATATACTATTTATACGATTATCATTTTTTTTAGTTGTTGCAAATCAAATAAATTGTTGTTTGGTCTTCCGGCTGCTCCCGGCAATGGAAGGTCGC
The DNA here is from genome assembly GCA_030347435.1 of Clarias fuscus. Lineage (NCBI taxonomy): Eukaryota > Metazoa > Chordata > Actinopteri > Siluriformes > Clariidae > Clarias > Clarias fuscus. The sequence goes on along the minus strand of CM059224.1, from coordinate 7,925,036 downwards.
CACAGCAATCTGGTCCTGATGTAACCCTCCCATTTTACCTGGGCTTGGGACAGACACTTCATCCAGTTGTTGGGAATCGAACCCGGACCTTTCACACGGCAGACAAAACCCCAACCACTGAGCCACCAGTGCCCTATTGCCCTGATGATGTCAGACACAAAATCACTAGTCTGAAAAAGATTTTAAGTTGGTGGAACTTTAAGGTGACAGTTACTGTTACTTAAGGACTTACAGTTACTTAAAATATCAAATTTGTTCACCTAACTTGAAAAGTGTCATTTCTACAAGTCGTAAATACTCATCAAGGTCTATTAATTTGAACTAACTGTAATTATTTAAGTTAACAGTACTCAATATGTTCAATTACTTTGAGCATTAGGGTTTACAGTGCACTCATGTTGTTTTGAAAAATCGTTTTCGCAGCATGGTGTTAGGGGCAAGCGTTCAGTTCTGACGTCATTTTTCATCAAAGTAATTCTAACTTTCAAAAACATCCTAAGACCATCATCTTCCCAACGTCATGTTCCTGTAACATCGGCAAATTAACAACACCACAACGTTCTGAGAAGCAAAAAATTCCTGCTGGGAATCGTGGTAAAGACAATCGAATCAATTTTGTTTTTTCGGCATTGGTTCGTAAAGTTCACAACTCTTCAAATCCACGCTTCACCATCAGACAGGAATAACATAATTATGACCTTACAGTGTAACTGGTTGACGTTTATAGACGTGAGACAGGAATAAAAAGTATGTGGGAAGTCACCTTTCTCTCAGTTCTCTAAATTATTTTCTTTAAACCATTATCGTTCCCGCATCTAATAAACGACGTCACATAACAACTCTACTTTTTCAATGAAACTCCTACAGAGCAAATTAAATGGAGGCTATATTTATTATTTACATCCAGGGCGGGCGGGGTGTAAAGCCATGTGAATACAAGTCACTGGATCCCTCCGGTGTCTCTCCGATGGACTAAAAATATAGCAGCATTTCTAATAAAAAAGGTTTTGTGTTTCATTAGGGTCAAACCTCAGCACCATAAGACGAAAATAACAAGTCTCCAAGGCAGATTTTCCCATCAGCCCCCTCCCCAATGATGGAGTGAGCCCTAGGGTGCGCCTGTTTCCTCTCACTTTAAACCCTCACTTTATTCGATCTCACTGTGAACAAACGTCACTTTCTGCGTCGATCTGCAAGAGGAACGAGAAACACGGAGTCGTCAAACCTCTCGAGTTTTACAGAGTTTCCAGGAAAGGAAGGCCCGCGTGCTGTACATACTGTTTATACTGTATCACCGTCTGCTACCTCCATGAAGAAGGAAAAAAAAAAAAAAGTCATATATAAGCTCGGAGTAACAGTCATCCGTGAGTCAAAGTGAAAGCAAACGCTCATGATCTCATGTAGGTTAAGTAGACGGCTCGACTCGACTCGACTCCTCTGATGAAGGCGCCTTAGATGAGCGTACAGTCATACGTGGAGGTCTGCCCGGTCAGGTCACGCAGACACGAGTCGGAAAAAACAAAGAAATCTTCAACGGGAACTCGAGAATAGAGTTCTGAAAGTGACACAAAAAAAAAGCTAAATCGACACAAACAGTGCACAAAGTAGCGCTTCTTATCTCGCTTTAAATCAGATGACGTACATGATGAAAACGATGCGATTCCGACCTCTGATGTCGTGGCATTGTGTCTGTCGGGGTTTCCGGACATTCCGAATTAGACGGATTCTAGTTATAATTACTGTGTGGTAATGTTTCACACGAAAATATCTTCAACCTCCAGACGGGATCCCGTAACAGGCTATGAACGCTCACTATATTCTGACACTCCGGGCAATTCGGGAATGCCAATTAGCCTAATCTGGGGGCGGGAATCACATCTGGACGGGATTCGAACCCGAACCCTGATGGAATAAGGCGACAGTGTAAACCGCTACGCCACCGTGCTGCCAGTCTATGAGCACGAATAATAATAATAATAATAATAATAATAAATCTTATTGCCTCCTTCATGGTATAACTTTGTGATTTAATCAGTTACCTAATTTCATTGATATTTTGTTGGTTGGTTCGATTTGTTGATAAAAATTATTTTAGTGAACTTACAAAGGTTAAATAGCCTACAATTTTTTTTTCAAAACATCTTTATATTAAAAAAAACACATTTCTCAGAAAATATAAAAAAAATTTTATGTTGTTATGAGCAGCTGTTGCATTACTGCCACCTACTGGACTGGAGTGTGGAGCAGACGATATCTAAAAACTATACAGAATATTATTATTAGAAAATGATGGTACAAAGGTATCAGCAGTACACATGAAAATGACACGTTTATTAAAAACAGTGCAGCTCAATTAATCGAATAAAAAAAATTCTAAATTGCGATATGTCCCTGTGCAGTTATTTAATCGCAAAAGTCTACAGGTCATATACGAATACTCGGGAATTAATGAGTTAATTAATTAATAAATTTTTGTCTTAGTATTAGTATTCGGACATTAATGCTGGAATATCAAATGAAATCGGATCAGCAGTCAGCCTAATTCACAGGTCTCGGGTAAGCCAGATGCTGCTCATCTTCGGGATAACATCGCGTATCAAAAAGAGCTTTATCACCGATTATGTTTGCACATACAAGGAATTCGTGTGGGGTATTATCAAATAAGTGGATACTAAATTAAAGGATCATGAAAATATGAATTACAAGAAAATTAAAACAATTACGGAAGTGCCGTTATCGGAAAATAATGCACTTTGTACTGATAACGTCACATTGTTAATTATTTTACTACAGCGGCATGTTAAGTGCTTCTTGATCTTCTTCTTGTACTTCGTGCCTGTCCCTTCACAGAGGCAAGGAGGAAGTTGCCGTCCTAATGCGGAATCACTGACCTTCCTGTTACTTGTTGACAAAGGCAGAAATGAATGACAGACATCGGCGCCGCTCGACTGAAAAAAGTGACGTGTTTCCACTTATCAAGGGTCCAGTCTGGGCGGGAGCGAAAGTAAACACGAGTGACGGTTTTTATTATTTTTTTTAATTCTTTAAACAAAACAAAGCAAAAAAAAAAAAAAAAAAGCTTGACATAAAGCAACACTTGCTTGAATGCATGAATGACACACACTGTAGAGATTCCTACTAGATATTTTAGGCATAGCCGTGATTATTTGTGACCTTTCAGCTACATTAGTGAGGTCAGGTGATGATGTCGGGATGGCGAGGAGACTTCAGTTCCAGTTCATCCTAAAGGGGTTCAGTGGGGGTTGAGGTCGGGGATTCTTCTTCCCCTCCAACACAAAATGTCTTCATAGGGATCTCTTTGTGCACATTGGCATTGTCGTGCTGGAACAGGTTTTATGTGTCTCAATCCGACTGGGGATTGTGTGTGTCCAATTTTGGGGGCCGGAGTTTGAAAAAGAACCATGGGTGGTACGGTCAGGTGTCCACATACTTGTGGCCTTATAGTAGAGCGGTCCATGGGGGAAAAAAAAAATCCACTCCTTCTAAAGACTTGCAAGATGTGCAAGAAAATTGTAAATGGGGGGAAAAAAATAAGAATCAGAGTAAATAACAGACGCAGCAACAACAACCTTGTGCTTTTAAGAGGGGGAATTCTTCCCTTCCTTAGTATGTAACGGTGGAAAGCTCACGTCCGACACGCCACAATTTCCTCACGGCATGATTCCCGACCACAACAAACACGTTTCAAAGGCATGTCCTCACCGTGTGCCAGATCGTAATAACATCCCCTACAGATCCTCAGCAGCTGGCTTTTTTTAAGCATGGCATTACAGCTTCTGCAGCAGCGGCAAAGGCCAAGTGTCTCGCGTTTAACCTAATAAAGATTTCATCCGGTGAGCTCTTTCGGGACAACGGGCTGTACGTCGCCTTCCTGGTTTTTAAAGTGGATTAAAAAAAGAAAACAGGAAAAAAAAAAACAGGAAGGTATGTATACAATCAAAAAAAAATCACCTTGACTATGACCTTGTTTCAAAATAATAATAATGATAATCATAGTAATACAAACGAAACTGTCGAGACAAACGAGACAAAATCCCTCACGATCGAGCGTCGTTTAATCAGAAATCGACTCGTAGACGTTGTTTGTCATTTCTCAAACTCGAACTACAAAACATGGTGACCTTGAACGTCTTGTGGGAAAGTCAAGACCTTATCAACATCCTCTCCGCGCCGTGCACGCAGCGCCTGAACGTTTCTCCGGGGGTGGCAGATGATAAACGTTCCATCTCCATGCATGTGTCTGTGATGACGGTATCATAAACATAAACAAAACTTATGAATGCAATTACAAGACATGGAGCTGCTATGGTCTATTCGAACAGCATGTTGTAAATATTCTGTTTAGACTTTGATCACACACTATATATAGTTTCATTTCTTTGCGTGAGGCGCTCAAGTCAATCCGGGACTCGTGATGACATTTCTGGTGAATGAAGGCCGTACAACCGCGGATGACAGTTCCAGTCGAGGCGGGTCAGAGTCCACTTCAGTCGTTCCTGTCGACATTCATCGAGTGGAACACCTGATCCTTGAAAATCAACACATGACTTGTCATCAACTTTCGGAAAAGACGCATCTGTCTGTGAGAACTGAACACACAATCATTCACCAACACCACTTGCACGTTACAGGACCTCGACCCGAGCTCGATCCAGTCTATTTCCACATGTTTAGGCCAAAAGGAGTTTGTTGTCTCAAATGGCTAAAGCTGTAGGTTTCTGGGCTTCTGATTGGAAGGTTGTGTGTTTGAGCCTCAATTTGCCACTGTTGAGTTCTTAAGCAAGGCCTTAACCTTATCTCCAGTCAAGTCAAGTAGGCTTTATTGTCACTTCAACCATATACAGTGAACCGAAACAACGTTCCTCCAGGACCGATGTGGAACATAACATACAACATAAATGAACAAAAAACTAGCTAGCTAACTTAGAGACCTAATTAGCTGGCTAGCTGGGAACTATCTACGTTTTTATACAGAAGAGACAACGTAATGAAATGATCAGCTTCAGGAGTGCTTTATACTCAGCTTCCTAACCAGTGTTGGGGGACGTTACTTTTTAAAGTAACTAAGTACATTACAAAATTACTGTCGTTAAAAAGTAATCCGTTACATTACTACGTTGCTTTCTGATAAAAGTAACTAGGTAAAGTACTTTTCCACGGATTACATCTAATGAATTACATTTTTGGAAAAGTAACTAGGTAACTGAGTACTTGACTGGCGGACCTAACGCATTAGGTTACTCGTTACATCAAAAAAGTAATTTCTACTTTTTAACGTTACAGCTGTTCCCAACACTGTTCCTAACTAAGATACTTTCACTATGGTGTAAAATACATGTGACAAATAATTGAATCTTATTATTAAGAGTTCCTGGGAGGCCAGTTTTTTAAGCGTTGAAGCAGGCAGTCCGATCATGGCTCTGGCCTACTGAGAAAACTTTCTAACTTGATGGTGTCCAAGCTCTAGTGAAACACTGGGATGAGTGCATTAGTGTAGCAGAGGATTATATAGAGAAATAAAAGGAGGTTTTACTCGCATAATTGTGTTCTGCACAGTCAAAAGTCCCGGTTTGACTTGAACGCCGCTTGTACAATAGCGTAATTTTGGAGATATTGGTAATTGGTAATATTTCCAAAGACAAAGAATGAAACAATGGTTGCGTAACATTACAACAATTAAGAGATGTGCGACATGAGATACACACGCTGCGTGCGGGAAGCTGTTTTATCCGTCACAGTCTCCGATCGGAATTCTGTATCGGAATTTGATTGGCTCGAAATGAAGGTTCAAATGTTGTGGCTTTAAGGTTGTGCTTGGTTCGTACATTCAATGAATCACAAAAGCATTCAATCCGAGTCATTCAGTGTAATAGTTCACACACACACACACACACACACACACACCTTTTAAAGAACAGCCACTTAGTAACCCAGTTCAGTTAAACAAATCAATAGAAAGAAAGAGTTCATCAGGATCAGATTGAATTATCAGACGTTAGACGAAACAAGTCAAGAATACAAGTCAACCCACGTCGACCCGCTGCACACAACACTCCCACACAAACCCACATTGCAGAGTCTTTTCTGTAACACAGGCCACACTTTCATTTCCACTAGTAATATGAGAAGTTCTCCTGCTGATTATTAGCATTACTGAATTTTTTGGTCACCAAGATCCAGAAACCGAGAGACTCACAGACTAAACAAGTAGTCGAGATTTTGTTTGGAATCGCCCCAAACCAGCGCTCCTCGGGTTTGATCGTTTGTCTTGGCGCACGCCGTCGAATGGGCTTAGTGCACAATTTGTTTTATTGTCCTTGTGTGTGGGCTTTGCTGGAAGGGGGAACTCGTTGCTGGGGGAATTTTTTTTTCATGCACCAAGAAGAAGAGAGTTTTTTTTCTGTTTTTTTTTTTTTTTTCGTACAGCAGCGAGGGAGTTTCCACAATACCGAAGTGACTCGATGCCACCTACATCATGACTAGGAAGTTGTGCCTTTCCAAATCATGTTTCACACATCTGATTTGTCTGCGTTTGAAAAGGAGAACACTAGACCACTCGATGAAGCATGCGACTCGTTTTACAATCCGTTATAACCTCTCAGGTTTTTATTAACTCCTGCTCGACTTGACACTCGTACAGAACGGTCCAAATTATTATGTGATATGTTGTTATGTTTTCTCTCTCTCTCTTGCTCATTCTCGTTCTCTCTCTTTCTCTCTCTGCAGCCTGATAACCACTTGAGGATGAAGACGAGAAGCGAGATGGAGATGATGTAATGGCACTGTGGCCCAGGAGAAAAGCCCTCTTTTGTGTCGTCCGTGCGATGGTGTGAAAAAAAGCCACCCTCCCGTTTCCTTTCCCCGGCAAACCCCCCCAAAACACGGCCGAGTCTGCTGGAAGCGGGCCGAAGTGATCTTACCGCTTGGCAAGCTCACACCCTATTACCACATCCATACTCTCCCAGACATGCACGCATACACATAGTGCATAGAGAGGACAGTTTTTTTTTTTTTTTTCACCCACTGTTAGTATACTTCTTTTTTTCTCCACCCTTTCCTCTTTTTCTTCCTCGCTTATGCACTTTCTCTCTTTTCCCTCTCTCTCTCTCTCTCTTTCTCCTCTTTTTCTTCGAACTCACCAGCCGAACGCTAAAAGGGTGACATCATCGGCTGCCACCACAATGGGGTCGTTCTTCTGCTGAAGGCCCTCGTGGGCCACGTCATCGCACCACAGGAAGAGAGGAGGTAACAGTCAGACAGATGGATAGAGAGGTCATGGATATGGTAGAGCATGCTGGGGCAGGAGCTCTGGCCTCAGTGAGACTCATCGGGCCAGAAGGCCTGGTGGCGCTGCTGGAGGGCGGACTGGACCGCGTGCTCCTGATTGACAGCAGGCCCTTCGTGGATTATAACACCTCCCACATCCTCGAGGCGGTCAACGTGAACTGCTCCAAGCTGATGAAGAGGAGGCTGCAGCAGGACAAGGTGCAGATCGCCGAGCTTCTGCAGCATTCGGCCAAGAAGAAGGTGAGTGCATGCATGGTTCTGGTGGTTCTGGAGTGTTTTGCCGAATGCATCGGAGGTTAGGTCTTGGGGACGGATGGGGGATTGGATCTCGCCTTCGTTCTCTGTGTTTACCCGTGCATGTTCTCCCCGTGAATTCTCCACAAACATACGGTGTAGATCGATTGCCGTTTCCAAATGGCCCCTAGTGTACGATTGGTTGTGTGAGTGTTTGTGCACCCCGTCCACCTTCTACCCTGATTTCTCTGGGCCTTTAAAACATTTGTGACAACAACAAGGAACAACTCTGGAAGTTTTACTGTCATAATCTGATGGAACAAACAAACACTGCTCCATTAAGCGTCTCTCTCTATCTGAATTGAACTACAAAGTGTAAATAAAGGTCTTCATGTTCCGGATGATGTCACTGAATTCAACAAACGCTCAAGAGCCATTCATGTTATTTCCCATGAAGCAATACTCCAACCTTTCTCAACTTAGTTTCTAAATTAAGAGTTGTAATAGTTATGTCATTATCAGTGTGTGTGGTTTCATTCTCAGTAGCGAGACGTGAACCGGCTTAACTGGTGGGGTAGGTCATTTTTCAAATGCCAAAAAAAAAAAAAAAATGACCAGAACAAGTCCCAAATTTGTACAGTTCCTCAAACTCAGCTACGTCATTCGAGTCCCTATCGCAATCGGTGAAACTTGCGTCAAGAATCATTGTCTGATGTGACGAGTGAGCGGACTGTCAGATGACTTCATTAAATAAGACGATATTCAGCTAATATTGGAGTTTGTTACGTTCCAGAAAGAAAAGGTCATCAGAATCAGCTCCAAATGTTATCTGATACGTGGGTTAGAGCTCGACATGTTTTTATTTTTATCTTTTCACAGTAATGCAATTAATGTAGGTGGCACGGTGGCGTAGTGGTTAGCACTGTGGCCTCTCACCTCCAGAGTACAGGGTTTGATTCCAACCTCGGGCGTGTGTGTGTGTGCGTGTGTGTGTGTGTGTGTGGAGATTGCGTGTTCGCCCCGTGCTTGGTGGGTTTCCTCCCACAGTCCAAAAACATGCAGATTGTGTGTAACGTAATTGGTCTGTGTGATGGATTGGCAACCCGTGCAGGATGTAAACTGCCTCGTACAACACCTACCTACCTACCCACTATTTCTGCTGTAGTTGGATCGCTTTAATCAATTGCAGAAATATGTCACGTTGTTCAAACATTACATCCAAATTTAGATGCACTCAGAAGAGCCATGTACGCCTTCGGTTCCCCTCTAGGTTTTGTGAGTTGTGTGTGTGTGTGTGTGTGTGAATATCATTTCATGTTGTCTTTTAGTGCTTATCTGTAGGTAATACATGGATGACACACACACACACACACATGTTAAACCGATTCGTAAGTCAATTTCTCGACAAGCTCTTCAGGAAGTTTCTAAGCGGACAGCATCAGGTGGCTATTCTGCTCATGTCTTTTCATTCCTAAACACTGAGGCGGCTCATGTAGAAGGCTTTAAACATAATTAAAGTGGCGAGGACCAGACCACTAGACTGGATATTAGAAAGTGTAGAGCTAAACCGGATATGCAGTTGAACCTTTCTTTTGTTGGTCGATTTTTATTAATTGATCAGATGGGTCTGTTTTCGATTCAGAATCGATTCACACTTTTAAAGGTTATGAAGGTAGCGTAAAAACAGACAAAAACACTTTTAATTCCACTGAACACTTTGCTTGAAAATGCTTTCATTTTGCAAGAGTATTACATCTTCTTCTTTTTGGCCTGTGAGCGGTTGGTGCACTGCCGCCCCCTACTGGACTGGAGTGTGGAGCAGAAGATTGGCAGGGAATAAAGATTATTTCTTTGTACAAAATTGTTTTAACAATATTTTTGATTGATTTAATCAATCCGTAACACAAATTTGACCTCGAGGGGGTATCTCGTTACACGAATTTAATCCATTCCAGAGGTGAGTTCTTAAAGCAAAAATTCATATTAGCAATATTACAAATTTTTAACACTATAATCGTTAGGTATATATTTTTTGCATATGAACACAATCAAAACATTTAGAAAAGGCATGTAGGTAATTAAAATATCAAATAAATACATATAAAAACCCCTCACTTCACTTTAATTTATGATTCCTCTCGGGCCCGGCTGCTTTTTAAGTGAAACTGAAAATTGTTCCCTTTTCTTCTTGCTACCGTCCTTGCTAAGACTATAAAAAATTTATAATTCATAAACACTCAGAAACTTAGCTGGCGTTGGTTTGGCTTGGTTCGTTCTTTCATGTACCAAAATGCTTCATACAAATTTTTTATTCTTAAGGTCATTCTTCTTCGCCAAGGTACCTCTGTAGTTTAAAATTTGAATAGACTTTTAGTAGTTTTTAATACTTCAAAACCTGAAAAAGAAATCACACAATAAACATCGGTGCTCTTGAATGGAATTAAACCTAGACAGAGTGTGAAGGTAAACCAGGGAGGCATCCAAATGAAAGAAACTGACCTGGACCTTTGCTTCACTTGTGCTCTATCTGTTTATCCAGGAATGTAAAAAAAGTGGACGTGTGAGCATGAATATTCTAATTCAAGCTTCTGCAAGACATACAGCATTATGTTACATTCGTATAAACTCCTCCAGTCGCATTCAGGCGCATTTTGATGAACGACTCTGACCTCCCTAACTACAAAACACGGTGTTCCAGAGTGTCCAGAGCGAGTCGAGTAATCCATCCCCGCTCGCGAGGGCCCTCGGGAGGCCTTAGCAACAGGTTGCCAAGTGACCTCATCCCAGTGCTATCTGTCTCAGTCCAGCCTTGAGCCTCCCTCACTTCATACACACACATAAAGACTTGAAAAAATGAAGAAGAAGAAAGAAAAGGGCTTCGTTGTTTCTTTCGTCCTAAAGAAAGTATGAGCACGTGTTCTCTTATTTCGCACACGAGCGCAGGTAGACACGGAAGGATGTGAAATGGTGTATATTGGATGTTGAGCAATGTCAGAATTTGATCATTGCTCAACCCGTGATGACATCAGACCCAGCGCCATGCTGTCCTGTGGAATGCCTGAGAATCCTGAGATAACGGACAGAAAAGAGAGAGAGATAGCAAAGCGAGCGAGGGAAGAGAGAGATCCTGAGAACTGAGAGAGCCAACTGCTGTGCTGATATACCAGAAGCCACTGGCGACGTCATTATTCTTAATCACGTTGTAATCACATGTTATACAGTATTTTTTTTTTATATTGTGTGATGTAATACTAGTTATATGCAGATTCATTAGAGACTACGGGTCATCAAAATGCGCCTGTTCATCTCCAATTTCGCATAAAGACGGTGATAAACAGAACATTAATGACGTCTAGGTTCGTCTAACTAGTCGTTGTTTTATGAGCAATGCGGTGAGGAAACAAGGAAAAAGAGCTCATGTACACTCTCTGACCTTGGTAACCCTATACGGAATTAACGTCATGTTTTGACAACCACGATTACATCATCCGCAGCCGATGAAGTTTTTTTTTTTTTTTTCCCATCCGAAACGTCTTGTTTCTCTGGAAACAAGAGACTTCGTGTTGATATAACACAGCTGTCGTACTGTGATACCGTAAGCGCTCCGACGTGGATTATTTTCATTCCGCCACTTTGTTCGTCTACTACCAATTCTACCACAGTTACAGCTCTTAATTTGGATCACTTTTCCAGACTGAAATCCTCCCCAACAGTTTTGTAACCGAGCCTCCAGTAACGACAGTGGACTCTATATTATATATACTGTATATAGTTCAACACCTCTCCGGTTATACTGAACTTTTTAAACACACAGATCAAATCCCTGCTATCTGTTATCCTCTGAATGAGGATGGGTTTCCCTGTCAGGTCTGGTTCCTCTCAAGGTTTCTTCCTATTGCCATCTCAGGGAGTTTTTCCTTGCACCGTCACCCTTGGCTCGCTCATCAGGGACGATCTGATAATCATGATTCCTCCATATTTTTCCCTTACACACTTCTCAAACCCGTTTCCATCTCTTTTTAAATCTGTAAAGCTGTTTTGCGAAAAAAAAATTATTAAAAAAGAATTAAATTGAATTGATTAATTTATGAATGACACGTTTTATACATTTGCATGTTTTGTGACAGAACGTCTGCAAGACCGGTTAGTTCCCGTTATCGCTTGCATTGTAGCAGCTGTAAATACACATCTCGAAATTAAACAAATCAGACAAAATGCACAAAAATGTTCTGTTATCCTGGAAGGTCACATCCAACAGAAAGCTTATTATATCCCCATATCGTGGATTATCCTTTTTTTTTGTTGTTGTTGTTTATTCCATAACAAATCATGTAATAAGTAGAGCTAGCTCGATTTTTGCGCGGTGCGATTCAGTTCAGTAGCGCTAAAGTTTACTGTGTGTTTTGTCTCGAACAGGTTTGAAAGTATTAAAAACTACTAAAAGTCAAATGAAATGCTGCGTAACTTGTGCTGTTCATTGCTTAAATGTCTGATGTCTGAACCCTTTTTTGTTTTTGTACAAGGATGATGTTTTTTACTTCCGCCCCACACTCCAGTCCAGTAGGTGGTGGTATTGCAGCAAGCACACTTAAATTCAAAAGAAGAAGAAGCGATAGTCTGGAAAAATGAGAGTATTTTCAGAAGATTGAAGCAGGTCTAATGTTCTGATGCTAATTTCGTTGATTTTAGACCATTTAATAAATTCTGTAAAACTGACCGATAAACTGATTAAACCAACAAAAGCACGATCAAATCGGATAAGCGATTAAATCACACCGCTTGCTTTATTAATTGGCCAAATGAGCCTCGATGAGCGAAAATGTTACCACAGAAACGATACATTGTAGCACGAGTTCAATAATATAAACTTCGTCTGACAATACTTTCAGATGCGGCATTATAGCATCAGTTATTATCAGTTCATTCGTATTCTGACCAACCAGATTCGAGAATTTAACAGTGTTGCGATATATCCAGTTACAATTCTGGTTTTATACAACTGTATGTAATATGTAGAAATGAGAGGGGGGCTCAAAACGTTTTCACAGCTTGAGGTACCCGGGACAGCTCGATAAAGAGCCCGAACACCCAGCAATATTTTCCTTGACTGTATTGGGTGACACCGGGTGACACATGGTGTCTGGCCGCAGCGCCAAAGAAACCCAATACTGAGCGCTCCGAGCGCGTCAGGTTAGCTGACACCGATTTCAACGGGTGCTGCTTTGAATTAAGTTCTTCTATTAGTTCAGGAATACAGGTCTGGAGTCAGCTCAACTGAGATGAACGTGTATGAGTTAGACATCCACTGTTTGGAGATCAGTGCGCGGCCCAGCAACAAACCCTGAAGCTCGAGTGGCTTCATCAAACCTCAAAATAGTTATAGGTTGTGTTGCTGAGATCTGATCTGGGATTAAGAGTGCGTGTCCTGAAGCCCTGCTCGTTGCTAAATATATGCGTACGCAGGGCGTGGATTGTTTGCGCGGATTTATTTTGAGTGTCTGGGGTGCATAATGAGAATTCCGCGAGTGTTCAAGAAAGCTTTCATGTCGTGTGACGTTTTTGTGGGTTTAGTTGATAGATGGTTAATGAAGCCTAGAGATGTGTGCGTGTGAAGACTCCGAGGAATTAAGCGACTGGACGCCATCTGATGGACACCATAGATCAACCAAAGAATTAAGTTCTCCATTAGAGCACACGCTCGCCAGTAAAAGTTGCCCGGCCACTGTGAGTGAAGAGTAAACAAAGTGTTCAAGCCAAACTGGGACTTGAAAATGAAGACGAACATTTCCAGAAGACTTCAAGCATAGTACGGTGATGAGACTCAGCCGCAGCAAAACACTTGAATGGTGCAAACGTATTTTAAAAAGCCGACTTCAGTTGTTCCTTGCGGAGGAGACACATCTGTCTGAGGGAACGGCACACACAATCGTTTACCAACACCACTTGTACGTCACAGGAGTTATCGCCACATCCCCAATACAGTCCTGACCAACGTTCCAAGCCATTGATGTTACTCGTCAGTAACAGTTTGATTAAATTACGCAAGTGTGCATGTACAGTTTTGTCGTGTAGAAGTTGAAACTGTTTCATTCGTCTCATTTGTTTTGTGTGTGTGTGTGTGTGTGTGTTTATGTTTGTGTGTGTTTCAGTTGGAACTACAGAATCAGGAAGTCGTGGTCTATGACCAGAGCTCGTCCGACCCCTCGTCCCTGTCCTCAGAGACCTTCCTAGGCGTCCTATTGGCCAAGCTCGAGAGGAGTTTCCCGTCCGTCCACCTGCTCACAGGTTAGATATAAACGTTTAACCCAGATTACACACACAGCCATAAAATAAAGCTCAAACAGAATGTGTGTGTGTGTGTGTGTGTGCCATTGCCACTTAACACCTCAACATGCAGGGTGTATCCTAAACACCTTTTGAAAGAAGAGCACTCACCCAGGGGAGCTTTAAGAGATTGAGACAATATCCTGTACATCCGGAGTGAGTCAGAAAGAAAAAAAAAAACAAGTGAAAAGGGACCCATTACTGTAGACACAACTCACACACACACACACACACACACACACACACACACACAGCACAGGGTCACAGAGTAAGCGATAATGCATGACCAGGAGTGCAGGTACAGCGAAATATACAGCTTGCCACTGTTTCCAGTTACAGAATGTCCCGAAGAGTTTTTATTCCTCTTATACTTTTTCTACATTTAATGTTGTGGAAGTTCCTCTTATCACTTATCACGTTAGAGCACCTTCTGTACAAACAGTCGATCTCTCATCACTTTCATTTTTATTCTCTTACAGATGAAAAAAAAAAAAAACAGCTCGTCATGTTACAAAGACATTGATCATAAAGATTTCTAAATAATTAATTAAAGGTTCAAACGTGCAGCTTCATTTCTGACAGATGCAAAGAGCTGACACTGGAGACTCCTTCCTTTTATGCTAAAGACGCAAGCTAAATACTTGATTGAATTGCATCATAAGTTGTAATAGTTCCTATTAGTTTCTTTAAAATATACCCCACAGTTTGGAGTCCTGATCTCACTCCAAGCCATTTCCACATGTTTGGGCTATTAAAGGAGTTCCTGGGAGGCCAGCGTTACAGACCTGAAGTGGGCAGTTTGATCAAGGCTCCAATGTACTGAGAAAACCTTCTACCTTGATGGTATCCAAGCACTAGTGAAACACTGGGATGAGTGCATTAGTGTATCAGGGGATTATATATAGAAAAAAAGGGAGTTTTGACTCTTATAACTGTGTTCTGCTATTCAGTACAGTCAAAAGACTTGAACGCCCAACATAGCAAGATTTTGCATACCATTGTTAAACATTCTGACTAAACATGTTAAACATTAGCGTAGCAGGGGATTATATAGAGACATAAAGAGAAGTTCTCAGTTTGACTTGGTCCCAGTTTGACTTGAACGCACATCATACTCGCGAAATTTTCCGAGAGTATGGCTTCTTCTGTGTTAAAATTAGGACCAGTTGGTACAATAAATATAGCAAGCTATTAAAACTGTATTACCATTAAACCAAATTAGCTGAGAGGGGGCGTTCAAGTCAAACCGGGACTTGTAATGAAACCTCACTTAAATGAAGGAATAAAACAAGGGGGAGGGGGAGATGTACAGTACAAAGTATGGTAGTACTATACTTATACTTATAGTACTATACTATGTTTATACTTTTTTAGAGTTAGATAACTGTATATTTACAGTTACACAATTATCAAAACGTAAACATTAACAAAAATCAAAGGTCGGATTGTTGCTGTAAAATAAACAACCAAGCCTTGTGCTTTTAATGTTAAAACTGTACACACTTTTTCTATGTATTTCAACAGCCGTGGTTGACAGATATATATATATATATATATACTGTATACACACATGGGGCGTTCGAGTCAAACGGGGACTTGCAATAACATTGCTAGTGAATGAAGACTTAAAACCTATTGACACATTTACAGACGACTTTAAACACAGTACGCTGATGAGACTTTCAGCAGCAGTGAGGTCTTAAATACATGACGGAGACTAACGGAGACTACACCATAACAATCACTGTTACTGAAAAACAAACCGCCTGTGTGCCCGCTAACACGTTGGACACGTCGTAAAACAACAGCTAGACGTGTTTCTCATATTTAAAACGTTTAACAACAGAGCATCGTTGAACTTTGTGTTTATGTTTGTAACTCTTCCTGATTTACAGCACCATATTCTCAGTAAAATGAGATTAAATATTGAACACAGAGAATCCGTTACTGAACTCTGTCTCTATAAGATCACACGGTAATGATGTTACCTAACCAGTCAGTCTTTCGTCAGTTTATATCCTGAAGTGAGTAAAATGAGTTAAAGTGTAACTAGAAACAGAAATAAAAAAAAGGCATAAAGTGTCAGTCTGGCCAGCTTCAGCGACGTGCCAGAGCCTTTTTTTCCACACATGGCATCAGATTAAGCCTCAATAAACACTCCGCAGCCTGACGTAACCCCTCGGTTACTAAGTAACCAGGCTTTTTTGTTTTGTTTTGTTTTGTTTTGGGGTATTTCTTTTTTTTTTTTTCGGTGAACTCAGACAGCGCTTTAACATCATTAGCTCTTAGATCTACACACATTTTCTTGTGCTCTTTCTCTCAGTATGTTTCTCTCGCTCTGTCTTTCATACACACAATACAAAAGTCTCTTTGGAAATCGTACGATCATTTCAAAAGTCCGGGTCCTTGAACAAATCACGCAAGAGTTAATAGTGGAGAGGCTTCAGCACCGGGATTACATCATCATTACATAACCCTTTGTGTGTGTGTGTGTGTGCGGGAGTGTGAAACGGAGAAGCTTTGCAAACAGGATGTTGAACGAGAACGCGGCTGTGAGAATTCTTATTCACGCTACGAACAAGTCTCAAAGAGGGAAGTGATCCTGTTTTCTGAGGATGTCTAAATAATCCCTGGGTTACTCATGCTGTAACATGCTGTAAAAGCCCCAGTGGAACACAAACACACACACACACACACACACAAAAAACCTCTCTCTCTTTTTTTCTCAACTACAGTGATAAACCTAACATGTCCAGCTTTATCACGTCTTTCATAACTCCAGCTCTGATGTAATGCCGATGCAGTAGGTTAAAGGTCTCTGAAATATTAACACACTTTAGGCAAAGCTCAAAGTTTCCTTGAACGTCCACTCGACACGATTTTCTCCTCTCGAATGGGTCGAGCAGTGTGTGTGCAGTGTTGCCTCATTCGTTCTCTTCATAGTTAATTAAAGGGAAAGGTTCATACCAGTGAAACCAATGGGATCCTGGTGTTTAGCATTAAAGCTCCTGAGCGCTGTCTGACATTTTATTCAGAAAAATTCAGACTTTTGTTGTCACATATACGTTGCATAAGAGTGTAAATTCACAGGAAGCAGGGGTCAGGCAGCATTAAGGGTCTTGCTCAGTGATGTGGCCACTGAGTGGAGCAGGTGTTTGAACCTTCTGTTCAGTAACCCAGAGCTACCTGCCTATCCAGTCCCGCACTGTTCATCGTGTTGTTTGGCTGATTGGATTAGCGGGGAGGTGTTGGAGAGGTGTACCTAGGAGTGTTTGTTTATTCAGTCGCTCTCTATACAGTACAGGGTTGAGGGAACCTGGAGACTTCTGGCAGGAAGTTCACAGAGTACACCATCAAATGGCCAATCCATCAAAGGACACACACGCTCACCCATCCAAACACTCGCTCTTACACTACTTGCCTAATTTGCATGGTTTTGGAGGAAACCCACCAAGCACATGGAGGACATACAAAACATCCCTGGAGGTGCGAGGCCACAGTCCGTCCAGCCATCTAACGAGTTTGTGTGTTTTGTTTTTTTTTTGTTGTTTTTTTTGTGTTCCAGGTGGGTTTGTGGAGTTCTCGAATCTGTTCCCGGGTCTGTGTGAGGGAAAATGTATGCTGGTGCCTTCGTGTATCTCACAGCCATGTCTTCCGCTCAACAGCAGTGGCCCTACGCGCATCCTGCCTCATCTCTACCTGGGCTGTCAGAGAGACGTGCTCAACAGGGTGAGCTGCTGTGGCAGAGAGATTATCCAGCTCAACGCAAACAAATAATGCTTTCAGTGTATTTTTGATTCAGTGGTACCAAGTTCGGTGCAATCAATTGTCTAAGCAGGTTCTTCGACTTGTTACTCATAAGATTGTCCTATAATCAGTGCTACATGTGAATCTGTGCTGTAAAAAAAACTTATGTAATCTTCTCCTGCTCCTAGGATTTGATGCAGCAGAACGACATAGCGTATGTCCTGAACGCCAGTAACACGTGTCCCAAACCCGACTTCATTCCCGAGTCGCACTTCCTGCGCGTGCCTGTCAACGACAGCTTTTGCGAGAAGATCCTGCCGTGGCTGGACAAATCTGTGGAGTTCATAGGTCAGCCTTCCAGGAAGTTCATGCCTTTGAGGTTTGCCTCAGAGTCAGGTCTAACCACCAGCTTTGGATGCTGGGAACCTGACACCAGGGAATTTCCAAGGCCATGATTTTACCTTCCCTTGCTTTTATTTTCACGCTCTGTGACTGCGATTGAAATGACTAAAGTCTGTAGAAAGGAATGAATCACATAGCGCTGAGCTGCTATCTAAAGTACGGCTCTGTTATTATACTGAATGCATGAAGGCAGATGAAAAGCCTTACTGTATGCTAACGTTACTTTCACTTTCTTTCTTCTTAGAAAAAGCGAAAGCTTGTAATGCCCGAGTTCTGGTCCACTGTCTGGCAGGAATTTCCCGATCAGCCACCATCGCTATTGCGTACATCATGAAGAGGATGGATATGTCCCTAGATGAGGCATACAGGTCTGACTCAGGATTTAGACCAGATATCTATAAGAGCAATCTTAAAGCAACGAAACCAGCTAATGTGGAAAATGGTGATGTCTTTTCTAGGTTTGTGAAGGAGAAGAGACCGACCATCTCGCCCAACTTTAACTTCCTGGGCCAGCTTCTAGACTTTGAGAAGAAAATCAAGAGCCCTAGTGAAGTGGCAGCTAAGGGTAAGGCAGTGCAGGCTGAACTGACCGACAAAGCAAGCCCTTCGCCAGAGAACGAGTGTTGTGCCCCATGCTTGTCCAGTGGGAGCGGGGTGGAGATATCTCCCCTGGTTCCACTGGAGCCTCTGACACTACCCTGCGTACTGGCTGGGGTTCCTGAGGAACAGCTTCTGGCTCAGGCCCTGTGCAGTCTGCAGTTGAGTGAAGAAATGGAGGACAGCATGCGCTTGAAGCGCTCCTTCTCGCTGGACATCAAGTCGTACGGAGAGCCGAGCGTCGGCGCGCCTTTACGCACGTTTGGAAATGGAGACGGTCCAGACTACTACAAACCATCCACGTTTAAAGATCCAACAGTAAAGCCTTGCCAGTTCTCCCCCGTGGAGGAGGTTTCGGAGCAGTCGACTCCCGAGCAGAGTCCGGACAAGGAGCAAGCCGAATGTCCCACAGCGACAAGCAGCAACACGTCCACTAATTCCGCCAAATCTGGTCACTCCAACAACCCCAGCCAACCCTTAAAGCCTCATCCTGCAGCCTTGAAACCCCCTCCTCCATCCGCCTGCCCCCAGCCGCTGCAAAGGAGCGGCAGCATGGAGGAGACCGCGAGCGCCGCCAGCTTTCTGCTCGGCCTTTCACGCTCGCAGCAGCAGTTGGCCAAAACTGGGTTAGGCGCTCTGAAAGGCTGGCACTCCGACATCCTTCTGGCGCCCGTCACCGGTGGCTGGTACCTCTCGTCTGAGTCAGCGCGGTTCTACTCCACCTCGGCCATCTTCAGCAGCGGAGGAGCTGGGGGCGCACAAAGCAGTTTCACTGCCACATACAGCTGCAGTCAGGGTTTGGAGGCGGTGAGGAGGCGCAGCAGACAGAGGAGCAGCGAACGCGGAGACTCGCGCCGCAGTTGGCACGAAGAGAGCAGCTTCGAGAAGCAACTCAAGCGGCGGAGCTGCCAGATGGAATTCGGTGACGGCATGACAGAGACCCGCTCCAGAGAGGAACTGGGGAAAGTAGGCAGCCAATCCAGTTTCTCCGGGAGCATGGAGGTCATCGAGGTGTCGTGAAAGGAAACAATTGAATGTCACTCTCTTTTAAACTAAATCGTTTTGGACTTTTTGATAAGAAGGAAGATTTTTGCGGCTTATTTCCCAGCGCAAAATGTCCTCCAAGTGCTTTTACGGACTGTAAAGTAGTAGTGGTGCTTTATAGGCTTTTCCCCACTGACCAAGAATTATTTTTGTATTACTCTAGCTGAATCTTGCAGGTGATGATGTCCACTGAATGCAACTCCCTTTCACTGATTGTGCAAACGTGGACACACCAACACTTTCAGTTGATTTATTCTTCTTTTGTTTGTTTTTGTTTTAGCTGAGCCTGCTATTTTTCTGTCAGTGGATCAGTATTGATTAATTACCATTTTCCATCTATGTTGTGATTGATCTGAAATGTTTGTCTGAATCATGAGCCCAAAACTCGAAGCTGAAATGATTTCAAG
Organism: Clarias fuscus; assembly: GCA_030347435.1. Taxonomy (NCBI): domain Eukaryota; kingdom Metazoa; phylum Chordata; class Actinopteri; order Siluriformes; family Clariidae; genus Clarias; species Clarias fuscus. The sequence continues at coordinate 7,904,973 of CM059224.1, read as the reverse complement.
ATATTTCTGCATGCTCTGACAAAAGGGTGTCTACGTAGCAACTATACAGTACCTCACGACTCCAAACTTAAGGGCTTTTCTCTCTTTTTCTCTTTCTCTCTTTTTTTGCTTTTACTCAAAAGTGTAGCTTTCAATGGTTAAAATCTCAGGTCTTATATTGAGCAGCAGGAAAAGACATTTCTAAAGAAATCCCTTTTTGCGTTTTTTTTGTTTTGTTTTCTTTCTCTCGAATGATGGCGTTAAGATTTAAATGCCTGTAATGAGATTTTTCTCTCATGTCAGATGATCCGCAATCATCTCTTCATATCAAAAAACAGAAAGATTAAAAGTGTATGGTAGCTGAATGAGTGAAGTGTGGGACTGAGCTATGTTCAGGTAGAGGTGGAGCTGGAAAAGGCCAGGTGTTGTGGCTGGTTGTGTAAATGGTGGGTTGTTTTACGCGATCGCTGGGGAAGAGGAAGAGGCTGGGACTCTCGTTCAAAAGGCGCAACTTGATCTCGCTCCGAGATCAGGGCGGATTATCATCCTCTCGAACAAACGTCTTTTTTGTAGTATGGAAAATAAACACCTTTTCAAGTTGTATTCAAACCTACTCTGTAGTGTGAGACGTCATATCGCGTTGTTTGCATAATGATCCGACTTTTTTTTAACGTCATCGCCATCATGTTCTCAGTCTGCTACCCGACAGAAGGTGCTATGACAGTAAGCCAACTTGACAGAAATCAAGGCGGTAACGCAAAGCCAGCTTTCTCCAGGACGAAACACTCACGAATGCAGACAAGGACTAAGACCAGACAGATTTTTTTTTAATATAGTCTAAGCATTCAAATATGCCCGGCAAGATGATTGCATAAACATTAAACACCATTCACGTTATTGACAAGAAGGTGGTAACTCCATCTACAGTCAGGAAAATGTTTAATCCGATTAAATACACATTTATTTTAATCTATTTAAACCTAAGCAGATATCTCTCAGATATCGTACTGCATGATATCCAGCCTTAGTCATACTTATGATTAAACACCAGATCAAGAGTTTGTGGGTTACGCAGATGTTTTAGTGTCGATCTAACATCTGCTCCTTACATGCAACTCAAACTCAAAGGGCTTTCACAGATCTCGGGTCATATCGTGTCTAGTTTCCCGGAAAGCATCACCACTCAGTGATGATAGCCGAACGATCGAGCGGGCGTGGCGTCCCACTGACCGCACTTTCCGATGCTTTCGGGAAACTCTACCTAGTAAATCCGGTGCACGTCCCAAAGTATGTGAACACCTGTCCATCACGTTCAGATGTGGGTTTTTCTCCCAAACTGTTTTCACAAAGTAAAAAGCAGACAATTTATAGAATGTCTTTGTATGTCGTGTCCCTTGTCCGGAATTAAAACCTGTTCAAGCATGACAATCCCGCAGGTCATGAAGCCAGCTTCATGGAGACATTGTGTGTTAAGGTTGGAGTAAAAGAGCACCACCATCATCTATGATGACGTGGAACACAGACTGCTACTCATATTCACAGGGAATAAACCTGGATTGGGATGTTCAACATGCACAAGCATCTGTGATGACCAGGTGTCCACATACTTTTGGCTGTGTAGTGTATTTTGCTCAATATTCAATCTATAGCAGGAAAAGAGTGGACGGTGGCTGACTACAGCGTGATCCTTACTTATATATAAATTGTTATACTACGCAGTTATTATATAAAATATCAGATAAAGTATTGAGGTCCTGTCAGTATTGAATGCGTGTATGGTAAGTGGTTTCTAGCTCGACGTCTTTTCACGCCTGAACAAAGTAAGTAAGAGTGTTCAAGGCTCTTCAGGTATTTAAACATTTAAATAATACTTCCCCTAAAACAAGGTATCGTCTGCTCAAACAAGGATCTGCTTTGTTTCTAGTCTCCATCTAATGTTCCTAATCGGCTCTTCAAGCCAGGAATGTTTCCAGGAGCGTGCCGTGTCTGCCTCTTTCTGCATTCAGTAATGAGCCAGATCCTTCCAGCTTAATAAATAGCTAAAAATACAGATACAGGTGACAAAAGCAGTGGCTTATTCAAGCTGTGAAGATACGTCTGTAGATAAGTACATTCTTTCTCTGTAATTAGTGATAAATAGTGTTTTTTTTTTTAATTAAATCCTCCAATGAAAATGTAAGAATCAGCAGTTTTACTACAAACTGCCTTGAGCCTCTTAAACCAGGAGAAGTGTTTAACCTTCTGCCAGGTCTTTAATAAAACATCAAGGTGTACAGCAAGTCCTGAAGCTGGGCCAAGTAAAAATTCATATACAGTAGGTAAATCTTTATGGACAAATTACAGTATATATACATATATATATATTTTTTTTCCTAACTGAATGACTGCGTTATGATCGTGCCTACATAACAGAGAAGTGTAAAGATGGAGATGGTACAAGTGTGTGGAGTGTGTGAATGGTTTGTGGAGATGCCTGAGAGTATGATGTGCCTTTTCCTTCCAGCGTATGCATTTTTTTTTTTTCATGGCAAATCTTTAATGTTGGTGGTTCTTAGTTGTATGTTTGACAGTTGAAATAAACCTAAACCGGTACTCAACACATGCTGTGTTCTGTTCACATTTACTGTAGTTAGCGAAACCATCGGTCCAGGAACACAACGTCTGATCGGATGCTATATATTACACATACACTACCAGTCAAAAGTTTGGACACATTATCTAATTCTATGGTCCTTTCTGATTTTTATTTTTTTTTTACAATGTAAAACAATACTGAAGGCGACCAAAATATACAATAATCTTCTTTAATCTGCTGATATTGAGCTATTGTCTGCTACTTATGATCTGTAAAGCCTTTATAATGGCCCTAATCTGAGGTGCTGGTTGTTAATTGGTGATTTCTGAGGCTGGTGACTCTAAATGAACTTCTCCTCTGAAGCGGAGGTAAGTTTTGGTCTTGCTTTCCTGTGAAGGTCTTCATGAGAGACAGTTTCATCATGGTGCTGGACGGGTTTTGCAAATGCACTTGACACAATACTGTTCTTGCAAGAACTATTTCAGAACATCTGACTTTCATGTCTTAAAATAATAACTGTTGTTACATAATTACATAATGCCGTATGTGTTACTTCATAGTTTTGAAAAAATTCAGTATTGGTCTAAAATGTAGAAAATAAATCCAAACTCGTGTCCAAACATTTGACTGGTATACAGTGCCATGAAAAAGTATTTGCCCTTTTCATTAAAAAAAAATATGGAAAGGGCATATTAGTCACACTTAAATGACTCAGATCAAACAAAATATAATATTACACAATAAATTAAGGTTTTGGAGTGGCCTAATCAACGTCCGGACTTGAATCCGTTTGACATACTGCAGCATGTCCTTAAACAGGTTAAACCCTCCAATGTGGCTGAATTAAAACAATTCTGCAAAGAAGAGTGGGCCAAAATTCCTCCACAGCGATGCGAAAGACCAGCAAGCACTTGATTGCTGTTGTTGTCACCCAGGGCGGCACGACCAGTTATTAGGTTTAGGGGGCAATTACTTTTTCACATAAGGCCACGTTGATCTGGACTGGTTTTCTTTTTCCCCTTAATCAATGAAATCATCATTTAAAAACTGCATTTTGTATTTACCCGGGTTATCGTTGTGTAATATTAAAATTAGTTTGACGACAAATACAACTCGGCATCACTCATGCATTCTTTTCCACTCAGGAAGGCCTGACATTCCAGTCCAAATCCCTAGAACATGCTGTTCTCCAACAGATCTCCTTCCGACCTCATGCGTACAGGAATGCCACACATTCTACAGAAGCTGTCGATGATGTCCACGCTTTCTGACTTCACCCAGGCACTGTTTGTCTACAGGATCAAGAAGAAAGTATGAGGTAGTGAAATGTGTTTCTGAGATGCAGAATATCAGAATGTATAAGCTAGGCATGTCACCATCCTGGAGATGTTCAGTTACATTTCCTGGACAAAGCTCACTTACAGGTGTTTCCAAGGAGTTTTTTTCGATTACTCTTGTCCTCTTTCTGTACTAAATCATTGAGCTCATGGATTTCCTGGATTATTTCAATAAAAAATGAACTTTTCTTCTTAGTGCTGAAGTTACAGTATGACCTTGTAGCATGTTTTGTTTTCCACTTGGATGGTGTGCCATGGCACAGGAAATTACCCATCATCCTCCACGCTGTTATTATAACCTTCACTAGAGCGCTGTTGAATCGGGCTATACACCGGTAAAGTGCGTGCCAAGCCAGAACTTCTAGGTCAAGGTAAAAAATAAATAAACAAGACGCAGAATAGTTATAAACACCAGTCTGATATTTGCAGATCTATTTACACACACAGTGGCACTTCATCAGTTCATGGCTGAAACTTGATGATCCCAGATGACTCTGTTGGCGTCCTATATAGGATAAAGCCTAATGGAGTGGAACGCCCTACCTCGTGCCCTCATGCTTTAGTGGAAATAAGAGATCCAGCAGTGTTTTTTAACCTTGTCTAGTAAGGTCTGTGCTCAAGCATGATCACTAGAGATTAACGCTTTGGCACACGGAGCTGTGTTTGGTTAGCTTTGGGCAGCGGTTAAGTAAACGTTTGCTGGATGTGGGACGTGTTTTTCATTAAGTCACTTATAAGTCACTTATGTGTTTTATAATGCTTACTAGAGAGAAACACTACTGGTTTGACTGGTTTGGAAATTTCAAGTCGTATTGCACTACAGTCACACTTCAAAAGCCACATGATAATCTACTAACTTTTGATGCAAAAGCAAAGACACACTAAGCACCGGGTTCATGTTTATTTGTTTCTCTGGGATGTGGTTTTCTCATTGCACGAGAAGGATCACCATGAGACGAGGAGAAAGATGCCCGACGTCTATTAGTTTGAGCTTCGCCAGCTGATAGGCAGCTGTGTTTGAAAGACATGCGTCATGAGTACAAGAAACGTCTGAAAAAGACATGCACTCTAAACATTCCGCAGTTAAGATTGTGTTGGGGTTAAATTCAATCTGATTTGAGCAATGAAATCTGAGTATGATCATGAATATGAGCATAGATGAGCTGCATGCCCGTTCTGGTCCACCAGAGTGCACTAACACATCACCCTAATTGGTTGGCCGCATGCATGCGGCACTCGCCTACATGTTGCCATGGCTAAACCGGGGCCAGGATTTAATAGCAAGTCAGGATAGTTAAGGCCTCTAGAGATCTTTGGAGCAGCAGTGCTTTAAGAGAAACCCAAAGCCGTCCCAGTACATCCCAGTCTAAATATGTCCGAACTGTTGGAGCAACGTGTCAGCAAAGTGAAGCAGGAGGATAACACACTGCCACTGTCTGTATCAGATTCAAACCGAAGTGGTCATGGTCTAAAACAGAAGTCTGTCATCATGACCTAAACCACTGAAAACAAAATAGGGATGTTGGAATTTTTCTTCCACGCACTATTACACTTTACCGAACATAACTTTTGTAGTCTCCCCTTGAGCCAGACTTTTATCCATCCTCTATCTAATGTGACGTTTGAAAGCATCAATGTCTTTCCTAAATGAAAAAGAAATATTACTCAGGCTGATCTAGTTGGGGTAGTTCCTCTTTCAGCTGTTCCCATCAAGAGGTCACAACACTGGACCGTCCATCCGCATACCTCATGCCTCACACGACACCATCTTATCCAGACATGAGACCGGCACTGAGAATGGCCTGCGTCCAGTGGCTGGCTTGGAGCAGTAGTCTACCTGAGTCACCTAACATTTTCTTTTCAACAGTGGTTTTATTGATTTTAAACAGGAATATAACAGAGTGAAGACGTAGTGTTTCAATGCACCTTATAAACCCGCGTCTAACATTTTAAATCTGATTTTACTGAAGTTACATTCCAGAATAGAATCAAAATGTCAAAATGTGATTATTGATGATTTTCTAAAAATCTTTACTGAGACTTACAAGGATGGAGACGTCTATACCGCTTTATCCTGTGTACGGGATATTTGTTCAGCATTTGACTGAAATCTGAAGCGAGACCGTGTGAGGAAGAGACCTGGAGAAGAATCAGGGAACCAGGTCTTGTACTGTTCAGTAGAGAAGGCAGTGTAGTATGGAAGCCTGTTTTTCACCTGTTCCATTTTGATCCATTTATCATACTGCTATCGCACCACTTTCCATCCCATTCACCCGTAAGACACACTCCACCCTTTGATGTTCTGACTTGATATGATTCAACGTGCGGTGAATGTAGAGAGACTCACAATGCTTTATTGAGGGATCCGCTACTGTAGGACTTTGCCATGTTTCACTGAAACAAAGAATGCCCTTTATTTCCTGTTGGTATTTGATTCCCAACCAGATATCGTCCGGCTTGTTTTTTTTAAGTCTGTACGTTAGCTTCCAAGCGGCGCCAGATAAGCATTCGTCTATAGTCGGAGATCTCGAGCTTGAATCCATTGATGCCACAGGCATCCAGTGTCTGGTTTTGTTCAGGCACCGAAGACGAGAACAGGTTATAGAAGACAGTCAGGACTGGAAGAGGGATCAGTGGTGCAAACCTTGCCCTCCCTCCAGGATATGTACTGTTCCCACAGTGGGGGGGAACAGGCACTTTATTCTACATGGATTTTAGCAGATTCTTTTCACACGGCATCATAGTCATGTTTAAAAGGTCCTGGTCCTTTATATCACTGACCACCTGATGCACCTTCTCTTATCTACTGTGTAGTACAACACTGATCAGTAACATTAACATTACGACCACCAAGGTATTGAGGTTGCTGTTATGCCACTGGGGAGGCTCTGGCCCAAAGGCTACCTCTGGGGGTCTGTTGTTTTGTCTGGCACCATGACATTAGGGGGTGGAGTGGGGTGGTCCGTGGATTGGACTTGTTTTTCTGCCGCATACCGTGTGTGCTTGATCGGATTGAGATCTGGCAGTTTGGAGGCCGGGTTGGCGACCTTGGTCTCTTTGCCTCTTGGTGCCCTCTGATACCTTTCGATCATGGTCAGCATTGACCTTTTTGCAGCAATTTGTGCAATATTGGCTTTTCTTTGGGATCAGACCAGACAGGCTAGACTTTGGTCCCTACAGGCACGGGTGAGCGTGATTCTACATCTACAACTACATCTAGGCATTTGGCAGACGCCCTTATCCAGAGCGACTTACATTTTTATCTCATTACATATGAGCAATTGAGGGTTAAGGGCCTTGCTCAAGGGCCCAACAGTGGCAACTTGGTGGTTGTGAACCTGGGATCTTCTGAACCGTAGTCCAATGCCTTAACCACTGAGCTACCCCTGCTCCTGCCCCGGTCACTAGTGTACGGCAATATAATTGATAACCAACCTTAATGTTACGTTTGCGTTCAAGGGGAAGTACAACCTGTTATTGCCTGTTGTTGACTACAACCAGTATGAAACCACTAAAAACATTTCCCCAGCTTGAAATTTTATTGTTTACAGTTTGTTGTTAATTCCTTGCTCTGAGAGCGACTGTAAAGCCGAGTCACATTGCACCCTCTGAGTTCCATGGCCAACGCACTTGTCACAAAGACACTGTTCAATCTTCTGCAAGGGTGGAAGTTGAAAGAATACAGAGATACTTTAGTTTGCAGTTTTATACCTGGATCTAAAATCTCCGCAGAGGTTGTCCAAAATATGCAACGATCTCATTTGAACAGTTGATATTGAGAAGTGTCTGCTACTTATGATCTGCAAATCCTTCATAACGCCTCTAAGCTGAGGTTCTGTTTGTTAATTGGTGATTTGTTGAGGCTGGTAACTGTAAGTGAACTTTTTTGAACTTTTGCTCTTGCTTTCCTGGGATGGTCTTCACGAGAGCCAGTTTCATGTGGCCAAGTGGTGCTTGACGGGTTTTTGTAAACATGCACTTGACAATACTGTTCTTGCAAGAACTGTTCCAAGAACAGCTGACCTTCGTGCCTTAAAGTGACAAGTCATTTGGAAAGAAATCCAGTATTGTATAAAATAAATATTTCTTAAGAGCCTTACAGTGACTTACAGTAAGAGCCGTCTACAACCACGTTTCATTGAGTGTGTCCTCTACAATACCTCCTAAAGATATTGTAAGCACAGTCGGTGAGAGTCCTCAGCAGCTGAAGTAACGCTTAGAAAACCACACGGGCCTCTCCAGGATGGCCGTTACCTAGCAACAGCAGTGCACCCCTCTCCCCTCCCCTTCCTCCTCCTCCTCCTCCTCCTCCTGTTGCCCCCCCTGTTCCCCACCCCCACCCCCCAGACCCTACTTAACAAAGGGGATGAGCAATCCCAGATACTGCTTACACAACTCTCTTTCCCTCTGCCTGTCGTCAGTGTTGATGTCATTGGCTTTTTGTTCTTACCACAGCCTGGCCAATGGAAACCAGGGCTTTGTGTTTGCAAGCCTCAGTCGGCTGCCGAGTGTGTAAGAACGAAGAGACGACAGAAGAGCAGAGAGATAGAGTCCAGCGCTACAAACTTGTATAACCTATGAATTCAATTCTCCCTCTAAATACAAACATCATAAAGCATAAGAAGACTCACTGATGCAGTGAACGCTGTCGCTTTGATCAAAGTCAAAGGCTGGTAAAGGGGGTTACGTAAGCTACGTAGATTCCTTTCGTCTTATGCTTGGATGTCATTGGCCAACTTGGGGTGAAAATAAAATAAAGTACTCATTAGCAACGCTATGGATTCTGACCATGTTGAATTATTTTGACACTCAAAACTATTGCTCCCTCTACTGGCCTGAAACAGAATTGTAATCAAATCACATGGAGAAATGAGAAAAGCTTCTCTGTCGCTGGAGAAACTTTTCTCCTTCTGATTCTCTTCTCTCTTTTTTTCCCCCTAACATTCAGACCATCACTGTTACAACAGGACGTTTGTCTGAAAAAATTAAGGAACCACTACATGTACTAAGAGACACAACCCCAACTCCCAAAAAAAGTTGGGGTAGTCGGGAAATTGGCAATAAAATAAAAAGCAGTCGTGTAAAATCTCTTCACCTTGGACTATATTAGAAAACACTGCAACAACACATCATTGATGATTTAACAGGTGTATTTAATTGTTTGCTAAAAAATGGTTTGCTCACTTCAAATCTGGTGGCTGCGACATCCTCTGAAATAGTTGGAACGGGACTAACGACAATGTAGAAATTACAAGGAGATTCAAAGAAAGCTCAAGTTCTTCTAGAGCAAGGCCGGGGCGAGGCTCACCAGTTGCACCAGCAAATTATCCAATAATTTAAGAATAACATTCCCTAATCTTAGCACCTTGTGCCATCAAGAAATTCAAGGAAACCCATCAAATCTCAGTGCGTAAAGGGCCGGGAGGAAAACCACCTCTGATTCCTTAGACATTCATTTCTTTAAAAAACTTCATGCATCTGTAGATCACATTTATGAATTAAAGTAAAAAGTAAAATAGGAGGAGGCGGTGCACCCACTTGTTATCTTGATAATCAAAGTGGACAGTCCTGGAAATTATATGGAAGTTTCCCGGGGACATTGTTGCATGTGCCAGTTTCTGCATCCTAATGGGATTCTGCGGATTCCCTCTCGGACCTGAAAACTCCAGCAAGCATAAGAGCCCCAAAGTGGGCAAAGAAAGTGGGTTTTCAAAAAACACGCCTTCTTTCTAAATTATCGCAATCCAGAATAATTTTCTAGAAAGCAAAAAAAAAAGAAGACACATGAGAACGTGACATCCCCTTGGCCCTGGTTGCATTCTTGTCACATTGGCAGCCATGCAGGGTGGCACATTTCATGGGCAAGAAGACCATTCAGTTTCACCATTTTTTGACATCCATATTTCTTCACTTGCCAGCTGCTGACGGGCTGGTTCTGGTCCTGGTTCTGTGTCTCGTCTTCGTTTTGGAACTAGCTGATACTCCGTCACAACCTTTCCGTCAAAGTCACCGTCAGACTCTAATTATCGTTAGAAGCATCTCTCTCTTCCAAATTCAATTGCAATTTCTTCTGAACAGAGAATCTTTTCGCGATCTTGATAAGTTGTGATAAGGAACCACAACACAAAACTCACACTCTCATACATACATACACAAAGACAGACACAGACACGCACAGATACAGACACACACAGTCACACACAGACACAGTCACACAGACACACACACAGTCACACAGACACACAGTCACACACAGACACACACACACACACACACACACACACACACACACACACACACACACACACACACACAGTCACACACACACACACACACACACAGTCACACACACACACACACACACAGTCACACAGAGTCACACACACACACACACAGTCACACAGAGTCACACACACACAGACACAGTCACACACAGACACACACACACACAGTCACACAGAGTCACACACAGACACAGTCACACAGACACACACACAGACACAGTCACACAGACACACACACAGTCACACAGACACACAGAGTCACACACACACACACACACACACACGCACACACACACACACACACACACACACACACACACAGACACAGTCACACAGACACACACACAGAGTCACACACAGACACACACACACACAGTCACACAGACACACACACAGACACAGTCACACAGACACACACACAGACACAGTCACACAGACACAGTCACACACACACACACACACACACACACACACACACACACACACACACACACAGTCACACACACAGTCACACAGAGTCACACACACACAGACACACACACAGAGTCACACACAGACACACACACAGACACAGACACACACACAGTCACACAGAGTCACACACAGACACAGTCACACAGACACACACACAGACACACACACAAACACAGTCACACACAGATACAGTCACACATACACACAGACAGACACACACAGTCACACACACACACACACACAGTCACACAGAGTCACACACAGAGTCACACACAGACACAGTCACACAGACACAGTCACACAGACACACACACACACACACACAAACACAGTCACTCAGACACAGTCACTCAGACACAGTCACACAGACACACACACAGACACACACACAAACACAGTCACACAGACACACACAGACACAGTCACACATACACACAGACAGACAGACACACACACACACACACACACACACACACACACACACACACACACACACACACAGTCACACAGAGTCACACACACACACACACACACACACACACAGACACACACACAGTCACACACATGCAGTCACACAGAGTCACACACACACACAGTCACACACACACACACACACACACACACACACACACACACACACACACACACACACACACACACACACAGACAGTCACACAGACACACACACAGTCATAGATAGACACAGTCACACACAGACACACACACACACACACACACACACACACACAGTCACACAGAGTCACACACAGACAGTCACACAGACACACACACAGTCATAGATAGACACGGTCACACACATACAGACACAGACACATACAGACCCATCACACACACACACACAGTCACACAGACAGACACAGTCACAGACAGACACACACACATCCTCTATGTAATATAAATGTGTAGGGGGTGTACAGGGTGTGGTCATTTAAAATGTTTTCTGATATATGCTCTTCACAGAAAATGAGCCAAGGCCAAGGAGTCGGAGTTCGAAAAAAAAAGTACTAATTGCATAATTTTTCTTTTGATAAAAAATGAAAACGGCTCCCACAGACCTGAACACCACACAAGGGTTAAGGATGCTGTACGTCAATACCGTCCAGAGGCGTCAAAGGTCTTCTTGTGCTGTGAGAACGACAGCGGCACTCTGGAAACGTGATTTATGTTCCAACAGGCCAACATTTCAAATAGTTCACGGGAAACAACAGCTGTCACGTGTTTCCAAGTTGTCATTAGCATCAGATCCCAAAAGCCAACATCAGTCACAGTATGAGGCGTGCCAGTGTCTCTCAGCAGGGGTAAACTGCATATCTGTGATGGCACCATTAATGCAGAGAATTTTTATTTTTATTTTGGAGCGACATAGAGTGCCATCCAAACACCATCTTTTTCAGACATCGCTGTATTTTCCAGCAAATCAACGAGCATGGCTGCTAATCACAGAGTCTGGGTGCTGGACTGGCCCGCCTGCTCCAATAGAGAACGTGTGGTGCATTATGGAGTGCGAAATATGCAAACAAAGACCCCATAAAAAAAATAAAAATAAATAACTGCACAGCTGAAGACCTAAATAATGGAGGAACAAGGGAAACTCCTGCTAACTAAACCTCACCAACTGATGTCTCCAGTGCGAATGCTTAAAACGTGTTAACAGTAATGAAGTTACACATGGTACCCAGTCAACTCTCCCAACTTTTTTTTTTTTTTTTTCCCGGAGGAGGATGTTGCAGCCACCAGATGTGAAATGAGTGCATATTTTCAACAAACAATTAAATTCACATGGTAAATCATAAACTGTGAACTGGTGACTTTGGAGGCCGTTAGACAACACTGAACTCACTGTCATGTTCAGGAAACCAGTTTGAGATGATCTTAGCCTTGTGACAGGATGGATCCAGGCTTTCATGTTGTTTACTCCAGATTCTGACCCTGCCATCTGAACGTCGCAGCAGAAATCCAGACTCGTCAGACCAGGCAAGATTTTTCCAATTTCCAATTTTGAAGAGCGCATGTGAATTGTAGCCTCCTGTTTTTAGCTGAGAGGAGCAGCACAGTGGCGTGGACGTCTGCTCCTGTAGTATATCTGCTTCAAGGTTGGACGTGATGCGTGGTCGGAGATGCTCTTCAGCATAACGAGATGTCATTTGATTTTTACTGCTGCCTTTCTAGCAGCTTGAACCAGTCTTGCCTTCCTCCTCTGACCTCAACAAGGCATCTTCACCCAGGGAACTGACACGCACTGGATATTTTCTTCTTTTCACATCATTCTCTCTCTCTCTCATTGCGTGTGAAAATCTCGGTAGATACTCAAACCAACCCACCTGGCACCGACAACGACGGCATGTTCAAAGTCACGTAAGATCACCTTTCTTCCCGCATTCTGATGCTCGATTTGAAGTTGAACTTCAGCAGATCATCGTGACCGTGTCTACCTGCCTAAATGCTGCCATGTGATTGGCTGAGGAAACATTTCTATTATGTATATGTACATACAAAGATGTGTTTACTGGCATTTGGTCTCTGTATGCCAATCAAACTCAATCTGAAATGTAACAATGAAGATGCCTTTAAACCGTTCAGGAGTTACAGTCGTTTTCATACACATGTCCATATCTTGGGGGGGGGTTCATAAATAATGGAACAAACACCTGACAAGCAGTAGCATGGCCAGGTGTGGCCTGTTGCCTCCGTGACTACGTTACGCCATGAATCTTCAAGCGGAGTAATGTACTGTATTCACCTCGGACACTTCGACTAGTGGAATCAGACGTAGTTCTTCAATTCGATCTTTTGTGCATTGTGATTTTCGATTGAATTCGGTTCATTGGGAATAAAGCATTCAAACCTCCTAAAAGCATCTGATAAACACTGCCATTCTGTGCAACATGTAGGAAGTTTAAACATCGTGTCCTGGACAAAGCAACAATCCTTTTGTTCCACACTTCAGTCCAGTAGGTGGCAGTATTGCACCAACTGCACGCACACACATACATACATACATACATACATACAAATATATACAGGTGCATCAAAATAAATCAAAAAGTTGATTTATTTCAGTAATTCTGTTCAAAAAATAAACCTCATGGAAGGTAAGACACAAGAGATTATTGGTAAAGATGCTGGCTGTGCTGTATCCAAACACATTAATGGGAACTTGAATGGAAGGAAAAAATGTGGTAGAAACAGGTGCACAAGCAACAGGAATAACCGCAGCCTTGACAGGATTGTGAAATGAAACCTACTGAAGAATTTGGGGGAGATTCATAAGGAGTGAACTGCAGCTGGAGTCAGTGCTTCAAGAGCCACCACACACAGACGTTTCCAGGACAACATTGTCAAGCCACTCTTGAACAAGAGACAACATCAGCTGCGTCTTACCGGGGACAAGGACGAAAAGGACTGGACTGTTGCTCGGTGGGACAAAGTCGACTTTTCCAATGAAAGCAAATTTTGCATTTCACTTGGAACTCAAAGTCCCAGAGTCAGGAGGAAGAGAGAAGAGCAAACTCGCCCGGCCTTATCCACGTAGAGAATCTATGAGGTTTTGTGAAGAAGACAATGTGAGACACCAGACATAACGCAGTAGAGCTGAAGGCCGAACCTGGGATTCTATAAGACCTCAGACTATTTGTCTCCCTGGCGTTTTGATAAACAAAAATTGGTCTTTTTTTTATTTTATTTTTTGAGTTTTCATTAACTTGTAAGCCATAATCATCAAAATGAAAAGAATAAACATTTGAAATTTATCAGTCTGTGTGTAATGAGTTTATAAACGAGTTTCGCTTTTAGGATTTAATCAGTGAAATGTCAACTTTTCAAGGATATTCTAATTTAATGCGAGAGAGATGGATATTTACACACGTGTATATGTATAATATATGTACAAGTTTACCTAATAATAAAGTTTGAATCAGTTCATCAAAATCTGACCCATCAAAAAAAATCTATTAAGTTGCAGTTGATAAAATCATCAAGCTCTCGTGAGCGGCCATGTTGATTTGAACTCGAAGTGATTTAGTGTTTTCTTTGGCTAGATCAAAGGAACAAAGATTCATTAACGCTCATGCAGAGCAATCAAAATCGTTTTACGATTCCCAGAAATCCTGAGGAAAAAGTCCACAGCATGTTTAATAGTGTGTAACTCCAACATTAAGTGAAAAGTCATTTTGTATTTGTATTTTGGTACTTCTCGCTCCTTTGGTAACGCGCACATACAAATTCATTCAGAGAAATAAGCCATCTTAAACCTTCTCATTTTTTTCTTTTTTATTAAAAAAAAAAAAAAAAAAAAAATCAACATTTCATTTGTTACAACAGCTTATAGTATTACTGAATGGGCTGTACATGTCCATTTTATACAATGTTTACATGTAAAGCGATCAATGTACAAAATAGTCGAGTTAGTGGAATAAACAAATACATGACTTATTACTAACCAAATGTTGGTCACCTTGAAATATATCCTTGCAAAGCACCGTGGTATCAAAAAAAAGAAAAGAAAAAAAGAGATGACAAGTAAATAGTCTTCCGTCAACAGGCCTCACCGTCCTTCACTCTCCATCTCAACTCTCTGCTATGATCCTACATGCAGGAGCCAAAGTGCTTAACGTTTCACCCCTCTGTGGCAGCACGAGGCAGCCGGCATCTTTTCTATAATGTCCATCACAAACTTTTATAACAAACACCTTCCTCATCTTAGAGTCTGAACCTTAAGTCAACACCACGTCAGACATCACAAGCTTAAGAGAAGAGAAGCCTTTGCTTAAAAAATAAAAAATATATACGACTTAAGGTGAAACAGTAAGGCCTGATCCTGATCAGAGTTTCATACCTTTGGTAGCCCATTAAAGTTATTATTATTATTATTTTTTTAATGATAAATTGCTACAACTGTGAAAACTATATGACATGATGGCACCTAATAAAATGTTGATTCTTTGAGAACTTCGTCACACATTCATGCAGGTTTCAGACTCGCGCGTTGTCGTACCGGTAACTAAGCCGAGGTACCCTAAAGTGCAGAAAGAGACTGAGGATATTGCCTGATGATAATGCTGGTTGGACTGGATGGCAATCAAAATGGCGCATACACTGAGAAGGGAAATTACCCAAGAGCCCTTGCAGTAGGCAGAGACTGCACCGGGCTTAACAGGACAAATTTGTAAAGAATGTAAACAGATACGTATCTGATTGTACCGCATGATAAGGTTTCAGATTCATCACAGTGAATGGATGCAGTGGATTTCGGGCACAGGGATTTCAAAAGACAAAGAAAGAAAAACAAGGCAGCAGCGTGACTGGAACTGTACAGAGTCGAAACTTAAAAGCTAAGGGAATCAGAAATCAGATTTCTTGCCGTTACAGACAGTGGGCATGTGAATAAAAAACAAAACAAGAAACGTTATATTAAGGAGATTAGAGATGAGCGGAGCAGACGTGACATGCTGATTGTCTACACACGACCTGTAGGTGTGTAATGTGCAGTCTGTCTGAAATATCGTTCAAAACATTAGAGTTATGCAAAGTTTCTAAAGCAAAGAAATATAGCTGTGCTGGTGTAATGTCCCTTGTTTGAAAGAAAACAAAAAAAAAAACAAAAAAAAAACAAGCTTTATCATATGCCAAATAATAATCAAAATAATAATGCTTAAAAAAAAAATCTAGATTCAGCCATTAACTAAAGACACATAGGTTTTTATGTTTTTTTTTTTTTATGGATTAAGAACATCAGAGCTAATTTCACACTTCTATGTCTTTATATAAAAAAAAAAAAATCCAAGAGTGTGTGCTTAATAAACCTATCAGGTATATAAAAATTATTATTATTTTTTTTGCTAACGGGACAGTCACGTTCTTCGGCTTCTGATGCCCAGCACGGATTGTCGCTGTGCTTTTTCATGGTTGTATGTTTATATAGAAAAATAGAATGAAGCGTATATCGTGGGGAAAAAACTTAATAAAAAAACAAAAACAAAAGCCTACTCTGGTAAAGCACTGCAAGGATATCATGGAGAGATTTACAACTTTTCTTCCTTTTATAGCTTATAAATATGGTATCTATACAATATGTAGTACAAAAATATTGACATTTATGGGCACTGGTAGTCTTACAAAAAAAAAAAAAAAAAAAAAAAGGGAAAAAAAAAGTTGCAAAATGATTTAAAAGAGCTTTAAAAAAAGAAGAAAAAGAAAAAAACTGCTCAGGCACGATATACTTGTCCTGGATTGTGTACTGAATGTTAGAGATGAATGTTTTAAAGTAGATAGTTCTCATAAGGAATACACCATGCTGATGGCTGGTGAGGAGACAGAGAGCAGGGAGAAGCTGCTCTCAGATGAGATCTGACCGTCTCACAGGTGCACTCGGATAGGATAGGAGTTTAGGGGGGAAAAAAACAAAAACAATCAAACAAACAAATGAACAATGTTGAGGCAAAAAGTGAAGATTTTGGTTATTTTTCTCAAGACCGTACAGTGGTGTTTCCTTATCTGTTCTTGTCTGGAGCTCGCTTTTAGAGCCACCGGAGCAAGAAGAAGAAAGTCGTTGCGTCATCCTGATGACTGGACCAACAGCATCACACTATCTACCGTCTTCTTATTACTACAGCGTTCGTTTTCCAGTACGCCCGTGCTGTGCTTTCTAGAATATCCAAGAAGGTCACCAGGAGCGAGACGTTCTTCTTTCAGCTTGTAGGAGAGCTCTTCGGCTGATCAGAAGAAGATCTAGTGGTTGAGCTTCA
Organism: Clarias fuscus; assembly: GCA_030347435.1. NCBI lineage: Eukaryota > Metazoa > Chordata > Actinopteri > Siluriformes > Clariidae > Clarias > Clarias fuscus. Next base: position 7,887,560 of record CM059224.1, on the reverse strand, counting down.
GACAAAATGGCCCCCGCTGAACAGAGCTGAGCGGTGTAACACCAGTCACAGCCACAGGGAGGCTCCATTCTCCTTCTCCGTCCTTGTTTGTTTGTTTTTTTTTCTTTTTTTGGCATCAGAAAACTTTTTGACGACCCGCAGTCCTCTCCTCACATTTCCCACGAGTGCTCCAGCCTCAGAGACAGGTAGCTCGATTACGCACTCTTGGATTAAGGCAACATGATGTTTGAGTGAATTTAATAAAATTTTCTTCGTTTAAAAAAAAAAAAAAAATGTACAAATTATAATTTTTTTAGCAATACAAAGCTCCATGGCATAACCAATAAACGCTGTATAGAAAATATATAAATATGCTTTCTTTTCTTTCTTTTTTTTTTCTTTCTTTTTTTTTTTTTTTACAAGTATCCACCACCTCTGCACGCCAAAGTGTCTTTTTTCCCCTAAATTTGTTCCTGTTCTTTACAGAACAACATAAACATCAGTCACTCTTCTTTATTTAAAAAAAAAAAAAAGTCATTCTATGCACAAATGCTATTTACACCGATTGAGATGGCGGGGCAGAGAGGAGCGGTGGGGGGGTTGGGGGTGGGGTTTATGGACATGATCGGTGGGGCTCAGGACGAGTCGGTGCAGGGCGAGGGAGGTGGAGGGTAGAGGTGCTGCGAGTAGCTGCGCTCTGTGTACGGCGAAGGCGGGCAGCTTTCGCAGTTCTCCTCGGCCGACAGGTATTGGCTGCGCGGCGTGGGAGGTGGCGGGAACGGCTCCGAGTCGTAGTTGGCGTCGCTCACGTAGCCCTTAGCCATGACGCTGGATGAGACAGGCTGCGCTCTGCGGCCTGGCGTGTAGTCGCTGTCGCATACGTCTGTGCTGCACGGCGTGGTCGGAGGAGCGAAGTGCCGGTAGCTGTACGGTCTGTAGCTGGAAAGACGAGTGAACAGAAAGAGCACTCGGTTTACACAAGCAGAGTACAGTGGATACACCGGGAAGTTTTAATAACCAAATTGTTAAAAAACAAACAAACAAACAAACAAACCAACCAAAATTTTATATTTTTAAGCTATTTTAATCTTCAGATATCAAAGAATGAACCATTTTTTATTTACATAATTCATGACTTCTCTGGCACACAAGTCAGACAGGATTCGACTTCAACACTTCATCCTTTTATCTATACTGACAAGACAAAACACAACCTAATCCTGACACTATCTTTGAGAGTCTGTTCCAAGATCCACCGGCAATCGAACAAGTTACTATGAAACTCTAAATTTTATACCAATCATTTACATTCAGGCATTTGGCACACGCCCTTATCCAGAGCGACTATCATTTTATCTCATTATACATCTGAGCAGTTGAGGGTTAAGGGCCTTGCTCAAAGCCCCAACAGTGGTAACGTGGTTGTGGGGTTTTTAAACCTGGGGCCTGTCCAGTGCCTTACCCACTGAGCTACCCCTGACCCCAATCACAAATGAAACCAGCTTTTTAATAATCAGCTTCTGAGTTGTTAAACTTTCAAAAAGCTCTGTAAAGGTCATTTTAAGCACTGTCTCGCACAAGTAAGAGTGCTTGCTCTATCTTCCATTCAAACTTCACCACCATGGGCAAGACTAAAGGACGTCAGGGACTGTGTAAGAGATATGCACGAGGCTGGAATGGGCCACAACACCCTCAGCAAGAATGCTTGGTGAGAAGGAGACAACTGTTGGGGTGATTCTTCACACATGGAAGAAATACAAAATAACCATCAATCGCCCTCGGTCTCGAGTTCCATGCAAGATTCCACCTCATGGATCTTCATGAGAAAAGTGAGGGATCAGCCCAGAGCTACACTGCAGGAGCTTGTGAATGATCTCAAGGCAGTTGGGACCCGAACAAACCATTTGTAACAATGGACTGAAATTGTATGTACTGTATTGTATTGTACTGAAATGGACTTTTTCTGGATTTCTGGACTCTTCATTTCTTTTTAAGTGGGCAAACTTACGAAATCTGCAGGGCATCAAATAATAAATTTAACGATGCTGAGACTGAGGATTAGGATAAACGTATAAAGAATGTATATATAAATAACGCTACCTGTATGAGCGGTGTGTTGAGGGACTGTTGGACGAGTAGCCGAACTCCATGGTGTACTGTGAGCGCACTGTAGCTGGTGAAGGTGGAGGGTTCAGAATCTGGGTGGGGAGAAAGGAAAAGGAAAAAAAAAAAAAAAAAAAAAAAACAGATGTAAAGGAACATTAAATTGGTTTCTTTTGCCTACCAACATCTTAAAAAATGTAATTATTTCTTTACTAGGCTGATTAAAAAGCTACTTGGGAGCTGCTAATAACTTCACACGCTCCAGCCAAGGAGCCCAGTTTTCTCTTGTTTATTATGGGATGAATTTTGCCTGCGAGCCTGGGTTTAGCACCCGCCTCGACTCCCCCCCCCCTCCCCCTGTATTGTTCTCGACACCTTGGTAATGTTGTGGAGCGCAAGCCGATATAAAGGACTAATGCAAAAAGTCTACAAGAGACGATGCTTTATTCTGCTTACAGGAGGAAAGTAAGTGCCCTTTGTGCTGGAGGAGCTGCTGGAGGAGGCCCCTGTTACGTGAGCGCGGTCGTACGGCGGTCCACTGCTTCCACCCATAATGCTCAACGAGCCGATCACGGACTTCCCACGGGACATGCCTGCAAAAGAGTGGATGAAGCATTAGCAAAGTGGACACACACACACAGTCTTTTCAGACATGAATCGAGGCCTTGTGCAAGTCTTACCTGGAAGCGACCCGGACAGGGAGCTCGGGTGTGGCACGTAGCCCAGCGGCACGGAGGAAGGCCCATGCACGACAAAATCATTGGTCATGGTCTCGCCGTCGTCCTTCATCTGCGGGCACAGGACACGCTGGCACACAAAGTACACGGCGCCCACGACGAACAGCGTCATCACCACGCCGACGATCGAGCCGATGGTGTTGGTGGGCTGGGGCGAAGGCTCCTCCGTGGGGTCTGTGCATAAATATCAGAACATTATACGCCGCTCTATTCCAGAGCGGGCAAAACTATAAAGATCACAAGTGAGCTTACAGCAGCCGATTTCATCCGAGTTGTCGGTGCAGTCCGTGTTGTGGTCACACTTCTTGTGTTTGCCGATACACTGGCCGTTGTTACAGGTGAACTGATCCGGAGGGCAATGAACTGCAGGAGAGTGGAAACACATGGCAGTGGTAAATGCAGCGGGAAGCATTCTCACGCAAACTAAAAAAAATTAAAAAAAAAAAATAACTCCAGCTCGTGTGGACTTGCTAAGTGACTGAGACCAATTACGGTAAAGTAAAAACTTTCAACAGCTAACAGATGAGAAGTAAACCCAGGTGCTCGGTGTCATGGAAAAGATGCTTCTGCCGTTATGGCTGCACTGTTCCAAGAATATAGGACATTATTGGTACTACTGGTCATTCCTCGCACAAGATACAAATGTTGGGGTGACCGCGGCCTTTGCGCTGACCGACCCGGAATTACGGAATGCTCTACCTACTCATCTTAGGGCTGTTACCGATATGACATTATTAAAGGCCAAGCTGAAAACCTTGCTTTTCTCTCAAACGTATAATGTGCATTAACGTGCCTACTAGTTATCAATCTTATCAATAGCTCTTATCAAGTGCTCTTTTGAAGTGTTTTTTTTTTTTTACAGTGATGTTTTATATGTCTTTGTCCTCTGTTTTATTTTCAGTTTCATCATGTAAACCACTATGACAAATTCATTTCTCTTCTCTATTACATTTGATTTGAATCAATGTTTTATTTTTGATAAACACTTAGGTCAACCATGTGGTTGTTATTTAACTGTGCTATATAAATAAATTTGACTCGTATGCTTTAGCGCTTCGTAATATGTAGATAGCTAGGTCAAGAAATGAATCTTAAATAACAGGGGCCACGGTCAAGAAACCTGAGGCGTACCATCGCACTTGTTCTCGTCTGAGCGGTCCTGGCAGTTGATCTCTCCGTTGCAGCGCAGCGAGAGGTCCACACACTGCTTACTGTCGCACTGAAACTCGTCGTCGGAGCACACGGGGCAGTCCTGCTCGTCGCTTTCATCCTTGCACTCGATGTACCCGTCGCAGCGCCAGGCCTGCGGGATACAGTCCACCTCCCCGGAGGTGCAGGAGAACTGCTCAGGGGAACAAGTTGGCGGCTCTGGAGGGCACAGATGTGAAAAACCGTGAATCCATACCTAAGCAATTTTATCTACAATTCTATATGCCAATGTCTTCCATTTGAACAGCTCTGATGTTGAAGTCATGGTGAAGGTATAGAGACGTAAATCGCTGTAAAGTCTTATATAATATGTTACCTCCACAGGAGAGTTCGTCCAGGAGAAGAACCAGGTGAACAGGGCAGGAGCAGCGGGTCGTACCGTCTCCTTTGACTATACAGATGTGGGAGCATCCTCCGTTGTCTTGAGTACAGGGGTGTTTATCTGGAACACACAAGCGGAGAGAACTGTAAATCTTGTTCTTTGTGGCAGACTATTTCCCAGAATCACAGGCAATTAAGCACCCCCTTTCCCACCAAATCAACGAGGTTCTAGTTCATTTCCGGTGCCGGTTCAAAGCTGGTGCAACAGCAAACCTCCTAAGAACTGGCTTTGTTCCATGGGCTAGAGTCTCACGTCATTACATCACTGTGTACGTCCATGTACGTCTTTGTTTCTTTCATCAATACAGTCAAATATGTTTATCAACAAGGCTTGTGCGCTCCACTTCAAGAGCCTGTTTTATTTTTTATTTTTTGCACACGTTCTCGAATAAACTTGAATGTTTCTCAAAGGGCTCGTTCTCCCAATGAAAATCCCAAATAATATAGCGCTGATCAAAGCCAAGCCGTGATCAAAGACAAAGGGCGTCTGGAACAGACCTAGCATCTGCAGCGTTTCCTAACGAGTGGAGCGTGTGACTTACTGTACTCATCCATGTGAAGCTCGTGGACTGCATGGATGTCCGTCAGTGCGGTTATGCGGGCTTGGATTTTCGTGCGGCCCTCGCGCGTCGTCTTGTCGATGCGCTCGATCATCTGCTGCTGCCGGTCGATCCAGTAGAGGTGATTCCCGAACACGGTCAAGCCCACTGGCTGCAGTATGTTGGAGTCTTCAATAACGATCCGATTGGCGCCTGCGAGGGGGGAACGTGGGGGGGAAGGAAAGTACAAGGGAATGGAAATTAGTGAGGATTGAAGGGAAACTACACCAACTCTTTAGTCTAGCATGTGCGGGGAAAACAGAAAGGCACACAAAAAATGATTAACCGCCAGGGAAACGGGATATATTTGGACTGGGGAAAAGTGATTTATAGTGTTTTGGCACTGGAGAGCATTTGCGTAACAATCTAATGTGGGACAGCAGAGGGGAAATCATTTTTGCGTGATGAGAATAATGGGTAAAATGTGTCTGAATCAGGGCCAGACCTCACAAAAAGCTTTCCAGCAGAAAATGAGTGCAAACACAGAGAGAGGGTGCAGTAAAAAAACGACTCCACAGAGCACTACTTGTCTCTTCATTAGAGCTAGAAGCAGTGTGTTTTCTCTCTCTCTACTCTCTCTAATTTACGCTGATGATAAAACCTGTTAGCCATTTTAGATTTAAAGGTTTGCAATGATTAAAACATTTAAAATAAAAGTTGCTGGAGTGAAATAATTAGAGCTGGACAACAGAAAGGAAAAAAACACACACGATTTCATTTGCATCACAGGCTACGTGTCACCTCCGCTCTGATTTATACTCGGATAGACGTGTGGATTTTGAGAATGAGAACACCCCCCCCCCCCCCCCCTTTCGTTTCGTTTGCTTTTCCCTCTGGCTTTTTGATGTCAGATCAGCCAAGTCATGTCTAACTACGCTAAATCTCCAGAGCGAGACCAGACTCGGTTGTTGCTTTGCAATCAGCAACCACAAAACTGAAAAGCGCTGCGCAAAAAGTCGTAATGAACGAAATGTGAGCACTAAAAATCTTTTCGCGTTCACATTTGGTATTAGCATTGATTGTAAGTGATCAGGATTGTGTGCAGGTGTAAATGTGGTCCAGTGCTCAGTGAGGTTTGATCATTCTGTCTATAACATGCATCTTAAGTAGACAGCTGATAGACACATAATCAAATATTATTGATATTTCGGCGCTGATGATGTTGAGTCTAAACAGCGATCTATGATCTACTTCAGTACTGAAGGTGCGAGACTGGGATCTTATTCAGAAGGCAGTGGTGGCTCAAACGTTTAAGGCTCTGGGGTACTGACTGGAAGGTCAGAGGTTCAAGGGCCAGCACACGGCCCACTTGAACAGCAGGGGCGCTGTATGCTGGCTGACCCTGAGCTCTGACCCCAGCTTCCTAACTGAGATATGCAGGGAAAAAAAAAAATCACTATGCTGTGACAAATAATTGAAGGTTAATCTTAAGAGGATGGTTTGGGAACCAGGTGATATTTGTAGTGAGAACGCCAAATAGCGTCATCCCTAATATTCTTTGTCTTTCGGCTGGTCTCTGCATCCTCTTCTCTCACACCAGCTTCATGTCCTCCCTCAATGCATCCATAAATCTTCCTCTCGACCTCCTGCTTGGCAGTTCAAACCTCGGCGTGCATCTACAGATATTCACAATCTCTCCTCTGAATATGTCCACCTCAATCTGAAAATCTCTAAAACATCTAACGGTGGTTGTCCCTCTGATGGACTTATATCGCCACCTAGTGTATCGGAATGAGAAGATTTCAAAAGGGCACTGGAACAATATTTTTTCATGTGAAAGTTTGAGCAGTGAGTGGGAGTTGAGATGGTGGTGAGGGTGAGAGTGGTGTTACGAATCATACTCAAGCAAACATGAAACATGCACAGAAGTGCCATGTAACATCTGTATTTTTTCTCTCATTACAGATCATCAAGAAAGTTTTTCTACTCATTTCAAAACTCACCCGATAGATCGCTGCTTTCGATGCGCCGCAGCTCCATGTCAGCCCAGAACAGCTTGCCGAGCTCATTGTCGATAGCGAGGGCGCAGGGTTTGCTCAGGCCGCTGAAGAAGAGCACCTCTCGCTCGGTGCCGTCCAGAGCTGCCCGCTCGATCTTAGGAGAGCGCTCCTGCAGGTTGGTGAAGTACATGTACCTGTGGGTGACAGAGCAAATAGCATCCACATCATTGAGTAACGGTTGGTTTTAGTCTGCCTAATCTTGTGCAAGTCTAAGTGTGAAATGTCTAAAACAGCAACCAAAAAACAGTTAAATCTATAAAATGCAAGCACGAGATTCACAAGATTTTTTATTTTTTTTTACAAGCAAGAATGTGAATTATGCTCATTACTTTAACCCACTTAACAAATGACATGCTAAAAAACAATTCCAGACAAACGCAAAAAAGTTTTTCTGTAAATGTATCCTCTTTCAGAGCCCAAGCAACTTTTTTATTGCAACAGAGAACCTCAACATGACCTTAAAAACATGTTCTATCATCAAGAAAAAGAAAGGGGAAAAAAAAGGCTCTGTAATTTGAGTTCAAGCACAGTTCACAGCATGGCTTAAGACCGAGAGAAAGGCTTGAGAGATTCATGACCTATTGCCCAACAGAGCTGAGCTTTCAAATGATCAGGAGCCCCAAAATATGTATACACACATCAACATGAGAAATAGATGCACGCACACACACACACACACACACACAAAAAAAAAAGTCACATGACAGCATCAACAATGGTGTGACTACTGACATCTTTAGAGGAAAAATAATACTAGACACACTGCTGGCATATTCAAGTTTTAAAAAAGGGCTCTTGAAGTATGTGTATATACATTTTTTGGGCCCTTTCTTATAGATATAAATATATTCACTGACTAGGTTGCTTCTGTAAATATGCTCAACTATTACAGTTGGGATTCCCCCCCCCAATTAAACACTTCTCTTCCATGTTGTTTCATGTGACTACACATGCGGCTGTATGTTTTTAAGCAGACACACAAACATCTCTTTTCATGTCTCAATGAAGTTGAGATCTGGAGGATAAAAAAAACTCTCTGCAACTAAATAAAATCGAAGTGATTCTACTGGTTCTGCTGCTTCTCACAACCCCATTAAAACACAGTTTTTTTTTTTTTTACATAATAACTCACACAATCATGAAAAGTCCTTTTTGATCCTTTTGTCCAATTTGACAAGCATGTAAACGGAGTTGTAAAGAGTAGCTTTTCCCCCCCCATCTCAGATCAGTGGCAAAGGTAAAACAATTTCTTTCCAGTAAAGACCTTGAAATTGTACTTCATGCACTAATTTCCTTTCAACTGGATTACTACAACTCTTTGTACTTTGGCCTCCACAAATCTACGTTGTCTCGGTTACAGATGGTTCAAAATGCAGCAGCCGGATTCTTAACAGTAACTAAGTACAGTAAAGGGATCATTTCTTCCCTGTCCTTGCCTCATTGCACTGTTTCCTTATACAGTTTATAGTCGATCCTTCTTTTTGTAGACAAAGCATTGCATAATTCCTCCCCATTATGCAGTATATTTGTGATTTCATTAGGTCATATACAGCCTCTAGGCCATTAAGATCTAATGATCAGTTACTTTTATTTGTCCCCCAGCCACGATGTAAAACAAAAAGGTGATCGAGCTTTCTCATTAGTTGCCACAAAGCTGTGAAACAGGCTACCTTTGAACATCAGAGCTTCTTCATCATTGGATACTTTTAAAGCCTGCTTAAAGACTTTACTTTTTGAATAGTTTAATTTGTTTTATGTATTTACATTTATTTTAATTGTTTTTTACTTAGCTTTTACTATACAGCACTTTGGATCAACTACGGTTGTATTAAAATTGTGCTCTATAAATAAAATTAGCCTTTGCCTTGATTTGCCACACAGTGGGGAGACGGGTTTGAAAGATTTTTTTTCTTTTCGAAAAAATAAAAAAATAAAAATATCAATAATCGATAAAAAGCTCTGAAACGTTATTTCAATTAGTATTTGATTAATTGCCCCATAATGACTCACCCTCTCTCGGGGTTAACCACAATGGCCCGGGGTTTGTCGTGCTCTCCACGGAGGACCACTCCGACACGTGAGCCGTCGAGGCGGGTCACGTTGATCACGTTGGTCACCTCGCTGGTCCAGTAGATGAAGCGGCTGTAGATGTCGATACTCAGATCGTACGGTTGCAAGCCCAGATTGTGGCCCCCGGGTGGGCTGGACACCACGGTCATACTCTGAGGATTAAAAACCGGTCAAAATGCAGCAATTCGCACACAAAATAAATAGAACACACACACACACACACACACACACACACACACACACACACACACACACACACACACACACACACAGTGTGTAAAACTAGCAGTACAGGATGTGCATGGTGTACCTGATTGCCGTCCTCTTGAGCACGCCGGATGACGTTCTGCTTGGTATCGATCCAGTAGAGATATTTGTCGATCGGGTCGTAGTCGATGGCTCGCACGTTTCGCAGGCTATGAATGGGAAGGATGATGTCAGGGCTCTGCTGCTCGTCCATTACCATGCGATTAATGGCGGGCTTCTGGCTGAACAGTAGGAAAGAGGTGGGTGCTGAAAGAGAGACAGAGTAGAAGACAGATTGTTAAACAACTCTCAAAGATTCTTTTATTCACCTAATGAAATAAATTGACAGAACATATTTTGAATAAATATGAACACACACCATACTGAAATACTGGAAAACAAGGTGAAATTCAACATCTGTTCATAGAAATTTTGAAAATGTACAGAAGACATCTACCTGGGACAGGAGTCACCTAGGCAAATGTCAGGTCACCATGATACGATACACAAACCTCCCAGAAGCAGATGCACTAGCGTGCACACTGTGCCTCCTGAGCCTCCCCTGAGTGAGCCTCAGCATGAATCTCGAGTGTTTTTACTATGTCAGACATGGCAAAGGAGCTGAGGACGGCTTAAACCAGGCTTTGGTTTCTCACTGCCTGCCAACTTGGCAGTGGCCTAGGCGACCGAGAGAGCTTTATAAAGCTCAGAGCAAGCCTGCAGCTGAAAGTTTTCCCCCCCTCTCAGAAGGCCTCGCTCAGCTCCAGGGCCTGCTGCACACTTCCCACAAACACCCCACAGCCAGAGCTGCCTCGAATTGTGTGCTGCCTCTCACTCGCAAAGCCGTCAAAATCGACAAGAATGAGTGTGAGCAACTGAGATTTAAGAGTAATGTGTGTGTAAAAACAAGTTATAATGCACAAAGTACGTACCTGTGTATCTACAGGGACGCGACACTGCCATTGCTGTGCTAAAGACACAGTGTGGGTTTTTTTTTCTTTTTTAGACCAGAAAGATTTGTTTTGGCTTACAATGAGGTGGTTTTGATTCCTAAGCAGCATCATCTTGTAGATATAATTTTCACTTAGAGGTACAGACACTTCAGGAATAAAAATTTTCCAGGAGGTCTGGTCTGGCATCACTTAGACAAGCGGTTCTCGAAAAGTGAGGTCTGGGACTCCAGCGGGCCGTGAAGCATAGCTATGGGATTGTGGGGGGTCAGTGACCTTTTTTTATTTATGGTTTTTACAGTGGTGGAAATCACAAGCCACATTGTCAAAGTTATTCTATTTAGGGGTCCAAGCAACAACATCTACATGTAAATTATGTTACAATAATACACTCACACTGAGGGGGTGTGTGGAATTTATTTTACAGTTTGAGGGGTGCCTGGCTACGCTCTGTAAACCACTGACTTAGACATATCTAAGCCTCACTGTGGGATTTATAACGGGGATTGTGTGCAGAACACAGAAAATGCATGTTTCTATGAATATAAAACTTGTACAATGCAAGTATTGCACCAAAAAAAAAAAAAAAAAAAAAAAAAAAACCTTGGCTAACCAGGACTACACTTTTGGTTTGGTCATATATATATATATATATATACACACACGTGTTAATCAGAACCAAAATTGCTTTAGGGTATTTTTAAGCAACAGACCTTCTTCTAACCATCCTTAAAATACCATGCTTGTTTGGATGTTCTGTCACTGCTATACCACGGTTATGTCCAGACTGAAAGGGTGAAACCTTATATATGTATGAGTGAGTGAGTGAGTGTAATAAAGAGTTCATGTATAGCTTACCGCTGCAGGTCTTGTTGTCGTCGTTGAGCGAGTAATGCGCCGGGCAGCCACAGACGTAACTGCTGATGGGCACGGCCAGGCAAAGGTGCGAGCAATGGCCGTTGGTGGAGGCGCAGGCGTTCCAGCCGCCCTGACGTGACGAGTGGAACACCAGGATGTCCATGACGTAATCCAGATGACCCTGGATGAGCGTGCGGTTCTGCCCGCTGGTTTTGTTAGCGCGCTCGATGCTGCGCTGGCTCCAGTCCGTCCAGTAAATGTAGTCTTGGTATTGCGTGAGACCAAAAGGGTGGGGCAAGTCGTCTGCGATCACCTCGCGCTCGAGACCTTAAGCAGGAACAGTATTGTTAAAACAAAACAAAACAAAACAAAACTAACTAAACAAACTAAACCATGTGAAACAGGAAAAGATGATAAAGAATTAAACACACTCATGTCAGGTAAGATAACGTCGAACGTTAAATTAACATTCTGCACCTTTTCAACTGTCATTTTACACTCGTATTTCGCCGGCCACTATTAAGAGGTCGCTCTGCATCCATTGCTGAAAATTCATACTTAAGCAGCGTTTCCCACAGGTGTGAGATATACTTGCGATGGGGTAGCCAGACATAACCTGCCAGCACAAAAGTGGTCTACTACTATAACAAATACATATGACCTTTTAACACAATATTATGATTTATTTGTTATTTCTACTAATTTCACATTTCAGACATTCAACGTACTAACACTCCCTTCCATCGCTAGCATTTGTAGCCTTTTTTTTAAATTTTTTTTTACAATAATATTATTTGGTACCAGAAACAACAGAAAACCATGCTATGAATCAGTGCTATTTCTTTGGGAATGGTTCTCTGGGAACCATTTAAATTTATTTGCTCTGTCATGTTTGTGTAGTTGTAAAATAGTTTTCATAAAATTCAGTTCATCATATTGTTTAGGTTGTAGGTTTTAATAAATATATATGATGCATGTGATGTCAGGATTGTGCAATATAAGGTGACAAATATATATTTTTTCCAGAACAACCTAAGCAATATGATGAGCTGCGGATGCACTGCCACTGAGCCACTAATACCCAGACTCATTACACATATAAATGCTATAAAGTGGCACAACCTGAAGCACTGGACAACATTTAAACGTCAGACACTGGAGTTTAAGTGCATTGAGTTTAATCTGAACCTCTTACCAAGCATGTTGGAAGATTCAATAAGCGTGGTGTCCAGGTCGGTCCAGTAGAGCCGCCTCTCAGCGTAGTCGATGGTCAGGCCGTTAGCGCGACCCACGTTGGGTACCAGTGTGATCCGGCCGGTTCCGTCCATGGCTGCCCGGTCAATCTTGGGTCTCCCACCCCACTCGGTCCAGTACATGAAACTGGAGAAAGCGTGAGAATTAGTGTGTTTTCAGGCACTACTATATCATGGTATAGAACAGCACTAAATAACACTCAAATGCATGAGGTAGCATGTACAGAACTGTAATGCTGTAGTAGGCATTTTGCACAACTAAAGGAATGGTGTTTATTTGCTCAGGACAGCTCCAGAGAATCAATACCTGATGGCGTACTAAAGCCTAGAGCTGATTTTCCCTTACAAGTCGTTTGTAAAAATACAAAAATCTCAAGCTCCTCTTGCCTTACCCTTCGACAGGATCCAGCGCCAGAGCTCGTGGACTGTCCAGGTCTTTCCACACCAGGACCTGCCTGTGCTGGCCATCCAGCTTCGCCACCTCGATGCGGTTGGTCCCAGTGTCAGCCCAGTACAAGTTCTTGCCCAGCCAGTCGACCGCCATGCCCTCTGGGTAGTCCAGACCAAACTCCACCACGTGCTCCAGGGCGCTGCCATTCATGAACGCTCGGCTGATGGTCTATTGAGTGTGTGAAGAAAAAGACAAAGCGTTAAGAAATTGTTTTTGCCCATCATGTAAACCTCAGTGGCATCCAATATCTTCTGAGTTTTAACATCTTTTATATTTGTCTTGCTGAAATATTTTCACTTTGGTTACTTCACCCACATTGCTTATTGCGATCTACTGAAGGTGGTCCCAGTTGAAATCATACACTGCATGGGCTCTAACCCAGAGAAACGCAGTGCAGCGGTGCTTTAATCATTCGTCCTACACAGCCCTCACGCTTTCCCACGTCTCAATCGTGTTTTATAGCTACGCCGTACTCTGGAGTCCAACTTTGTGGTTGTCTCTACTACATCTACATAAAAATTTCTCAATATGACAACCACAGAGGCTTGGAACAAAACTACCAGACAGGGAAATCTGATTATAGGATAACACAAACAATGTGTGTGTCCACAAAAATATTTTTGCAAATAAATAATACATTACCTATGAAAGAAAAAAAAGAAAAGACGATACTACTGATCAATGCTTTTACACACTTTTTTCAGAAGTGAACATCGTCTTAAGTCACATAAGGCTTCTACCCTCTAATCATGAAATGGAAAATCTGTAACTAGGCAACTGATTAAAAATGAAACAGGCGTACAGGGGATATGAGTACGAGTAAGAGAGATTGAGAAAGAGGAAGAGACAGATAAAACATAATGCACAAGAGACAGAGGAAGAAAAACCAAGCTATCAATTATTTCCCAACCCGCATCTCCAGGGAGCCCATTACTCAGCCATGCTTTAGGCAGAGAGCCAAGAAGAACAACGTGGTTTTGCGTGTGTGTGTGTGTGTGTGTGTGTGTGTGTGTGTGTGTGTGTGTGTGTAACCATTTTCCTTCCTCCTCCTCCTCCTCACCTTAAGAGTGATATCGGTCCAGTAGATGCGATTGTCTGTGACGTCGAAGTCGAGCGCAGACGCCTCTTTGACGCCGGTCAGCGGGATGGCCACGTTGTTGCTGTTGGTTTCTAGAGAGATGCGGCGGATGTCGGTGTGACGCGAGAAGAGCAGGAAGGCTTCGGGCACGATGCACGTGCTCATGTCGCCCATGAGCTCCAGGCCGATGGGACACGCGCATGCCACGCCCTGCGGCCTGTACAAGCACAGGTGACTGCAGCCGCCGTTGTTCTCGGCGCACAGGTTCGTTCCTAAGAAAGAGAACGCACATACGAGTGTAAGTAATGGCTTTCACAAGAATTTGATACGCACTTGGGTGGGACATTGTAATTACAAACTATTCACCCTCATTTATTCGTACATTTATATATAAACTTGTTTCTGTGGCAAAAGTACTTACGCTAACTGCTTTTTTTTTATTTTTTTTATCCAACATGTTCACTTTTCTCAACAAGAACAACGAGAAGTCCCACTCACCGAAAGCCTGGTTGACATAGGTGGCCTTCAGCCCCATGAGGTCAGGCAGCTGGTCGATGATCACTTCTCGCTCGGCGGTGCGTTTGTGCACGCGCTCGATGCTCCGCCGCTGCCAGTCCGTCCAGTAAACATAGTCGCCCAAAAGGGTGAACCCGAATATGTGCGGAAGTTTGTCTTCGACCAAGATCCTGCGACTTGTTCCGTCCATGTTCATCATCTGACAGGACAAGAAAGTACAGAGTGAGACTTTTTCCCAGACCTGAATGAATGACTCTTAACAGCAAATTATGTATAAATGAACACATTATTGCATGGTGTGCAGGTGTTTTAGGTCTGAAGTTGAGCTGTTTATTGGGTAAATACAGCGAGTGAGCACCAGTAGTATAAAACAGAGTGTGTGTGTGTGTGTGTTTACAGGGAGCACTGCACAGTGTTTTCACTTCCCATGAATTCCACAGCCTGTATTTACCTTTCCTCCAGTAATTCAAACACCCACACACATACACAGAAGACTCCCAGAATCTCAGGAATGACACATAATTATTTTTATTTCTTCCGTTTTCACATTAGGGCCCCGAGATCGTTTCTGAGAACACTTGAGCCCCAACGTCTGGTTCATTTTGATCAGTGAGAACGCACTCGATCCGCGCTTGGGGCATCGATCGAATCAGATATGAAAGATAATTCCACCTGAGAACAGAAGTAGATCGCTGTTCAGACGTGACATCATCAGTGTCGTCAACCTCCTCATAAAATCTCACCTTCAGACCTACACAGCTGGAAGGCAGGCAAGAGCCTTGCTCATAACATTTTTCCCGAAATATTGATAATATTAAGTGTAATGCGAAAGTGAGTGTCCTTGTTTGCTTCTTCTGTTATGTTTAATGGTGGCTCACAAACAATTTAGGTGCACACTGCCACCTGATGGGTATAAATATTCAAGCGTCCACCTGAGTAAAAAACACAATGTAAATGCTTGGCTAGCAGGGGAGTTTTGGCGGGAGGAGTTAGGGGGTAATCGATGCCATAATGTGAAAATACTCATATATTCGCTTATTGGCAAGGCAAAAAAGATTTTTTAAAAAGAAGATCGGCCTACACATTCCAGAGCGGACTTAAGAATCTGACTCAACAGCTTTCTATTTCCTTCCCCAAATCTAATACAATAAGAACTACTCCTATCAGATGTTTTAATTTTAACAAAAATGTTGGCCTATGGGACAGAAATCATCTCTGTGGCTTCTGTGGGAAGTGCAGTCCTTCTCGCCACACGCCAGTCACGCTGCCAGAATGTCATGCCTCAGAAATACTACCCTCCGGCATCCTCGCCCACCAAAAACTTTTTTTTTCCTTTTTCTTCCTTTTTTCATATGCAGCTAATATATTCAAAAACGGTTAACGCAATCCTAAAAATGCAAATGCATCAAAAAGATACAAACGGACAATCCAGAACGTGTAAGCCAGCTGGCTTTCTGCACATTACATTTTCTGCTTTCTCTCTCTAGAAAATGGAGTTTCCATCCTTAGTTTGATGGCATCAGCCAGAAGGTCTCCAGTGGTTTGGGGAGTTGTGACCACAGTGCGGTGTTGGTTTCAGATTCTGGGGCTATTCTAAATAGTGCAGACCGCAGATGGAGTAGAGGCCGCAATCGGAACCAGATGTGGGCTGCAGCCGCGAAACGCTGCCTTTCTGAGCGGAGAGACGCGCTAGCCTGGGCTTCTTTCTCCTTCTCACACTGCCGACACGCTCTTTCTTACAAAACTCGAAGCAGGTACGAGAGCCACGGTTAGCTGTGAGGAAGCAGCGTCCGTAACATGCTACGCCCTCGCTCTAATGCTCTAATCGAATCTCTACTCTGACTCTAGAAGCAGCGTTATGTCAGGTCGGGTTTGTTTGCTCTGGCAGTGAAGGTGCGGAATTTAAAGGAGAACAATTCATGTTCAGGTCTGCGTTATGGCTTTTTTTTTTCTCTTCTTTTTTAAACGTTCCTAAATGAATAAACATTCAACAGAGACGCATCTGTGATCTGTTTATATAAACCAAACAAATGAGAATGTTAGAAATTATGCACCATTCAAAAAACAGACGCTCATTGTGCATGCGACTGTTATTTATTTATTTATTTATTTTTTAATATTATACAATCAATTCAGTTACGTGCCAACATTGACCACGACTGAATCTCGAACAAAAGTTGACATGGATATGCAAAAAAATTAAAATAAAAAAGTGGAATGTATTTTTGCATTTCTGTATCAGCAACCAGGAAGCTTGTTAATAAAAAAGTGCAGAATGTTTGGTGTGTCACCATAAGCATGTAGGACACCACAGATCACCATTACAGTTAGTACAGGAACACCTTCATGTGGAGGGGGGGGGGGGGGTCTTTAGCTAATTTTCACCTCAAACATGCAAATGGGGAAAAGTGTCATCAGTGGTGAACTGACTGTGGTGAGGTTGTTGATACCAGATTGTTGGGTGGTTGGAGGATTTCAGAGACTGCGGACATCCTGGGATTCTCAAAAACACATCCTCTAGAACTTATATAATATACACACACGTTTTATACACACACACACACACACACACACAAAGAAAGTCAATAAAGCGCCTCTATAAACACACGCACATGTGTCCTTCATTCAATGTGTAAATCTGTGGAGATTGTGAAATACTACAACCAGTCCATATGGTAAATCACACCTAACCATGAGTTTTACTTTAATAATGATAATAAAAATAAAAACTTTTCTCTTGTATCTGTATTATTTATGATTGGATGATTAGATAACTGTACAAATTTGCAGGTGTCTAGGTGTCCCTAATAAAGTATCTGGTATATACATAAATACATAGATGGATAGATAGATTGATACATACATACGATTTCTACATACAATCAAGAATTTTTTCTATTATCCAAGTAATAAAAGTCTAAAGACCAATATTTTATTTTCTACTTTGGATTGCAATCACCGGCGATCATTCGATATTATAATACCCATGTGCTGATTCGATTTTTATTGCAATTCTGTAATGCATTTGCTGTGTCAATAATTTAGAGCGAACCACCTGCAGGACTATAGAGGAACTGCAACGTTTTACCACCACAAACGCAAACAGACAAATTAAAAATGTATATACTGTATATTAAAAAAACAAACATCTGGAACCAGTATGGCGATACAGGAATTGCTACACAAAAGAATTGTGATACGTTATTGAATCGTTTTTCCCCCCCATATTCAAATGAATAAATAAATACCTACTATAAAATAAGATAAGAGAAGTCTTTATTAATCTCAGATAGTATCACCGACGCATTTTATTATAAGCACTGAAATATGAATTTGGACTGCAGAATGAACGCATTTTAATTTTGATAAGGTTATACATGCAACTGGTTAATTTTAAATCCAACAATTTCTTCTGACAAACAACAACAAAAAACTACATGCCCATAAAAGGGCATCTCTTTGTGCTGTGGCAGCTTGTGTGAACTCGGCGGGAGCAGACATAAAGCAGCACCTTACACATCTGGGGATGGCCTAAGCACTCTGGCAAATCTCCATTTTGTCTGCTGCCAGCCTGTTGACACCTCACAAAGCGCCAAACTTTTACTATCGGATTTCCGAGCAGCAGGGGGGCTGTGATGTGGGGCTTGAAGGTGTGAGGTTAGAGGATTTAGACTTCACCACTTGAGGGCAGGAGAACCGTGGCATCCAAACCAAACCGGAGAACGTGAACAGAAACGAATCATTTAGATTAGTTTGGATTGGCATGAGCAAATCGGAGCAGGGCCGGCTTCATGCTGGGCCGTGGCAACCTACAGCACTACAAGCTGCACTTCATTATTACAGGCTCCGGGCAAACAGCTCGGGTTTGTAATTCAAGAAGCCGGGGCTGTTTTTCTGCCGGTGTACATTTACAGGCTTCCCATTAACCATGTGAAATAACTCGGCTGAAATTCATGTGGGCAGGCAGAAAGCAAAACCTTGCCAGGCTTAAAATTGCCCTCTCTCTCTCTCTCTCTCTATATATATATATATATATATGTGTGTGTGTGTGTCAGGAGAGGAGTTCAAGATCAAGAAGAAACTCTGCAATCCAAGCTCAAAGCTTTGGCGTCCAGGCTAAACCTAGCCCGCAAACTGTAACGAGCTAAACGCACAATAGAAATGTGAAGGCCTCGGCCTCCTGCTGCTAGCGTGGTGTCCTGTTAGCGTCGTCACAAAGCCAGCAGCGGAGCTCTCAGCAAGAGGTCGTGCTGCTGCAGGCTGCCAGACAGTGGCGAAGCACAAAAGACCCCCTGCTGCACCAAAAAAAAAAAAAAAAACACACCTTCTGCATCATCAGGAAGGTCTCACACCCATCGACAGTCTCTAATCATGCACACATATTGCACAGGTGGATCATAATTACCAACCTGTGCGTGCGTGCGGAATGTCTTCTCGAAAATGCAGCTTTTTTGGGAGATTATTATGACTTGTAAAGCATAAAGCTGTTTCCTACAAAAACATCTAGGTTTAGTAGGTTTGCGCAATCCTACTGTGCGGCTTGTTCTTTAAGAATTATTGCCACCCATTGTTTGGGGGAAAAAAAATGCATATTTTGCAGACCTGCAAAGGCTTAATGAGATGATTTAATCTGACAAAGAGGATGCTCGTCTTTCTTTTCAGTCCTTCAAGCAGCTGTGTTAGCGTTAGGAAGCTTTTTTTGGCAACTTTGATGTAATAATATTTCAGCCTATGCCAGAGATATTGTGTTTGCTCAAAAAATCATATTATGACCATTACGATTACGATATAAACTGTGATACCATTGAACGGTGAACTATTGAATGTACTATTTTGTATTTCATTTATATTTATATCTAGGTCAGGCATCACTAAATGGCGGACTACGGACAGTACATGACTGACGACAGCGACTGCATATATAGAGATCTGACTAACACAAAAATACAATTCGGACCTTGGCTGAAAGGTACATTTATTGACCGGTCCTTCTTAAACTTTAATTCAACATGCCTGATCCAGGCCAAAATCAAATAATTGGAGAAATTCTCTCATAACGAGGATGCCATTGTTTATTTTTCAACTTAAAATTATAAATAAAAAAACAACTACTTAAATTATTGACAAACTCTAACTCTAATAAATTTCAGTCTTTTATGATTAAATAATGGCACAGGTCCATGTTGCAATTTACTTTTCTACCGGATTGATCATGCAGCAAGAACAGTTTGTTAGGCGTGAATCAATAATGCATCAAAACACTGGAGCAGAAACCTGAAAATTAAACAATATAAAATTAGAGACACTCTGACCTGAAGGAACGGAGGTAAGGAAGATGGGTGGGGAGGAGCTTATGGTTTAGAGGGAGAGTCCCCTTCCATAATAACACCAGGTAATTCTCCTTCAGGGCTTTTCTTTCTTTTTTGTTTCTTGGCCTCTGGCTCATACATGGCTCATACTTTTTTTTTTCCCTAGCACTCCGTTTGCCACTTTGCACAAAGTTCTTATGTGCACGATCCGCAACCGAGCAAGACAAGATGCTGGGAGACGCAGTCACCTTGAGACGGCGATTTCTTGGTTGTGTTCCGAGGAGGAGTTTGTCGACAGGAACAAATTTTAGGCAATTTTATTTTTGAGTCGTGAACCGATTTGTTCGTGGCACCGGGCGTTCGTGAACCGAGTTTCCACAGTATTCCGGGAAAAATGTGAAGAGTAATGCTCTCGCATCGACTACTACTTTATCAGGTATGGCTGTGTAGGTCAGAGGTCAGACTGGTGCATGCTACAAACACACAGAAATTTTAGAGGAGACAGACGGCACTCATGACGTCGCAGCTAAATAGCGATCCACTTTTGTTCTCAGGTACGATTGGCTTCCATTACCCGTGCCTGATTATGCTGCATGGTTCTTGAGACCACCTTTCCCAGCAGACTTGGGCATGGTTCCCAAACGCGGAACGATTGTGTTTTCACTGATCAAAATGAACCAGACCTTAAGGTCAAGTGTAGCCCATAGATGTGCTGAGGCTGGAAACAAATGGGGCGGTATGTTTTTCCCAATTTAAAGCCTTTTCATGAACACCAAATTTGCAGTATAAAATCTTACACAAAGGGGATTTACAAATAAACCTGTTCATATCTGGAGCGATGAGTGTTGAATCGGTTTGCTCTGTTACGACTCAACAGCACGTACCTCTATTTTGTCGGTCTTGGCATCGCCCCAGTAGATTTTCCTCTCTGCGTAGTCGAGTGCTAGGCCGTTAGGCCATCCCAGGGAAGTGTTTACCATCACGACCCGATCTGTCCCATCCAGAGTGGCTCGCTCGATCTTAGGGATCTCGCCCCAATCAGTCCAGTACATGTATCTAGTAAAGAAAGCCACATCGTCAGAGACACAGAGAGATAAGTGAAGGATTCTGATAACCTGTCATATGCTATAAACAAAACACACAGACTTTCAGGTTAACTAAAAGAGTGTGTGTAATAAAAAGAAAGAAGGAGGTGAGAGCTGAAGCTGTGCAGTGATGTAACCCTTTCAACGTATGGGTAAACAAACAGCTGGCTCAATCTCTACTCTCAAGATTTACATCTGAAACTACATACAGTATAGGAAACACACACTTCTGTCCACTATAGGTAGCCACTATGAACTGACACACTATGCAGCTGTAGTCATGGAAACTGTTGCTCAGCAACAGAGAGATAAGAGCCAGAGCTAGAAGAAAGAGTGAGAGAGCGAGAGAGAGCGCGAGAGAGAGGGCACCAGTTCATAAATGATGAACGCACCCGATACACACAGCACTACAGGTGTAAAGTTGCACTCAGGTGAAGAATTGTTTCCCTGTGATAATATTTCCTCAAGCACTACGTGTGTACGGCATGTCCCTGAGCGGGGGTGCACAAACATAAAGACCCACCCTGCGACAGGATCCAGGACGATAGCTCTAGGCTCATCCAGGTCCTCAGAAATCAGGATCTTCCTCATGGTACCGTTGAGCCGTGTCACTTCAATGCGATCGGTGCCGGTGTCAGTCCAGTAGAGGTTGCGTGCGACCCAGTCCACTGCGATGCCGTCTGGGTGACTGACTTGCGAGGTGACGAGGAGCTGAGTGTCGCTGCCGTCTAACCGAGCACGCCGGATCGCCCGCACCTCGTCGTCTGTCCAATACACGTGGCCATCTACGGGGTCATAGTCGATGGCGATGGCGTGCCGGATGTCCTCGGCATGCAAAACGATGTCGGTGAAGTCCGGCGTGTCCAGTGAGATCCGCCGCAGGTCTGTGCGCCGCGCCAGGAGAAGCAGCTTCGTAGCTCCTGATAGAGAAGTCAAAGGATGAGTGTTAATAATGTTAAACATAGCGCCAGCCAAATCTTCTACCACAACTTTAATTAATTCATGCCAAAACTTTTCCCTCTAAAGAGCAGCGTGTTTTTAGGATGAGGCATAAAGTGACAACAGGAGAACTAGCGTTCGGTCACCACACCGTGATGCAAAATAAGCTATACAGCCAAAAGTATGTGGACAAGTGATTGTCTCATCCATGGGTGGATGCACACAACTGCATATAATGATTAAATTTCCCTTCGCTGGAACCTAAAAAACCGCGAATCTGTTCCAGCATGACCGTGTGCACAAAGCGAGCTCTGTGTTCAGGTTGGAGTAGAAGAACTCCTGCAAGGAGCCTGGACCTCTTTTGTCATGCCACAAATACAGAGTGATGATCCCGAGCTGTTGTCAGAGCTCTTTAGTTTGCTTTAGGAGACAAATAAAAGCGTACAAAAACGTTTCTCAGCCGCCACAAGACTAGCTTTAGTGGTTTAGCCGATGCTTTCGGCAGCTCCACACACCAGGCTTTAATCTGCACAGACTCTAAATAAAAAAAATCATCATGCACAAATAAAACCTCGGCTCTTGTATATAAATCAACTTGACAGCATCTGGCTTAACGGCTTTGTGTTTCGCAGAACAATCGACTCGAGGAACCTGGAGGCATGTGTCTGTCGGCTTGTGTTGTTCTGATGACCAGGAAACGAATCCTAGATGATTATAGGGGCTTCAGAGACAAACAAATGCGAAATGTGTTTGGCCGGGCTGAAATACGGAATTGGTGAAAGAGTCAGGGCTCTCTGCTGGTTAAAGGCTGTACTAGCAGGCATGTGATTCCCAAATCAAGAAAAATCAGCTCTTTATTTAATACAGGAAATTGGAAAATAAATACATAAATGTATATTGAGATTAGAAACGAGAGAGAATAAAGAAGGAACTGTTATTAGATTGACAAGAGCCTTCAACGAGCAGTGTTGCTATGGCGACTACAGGTCGACTCCACCGTGCTCCTCCGGCTTCACGCATTAACCGTGAAAGGAAAGCTCCGTCTGAGAGACTGACATTCTCAATAATGGTAGGTGTATTTAAAACTTTAACATCATATATAAACACCTGAAAACATGGCAGCTACATAAAAGAAAAAGGAAAAAAAGGAGAGAGAGACTTCTAGCTGCATGGATTTCAGCCTTTTCTCACAAAGGAATGTTTGTAAATCGTTTCTCTCGCTTTGTACTATTTCAGCCAAGATCCCTTTAAGCAGGAACGAGTTAAACATGCTTACTTGACGTATTCTGAAACGGACATTAAGCTTCTCATGCGTCTCTATATTTAACATAAAAAAAAAATACTCATCTTTGATTTCTTCACTTTGCTCCCATGGCTGAGTGTGTGTGTGTGTGTGTGTGTGGAATACATGTCTCACCATCTCGACAGGTCTTGTTGTCTTCCAGCAGCTGGACACCGGTGGGACAGGCACACTGGTAGTACGGCTTCACCGGAGAAAGCAGACACAGGTGCGAACAGTTGCCATTTTTCACGGAGCACAAACTCGCCACCTCTGTTGAGACAGGACCGGACACAATGCACTCGATTACTTTCAGTCAATGATGCATGAATTCAAACTGAGGCGAATTTATTCATTTATTTGTCCTTGCTCCAGATATATATATTTTTTTTTCAACAATACCAACGCATTTTATTCACATAGACACCTTTCTAGTCACCAAAAGTTCAATGTCCAAAATGCAACTAAAAAATGTATTAATAACATCAAAAGAATATTCAATAAAACTATTTAGACAGTCATCACGTAAACCAGATAAATTCATTTGGTGGTTTGAGCATAACCTTATATCATGTGACAAACACTTCTGTGTAAATGAATGTGGTTGGAGAGTCTATACTACAGATGCTTTCTGGAAGAGACAGGGGGGTGTAAAGAGGAGCCTTGATGAAGAACGAAGAGTTCGAGAGGGAGGGGTAAAACTGTTCAAGCTCTGATAAATAATGAGTAGCAAGATTATAAAGTGCTTTAAAAGTGATGAAGAGAATTTTAAACAATATATGGTATTTAACAAGGAGCCAGTGGAGTTGTTGAAAGGTGGGAGTTATGTGGTACATTATAGATGTTTGGGTTATGATATGGGCAGCAGAGTTCTGAATAAATTTATGTTTAAGGAGTTTTTTTTTTTAATTATTTAAGTTTAAGGAGTTTTAGGGTAAATCAGTTAAAAGTGAATTAAAATCAATACGGGAGGAGACCGATGCATTTATATAAGCAGTAGCAGTTTGTGGGGTGAAAAATGGGTGGAGACTAGAAATTTTACAGAGATGGAGGTAGATGAACGGCATACACTGTTAATATTGAATGACAGAGTGCCATCAAAGATGACACCCAGGTTTTTCACCTGAGGATAGCAGAAGCTGAGGAACCACAGATGCAGGATGAGAAACAGTTGGATTTGGATAGAATAGATTTTGACCCTATAAGGAAAACCTCTTGTCTTACTGCTGTTGAATTTGAGAAAGTTTGTAGGAAAACCAACTGTTTATTTCATTTAAGCATTTGGTGAGACAGGGGATTGAAAGAGTAGAGTCTGGCTTTGTGCATCATCTGCAGAACAATTGAAAGCTGTGTATCATCTGCAGAACAATTGAAATATATATTGAATTTTCTAAAGATGTGACCAAGACGATAGGGAGACAACACATGAGAAACAGAAGGGGGGCAAAGACAGAGCCTTGGGGAACACCAGAGGTAACAAGAAGAGGCTGAGAAGAAAACTGGACAATCTGGGTATGGTCAGAGTGTTATGAAGTGAACCAGGTGAGAGAGAGGTCAGTGATGCTAATAGCAGCTAAGCAGTTTAATAAAATCATGTATGAGATAGTGTTGAAGGCTGCAAGTAAAACTAGCAGGACAAAAGTCTAGCAAGAATTCTAAATCATAAAGAACCATACATAATCAGAAAATTAAAACGTTTGTAAACTTGTTTAGTAAAATTCAAATCACACAGGATTAAACAGAAGCTTTTGCTTTTCTATGACTTTTACATTTGTAATTTATAACGCAGCATTCAGAAGTTCAGGGTCCTGTGTGGCCAATACTGCTAGATCTGCTCAAACTAAATAAAAGACCCCCAACATGGCTTTAAATGGTTCATTCTTAATTAAAACAACTGCTGGAACTAACTCAAGTTAAACTCTCATCATCAAGCTGCCTTAAATGTTGTGTTTTTCCAGATAAAACTTAAATGATGTCTATAACAAACTCCCCATTAGATATCCCGCAGTCTCACAGGTGGTACATTAAACACTATTGCCCTAATTTGTAATGAAGCAGCCAGCCATAAGTGTTCAGTGCTCATGATTGTGTGTGGACGGGGATCGATGCAGTGAGCGAGCCGTTAACACGTTTCACATGGGCGAATATCGCTACAGATCGCTAATAAAACTGAATGAGGTAACGCTTGTGAGGTTCTCACAAGGTGGTCCATGGTGTGAGCGTAATCTGTTTAGTAAAGCTCAGGAAGCACAACATCTGAAATATATTTCTGACTTGGAGGGGGGAAAAACGAAGCACGGCTCCAGAATCCGACATCCTTCAGTACCTACTCGTACTCGCAGGGTAGCTGTGAGAAAACATTTTTGCCTTTGCCCCTTCATGACGGATGCTGGCTTGAGAAAAAAGTTCAAATGAGAGTGATGCTGCGGTTAATCGGGCTTAATCTCTCATGTCTCTCAAATAAGTAACACCAGCCCATTTTTTATATAATAATTTCCCAAAAATAGGCTATGTTTCATAAATAAAAAAAATAAAATAAAATACACTGGTTAATATTGACATTTAAAAGGACAAGGAGTCATCAGAAGCTCCGTCCACAAATGCATGGATGCATACTGCCAAGGGTAACGACACTAAAGACAGTGCTAATATAAAATGCCATCAAACACCAATCCCCTGTTGCTGATTGACTGGACCAGTGTTCTATGGTTAAATCTGCACCACATTGTTTGTTTCCAAGTTACAGAGCTAGGATTGTGTACAAACACCGGATTCTTTTTCATCCCACACACAGAACAGACATCTAGCAGACCGTGAGGAGATATTCGCTGATTTGAAGTACTGAATTAGAATCGCTTATTCCTTCTTTAAAGCCTATTCTGGCCGTCACAATTAATCCCGAATTAATGTGGAAAGACTACACTATGTGCTTTAAGTTGAATGAAAAGTCTAATAGTATTTATTTTGCACAAATAAGGCTACATTTTGCAGCAGATTAACCAAAGGAAAAAAAAAAAAAGACGAATGACGCAGGATGCGGAAAGAAATGAATGAAAAACAACATCCAGACAGATCTAGAAAACAAAACAGGCAAAATGAGAAAAAACAGATGATAAACAGTGGGAAAGATTTGCTTCAGACAAAAATCCATGATACAATCGAAGCTATTCAGAACATGGGGTATGGGGTATAACGGGCATGGAGGTGTAACAAGATAAAAAGCGAATGCTTTGTTTGTCTAATGTAAGTCGTGATATAATCACTGCGCGTTTATGAGAAATCTTTTGCTTGTGTGACTTTTCTTTTAAAAAAAATAAATGCTGCTTGCTTTTGAACTAAAATTCATACATTTGTAAATGAGGTTTAGATGCCCAAGTACTTTATTGAGTTCACCCCACAGGTTTTTAATTGGGTTGAGGACTAGGGACTGAGACGGCCATGGGAGGAGCTTGATTTTGTGTCTGCTGAACCATTTTTGTGTAGATTTCGCCACATGTTTTGGGTCATTATCCTGCTGAAAGACACAATGACGACCCATCTTCAGGTTTCTGATAGAGGACATCAGGTTTTGATTTAAAATGTCCGGGTATTTCAGAGAGTTCATGATGCATGGTGCATGTTAAGTAGCATAACAAGATTCCCATGGCATCACAGATCCTCCACCGTACTTCACAGTGGGCATGGGGTGCTTTTCCGCATACACATCCTTTGTTTTAAGCCAGACCCAGTTAAGTGTGTTTGTTGCCAAAATGTTCTATCTATCTGGATTAAATCGCTCAGCAAACTGCAAACGTTTATGTTTGTGATCGTAAGTAAGAAAAGGCTTTTTCCAAACATGCCTCCCAAACAGCTTATTGGCATGTAGATATCATCTGATGGGTGTTATAGAGAATTTGTGACACCAACATGCCACTCTTTGATGCAATTCTCCAACAGTGAGGTTTGGAGATTTGTTTATTTCTCTTCACATCCTCCTCACTGTGTGTGGTGGCAAGATAAACTCGGTCCTCATCCAGCCTTGTTTGTCATTGCTCCAGTTGTTTGAAACTACTTAGTTATTCCTCTGACTGTAGATATGGGCAAGTTTAGGCTGGTGGCTATTTTCTTGTAGCCATTGCCTGACTTAGGAAGGTCGACACACATCTGATTTACTTGAATGTGGTGTTCTCTTGTCTTTCCCATGTTGAAGGGTGAATAAGAGAAATAGGGGGTCTGTGTCACGTCGTATTTATACCACAGGTACTCCAAGTACTCTGATTAACTACTGAAAACTACAGTAAAAATTACAAAAATGCTTCAGTTACGTTTATTTTAAAAATAAAAATAAAAAACTCATGACTAAAAAAAATTGTTTTTTATTCACTTGAGTTAAAGATTAGATTTTTCTTCTTTTTTCAGTGCGATTATGCTTCTGCAATAAAAAAAAAAAAATGCTCGCTAAAGTTTGGAATTTATTCCAAAAATCCGCACTGCAGCTTTACAAGTGTTTGAGAGAGACCTGTTACTGTAAACACATTAATCTGGAAAACAAATACAGCTGGTTTACTCAGTGTGATCCTGCCTCTTCATTAAGAAATACCTAAAACACTGAACGTCTGAACCTGTGTCCAAGTCTGACTTTTTTTTTTTTTTTTTAAATAAGGCAGAGATTCAGATTGGCAAATATGCAAAGCGAAGTAATGGAAAAATTTTGCAAGCGTTCTCTCACATGTGGCACCTGGGTCGAATAAACGCAATCTCACAATCTCTCTCACACACTCATACACAGAGAGAGGGAGAGAGAGAGAGGGGCATCACTCGGATGAGTGCTATGAGCGTGTCCCTGGCTTTTCTCTCAGCCATGAGAAATTCTCAGCATTCAATCCGAACAGGGCCTCCATTGTGCGACCGTGGTGCACAGAGGCATAAAGGTAACAGTGCCATAATCATCTCCGCAGAGTTGTATTACCAAACATGCCACTAGAGCTTTGTGCATTGTTTCACAAGACGCCTCTAAAAGCTACCTTACGCTACAGCGAGCCCCGGCTCCGGCTGCTTTATGTTACATTACGCTCCTTTATTATTACGAGCACTGACTGCTTTTTTTTTGTTTTGTTTTTTTAAAGAAAAGAAAAAACAGGTAAAGTGTTTGGGGACTCATGTGAAGGATGTTTACCCGTGAGCTGCCTCTTCTGGCTGAAAACATGAATGTCCATCGGAGAGAAGATGTTGGAGTGAATCTCGCGGCGCTCCTCGCCCGTCTGCTTCTGGCACGAGTGGATGGAGTGTGTGTTCCAGTCGGTCCAGAAGAGCGTGTCTTCGTACAGCGTTAAGGCAAAGGGGTGTGGGAGAGCACCCTTCACCACCACCTCTCTGAGAGACACCAAACAATACAGGCGTGAACACACAAGAATTAATGCTGTAGACCAGTGTAACCAGTAGAAATTATGGGATGTGATGATTTAAAAAACTCAAAGCTGAGTAAAAGCTTTAAAAATCTTTCACAAAGAAAACAAAATCAAACCTGGACTTTTAAAGTAATAGATGGCCAGGAAGAAAAACAACCACGTACCTCCCCGTGCCATCCAGATTCGAGCGATGTATGAAGTTGAATTTGGCGTCGGCCCAGTAAAGCTTCTGCTGGCTGTAGTCCAACGTCAGCCCGTTAGGCCAGTAGATCTCGGTGTCGATGATCACGGCTCGATTTGTGCCATCCATACCTGCCCTCTCGATCTTCGGGATCTCCCCCCAGTCTGTCCAGTACAAGTAACTAAGGGAAGGAGGGGGGGGGGGGAGCAATAATTTAGCTAAAATAAATTAGCACGTTGTGTTGTTGCACCTGGTCCCCTGCGGCACATCCTGGCAGTGAGACCAACCAGTTATTATCCTCACCTCTATGATGACCCTGCTTCTCATCTATCTCCTGGCCTCACTGCACTGTGAAATCTCTGACAATGACACAAATGTGTGTGTCGGTTTGCATGTGAAACTGAACGGCTAATGAATTCACCTGTATTATAATCTCCATGTGTGCACGGACTTTTGGAAATATGGTGCGCATCTTTGTTCCAACTGTAGACGCATATACGAGAAGAAAATGGTTAAAAGTTTTACAATCTAGGGCAGCAACTTAAACACTACCTACTGTGTAAGGGAGCACAAGAAGTCTATACCATGCCACACACTCCTTGGGGAATGGGTTTAAAATAGCACAAGCTCAAAATAGTAAAGGTTCAGATATAAAGAAGTTAGCATGCAATGCGCATCAAATCTCAGCCGTGCTTCTTCGCATAACTAGACTAAATTAACTCTTGATGGAAAAAAAGCAAAACAGTCCAGGAGGTAGCGGAGAACATTCTCTAAAAACAAACATTTCACCACTGCTTACTGCTACATCCACATTTCATTTCAACATAATGTACCTGACAGCCTGTGTGTTAACACACAGCACATGCAGTGCAGAGCACACAAATATCCATCTGTGTGCGTATGTGTGTTATCTTACAGAGGCCAAAACAACTAATCATAAATCCACATCATGGCCACAGCGGAACCCTCGACCTTTTACCTTTAACCACGCAGGGTGCTAATGTAGGAGAGCATGGTCGTGGTCATGTGGCTGTCAAAGAGCAGGAGGTTATAAATATATATATATAGAGAAAAGTGGTTTACGATTAAATAGACAGATATATTTTATTGAAGATGTTTTTTTTTTTTTTTTCACATTAGGCACGATGAAATTGTACCATGCCCAGGAACCAATGCTTCTCAATGGGCAGCGTTCACACAGTTTTTTGTTCTCCGTACTCTGGTGCATTTGCGTATTTACACTCTCTGATGCTACAACAGTTGGCAGCATGCGCCTGCTTGGTTTGTAAGGTGCCATTAAAGACAAGAGAAGAAAAGAATAAGGAAGTTAACCTTTATGCTATGCCTAATATTATTGATATGTAAAATAATAATAATAATAATAATAATAATTCAAGAGTAATATTCTCACGTACTGTCCTACGTTATCCTGCTTTTGGCTGTGTAGGTAAGAAGGTGAGATTGGCGTGAGATTCTCCTGGGATTTTGGAGGAGACAGATGTCACATCTAAACAATCTGCTGCCTTTCTGTTTGCCGATCGGCTTCCGCATCCAATTCGATTGATCAAAATTAACTAGACTTTGGGGTCAAGTGTTCTCTGAAACAATCCTGGGCCCTAATGTGAAAACAATCGTCATGTTGTTTAGTAAAGGAATAATAATAATAAAAAAAAATAAATCTGTGATCAGCATGCTGCCGGTTTACAGCAAGGAAACCTTTCACGCTTTTAATGGTACAATAGTTGTACAGTTTATTTCATTATTTGTACAAATAACCTTGAAGATATGTAAAATATGGTAAGGGATTAAGTCAAAAAAGTCTCTGAAACAGCCCGGTCGGAAAACTGATGTAGAATTTTTAAAGGCCCCATATTTTACCATTTCTTTAACACAGTCCTAAGTGAGTGTTCATGCTCCTCTCAGATAATGCATACATTTTTTTCATACATCAAACTTGCTGTTTTGGTACACAGTTTAAACTGGGGGGGGGGGGGGGGGGGGGGAATATAATTGACTTTTCCTGACCAAGCCCAAAATGAAGAAAAATTTTTTTTTAGAAACTATATTTTTAATGCTTTTTTTTTTGTCGCCTACACTTGAGACCCATTTGAATGACTAGAAAATGACTTAAGTTTGTAGGGGCAGAATTTCCTGAACATGGGTGGGAACAGGGAATATCTTGATCTAGAAAAAAAAAAAATTATAAAAGACTAATCTTACTTGATGCATCTTCAACCAAAGCTGCTTATGATCGCAGGATGTTAAATCATTTGTCGGTGGATAAAAGACGAGGTCTAGTGAAGAGGTTTCTGCGCTTTTGTTCTCGTTCTCAGTCACTGTGACATGCACGATAAAATCAACTGCAACCGGCGTCACAAAACATCCTGCCCCGAGTTCACTGTGACGCTGATTTTTTTCTGCCGGAGAGGATGAAATTCCAAAATCCTTGCATGCCCACAGGGAGGAGGAAAACACTTCAGTGTGTGTGCATGTCTGCTCTAGCTGTCTGGCAGGAAGCCACAGGATGCACACTGCACATGTGTATTTAGGGCAGCAGACAGTTCCTGAGCAACTGGGACTCGTAAACAGACTGACACAAAGCGCTGAAAAAGGTTATTAAGAGTTCAAAAATTCCTGGTTGCGCCAAGTTCGCCTCCCTAAACACAAACTCGGTAAAAACACTCCCTCGCATTAGAAACACTAACAGGACAAATCCTTCGGGATGCACGACAGCTGCTGTTGGCTGAGGATCGGGTCCCCGAACCGGGACGGGGCTCTGAGGATTCAAAGGTAAGTGGAGGATCAGGAAACTGAGGAATATTTCATTTTGTTCCCAGCGAAAGACAAGAAGTGAAATCAAGGCTGGACACCAACAGCAGCACATCTGTCCAAACTCTGGAACACATCTCTGGAGATTTTTTTTATTTACATTAAGTAATAAAACCAATTCAGCCCTTTTTTCAGCTTCCTTTCAGCCTACTGCTACAAAACGTATCAAATCACATAGTATGGAGAAAGATTTCACAGTATGCGGCTGACGTCACACGTGGCTGGTATTAACCTCCGTCTCGAGAGATCCGATCACACATCTGGCCACATCTGGCATTCTGAACATGTCTCCGGGGTCAACATTTCATATGCTGTTCTGCTGGAGTTCTGCTGCTCATATTTATTACATCAGACTTCTGCTGCATTTGTTTTCAGGAAAACAAATCCAATCTCGTATATGGGTTTTTAAAAGTATCAATCATGCCACCTTGTAACTAATCAAAGTTATGAATTAAATGGTAAGGAGATGAGGAAAGAGGCTATGCGGAATCCTACAATCGTGTTTGAAATAGAGGGAGGCAGATTAGTGAGGACGAACGGCACTGGGGACATTTCGTATGCAAGATCTCCAACTTGATGTCCGCAGATACTGGCCACAATTACAGCTTGCGCTTTTGGAGGCAGTAACGACTGTTCGACAATGTACTCCCAATTAAATGTTTTAGGTCATGTATTATCTACTACCCTAGGTCCTTAAACAAACCCGCACACACACAAAACAAATACCTGTATACATAAAATAAATAAAAAAATCCCTTCCTCCTAACGCTTCCTTGGACCACCTTTTTGCTTTGATTACAGCTTCATCCTCTTTTTGATAAGCTTATGCAATGACACAACATTTAATTCCGTCCTGAGTCGCATTCTTTTCTCTCCAAGAGCTTGTATAGATGGGGGAGTCAGACATTGACATTGTGCAAAGCCTTCTCCAGCACATCCCAAAGATTCTCAATGGGGTTAAGGTGGTGGCTAACCCTTGAGTGAAAATGAACCACTGTCTGAACCATTTTCTTTTATTTGTGGAATATTCTTGTGTCATTAGGTAAAGAAAAAAAAGCCACTGATAAACCTGGTCATTCAGCACATTCAGGTTGTCAGATGACCTCATTTTATTGTCACATAACGTTGCTGAACCTCGAACTGGCCAACAGAAGCAACCCCAGGTCATAACACTGACTCCATAGGCTTGTACAGTAGGCACTAGGCATGATGGGAGCATCACTTCATCTACCTCTCATCTGTGTCATCTCATCACTCACACAGCCCTCATGCTAGAACAGGGTAAACCTGAACTCATCAGACTACATGATCCATTCTTTATGCTTCCTGCTGCCTTTTTTCTGATTAGTCTCACCGATCAGTGGTTTTCTTAAGGCTACACAGCTGTTTACTCCAATCCCTTGTGGTCTCTTTGCATTGTGTGCGTGGAAATTACTTTCACTATTAAACATAGCCTTTAGTTCTTTTTTTTTTCATGATTTGATTTCACTAAGAATTTAAGTAATCTCTCAACATGCTCATTCAGGATGTTTTTAAACCACATTTCTTCCTTGAAGAAGACAGCTCACCTTCCAGGTTTTAAGTGTGTTTTAAAGTTCTTAACCCATCTTTAGTAGTTTCTGGAATCTCTCTAGTTTTGTTGGATGGAGGACAATAAATTGACCTTTCTGAAACAGAGCAACATCTTGGCCACGACCACAGGCTGTGTCTACTCGATGCATCAGTTAGGGTTAAAATTACTTCTTGCAGCTGAACCATATTAATCACTTCAGTAATTATCCAATGAAAGACCCTTAACTATTTGCTTAGTTAAATCCAGGTGGTGACTTTTTTTCTTGGCAGTGTATAATTAGTGTCTTTAAAAAAAGAGGGGTGCTCTGATCAGCATTTTAGCGGCCGATCACCAATCTCCGATCACCAATCTCCGATCACTAGAAGCTGTATCAGCCGATACCGATACCGATCACCAATTACAGGGTCTACTCGAAGCCTTATCATGTAGCATTATTTATTAAACTATATCTAACAACAATGTAAATTAAATATTGAAATTACAAGAAGAGGAATATCATGAACTGACAACTGTATTTATTGGCAAGCAACATGTGCAACACGTCAACTTAAAACATAGCAGTCTGTGCTTGGGTAGTAACTGCAGCTTAGAGCTTAAATAAAATTATTTATTTATTTAAAATTATTTAAATAAACAATTTATTTAAAATTAAATAAAATAGCAGACAAGTAGGACGCGGGTCGCCGGAAGTTCTGCAAGGACCGCAAGTATCCGCAGGGACCGGCAAAAAATTAAACCTGTTTAATTTTTCATGTTTAAAAACTTGTTTAAAAATTAAACGTTTGGCAAACATGTTTAATTTTTCGCGCGGAAAGATGGAAACGTAATCACAGCGCCAAAACTCGCGGTGAATCAAGATTAACCGTACTTTCGGCCACCGAGCGAAACCGCGTAGGTGAGATAGTGGAATTACCGACAGCTGATTGAGTGGCGGCACGCGAGTTGCTGAGCTCTCCCGCTCTCTCAAATGTCTGATGAGGTTCGTGGTGTTAAAATGCTTTGGAGGCTTCCCGCCTCGTGGAATTGGCTTGTTACACAGCCAATCACGCCATTTTAGCAGAGCACAAAAAAGTCTCGCGAGTTTTGCGTCATCTGATCGGCTTTTCTATATCGGCCATTATAGAGACTGCCGATCAAACTTCCCAGAGCAATTATCGGCCGATTATGATGGGTATTATGGGTAGCAGTCTTCTAGAGCTTCTACATCTCTAATGCCTTTTTTTATGTGAGACACCATTCATGACAGCAATCACAACAACTGCAGGATGTTTTATTTAACCAAAAAAAAAAAAAAAAAAAAAGAGCTCATCTGTCTGGTTAACATCATTCTGCTCATCCTTACAGCTCAGTTTAGAAACCAGATGGATGGAGATTTTTAGCAGACACTACTATTTAATCCTCCAGACGTATGCAAGATACTTAAGCAGCAATGTGAACGATGTCACTTGTGTAGCCGTTGCATGCACACTTGTACTGTATGTATAGTGCGCCTAAATGCAAAAGTTTGAGACCCTCTAGACGATACCGTTAAAAAAAAACTGTATTTTGCATTTGTGTTTTGACTGAGTCGCACTCATGACACTGATATCTACCACAGGACAATGGTGTCTGTGGCCAATCGATGTCTCATGAATATCAATGTATGTTTGATGTGTGTGTGTAATGCAACTGTGTCAACTATGGGGCAGAAAATAAAATAAACTACACTACAAATAATGGAAAAATTCAAGCAACATTAAAATCATTAACTTTTTGCATGACATAACCTGTTAGCCAGCCCTAATATATGATCTGTGTAAATAACATGAAAATTGTGATGGTCCCACCATCGGCCGTAACTGTAGGCTGATGTTTTCACGGCAATGGATTTTCATTAAATATACCGCTTTGTTCCATCACATTCTGGTCGCATGGGTGATTCGACATGGCTCACCACTCTTTGACAAATCCCAGCTTTATAACATGTCTGGATTTAGTTTATCCTGTAAACACTCTCATCAACAACTCCTTTAGACTTACCCTTAATCAGAACAAATTATTACATCGTACTGCCAAGATGCTGTACAACACCGCAATGGCGAATCGGGGATCAATCGGCGAGCGAAACATCGCTTCTGCCTTCTCATCTGGTTTGACAAATAACATCTGGCAGACTTTCACACCGAGCCTTGATGCGAGAGCGACATTGCTCTTTGCTGCGTTAAGAATGTTGGACAGCATGTAAAGCAACACTTACATAACGTTACTTAATCAGGGAGTCAATAAACATCAGGACTGAACAAGAAGCATCTCGTGTAAAAGACAGCAACGTGCTGAAGTCTACACATGAAGCACTGCAACGCCGGTACTAAACTGGCGAAGGTTTCCAGATCGCGTTATTTGTGTTGCAGATTTTTTCTGGACGTTTGCATCAGCCGACCTGAATGTTTTTACAGCTCCGGAAGCTACCAGGCATCTTTATTTCACCTTCCTGTTCACTTTTAATTACTAAGATACAGATTAAATGCAATGCTAGCAGAAATTGGCTGCAATTCTGCGCTTCGTGTTCAGAGAAACACGAAACAAATGTTATATGTGCTTTATAAGCATGAGTGTTTCATAGAGCCTCATCTGGTCTTATCAGACAACAACAAACACACATCATGTAGTCTTGTTTGTTAAACAAATGCGAATGTAGCTATGGAGTTGCGCATGGAGTTATGTTAATTGTGTGTGTGTGTGTGTGTGTGTGTGTGTGTGTGTGTGTGTCTGCCTGTGCGTGCCT
Source organism: Clarias fuscus (assembly GCA_030347435.1). Classification (NCBI taxonomy): domain Eukaryota; kingdom Metazoa; phylum Chordata; class Actinopteri; order Siluriformes; family Clariidae; genus Clarias; species Clarias fuscus. Next base: position 7,851,784 of record CM059224.1, on the reverse strand, counting down.
GTAAGTGAAAGTGGGAAAGAGCCATGGTGTGTATGAGCAAGTAAACTGTGGTGCATGCAGGGGGCCGAGCTGCAGGCCAGCTCCTCCAGCAGAGGATCAAACGGGTGGCACACGTGTGAGCCAGACACCCGCTGAGAGCCATTAACACACACACACACACACACACACACACTCCCAGACGCTCCTCTCACACAGCACTATCATTGAGTGTTTACTCTCTTTCGTTCTTCCTGTCTTTCTCCCACTCACTTCATTAGCGCTCTGTGTGTGTGTGTGTGCGCGCATGTGTGTGCGTGGAGCCAGTAAAATCTGCTGTTATAGAAGATAAAATAACAAGGCATCGGATAAAAGATGAAAGCTGAGGTAGAGGGACGGCAACGACACCCACTCTGCATTAAAAACGTCCTTGAGATGTAATACGCGGCATGGTTTGGAATGGTTTGGATAACACTAGTAACTCGTGTATGTGTGTGTTATCAGATTTAGTCAGCAGTCACATGCATGGCGCACTACAATACCGCAACATCGGATTTATAAACACTCAGATTTATGTCCAATGGTCATGTCATTAGTGCACGTCACCGACTTGATCTTCTTCATCAGTACATGTGTAGAAACACACGCTCAGCTAAAACACTTGCCTCGGATCCAGTTCCTGAAAGTCTGAGAAAAGGGGGTTTGGTCAAAAAGACGGAATGACTGTAGTGTGAACATTACATCACTACGTAAGCGTATGAAGATCTGAACCAGACTACAAGAACGTACGATAATGTGAATAGATAGATGGATAGAATCAACAATTCTAAAAATCCCTAAATGTGCAATAATTTCATGTATATACAATTTCAGTGTATGTCTGATTTGTAAATAGTCTGGTTTTCCACTTTTGAAACAGTCATCCTGTGTGGCAGGAGTGAATTATTTGCCAAGTTTGTATTAAATTTTTAACAAAATATTTTGTACAAATTGTAAATATCCCAATTTGAGATATACAAACTGTGATACCAATCAGCACAGAGGTATATATTATTGGATAATATCGTATTACACACTCAAAATCATTTCATAACCAAAAAATAGAAACTAATTAAAACAGGCTGGTTTAATCTTTTCTGTTTCTTTAGATTTATGTGGGCATTTTAACTGTTTTTTCCACTCAAAGCAATTTTACACCGTTAAATAAAATGCATTTAACCCAAGTTCACACACATTGAAATGAACAAGTTTACCATCATAGATCACAATTATTAATTCTGAACCACTTCTAAAAATGGTCTAGTTCACATTCAATTATTACATATTGTTTTTTTGGTTTTTATACATGATACCCAGAGCAGTGCACTGTTTTACTTCATACACGCGCAATTCGCTTCATCTCTGACTAAAATAACTAAAAAGAGAGAGTGAGAGAGACAGTTACTTCTTTCATTGACTCACAGAATTTTACAACAATATAACCCAAATGAACGAAATGTTCAGCACCCTGCATGTTAAAGACGCTCACTTTCACTTTCCTTTTGTTGCAAACTGAGCCGCTTGGTTCACCTTTTTCCCCAAATACACCTTCAATAAACCATGGTCTTTCAGCACACTCATGCACAACACAGTCTATTAATATTTATACAAAACAGTGTATAAAGAACCAAACAATGTTAAACATTAAACAGCTCAGTTACGAGGGTCCCAGTTTAAGTCAGCGACAGCACGCCATGTTACATTAATGATACGTTTAGTAAACAACAATGCGCGAGCTGACATAAAATTTGTTTGCTAAACACTACCTGCTAAAATCTTTGTCCTCGGTAATCTGGGATAAGGAAAATGAGGGAGAAAAATATAGGTTTGAGTAACCCGTGAGCCAAAGTCCACTGCAGTGTGAACACGGACTAATGCACTACGGTTACGTCCACATTACCAGCCTGAAGTGACTCAATTCCAATTTTTTACCCTAATGTGAGACAGATCTGATTTTTCTTTTACATCTGTCTGAGCACACAAATCTTTTATCAGATGGGCTCCGAGTTTGGCATATGGTCTTAGATCTGATATATATCCGATATATGGTCATGTGACTTGAATGAGAAAGGGCAGATTAAGTTTCCTGTGTCTTTTTGCCTCTGCACATCTGTAGGACGCTTGTAATAAAGTGTCTAGCTTTCTTCCTTCTTCTGGACCTCTACTAATAACCGACTAACTGCTGACCATCCTCCGAAGACAAAATCCCAAGCATATTTTTTTCTGGCATCGCATCTACTGCTTAAAAAGAATAAGTGTTCGCACAAACTCATTATATGTTTTAGCCTAGATAACGCCTGCAAAGGCATATCGAACAGACGTGCACAAACATTTTCAGTAATAAAAGTTTTAATTCGTTACATTTGTGACAAAAATGTATCAGTTAATGATAAATCATTAACATCCTTACTAAGAACTAGTGCAGTTCCACCTCACATGTAATTCGCTTCACCTCTGACTACTGATAATATTCTGTGAGACAAAAAAAAAATGTAACAGCCCAGCAGAACTAAATAAAATTTAGATGTAGGTTTTAAAGATTCTGATACTGTTACTAAATTAGATTAGGTAAATGCCAGACAACCAGCCCTGTTTGGTAATATACACTTTCCTTTTATCCCCAGTAAGAAAGAATGTCATCTCCTCTTCTGAGACACAAACCCTGTAGAACGAGTCAGGCTGAAAAACAAACCCTTTAACTAAACCTGTAGCACCTACTTTACTACAAGTTGATCCATACAGTCGAATGAATTTAAAAATACATAATCGAGAAACAAGCTCACACAAGCGCTTCTTAACATGTACACACCAAATGGTAAGTTAATGGACTGGAGTGAAAATCATTACACAGCACGACGCGTAATGCTTTACATGTGCCGTGTTGATGTGACGACGATCTGTAAGGAATCGTGTCGTTATCAGCAGCGCTGCCTCGAATTGGAGGCGTTTCTGTTGATATTTTTCCAGTTTATCGCTTAAGAATTCCAAATTGCAACCTGGTCTTGTTGGGCTCTGTATGTGTATTAAAACTTGCAACAAATAAGGAAGACACAAACAAAGATGAAAGTAAAAAGTCTGGAGATGCTTAAGAAAGACGTTTTCACTCCCGGCGAGCCGAGTCGCGACAAACAGTGACGTGGATAAAAGCACAATGGGGGAAGAGCTCGGCTGAAAGAACAGCGCCGATCAGCGAGGAACAACAGCTGAACGGGGCAACAATAGAGCTTTGTGAGGAGCACGCAACCAATAAAACTGGTCTTCTGGAAAACAAAACAAGGGAGGAATGAGGATTTGCGATGTCATGAGTGAATGAATGAATAAATAAATAAAGCAGATCCCATTCAAGGGGACTACAATGAGACAGAAGATGCTGTGTGTGCGTGTGTAACTGAGCCATGACCAACAACTGCAGCAGATTTCATGAAACACTGAACACGCCTGAGTTTACAACTCAGCTGGTGAGGACGCGACATTACATCTAAAATAAAACTAAAACCCGCCTTCAAACTCCTTAACCTGTGTGTCCCAAACACATCGGCGAGATACTGAAGACCCTTCAAGTGCAATTAATCCTAATAAAAAAAAGAAAATCCAAAATGTCCATCTCTTTCAGAGAAAACGGCATGCCTGAACTCAACACGGGCTCAGGGGGAGGGGAGAGAGAGAAAAGAAAAGAGACGAGGTGAGAGATAAAGGAAGAAGGCAGAAAGATAAAGGGGGAGGGGCAGAGTCACAGAAATGGTACTGTTCCTTTCGTAATTCGCAATCATTTATAATGATGTCGTTTCTCACCTTGAGTCATCCGATGTGGGAAGGGGAAAGGGGAGAGAAAGAAAAAAAGCACGTCTCTGTGAAAGCGTGTCTGTTGTTTGCTCTGTCAGAGGATGTAAAGTTTATTGAAATCTCGTCTAGCAACAACTATAGAGACATTATTAAAGATTTTAGAGGAGACAGATGACTTCGTGTCCTAACAACGATTGACTTTCGTTCTTAATTATTCTTAATTAAGGTTTTTTATTATTGCCATATGTGGGAGTTTCCCTTCGCCACTGTCGCCCTTGGCTTGCACTTCAGGGACAATCTGATAATTTGGATTTATACCTGATTTATTTCCTCACATTTTTTTAAATTCATCTCCAACTTTTTATTTTTATTTTGTAAAGCTGCTTCGTGACAATGACCACTGTTAAAAATCACATTACAAATATATTTGAATTTAATGTAATTATTGCTGCACAATCCCAATACATTTTGTCTAAATGTGAGACAAAAGAATGAAACCCAAATAGTTTTACACAAACAGAATAAGAAGGAAAACAATAAAGACTGAGAGGGATGGGAAGCACCAAGGACAAGGCAATACGATACCTAAAAAAATGGCCCAATCTCGCAACCCTGCTTGCTCAATTTTCAACAACCCTGACACAGTATACTCTGATTCACTGTTTCTTCTCCAGAATGTCAAAACCTTCTTCCTTTTACATTTTTACATTTGTGTTAACGGACAAACGGACCAGGTGATCGATTTTTTTCTGCCTAGCTAATCAAGTGCGGGACAATTGAGCTAATTAATGAATTAGCTAATTAATGTTTAAAGGTTATGCAGTATTTTATTACTGAATATGATGACATCGATTCACAAGAAGAATGTGATAAACTGAAAAAAAAAAATGCTAATCCAATTCAGTTTGATATCAGTTTCCCAATGTCTATAATACATGTAAACACAACTTTAGGCTTGTACAGTTTATAACTAAGGTGCACGTGAACAAACGGCCAGATCATGCATGTAGAGCTGATTAATACCACCATATAATAAATATCTTACTAGATCTTACTACATAAACAAAAGCCAGAACACACTCTTCTGAGAAATCGCGAGCATAATTCTTGGAAACTTTTCAAAAGTGCTGTTAAAATCACCACTGATTATGATAATACTGAAGGTGTAAAACTCAACATAAACGGCTTAAAGTATGCAGGTTTTTAAATAGTTTTTACTTTCCCCCCCTTTTTTCAATTTTTACTCCTTAAAATACATAACTGATGTTACACTGGCAGCTCACTAGCAAACCTGTGTATTGTGATACGCATCATCCATCATAGCAGTCCCATGATCCGTAAATGAACTGGATTCATTTCAGTCGATTAATCTATTTGCTTAACTCAGGGGACACGTGGGTCTCATGAAAGTCTTCCAAAAACTGGATACAGAGCTTTACCTCTGAAAAATATTTTAATCCAATTTGTACAGGCTCACAACCAGTACTAATAAGACTGAAGCCAAACTGCATCGTAGAGGCCTAACAGACCATTTAATGAGCTGAAATAACTTGAACTTCCTTGAAATAACTAAATATGATCTGAATAGACGTCCCAAATTAAGTGGCATTCTGACCAATGAGCAGTCTGGAGAGTGATCTATAGTGAGTAAAAGCTTGCATTTGACTTGACCTTGGAGACACCCCACATTTCTTTGTATTTTGCTTCCAAAGAGCCAGACTTAATTGTATTTTTTTTATATAGTCTTATATAGTCAGGTTTCCTGAAGGACATTTTTGTCCCTCAATTTTGGCAATTTCTCATCTCCGATTTTCAGTCCAGTTAATGTACATAACCAGATTCAGAGGAATGGTTTTGTTTGTTAAACCGCGCTGTGAACTGTGAATCATTCAAACCATCCAACATAATGCATGAACCAGTGAGAAACAGGTGAAGGTGATGACGGATGAGCCGGCTGGTGATTAGTATACTGGTAAGGCTGAATACTGAGTGGTTGGAACAGACGAGAAGGGAAATGTGGTTGCTCAAGGTTGTTACATAAACAACAAATTATATCTTTAGGCACATTGCAGCATGTCACAGTAAACCATTTGTCACCTACATCATTTATTTTAATCTAAAAAAAAAAGAAGAAAAAAAAGGATTGGCTCAATCACTGCATTACATATACACATTAACTTGCGAATGTGTCGTAATGTTTATGTTTCTCCCAGTTTTGGAGGAGTGTGATGGAAAATGAGTATGAGAAAATCAAATGAGAAAACATGAACCCGATCATTAGACATGAGGTACTTCTTTAAACAGAGATCTATTAAAAAGGTGCTCTGTGCACTGTGTAGAACTGGAAAGGTCCATCACAGCAGCGCAAATGTTATGAACGAGCAACTCAAAAGAAAACACTCCAGTGCTCAACTAGACATTAGACTGAATATGCATTAAAGTGAGGTCAGTTGAAGGCATGCATAATTTTTTTTGTAAATTTACCTTTAATCAGAAAACACTTAACTGAAGAACAGGTTAAAAGATGAATAATAATAGCCCAAAGTGAATAATAACAGGATCAATCAACCAACCAGCAAGTGGGGCCATGGATTCCCTACATCAATCATCACACTAACCTTTAGATGAATCGATAGTAGTAATAATCAATAGATCTTTAGATAGATTATCTTTAGCTGCAGCCAGCCTTAGTCACTATAAGTTTCGCTGTTCTGGAGAATCTACTGCATGGTGATTGAATAAACAGCGACCGCTAACCTCAAGCTATCAGGCTACACGAGTGGTATTATACTCTGGTTATCGGCAGCTAGCGGTTTCTTTCGCTGTTAATAAACCAGGAGATCTAGATCCTCATCACCTATTGAGATGTCAGTTGATAAGATTCAACCTGTTTCACAAGATTTCCAAATAAACCGTTAATTATATCTAGATTCTGTCCTTTTGACTTGACCGAATTTTTTTTTTCTGCTTTAACCTGCAGTAAACCGATATATACTGAGACACATCACCGTTGTTGAATCATACAGAAATGCGTTTTTAACTTCTTTCCTGTTAAAGAAAAAAAAGAGAACTGTATTTTTTCCTCACTTATCTGTTCTCTGGAAATTTTACAGAAGTACAGAAAAGCTTCATCGGCAGGAATATTTTTACAACACAAACGTATGTTAACTCACAGTGCTCTATTTATATTTACACACTGACTTCGTCAAAGTCTAATTTATTTTTAAAGCACATTTAGCACGACACAGTTGACCAAAGTGCTGTACAATCCTGAAACAGCTGCAGACAACTTTATAAACAAGCATTAATAAGAAAATAAAATACAAATAAAACAAGCAGTCCACCCTAATTGCATAAAATGAGTAAATAAATCAACAAAAAAAATAATTAATAAAGAAAACAGGGAAGAGAGTACGTACAAACTCTGACTAATACGTAAACTGCTCTGGGTGCACACGGCTGCTCCCTGAACAATCTTTCCAGCATGACTAACGCCTACGATTATTACGATTAATTAAAAAAAAAACAATAAGTTTTCAATCTGCAACAAAACCCCTTAGGAGAACGGCCGGTGTAATGGCTTGTGCCTTTGTTTAACGTGTCCCCTTTCACACACACAAACGCCACAGATTTAAATCAAACTAATGAATAGATTAACGGTGGAGAGACGGCCTTTCATCTGCATCCGCGCAAATTTAAATGCAAATGCACCTCTCGCTTTGGAGATTGGAAAATGAGAGAACCGTGAAGAGGTGAAACACACACACACACAGAAATCCAATGATGTAATATCGTCTATGATTTTATCAATGGACGTGGTCCAGCTCTCATCTTCCATTTGTTTAAGAGGTTAAATTTCCAGCAAACATGCCTAGTATTCATGCATTAATGTAGGGCCAGGCGATGTGACAGAACCAAGCGAACGCTGAAAAACGGGTCTCTTGTTCTGGATCCTTGTATCAGGATATTAAAAATGAAACATTACACCTATCGTTTGTGTAGAACACAATTAAAAAAAAATCTTTGATTAAGCTGTATCCTTAGTGAAAGTTTATTTACTTGCTGATATGATTCTGGGGTCGGGGCTTAATGCAGGAATCATCAAAACATCAAACATATGTAATTATTTAAAAGTAAATAAAAAATTTTCAGTATGGTATGCAGTGTAACGTTCATAAGGCTATCTGTGTCCTAAAATGGAAATATAGGATAGAATAAAATAGATTTCACTACAATAAAAGGAAAATTGCACTAGAAGAATACAATTAAACTTAGGGTAGCATTTCCCATAAAAATTAAAAATAAACATATAAAAATTTGCGACGGGAAGATATACCTAAATATATACATATTTATCGGCACTGAATGTGCAAAGTGTAATTGTAAACTGAGAGGTATAACATATAAAAATATAGAAGGGTATGTGGGTATGACAGCAGCAGTATGACTGAAACATGAAGTATGAAATGAAACGATGTGTGTGTCAGAAGCAATGTTTTGTAAAGTTCAAGTTATTCCTCATTTCATTTGTAAAACACACAAGCTGTGGGCAAATGTTTAATGTGGTGAGTAATGTGCTCCATCATAACTCAGAATAACAGAAATGTAGGGTGTGTGTGTGTCAATGGAATGCAAATCAAGTAAATAATAAAAATTACTAAATAATAATAATAATAATCATAATTATTATTATTATTATTATAAAGAGCTGTTAATTGTAGACAGACCGTTCACTCGATTAGACTTCTGGGAGTTGTGATTTTTCCAATACAATTCTGTTGCACTACCGTTTGTCTGATTTGTCATTGCTATGTTTCTCTTCATTTTTGAAGTATTAGCACCTACTAAAGGTATAATAAAACATGAAACACTGTGTAAATTGTGCTGTGGGTTTAAATGTAACATGTCGCACCACGCAACCATCTTTTCCCCTCTGCAAATCTTCTGACCGACACTCCAGTCCAGTAGGTGGCAGCATGGCAGCAATCACTCAAATGGTTAAATCCCCCAAAAAAAGTATTTGCAGAAGATACAAACGGTGTGGATTTTCTACAAAAGCCATGATATAGATTTAAGACATTTTTCACTCTTAGGCCATTTAACATTTGAAAATATGACCAGAATTATTCTAAAAATTATAACTCACAAACAACCAAGCTGGTCAAATTAATTGATTTGACCAACAAAAGATTGATTAAACTGTATAATCGACTAAATTGTACAGTACTTATGAACCAGTCACACAATGGAAAAAATCCACAATGGTTAGGAAACTGATATTTTCTAAAAGCACAGACAAGAGACACTTCGAAGACATAAGACAAATAAAGAACGTGTCCAGAAATCCAGATGTGATGCAGCGAGTGAACATGACTGCAGTCTGACGCAGCGCTGAAGGTAACGATCACATTTGAAATGAAGCACACAAGTAACCTGGTTCTCTGGTCAAGGATCCAGTACACATCAAAAACGAGGGGTTCAGCTGATCCTAGTTACAGCTCAGCGAGTCACAAATAGTTCAACGCTGACGCTCATCAGCTGCAGACAGAACGCTTAGAGAAGCATTATAAAAACTAAAATGTTCAATATAAATGTAGAACCAACTCGCCAATTGTGTTCAATACTAAAACACCTTATCCTCTGCCAATGACATTACTGTTTATTACACTTTCAAATACTAAAGGCATTTAGGAGATTAGCGGATCCATTCTGAAACAAATCATACGATTTGGAAAATGAGAGATACCACTCAGGCAAATAAAGCTTTAGGAGCCCAAAGTGAACCTTTTCCATAATGCACCCAGGTGAACTCATGTGGCCACACTGACTTAAACTGGAGCCGTGGGTAAAAGGGCCCCAAGATAATTTCCGAGAACACTTGACCTCAAAGTCAAAAGTCAACGTCCCAGAGTCTACCTGATAAGGTGGTCTTAAGTTCGATACGGCTCGTATCAAATATGAAAGCCATCTAAACACAGAAGTGGATCACTGTTTAGACGCGACATCATCAGTGCCAAAATTTCGGAGCCTGAAAATATACATGTGAACCCGAGTACGGAGAACAAAAGTAATGTGAATGGAATGTAGGGGGGAGCAAGTTACACTATATGGACAAAACACATGTAAACATTTATTTTTATAAAGTTGCATCCTAAATGTAATGATTCTGTAGAAACGTAATAAGTAAAGCACTGAGCTTTATTTTAGTTTGTGGCATGTTCAAATACGAGTCAGTTCTTCATTACTTATAGGTTGACACGTTCATGTCTAGCTCTGAAGATCAAACTATATTTGCTTTTAACTACGTCGTTGCATACTTGAGATGGATGCCGTGCATATCCTGGGCTTTAAACCTCTAGAGCGTTGGATTTTCTAAAATAATACCCCTTGCAATTTAAGATGCAGTTAAATCAGGAACTTTCCTGATCACAATAACAGCAGAAAGTTTTAAAGAAAGCTAGAGCTCGAACATCGCCGTGCATGAAACCACCGAACACAGCAGATGTACATAAGATACGCAGGTGAGCGTGTGAACAAAGCCGCTGCTTCTACAAAGTCATGCATCAAGGAGAAACCGGCATTTTGAGCAAAGCAAAGCAAAGCAGAGCAGAGCAGCATTTTGGTTAAATTCTGTGTGTGGTGGGGGAGGTCTGAGAGGGACCACTAGACAGTAGTGTCAAGTTACCCATCAGGCCTTTGTTCAGGCGTGTGGGGGGTGGAGTGGTCGGGAAACACTCAGATTACATCTGCACTCGTCCGGTTCCTGAGGTTTCCAGGACAGCTCAGCGCTCAGGTAAATCACAGAGGAAGAAACAGCGCCTGATTTTTGAGGCTCTAAACTGCTGACACTTTTACTTAACGTGTTATACTTTATTGCGCTTATTAACACTTTAACGGCATGGCATAGCACATCGTAGCGCACTAGGCTATAGATCCGTGCATCGAGTGACACGTTTCATCACACTATTCATCAAGAAGACACTATTCATCACGACACGCCGTTTCCTGAAAACCTCAGCTTTAACGCACATTATAAACTAAACAAAGCTCACACTCCTTTCTCAGAAAAACCTGCTTCTTCTTTATGTAGAATTAGGAAGCTATAAGAAACTTAAACTCGTCATCACAACACACCACCACGGTGGTAACGTCTTCCTGAACGTTACGAGCACTAAAGAAGAAAACATGTGGATGCACCTCTAAAACATGTCACTTGTTTGCCCTACATCATCGATCACTGTTCTTTAAACCTTAACAAAACCTTAGAAATGACTAATACACGACATTGTAGAATTATTGGTGCCCTTTATTAAACCTCCTTGAGCAATAAGAAACTCGTAATCATTCTTTTCAGAGCTACTTTTAAAACAGGACCCTTTTTTTCTCTCAAATATACCATATCTGCGCCAAAAATATTCACATCCCTAAGGAATGTGTTAAGACTGTAAATCTTGGGCAACTTGTTTATTTTTTGACTGCTCTCATGCCACAGGAATGCAGGTTTTAACTTCACTCGTGCCCAGTGTCCTGGGGGGATTAGTACAAGGTTGTATACGTGGGAAAAAAAAAAAACACTTTTCCATCAACACCAACAACAAGAAAGGGTTGATAACCACCACTGTAATCAGTATGTATGTTAAAATACAATTCCCTACCAGAGCAAAATATATAAAGTTAACTGTATGAGTTATCATTTAGAAACAGACCAAAAAGTAATAATATGACACTTAGACCAGGAAAATTGCAATCAGTGAGGAGGGGAAAAAACATTACATTATTGAACAAGCATGGATCACTCTGCTACTATCATTATGTATGACCCTTAGATTAAATGAGAGTTGGTGTTATTGAGACACTGGGGTATGGGTGAATAGTAGCCAGCCACAGACCTGTAGCTCTCTCTGGAAAAACCAGATGAGTGAGAGAGAAAAGCTCTTTCTATGCAAAATATAAATTTACAAGCATGTCGCACAAAAAAATTAAATCTGCAGTGAGTTGCCGATTTCAACATTAACCTCACCGTGAGACCATACAGCCGTGCTGAACGACTCACATTCTGCTCTATGGGGCTGTTGAGTCTAAAACAACCGGCTGACAAGACAAAACATGCACAAGGTTCAGCTCTTCCTGAGCGCTCAGCACACACCGTAATCCCGGCAGCCTGCATGTCTTCGTTTAGAACACGTCTTTAGTCCGGAGTAAACTCTATCTAGATCTGTCGGCATTACGTCATCACTCTATTCAGCCTTCTAAGGGCGTCAAAACCTTTTTTTTTGTAACTTGACCACAAAGAGAGCTGAGCACAATCTTGAATAATGGTAATAATTTCTCCAACTCACCCTCTGGCTGGATCCAAAGCAATCGCTCTCGGCTGGTCCAGGTCCTGCCAGAAAAGAACTTTCCTGAGCGTACCATCAAGCTCGGCTACCTCGATTCGGTTTGTTTCAGAGTCCGTCCAGTAAAGTTTACTCCCCAACCAGTCGCAGGCTAGACCGTCGGGCGAGGCCAGGCCCGACACCACCGTGTTCTGAGTGCTGGAGCTGGAACCGTTCAAGACGGCTCGTTTAATGGACTCCTCACTCACATCGCTCCAGTAGATATAACCTCTGCCGTAAACAAAGTCCACGGCCGCTGCGTCCTCCAAGCCGCTCACCACCACCGTGGCGTTGGCGCTGCGTCCTTGGGCCGCGTCCACAAGCCGCAGGTCACGCCTGTTGGCGTACAGGAGATAAGGCACGGCTGTAGAAGACAACAAAAGGGCGTGATCACACAATTAAAGACTCGAACACACATACATGTTTAATTTCTCTTTTATATAACTTAAAGACCATGAAACAACTCGAGAAGGTAAAATTTGGATATAAGGAAGCTGAGCAGCAATCAATAATATAATATCCACATTGTGATAAATCCCCCACGACCCGACTTCGGATAAGCGGTTGAAGATGGATGGATGGATTGTGAAAAATCACGCAATGATACACATCGTCTAAGCTGTGACATCTTAATATAAATCTTTGTAAATAACTACTAACTTTGGAAAAAGAGTTCATCATCAATCATTAAAGGATTTGAATCGTGTTTAAAAAATTACTAGTTAAAAAAATTACAAGTTAAAAAAATTACTAGTTAAAAAAAATTAATAATAATAAACCATGAAAAAAAATCCATTTTACTCTTAAATGCAGCTGTACAGTTACACTGATGTTTTTTACTATACTGTACAAACAGACACAAAACATGTAGCACAGAAATATATGGAGATGACCATTTTTGTTATGATCAAAAATCTAACCCAAGACTAAAACCTAAGCTGCACAAAATGTTACAAACAAGAAGAAAAGATCACATGAATATATAAAGACAAATGTCCCAAGACCAACCACGCTTATGATTAAAGATTTCAAGCACGCTGTTGGAATCAGAGACAGAATTCCAGGTTTCGTCCAGCCAACGAAAATAAAAAAGTCTTGCTCCTAAACTCTTTCACTGCTACCTAGCTGACAAACAACATTCGCTAAAAGACATATAAACGTTCACACCATGAACAACATGCACAAAAAAGTGTAACAGCGCAACACCTCAGGTCATGTTTTCTATTCCTGTTAACAGTTCAGTTAATACACTCACACATCATCTCTATCTGATGTTACACCTGGTCTGAAGCGTGATCCAAGTCTGCGGGGTAGCACCATGGAGCAATAATACCTAGCACACATCAATAAGCTTTTCAAAAAGAGGAAAAGCTTCGGCCTCGGATTGTTTCGTCTCCTGAGGTACAGTTGCATAATTTGATTTTTAAAATTTTTTTTAAACAATAATAATTATTATATTGTGATTAGTTTGACATATATTGCATTCCCATTTAAAACTATTTAATGCATTATTTCTAGTGCTGCACAAGTAATCACATAAAAATCTAAATCGCAATACAAACCTGTGCAGTTATTTATTCAAAAAAGGCTGCAATTTATTACACATAATACGAGTATGCACACATTTTGTTTGTCAATAATTTAAGTATTTGTTTATTTTTTTGTTGACAACATTAAGTCATCTTAATGAGATCACTTCTCCAGTTATTTGTTCTTAGTCTAGGTAAATATGATTGAATATAGACCAAAACATTTAATAGCTAAATATTGCAGATCAACTGCAAAACAAGTTAAAATCGTCGCAATGAAGTCCAATATTTTAAACACATTTATCTAGGCTAAAAGGAAATAACACCACAAATGACATTCTCATAATGTTTTTCAAATATCTAATTAAGTAAGTGTTTACATAATCGACAAACTCCATAAATTCCTGACTGTGTGTATATTACTATGACTATAACTACACTATGTATATTATTATAACTGCATGTATATATTATTATAACTACACTATGCATATTACTACACTATAACTATAGACATAAATTAGTTGTAATGAGTTGCAACCTTATCCTTATTATGATAGGAGTGTGCTAGAGAATACGAGTTCTTCTGGTAGCTTTGTCTCACTCGCTCCTTTCTGTTTCCTTGCAAAACCCCTAAGCCAACATTAGTTTTTCTTTTTTTTAGTTTGTTCATTTCAATCTGCAAACTGGTCAGTCACCTAATAAGTTACTTTCTTTACATGCATGCACACATTCTTTTGTAATTCTATTCATTTATTACTTTTTAAGCCGTGGTTGGAAATAGTAAATGGCTTTGTACATAATAATAACAATACAGAGACGATAAACATGGTATATAACAATATTTGTACTACAGATAATACTTTTACCCAGCACTTTGCGTGTGTTTGTGCGTGTAAATATATATATATATATATATACACATATACATACACACTGTATAAAGCTAAGCATGGTGAATATGTCAGGGTGTTCAATCTAATCTGAAACATGCTACTCTTTGCTGAAATATGAACAGTTTATGAGAAAACTTCAACTAACTGTGGTCAATGTCTTGACATCTAATTGCCTGACATTTCTAATGTTTGTTAATGATACTTAAGCTCCAAAATGCTTTAAAACACGCGCAGAATTAATCTCACAGCTGAGACAAAAATTAAAATGTCCAATAAACACTAAATACAATCCTCTCATAACCAATTTTGTCGTCGTCACCAAAAAAAACAGTTTATTTCCTCAGTCCTCTCCCTCCACCACCACCAGCTCATATTTATTCAGCTCTCAAGCAGTATAACCTCGAGGACTTCCCCGGCTCTGGAACTTGCACCTCCGCAGGGTGTTCTGGCATGGATTCAAACCTCAGTTTGACACATCGACCACTGTACACTCTCGGGGGGCAACCCTCCACTCCTGGCCTCCGGCTGCAGGGATGTTTTTTTTTTTTTTTTAACACGGGTAATTTCCTTTTAAAAATATTTAGAAATTTGCACACCAGCAGGAGCAGGACAGCTCACTGAAGTCCGTCCAACACCCTCGATTCACACAGGAGAGCGTTAATATAGGGAATGGCACTTTTCCCCTCCGTTTCTTTCTTCGGACACTTAATGCCTGGCTGCTGATTATATCAAGCTTTCTTTCTTTTTTTTTTTCTCTAAGACACCCTTAGCACATTTGTTAACCTTTGAGATCTGAAAACGAGATGTCTACACAAAGTAGTAGTCTACGAATGGAATTGAATGTAAACATTGGTGTGTGGACTATAATGTACATATGATCTAAACGCAGATTATTATTGTGATTATTATTTTAAGTTCAACAAGTTTCAAAGTACAAAAAAAAAACAAGTGTATTATATATTAATGCGAACGGTGCAACCTGGATGTCATGAAAGAATAATAAATAAATAAATAAACGGTGACTTAAGAATCATTCCTAAACAGGGGACAAAATGTTAGGAACACTCATCACTTAGTGAGTAGTTACACAACAACTAACAAGAGTGTGATGAGTGACACGTTAGATCTGACTGGTTGTGTTTCTTTCTTTAAACTGGTATCTGAAATAAACATTATACATATTGTCTAGCCTGAATAAGTTTTTTTGGGGGGGTGGGGGGGCCCACGCCATAGTTGTTTTTTAACCTCTTCAAACTACAGGCCCTAATCTCTCCCTCTCTCTCTCTCAGACACACACATACACACAAGCAAATCCTAACAAACTAATGTGACATTATTATTAATTAAAAAATAATACATTAATAACAATAAATAAATGACTGAAAGCCAAAGAAGCAGTCAGCTGAACTCCAGTTAAGTCACGCTAACTAAGGCTAGCCAACTAAGAGCAGGCTAGCGATTCACAACAATGCAGCAGGAGCTAATGAAAACTAGCCTTACGGATAAAGAGACCAGCTTGGTATAAAGTGTCAACAGGAGCCCCGAATATACATTCGCGACGAATAGAAGAGTACCTGAGACACCGAAAATCCCACCGGGAAGATTAATACTCGTTTAGAATATTCTGGAATTCTGGAAAGAAAGGCGGTTTAACGATAACATGCGCGCGACTTTTTTTTTTTTAACTGGAATACTGCAACTCCTCTCCTCTCTTCTTCTCCTCTATTCTCTCACACAGATTTAGCACACAAACACACACAAAATAATAAAAATAAAGATGCACATTGGATCACTAAGAACCTCATTTTGCCTATCAGATATTTAAAAACTTTCCCAGTCCAAACTCACCGAGTATATGCAAACAAAAAGTACAGAAGAGGAGAGTCCGCAGCACTGCGCCCATGTTTTTCCTCCGGTGCTTTATCGCATGGCTCCGTCTTTTACGCCTTAACTCGTGTTTCTTCTGCTCTGGAATAACACCAGTCGGGAATTCTTGGGAATCGTTCCTCTTTTCCCACACTTCCAGCTGAAGGAATTCTCTGCAGTAGTTATAACCCAGACGCAATGATTCTCCCCTTCGTTCCCATTCTCTCTCTCTCTCTCGCTATCTCTCTTACGCTCAGTGTGTGTGTATGCGTGTGTGTGTGGTGGCGCTGCGCCGCTTCCGAGTCGTATCCTTCCGCCGGGAAAGGAAAAAGAAACATGGCTGCCGCCGCTTCCCCCCCTCCCTCCTCCTTCTCCTTCTCTGTGTGTGAGAAAAAAAAAACTTGCTATTGTTTTACCCTAAAATTATTTTTTTTAAAGGTGCACGGCCTCTTTGAGATTTCTCCAATTGAACACGAAAGACATTAAGAATTGTCTTTAGTTTTTATTAGATATTAAACGAGTTTTCAGCACGTTTCAAACAGCATTCCAGAGGGACTAATTTTTCACGGAATGAGCTGTGATGCGGCGCTGGCCAACTCAGCTATGTAGCTAACAAGCTAACAAGTGTGTGTGCGTGCGCGAGCGCCAGGGATCACTTTAGCAGCTCTTAGAGTAAATTCCTCAATTTAATTTTGTTTGTTTGTTGTATAAACGAATAAATAAAAAAATTATGCTGCTGCTTTTTCTCTTTAAAAAAATCAAGTGAAATCAATTGAAGATATTTTGAAATATACACACATTGCATACATACCCAAGTCAAAGTTGTGTTAAGCGCCAAAATATGTTTGTTTTTTTTTGTATATATTGGACTCAGCAAGAAAAAAAAACATCGCACACTGAAAAAAAGTATGATGTATATTATATTAATATTCAATTTTATATATATATATATATATATATATATATATATATATATATATATATATATATATATATATATTATCATATATATCAATATGTAACATATAGCAATACATTTAGTATTACAATATTTATAAGGTTTATACGTTTTTCTTTTCATTTTTTGTCTTACTGTCTATATATACACAGTATATATGGTTCAAATAAACAAATGTAATGTATTTTTTAACGTATGCAGATTTATAATTTCCTTCAGGATCAATAAAGTATCTATCTATATATCCCATATCAACAAAAGTATTTGGCCTAACTTGCAATGACATTGTATCCGAATACTCACTCACTCATCTTGTATACTGCTTTATCCATCGCAGGGCACACACATGCACACACTACAGGCAATTTGGGAACACCAATTAGCCTATTCTGCATGTCTTTGGATTGTGGGAGGAAACCGAAATACCCAGAGGAAACACACCAAGCACGGGGAGAACATGCAAACTCCAAGCACACAGAGACGGGAATCGAACCTGGACTCTGGAGGTGCAAGGCAACAGTGCTAACCACTACACCAACGTGCCGCCCTTTTACTTCAATATGGATTTGGTGCCCCTTTGCAGCTATAACAGCTTCCACTCTTCCTTTAAGGCTGTCCACAAGATCTTGGAGTGTTTTTGTAGGAATTCGTGCCCATTCATTCTGTAGAGCATTTATGTGGTCAGGCACTGATGTTGGACGAGAACGTCTGGCTCACAATCTCCGTTCCAGTTCATCCAAAAGGTGCTCGATGGGGTTGAGGTCAGGGCTCTCTTGTGTGGCCGAGTTCTTCCACACTGAACATGTCAAACCATGTCTTTATAGTCCTAGCTTTGTGCACTGGAGCATTGTCCAAGATGTCTTAATATGTTAAAGCATTAAGATTGTCTTTCACTGGGGATAAGGGACCTCATTGAAACAACTGGATTCAATAATTAACAGGATTGGCCAAATACTTTTGTTTTGTTTTTTTGCACAGATACCAATAATAACTAACAATACTAGATAATAAAAATATGCTAATTTTTCTACATTTTTGCTTTGTCATTCCTATACGTATTCAAGGAGCAGTAAAATGTACAGGTTATAAAAGTAATGATAACTTTTGTTCTACCTGACATATCCAAAAACCCAAAAGCACAGTCTGATGTCTGAAGCCTCCCACACACACCAGCAAAGCATCCATATAAGCACATATGTTTTTTTTTTTTTATCATCATTGACCTATGCTGTGTTTCAAGCACAGGTCTCTCGCTTGGGTTTTAAGGGTTAATTGATTGTTTCTTGTATAAACAAATAAAATAAATACATAAATAAATACATGTTTATGATGATGCTGTCGGTGCCTGCTTTATCGCTTTTAAATTAAATCAACTGAGGTCAATTGAATATATACTTTAAAATATGAATTCCTAAGCCAAAGTTGTGTTAGTATAATAACTATATTTATTATATAGGCATCTAGTTCAAATTAACATGTAATGTATGGAATAATTAATATTTCTTACAAAACATGCAGATTTTGTAATTTTCTTCAGTTTAAATAACACATCTATTGTCTTTCTGTCTGAATGAACACCATACCAAAAGTATGTGAACACCTGACCATCACATCTAACCTGTTGACACAGAGTCTGAAGAATGTCTTTGTACACTGTAGAGTTACAAGTTCACGTCACTGAAACAAAAAGAGCCAAACCTGTTCCAGCATGATAGTGTGTGTACAAAGCGAGCTCCATGACGCCATGGTGTGTTAAGTGTCCCGCACAGAGCCCTGACTAACCACCTTAGAAATGAACTGGAACACCGACTGCAACCACCAGACCTCCTCATGCAACATCACCGCCTGATCTTACTAATGCTTTCGTAGCTGAGTAATCACCAATCCAGACAGTCCAAAAAATCCAATCCAAAAATCTAATGGAAAGCCTTCCCAGAAGAGTGAAGTTTATTATATGAGCAAAAGAGGAATATCTTTGGAATGGAATGTTCATAGTCCCACTAATGCTCACAGTAACATTTGAAAATGTATTCTTAATAAATGATATAAAAGTGTGATTGGAGATCCTGAACAAGCTTAGAGCTATAGATTGTTTTATTTAAAATCCAGCTCTTACAAACATTGGCTAAATCTCAACTGCGTGATAGTTCATCAGAGTTTTTTGATATAAAAATATTTGTTATATCATTACTTCTTTAGTAAAACTTGTTGTCAGTCATACCTACCTAAAAGTTTCATATATTCAATTTCTTACCCATTTTTACATATTTTAAAACCAGAGCCATTTTGTGATAAACTTAAGTACACAAACGTGTTTTACTAAGACATAGGATTCCATGTTGGCCTGCATATGGATATGACTCTTGGGTTTAGTCTTTATCTGTACAATATCCTTTTAATCTATATTCCGGTTTTAAAAAAAGGTCTTTCATGTACATTATAAATTTATCCTACGACATTCTTTATTTATATAAAGAATATAAATGTTGTAAGTATTCTTAGTACTGTACTTTGCATTTCCAAAGTCCAAACTGAAAATTATCATTATACATGTATATGGTGCAAATTGTATATGTGCATAGTGACAATTAAAGGCATTCTATTCTATAATGTACAAGGTTAGACTAACAGCTGCTGGATGTTGAAAATTTCCTTCAAGATCAATAAAGTATCTATCTATCTATCTATCTATCTATCTATCTATCTATCTATCTATCTATCTATCTATCTATCTATCATGTACTTGGCTATTTGTCTGCATAATCCTATAATTCAATATATATTGTACTGTTTGAATATAACAATATACTGTAATAGGGAAATAGGAAAAACATGGTGAGGATGATTATCCACAGCAATAATAATAATAATAATAATAATAATAATAATAATAATCATAATAATCATAATAAAAACGTTAATGGTAGTTTTACCATTTTTACCAGAACCTCCAAACTTCACATTTCTTCAAAGAATTAACATTTTATTTTTTGCCAGAGAAAATAGTAGCCTACATTAAATTCAAATTTGCTGTTAAAAGCAACCACTCACAAAAACAAGACCAAACCATCACCATCTCATATATACAGTGATATTAAAATACAAAAAGCAATTCAAGAAAAAAAACATGAAAAGATTTGTGCAACTTAAACCAAGTTCCTTAAAATGGAGCACAGGAGCAGGAAGGAGGCTGTAGGTTCAACTGAGTGACTGCTGCCACCTTTGGTCACAAATTGCAATTACAGCTAATTCAATATTTCAGTGTATGCCAGATGTTTCGATATAGTTTGTAACAAGCCCTGGTTTGACTTCACTTCTTCACCAAAGTCACCCAATTATGAGGCGGATAGAGGTAATAAACACAAATGATAGCAGTACGACATGGTGGAAGGAAAGAAAGAAAGAAAGAAAAAAAAACCTCGTTCAGTCAGATTCCAAGGCAAATTCTTTTAAATGGATGAAGTTGCTTATAATAAGTATTAGTGTTTATTTATATATTAAGTATATTATTACATTTATAATTGAGTGAGTTGAAATACATTCCCTAATAATGAACAGGAAGTCGACAAAGGCATGTCAGAAACCATACTGGAACACAGCGAATATTGCGAAACTACATTTACAGTACCATGCATGCTCTTAGCAAGTGTTACAGTTAACTAGAGTACACACACACACACACACACACGCACACACCCTGCCTCACTCCCATACCTGCTCGTTAAGAAAGTATTCATGTGAAAATAGTGCACATCCAGTGTAGTTTACCCCCAAGAAGTAGTATTTTTTTTTTTAGACACAAAACAGAAGTGCGGCACAATGAGAACACTGCATCAGAGACTTTCCTGTGGATCGGCGTAACAAACGTAAAAATCACAGCAGTACAACATAGTGGGAAATTAAATCACAAAAGATCGATGTACAGCAAGTAAATACAGTTTGAAAAGCAGTTGTTTGTCAGTAAGGAAGCAACGGTGCTGAATGAATATGGCCATATAAAGGTGCTTGTGACAGTTTAAAGAACAGAACCACCTTTTTTTTGTTTGTTTGTTTGTTTTCTTATTCCCACTCAAATCGTACTGTATCACACCCAAGAAGAAAAGTGATGGCGTACTGACTTGCTAGTAGCATGGGTTAACATCATACTCATACACAAAACAGGCCAAGGTGATTGAACAAATGAAGCCTCTAAAAGGAATTATGCAGGCGTTTCAGCTTAATTATTGATTGTTGACTGGTTTGACACAGAGGAAATGTTAATGACTTAATGCATTGCCATAGCAAAGAATGTCCAACAGTATTCTAGTCCTAAATTTTGAAGCTTCCTGAGGTCTTTGTATTGCTTTTCGTCCCCCCACAACCCGAAACTCTCCATCTTGTTAACAGCAGTTACAACATCTTATAAGCCAAAAATGTTGCACATATCAAAATATTTTTGTTAGTTTTAGTAAGCTGACGGGGGGGGGGGGGGGGGGGGGGGGATAATAATAATACAGTTTAAAATTGAACGGGATTGTCTTTTAGATGATCGAGTTTAGATCATGGTTGAGTTTTAGATCTCATAGTGAAGGTCGTTGAGCTCCAGTCTCGTGTAGTGTCTCCTGTCAAATGATTCCATGGCTCTGCGGCCCACGACGGCCAGGACGAACGTGAGAATGATGAGCGTGAGCACGACCAGCAGAGCCAGGCTATTCTTCCACATCAGGTGCGACGCCTTGGCCTTATCCGAAGCAGACGGTATTACGGTAGGGCGCGAATCCGCATTTTTCACATCGTTCTCCATCTCTACGACGACTATAGTCGTTCTTTCAGTGGTGGTTGTGGATGTAGTTGTAGTGGTCGTGGTCGTTGTAGTGGGACGAGTGGTGGTGGTTGTAGACGGGGTAGTAGTTGTGGTTGTTTTGGGGGTTGTGGTTGTAGTAGTTGTGGTTGTAGATGGAGTAGTGGTCGTGGTTGTGGTTGTTGTTGTAGTAGTAGTTGTAGTAGTTCTAGCGGTAGTAACAGGAGGAGGAGTAGAAGGCGTCGTCGTTCTCTGTGTGGTTTGTTTCGGTAAGGTCGGAACCTCAGCTACTTTGGCACCGGATCTCACATGGGAATCGGGCTTTTTTGGAGGCTTGATCTGCTTTCTGGATGGTCGGACTGGATTCGGGGGTGGCTGTGGCGGTTGGACCGGATGTGTAGTTGTTGTTGTTGTGCTTGTTGTGGAAGGTGCCTTTGTTGTGGTAGTTGTTGATTGTGTCGTTGTTGTTGTTGTTGTTGATTTACTAGTTGGCACGTTTTCAACAGGTATTGTGAGGAGGATAATCGCCAGCTCTGTGGGCGCCATGGTGGAGGTGGTTCTTGTGGTCGGAGCCGTGGTCGTAGTGGACTGCGTGGTACTTGTGGTAGTGGTGGGCTGGGTTGTAGTCGTTGTGGTTGTCGGTTTCAGGGTTGTCGATGTAGATTGAGTAATAGCAGGTTGTTTTGTTATCGTATTGGGGATTGTGGGTACTCGGTCCTTTCCTTTTGCAGCAGGATGTGTTAAACCTTTTCCAAAAAGAAAATACAAAAAAACGTTAATTCAATTCAGTTTCATTGTCGCAAAGCAGCTTCACACAATCAAAAGAATGATTTAGGTTTGTATGGAATGTGAATGTGTATGAATCAAAATGGTCAGACAGTATCTGATGAGCAAGCCGAGGGCGACAGTGGCAAGGAAAAACTCCCTGAGATGGCAGTAGGAAGAAACCTTGAGAGGAACCGGACTCAACAGGAAACCCATCCTCATTTGGGTGATAACGGATAGCAGGGATTAGATCTGCAGTCATACTGTGTGTTGGGTGGCAGGCAGTTCAGTATAACAGTTGATGTTAATTGATGTTAATATAGAGTCCAGGTAGTTATTGGAGGCTCAGGTAAACTTGTAGGAAATTCCATTAGCACTCGTTACAATACATATGCAAGTCTGGTTCAGTGAGAATGACCTAGTGCGTGCACACACATGCTGCAACCTTCCAACAAAAATGACACTAAATGACCTATGACACAGTGTCTGCACTAAATACCACTTTCAGTTTGTGATTCATTCAAGTGGGACTTCCTTACATGCAGTCATGCCGTTCTCACAAAAAAAAAAAAAAAGGTTTCAGCTATAAGATAAACCATTGACTAGATGAGTAGTACTATAAAACCTGTGGGATTACTGTTACCACACATACTGTAGCAGCCTGACTAAATCTAATTGGCAAGACTAATAATGTCTGCCACACTTTTCGTTGCCAGGGTGGCTAGCATTCTTAGTGAATTTAGCGTCACGCTGGTGAAGTCTGTTTCAGTGTTAAGAAGCTTTTTGTAACTGAGGCCAAGAGCTCCAGTGTGTTCAATATACAAATACGCGGCATGGATTTCTGCAGTATCCTGTTGCCTCTGGCCATCAGGTTTTTTGCATACATGACAATAACACGCATGGTGTTCGAACTTTGCCTCGAAAGGCAAACCTTAAAACTCATTTGTTTAGTGGAGTAAGAGATAATATTGCAATATAACATATGACATATGTGGAAATAAGAATAAAGTAGGCCACAGACTAGGGACACCACCATATGTCATGGTTTATTAGATTGATATGCTTTTTATTACTTTTAGTCAAATGTTACTAAATTGTAAGTGAAAATTTCTTGTTCTGTCTTCTAACACAATTCTCTGACGATTATTAGAACAAGAACGTTTTGATTGCAATTTTATGAAAATTTGACTAGAAATTAGCTCAATAATCGTATATTTGGTTTGTAAGTGTAGATAAATGTAACTATAGTCTGGATGTTTTCACTTGCTAAGATCTTTTTTTGTTTCTCAGTATGGAAAAGAAGGATACAGCGGTACCTCGGATTACAAATTTTACCCGTTCCAGAGACAGGTTCTTAAGGCAAAATTAATTATTTGTATTGCGAAATGCATTTTCCCATAGGAAATAATGTAAATGCAGATAGCCACGCAGAAATGACCAATTTCCATCACTATAGTCATATTTTTCGGCATATAAGACAATGAAAAGATTTTGGAAAGACATGTAAATGAAGTAAAATATGAAATAAATAGATTTAAAACCTGACTTAACCTTCATTTATGAGTCCTCTTGGCTCCCTTTTCTCCTTGCGCCGTCCTTGCTAATATTCTCAGGACCCATGGTGCTATATATTCACTAAATCTTGCACAAAATACAAAAAATAAAAAATAAAAAACGTAAAAAAAAAAATCTAAACACACTTCGCTTGACTTGGCTTTACACCGACGCAAAAAAGTTTTGAACGGCTCCCGGACGTCCGCGCAACTTAGCCGGTGTTCGGTTCGACTCGGTTCGGCCGTTGGTATACCGAAAATGCTTTGCACGCCGAGGCAAATTTCTTGTAAAATTTCAGGTCTTAAGTCAAAAATTCGTTCATACGCCGAGGTAACAGTTTACTCAGAAACCAGTTTGACTATTGCTCTTCTTTTGGACATAAGAAACATTGTGTAATAGAAAAACAACTACTGTGTATTTGATCTGATTCAGTCACTGTTCAATGGCCAGTGTTTCAATGGAAGGTGAGGAGGACGCCTAGGGTCCTAAAGACACGATAGACAAAGGGGTGCTCAGATGTTTGCTAGGTAGTTTCTAGTGACCTCTAAGTTCCTAGAATCCTTGTTTTGTGATTCTGAAACCTGCACTTTCCTCTCCAGGGCCTCTTAAATGCCAGGCCCAAACACCGACCCCCATCAATAGAGAGGTCTGATTTGCACACACCCAGCCTCAACAGAAGGATCAACCTCTGCTGGCTGGAGTGATTGTTCCAATGCTAGCAATAAAGCGGCTAATGTATTGCCGGGGTTGGCATGCGGCCCAGCCCGACAGCTTGTAATCCATCATATTAGGTGGAGCACACTGCAGGTGTAAATCCGCCAGCCGAGCGTGCCATCTCAGCGCTGGGGAACTGTCAGCCAGACACTGCATTGTAAAGGTGGTCAATGTCAAGGCGAAATGTAGATGAGGCGAGAAGACAGGGATACGTCTATATAGTGCGAATAACGCATCATGTGTCACTTTGTTGGAGGGACGCAGCGTGTTAGCGCACGAGGTATCCAGGTAACTCTGAATACTTGTGGCAGTGAGCAGGGATGAAATATAACTCTCGTAGTAATCACGACAAAACAGAACAAGAATAGGCGATTTAAAAAAATTGTCGCAAAGAAAAGACAACATCCCTTATCGACATCTAGCCACTTGCATCCTGGACATTTTGTTGTTTTCGCAATCCTCAATACAATAAAGGTAACTTGAAATTGTGCAGGGTGAACAGTTCCCCCTGGAGTTAGGAACCACTGCGATAATGTGCTCATTTTGAGAAACCTTACCTTTGAATATATCATAAGTGTTAGTTCCAGGACTGGCTGACATTAGAGGGCAGTCCTGCTCAGTTTCACAATGAAACAGGTGGCAGTTCTCAACACCATCTTGGCCTGAAGGTTTATACACCACCATGTTGCACTTTATACCTGTAAGGAAGGTAGAACCGCACATTTGTAAAGACAAAACTATTGGTTTAATACTTAAAAAAAAACCCAACTCTCTAACATCATATCGCCCTTATTGTACAACAACTAATTCAGCATGTTAAAAACAAACCTATCCAACAGGCCATGTAACAATATATACAGTAATGCATAGGATCAACCTCAGCTCTAGTTGCAGCGTATCAGTTACAGTTTCTTACTATACTATATTATGGTGGAATCCGGGCGAAAGCAGCTTACCTGGTTTCAGCTCCTCCGAGCAACAAGCCAGTATGCAGTCCCTTTCTGCCTCTTTCTTCCTGACATCCATTACGGTCTTTTGAAGATCCAGAGCCTTGCGCACATTCACAATGGTGTCTCGATGCTGCCTGGAGTAACATGTCTCACCACTGGAGCTCAAAGCACAGCCGCAAGCCTGGAGAAAGATCAGAGCCCCGAGAAGCAGCTTAGCTGCCCTGAAGGAGTGTCCATGCGCTGGGAACATGGCTTTTAGAGCTCAGGAGATCCACGGGCTTCTCAGAGTCCTGACAGGGAAGGATTAAGACCTGCTGAATGACAATCGGAAATGTTTCGTTAAGGAACGCACAAGGTTTCTTCGTACACTTTATTTAACCCATGGTGGCTTGATCACTCGCGGAGTCTTTCATACACCTAAAGCACTTTGCACAAAGAGTACATTTAAACGATAAATTGTCTTGTTTTGATTATTTTCATGGTTCCAAAGGACATCAGATACAAATATCATACACATAGATAATTTTCCCATTTTTAGGCTATCAACGTAAATGAATCGGAGAAATCGGGTACTAACCAGTGCCTTGTAGGTGTACGTACAATGCCATCAGACGGTCTCAAGTCCTTTTGGTCCACAGTTCATGAACAGTCATTTATCTCAGTAGAACTTTGCTCCTTTTGCTGAAACATATTTCATATGTTATTGTTAGTGCTTGATAGCTTAGTGGTATCATAAATGTAGATAGTTATCAGTTTGGGTAATAAGTTGCAGCGATATTTGTTATTGTGATTGTAGTGTAGTTTCAGGTTAATGGTATAAAATTGTGAATATGACTATGTTTTGTCTAAAATTTGGATTTCTTAACTGGTTCAACTGGTCCTTTATTGTCATATGAAACGTGCATTACTGGATGTTTTAAAAGTTACAGTGCAAAATATTGTTTAAATATAATAGTGTTTATTAACTGGTGATAAAAAATTAAAGCAGATGAATACTGCTGTTTACTTGACAATCCATATCCATCTAGGAACCTCTGTGGTCCAACTAGCGACCATGGAGGCCAGTGGTGACCATATTGTATTTATTCCCATTTTAACAACCGTGGTAGGATCTCCGGTCAACATTCATACACTACGGGCAATTTGGGAACGCTACATTGTCTAATATGAACAGGTCTTTGGACTTTGTGAGGAAACCGGAGAACCCAGAGGAAACACACAAAGCATGGGGAGAACATGCAAACACCATGCACACAGTCCCCGAGACGGGAATCGAACGCGACCCTGGTGGTGCAAGGTGACAGTGCAGAATAATGAAGTGCCCTTTAATACAGACTTGCAAGTTTAGAAGGCACACTAATTTAGAAGGATATTTCTGGTCTTAACAACATCAGAAATGCAACATGCGTCGATTCAACAAGGTGCTCCATGTGAACTTCTGCATGGCACAGTTTTCTTGAACAAAACAGCTGCAGTCTTGCAGCAACAGTCCTTTTCAAGGATATAATCTCACCCAAGACTAGAATCATGAAATTGGCCACAAATGCTAACTGACCTTAAAGTATCTGATGGCATTCGACACTAAATTGGTGCAAATGAATTCATCCAAGCTGCTAAGTTCTCATTCCTTCTCAGTGTCTATCAGAGATTCTTCTTTGAGGAAGAGGACATATTAATACACACGCAAAGTCATTTTTTGGCTCATTACCACTCAACTGAAATCTATAAGCACCAGAAGAACTTGCAATACCATGCATTTACAGTATATGGGGGAATGTGACATCTAGTGTGTTGAAATGTATACTTTTTGTGTGTATGCTGGCACTGTACCTAATAAACTGTCAACCTAGTCTGTATGGAATGAGGAGTTAGGTCATTGCATTCTAGGGCAGTGACACCATCCCATAGGGGAAAAATGGCATTTGTTATTTATCGCATTTTGAAAAAGTAAAAGAAAATGCGAGAGTGGAGGAAGGAAACGTAGACAAAAAAGTAGACAAACCAACAACAAACAAACAAAAATAGACAAACAACCAGACAGATAGATAGATCGACAGGCAGATGGATGGACAGATTGATAGATTGACTGAATATTTGTTGTTCTTATTGTTAACATTCCTGTGTAAAAAAGAGACCAACTAAAATGAAATACATTTTTCATAAATACAATCACATTTCAGACTTTTTCAGACTGATATAGAATTCTATAATTTACACTCGCACATTGTCTGCTGTACTGTATATCCAAAGGTTTGTGTACACCTTTTACTTTTACCAGCTACACCCATACATGAGCATCTGATTTATTCTCCTTTTGCTCTTATAATAACCTCCATTCTTCTGGCAGGGCTTTCCACTAGACTTAAGGGTGCGACTGTCTGGATTTGTGATCATTCAGCTGCAACACATTAGTAAGATCAGGCGGTCATGTTGAATAAGGAGGTCTGGGGTGTAGTCTGAGTTCCGGTTCATTTCGAAGGTGTTTAGTGAGGTGTAGTGAGGTTGAGTTCAGTCAGGGCTCTGTGCGGGACACTTGAGTTCTTCCACTCCAACCATAACACACCATGGTGTCATGGGACTCGTCATGCAGGAACAGGTTTGCGCCTCTTAGATCCAGTAAAGAGAAACTGAAAGGCTACAGCATACAACGGCATTCTATACAAATGTTTGCTTCCAGCTTTGTGGTAACATTTTGAACAAGACCCTCATATGGGAGGGTGATATTTAGGTGTCCACAAACCTTTGGTGATCTTTTTGACTCTACGACCCAGTTGGATCTAGCACGTTTTGAAGAATAAAGGGCTTCACTGATTATAAATAATGAGTGATTATAAATAATATGTTGCTATACATTATTAATAATGTATAGGAATTAAATTCATTCATTCATCTTCTACACTGTTTCTCCAAATATGCTTCTGGCCTTCTGGACAGGGTGCCAATCCATTGCAGGGCAAACACACACACACACACACACACACACACACACACACACACACACACACACACACACACACACACACACATACACACACAATGGGCAATTTGGGAACAGCAATTAGCCCAATCTGCAGTTCTATGTACTGTGGGAGGAAAGCAAAATACCCAGGGGAAACCCACCAGGCACGGGGAGAACAAGAGCAAACTCCACATACAAAGACCAGATGCGGGAATCAGACCCGAAAACTGGTGGTGCAAGTCAACAGTGCTAACCACTTAGCTCATAGCAATTAATCACTGTGATTTTCATTATAAAAAAATAATTACAATGTTATTAAAAAAAATATGTCCCTTTTCCCTTTTTTCCCTTTTATCTCAATACGTTTGGCCACCACTGTATATTATAAGCCTAAAAATGAGTCATTCTCTATATTAAGAAATGTGAGCTGTGGTAAGTTTGGGATGATTTATCTAAGATTATTTTCTTCAAGAAGGTTAATTTTAGTATTTTGTGCCCTTAAATTGCATATTGTCCTCGGATAAATAATACCATCCATCCATCCATCCATCCAGGAACCTTTGTAGTCTACCTAGGGTCCATGGTAGCCAATGGTGATTACTGTTGTATTTATTCCCATTTTACGACCGTGTTAGGACCTACGGTCAGCATTCACACACTACGGGCAATTTGGGACCGTAATTGGCCTAATCTGCATGTCTTTGGACTGTAGGAGGAAACCGGAGAACCTGGAGGAAACCCACCAAGCACGGGGAGAACATGCAAGCTCCATGCACACAGACCCCAAGGCGGGAATCGCACCCGAACCCTGGACATACAAGGTAGTGCTAACCACGACACCTCCGTGCTGCCATAAATAATACCCCATGGCCCATATTTAAAAAATCAATATGTGAAATGACAAGTCAATTATCTTTAAAAACCAGGAAATTCCAAACATGAAATACATGTGAAAATGTCAAATCTCTTAATAACAAGAGTAAAAAGAATTAAGTAAGTAGGAGTTGTAAAGACGCCCCAGTTTAGAAATCCTGACTCAGGTCTTCTTGGCACTTTTTCCTTTCTTCTTTGTTTTGCACTTATTGAAGTGAGCCACAACAAATCCCTTTCTTCCCACAAATCCTCATCACACGGTTCTAGTATTACTACCGCCCCAAAATGCGATGCAACACCAGAGTTGCGAGGCAAGCGAAGGCGAGCTAAGCGTTTATAAGACCAGTAAAGGGAAATGAGGACTTCCGATGCAACAGCGCACTGGTCCTGATGTTGACGCGTCGCTAGGATACAGCAGCATCATCCGTTTTAAGACCGTCGCCGTGATGCAATCAGAATGAAACCGACAAATAACACGTTGCTGAGTTCCAGACGGAGGCTTGCTTTGTTCATTTAAATGGATTGAATCAACCCAGGCTCTCCTAACACCTGCTAGCATCGCTGCCGGCCTTGTGTAGAACACACACACGGAAATAAATAATTAATGATGAAAATGTAAAAATGTCAAATAATACGTAGAGAGACATAGCTAGATAGATAACAGTCAGGGTGCTTACCTTTAGGAAATCACCAAGATAGCTTCCAGGCGAACATCTTCATCCAAAAAAAAAAAAAAAAGGAAAAAGAAAAAAGATCTCAGACATGCGACCTACATAAATTTCGTAGATCTCCTTAAAGATGCTCAGAAGGACCGAGGTCCTAAAATGGTGTCTTCAGTCACTGCATCACACTCGGAGCTCTGACACGGCGCAGACACCACGCATTATAGATAGACAGTTACATATACGGTTGTTGTGTGTGTGTGTTTTTTTTTAACGTTAACAAATAAAACAAACACGTATGCGCACACAAAAGACCGCGAGAGAGAGAGAAAGAGAGAGAGAGCGCGCGCACACAACGCGCGCGCGCGCGAGAGAGAGCGAGAGCTACACCAAGGAGACAAAAATACCACCAAGCGATCGCGCGCCTTTAAACGCACGGCACTAATTCGAGTCGATCCCAGGCGACGCTCGCGACCTCAGCGCGACTCTGACCCGGACTCTGAAACATCTCGCTTCTGCGGCGCTCTTTTGTCCCCGGTGAGAGCAGCTGAGCGCAGGCACGTGCGGAACTGCAGAACCCGTATGTTAACTCAAGCGATCGTACTGAATGAAGACCCGACACACAAAGAGGAGCTGAAGGAGGAGATCTCCTCCACCACCAACAGCACCCTCCTCCCCACTCACTCGCAATCCCATATACAGGATTTTCAGGGGCCTGGAGCCTCTATACCAGGAGACTCGGGGCACAAGGCGGGGTACACCCTGAATAGGGTGCCAGTCTACACACACACACACACACACACACAAAATTGGGAAGGCCAGATACCCTAATCTGCTTGTCTTTGGAAGGAAACCGGAGTACCCAGAGGAAACCCCCCAGGCACGAGGAGAACATGCACACACAGACAGACCCGAGGCGGGAATCGAACCCATAACCTGGAGGTGCAAGGCGACAGTGCTAACCACTGAGCCATTGTGCTGCTGATAGCAATTTTGCTGCATAACATAACAATATC
This sequence comes from Clarias fuscus, assembly GCA_030347435.1. Lineage (NCBI taxonomy): Eukaryota > Metazoa > Chordata > Actinopteri > Siluriformes > Clariidae > Clarias > Clarias fuscus. Next base: position 7,820,089 of record CM059224.1, on the reverse strand, counting down.
TAAAATATGATTTTCATAATAATGTAATAAAAAATATATATATATTATTTTTGTTTTTTCACTTTTGCTCAATCCTTTTGGCCAGCACTGTATATTATAAGCCCAGAAACGTCTCATTCACTAGATTAAGAAATGTGTGCAGTGGCAAGTTTGGGATGATTTATTTAAGATTCCTTTTTTCAAGATGGTAAATTTTAGCATCCTCTGCCCTTAAATTGCATAACTAATACAGTGCCATGCATCCATCTAGGAACCTCTGCAGTCGAACTAGGGACTGTGGAGGCCACTGGTGATTACTGTTGTATTTATTCCCATTTTACTACCTCCGGTCAACATTCACACACTCATTCACACACTACAGGCAAATTGGGAATGCCAGGTAGCCTATTCTGCTCGTCTTTGGACTGTGGGAGGAAACCCACCAAGCATAGGGAGAACATGTAAACTCAATGCACACAGACCTCGAGGCGGGAATCGAACCCGGATCCTGGACATGCGAGGCGTACCCAGAAGAAAGTCACCAAGCAGGAGGAGAACATGCACCAAAACCAGAGGTCGAAAATCGAACCCGGACCCTGGAGGTGCAGGGCGACAGTGCTAACCCTTACACCACCGCGCCGCCCCTAAACATCCACAGAAGGTGTGTGCGTGTTTTAAAAAAACAACAACATTTTTTTAATGCACTGCTAAGCATCATGTCTCAGAGAGGCATCACTCATTTAATGCTTTTCATTCAGCAAACCATCCACTGTGGGTACATGATATGCTACTGTAACTGTAAGTGTGTGTAAGTGTGTGTTATCTGGCACTCAGGCATCTGCCATCAATTTGCATCAAACAGATGGTCCAACAAAAACACTTCTCAGTGCACTGGTACACAGTTCATCAATGTTCATAAATGAGCACGATTGTGCATGTCCTTTAGGGGTATCGATTACAAAATGACAGTAGACCTTGGAATATGTCCACACAAACGTGCACGAAGTAAACAGACGGCAATAGCGTTAGTGATAATCAAAAGTATGCACCAAAATTTTTAAGCAAATAAAGCTTCAGGTTTAGATATTGCTATTTATCGTGGTATTTTTGTTTTTATTTTTTAAAGCAACAGCTCGCCTAGGCGTAGCATGAGAGAGCTGTTCTTAACAGATGTTCAAACAGCATGAATGTGTTTTTTCCCCCCCCTGAATGCTCAGGTCAACCAGGACGTTTATATTTTACCCTTGGCTTTAAGCTGAACTGTAATCCTGTTAAGAGAAGAAAGGGGTGTTTTAAGATTCCTAGGTATTTGTCTCTGGAGCAGTGCACCCTCAGACTGAGATACAATATGATGAATTCTTTTAAAAATTGGAATGTATTTCATGTATATATATATATATTATAGTATATATGTTGTTGTTGGTTTTTCGGCTGTTCCCGGCAAGGGGTCACCACAGTGGACCATCTGACCTGTGCACAAGCTTGACACAGGTTTTACGCCGGATTCCTTGTATATACAGTATATGTCACTGACATGATATATGAATTGCCACAGAAAAGCATATACAGTATCAATGAATAATTAAAAAATATTTTTTAAATAATTCCCCCATTCTCTACAAATATATAATGATCGAAGATCATTTTGAGATGGTAGTGGAAATTTGTACTCAGGCTGCACTATGGAAGAAATTAAAAGTATGCTGTGTATATTTCATAAACACAGTTTGTTTGCCTTTGAGGTGGTAAAATGTTGCTGTTTCTCTATAATCCTATGGGGAGCACAGGGGGTGCTACAAACTATTCACACAGTACAAATGAGCTCAATTTGTTTAGAATTGTAAAAACTTTAAAAAAAAATTGCATTGGTACATGTATGAAATTGTGATACTTATAGAATCTTAATACAAAACGAATCGACACCGAGGTATCGAGATAATCTCATGTCAGGTGATCTGTAGTGATTCTCATCCCTAGTATGTCACTTCAAAAATAGAGATAACACCAATCAGCAGAGAAACGGTAGTCATAGTGGCAATAGTATATAATAGTGGGGCATCAGTTCGTTCATAAAACTGTGGGAGTCTATTCACTCCTTGCATGTCTGTTCAAGTCAAACCGGGACAGGTGTAAAACCGTTTGAGATTCACACGAGACTTCAAGCACGGTACGGTGATGAGACTCTTCACCGCCGTAAAACATCAGCCTTAACCTACCGCTGCAGAGTGAACAGTTGTAGTGAGAAATCCTCCACAGCTGTGTTTACATTGAGGAGGAGTGCACTATAGTACGAGTTCTACAGAGTCGACATCTTCAGCATGCCGTCACTCTTGACTTCCTGTTTCAAAAAGGAAATAATAAATGCACAGGCTCTCAAATCTGTTTCTTGCATTTTATAGTTACCAGGTTCAAGATATGAATAAACCAATCCAAATAGACTGCTAAGCGTGAAATAACGTTTTATTGTCGTTAACCAAAGCACAAAAAAAATTCATATAACAAAACAGTTTAGAGAAACTGGAGTCTGGTCATAAAACATGACTTGATGGATCGAACAGAAGGTTTGAACTTTTGCAATACTGTAATGTCATAAAACTGATCATCTGTCGATTTTCTCCTCGTGTCTTTATTCTGCTTGAAGTGACGGATAATATACAGTACCGAAACGAAGATCGTCTCAGATGACCAGCTCTGACATTCTGATGAGAATACGACAAGATCTAAAACTGATGATGGATTCATGCATTTGATCAATTCAAAATCCTTTCCGTTCTCCTGAATTTTATCATAGTGAGACCGATATGTGTACTCTGAGCATTTTCAATAGGCATATAGACATATTTCATAGGCAGATCCTGTATAGTCTATAAGTAGAAAAATAGCAGCTTTAAAAGACATCCATTTAGTTTGTTTATTCCACAACCATCATCTCCACGCCGCCGCCGCTTTTCTTCACCTTCTTCCTCTTGTCAGCGGGAGTCGGAGCAGGTTTCTTCTTGGGTGCTTCTTCAACTTGAAAGGAAGAGGTAAAGGAGCAATTTATTACACCGATGCGAAGCCCTATGACTGACATCTGACATGTTCAACTTTACCTAAAAATGACTCACATTTAAAGCGAATATGCGTTTTAGAATTTTATATATCAAATTCCTCAATGCTTTTTGAGAGTTTATTTGGACCAGGGGTGGAACGTTGTCATGACGACAAAAGATTCCGACGAGCGTGTAGTGAATGTGTATTCCCGGTTGCCATGTGCACGGAATATCGTTCATTGAGTGAGTAGCGCGACCTCTCTGAAGATTTAAGACCCATCAAAAAAAAAAAAAAAAAACTCGAGAGTTAGGACAAGCACACTGGGCATTAAAGAAAAAAAAAGAAAGTGTCTTGAGTATCTGATACGGATCCATGGTGAAGATGATGAAGATGAAGACGATGACGGGGAAGATGATGAAGATTGATCAAAAATGTAAAATAATGATGGCGAAACTAGAATTAGAATTTACAATCCCGGGTGGTGCTGTAACCTCTCGCAGCCGGAGGTCTAGAGAGAGCTGATTGGCCGAGCTCTCTCAGAGGGGAGGGATGAGAGGTACTTAGTGCTCCCACATTAATCACGGCTCTACAGCCAGTCAGGGGCGTCTGTGAGCTCGCGCAACGGAGGGAGCGGATAGCGCTGTCCTCCGAGTGTGTTACGCCGCCCCCAACGATGCGCGAGCGTGCAGTTCGAAAAGATGCGGTCGGCTGGCGTCACGTGGTTCGGAGGAAACACGTGATAGTCTTCGGCCCTCCCGGCTGAGTGGGAGTAGTAGCCTTAATGTGGGAGCCCCCTAGTGACGGGGAGGAATTGGACACGACTAAAATTAGGGGGAAAATCGGGGAAAAATCCAAAAAAAAAAAAAAGAATTAGAATTTACGTATAAACCCGTTAGTTAATACCATTAAAAAAAAAAAAATTATAAAAATTTTTAAATATTAAAATATACAGTATACTCAATTCCTGAATTCTCAACATTTTCTGATCTTTTTTTTTTATTTTAATTTTTTATAATCTTTCAGCTGTAACTGTAGTGTTAAATAAGAAAAAAGAAAATCTAATAAAAAAAATAATAAATAGAGAAAACACGCTATATATGGTCAAAAGTATTCGGACAGCTGCCCATCACTTCTCAAAAAAGATACTAGAAGCAAACAATTGTACACAATATCTTTGTATGCTGTAGCATTATAATTTCCCTTCGCTGCAACGAAGAGGCCCAAACCTGATCTCGCTAATGCTCTTGTAGCTGAATGATCACAAATCCACACAGTTACACTTCAAAATCCAGCATGAAGCCTTCCCAGATGAGTGGAGGTTAAGTACGAAGGGGCTAAAACTGGAATGGGATGTTCAATAAGAACATAAAAGAGTGTGATGGTGAGGTTTTGGCCATATAGTGTAGATAGGGTTCAGGCCCCCCACGAACCTGTATACAGGATAAAGCGGTATAGATAAAACATGCGACTCCAATTCTCTACCGAGACGACAACTTTTCCACCTCCAGCAAGCGCTAAAACCATTCTGGGTGATGCTTAAGAATAAAAAAATGCATTTACATTTTTTTTTAATGGAATTACTAAATTACTTTCAACGTCCCAGTGTTTTGTAGTAATCGCACCGTCCTGCCCTGCTTGCACACACTTACTCGTGCACTTTATTGTACAAATGTTGTAGTATAACCGAGTTATGTAGGGTCTCGTGTATTGCTGTGCTGTTTTGTGCAGCATCACGGTCCTAGAGGAACGTCTTTCCTTTCATTGCGTAATGTACCAGCTGGATTCTGGTTGAAATAACAATAAAAGCCACTTGACTTGATGAAACCGCAATGAATAGAACTACCTTCCATGTCGGCCTTTTCTTTCTCCATGTGGCGCAGTTGTTTCAGCAGTTTTCGTCTTTTCTTTCCAGACAGCGTAATGTTCGCCCTGGAACTGGTGCTGGAAAGGAAACACAAACCAGTCTTCTAATAAATAAATAAATGTAAAAAATGCATGACCATAGCATGATCGTAACTGTGCCTTACAGGTTCCTGCTATCTGTTTGGAGAAAAGTAAAGGTGCCGGTAATTACAGTAGATATAAATCTGTTAAACTCATATTTTTTTAACCTTAAAAATGAAACCTTTCCTCTTTATTGTCTCGTATGACAGACGTACCTCCTCTTTTTCAGGTGGTGTTTGGTTATGAGACCTTCATCCACCACTGCTCCAACAACGCGATGCTTCTTCCTCTTCTGCTTCGTCAGAACCCTCCGCCTCTTGAAAAGGTTCTTCGCTAATTCCTGTAGGAAAACCACACAGACCACATTCTTACTTCAGGTCAACAGTTTGACCTGAAGTAACCTCAGGTGGGCAGACTTTACACCGCTCATTATAGTTTTATTCTTACTATTAGTGATGTGGCACCAAAGCAAAATCATTATAATATATAGCATTGATAAAAATGAGGCATATTGAAACAAAACAAAAAAAGTAAAATATGAGGGGCGTTCAAGTCAAACTGGGACTTATGAAGGCATTTCTGGTTAATTGAAGGCATAAAACTAATTGACATTTACAGAAGACCTTAAGCACGGTACGGTAGCCGCAGTAAAACATTTGAACGCATCTCTCTGTGGAAGCTGTACACACAATCATTCACCAACATCTCCTGCATGTTACAGGAGCTGGGAGTTATTGCCACACCCCCCTGACCGTGCTCCATTTCCACATGCCATTGAAAGAGTTCAAGTGAGGCCAGTGTTTCCGATGTGAAGCGCAAAGTGTGATCACGGTACTGAGACAACATTCAGTATGTGGCCTTGATGGTATCCAAGCACTACTGAAACACTGGGATGAGTGCATTAGTGTAGCCGGGGATTATATAGAGAAATTAAGGGAGATATGACTCTCATAACCGAGTTCTGTTATTCTGTACAATCAAAGTCCAGGTTTGACTTGAACACCCAGGATTGTTATCGTCATAACAACTAGGGTGTAAGAGTTTTGTGTTATTGAGGCACAACACCACCAGGTAAAATGGTTTTCCCTTTAACAAAGAACAAGAGGAGAAGGGGGAAAAAAAAAAAAAACAGGTGTACGTAGGTAGCACCGCATCAAACAGATTTTAAGGACCATGTTTTAAATAAGCGAAAATATTACTAGGAAATATTTTTAATCTTTGAGATAAAAAAAAATCACACTATTTTATAATAATAATAATCATCATAATATGTAATGTTACAGAAAAAATGTTGCAATATTTAGATTATTAAATATTGCAAATATTTAAAATTGTATGTAAAGTTGTCTAAATATGAAAAGGTGCAATGGAACAATGTTATAACATTAAAAAAATAAAGTTGCCATATTTTGAGAAAGAATTAAAAAAAAAATTAAGAATAAGATCACAATATGTTAAAAATTATGTTACAAATTGAAAAAAAAAAAATATATTATACATTACATATAGGCACAGGCCCAAATTGTATGTAATTTTTATTTGATCTACTTTGTCGATTTACTGAGTGAATCAGTGATTCTCTCTCTTCACAACTTAAACATGTAAACATGCTCAACCTTACAAAATTTGATTTCTTTGTATAAATAAGTTAGGCAGAGAATCCTGCTGTACAAAAAGACAGGTAGGCTTCAACCTAAAATAATAGTTGACTGAATTAATTTTTAACTTTAAGGACAAATTTTGTTATACAAGTTTATTATGTCTGCATTATTATGTAAAAGACCGTTCCCTACAAAGCCCATTCCCTCATATTCTCCAGCATGCTCAGTACAACCTAACAGCTGCTTTACTTAGAATACTGCACACATCTGTATCGAACACTCCCGCTTATGTTCGAGCAAAGAGTTTCCACACCAAATATTCACTGTTTATTGTTTATGTTATTACTTAGTGCTTTTTATAGAAGTTTCTTTTAATGTAGAGATGTTTTCAAAAGCATCATTGCATACGGCTTTTCTTTGGATGTTCCCAAGACTTTTGCACCGTACTGTAAATAAAACAGCTGTTAGGTTTTACTGAGCATGCTGGAGAATAGGAGTTCTTTTGGTAACTTCGCCACACTCGCTCCTTTCAATTTACATGCAAAACCCAGGAGTCGACTCAGGAGTTGATTTTTTTTCTTCTTCCCCATCTGAAAACTGGTCTGTCATGTAATATGTCGCTTTCGTTACAGAGGAATATTTGTATGCCTGTAATGTTATTTATTCATTCATTTTAGTGTACATTTGTGTGTCTTGTACATAATAATGCAGACATAATAAACTAATATAAAAAATGTTTGTACTACAGATAACATGGCGCCTAAGACTTTTGCACAGTATAGGTGAAAAGTAATGAATTACATTCACTCGCGTTACTGTAATTGAGTAGTTTTTTTTGTGTACTTCTACTTTTTAAATTACTTTTTAAAACCTGCAATTTTACTTTTGTTTGAAGTATTGTACTTCGCTACATTTATAAAAAATAATGCAACGGGGAAGGAAGAAAATTGCACCCCGGAAACCACTGCAGTGATTGACACTTTGATTTCAAGCACATGAAAGGCAACAGCTTTATTATACAAAAGGTTTTCTTCAATTAAAAGCTACTAGTTTGAGATTTATATCCACTTGTCTTTTGCGAACTACACTAGAATCCCCCATCCCACCCCTGCTGTTAAAAAAAAGCAACTCTGTAACTTTTACTCTGAGTACATTTTTTATTTGCTACTTTTAACTTTGACTTGAGTACATTTGTATAATGGTAACTTTACTTGTACTTCAGTAAAATTTCACTGAAGTAACAGTACTTGTAGAGAGAGAGAGAGAGAGAGAGAGAGAGAGTCAGCCACTTCAGGAAAAGAAAAAATAACATGATATTATTATTAATAATATTATGTATAATATAATATACATTACTTACATATCAGATATGTATTAGTCACTGTATATAATATATCTACCTAGATAGATGGATAGATAGATTACATACAGCGACTAGTTTATAGTAACTGATTTTGCTCTGTTCAAGTCCAAGTATCAACAATCACGCTATTATCTGATTAATATCTCATACACTCTGTCACACAAGCGTCTGATATAAAAATCCGAGAGATACGCACTGTTTTTGGTCTGTTGATCTTCCCACCTGGAGCCATGCTTGTTACCAGCGTGCGCGTGGGTCGACACAACTCACTTCCGGGTCACATGGCATATAATAAAAGTCCCCGACAAAAAAAAAAGTCGCTCAAAGTGTATAATGATCCATAGTTACAGTATACAGTGTAGTTATCTGTAAATGATAGAAACCATTTCGAATGCTTTCCTTTACACGTTAAGATAATGCCGGTGTCATATAAAGACGTGTCTATATTTTTCCGTGGTGAACTGATAACTATTCTCTGAAATATGCTTTTCCATTGTCCGTAATTTTTTATTTACACTTCTTTTTGCACTATTGTGTAATTTCTCCCAACAACAATCCTGAAGTCTTATGTCGGTGTGATGTTGTGATTAAAAAAAGCACAATATCACTAAACTGTGTGTGAATACAGCTCATTTGAACTAAAATCCCTGAAAATCATGCACTCGTTTTTTTTTCACGACACCAACTGAGTGTAGTACTCTAACTTTACCACTGGAGGGCAGAACTCGGTAGAACTGATCCTCTGTATAAGGAATCCCCAGTTCAACTAATCCTTAGCTGATCTAATCTTTATCGTATCTAATCCCCTGTATGACTAATGCTAGTTATAATTACTTTTCAGTATAAATATTCCTTAATATTAATAGTCCCCAGATTAACTAATCCTTGGTCAACCTAATCCACAGTTTTAAAAAAAAAAAATTCTCAGCATATCTAATTCTCTGTATAATTAATATTGGGTATAATTATTCCTCAGTATAAATAACCCTCAGTATAACTAATCTCCTGATTAACTAATCCTCAGTATAAATAATCTCAGTATAAATAATCCACAGTAGAATTAATCCTCATAATATCTAATTCCCTGTATATTTAATCTTAGATATATTGTAATTAGTCCTTTGTATAAATAACCCTGGGTGTAACCATTCCCCAGATTAAATAATCTGCAGTATAACCACTGTAATCCTCAGCATATCTAATCCCCTGTATAATTAATCCTAGCTATAGTAAGTGTCCTCAGTGTAAATAATTAACCCTAATGACAGTATCACTAGTTTCCATATTAACTAATCCTCAGTATAATTCATCCATAGTATAACTAATCTTGTGCAGCAGAGTGGCGTGGTGATTAACACTGTGGCCTCGCACCTCCAGGGTTGGTGTAGAAGTCCTTCCCTTGGTCTGTGTGTGGGGAGTTTGCATGTTCTGCCTTTTCTTGGTGCACTTCCTCCAGATACCCTGGTTGAGTCTGTGAGTGTGTGTGTGTGTGTGTGTGTGTCCTGTAGCGGATTGGCACCTTGTTCAGGATGTGCCCTGCCTCATGCCTAAAGTCTCCCAGGATAGACAACAGACTTCCTGTGGTAAAGAAAATGAACTAATTACTAATCCTCAGCATAACTAATCCCCAGTATAATTAATATTCATGGTAATTAATGCCCACTATAACTATTCCTCAGGATAACTAATCCCCAGTTTAAAGACACATTTTAGTGCGTTCGCAGCTCCCAGGTCACCTGATTGAACTAATTAACTAATTAATTAACATCCTTCTCTTAATTAAGTGTGGTAGAGCAAGGAAAACACTAATACTGTATATACATGTCACTCCAGGAATAAGGTTGAGAACGACTGGTATAAATAATCCTTGATATAACTAATCTCCAGTTTAAAGATTACACCAGCATAAATAATTCCCACTTTAACTATACATCAGCGTATCCAATCCTTATTTGAACTAATGCGCAGCATAACGGATGATCAGTATACCTAATCTCCAGATGATATAATTGCCAGTATAACAAATCCCTATTTTAACTCAGTATAATTAATCCACAAAACTCGAGAGCTGAACAATAGAAAAACACCAAGTGATCTCCCCTACTACCCAGTCTTTGACTGTCCATATTATGGACATGCTGAGATGCTCTTCTGCTCACTCTGATTGCAAAGATTGATGACATGATTAGTAGTAGTTTCAACCCATCTGGCTATTTTTCTCTGACCTCTTTCATCCAACCATTTCCAGTTGGAGAACAGTTGCTCAATCAGTGTTGTTTGTTTTCAGCACCATTCCACTCAAACTCTCTCAAGAGATCAGCAGTTTCTAAAAAATACTTAGACAAGCCCACTTGGCACCAACAACCATGCCACAGTCAAATGAACAGGAATCACCCATTTTCTTCATTATGGTACCTGATGTAAACAATAACTGAAGCTCTTGACCAGAATCTGCAGGATTATATGCAAGCACATATATACTGCTGCAACATGAGTAGATAACATCATAATTCAGCAAATGTACAGGACACCCCTTCTAATTAAATGGTCTTTCCTGATTTTTCTTTCTTTCTTTCAAAACAATGCTGAAGGCGTCCAAAATATACAATAATCTTCTTTGAACAGTTGATATTGAGATGTATCTGCTACTTATGCTCTGTAAAGCCTTAATAACGCCTCTGATTTAAAGTGCTGTTTGTTAATTGGTGATTTATGAGCCTAGTAACTCTAAATTAGGCACAGAGATAACATTTCACTCTGAGGTTTATTTTCTTAGGCGTGTTTTGATGGCAGTGTTGGGACAGATTTACTCAAGTGGATTACCATGCAGTATATTGTATATTCATGTCAATGGCGTTTAAGACTTTGGCGGTCCCCGATTTACGAACAAATCCGATTTATGAACATGCTCTTGTAACAGAACTCGTTCATAAGTAGGGGACTTAATTTAATAATAATTATAAAAGAGAAAGTAAATAATTAAAGAAAAATTAATCCTCAAACAAATTCTCAAACTACTCAAACATTGAGTCATGCAAACCTGAGGAAATAACCAAGAAGATGAAGATTAGGGTAATAAATAAATATGAGCATGAGCAGTCACCCGAGGCTGTAAGATGACTAAGAGCTACATGTGTAGAAGAGTGATGTGTGTAGCTGAGTGTAAATACTATAATGAGGCACAGTGAGAAAAAAGATAATTTAATGGAAATCTATCAAAGAGAGAAAGAGGCTTACAGTATTTCAAACAGAAAATCGATATACACTATACAGTATGGTCAAAAGTATGTAGACACCTGACCATCACAACCATATAAAACCATATGTATTCCAGATTTATTCTCTTTGAGCTTTCTGAAAAAAAAAACCCCACCAATTTTCTGGGAAGGATGTCCATTAGATATAGGAGCTTTGCTGTGTAGATTTTTGATCATTCAGCTACTAGAGCATTAGTGAGATCAGGTGGTGTGAATGAGTGGGTCTGGTGAGGTTGTGGGCCCTGTGTTGGACACTTTGGTACTTTCACTCCAACATTAACACACTTAACATGTCTTCATGGAGCACACTTTGAGCACACTGCCAAGCTGGAACAGGTTTGGGCCTGTTAATTCCACTGAAAGAAAATTATAATAATGCTACCACATAGAATTACATTAATCTGCATTACATCGATGTGTGTGCTTCTAGCATTGGGATACCAGTTTGGGGGAAAAAACATGTATGAGTGTGATGGTCAGGTTTTCACATACTTTTGGATATATAGTTTGTATTAAGATTTGTTAAGATTGCTTGATGCGTCTGCTGCACCTCGATGCGTTTTCCGACATTGCGTGGGAATCCTTTTGCATGGTAAACGAGAAACCATCCCCTTAGCCACCAATGCCCTCGTTGTAACTCGGGATTAACTTTGTAAAAGGTAAAAAGTGATTATACCAGTAGGCTCCTACTAGACATCACCTCAGACTTTGTCTAAGTATTGCTGGTGTTTATGTTTCCCCTCAAAATAAACCACAATGCTTTAATTAATAGCTAATTGTGGTTGGTTTGGGGCTAGCTCCTCTCGAGAACGTGGCCAACCCTGACCATCCATAATGGCCAAGCCTGACCATACACTGCACATAGTTTTCTGCAAACAGAAGAGTGTGTTCAACTTCTCAAATGACAGGCTCAGGAAATCCTTGGTCCCCAAGGCAATATGGCTTTTCAACATCGTGCTACAGGGGCATGGGAATGTGGACTGGGAAACCTAGGCTTCTTCTGCTGTATACATCACTCTCTCACCAGTTCGCTTCAGGGTCTGCACACTTACTATGACTATTACAGATTTTGCAGTTACACACAGACTCAGTTCCATTGTCAATTTCATGCTGTTCTTTGGACATTTACTAAATTCTTTGCACAATTAATCCTTTAAAATAATTTAAAAAATGTGATTTATATACTTTATCTATATAAACTTTTATATCTTGCAGTTTTTGTTTTTGTTCTTAGCATTGCACTAGTAACTTCTGGTCTATTCTCACATTACTGACTATATGTCAGATATACAGTGTACAATCACATTTACACATCTACAGCCTGTCTTTATGTTACTGTCTCTATTGCAGCTGAATATCTTGAATTTAATTTAGGATCAACAAAGGCAAGATCTATTTACAATGGCAAGAAAAAGTATGTGAACCTTTTGGAATTTCATAGATTTCTGCATTAATCTGTCACAAAATGTGATTTGTCCTTCATCTAAGTGAAGAGTAAAATAATAACACACAAACAACAACAAAAAATCTTATATTTCATGCCTTTATTGAGAACAACCATAAAAACCTTATAGTGCTAGTGGGAAAAGTATGTTTTTTTTTGTGTGTTATCATTTTAGTCGCATCTGTACTCTTGACTTAGATGAAGATCGGATCACTTTGTTTTATGACAAATAAATGCAGAAAACCATGAAATTCCAAAAAGTTCACATCTATCTGTCTAATGTTATTGTTGGTCTTTTCGGCTGCTCCCAACAAGGGGTCGCCACAGTGGACACTTGGTCCGCACATACAAGGTTGGCACAGGTTTCACGCCGTATGCCCATCCTGACTACTGCTGCTACTGCTGCTGATGCAACCTTCCCTTTTTACCCGGCACTGCATCCAGTGGCTGGGGTTTGGACACTGACTGGGGATCGAACCCGGGCCTTTCCATGGCAAGCGAAACACCTACCACTGAGCCACCAGTGCTCCCATCTATCTATCTATCTATTTATCTATCTAATAATAATAATAATAATAATAAATATAGTTGCAAGCAACGATGACGGGCCCAAGCACCCTGTGCCATTCCCACCCGGGCGCACCGCACAACCTGTGCCATTCGAGTGTGTTAAGACCTCGAAAAAGTCATCGCCACTCGGTTGCACCTCACAACCTGCACACATCACACACTATACAGAGCTAATGTCAGTTTGGGCCCTAAATATTTGTTGAGTGCATTAGTGTGTGTGTGTGTGTGTGTGTGTGTGTGTGTGTGTGTGCGTTGTGAGAGAGGGGTGTGTGTATGTGTGTGCATCGTGAGAGGTGTGTGTGTGTGCGTGAGTGTAAATATTTGTAATATGGGTGTATGTATGTGTGCATGTGTGTGATGTATGAGTGTGTTTGTGTGTGTGCATGAAGCATGCCTGCGTGCGTGTGTGTGTGTGTGTGTGCGCGCGCATTAGTGTGTAAGGGTTAGTGTGTGTGAGAGTGAGGGAGAGAGGTGTGTGACGTGTAGATGTGTCAGTCTGTGTGTGACGAGTAAGTGTGCTTGTGTTTGTGCTTGTTTGTGTGTATGGTTTGAGTCTGTGTGTATTAACATTAGTGATGTGTGTGTTAACATTTGTGATGTGTATGTGTGTACAATAGGCCGCAGGTGCTGGAAGAAAAGCCTCACACTATGATGTTCCTGAACGTGATGTCACTGAATATAATGTCACTCAATATAATAATGCCACACAGAAAGTTATTAATAATTTTTCGGCGTACGTTTAAGACATTAGCACGGCTGACCCGTTTGAGATATCCAAAATCCCTCCGCAATTTTGCATCCTCTATGTCTTTAGTTCTCTTTGGCCCACACTGTTAAAAAAAAACTGTGCGTAAATCTGTACATTTTACGGTAAAAAACTACACTAACCACTACATTACCATGCTTGCTAGGCAACTGTTGTCGTTGTTGGACTTCCTCGGTTTGCCCATGACTCCAACAACGACAACACTTATGTAGCAAGCATGGTAGTGTAGTGGTTAGCACTGTCGCCTTGCACCTCCAGGGTCTGGGTTTGATTCCCGGCCAGGCTCGAAAAAAGAACAATTAAAATCCGTAAAATATGCAGCATAATGAGTGCGATCCCGTAGAACCAAAAACATTGCTACCGTATTTTTTACAGTAAACTTCTGGCAACCACAGCTGCCGGGTTTTTATCGTAAAATTTACGGTTTGTTTTTTTACAGTGCAGTAACGGTGCTACCGTATTTTTTTACGGTAAAATTCTGGTAACCGCAGCTGCCAGTTTTTTACCGTAAAATTCACCGTTTTTTTTTTTACAGTGCAGTTTGGTAGCGATTGTATAATTTCCCTAGGAGGAGTATATCAAAATCCATCGGGTGCGTTTTTGCAAACGACCCAAAATAACCGGCCTCCTGTTGGGTTTAGCCCCGGGACATGCAGCGCGAAAGTTGTTCGGCTCGATGAGCTCTAAATGTGTACCGAGTTTCGTGTGCCTACGTGAAAGTGTGTATGAGTTGGCGGCAAAATCTCGTGTGGGGGCCCTGGGCCACGAGACTGTCAGGCATCCTGATGGCAGCAGATTCCAACCTGTCTGCCAAGTTTCATGAATTTTTTAGCATGTTAAGACCCCCGAAAAGTCCAAAAGGGTGGGGAAAAAAAAAATCCTAAGGAAAACAAGAGGGCCCTTCACACACTATGACGACATAGGGCTGATGTCATAGTGCTTGGGCCCTAAAAATAATAATAATGGACTCAACTCCAACTTTAGAGTTAATTAATTGGAGTAAATTGTCCAACACTGCCTTAACGAACATTCATTAGCACTCACTGCATTATGCAAGGTTTGGGTTTGTCTCAGGTTGACATTTTAACCCTGCCTTCCTGACCCTCAACCCCCACCTTCCTTTAGGTGTGCTCCTGATCACGTGACCAATGACTACACAGTAGGATAGGACTCTCTCTATCTCTCTCTCTCTCTCTCACACACACACAATATCACACACACACAATATAGGGAATATATCCGATACTACTAGTAGCAATAGGCCCACTTGAATACTAATGATCTAATGACAGCCTTTAACAGGAGCATATATATATATATATATATTTTTTTTTTTTTTTTGCTGAAAGAAAGGACACAGCTAGAGGACACCGTGCGTGGCATTCTGAAAATGAGTCTTCTTTATATATTTATTTATTATTATTTGTTATTTGTAACCGTTTCTCTCTTTGAAACGTTCAAAAACACATCAAAAGAAATTGTAATATTTTAAAATATATATATATATATATATATATATATATATATATATATATTTAAAAATTATTAGACCGATCCGGAATATCCGGTCGCCTACGTCATCAGCGTAAACCTCTCGCGTTACGTAACACCGAGGAGCGCGACGCAACTGTGCGCCAAATCCCTCATGTCCGGACGCACGCCTATGAAGACGCGCCGTGTTCATTAGAGCCGCGTTTCCGTGCTTCTTATCTGTAGATCTTATTTGTATTCTTACACAGGCGGACTGGTTTGCATTTTTATTTGCACCCAGCCTATGTTCTTGCTCCGCCGGTTTGTCCCCGAGTGCGAAACGGATCGGTGAGGAACGGAAAGGAAGAAACCAACATGTCGGGCCAGACGCTGACGGATCGCATCGCCGCCGCGCAGTACCAGCTCACCGGCTCGGATGTGGCTCGGGCTGTGTGTAAAGCTACCACGCACGAGGTGATGGCGCCTAAGAAGAAGCATTTGGACTGTAAGTGGACATAAAAAAAATAAAAAAAATTTCAGTAGAGATTATAATAATGATGTCTCAGCAGTATATACATATACATATATATACACACACACACACACACACACACACACACACACACACACACATATATATATATATATATATATATATATATATATATATATACAGCACATGAATAGGTGTAACGCGTCATGTCTCTCGTCCAGAAGAGCAGACTGTGCGCTTGGAGCTGTCCGTTTCAGCACCACGCCATTGAGCGCTGGTGTCCTCTACACATTCTCAAACACAGGGGGCGACTGTGTGTGTGTGTGTGTGGGTGTGTGTGTGAGAGAGAGAGTGGGTGGGTGGATGGTTGGGAAAAAGGCCTACAAATAGCCACACACACGCACGCATACACACGCACGCATGCATACACACGCATACCAGATGCACTGTTAATCAACAGCCGGTTAAAGCCTTTATTAATCACATATTATATATATATATATATATATATATATATATATATATATATATGCATACCTTAGTGGTGCCTTAGTGGCTACTTCTGTCACCTTGCACCTCGAGGGTCTGGGTTCGATTCCCGCCTCTGATCTGTGTGCATGGAATTTGCATGTTCTCCACGTGCTTGTTGGGTTTCCTCCCACACTCCAAAGACATGCTGATTAGGCAAATTGGTGTTCCTGTAGTGTGTGAATGCGCATGTGAATGTTGACTGGATGTTCCGGATTTAAACGCCATTGGCCTTCATGGGCCCTAGTTGAACAACAGAGGTTTCTAAATGGACTATAGAGGTTTCTAAATATATATTTATCCATCCGTGGATAGATGGAAGGATGAATATACATTATATGCATATTACAGTGCTGTGCAATTATTTTCTTCACATACACCGGCCTGTCATAATCAGAGCTCAGTGATAGCGATGATCCCTCACACCTGGAGCAAAGAGAGAGTGAAAAGCCTTGGACATGGTTCACTTGTCTATGCTGAACCTGTAATCAGAGTCTTAACCACTAAGCCATGACTGCATGATATATCATGGCCTAGACTATTATTATTATAAAAATACACTATGTATATACTGGTATATCATTAAAACATTTTTAGATATTAATAAAAACTTGGGTATCTTTGAAGGATGGACACCTGGCCGTCACATTCAATTGTAGATCATCCACAAACTGGGAGAAGCACAAAATTGTATAAAATGTCTTTGATTGCTGTAGCCTACATGTGTGCACTAGATTTAAAACATGTTTTGGTATGACAGTGTCCTACAAAGTGTTTGGAATGGGATGTTTCAATTTAGTTATATTTCTTTTTTCATAGTGCTTTTACTAATGGACATTGTCAGCAAGCAGATTTTATAGAAATAAAAATTCTGTGTAGATTTGTTGTAGTGTGTACATTTATAGTAGTAGAGTTTTATCAGTTTGTATGGTCAAAGCCACACAAGCATTGTACAAGCTCTGAAACTCCCTGAGACAACTTGAGTAAGAAACCATGAGAGGAACTGGACTTAAAAAGGAACCCATTCTCATTTGGGTGATACTGAATCAGACGAGGTTACCAACTGTTTCCTGATGGAGCCTTTGGTATTAATCTGTTTGTGGCAATTTCAATCCTAAAACTATTCCCTACTAATTGCAGTAACAAGCCATCACAGCAAAACCGTTTGTATCACTGCATGCTAAATACAGGAGTCCTTATACTTTTGGCCCTATAGGGTTTTTACATACTTTTGCTAAGAGAGGGCATTTACATGTTACAATTCAATTCATATACCACTTCAGCACATATTTAGGCTCATTATAGGCTCAGTATATAGAATAATATTATGGCTGGATATCGTAGACCTGGAGCTTTTTAATTTCTCAACTTTTTACAACAATAGATATTATCACTTTATCAGTCACTAAGATTTGGGTTAAACCTTTTCAAATCAAGTGACCATGACAAGCTAATAAACTATAAAAGCTCAATAATTTATTGTTTGTGGTTTGTGATTTCCACTACATTACAAACCTATGCTTCATGGACTCCTAGGATTCTTATTCATTTTATCAACTAACATAAGCAGCCAATAAACGACCGCATACCTTTTTAAAATGTTCAATATTTGCCAAATTGGTACTAATAATAGTCGAATTTCTGAAAATGCGAAATGTTAGTTAGTGGAGTTTATTTTCTTAACTGGCCATAGCTTTTAAAAATTGATTACACAGTGCAGAACAACAGAAGCATTTTAAGGTTCTTGCAAGGTTCTTTAATTGTTACAGTTTTGGATTGCCCAAAGAATCTTTCTGTGTTCGCTATTACCTTAATCTAAAAGAAATAAAAAGAAAAGTCACAGTAATATTTTGCTGGACCGCCTTTCACTTTGATTATAGCACGCATTCGCATTGTCTCGATAAGCTTATGCAGTGTCATAATATATATTTTTAACTAGAGTCGCATTAATTTCTCTCCAAGATCTTATATTAATAATAGGAGAGTCGGCCCACTGTGTAAAGCCTTCTCCATCACATCCCAAAGATTCGGAATGAGGTTATGATCTGGACTCTGTGGTGGCCGATCTATGCGTGAAAATGACTCCTCATGCTCCCTGAGCCTCGCTTTCACAATTCGAGCCTGATGAAACCTGGCTGCCATCATCATCGTGCAATATGTCTGAGCCATCAGGTAATACAAAATCCAATGATGGAAATATTTAGGTTGGATATTGATATATTCATACTGGTCATATCCAGGTTGTCAGCTGAGCTTATTTTTGTGTGCACATAACGTTGCTGAACCTAGACCTGATCAACAGAAGCAACACCAGGTCATAAAACCGCCCCCACAGACTTGTACAGTAGGCACTAGGCATAATGGGTGCATCAATTCATCCTCCTTTCTTCATACCATGAGGCACTCATCACTGTGGAACAATAAACCTGGACTCATCAGACCACATGACCTTTTTCCAATGCTCCACAGGCCATTCTTTATGCCACCTTGCAAATTGAAGCCTTTTTTGGATTAGCCTCACTGATAAGTGTTTTTTTTTTTTTTACGATTTGATTTCACCAAATGTTTAAGTGATCTCTCATCACGCGCATTCAAGATGTTTTCAGGACTGTGGGAGGAAACTGGAGCCAAAGTAGTGATGACATGATAGTCAGGCATGAGTAATGTTAGCAGTAAAGGCATACATTATCTCTGTATGTGATGCTCTTGATATTATTTGTAGGAGGACACTTGCTGAGACAAGTGAACTACTGTAAATAAAACACTAAATCCAGAGCTTCATAGCATAATAATACCCCGCTTTAATTTGAATAGAATGAAAGACAATGTCTGTAATACATGGTTCAGACTCATCTACAGCAAAGATCTAAGGCATCACAGTGTCTTCATGGCTGTACTGGCCACTGAGTACTGTAGCCTACAGGATAAGACCTGCTGAATTATAAATCAATCAGCCAAAGCTTGCATGCATTATTTACACAGTTAAAGATGAGGGCACCAATACTGGGACAGAGAGGGACGTCTGTCTATGTCTAAGTGTTTATCGTATTCAATGAGGGGGTTCCTTTTAAACTATGGATGTTGCGTGTTCCCAGGAAATGTTTCTGGAAATGTCACCGTTTTTATTCTTCTACAAAAATTTTTTTATTTATTTATTTTTTTGCATAGAAAGTTAAATATAGTGTAAAGTAAGTTGCAGAGGATTCTAGTGTAAAAAAAAAACATCTCATGGTTAATACTGATTAATCATGAGCTGTTTTCCACACATCATGTTGATCGTGTATTTTTGTCCATACCTTTTCTGAAGGCTGAAACTGCAGTATGTTCTTAAACACACCTCTGCATTAATGTTGAAGCAGTGGAAACCGATGCTAACAGTGCTTTAGTTTTGATACATTCATGATAATGTAATGATTGGATTGATCAGTGATTATATGTAAAATTTAAATATTGATATCAGTATCAGACCCTAATCCTAAACTGTGAAAGAGAGTGGGGTGATTTTTTCATAAGTAAATGGTATTTACCGGACGAGGCTGGTCAAAATAAATAAGAATAGTCATATGAATGTTCAAGTCAAACCGGGACTTTTGATTGTACAGAATCACAGTATACTGTACAGTTATGAGAGTAAAAACTACCGTTATTTAATCCCCCGCTACACTAATGCACTTATCCTAGCGTTTCACTAGTGCTTGGATACCATCAAGGTTGAAAGTTTCCTCCCTGCCGGAGCCCTGATCAAACTGCCTGCTTCATGTTTGAAATCCCGGCCTCCCAGGAACTCCTGAACAGGAAAGCCCCAAACATGTGGAAATGACTTGGAGTGAGGTCAGGTCTGTACGGGGGGGTGTGGCAATAACTCCCAGGCGAGTTTCTGTAACATGCAAGTGGTGCAGTGGGCAGTATGAGGTCATGCATTGTGCTGCAACATAATAAAAACATAATGCCATTGGTGATCAAACCAGGCTGTTTTTTTTTTCTCCCAGAGAGAGAAATGACTGCAGTGGGCTCCAAGCCACTGAACACTCAGACGTATAGTAGAGCCTTATTTTAAAACGTTTGCACCATTCAAATTTTTTACTGCGGCTAAGAGTCTCATCACCGTACTGTTGTCCCTTTTTCACCGCTATTAAATATTCTCTATTCTCGGTGGTGGCTAAGATTATTTTTATAGCGAATTATCCGGTTTAAAGCTAATAAATCAGGAACAATATGCAAAGTGTGAGTGCAGCAGAGTGTCTATGATATACAGATTCATTTCTATTGTAAAATATATTGAGTAGATTGTGAAAGGGGAGAGGAGGGTTATAAATTGTGCACCACGGTGACATTGTTTCTCACACAAAGGCTGAAAAAAAGCCAAAATGCCTCTTTTTTTTTTCCCAAGTCCTGACTCAATGTTGAATGTCACTAGATGGAAGTATAAAGCATATACCAAGTACTTATTTAGTTTAAGGTTATGTTGTTCTCAGCCTGTGTACATGAGCTGCTGCTGCACGGCTCAGCTATGAATGGTTTCATCAGTCACACTTGCCATATGTTAAACAATTGATGCCTTTTTTTGGCAGTGGTCATTACAATAATAGCTGGCTTTGTCAGAACTGTGTTTCCATGGAAACAGGGCCTACAGTGCAGGTGTTAAAGGTTAAAGGGTGAAGGGTGAGTAAGATACCGATGGACTGATTGCGGGGCTCGGGTATTGACGTGAACATCTGTTCATTGTGGAAGAGACTGTGGTCACATGGTGTTACAATAAATGTGCATTTTACATCATTAATAATTTAAAGCTGTTAGTCTGTCATATTCTGTTCTAATAATGCACTTTTATTTTGATAAATAGAACAGTCTGCATCTAAAATGACAAAACCTCATTGCTGAGGTTATGGTTAGGGTTAGATTAAGGATGAAGTGTAGGAAAATGCTTATTGCTGGAGATGGGGGAAAAAAATGAATTCAGTTGTGTCTTTTGTGTGGCTATTCATCCACACTGAGTTCAAAATCGATTTTTAAAAATGTTATTTTCTATATATATTTATATTTGAGGAGGAAATATGTTGCATTTCCTTTATAATCTTACATGTAGTACGAACTAAACTGTTTACAGGCAGAACAGCATCATCTGTGGTAGGAACAATGTTTTTTTTTTTTGAGTTTGTTTAGAATTGTAATGAAATCTGGGAAAATAAAAATACAATCATGATTTGTATAATGATAAATTGTACAAGTTATCATCCAATTGTGATATAATTCATACAGAACCACAATACAAATCCATTGTATTGTGATAATATCATATTGGCTTTATTACACATAATTTCCATGCATACTTATTATGTACACTGATCAGCAATAGCATTACAGGGCAAAAAATGATGCCGGTATTGTGTTGGTTCCCTTTGTGCCACCAGCAGCTCTGGCCCCTTGGGGTGTGGCTCTGCAGGCCCTCTGGCATCAAGATGTTGGTAGCTAATTATTTGGGTGCTGTAGGTTGTGGGGTGGGGCCTCTGTGGATCTGACATCTTTGTATGGTGCAACCCATGGGCGGTTGATTGGATTGGGATCTGGGGAGTTTGAAGGCTGAGTCAGCAGCGTTGGGCTCTTTGCAGGCAAAGCGTGTTCTGCACGGCCCCATGTGTGGTGAGCTGGGGTGCACTGGGTGCTCTAGTGCCTTTCTATGTGTGTGTGTGTTTTCAGTGATTTGTGCTGCATTGGCTTTCTGTGGAATCGGACTGAAAGGGCTGCCCTTTGGTTCCTGCGGGCGTGGATGCCCATGATCCTGTCACTAGTTTACTGGTGAATAATTAAACATTTGTGTTGATGTGTTAATGTTATCTGGGGTTCTGGCTGATATATAGGTGATTGATTATTTTCCTATAAATCACAAAGCAGTGTATTCCTCCCTTATCAATTAAAGAATATCACATACTCTTTAACTGTTTAACTTCTGTAATCACTTACGTTCTAAAGGTTATAAACTTTGTTACACCACCAGCCTTTCTTTTCTTCCCTCTCACTTAAAGTTAGGAATATTTTTCTTACTTTCATTAGTTTTGCTTACAACAATTTTGATATACTGAAATGTGAAAATATTTTCGTTAGATAAACGAGTGACAAGGGGGAGTGGTGGCTGCCCGCCACATTGCTGCTGTTGGGCCTTTGGACACGGCCATTAACCCTATGCCCATACATATTACTTTTTGGAGGATAGTTGGACGTCGGTCTAGCAACCCGTCCCCATAAAAGCCACCACTGCTAGAGAAACAATGCATCTTGTCATCTGATGTGCCCAACAGCATGGGAGGAAAAAAGATAACATTAGTCAGTTTTTGTTTTGATTAGAATTAGGTCCTGTTTAATGTAATTAATTTGTGTTTAATATTGTCTATTAATACACTCAGGTCCATAGGTATTTGGACACAGGTTTTGGAATCGTCGCTCTGTACATATGTTTAATTCAGTATTTCTGCTATAACTATTAAATTGTTTATTAAAGCTAAAAGCCTCCACTTCAATCACGCAACGATTGCTACATTTTAAATCCAGTGTGGTAGTGTACAGAGGCAAAGTTACTGTCACTGTCCAAACACTTATGGTCCTATAAGTATAGTTATAGTGATCTAGTACAAATATAATGTACAGACACGCCAACTTCACAGTTCTATTAAATGTATAGATTTGTCGTACTGTTTTCCTTTAAGATAATTTGTAGAGTTAGCTATACAGGAAGTGCAGGTTTGATAAGGCCGTAGTTAACCAGTTGGCCCACCATGACACTCATGGCTCATTTAAAGGTACAGTAGGAGATCGCTGTCCGTTTTGATTTGACGTCCCTGGCTGAACACTCAGGGTTGAGAAGATTTCAACTCCTGAGTTCCTGAGTAGGAATTCCAAGTTGAAGGTTTTCCTGGTCAGAGGTCAGAAATGAGATAAATCCAGCGTTAATCCTGCTTCTTTACCTTCAGTTGTGTAGAGGCGTGAGGTACTTTCTTGAATTCTGGATAAGCAGCCATATTTGACATGTCTAACTTAGTTTGTATTGAACTAATTACATATCACTCAGTATCAGCAACATCTTCTAGCCCTGATGTGCTGAATACAGACCACGCCGCTCGATAGTACTTTGTAGCAGCTGCTCCGTTCTTTATTACCATGCTGGTGCACTCAACTATGTTACAGGAGCACATTTTAAACACTGAGTCACTAAGGAGAGTATGATTCCTGTTCAGGGTTGAACTTATGGCACTGTGAACACTCACACCAATACTGAACAAAGCTCCGCATTGTGGAGCTAAAACAAATAAACTAAGGCTTAGATAGAGGGGAACTCTGCACTTTACTACGCCTTCAGTGTTGATGCACAACAAATTAATTTATAGTCCTCTCTGGTCCCCTTTATGGCTGAGATTATGTTACAAGATTTCTGTATTTATGCTCCAGAATTCTTGGGAGAATGAACGTGTTCTGCTTTCTATAAACCAATAAAATTACAACTTATTCCTTTTAATCTAATAACCATTGCTCTGAAGTGAATATTTCCCTTTATACATTTACTAATCTCTGAGCTTTCTTCATATGGCACAATATAGCTACAACTATACGGATAGTTAGTGCTGCTGAAGAGTGTTCTATAATATTTTATATCTGCATGCATATTCTGTAAGGAATACATTTCAGGAAATGCTGAACTAAGAAAACAATCCAAGTTTTGTTCCTTTTGTACCAACAGTCAGAATTTGTCAGCAGGCACAATTTATATTCATTGATGAACAAAAAAAATCAATAAAAATTTTTTTCCCCTGTTAATTCAGTTTTTTTTTACCTTACAACTTAGCCATACAGCTTGTTCTGGTTAAATATACAACTACTTCTGATTTACTGAACTACTTACTTCTGATTCGCCATACAGCTTAATCTGATTTGCCATATAGTGTGTGATTAGCCACGCAGGTTGTTCTAATTAGCTACACAGCTTGTTCTGGTTAGCCGCACAGCTTGTCCTGATTAGCTTGTTCTGGTTAGTCATACAGCTTGTTCTGATAAGCCACACAGCTTATTTTGGTTAGCTACACAGCTTGTCCTGATTAGCTTGTTCTGATTAGCCACACGGCTTGTTCTGGTTAGCCACACAGATTGTTTTGGTTAGCCACACAGCTTGTTCTGGTTAGCCATACAGCTTGTCCTGATTAGCCACACAGCTTCTTCTGGTTAGCCCCACGGCTTGTTCTGGTTAGCCACACAGCTTGTCCTGATTAGCTTGTTCTGGTTAGCCATACAGCTTGTTCTGATTAGCCACACAGCTTGTTCTGGTTAGCCACACAGCTTGTGCTGATTAGCTTGTTCTGGTTAGCCATACAGCTTGTTGTGATTAGCCACACAGCTTGTTCTGGTTAGCCACACAGATTGTTTTGGTTAGCCACACAGCTTGTCCTGATTAGCTTGTTCTGGTTAGCCATACAGCTTGTTCTGATTAGCCACACATATTGTTTTGGTTAGCCACACAGCTTGTCCTGATTAGCTTGTTCTGGTTTGCCATACAGCTTGTTCTGATTAGCCACACGGCTTGTTCTGGTTAGCCACACAGCTTGTGCTGATTAGCTTGTTCTGGTTAGCCATACAGCTTGTTCTGATTAGCCACACAGCTTGTTCTGGTTAGCCACACAGATTGTTTTGGTTAGCCACACAACTTGTCCTGATTAGCTTGTTCTGGTTAGCCATACAGCTTGTCCTGATTAGCCACACAGCTTGTTCTGGTTAGCCCCATGGCTTGTTCTGGTTAGCCACACAGCTTGTCCTGATTAGCTTGTTCTGGTTAGCCATACAGCTTGTTCTGATTAGCCACACGGTTTGTTCTGGTTAGCCACACAGCTTGTGCTGATTAGCTTGTTCTGGTTAGCCATACAGCTTGTTGTGATTAGCCATACAGCTTGTTGTGATTAGCCACACAGCTTGTTCTGGTTAGCCACACAGATTGTTTTGGTTAGCCACACAGATTGTCCTGATTAGCTTGTTCTGGTTAGCCATACAGCTTGTCCTGATTAGCCATACAGCTTGTCCTGATTAGCCATACAGCTTGTTCTGATTAGCCACACAGCTTGTTCTGGTTTGAAATGAACGGATGTGCCAAATATACCTTACTGAAACTCACGCATCACAATTGCACATGTACATTTGTCAACGGCGCAAATGTACACGGCCGCACGTGTTCCCAGTAGTGAAAAGTGTTGGGCAGTTGTTGGAAATGGGTATTCAACAACACGGAGTGGTCGTGAATAGGCAGTTTGAAAAAGATGGCAGAAGAATTCTGTTCTTAATGCTTTGCATTAGTGCATCTACATCGCTCGTCCGGGACGTGTTCAAAACTTGTTTGCTTCAGTGGAAAGTCAAGCGAAATAAGTTTATGTCGTTTTTGTGGGTTTTTTCTTGGAGCAAGCCATGCTGTGTCATGATTTCGTTTCTGTTTCTTTCGCACAATCATCTCATTGATGACGTAGTATAGCTGTATCCACCTCAACAGAAAAAGTGCCAGATTACTAGTATATTAATTATTCTCATTTATAAGAAAAGCATTGTATAATGGCGGTAACAGCACATGCTCACAACATGGTTGTGTGTGGCTAACCGGAACCAGCAGTGTAATTAACTGGGAAGGAAAAGAGTCAAATTTGTACTAAATACACTAAATATCACACATCTTTACACTTTGAAAGATACTAACTTGATTTAGCTTCAAAGACATCTCAGATAATCTTTGGAATGCATTTTTGCACCTTGATCTTGGCCATGATTACTTACATTGTACTCACCTTCCGGGTTACAAACCTCATGGTCGGTGTGTAGAGCAGGAAATTTATAACAACTAAGACCTATTGTAATGTACTTATATGCACTTAAATTTTCATTTATTTTTGATTACAGACTTAAAAAAGGTAACTCTTAAAGAAGCACTGTACTGCGCAGTTCAACCGACTATTAATTGATCTTCGTTTGGTTTACTCAAACTGATGATTGATTATGGAATGGTTACTGGAATGGTTACAAAAGTCTATAGAGATACATCCCTAATGGTAATGTACTTATATGCACCTCAATTTCGATTTAAGACAGACCTAATAAACCCCAGACAGTACCTTTAAGAGTGTACTGTACAATCTTTATGTATTACAATATTTTAGATATATGATATTTTCTATTTGATGGCACTTAATTTAGTAATTTCTAAATTATAGGGATTTAAAGGCAAATAGAAGTGTGTTGTTACACTTGTCCTCTTGAACAGTTAAATATTACCCAGATAACTGGTGTTTTTTCAATTCCAACAAATAGCCACTACATGATAATTATCCTGACGATCTTATTAAGCATTTTAATGTGTTATGGTAATCCAAGCATTAAAAAAACATTAGCATCACCCCTCTTGTCTGAGCCCGTGTCATATTTTGATTTTATATACGTAAGATCCACTACGTGATAATTATCCTGACAATCTTATTAACCATTCTAATGTGTTATGCTAATCCAAGCATAAAAAAAAACATTAGCAGCACCCCTCTTGTCTGAACCTGTGTCATGGTCTTTATCAATATTTTTATTTTTGTCTAGATCTGATCTCCGCCACCAACGAGACCAACGTGAACATCCCGCAGATGGCTGACACTTTGTTCGAGAGAGCCATGAATGCCAGCTGGGTGGTGGTCTTCAAAGCGCTTGTCACCACACACCACATGTGTATCCATGGCAACGAGGTCAGTGGTTAGGCTAAACACTATTTTTCATAATGATTGAAAGTTTGATTGATTAACACAGTACAGAACAAGCCCGAGCAGGCATTTTTTTTCTGCCTACCAGTTTTGACAGTATTGTCACACGCATGATTTCACCCCTAGGTTTTAAACTACAAAAAGTCTATAGAGATACAGTCATTACATGGTTGTTTTTGATTACTGCAGAGGTTTATCCAGTACCTGGCCTCCAGGAATTCACTCTTCAACCTCAGCAATTTTATCGACAAAACCGGTACCCATGGTAAGTGTCCTTCCATGATATATACTGATCAACATAATTTTGATTTGACTCTCTGCTTAATCTAAACTTGTGTGTTTTTTTGATAACAAGGCTACGACATGTCCACATTTATCAGACGATATGCACGGTACCTCAACGAGAAAGCGTACGCTTACCGAGCAATGGCCTTCGATTTCACTCGAGTCAAGAAAGGGTACGTCTCTGAATCTGTCCTGCTTCCCAACAAAGGACAGATGTTGGTTTTAACACTTATGAGCTGACAAATTTTTTAGGCTAGAACTAACTCAACACATACATCTCTAGAACAGGAAAGTAATTGTACAATGGGCATTCAAGTCAAACAGGGACTTCATTATCATGAATGAATCCCTAAAACTGTGACATTTTCTTAAGACTTCAAGCACAGTACAGTGGGGAGACTCTGTAAAACAGTGCCAAGGTGCCTCAGAGACCACTGAAGTCGTTCCCGTGAACATTCAGCGATTCTGGAAAATCGATGAACTTGTACACATTAGGGGATCTTAACTGGGAGTTAATGCCACATCCCCCGTACAGTCCTGACCTCGCTCTAAGACAATTCTCCATGTATGGGCCATTAAAGGAGTTCCTGGGAGGCTAGCGTTTCAGACGTAAAGCAGGCAGTCCAATCATCGCTCTGGTGTACTGAGAAAACTTTCTACCACAATGGTATCCAAGCACTAATGAAACACTGGGATGAATGCATTAGTGTAGGCGGATTATATAGAGAAATATGGAATAAAATCACTGTCAACAATAATTGTGCGTAAAAAAAAAGATTTGTGTGTAATTCTGTGTTTTGTCCGGGCTGGACTCCAAAATCTACGGCCACGACAGCTTACAGATACGAGATTTAGTGTGTTAGTTACAGTACAACTCTGAAATACACGACTCTGACCGTTTACAAACACAAAACTCGTTTTTACAACTCCTCTGTTACACGGACGAATTGCGAAATTACGCCCATGAATGTAGTGTGTTAAACCGCTGTCAAAAATACGTCATCAAGGCCACATGCACAGGCATTACTATCTGAAGGAAGAGGAATCGATTCGGCCACCGTTTTAAACCACGGCTCCAAAATGGCAGATCAGCAGCCGAGCGCTCTCTCATCGTCTTTTTTCCCCCACAGGTTCGTACATGTTTATGAGAAGTAAAATTACAGAGATGTTTTAACTATAGCAGGTAAGATTTTAGGATGTGACAAAGCGCATGCGCCGTATCAATTCCTCCTTGATGATGTATTTTGACAGCGGTATAACGTGTAACAGAGGAGTTGTAAAAACGAGTTTTGTGTTTTAAATGGTCAGAGTCGTATATTTCACAGTTGTACTCTAACTAACACACAAAATCTCGTATCTGTAAGCTGTCGTTGCCGTAGATTTTGGAATCCAGTTTAAACAAAACACAGAATTACACACAAATCTTTTTTTTTTTACGCACGATTATTTTTGACCGTGATTTTATTCCATAGGGAAATAAAGGCAGTTCTTTTTTCTCTCGTAACTGTTTCCTGTTATTCTGCACAATCAGAAGCCGCAGTTTGACTTGAACGTCCCTCGAAGATCATCGTTAACCCGGGTGGTTTGCATACTCGAGAACAAGAATAAGGAAATAGTACAGGATCGCATTTAAAATTCTACCCATTCTGAAGAATTCTGGTACTGTGTTACGTCACTACGAGTCATGTGGAATGTCGCTGCAACCAGTTGCAACGATTTCGTGAGTCATGGGCCGATCGCACAAATCTGTATTTTAACATGGCACACAGATTTGTGTGCTCGGCCTACAACGTATTTGATTCAGGGCTCAAATACATTCGTTTTGTCAAATAGCCTGAAAGCAGGATGTGCATGTCTTTGACCTGCCACTTTTAACAGATATACTACAAGCAGAATGCTGAGATTAACAGTAAATGCTGATTCATATACAGTACGTCTGTTGTTAAGGTTAACGAGGGGAAACATAGCTTGCTTTTTTTACTTGAAATCATATATCATAATGCTTCGCTATAATGCATGAGAAATGATTAACATTTTGTCCAAGGTTTTGAGACCAGCGTTTCAGATGTGAAGTGCGAAATCCGGACGTGGCTCCCGTGTACTGAGAAAACTTTCGATCTTGTTGGTATCCAAGCACTAGTGAAACACTGAGATAAGTGCATTAGTGTAGCAGAAATAAATATGGATTATGTATAGAAATCAAGGGAGTTTTTACTCTCATAACTGTCGCATTATTCTGCACAATCAAAAGTCCTGGTTTGATCCGAACGCCCCCCGCGTATTTGTTCTGTGTATTGTTCTATTCGTTGCTGAATAAATATGTTTAGTGCAATTACTTTTGATTGTATTACAGTTTATAGGAAGTGGAATAGGAAGGAAGTGGTTTGTTTGCTGTTTCAGTGGAAACACATTAAACATTTTCATACATTAAAAGCTGCTGAAATCATTCCTGCTGCTCGATTGTGACCCAAAAAGGTTTACGTTTGTTCAGTAGCAGCGAAATGGTGGGAGGTGTGGCTGTCATGTGTGATTTGATCCTGTTCCAGCCCTCACTAATGAAATAAACAGGTTAAATATAGGTCCTTTTGTTGTTGCCTAGCAACCGATTTTTTTTAATGACATACCTCTGATATTAACTGTAATATCATGATGATTACATTTATAGAGTCATGCTTTTGATTAGTGTAGGTCCCAATTTACCATTGCATCTAACTAATCCGTGCTTCCTATGCTTGGAACTAGAACCATTTATTAACGTATTACAGAATGTTGTGCTTTGGGTCTTACTGCTCATCTGAGTTTTATTCTCACTTATATTTATCCATGGCCTTTATTTGCTCATATGTGTGTATAGTGCTGATGGAGTGATGAGGACCATGGCTCCTGAGAAATTGCTAAAGGCTATGCCGGCTCTGCAGACTCAAGTGGACACTCTGCTGGAATTTGATGTAAGTAACTTCATGGCACTCATAAATGAATTAATTAACAACATCTAATTAGACATGATCCCAATAATCTACTACAGAGGATCCCTCTTCCTCATTGTCTCTGTGAATACTTCAGCTCTCTATTGTGGATATTACAATGACAGTTTTTCTCATATACTACAGATCTCTTCTAATCCACTGATACCACATGCTTGTGTCAAAGATCACACTGTAACATGGGCTGAAAACGAGTGAGGGTGCAGTTTCTGTATTTGACCAATTGTATAAAATTTGGACTGTTCACTGGAACCGTTCGGTTTCACGAACCTGGGGTTGAACGCCGAAGACGTATTTTGCGTTTTTAACTCGGAGTCACATTCAGACGAGTGATCTTCAAAGCAATGAATATTATTTCAGCCTTTTTTAATATCCTGACACGCTACACTGGCATAATTCAGCAAAAAAAAAAAAAAAAAAAAAATTCCCTATCCACCCACCTCCACTAAATATACTAGCCTTATACTGTATATTGGTCTCAAATCACATATTTACTGCATGTATGTTTATAGACTGTTGGTCAATAGCATTATATTTGTGTGAATTTCGTAAATCTCTCATTTCACCTTCAAACCTCCTCAAAGTTTGAGCATAACTCAGAACCCCAAACAACGTGTTGTTGGCAGAGATGTTTTAGATCTGATGTGTAGTCTAGTTTATACTGCTTTTAAATATACTGGATATACAGTACGTAAGGTGAGTGTATGATCAATTCCACTTGAGAGAGTGACGCTCGGTGTCAAAATAAGAGTCGCATGTGTGATACATGATACTCGGCGCTCATAAACTAATACTTGCTCGGTTTCCGATTAAAAATTTATTAAAAATCTTTGCTCGGTTTGCGGAACACTCGTAAACCACGTTACTCGCAATCCGAGTAACGTGGTATTTTATTGTATTTATTGTATTTTATCTTAAAATAAATAAATAAATAAATAAAATACAATTATATATATTATTTTAAGTTCAGACCTTTTGAAAGAAGATTATATCAACTAAAATGCTGTGTTATAGGCAACCCCGTGTGTCTTCAGGAAATAATTTGCTGAAAAGAGCCAAAGTCTGACAATGGGATTATAATAAATGTAGAATCCTTAGGGTTTGCATAAAATTAATTATGTCCATTTTCTCCAAAGCTTTGGGAACACCTGCTTTAATTCAACATTGTTGCTCTGATTTATATCAATTTTTTTTTTTCTGTCATAAAATAATGGAAAGTCTTTTTGTAAGGCTTTCTTTAGCGCACTGTATTGTATAACGTTGCCTATTGTATAACGTTATCACTCAAATGTCTGTCCTTTTGTCTTGCAGGTTCATCCCAAAGACCTGAACAATGGCATCATCAATGGAGCTTTCATGCTTCTCTTTAAGGACCTGATTAAGCTCTTTGCCTCCTACAATGATGGAATTATCAACCTATTAGGCATGAGACAATTTAATGGAACCATCGATTTCTCTGTGGTTTCGTTGACCTCGCATTCAGAGGTGGATAAATGGGTGCTGTTTTTTTTTTCTTTTTGTGCAGAGAAATATTTCAAAATGAAGAAATCTGACTGCAAGGAGTCGCTCGAGATCTACAAGAAGTTCCTGACTCGAGTAACTAAGATTTCAGAGTTTATGAAAATCGCAGAGGTATGAAACATGTACTTTAACGTATAGGACAAATTTTTAAATGTATGTTATATTGGATGACACCAGCAATGTTTGTCTAAATGAAAATGTTCTCTTTTAGCAAGTTGGTGTGGACAAGAATGACATTCCTGACATATCTTATGTAAGTTATCTATATTATTACTGTGTGTTTACTCATGATTTTATTACTTGTAGTATGTCCTTGGCTGTTTACTAATGCTGAAATTATTTCGTAAATAGAAAAATTAGATCAGATTTTTTTTACTTTTTTTTAATTCATTTTATTTCTGATATATATATTTTTTTATTTGTGCCTTCATATGTTCTTATTTCAAGCATTTTAATTTCAGGTCTCTACCATCTATCGCTTAGCATGACTATAACTTAAAGGGATGGTTCAGTTTTTTCAAGTCTGTCTTAAATCAACATTGAGGTATATACAGTGTAAGTGCATTACGATAGGTCTTGGTCATTATAGATTTTCCTGCTCTGCACACCGGCCGTGAAGACAACCCAGAAGGCGAGAACAATGTAAGTAATTGGGGTCAAATTCCACAAGCTTCAGACTGCAAAAAATGCATTCTGAAGTTCAGATGAGACCCATATGAAGCTTCTGCAGTCTCGCGGAGCTAATTCGAGTTTTCGATCTTTCAAAGGTGCAGAGTATTTAGTAACGCTGCAAATTTGGCTAAATCAAAATGTACGGCTAGTTCCAGGGAAACAAAATATTTACATCTGTACTAAACACACTGACTTGATTTAGCTCAATGGGACTGCAGTAGCTGAACATCAGCTAAACCTTGGAATGCATTTTTCGCGCAGACTGAAGGTTGTCGAGTTTGGCCCCAATTATGTACACTGCACTAGCATTCTGGGTGACGAACTTAAGAGCAGGACAATTTATAATGATCAAGACTTATTGTAATGTACTTACACTACCAGTCAACCAGTCACACTTTCTAATTTCTTTCTACATTGTAAAACTATGTGGGTGTTGAGGTATCAAAAATATGCAGTCATCTCCTTTGAACAGTTGATACTGAGATCACCATTGATTGGTGATTTCTGAGGCTGGTAACTCTAAATGAACCTGCTTTTCCATGATGGTCTTCATGAGAGCCGATTTCATCACGGTGTGAGATGGATTTGCAAATGCACTTGACACAATACTGTTCTGTTCTTGCAGGAACTATTCTGGAACAGCTGACCTTCATGCCTTTTAAAATAATAACTGAATTTTGTTGTTGGTTAATTCCTCAATGCCATAGGTGTCATTTCATAGTTTTGAAATCTCAATCTCCGATATTGTTCTAGAATGTAGAAAATAAACCACAAAACACAAACATGGAATTAGAAGGCATGCTCAAACTTTTTGCTTTTTACGTTAAGCATCCCTTTAAGCTGTGTCCTTTCAAAAACCTAGGAAAATCGACAGCATTATCATATCATGGCATTCTAACCAATGCCTTATCTGATCTAATGATTTTATAAACCTTCACCTTCACCTTCATGAATAGAAGTAAAAGGGATTTATAGAGTGTATAGCATCGTTCAGTGCACTATTAATGAAGGGCTTTGTCCTTCATCCTCGTCACCTTGATACTGGGCATTCTCAGTGTCTTCACCCTGGGGTGGTGGCTGACCTGGCAGACTCGGACGACGAAGACTGCCAATTTAACAACTGCCGGGAAGAGGACCCGGTAATCATGTGCACAGCAGAGACACTGAAGCTACAGCTTAATGCATTGCTCCTTTATTTAAGGAATAAGAATAGCATTAGGAAAAATGCGTAAAAACTAAGAGAATCAAAAAAGCTGATATCTTTATATAATGTATATTTATAATATTAGATACACTGAGGTCCATGATATTAAAAAAATATATTTCTAGGCGTTTATTGAAATATTCTGATGCTGTCACGTCTACAGTATATGGACCGAAATCTCCATCACCTGTACTTGCAAGGTGTACCTAATGAAGTGGATGACGAGTGTAATATTTTTTTTTTGTTTTAACTTTGTACAATTGTGTGTTGATTACCATGATAAGGTTGACGGTAAGGTAAATGATGCCCTCATTCTAATATGTTATTATTTCTACCTTCACAAAAAAAAAGGAAGCAATGAGTTAAAGTGTAGCTTCGGTCCTGAGCCTGTGTGTGCACCGAGTTTGCTGGTGTGTGATGGTGTGATTCTGAACTGATTTGGAGTGTGGTTAGTGTTCAGGGTGATTATTAGTGTTTTTAGAAATGACACTGGTAAGTATACACCGTGCTCCAGCGTGCTGTTCCTGTCTGATAGTGTGTTGGGAGTGTCGGGTATTTTGCTGTCCATATAGTACTGACCACGCTTTGTGTTTGTCTGCGTGATGCTCCTAGGCTCCCAGCAGTATTCTGGAGTCTCTGGAGACACACATGAACAGTCTAGAGGGAAAGAAGGGGTAAAAAAAAAAAAACACACACACACACATGTTCTTACAAGCATCATACTGTCCATATATACTACATTATATTCCTTGTGTTTAACTCCTGATAATATTTTTCTTGACTTTCGTCATGTTCTCCACATTATCAGAGAGGGGTAAGTGTTTCAGGTTCTGCACTATATTACTGTATGTATATAAATATAATATATACTGAACAGCTGTCTCTTCTTTCTTTTTCCGTCAGGTCTCCGACAAAAGTGAGTCTTTTTTTTTTTTTTTTAGTTCGAATCTATATAAACATTATTGCACATCCAACAAGATCATACCCCCTTTTCTCGATCACATTGTAGGGTTCACCCACCAACAATGTCTCTCCAACGTCCACTCCCTCCAAGACTGGAGGCTCTGTGCCCACCCTGGAGCCTCCACCTACCGAAGCTGCTGGTGCTGCGGTTGCATCTGCTGCCGAACCTGCCACTGAGTAAGCGACTGCTTTCTGCCTGTAACTCCCTCTAAGAACCTCCATAAATACTTCCAGATGTTGCTTTTTTACTCTTAAATTCATTGAATGAATGAATGAGTGCTGTCTTCTCTCTAGTTCTCTGCTGGACTTGGATCCATTGTCTTCTTCAGGGCCGCCTGCTTCAGGTGCTCCGACATCCTGGGGAGGTAATGTGTGCACGTTTACTTATTATTGCCCACTCAGTGAACGTGAACTACTCAGGAGGGATAGGAAAGTATGTAAGGATTAACACCTGACATTGCATGATGTTATGGTACTCAATTACGGAATTTGGCAGACGGTCCTATCCAGAGCGAATTACAAGTTTTCACCATGAAATATATTCTTACACTGGTTCACTAGGTTACTAACTAGAAGTAGTACCAGGATGGAAGTATGGATGGATAGACAAATGCTTGGATAGATAGATAGTTGGATGGGTAGATAGATGAATGGGCAAACACTTGGATAGTAAGAGAGTGAGATAGAGAGATAGATGAATGGACAAACACTTGGATGGATAGTGGATGGTTGGATGGATGGATAGATAAATGCGTGGATAGATGGATAGATAGATGGATAGATGGATGGATGGATAGATGGATGGATAGATGAATAGATGGATAGATAGATGGATAGATGGATAGGTGGATAGATAGATGGATGGATTGATAGATGGATAGATAGATGGATAGATGGATAGATAGATGGATAGATAGGATGAATGGACAAACACTTAGATGGATGGATGGTTAAAAAGATAAATGGATGGACAGTGGATGGTTGGTTGGATGGATAGACAAATGATCAAATTATTGGATAGATAGGTAGATAGATAGATAGATAGATAGATAGTTGGATGGGTAGATAGATGAATGGACAAACACTTGGATGGAGGGATGGATGGATGGATATTTCATTATAATTATGTTTAATTTGTTGGAATGTCACAGTGATCATTAATGATACAGAATGCAGACAGCATATACACACTTTTTTAAAAATCCCTTGAACATCTGCTTTAATAGAACCTGTGTAAGTTGTTACCATAGAGACAAGAACATATTAATATAGACATCACAGCTGGAACTGCTGTACAGAACATTAATCAACACCCTCTTACCAATCGAACGTTCAGTACATATGCTATAAAAAGATATAAAGCACTGTGGATCTATTCATGCATAATCATAAATCCATGTATATGAGATTATACAGTACATCCTGATGATCTCTTGTTGTCTTTTTTTGGCTTGTGCTGCTGCAGATCTTTTGGGGTCAGGTGAGTTTTATTTTTGATTTTTTGTTATATGCCTGACATCCAGTAGTTTTCCACTGTTATTCTTTCTTCTCGCTTCCCAGCCTTGTCTCAATTCAGCTCTCTTTTTCTCTTTCTCTTAAATGTGCTCCTGCTCTTCACCCTTTCCTGTTGCTGTGCTATATTATATCGCGGTCCGATGGTACCATGACTTTCGTAGAATTCGGTTCCCTCACTACGGAGACTCTCCTCCCCGACCCCACCCCTGCCGTAGATGCTACCTCTTCTGCGACAGCTGTGTCTAGTGCTTCAGCTG
This sequence comes from Clarias fuscus, assembly GCA_030347435.1. Lineage (NCBI taxonomy): Eukaryota > Metazoa > Chordata > Actinopteri > Siluriformes > Clariidae > Clarias > Clarias fuscus. Next base: position 7,783,480 of record CM059224.1, on the reverse strand, counting down.
GTGAAGGCGCTGCTTCCGTAGCCCCTCCCTCTACCACCGCAGGCCCAACCCCGAGCTCGGCGGATCTCCTAGGAGGTCAGTAGAGAAAAACGGTTTCTACGGAGAGAAAGAAAAACAGGAAGATCCTCATAACCCTCACTTTACCGCATGCATTACAATCAGTGGTGTTAGACACCGATGTGCTGGTTAATGGTGAGGGTCATCATTGTTTGCAATGTCGGTACACTGATGTATTTCATGCTCCTATCACAATTGCATGAAGATCGTTTAGTGGCCTGAAATAAGAAGATACGCTTTCTACATCTAGACCTTCTATGCTGCATGTCCTGCTTTCATTTTTCTTTCTTAGTCACTTTTCCTTCTTCACTACTCCTGAAACTTCAAGACTTGAGTTAGATTATGCATTTGAGTTTAAACATGATACTGCTCTTTCTTTTAGCGCAATAGCTCAAAACATAGTTCAAGCTTAGTCAGATTGGATGGCGAGCATCTGTTGGTCTAACACATAAAATCCCAATAAAAACACATTAAGGAAGGAAAGCGGGTGCGAATACTTTTGCAAATATTACATTCTAATATTTAATATTTGTTTCATGATTTGAAATCCAATAGGTTATTTCATATATTGATATGTTGATCTTTATCACTAGTTATATATATATATATATATATACACACAGTACAGACCAAAAGTTTGGACACACCTTCTCATTCAAAGAGGTTGAATTTGTATTATGGCAAGAAAAAAGCAGCTAAGTAAAGGAAAGCGAGTGGCCATCAATACTTTAAGAAATGAAGGTCAGTCGGTCCGAAAAATTGGGAAAACTTTGAAAGAGTCCCCAAGTACAGTCACAAAAACCATCAAGCGCTACAAAGAAACTGGCTCACATGCGGACCGGCCCAGGAAAGGAAGACCGAGAGTCACCTCTGCTGCGGAGGATCAGTTCATCCGAGTCACCAGCCTCAGAAATCGCAGGTTAACAGCAGCTCAGATCAGAGAGCAGGTCAATGCCACACAGAGTTCTAGCAGCAGACACATCTCTAGAACAACTGTTAAGAGGAGACTGTGTGAATCAGGCCTTCATGGTAGAATATCTGCTAGGAAACCACGGCTAAGGACAGGCAACAAGCAGAAGAGACGCGTTTGGGCTAAAGAACACAATAAAGAAAACTCTTTGAATGAGAAGGTGTGTCCAAACTTTTGGTCTGTACCGTATATATATATATATATAAAAAGACATACATCTTTGTCTACATTAAAGGTCCTGTATGTTACTATTTACAAGCTGACCCAGGCCTCAGAGCTCAAAGCCCCAAAGTGTGTAGGTTAATACTCCTTTTTCAAAAGCACAGTCAAAGAATTACTCTGTTGTTACTTGTTGTGTAACAAGCTGGGGGGGAGGTCTCTTCCTATGTGAGGTCACATTAGATGGAAATTCTAAGTGGCTGGTTTTAACCCTGGACGAACAGGGATTGTTTTTCCTTTTTTTTTTTTTTCCACACACACACACACACACACACACACACACACACACACACACACACACACACACACACACACACACACACCAAAGACTCGTCTGAATGTCGAAAAAAATGATACTGTAGGTGCCCTTAAAAAGGAAAATGAAGTTTAAAGGATTCATTTGTTTACCAAAGGCTCTTTCAGCTTAAAGCTTTCTTTACTGCAAAATTCTAGCATTATTTTTCCCATCTATTCTGCATGTCGTTGCGGTTTTAGGTGCGTTCGGAAGCTCTGCAGCTGAACCAGCCTCTGCTGCTGAGACGGGAGCTCCAGCCACCACAGCCGCGCCTGCCGCCGACGCTCCTGCTGCGAACGGTGCGTTTGTGTGTCTTAGGAAGTCATTCGCATATTTGAATGATTGTTAAACTTCGTTTGTACAGATAATATCCAGACCCATTCCTTTCTAGTCCGCGCTGTGTGCCGTGCTTTCAGTGACGACTGGTTTTAGATCCTCCCTTGATTTGGGATAGCGGTTGCCATGGCGATCGTGAGTCTGCGGCGTCATGGCAACTCGCGTTTTCCGATTCACGCGTTTTGACGGTGTGAAGCAAAGACGGTTACTTCCATATTAGGAGAGATTCCTCTTGATCGTTGCAGTCCTTTCTGCTTTAAGGAATCTCTGATGTTTTTGAAATGTCTGTTCTTTCCTTAACAGATCACAGGGTCCAGCGTCTATCATGTTTTGTCAGCAGCTTTAAATCTGTACACAAATCCTAACTTTATCCAAAGCCTCACTCATTAGACATGTTGTGATCATTGAACCCCTCTGTAAGCTTTAATTAAAAACATTTACTCTAATTAATTACTCTCGGTAGTAATTTGTTGGGTCTGATTTTTTCGCTTGCATTTGCATACTGTACGTCTAGACGAACGCTGATGTTTTTCTTCTGGTCCTGCAGTCTCTTCAAAAAGGTTTTACAGTTATCCCCTTTCTCCTCTCACCAAGACCCATTCGCCCCAGCGGCGGATTGTGCGTCTGTTCCCCCACAGCTGGACATGTTCTCCATGCAGCCTGCAGAGAGCAGCGCCTCCTTAATCGGCTCCGCGTCCCCCGCTGCGGTCCAGCCCCCGCTCACGTCCAGCATGCCCATCGCTCCAGCCCCTGCAGCCCCCACGATAGATCTGTTTAGTGGTAAATGCTGACTGCGAGCCCCTGCATGACACGCCTGAGTGACACCTGTCCTCTTAAGAGCGAAGCTGATGCCGTTTTCCCACCACTGAACATTACCAGGAATTCTCTTCACACGTAGTCCTTTTCTTCAAGCGAATGGACTAGAGGAAGTCTGTTTGAAGAAAACGACTCGCTTCCTCTTTGACTTCTAACCGCATGAATCATTTGCGTGAGACTGACTCGTCTGCTTTATTTTTATGCAGGCGGTTTACTGTATGGGTTTGCTTTGTGTTAATCACCTTCCCTCGTTTGCAGTGCCTGATTTCGTGTTCCTCTTCCCTCATTAAGTACGTGTTCATGTGCCCACGGCTCTGTGTCCTCGCCCTTAGGTTTTTTTGATTCCATGCCTGAACCAGCTGTACCCACACAAGAGCGCGCTCCCAGTCTAGACCTGTTTTCATCAGGTATGCGGTTATCCCTTTTCCCCAATGACTCCTTTTCCTCCTTTCTTCTCAGCTAAAAAAAAAAAAAATCTCGACTTTCTCTCGACACCTGGCTTCTCCAAACAAACCGGCAACTAAAGCCGTTTTCCCCAAACTTTTTTGCTCTTTTCCATTATCTTTGAGTCTATCTCTATTCTTCCCTTTTCTGCAGTCTCATTTGGGGCTTGCCATGACTCATGGTATATCCTGTAGTCATCACTCTTTCAGTCGATAATGTAATACATTTTCATTTAGATGCTCCGGCAGTAATTCACATTGTGAACGACCATGTGTTGTGTTGATGTTCATGCTGCAGATGTGTTCAGCCCACCTCCCGCTGCTCTCTCGGCCCCCGTGAGCTGGCTGGACGGTGGTGGTGCGGCTTCCGACTTGGTTGGGGGTGGGTACCGGGTTTCTGTATGGAGGCTCAGGTGCTCCAGGTTGGGGATGATTTCACCGCTGCATTCGACTTTCCTCGAAAGTGGAATTCGTAATTCCGTGATTTCCGACCTTCCGAGCTTTAAATGGGACGGGGGGAACAAAAATCTGCAGCTGACCCCATGTTGGCGCCAAATTAACCAGCTAACTGCGATGAGTGACCTGTGTGATAGATTTAATAAAAATGATAATTGATCTGTATGCTGATTGATCTACAGTACAGCAAATCTACAGTATAACTGTGTTTACTTTTCATGCTGTAGACAGCCATGGTGATTGGATGGCACTCTCTGGAGTCTGAAAAGGCGTTTCGTTTTTTGTTCTGAGGTCGGCAATGACGAGTTACGACATTTAGTCAAATGCAGCATTATCGCATTCTTTTGCTTGGGCTTCATGTGGGACTTTGAAACCTTGACAATTGTGTGGATGCCAGTTATGAAGTGTGCAAATTTTTTGCACGGGAAAAAACAACAACATTTGCTTTGTTTAATTGCTGTTTGCTTTATGTGTGTGTGTGTGTGTGTGTGTGTGATCATTTAAATATCTTTCTCTGCTGCCTTTGTGTGAATATCCAGTTCTTGCTGAAATGCGAGTATAAGCTCCTTATACTTATGTGTGAATGTTTCCCACATTTAGTCTTTTTGATTATTCTCTTCGAATGCAAATACAACATTTAAGGTGTGACATTATGATTGACACGTGGTCTCTGTGTCTCTGGGGTTTCCTCTTAGCATGTCACCGATGGCTCATTCTTAACCGTTCTTTGCCCTCATGCTGCATGGATCCTTCCTTTGGCCTGATTCGGTGCTCCATCCAGACTCTGCAGGCGCAGGCAATGGCCCGCCCTCAGCTCCTACACCGGCAGCATCTGCAGGAGGAGATCTAATGGGAGGTACTGTACCTCTGCTCCTTACTCACTTGTGTGTCATTTTTCCATCGTGATTGTCCTGTCAAGTATATCTGACCTACAGCGCGCTTGTGACCGTATACTAACCGGATGAGTGTGATATGTATGAGTTACATCGTGGGTGTGTGTGTGTGTGTGTGTGTGCGTGTGTGTGTGTGTGTGTGTGTGTGTGTGTGTGTGTGTGTGTGGTACCTTGGCATTGCTTGGAACAGTGTGTATGCTGTTTTTAAGAGCTGCCGATGGCGTGAGTGAGACATTTCAGTTGCTGTGTTGTGGTTTTTGCTATGTGTATATCGCATAGTGTGTTGGAGTGGGTGAAGGCAAGCTGTCTGTTCACTGTCCATGCCAGTAAATGCACCGCCATTTGTGTATTGAAAGTCTCTGAGAACTTGCTGCTTAATGCTGAATTCCTCTGTACTGCTCTTTCTCTCTCTTTTTTCACATCACTCTTCCTCATGATATGCCAAATTTCAATTTCCCTTCATTGCATCACTCATTGCTTTGATCATGTTCTCAACTTTCTTTTTGTCTACATTTCCATACTGTTCGCTTTTCATGTCATGGTTTAATTGATTTATTCTCCTTCTATATGCTTCCGCCATGATTTCTTTCATCGCCTCTATCTCTCTCGCCAATCTTGGTCTGGGTCATTGCTTGCTTCCTCCTGTGCTACGGTGAGTCCTGATGCTCCTACATAAGCTGTTATTCCACAATGCATGACTGCATTGCAGTGAAATAGCCAGTCCTGGCTCTGTGACAGTAACTGAGTAGACAGGAGAGAGAGGGAATCGAGGCCTGTGTGCCAGACTAGCCAGGCTGTCCTAGACATACTCGTGTGTCCAAATAAATTACTAGACAAGATGGAATGGACACTAAACACTGGATGAAATGGATGAAAATGATGGATGGGTGGATACATGGATGAATGGATGGAAATATGGATGGTTAAAATGATTGATAGATTAATAGATGAATGGAGGATAAATAGATACACAAATGAATGGATTAAATGGATGGATGAATGGATGGGTAAATGGTTTGTATATTGAACTGAACTGCCCTGAAGGAATAGATGGATGGATGATTGGAAGAGAGGATGCTTGGATAATCAAACAATGGATGTATGTATAGATAGATAGATAGATAGATGGACAAAATAATGGATTTTGTGTAGATGGATTAAATGATGGACGGACTGACAAAGTGGATTGATGAAGGATAGTTGGATAATTATGAATATATGAATTGCTATATGGATAGAATTAGTAAACTGAAAGGATGCTTTGGATGGATGGTAGATGAATGGATGCATGAACATAAATGATCGATAGATGGTTAAGTAAATGGTTTGGATACTGGATTGTGGAGAATAGATGAAACTACATATTAGTGATGAATGGATGGAATGGGTTCGGCACGGTGGTGTAGTGGTTAGCACTGTCGCCTTGCATCTCCAGGGTCCGGGTTCGATGCCTGGCCAGGTTCGATTCCCGTCTCTGTGTGCATGGAGTTTGCATGTTCTCTCCGTGCTTGGTGGGTTTCCTCCGGTTTCCTCCCACAGTCCAAAGACATGCAGATTAGGCTGATTGGCGTTCCCAAATTGCCCGTAGTGTGTATATATGTGTGTGCCCTGCAATGGATTGGCACCCTGTCCAGTTTGTCGTGCCCTAAGTCTCCTGGGATAGGCTCCAGGCCCCCCGTTACCCTGAATACAGGCTAAAGCGGTATAGACGCTAAGTGTGAGTGAGTGGAAGGGATGGATGGATGGATGGATAATGAAGCAATGGGTAGATGGATAGATGAATGGCTGGATGGGATAAAATGGATGGAATGGATGAACTTTGCATAGGTGGAGGGGAATGGAAGGATGCTTTGGATGGATGTACACCGTTCGGCCATCACATTAATACCACCGCCAGGTGAATTGAACAACATTGATTATCACTTACATACCAGTAAGCTGTTGACAGGAGCATGGGCAGCAAAGGCTCATGTACTGTATGGCTGTGGGGGGCAAATGCCAACCTGTCTGTCCCAATCCTACAGAAATGCCAATTTAGCACAACTTGTTGAAAAAGGCCAATGCTGTCTGTGTTAGAGTTCAAGGTTGATGATCCAGACTCCAAATTAATCAGATCTTAATCTGATGGCGCATATCCCACTGAACAAGTGATCCTGATCCATGGAGGCCAACTTACGGCACTTAATGATCTACTGCTTACATCCTGGTTTCCCGGTTGGGGTCAGAGCCGATTTGGTGGGACAAGGGAAACCTACATAACATTGGGTGTAATGATATGTGTTATGGCGGATCGGTGTACAGTACGTGGTGATTCAATGAATGTGTGAATATTAGGTTAAACATTTTAATACTTCAATGTTTCTGTAGCGTTTCAGTCTAATTATGTAGCAGGGTTTAATGTGGTGTAATGGTGGTACGTCTGTAGAGTGAGTAATGTGCTGTGGTCCTGTATAGTTGGTGTTGTCGGTGCTACTGTATATTTAGGTCTATGTGTGAATTTGATGTATTTGTGAATTTATAACATAGTGTAGTTTTATAAGAGGTTATAACAAATCGTTGTCTAATCTGGATACAGTAATAGATACATGTCATGACTGGCGTGTCCAGTTTTGAATTTTTCTGAATTCTCTCTTTATCTCTCCAGCGTTTGGTGGATTGGGGGATATACTCATGCCAGCCATGGCTCCTCAGCCGGCCGCCGCAGCACCCATGGCGGCCTCACCAGTTAGACCAGTGGGAGGGGATCTGGACTCTACTATGGCCAGTTTAGCTGGAAGTAAGTTTCAATTCAGCACCTCAAACGTGTTCAAATACTATTGAGTTTCTAATATGTGTGTATGTTGCTCTCTTTCAGATCTGGGAATGGGGACCCAGAAGCCGTAAGTCAGCTTCCCACATACAGTTTGCCATTTTTATTCTTTTTTTTCTTTTCTATTTGTTGTTCCTAATCACTTATTCCTTCTCTCTCTCTCTCTCTCTCTCTCTCTCTCTCTCTCTGTCTCCTTATCTCTCAGGGGAGAAGCAGCAGGAGGGGCAAACTGGCAAGCGCAGGTAGCAGCCCCTAGCTGGGGCATGCCCATGGTAAATGTTGTGTTGTCTTGTAGTCCTGCGGCATGGCGTGGTGCAGCATGGCTTTGGGTGGCATGGCGTGGGGTCAGTCACATGACCCTCTTTTCCTCTGGATTTTCTGGATCCTTCTACAAGCTGATCACTCCTATACCATAATATCATGAGGGGAAATAAACAAACCTTTAAAAAAAAAGTATTATTATTAAACTGTGTAGACATTATCGTATATACAAGGGGCATTCAAGTCAAAACGGGACTTTTGATTGTGCAGAATAACGGAGCACAGTTATGAGTGTAATGACTCTTTTTGTTTTTATGTTCCTGCCTGCTTCACGTCTGAAACCCTGGCCTCCCAGGAACTCCTTTAATGGCCCAAACATGTGGAAATGCCTTACGAGGGATGTGGCAATAACTTCCAGTCTGGTTCCTGCAATGTGCAAGTGGCATCGATGAATAATGGTATAAACAGTTCCCACAGACAGATGCGTCTTTTCCACAAATGGTGCCAATTTTTTCAAGAATCAGGCATTCCACTCGCTGAGTGTTCACGAGAACAACTACACTGGGCTTCGATCCACTTCGAGTCTCATCACCGTATTGTGCTTGAGGTCCTCTGTAAATATCAATCGATTTTACACCGATTTCATCACAAGTCCCGGTTTGACTTGAACGCCCTCGTATAATAAAAGAAATATGATAGAAAATAAAACATCATGAGTGCTACAGTAGAAAAGCTCTTCGAGTCATGATAGTCTGGTATTATTACTAAAATACAACAACAACAACAACAACAATAATAATAATAATAATCAATAAACATGTGTTTTTATATCGGATTATATAAAGATCAGCGCATCTTACGCAGGCTTTCTCACTGCTGCTTAATCTACACAAGGAATTCTGCACTTTAACTACACATTAAAGCCATATTCTGGTAATAAAAGCTTTATCCACGTTTGCAAATCATAGGTCTGATCCAGCGCACTGATCCTGGACGTGACTTGTTTTATAGTGGAAGAAAAAAAAATCTTAGCAAATAAAAATATCTTGAATGTATTCATGTGCATCTAACAGTTTCTATTATAAGATTACAATAAACACATTTCACGCCATGTTTTATAGACGACGTTACGCATGATGTTTTCTCGTTCTATTGGCAGGTTTTGCTCTTTTTTTTTGCATAATAGAATAGAAATAATTGATTAAAACACAAGCCATGCGATCTGCCAATAGACGGAAACTATTTCAGGCTTCAAATGGCTAGACATGGGCTTATAATATAATCTTATAACTGGAAATTCTTGCTAATGTTAACAGCATTCAAAATATTTCCACTTGGTAAGTTAAAATCTTTTGCAGTGTACGTATGGCTTTACATGCAGCGTGGCAAATTGTGCAGTTTTGCTGCTTAAGTAGAGGAGCGTGATCACTCCAGGTGCTGATCAAACCCTATTTCTTCTACTCTACACTCAAATATGTTGTAATTAGTTATAATGCATATTAATTTTTTTTTTAATAAATAAATAAAACATGAGTGTGTTCTCTTGCTATTGGTGATGATTTCAAAATAATAACCTTCAATAATGTCCTTTCAAGTGAATTAGAGACCTGTGTCCCCTTTTTGTTTTGTTTTTTTGTTTTTCATGTGTGTTTTTGTGTTGTGTAGTTCAGTTTGTATTAATTTCACCTTCCCTCCCGTATAATACACACCCGTTATAGCCTGTGCCCTCCATGGCCTCTCCTCTCATGGGGTCCCAGTTGCGATTTAGCATGGTAAGAATGTGTACGTGTGTCTTCCCGAGTGTCTGTGTGTATCAAGTCATATGTGTGATTCACACCCTGTCTGTCACACACAGCCCGGTGCGACAGGCCCGACTCCCATGATGTTCCCCCAGCAGCCTATGATGAGACCGCAGTTTCCTGCTGCAGGAGCACCTGGAGCACCGGTACCATAACCCCACACACACACACACACATATTTTAACCACATATTTTCAAGAAAACTGCATTGTATTGGTGTGCAGTGAGTAGGATGGGGAGGGAGGCAGAGAACATTTGATTTCTGATTTGAATTCTGAACATTTGAATTCTGTGAGCAACTAATCAAACACAAAGCTAGAACAAAGCGATGTCCAAAGCTTGTTTGACAAAAAAGAGCATGTAAGAACTAGAGGTCGCTTAGTGACGATTAGTGACTGGAACTTTGGATCATTTTAGACTCGGTTCTTTGAATCTCGTTCATCAAAATGAACGAATCTTTTTTTGAGTCATTTAGTTCATTTCGTTCTTTTGATCAGAAATAAAATAAAAGTTACATTTTTAATAAACAGATGTATACATACACAAATTTTGCCTGTAATTCCAGTAATTAAAATATTACAGTGCAACTAAGGACATATTATTATGAACAGAATGAAGAATGAAACAGAATTGAGCGGTTCTTCTCACGATTCTTCTAGTCCGAGTCGTTCGTTCTTTTGAATCTATTGCACTGCATAGCGTCTATAGGAGTCACGTGACAAAGGAACAAACTATTCGGACTAGAAGACTTCAGGTAACGACTCATTTCTGTTTCCTGTACATAACCTACGGGGTCTTTGCGATGATTTGCGCATGCGCGCCCAGTAGAAAATGAACGAATCACTCTCCGAGACTACTCGTTCTTCTGAGTCATGTTAAAGAACGAAGAGTCAAAAAGAACGAATCGTTCATGAACAACTCATCACTATTGCTTATTCCTGATTATAAAACAGTTCTGACTGAGAATATATTATATTTTGGTGAGAGGCATTCCATGAGTGCTGATATAGAGCGTAACAGCACCGGGACGTTTAACTACTGTATTTGTATCACTCCACCTCACAGGTGGTCTAACACTCATAAATTACGCTGTCGGTCGCAGCACCGGTGAAAATAGGGCAGTAGTGAGGAGAGAACATCCCCCTTTAACCCCTGAACAAGGTCACTACTTGGTGTGTGGAACAAGGGATTGTACACTCTACATAGCACACAACCCCACTATCCCACCTAGGCTGATCATTAGATTACTTAAATCAGGTGTTAAGCCAACACTAGAAGATCTCATTCCCATCACATACAGTATTAAAAATATGCATAGGATGCATAAGCACCTTAAAAGTTCACGTATGTTCGACTACAGATGTCTGCTGGAATGACCCAGAGCCCCAGAAAGCCTCCTCCTCCCAAAGATCCTCTTGCTGACCTGAACATCAAGGACTTCCTATAAGCCACCAAGCAGGTACATCACTTTTTGTTTATTACTCAGAGTTAATATCAACAAAATGACTATGAATTATGAAAATGGACTCAAAGCTACTGTATTTTCTCTTTGTGTGTGTGTGTGTGTGTGTGCATCTCATCACAGCCAGTCAGAGACTCAGACCCTGAGGGAATGGATGTGTGCATTTCTTTTCAGCTCAGTATCTTCAGGGTCTCCTTCCGTCCCTCCCTCTCTCTTTCTGTCTAATGTTGTATTATTACCTGTGAAAGTGATAATGTACGTGTGTGTGCGTGTGTGTGTGTGTGTGTGTGTATTTTAATGTTTCCAGGCTATATTTAAAAAGACAAAAGACAATGCATAAAAAAAGGTATTGATGGATGCATCCTTGTACATCTGCGATGCTGGATGTGTGTTCTTTTTTTCTTTTTTCTTCTTCTTCTTCTTTTCTTTTCTTTTTTTCTTTCCTGTGAGGAACCCAAACAGATCTGTAACGTGTTCTGTGGAGAAAAACAAAACAAGACAAAAAACCGTGTTTGGTGTGGTACATATCACTGGGCTCACTGGATCCATGTTGTCATTGAAGTATTAGTTGTCTAGCTCTTAGCCATACAGCTTCTGGGACCACATGAACGAAACATAGCGCTTACAGACGTATTCAGGTTTGCGTAGCATCTCTGTTCTGTTTTAACTTCCTCTTCTGTCATTGACACGTGATGGCGCAAGCAACATCGGACTAGGCCTATTAACAAACGATATGCATTTGGAATATTTTATCTTTAGTCTTTATTTTGAGATAAAAGAATCTATTTTAGTTATGTTGAAAGTACTTTATGTATTAACAAAGGTGGTCGAGAAAAAAAAATCATTCTGGTTGTAAAAAAAAAAAAAAAAAGAAGTGTATTCCTGCCACCTGAATGCAATCTAGCTCGGTTTAATAGCACCTTGTAGTGAATAGTAGTAGTGCACAAGAGCACAGCATTTCCTTGGATCTCAAACCAGAGCGGGATTGGACGATTTTTACAGATTACAGCGACAAAACCATTCGCCATTGGGTTTCCCATCAGTCCATGATATAATGGCTTGTTCATCCTTTGCAGCAAGGAAATGTGAAGAAAAAAAAAATGTACAAGCACCGGTTGGTAGAAAGACTGGAGGAGTAACGTTATATTAACAGAGGATGTGCTGGTTAGCTTTGTTTCCTTTTTTGGTGGATATTAATTTTTTGGATGTAATAACCCGCCCCTGTCCCAATACTCTACTGTGCATGTAAGTCCTGTTGAAATGCAATAAACAGTTACCTGGAAAACCCCCAGAGAGTAAGGACTACGTGTGTGTGTGTGTGTGTGTGTGTGTGTGTGTAGTAATTGAATAACTGTGGCATTTTGCATCAAACCATGGTCACACACAAAACACCTCCAGACGGACTGGCTAAAAAACAGTCTCACTTTAAGACTTCATTCAACCACTTTTAGCTTTGATTCCAGCACACAGTGTGGTGTCCAGTTCATGTGTGAAAATGATTCCCTCATGCTCCCAGAAACACTCTTTCACAATCTAAGTCCTGGAATACTGTATACCCCGTGCCGTCCGGCTAGAGAAACTCCATAGATGTGATAATCTGGTCATTCAGTACATTCAGGTCGTCAGCTGACTTAATATAATATAACGTTGCTGAGTCTAGACCTGAGCGACTGAAGCAACACCAGATCATAACACTGTCTCCGGAGACGTGTACAGTGGACACTATGCATGATGGACGCAATGCTTCATGCGTTTCCCTTCTTACCCTGACACGCCCATCACTCTGGTGTGAAGTCAGTCTGAACTCATCAGACTTTTCCATTACTACAAAGTCCAATCCTTATGCTCCCTAGCAAGCCGAAGCCGAACACTAACAAGAGGTTTTCTTATGGCCACACAGCTGTTTAGTCCCAATCCTACGAGTTCTCATTAATTGGTATAGAAATGCTCTTACTTTCACTATTACACATAGCTCTAGTTTCCTGTTGGTTTTTTACCTTGCAACTTCACCAGGTGTCAAGTGACCTTCATTCATCATATTTTTCTGTCCACATTTCTTTCACTGAGTTCACGTTTCAGAACGTTTTGAAAATGTGTTGAAGCGTTCTTAACCCAGTTCCAGTAACCTCCTTAGTTGTTGTCTTTGCTTGATGCAGCACAATAATCTGACCCTTCTGTAATGCTGACTTTTGTGTGGCCAGGCAGTGTATTTCACCCTGAACATGTGTTCAATAATCATAGTTTATAGTTCATTAGCATCAACAATCACAGTTACAAGAATTTCAATAACGGATGCATTCTTACCCACTTACCATAAGAATGTACTATAGGGTAGAATGGTAAACTAAAGTATGTACTTTGATACTGTACATCATAGTATTGCTGTAGTACTTCAGACATTAACATGGTACCCATTGTGGGACTTTATAGAGTACCAGGGTAGGTCTACGGCACTTCAGTAGATACCACAATACTTTGGTGGTGACTGTGGTACCCAATAAGCACCTCAATCTTCACCAAAGTTGTTTGTACATACTGCTAGGATAGTAAGATACATGCAGGAACATTAGATGCCTACTGAGCTTTGGAGGTCACTGTGGTACCCAATAAGTACCGTGGTATCCACTGAAGTACCATAGAACTAACTACTGTACAGTATGTACTACCCAGGGGTTAGTACTGTATATAAAATGTACTTTTATGGTACATGGCGCACTATGGTAGTGATTCTACCATAGGACGTACTTTGGTACGACGGTGCTATAGTACTTGTACCGTTATAACTGTACCATGGCAGAACGATGTACCATTATGTGGCTCATGTACTATCTATCTATGAGTACCACAGTACTATATACCGTGGTACCTACAGTATACCATGGTATAATGTCTTATTGGTTGTTATACCATATAGCTACTGTATTACACGTACACACTATATACTTAATTACAGCATGCAAAAAAAATGTTAAAATATTAATGTTAAATAAATGTCTCCAAACAAATAACTTAAAATCAGCAATTCTATATTGTCTTCTTAGAAATTTTGTTAAATATTACTTAGATAACCAATCAAATCTGAGAATTCTTCCACACTGAGGTATAATATTCTATAACAGCAGCTTTGCCAGTAGTGCCAGCTACAGCCACTTCCGTAGATTTTGGAAACTTTTTTATTTGGCTCTCGGCCTCTCTGTACACCACCACATTGAATTCGAAACAAAACACCCAAGATGTGAACAAAGTCACGGCATTCGACAGGTTTGGAAAAAAAAGTGTGGCATTAACTATTCAGGAATCAGAGCCATTTTCATATGTCCCCCCCCCCCCCCCTCTTTTTTTTTAGAGGGCTCAAAAATATTGGAACACACGAACATAATTACAATCATAGTTATTGCCTTTAATACTTGGTTGAAAATCCTTTGTAGTCAGTGACTGCTTGAAGTCTGGAACACATTGAAATGACCAAATGCTGAGTTTCCTCCATTGGGATGCGTTGCCAGGCTTTTACTCCAGCGGCCTCCAGCTGCTGCTTGTTTGTGGGTCTTTCTACCATTAGTATTGTGGAAACTCCATCTAATGTAAGGCTAATCATATTCTGTTAAAAAAACAAACAAACAAAAAAACATTCAAATGAACGTCAGAGTGAGGTTTTCTGAAAGGAGCTGGTTACTGGACATGTGTGGTAGGCATCTGCTGTGTCAGCAAGTTAATTACCAGTTACCAAATTACCAGTTTTTCTGTAACCTTGACAAGACACTAATTTAGCCTATTAATTTCCGGCTGTTCATAAAGCTCCTGTAACGTAAGTGATAATATGAGGGACGTTCAAGTCAAACTGGGACATGAAATTTCTCAGGAACGAAGGGGTAAAACTGATTGACATTTACAGTAGACTTTAAGCACATGTACGGCGACGAAACTCTTGGCTGCAGTAATACATTTGAATGGTGCAAACATTTTAAAGAAGGCCGTACATCCCTGAATGATGATCCTGGCTGAGGTGGCTCAGAGAACACTGCAGACCTTCGTGGGAACATTCAACGCAAAACGACGGATAGCATGGCATCGGCTTGGGAAGAGATGCATCTCTACACAAGAACTCGGCTGGGCGTTACTGCCACATCCCCCGTACAGTCCTGACCTCGCTTCAAGCCATTTCCACATGTTTGAGCCATTAAAGGAGTTCCTGGGAGGCCAGAGTTAAGGCATGAAGCAGGCAGTCCGATCATGGCTCTGGCGTTATGAGAAAACTTTCTACCTTGATGGTATCCAAGCACAGGTGAAACACTGGGATAAGTGCATTAGTGTAGCAGGCGATTATATAGAGAAATAAAGGGAGGTTCTACTCCCTTACTAGCTGTGTTCTGTTATTCTGTGCAAACAAAAGTCCCGGTTTGACTTGAACATGTTGTATTGCTAAATGACTAAAGTACGTTTTGTTGTTCTTTAGTAAATGAAAGATTGCAACAGCTGGCAAATCACTGTAGTGAAAGAGGTTTTAAAAAATGGCATATAATTCATTACCCAAAAGTGTGTAAAGTCCTCCATTAAAATAAGTAACGGATGTATAAAAAAAACAGAGTGGACCAAATATATAGTTTTTTTCCCACCCATGTACCTTTTGGCAAGTATGAGACAATCACATATGACATTTGCATGAATCTTTAAACTACACACAGAGTTTACGCTTATAAAACATAGCATGTGAGTGCAAAAGTTTACACACCCCTAACAAAAATGGTCCCCAAAAACATGTATATTAAATAAAATGATTTCAGTTCTCCTGCTTCTTACTTTTTTTTTTTTTCTTTTTACAAATCTACATGTTGTATTTTTCTTCCTCACCATATTTATATCTTTTTATGTGCAATTCAAGGTTTTTCCCCCTGAGAACCTAGAGGTCCATGCTTTAACTCAACTCTATGACATTTTACAAGTAGTTATGCAACAATGAGTTCGCGTGAAAGAGCATGATCTCCAGGATTAACCCCGCAGCACACAGGGGAGGGATGACGGGTCAAGGCAGCGGCAACATTGTGGCCGCAGGTGTCCTCAATAAAGAAACGCATAATAGAAGAGAGCGCTGATGGCCAGCAGTGCTACAGAGAGCATCATATTCCTCCTGTTCTCTCCCCGCAAATCTGCAAGCTCCTTCTCTGTAACAGATGCAACGTATGCATATAAATAACTCGCACATGGATCCTTATTTTGCTGTGAATATAATGGAGAAGTGTACAGATTTTTTGGCATTACCATACTTCTGGATCCTCTCGCTCATGATCGCCATTTCATCCTCTAGAGCCTGTCTGTGGAAATGCAGAGAAGCCTTATGGTATAGTGGTCAGGACATTTCCCAAAGCCTTTCTCTGTAGTTAAAGTGTGCATTCTTACTTGTCTTCATCTGAAAGTTGCTCGCGTCGGTGTCTGAATTCTGCCCTCTCCAGATTACCCTGCCACTTCAGTTTCTGCTCCTCGACACGGTCAATCTACGATGGTAAAAAATGTTAGATTTGTAAATGAATACATTAATAAAATACATCTAAAAAAAATTTTTTTTTTAGGGAAAAAAAATATAACTCCAAGCTACTCCATTTGCTACAGGGTCGGATCAAACTCATTCTTTCTTACTCCAATATCAACTCGATCATTTTCACCCCCAGTTTTTCGACTAGTATCCACTTGATGCTGATCCTGGGTGAACTTTCATAAAAAACATACCATAATGTTCCAGAAAAGTGTATACTGATATAATTCAACCCAATATCCACATTGCATCATCATCATATTGCCCAGAGGTCCTGCATATTGTTAACTTCTGATTTTTTAAAATTTTATTCTCAGCACATTCTTTGATTATGCTGATGATATGTGCTTTTCCCTTTTTTTTGCATATAAAAAAAAATCTACTGCTAATTATTTCCCAGCTTTCTTATACGTGACCTAACTGATTAATAAAGGTTTGATATTTTCTAACATTCTTATTTCTAGAACTATTTTAATTTTCTTAAGTTTTTTTTTATCTTGGCAAAACAAAAATGCAGCACAAGGTAATTCAGACACTGCATCCATCTATCTTACCTACACATATCATATCTACTCTCTATCTATCTCACAAAGATTACAATTTAATTATTTGTCAGATGTACCTTAGAGCACAGTGAAATTATTTTTTCGTATATCCCAGTAAGGAATCTGGAGTCAGAGCACAGTGCCTCTGTCCGGCTCTGGAGCGGATAGGTTTGAATGCCTTGCACAACGGCCAAACAGTGTCAGCTTGGGAGTGCTGGGGCTTGAACCCCCGACATTCTGATCAATAACCTAGAGCATTAACAATTTGAGCCCTAGCTGGTTTGACCAGCTCAAAATGTTCTCTGAAAGCTGGTACATGTGCTTTGTATTTGTACATGTAATATCTGATATGTTGTCTAGCCATTAAATAATCTAAATCAAATTTTATATTGCATTGTTTGTACTTGCTACTTGTTTGAGTAGTAATGTTATACTGCTTGTAGCCAGTAGATGGCAGTAAAACACATATGTGTACGTGTTATACCGCTTGCAGCCAGTAGATGGCAAAACAAATATAGGAGATGGCAATACACATACAGGAGCATCAAACTAAATTGAACTAAATATTTAACCAAATATACAGAATTTTTTTAACTTTTTTTTTTCAAGAAAAAGAAATCTACAGCCTGATGACTAAACATTATAAACATAATTGCTGTCACGACACATGTCTACATACGTTATTGTGATCAGTATAAAGCCAACATGGCGGATCTGCAGGTCAGATAAATAATCAGGAAACACGGAATATTCAACTCACCTCAGTCGCAACACTGATCTTTTCCCTTTTAATATTCTTTGGTTTTGTCATTCTGATAGCCGTTGCTATAACAACAATAATATAATAACTAAAATATGATCTAGTTAGAGATGACGTGTAGGAGACTTCTTCTTTTCTCTCTCGTGAGAGAGTTCAATGGAAGCAGCTGACCCCCCACTGCCACCTGCAGGCAGATCTGACACACTGGTTCTCCTCAGAGCTTAGAGACAGTCTACCTCATGATTCTGTTTTTTCCATGTGATGTGAGGTCTTGGACTCGACAGACAGTTCACACTCTGATGACTGGTGACTGCAGTCGCTCGATAGTTCAGGACTGAAATTCCTACAAATAGTTTTGTACCTGAGACTTTAATACTGAAACGGCTTGCTCATGGAATTTGATGAAGAAGTGAAGACAGAAGGGCATTCATGGCTCGCAGCTCAGCCTAGAACATTATTTAATGAGGGAATACAAAAGTGTGTTGACAGATGGACAAAGTGTATTAAAAAGTAAGGAGATTATGTTGAAAAATTATGTATTTGTCTTTTCTAAAAATATATACATATAATAATAATAATAATATTATTATTATTATTATAAGGAGTACACATCTCTATTCTTGTAGCCCATTACCATATATTGATAGTCTATGACCGAAAAGTACATGGACACCTGGTCATCACACCCCTATGTTATCCAGACCCCATGTTTAAGCGCCATGTTAAGTGTGTTAACGCTGAAGTGGACAAACTCAAGTGTTGTGCTAAGACCCCTGACCTCAGCCTAACTGAACATAACTTTGGGATGAACTCTAACACTGATTGCACCCAACACATGTTCAACACCACCACCGGGTCTCTTTAATGCCCTTGTAACTGAATGTTCACAAATACCCAAAGACACAATACAAAAAACTAATCTAGTGGGAATCCTTCCTAGTGGAGTGGATCTCATTATACCACTCACTCACTCATCGTCTATACCACTTTATCTTCTATACAAGGTAGCGGGGGGCCAGGAGACTTAGGATACAGGGCGGGGTACACCCTAGACTAGGTGCCAATCTATTGGCGGGCATACACACACTCACACTTTTATTCACACACTACGGGCAATTTGGAAATGACAACTCCCAATCTAATATGCATGTCTTTGGACGGTGGGAAGAAACTGGAGTAGGCCTACTCAGAGGAAACCTACAGAGAACATGCAAAATCCATGCACACAGATCCAAGGCAGGAATCGAGCCCCAAGGTGCAGTGCTAACCACTAAGCCACCCTCCCTCATTATACCATCATAAGGGGGAAATAGATGTGCGTTAATGCTTATCATTCTCATACAGCTGTGTCATGGTCAGGGGTCCACATACAATAGGCCATGTAATCCATGATTACTTTAAACATTATTGTTTGCTGCCTAAAATCAAACAATATTTGTACTATATATACATATATATATATATATATAATATCATTTCTTTCTTTATAAACATTTAACATCGTGACAAATGAAATCAGGCAGTGTCATGTGACTGAATTAGTCACGTGCGCGTTCCTCTGATTGGCTCTCGGGAAAAGGAAGTGAGCGTGTATCACGTGACGCCTGCGCTTGTTGCCCTGGAATCAGCTGATCCTTTCAGGGACGTTTCATTGCCAGAAGACCAAGACACAGATCCCGAGGTTGAAATCTTCGCCTTCTGAGCTTGTAAGACGGTGAAATCCCGGCACAGACCGCAGCAGCAGCAGCCATGGCGTTGAGCGACGCGGACGTCCAGAAGCAGGTAAAGATGGGTTTATAGCGGGAGGTGTGACGTCACTAAAGCCCGCATCTCACCGCACTGAGCAATATGGCGTTCACTCTCATTCAGCTTTATAGCGAGGTTACTGTGCGTTTAGTCCACTGTGTGAGCAGATATAACCTTCAGAACCGGTGTAGGGAAAGGACGCCGCCATTGTGTGTGCGTGTGTGTGTGTGTTTGCTGTCTTCATGGTATTTCTGTCAGCTTGCATTGAGTCAACAGAGTCTATGGACACTGGGTGAATAATAAAGTCATTTTAATATATTCAGTAAAAAAACAAAAACAATTCATGAATCATAATCACCTGACGTTAATCACTTATCTTGTTATCCCCCTAGGGTCAGGGGTTCAAATGTAATTTTCAGTCTATATACTGTGTGTGGTTGAGGATTGCATGTTCTTGGTTTCCTCCCACGGTCCAAAGACATGCGCTGTAGGCTGATTAGGAGTAGTGATGGGAAGTTTGAATCATTTTAGTGACTCGGTTCAATCTTTTTTTTGAGTCATTTAGTTCATTTCGTTCTTTTGAATATAAATAAAATTAAATGTTAAATTTTCAATAGACAGACCCCCAACATGTCTACATACAAATATTTTGGCTATAGTTCCAGTAATGAAAATATTACAATGCATCTAAGGACATATTACAAACAGAATGAGCAGCTCACCATCATATCTTCTAGTCCGAGTCGTTCGTTCTTTTGAATCTATTGCACGTCATAACGTCTATGGGAGTCATGTGACTTGGAAGACTCATTGAGGAGAACCGGTCAATTCTGTTTTCTGTACATAACCTACAGAGGTTTTGCGATGATTTGTGCATGCACGCCCAGTAGAACATGAACGAATCACTCTCCGAGACTACTCGTTCTTCTGAGTCACGTTAAAGACTCGTTCAAAAATTCATGAATGATCCATCACTGATTAGTAGACATAGAGACAAAACAATTCAGCTATAAATTGTGATTCTTTTGTGTGATGATTTCGGTAGTGACTCATCTTTTTTTAAAAACCATTTTTATGATTATAATAGAGATTAACCGGGCGATTAGCCGGTGACCGCTGATCAGCCTCAGATATAAATGTTTCTCTTGGCACAACAGAAATGCATTATGGCGATACAGCATCAAAAATTGTGTGCGTTTAAAAACATTAGATCTGCCTTTTCCTCCAAACTCTGTGAGCGAATTAGTCTCAAAACCACTCATTACACACGTACACTGGTGATTCCCAGTCCTACTGTTTAGAGTTTTTCCAAATTGCCCATAGTGTACCATTGAGTGTGAGGGCTTGGCATCCCATCGATGGTGACCCCTGCCCTCTCCTCGAAGCTCCTTGAGTTACAGAGTTCACACTGAGTTACAGATTTCAGAACATTCACTATAGGTCATTTTAACAAGACAACACTTTGTTACTTGATGCTATTTGTTATCATCCAAATGAGGATGGGTTTCCTGTGCAGTCTGGCTCCTATCAAGGTTTCAAGGTTTCTTCTCTCAAGGTTATCTTAGGTTGTTTTTCCTTGCCACAGTCACTCTCAACTCGCTCATCAGGAGCAGTTGTGATTTATACATATTTCCTCACACTTTTCAAAAATTTTTCCATTACTTTTTGTTTCCTTAAAGCCGCTTTGTGTTGATGACCGCTGTTAAAAGCACTATATAAATAAAATGTAATTGAATTGATGATAATTCTCATCCCTAATAATTACTTATCACTCATTCTACTCACTACTATCATTTATCACACCAGCCAGTCAGATGATTCCTAACCTTATTTCAATTGTTCCTTTCTCGTTGTCTGTAGATCAAGCACATGATGGCTTTCATCGAGCAGGAAGCCAATGAAAAAGCAGAGGAAATTGACGCCAAGGTAAACATCTACCTGTGATAGGATCTTCCATAAAACATGCTTAATTGTACCGGTTTCTTTATGGCCTGTTTTTTTTTGTCGTCAATACGTCTAAACAGGTTTAGTAATTAATGTTGAGTCTTCCTCCACAGGCGGAAGAAGAGTTTAACATTGAGAAGGGTCGTCTGGTGCAGACTCAGAGGCTGAAGATCATGGAGTACTATGAAAAGAAGGAAAAACAAATTGAGCAGCAGAAGAAAATGTGAGTCATGTTCCGCAGGAAGACGTGTCCTGTTAACTGTGTGTGTGTGTGTGTGTTTGTATTTGTCATTTTCATTATTCTGCTCTTGTTCCACAGTCAGATGTCGAACCTGATGAATCAGGCCCGGTTGAAGGTGCTGAAGGCTCGGGATGACATGATCTCGGTTGGTAACGCTTTCTCGCGATGGATTCTGACCCGATGATGGTTTGTATGTGTCTTTGTAACAGTGTGGTCGTGTTTGTATAGGACATGTTGAACGACGCACGTCGTAGGCTTGCTAATGTAGCCAGAGATCCGACCCGGTACTCTGTGCTGATGGACGGACTGGTGCTTCAGGTAATCTTCATGGCTTGACAATCCAAATCTTGTTTGTGTAAAATATTTTTTAAAATGAATATACAGTACTGTGGAAAAGTCTTAGGCGCCATATTATCTGTAGTACAAAGTTTATGTCTGCATTATTATGTACAAGACCATTCCCTACAAAGATGCACTAAAATTAATGAATAAATAACATTACAGAAGAATATTTGCATGCCTGTAAAGAAAGTGACCTATTACATGACAGACCAGTTTTCGGATGGGAAAAAAAAATCAATAATGTCGACTCCTGGGTTTTGCATGAAAATTGAAAGGAGCGAGTGTGATGAAGTTACCAAAAGAGCTCATATTCTCCAGCATGCTCAGTAAAACCTAACAGCTGTTTTATTTACAGTACGGTGCAAAAGTCTTGGGAACATCCAAAGAAAAGCCGTATGCAATGATGCTTTTGAAAACATCTCTACATTAAAAGAAACTTCTATAAAAAGCATTAAGTAATAACATAAACAATAAACGGTCAATATTTGGTGTGGAAACTCTTTGCTTGAACATAAGCTGTAGTGTTCGATACAGATGTGTGCAGTATTCTAAATAAAACAGCTGTTAGGTTTTACTGAGCCAAGGCTCCCGTATGCACATGGGGAGTGACACCTCGCCTGTGTAGTATGATCCATAGAATGATGAATCATGTTTTCATGGCTAGGTGTGTGTGCGTGTGTGACTTGCTTAACTGAGAGGACTCGATATTAAGCAGGTGGTCATAATGTTATACCTGATTGGAGTAATTTCTCCTGTAGCCATGGAATTTTTGCTTTCGTCAGTCAAATTACATTTTTGTTCTCTTCTGTAACTTGTTCAGGATACTCACAAGAACATTATAACTTTGTATCATTCAGGGATTTTATCAACTACTCGAACCCAAAGTGACGATCCGATGCCGTAAACAGGACTTGCCCTTGGTGCAGGTCAGTTGTTGTAAATCCATGTCACCTGTCCAGACGTTTAATTAAGATTAACTTATGCTTCACTAAATCATGTCTTACTGTCTTTAATGTCAGGCTGCTGTGCAGAAAAACATCCCCATCTACAAAGCAGCCGTAAAGAACAATCTCGAAGTGCGGATCGACCAAGACAACTTCCTCCCACCTGATACGTACGTACCTGCTATTCAGAGGAAATAATTTTTTGCAATAGGAAGTCAGAGCAGTGTGTGTAACTACGTGTTCTGTCTTTGTAGCTCGGGTGGAATTGAGATCTATAACTCGGACGGTAAGATTAAGGTGTCTAACACTCTGGAGAGCAGGCTGGAACTCCTGGCACAGCAGGTAGAGTATAAAGGATGGAACGGCGGGGTGTTTAAAGTGCCAGCTGTATAATGATGGAAGCTTACGTACTGTACGCAATGAATGGTTGAATACATTTTAGTCCAGCTAGTAGGCTATGCGTTTTAAGCCACAAATTCGCACAAAAAGTGCCATTTGTTAATATGTTGACGACTGGAGCGATATCCACATGATGAGCAATATCCATGAAACAGTGCTAGTGCTCAGTATTTCTACATGTGCTCACCAAGAGCAATACAACAACAAAAAACAGTTGGGGACACTATGACTTCAACCTCAGACGAACGACATCATATAATAATAATAATTATTATTATTATTTTTTTTTTAAGTGTGCCATTATCTATTTAACAAAAATGAAAAGAAAAAAACTCTTATTTAAGATCATGGGAAGAGTTAAATGCTGCGGATTAGAAGATCATAAGGTTCGGAGAGTGGAAAGATTTTCTTTAAAGATGACTAAAAAATGTAGATGTAAAACATGTTTGTGCTTTGATCTAAATGTTTTTTCTGACTCTCGCATTAATAAGCTTTTTCTTTGACTTTCCTGCATAGATGATGCCTGAAATCCGAGTTGCCCTTTTTGGTGCTAATCAGAACCGCAAATTCATGGATTAATCACTCATCATCTCCATGAGCATTCAGGACCATAATGGGGGGGGAGTGTATGTGTATTATTTTTTTTCCCACTTGGATTAAAAACAGAGTGAACTCATGTGTCCAAGTAATATTTAACTTATGAATTGTATGTATATGTTTGGTGTATTTTGTGATTCATTGTGAATTCTACACTTCCTATGTTTACAAAGAAGTCTGAACACTTGCACTCGAGACCCGAATTTAAGTCTTACTGATAAGTGGACATTCGCCAATATTTAATACATTCCTTCATATTTCGGTTGGCTTTCCAGTAGACATTACAACATTACAGTGTTTTCTTTTGTAGGATGTTTACCTTTTCCCCCTGTTGTCCCTTGTTGTGCAGATCATGTGTTGTATAAGTGGGGGAAAAAAAACTTTTTTGTTGAAATGCTGAGATTACATGAATGTTGAAGTAATATAAGAAAATAAAGAAATATTTAATGTCTTTCTGTGTGTTATTGAGTATCTGATTTTCTGTTGTGTGATTTAAAATTGATGTTAGACTGAAAAGCATACAACTGCGGACGTTTTTCCAGACGCATTAAGGAACCTATGACTCGTTATGTTCCTCTATTGTCAACATACTAAGGAGAAATAATTCAGCCTAGGCACTCCTTACTCAGCTGACCAAATGTGCTATGAGACAACAGGGAAGTGAAGTGTCTTGAAATGGGGCAGTTGGGGGAAACTTTAGTGACTGTTCACATGCTTATAGTGCTTTATAGTTGTATAGTTTACATGCTTTATAGTTTTGAATTGCTTGTGCTTTTTTTTGGCAGGGGTTAAATGCTTTGATTAAAGCAGTTAAAACTGTGCTTGTGTATGCTGTAGCTTCCCATAATACAAGCCTGCACTTTTGATACTTGAAGGGGAATACTTCTTCTACTCAAGTACACAAGTAAATGGAGGACTTCTATTTTTACTTGAGTACTATTTGCCTAGGGGATACCAACTTTTCCTCAAGTACAGTTATGTTATTACAATTATAACATGCAATAAAAACCCAGTCTTATATTTCTCTAAGATGCATTATATGGTGAGCTATATTTTGAGCTTCTATAAGTCTTTATCCCTAAATTTAACGATCTTAATCGTATTTTTTCATACATGCATAGATTTATTTACATGCATTGTCACATGCTTGGTACTTAGTTTTTTTTTTCCTATAAAAGAGCTCTGTGACAACCCTTTAATGTGTAGTATTATGTTTCCTGTTTCCTTTAAAGATGATAATAAATGCACTATTATTGAGGCTATTATGTGACCGCCAGAAGACAGGCATATATTTTTCAGTTCTCGCAAGAACTGCCTTGTACAGTGCATTCGCAAAAACTGTTGAGCACCATAATGAACCTCTCATGAAGACCATCCTAGGAAAGCAAGACCAAATCTTACCTCTGCTGGAGAGGAGAAGTTTAGAGTTACCAGCCTCAGGAATCACCAATTAACAATCAGCACCTCGGATTAGAGGCGTTATGAAGGATTTACAGAGTATAAGTCTGCTACTTATGCTCTGTAAATCCTTCATAACGCCTCTACATCTCAAAATCAACTGTTCAAAGGGGGGTTATTGCATAATTTGGACGCCTTCAGCAATGTTTGACAATGATCAAAGAAATAAACATCAGGAAGGACCATGGAATCAGCAGGTGTGTCCAAATCTGGGAGATTTATATATAGGGAGAAGCTCTTCATGATTCCTCCTGTCTTGATTAGATCTCTAGTTTCAGTCCATGGTTGAATAGAATATGAAGACAGAGCAATGGAAAAGGTAACATGGAATGGTCACTCATTCAAATAAGCTGTCTTTTGTGCATGTACTGTACTGTATACACTGCAATGAATATAGTGCTGGAAAAAAAAAACTAATATTACTGGTGCTAATTGTTTAATGTCATTGTTTTGACACCATGCAGTGAAAAAAAAATAGTAGTAAAGATGTGTGTTCCGACAGTAGTCCGTGTCTCTTCTGTTTCTCAAGAAATAAACACACAAAAATGACAATAAGCATAAAAATAAAACATTTTCTAGCAGTGACCATGGAGTCACTAAGGGACCGTCTAAAAAGTGCATGACCTAAACAAGCTTTTAAGATCACAGTAAAATTACTAAGTATTCCGTGCAACATATCAAACATACTGCAGTGTCAGGCTACAGTATGGACTATTAGTTTACTTGTTTGCTTGTTTAACTAATTGATCATTATTTTAATATACATTTCTAAATAAGTGATTACACATAGAAACTTAATGTGGCAATAAAATACACATAATTTGTTAAATAATAGCCAGGGTGTTTTTTTAACAAGTGACTTTTTTTTTTTTTGTGTGGATTTTCCCCCGATTTTCTCCCTAATTTAGTCGTGTCCAATTCCTCCCCGTGACTAGGGGGCTCCCACATTAAGGCTACTACTACCACTCAGCCGGGAGGGCCGAAGACTATCACGTGTTTCCTCCGAACCACGTGACGCCAGCCGACTGCATCTTTTCGAACTGCTCGCTCGCGCACCGTTGGGGGCGGAGTCACACACTCGGAGGACAGCGCTATCCACTCCCTCCGTTGCGCGAGCTCACAGACGCCCCTGACTGGCTGTAGAGACGTGATTAATGTGGGAGCACTAAGTACCCCTCATCCCTCCCCTCTGAGAGAGCTCGGCCAATCAGCTCTCTCTAGACCTCCGGCTGCGAGAGGCTACGGCATCACCCGTAATGCGAACTCATGATCTCCAGATGATAACAAGTGACTTTAACTGTAGAGTTACTGTATGTATAAAGACAAGTCTATTTTTTGAAGTCTAAAGTCTATTTAGTCTAAAGTATGATATAATTAATCAAAATTCAATAACTTCTAGGTTACACATGTAATACGAATTGTGCTATAATACAATCTATTATTTTTACTAACTACAACTATTTAATTTTTAAAATGTAGTGTTTTTTGTTTTGTTTGCATTGGAGCACACCCCGTCACCGAGGCTGATATGTGGGATGAAACAAAAGATAAAGATCAAAGTCTCCTGTCCTGTTGTGGTGAGAGAGTACAATAACATTATGGGTGGGGTGGATCTGCTGGACTCTCTCACTGCGCTGTACCTCAACAAAATCACGTCAAAGAAGTGGTACCACGACGTTTCACCTTATGAACTTGACCATCCTGACTGCTTGGCTGCTCTACAAGATAGACTGCAGCAGCACTGGGATGAGAAAAGAGGAGCAGATGAGGTTTTATTCTTCCAAGTTGTATATCGCAGAAAGTTGTGCAAAAGTGTCAAGAATCTGGCACGAGAGGTTGTCCCAATTCCACGACTGTGGAAAAGGAGAAAAAAAGAGGAGAAAGGATGCACCACACCCATTTCAGTCTTTAATGTGCATCTGGACTCCACAGCCCACTCGATGGTCATTGATGAAAAGAAAGGGAGATGCAAGGTACACCTAAAGCCAAGTGCCAAAAAATGTGACATCCTGTTTCACATCCACCACAACTGACGTTCCATACAGAATAATACAGACTGTGCTTTGTAAAAAAGAGAAACACCAATTCAACCAGTACCCCAGAAACACACATTCAGAAACGCAAATGCACACTGCAGCTACGCACATTTTATGATTAATAAAAAAACTCTCAAAAATTGTGAAATAATGTTTCCTTCTAAAATAAGAATTCATACCGTAAAGGGTTAACTAGGAATCATTTTAAATTTAAAAACTGCAGTTTGATTGCATGGAGTGATTCATATATGATATATATATATATATATATATATATATATATATATATATATATATATATATATATATATATATATATATATATATTACAATTTCATACCTGATGATTTTCAAATATATGCTGCTATTCTTTCCCTGTAATTTTGACATTGCTGAATGGGGTAGTTTAGGTATTATTCTTTGTTTTGTTTTTTTACTTACTGGAAAGCTTAAGTTCACAACTGAAGCCATCTGGCAAAAAAAAAAAAAAGGTAATAAAATATCTCTATAGAGTTACAAATTATCCACACTCCTGTTAAACCTTCTTTTGGCCGCACTGTCTTATCAGTGCTTTCCGTTCAAGGCTACTGTCTCCCCAGTCACTGCTAGTACATTTATAAAATGGATGCTGCACTTTGATTAGCAAGAAAAAAGAGCAGCGTTCAGTGATTCGTGTTTTTGTGATTAAGAGTGTATCTGGTGCACCTAACAGAAGAACATAAACAGAAGCGTTTGGATATCGACAAACAAAATTTAGACTGATAACTCTCATCACGAGTAACTCTCATCAAGGAAGGTGAAAGTTTCTTAAGGAGAATCATTACAGTTGACGAGGTATGAATTCATCACAACGAGCCTGAGAGTAAGCAACAGAGACTGGAAGGGAAACGTTCTCAATCACAGACTGAGAAAAAGGTCAAAAGTCAACCATCAGAACATTGATGTCTAAATTTGCCTGGGTTTTTCCCGGGAACAATAACAGGAAAAATGTTCAACAGCACACACACACACACACACACACACACACACACACACACACACACACACACACACACACACACACACACACTGAAATAACACATACAGTAAGGCATTACTGTAGGTAATTAAATAAGAACAACAGTCAGTAGTTATTTTAAGATAAGAAGTTCAGCTGTTCTGGAACAGTTCTAGCAAGTATTGTCAAGTATATTTGCAAAACCAGTCAAGCACCATGATGAAACTGGCTGTCATGAAGGCCATGCATATACAGTATCCATACATAATGTAATAAAGAACTGAATTAAAAATAGTAGTCTAAATTATAAGTACAATAGGTTTCAATTGAATACCTTGCATAATAAAAGCTATTGAATTTTATTGATAGATAAAAAATTTAAAAAAATGATAAAAAAATGAAGTTTAAAAATCTAATGGTTGTAGGCAGAAGTAATATTAGCCTGCATTATAGTACAATTGGTTTTACATATCTAACTCCCATAATTAAAAAGCTATTGAAATATAATGAAATAGAAAATAAAATTTTTGCAAAAAAATAAGAAGCTGAATTTTAAAAATCTAATGATTGTATTTTTGTATTTAGTAACAGCAATACACTGCATTATAGTGCAATTGATTTTACATGTCTACCTCTCATAAACAAAAAGCTATTGAAAATATTTAATATATTTTATTTTGCAAAGAAAAAAAACTCAAACAAACTGAATTTTAACAATAGAATAGTTGTTGTTAATAGCGATAATATTATAGTACAATTGGTTTTACATTTGTACCTCACAAACAAAAAGTTATTGAAATTTAATAATATATATATATATATATATATATATATATATATATATATATATATATATATATATATATATATATATATATATATATATATATATATTTTTTTTTTTTTTTTTTTTTTTTTTTTTTTGCAAATAAATTAATAAGATGGTCATGAAACTGAATTTGAAAAATGTAATTGTTGTAGTTAGTAGTAATACTAAAGTGGATCATAATACAATTAGTCTTATATCCGTACATCATATAAACAATAAGCTATTGAAAATTCATTAGAATTTATACAAAATTAACAGAAACAGATACAACAAAATACAACAAAACAGAAAAATTAAGCTGTAGCTTATCAATGATGGACAGAATTATGGTAAGTTTAGTTTTACATGTGCATGTCACAAACAAAATGCTATTAAAAACAATGATATATTTTTTTGCAAAAGAAATTATTAAACAAATCAACAAACTACATAAGAAAAATAATAGTTGTAGTTAATGGCAATAACAGACTGGATTATAGTACAATTGGCATTACCTGTATACAGTGCATCACAAAAAGTTATTGAAAATGTATGATATATTTGTTTGTGCAAACGAATTCGTACAAAATTAACTGATTAATTATCTAAATAAAAAAAATTAATAGGGGTACTTTGTAGCAATAAAAGACTATTAATTATTGTTTTGCCAAAACAATTATTAAAAATAAACTGTATTTTAAAAAGAAATAGTTCTACTTAAAAACAATTTAAAATGATTTATAGTACAATTAGCTGTACATGTGTGTCTCACATATGCAGAAAATATAACAAAAAATGTATCATATATTTTTTTTGCAAATAAATTCATTAAAAAATCAATAAACTAAATATAAAAAATTTAATAGTTGTAGTTAGTAACAATGATACACTGGATTATAGTACAATTAGGTTTACATGTGTACTTCACATATACAAAAAGCTATTCAAAATTTCTGCCTTTTAATTTTTTACAAAAAAATTTTGACAACTGATTTTTAAAAATAGTGAACAGTGGTACGTAGTAGCAGTAATAGACTCAGTTACAGTATAATAAAGTTGGTTTTAGATGTGCACGTCACATAAACAAAAAGCTATTTAAAATTAATGATATATTTTTTGCCAAAAAATATCTATTCAAAATTTTACAAACAAACAAAAATGAATTTGAATCATTTAATAGTTATAGTTAGTAACAATAATAAACTGGATTATAGTACAATTGTTTTTTTTTTTTCATGTGTATCTCACATAAGCAAAAGCAAAATAAGAAAATTAATTTTGCAAACAAATTAAATGAACTGAATTTTAAAATGTAATGGTTGTAGTTAGTAGCAATAATAGACTGGGCTATAGTATAATTAGCTTTACATGTGTTTACTGCTATAGCAAAATCTTTATGTTGATTTTTTAATTATGTCATACTTTGGAACTCATAATAGTCTGTATCAGAGTGCATTTGTTAATAACTTAACTTTAACTTTTTTACTTTACAAATAAAATAATTTGTTAAATAATAAAAAACAACAATAAAAAAAAAACAATCGGACACAATAATAAGTCACTTATTAAAATGATTATTAAAATAATCATGACCTAATTAATCAAGCAAACAAATAAAGTAAAATAACCCATACTGTAGCCAAACACTGCGCTATGTTTAATATGCTGCGACTGTAACACTAGTAGAATCTTAAACGCTTGTCCAGGTCTGGCACTTTTTAGACGCTCCCTTAGTGACTCCCTCGCCGTTATAAGGCGCCGGTAACCTGCGTCTCTGAAACATTTCCAGTAGCTCGAGCCGGCGGAAGAGGATGTAAAAATATATTCAGTTCGAGTCTCTGTCCAATTCCAGAGTAAGAAAATACGCGTTTTGTCATTTTTGTATGTTTATTTCTTGGTCAAAGATGATTATTTATAAGAAGTAGATCTCTGCTTGGAGTATTTTTAAATTTTTAAGTAATTTTTAAATGAGTTTTTTGTTTTTGTTTTTTGTGGTTGTCAAATCCCTGTGCCAATAATAATCTGTCATAG
Organism: Clarias fuscus; assembly: GCA_030347435.1. NCBI lineage: Eukaryota > Metazoa > Chordata > Actinopteri > Siluriformes > Clariidae > Clarias > Clarias fuscus. The sequence goes on along the minus strand of CM059224.1, from coordinate 7,752,289 downwards.
TTATGATGAAGGAACACAGTGTTGACCACAGAACAATGACCCCCAACTCAATGTTGCACTTACAGCTTAGAGTTTATCCTTGAAATGCTCAGACTATTTTTTTTTTTTCACTTCATTTTCATTGTTCAGCAACAGTCAATGACCTGAGCAGAAACTGGCCACATGTTCTCCAGAAGATCTTTGATTGAGGCTAGTGAATGCATATACACTGAAGTCAATAACATTTATTATGTCACCATTATGAATCACCACCCGGTACGATATTATCACGATACCTGCAGTAGTTGCCGATTCGATTAAGATTGCGATTTTATGAATATCACAGTGTTTTGAGACTGGTGTACACGTGTTAATGAATGGGCTTTGAAACTAAGTGGCTCACAGAGTTTGGGGAAAAAGGCGCAGCGCTCGGTACAGAATCAGTTATGTCTGAGGCCGAGTGGTCGATCACCCAGTCACTGCCGATCAAAATGAAAACCAGCCAATTGTGGTCACTGGCTCATCGACCAGATTGTCTCTATTTTAAGAATAAAAATATATATTTTTTAAAAATCGATTTTTTTAAAATTTAATATCTGTAGTATGTTGGTCAGCAAGAGAACAGTCAGATCTCAAAGAAGGTCAAATGAGATCCGAAAAGATCTGACTGACTTAAACAAGGACCAAATTGTGATGACTATAGAACCGGGTCAGAACATTTTTTAAATGGCAGGTCTTTATTATACAGTATGTTTCAGTTTTGCAGTGGTTATTATTGAAGAAAATGGGTCAGGAAAGGAGAATTGATGAGCTGGTCACTCATTGGTGTGCTCACTACTGATGTGCTTTATATAATAAAAATGTGTTCATAATAAAAAAAGGCTCCATAGGAACAGAGCAATCAGCGTGCCCATGAAAGCACATTCAGTGGGCACATTAGGAATCATCGTTTTTGATGGCTGAGTGTCTGCTGTAAATGCTTGGATTCTAACATTCATGTGGATGTTTTGCTTTGTCAAACAATTTTTTCACACCAGAAAAAAGTGAAAAAAAAAAAAATACTGGATAATCAATTTCCCAAACCGTTAAATCAAAACCCTGTATTGAGAGCACAGGTTTGTGCCTCCTAACATGTTCGGTGCAGTATTTGTGTTTGTCAATGTTTCAATGATTTTCTACCTTTGTGCTGTTTGATAAGCTTTTGTTTCACTTTCAGGCCAGCATTTCTCCTTTTCTTCTTCCTGATATGACCACTAGTCATATGACTTTTCTGCACTTGGTAGCCATAATGCACTTCTCTGTAATTATACAATTTTGTATTTGCAATTGTCTAATATTTTTAAAGAAAATTAAACAAGAGATAACACTATATTCTAGCATGTGGTGGTGCTTTGTGTATAAAAGATATGTGATACACATGGGATTTCTGAACTCTGTTATAAGCGTACAATTGATGGACAATTGATGCATATTGAATTTCCTTCAATAAAGTATACATCCATCCATCAAGCTGCATCAATACTATAGACAGACCTAAAGGTTGATATTATGTTGTTTTGTGGTTGTATTGGCATAACTTGGTGATAGGGTTATTTATTCCACATTATCTTTACATATATACACATATATAAACATGTTAGATTGGACGTTAGTGACTCTGTACTGTACCTTTTCTTCTTAACTCATGGCCTTCACATGCCAGTGATGCAGACCCAGCTGAAAGCGAAATGCCATCAAATTCTTATGAAGCAAACCCCTGGCCATTGGTTAGAATGCCAGAGATATAAAAACAGATATCCATATAATCTTTTACACATTTTACTTTCAGTTTAAAGCGGAATCTCATGCTGTTCACTGAGGACCCGGATGTGGCGTACCCAACTCAGTGTGAAGTGTGGAACCAGAGCAGTTCTTTGACTCAACCTCAGGGCTACTCAACTATGCCCCTGTTTCTAAAGATCTAAATGTCTAAGATTTAAAGATCTTCTGCAACTTTACAACGATAATATCTTGTATTTGGAACTGAGGGCTGGCCAGTCCAAGGTTGGTGAATATTTTAGCAGGTAAACAGATAAGATCATGTCATGTGCCGTACGTTATTCTTGGCTCGGAGCTCTTTTTTCCTTGGCTATCTGGCGTAAAAGCGTCACACCATATTCAAGCGACCACTTTGATTTCAAGCTTTATTATTCAGGTTTTCCTTCTAGTTTGAGATTTATATCCGCTTGTCTTTTTTGAACTACACTAGAATGCTTCATAGCACCCCCGCTGTTAAAAAAAAGTACCTCTGTAACTTTTACTCTGAGTAAATTTTTAATGAGCTACTTTTTTACTTTTACTTGAGTAGATTTTTATCATGGTAACTTTACTTGTACTTCAGTAACATTTCACTGAAGTAACAGTACTTTTACTTGAGTGCAAAAGTTTCTTACTCTTTCCACCTCTGGCTCTAAGTCTATTTTGTTTGGCTCTTCATTTGTGTTATGTAATAGTACTGAATGAGTACACTTAATTTCAAATGGATCAAATAACAAACATACTTTTAAGCGTGATCTGTAAAGCATGGACCACTTAAATAAGGCCTTATTTCCTTGTGGATGATGAAATGAGAATCGGAAATAATCGCTTACCCTTCAGTTCTGACTCTCTCACTCGTTCTTCCTTACAGACCATGAAGACATTTTACTGCATATCATGTTGCGTTACAGCTCTGTTGACATTGCTGATCTTGACCGCTGTAAAAGAGAGCGAACGTGTACCAGATCCTTATCAGAGAGAGCTTTACCTCAAACAGGAAGCCTTAAGACAGATCGGTGGCAGAATGAAGCTCAGTGTAGAAGAGTGTCAACTTGACTCCTACTTGCATAAACTGAAAGAGCAGGAGATGAAGGGTCCACATTTCCCTCCAGCTATGCACTTCTTTAAAGCAAAACCCTACATCCAGAAGAGTCCTGTGTTTAAACTACTGCAAAAAATGCCCAAAGGTAATTAAACGTTTTCCATGATCCTTATCAAAATGTCTTCAAGAACTCCCGTCAACACGTTTTGATTTGTATTTGTAATACCTATAATGATTCCTGAACCGGAAATTAAGAATGTAGACTGAGTGTTCATGTGCTTCATTCAAGGTGCTATCCTACACATACACAGTGCTGCTCTAGCAAGCGTGGATTGGCTCGTGATGAACGCAACATATCGGAGTAACTGCTACATTTGTACACTGATGGGCCGCGTGCGATTCAAGTTCTCGGCAACACAGCCACTGCAACGTTCGAATTGCACAGAGTGGAGGCTGTTGGAGGACGTGAGATCCAAAAGCGGTGATGTATCTGCTTTTGACAAGAGGTGATCTACTGAAGTTTATTATTATTTGTTATAATTTATTTTTTTATTTTTTATCAGGCCATTACACAATGTGCTAAATGGTTTGGAGCGCGTTAAGCAGGGTGGAGTGTGTTTATTTTCTTGAGAAACTGCCTTCATCTAGAAGGCAGAAATTGTTGAATGATATAAATCTAACTTTTTACATAACTTTTTATTTTTTTTTTTTCAGTTTAATGCGGAATCTCACGCTGTTCACTGAGGACCCAGATGTGGCGTACCCAACTCAGGATGAAGTGTGGAACCAGTTTGAGCAAATCTTTGACTCAATCTCAGGGCTGATCAACTATGCACCTGTTTTTAAAGATTATCTTTACCAAGGTCTCCTGCAACTCTACAATGATAATATCTTGTATTTGGAAGTGAGGGCTGGCCAGTCCAAGGTTGGTAAATATTTTAGCAGGTAAACTTTGAAAGGCATACTGTATGTAACAGCATATCATGTCATGTCATATGTGTTCAGTTCCATGGTAGGTTTATAACTGACTTTGTGAGAACAGTAAGTTGCACATAAAAAAAATAAAAATAAAATAAAAAACAGCTAAAAAACTTTAATGATCAATTAATATAACAGGAAAAGTTTTAGTCTCTGTTTAGTTTTTTTCTAATTCTAAACATTACATTCTGCTTCAGATTTATAAGCTTGACGGCACCTTCTATGACAGAGAATGGAATATACAAGCATACCAAAATGTAACCAAGCAGTTCAAATGGGAACACCCGGATTTCATTGGAATTCGAATAATTCTGTCAATTCATAGGTAAACTGACATGGAGCGTCGCATTTGCTAACAGGATGTTAAGTTCTTATGGCACCACAAGAAAGAGGGAATATCTTTTATATTGGAGATTGTCACTCCAGTACAATTCCACTGATTCGCAGAGTTAACCCAAGTTGGCAATGAAGCTGTGTTTTCAGATTTTGCTGGTCAAAAACTTGTATGTATCTGGTCAAAAACAAAACAAAAATAATAATAATAATATGTTTTTAATATTGGTCGGCACTTATGCACTTATTTGTTCTGTATCTAGTGAACATTTCACTGTTTTCAAATACATATGTTTTCTGCTTCCTTGCTCAGGTCCGTGAACACGACTGCAGTCAAAAATGCAATAATGGAAACTATTGAGTTCCAAAAACAATATCCAGAGTTCATTGCTGGCTTTGATCTGGTGAAAACCCTGTACCTGACATCATGCCAAAAACACATCTTACATAAAATACACCTTGTGGTTGTTTCTGTTTAAATCCAATTTAATGATTTAAATTTGAGTTTGTTTTACTGTAGGTTGGGCGTGAGGATGGAGCAAATTCCATCTGGTATTTTCGAGATGCTTTATCATATCCCACTGAGGTTAAAGCCAAACTTGCCTACTTTTTCCATGCTGGAGAGACCGGTAAGTCCACTCTTACATATACATAGTGAATAAAACTCACATTCAAATGTTTAAGAAAATAAGACCTTTTGAGAAATTTTTTTATATATTTATCTCGTATGAAATTCTCAGGCAAAAAAATTAAATAACATATAAATACACAACCCCTACTTACATTATAGTATCGGAAATAAGTGGTTTTAGCCAACCAGTGCAAAACCACAAACTCTTTTGGCTTTTGATACCCACTTACCTGTAAAATAATCTCTTGTGTTAATTTCTTGATTCAAACATATATTCAGATATGGATGTTGAATATAAACTGTCATCCTATTTATAGTGTACAGCGCATCACAACAAATAGAATGTGTTGAAAAAACAGTTTTTTAATATTTGAGTTTTAAAAAAAAACAAACAGAAACTCTCATATATTCTAGATTTATTACACATCAAACGAAACATTTCAAGACTTTTTTTGTTTTGATTTCGATAATTAGAATTTCCAGATCACGAAAATCAAAAACCCAGTTGTTGTTGGTCTTTCAGTTGCTCCCATTAAAGGATCACCACAGCAGTCCATCCAAACCGCACACAACTTGGCACAGGTTTTATGCCGGATGCCCTTCCTGACACACCCCTTCCTTACTATTAGGGCTTGCGATCGGTACTGCGGCTGTGGTTTGGGCATAGGGTGGGAACTGAATTTAGGGCTTCCTCATGGCAGACGAGAAGCCTATTGCTTACATTCATGCAGTATAAACACTGACTATATCTAGGTCTAGTTTAGTACACGCATGGAGAAGACTGCTGACTCGACAGTTGTCCAGAAAATGACCATCGACCCCCTATACAAGGAGGGATCTTGCCTCAGAAGGTCATCACTGAAAGGGCTGGCAAGAGTTCTGTACCAAAGCATACTCATGGAAAGTTGACTGGAAGGAAATAATGTGGTAGGAATCCACAATGACCATAGCCTTTAGAAGATTGCCAAGCAATGTTGATTCAAGACCTTGGGAGAGCTTTACAGGGAGTGGAGTGAGGCTGGATTCAATGCATCAAGGGCCACCCTGCACATGCTTTTTCAGAAAATGGGCTGGTCACAATGTTATAGTAAACAGTACATGGATGTTGACTATACGAGTGACTAAGACTGAGCATGGGAGACGATTTCCCCTAGCGCAGAGCGAGAGAGAAGAACCCTAGGCTTAGTTGTGATCACGTGACGTACCTACTACTGTTCGTCTTGCAAAACACTCAGAGACCAAGTTACTCCCAATCCAAGGTTCCACTGTACCTAAATATATCCCTGTAGTGTAACCTGCACCATAATTGAAATCAAAAAGATGAGCAAAAGCAATGTTATGAACAGTTATGAGACAGATTTAATAATATACTTTAAAATAAGCTACTAATAAATACCAATAGATGAGCACCAATTGATATTAATTAAAAAAGCTAAACTGAATTTTTTGACTGGGATTAGTTAATATTTTTACTGCGGAAATAACAGTGCTGTAGTGGTGTAAGTGAATTTTAACATGCTGGATTCATTTTAAGATAAATGTTCATCTTTATCCAATCTACTTTTTCGAGACAGGCAGACATGTACATGGGCTTGAACCTTAAATCAGCTTATTTTTAGCTTTAACCTTTTAAGAGTTTATACAAACCTTACTTACACCAGTTTAGAATATATGAAAGTTTTGCCTTTTAAATTTCATTATGAAAAAAAAAATCCATGATATTTTTTTTTTTATGATGCACACACACACACACACACACACACACACACAGCCACACCCACACACATTTGTGTGTCCCCAACTTAAAACGAGTTCACAGCCACAAGCCAAATTTGTTTTAAAATCCAACGAAGTGAGTCTTACACGAATATACTGTACAGTGTAAAGTTCACCAATCTACAGGACTAAATCAGTCTCCTTTCCCCACACTGGCCAAAAACCCGTAGCCGCACCTAAGAAAATTAATCTCGCACATCAAATGTGACAGTGCTGTCTCTGCGCCTTTAAATCGCGAGGGGAATCCCGGTCTCCATTTTGTCTCAGAGCTGTTTTCCACTGTATTGGACTGTGAAGTCTGTTTTGTTGAGGATTTAGGATTATTCACCATCAGCACAGCTTTACAGGACAGACATTTTCTATCATCGTGGTCCCAGACTGATTCATTGAAACCGTTGAGGACGACTCATTTCTCCTGCATCCCCACATTCACAGACCTACAATATACTGGACTTTGGACATTTATACAGGCTAAAAATATTGTATATAATTGTAAATATTCCGTTATTCCGATATTTGTTTGGATTTATGAATGTTCGTATCTCATCTGCGGTTTGTATTTTCGGAAATTCGTAACTCGAATAATCGTAAGTCAGGGACTACCTGAGTGTGTGCGTGTGTGTGTGTGTGTGTGTGTGTGTGTGTATGTATTCATGTATAGTGTGTATGTTTGTCTATGTAAATTAGGGACTATCTGTGTGTATATGTATGTACTGTATATGTGTATACAGTAGGTAGTCAAGGGGGATGTCTGCTTACCACCGCGGCAAAAACGACAAACGACAGTGGCCAAAATAAACCAGTCGCATTTCGTGTCATTTCCGCCAGCGACATTTTCATTCGACACAGTTTTCAAATATGATTAGAGCTTACAGTAAGTCATAAAAAAGTCATATGTTGTATAGAGGAAATACTAATGATGGCAATTTCCACATCTGAGTATTTTATACAACAAACATGAAAAATCAGAACAAGAGCTATTGACATTTACTGTACAATAATAAGTTTTTAAAAAATTGGTTAAATGTTGTTTAGACATACGATCAAGTTCACTTGCTCACAATTTTATTTGTACAAAGAATGTTATATATGTTATATAAAACTGTTACAGTGGGGCAAAAAAGTATTTAGTCAGCCACCAATTGTGCAAGTTCTCCCACTTAAAAAGATCATTTTCATCATAGGAATACCTCAACTGTGAGAGGCAAAATAAGAAAAAAAATCGACCTTTAAAGATAGCGCCTATTTAAAAAATTGCCCCAACGATTTCGGACGGAACTAAGCTTGATTTTATCCGCTACTACAGTACATGCAGCTCTAAAGAAGCTGCAGTTCATTAATCCTTGAGAGAATGAACTAAGGTCTGAGGCGTCGGTCTATAGTTATATAGCGCCACTCAGTGGTAAAAGCCAGCAAACACACAAACCCAAATGCTGCTGCCGTGAGGCGCGACGGTGGAACTAGAATACCGCTTGAATACAATCTGTATATGTGTGTGTGTTTTCATAGACTTATATGGCACAGATGTAGACAGGAACATTCTGGATGCTCTGTTATTCAACACTACACGTATTGGGCACGGTTTTGCCCTGGCACACCATCCCCTGGCAAAAGACCTCTCCAGAAAGATGGGAGTGCCAGTGGAAGTATGTCCTATATCCAACCAGGTATTGCACCTCAGCACTGATTGTCTACAACAGAGAAGCAAATACTTACACTGCAGCCAAGTTTTCCTGCAGATATGTATCTACAGTAATTACAGTATGAACACTTATTGTGTTTGTGGTGTTTTTGGTTAAATTACGGATTTACTGCTGTTATGTATATTGAAGGTGCTGAAGCTGGTGTCAGATCTGCGAAATCACCCAGCTGCAGAGTTAATGTCGGAGGGACATCCCATGGTGGTGAGCTCAGATGACCCGACCTTGTTCGACACTGCTGGACTCTCCTACGATTTCTATGAAGTCTTTGTTGGACTCGGAGGTCTGAGCGCCAATCTAGGCACACTGAAGGAGTTGACAAGGAATTCAATCAGGTGGAAGGTTTTGCATTTACAGCTTAGATGAGAGAATTTTATCTGTGAAAAAATTCTGACTGACTTTTTGTTTGTGTACAGGTACAGTTCATTGCCCCCAGAGCTTAAGGATAAGGCCATGAGGATATGGCAGCAAAAGTGGAACAAATTTGTGTCTGAGAATTTACCATAGGTACAGAATGGTGAAGAAGACATTTTAATTTCACACTGGAAAAAGATTCAATATTCAACTCACCTTTGCCAAAATGTTTTTGCTATTTGACCAATTTCTGACCTTGCGCTTATATACGTATTACCGCTCTAAAGTTTGGAATCACTCCATGGTCGTTCCTGTTTTTTTTTTCTTTCTATATTATAAAGCTTTGAGCACGTAATGTTGATATGTCTGCAAATCCTTCATAACGGCTCGAATCTGAGGTGCTGGTTGTTAATTGGTGATTTTTTTAGGCTGGTAACTCTAAATGAACTTCTCCTCTGCAGCAGAGAATATATATACAGTGGAACCTTGGATTATGGGCATAATTCGTTCCAGAAGTGGGCTCGTATTCCAAAACACTCGTAAACCAAATCATCATTTCCCATAAGAAAATTATTCGTTCCACAGCCCCAAAAAATAAATACATAAAAATAATTAATACAATATCTATAAAATGAAAATAAAACAAATTAATCTCCACTTTACCTTTAAAAAAAGTACAAATAAATCCTGACAGATAAGTGTTTCCGTTGGTGCGCACAGGCGCAGTGTGTGCGTGTGTGTGTGTGTGGAATTAGCCCCTTCCCTCGCCTCGTTTTACACAGTAACACTCCTCCTCCCTCTCCCCACCACACTTTTTAAGTTTCACAACAAACAAACACACACACACAACGGAAACACCGTTTTAACAAGAAAAAAAGAAATCTCTCTGAGACTGGCATGAGCGTATATTAAAGGAACCACTTCTTAAGTTTCACAACAAACGCATAAACAGCGGAAACACCGTTTTAACGGAAAAAAGCAAGACTGGCATGAGAGCATCACTTAAGTTTCACAACAAATGGACACACACATAAACACGGAAACGCCGTTTTGACAGGGAGAAAAGAAATCTCTCTGACCTGGCGTGAGCGCATACTAAGGGAATCATTGCTGTAAAGTAAAAAAAACAAACAAACAAATGAACCAGCACCTTACCTTTGAAAAGAATTGCGACAGAGCAGAGTTTCTGTGTGTTTCTGAAGCTGGGGAGGGGGCGAAAAGGCGAAAGAGCATCTGTGCGCGTGTGTGTCGGTGTCAAATTGCGCGCAGAAACTCATAAAAGACGAGCAGAGTTTCTGTGTTTGCGAAGCTTGTGGGGGGAGGGGGGAAGGTGAGAGAATGATGCTCGGTGTCAAAATAAGAGTCGCATACATGAAACATGATACTCGGCGCTCGTAAACTAATACTTGCTCGGTTTCCGAATAAAAATTGATTAAAAATCTTTGCTCGGTTTGCGGAACACTCGTAAACCACGTTACTCTCAATCCGAGGTTCCACTGTATATATAAGTGGTGGGGCGTCTAAACTCACCTGGGCTGGAGAGCACCTAGCACTCACAATTCCGCTCATGTCCCTTGTCTCAACTGAATCTGCGAGTTTGGGACAAAATTCAGGAAAACTGAAGCCGCCTCTTATCCCATGCTATGTCCCTCTCCTGCTCAGCTACCACACTAAGGATCCAGACTGCACATCTGAGCATTGCATTCATTAAAGAAAAGCTGTTCATTCAGCACTTGTAAATAAAAAACAGTATGTGCTTGTGGAACTTGGTCTCCATGTTTCTCTCCACCTTGTCAGCCTCATACAATACAGTATCCACTTGTATACCGTTCAATAAACTGCTGTATGCAGAAATAAAACCAGCTTTTAAATTGTGTGAAAAATTTGGCCAGTTTGGTCAAATGATAAAAATCTTGCAGCTTGGATTGTGGATAAATCTGACATTTTTACATGGTTTAATTTAAAGCATGTTACATTGGAGAAAGGATAAAAAACTAAGCAGATAAAGATTAGAGGACTGGGATTTAAACTCACAACATTTCTATTAAGAATGAGTGCATCCAGGGGCACAGTAGAGCTTTCTGACTTGTGTGGGACCAAACTGTGATACTATCTCAAAGTTGAAGCTTATACAATTATGCTTCAGGCACTTCAAGTAATGGGCTAATGGTTTAAAACACTTAAGTTACTGTAATTATGGCATTCTGACTTTTTATGAAGACATGGACAAACAAGAGTCAGCCTAGGTCTACATGATCAACAAACAGGATCTAACCCTTACTCAGGGTCTGGTATGAATCATCCACCTAAATACTTCAATTTCAATTATATGTTATTTCAATTGTCATTGTCGCAAAGCAGCTTTACAGAATCAAAATAAAAATTAGGGAAATGAGTATGAAATGTGTGAGAAGATGTATATCAATCAAAATGATCAGCTTGTCCCTGATGAGCAAGCAAAAACTCCCTAAGATGACAATAGGAAGAAACATTGAGAGGAACCAGCTATAGATCATACTGTGTGTTAGGAGGCTAAAAGTTGAATATAACAGTAGAGGTGTTAAAGTTAATATGAAGTCCAGTTTTGTTATTGGAACCTGTGAATATTGTAAATTTCATTCCCAAAATATTGAGCAACTGCAGTCACAAGTCACCAGAGAAGTCATCAGCTGTCTGCATCAGCCCAGTCCAAGAACATCTTCATGGTAAAGTGGAACCGTCACCACCAGGATGAGACAGACAGGTCCGGAGGTTATAGGTAGGTCTGGATCACTGGCAGCTCAAAAATGCCACGTGCATCCCGACAGAGAGAGAGAGAGAGAGAGAGAGAGAGAGAGAGAGAGAGTAATATATTTTCCTTTTACATTTACAGATACTTAGTATACAGTAATGCTACACATTATGTGGGAAGACCCTGACAGATTTATTGCTTTATTCTAACAGTATACTGTATTAGAGAAAACAGCAAAGATCCTGTGTACAAAATCTTAACATACACTTGTAAAGATTTTCACTTCAGCTGATTCACTTTGGGTGGCACGGTGGTGTAGTGGTTAGCATGTAGTGTAGTGTACCTCCAGGGTTCGGGTTTGATTCGAGTGTGCATGTTCTCCCCGTGCTTGGTGGGTTTCCTCCCACAGTCCAAAGAAATGATGGTTGTTATTATATAAATATTGGCGTTCCTAAAAATTGGCCGTAATGTGTGAGTGTGTGTATGTGTGTGTGCCCTGCGATGGATTGGCATCCTGTCCAGGGAGTACCCTGCCTTGTGTCTGCCAAAATAGACACAATAGTCACTTTTTTCATACTGGTGCCAAAACTTTAAAGGATCAGTGTCATGATTCAAGCTTTAGTGAAACTTGGAACCGGATCAGCTTCGTTGTAAAAACTTCACCACTTATCGTTCACTTCCCACCAGTGGCGGCCGGTGTTCTATCAGTTTTTCCTACTTGTCAGAATTTCCTACCGGTAGAAAAAACAGATAGTTATACAGCTCTGTCCTACATTATCAAAATGGACCTAACACTGCAAAAAAAATGCAATACTCAGTTTTAAGATGGGGAGCAGATTCTGACACATGACGGTACTTCATCAGAATGTAATTCCTATAGTTGTAACATGGGTACAAACGATAAAAAAACACTACTACTCTTCAATTCACAGGCCAACTCTTAAATATAGGCATGTGAGTCAAATAAAATGTCAATTAAAACCAGAAAAATATGAAATACCTCAGTAAATTCGCTAATTAATTCATTTATGAGCGGGACGCTAAGATAGCAAAGCGTGACGAATTCTTAACGCGCATGCGCAGAAAGCCTGGGTAGGGAATAATGATGAGTAGGATGAATTGATAGAACACCTGACAAACGAGTGTCTACAGTATGTAGACACGTAATTGTTTGAAAAGCATGTGACTTGAGGCTGAGCTCGGATTGGATCTTTACAAATCATCCTTGGGGCGGAGCACTGTGCGCCCAGAACCCTCCCACTTTTGTTCTTAGCGAATCAATATTCTTTGCACCAGCCGCCACTGCTTCCCACATTATGGTACTGTATAATTTAATGTTACTGATATTATACATGCCTGCACGTCAAAATTGTAAAAGTTAATATTAGTAGAGCACAGCTGACTAGCCAGATGATTACACAGCTCCTTTTGTTTAGAGAAACACAGCGATTACATGAAGGTGGAAATGATGTGAAGAAGTAAAGAAACATCCCATGTCCTCCTGTGCGTGACTGACTCGAAACATGCTGTTCAGTCTCTGCATTTCTGCTGTCTAAATCAAAATGCAGCATGTTAATCAGAAGAATGTGCAACTGTGGAAGTTCTTGCAGACAGATTAAGGGTCTTATGACTTGCTATGTTCTTCTACTTAGAATGCAATTAGAGAGCCTTATTCAGCTGACCAAATGTACACTGGGGAAGTGAAACAGAGGCAGAGTGGATCAGTAGTTGACAAAGGTTTAGTGGAAGAGCTTTATGTTTCAAGGGTAAGTCTGTTTGAATATTTTTTGTGCTTATTCTTTACTTGGATATCTTTAGCAGAAGAGAGGAAAGATGTACAGTATGTGACTATAAGGATGTTTTTTTTTGTATCTTCAATAAGATGAGAATAAGAAGCATTATATTACCCTTCAGGTCTGACTCTCGTACTCATTCTTCCTTACAGACCATGAAGCGCTATTATTATTATTATTATTATTATTATTATTATTCACAAAAAGTTCACATTTTGGTTCTATTTTTACTTCCTATAATGATTTACAGTAATTAATGAGCTTTTATTATTATTATTATTATTATTATTATTATTATTATTATTCACATTATTATTCACAAAAACTTCACATTTTGGTTCAATTTTTACTTTTACAATAATTAATAAGCTTTTAATATTATTAGCTTCAGGTCTGACTCTCGTACTCATTCTTCCTTACAGATCATGAAGCGCTTTTATTACCAATCATGTGCTCCTACAGCTCTGTTTACATTGCTGATCTTGACCTCTGTAAAAGAGAGCAAATGTATACCAGATCCTCATCTTAGAGAGCTTTTGCTCCAAGAGGAAGCCTCCAGGCAGGTCGGTGGCAGAGTGGAGCTTAATGCATCAGAGCGACGACTTGACTCCTTGTTGCGTAAACTGAAAGAGCAGGAGATGAAGAGTCCACATTTCCCTCCAGCTATGCACTTCTTTAAAGCAAAACCCTACATCCAGAAGAGTCCTGTGTTTAAACTACTGCAAAAAATGCCCAAAGGTAATTAAAGGTTCCTTATCCATAATCATTAAATAAACTGTAAGGTATTATAATAATGTAAGCCATTATAATGTAATAAGAAGATTCCTGTGCCCTGAGAACAGCCCTCTCAGTGTGCTTCCTTATAATATATATATATTATATATATCCATCCAAATATATCCATTAGCATTCAGGAGAATGCTAATGTATTTCCTCCAGCTTGAAACCTATGTCGGACACACTTCTTCTTCTTTTAAACAACCTAACATAAACTTTTACAGTCACTCCTTAAGGGCCCGCACAAAGTTCACATTTTGGTTCTATTTTACTCCCTATAATGATTTACAATAATTAATGAGCTTTTAGACATTAAAAATTAAGTCTGAGGGTTCCAGAGGATTGAACAGAGAAACCAAGAACTGATTAGTCACATGATCACACCATTTCTTTCTTCAAGGTGCTATCCTACACATTCACAGCTCTGCTCTAGTAAGTGTGGATTGGCTCGTGATGAACGCAACGTATCGCCCTCACTGCTACATATGTTTCACATGGACGGGTCGTGTGCAGTTCGTATTTTCAGCACGGCAGCCATTCCTGCGTTTGGGCTGCTCTCAATGGACCCTGTTGAAGGACCTGAGAGCCTCAATTAGTGATGTTCCTGCTTTTGACAAAAGGTGATCTACTGTAGCACATTATTATTATAATGTATATTTTAATAAATTTATATATGAATAATAAATGTATACATATATATACAAACACACACACACACACACACACACACACACATATTTATATAATTGTTCATACATACATACATACATACATACAGTGGAACCTTGGATTACGAGCATAATTCGTTCTGGAAGCGGGCTCGTAGTCCAAAAGCACTCGTAAACCAAATAGAATTTTCCCATAAACTATAAATACATAAAAATAATTCATACAATATATAAAGTAAAAATAAAACAAATTAATCTGCACTTAACATTTAAAAAAAGTAAAAATAAATCCAGACAGATAAGTGTTTCCGTTTGTGCGCGCAGGCGCCGTGTATTTGCCTTCTGAATATTTTTTAATGGATTTATTGCATTCAAAAGGTTTCTTCTACTACTAGCCCTGTTTTATTTTGATAATGTTTAAAGGCTTAATTTCTGCAAGTATGCCTGCAATCCTTCAATTAGCCCCTCGCCTCGTCTTAAACAGTAAAAACCTCCTCCCTCCCCACACCTCGCTTTTAAGTTTCACAACTAACATACACAATGCAAACACTGTTTTAATGGGGAAAAAAAGAAATCTCTCTAATGATACTCGCGTGAGCGCATACTAACGGAATCACTGCTGTAAAGTTCTTGAGAACATGCTTCCATCCAGCCACCCAACCCACATGTGAAGAACATTAGAGATTGTTGAATGATATAAATATAACCTTTTACACATTTTATTTTCAGTTTAATGCGGAACCTCACGCTGTTCACTGAGGACCCAGATGTGGCGTACCCAACTCAGGATGAAGTGTGGAACCAGTTTGAACAAATCTTTGGCTCAATCTCAGGGTTGTTCACCTATGCACCCGTTTTTAAAGATTATATTTACCAAGGTCTCCTGCAACTCTACAACGATAATATCTTATATATGGAGATGAGGGCTGGCATGTCCCAGGTTGGTGAATATTTTGTATTATTATTTATGAATTCACATATAAAGATTTATTCAATTTGTACATGAGACAGGAACTCATTTAGTAGGCTGCATGTGAAAGACAGCTAAAACCTTTAACTCTTTTATGATTCTTTACATTTTTTGCTTGACCTTTTGGGTACCATTCGGTTGCAGCGGTGCTTTGTCTTTAAACAGGATGCCGTTTCAACTGTTTTGTAGCATACTACAAGATAAAAAAATGTGGTTCTAATGCCCATCTATTTTTATGTTGTTCCACCCCACCACACAAAAATGAGCATTTTATATGATTTTTTTTTTCGTCTCCTCTTTGGTATTTGTTAATATAGTGATACTTTTACCATGAACCAACATCTTTACCATTTTATCATTTGGAGAAGACCTATACCGGAATCTGAAAGGAAAAAAAAAAAACATTGACCATTGCCACAGGGAAATATAAATAAATAAATAAATAAATCCATCGCTTTTGTCTTAGTCTAAGTGAAGGTGATAAAGAGAAGGATTTAAAGGGTTGATAAAGTGATGTTATGGAAAATGTTGTCTTATTTTAATAATTATTAATATTACTATTTATTACTCAATTACATTAAGAAACCCTTAATATAATTGTTCTGCTTCAGATATATGAGCTTGATGGCACCATCCATGACAAAGTGTGGTCTATACAAACCTACAAAAATCTAACTGAGCAGTTCAAGTCGGAGCATCCAGATTTCATTGGGATTCGAATAATTGTGTCAGTCCAGAGGTAAGGTATTACATTTGTCAAGTTGTATTGTTACAACAAAAAAGAGAAAATAATAATTTTTTAATTAAACACTATCACACGAGAGGGAGTGCTGTTGTGGTGGAGATCAGCACAGCTGTAATGCGTCCAAGGGCGCTGCCTGAATCATAAGACATCACAGCTCTACTGATATTCAGTGCAACACATGTTGATTGTCACTCGTCTCTTTATCTCATGGATGGTTTACTCTTTTCAAATGCACCTTTTCTGCTTTCTTGTACAGGTCGCAGAATTTGTCAAAGGTCAAAAACGCAGTAAAAGATACAATATCGATGCAAAAACGATATCCAGAGATCATCGCTGGCTTTGATTTGGTGAAATCCCCTTACTTGACTTAATGCCAAAACTAGAGTAGAAGCAAACCTTGCTGTTGATTGGGTTGTGATCTAATTTAAACTTGGGCTTAATGTGGGATTATGTTCTGCTGTAGGTTGGACATGAGGATACAGGAAATTCCATCTGGTATTTTCGAGATGCTTTATCAGTTCCCACTGAGGTTAAAGCCAGACTTGCATACTTTTTCCATGCTGGAGAGACCGGTAAGTCCCATATTACCACCATACATACAGAGCGAATAAAATTCACATTCAAATGTTTACCCATGAGAACATTTTAAGAATAATAGACTTGCATAATGCCATCAGGGAAATTTCATTAGAAGTCACTGATTTATCCAGTATAGAATTAAAATCACGGAATTATCAACTAATTCTATATAAACATTTAATAGTTGAATTGTGAAACTTATTCTAATATGAATGTATCAAATATGAACTATAATCCTGTTTATAGACTTGTACGGCACAGATGTAGACAGGAACATTCTGGATGCTCTGTTATTCAACACTACACGTATTGGGCACGGTTTTGCCCTGGCACACCATCCCCTGGCAAAAGACCTCTCCAGAAAGATGGGAGTGCCAGTGGAAGTATGTCCTATATCCAACCAGGTATTGCACCTCAGCACTGATTGTCTACAAATTTTCTTATAGATGCGTATCTACAGTACGTATGAACACTTATTGTGTTTGTGGTGTTTTTGGTTAAATTACGGATTTACTGCTGTTATTTATATTGTAGGTGCTGAAGCTGGTGTCAGATCTGCGAAATCACCCAGCTGCAGAGTTAATGTCGGAGGGACATCCCATGGTGGTGAGCTCAGATGACCCGACCTTGTTCGACACTGCTGGACTCTCCTACGATTTCTATGAAGTCTTTGTTGGACTCGGAGGTCTGAGCGCCAATCTAGGCACGCTGAAGGAGTTGGCAAGGAATTCAATCAGGTGGAAGGTTTTGCATTTACAGCTTAGATTAAAACTCTTTATCTTTGGAAGAAAAACAAACAAACAAACAAAAAAACAATTCTGACTGATTTTTGTTTGTGTGCAGGTACAGTTCATTGCCCCCAGAGCTTAAGGATAAGGCCATGGGCTTATGGCAGCAAAAGTGGAACAAATTTGTGTCCGAAAATTCAGCATAGTTACAGAAAGGTGAAGAAAACGTTCTAATAGCAGTTTCACTTTGAAAAAAAACAAACAAAAAAAAACCAGAAGTGTAGTGCAGATACAGTTAATTTAAGTAATACAGTTAATACACAGATTATTTGGTCATTTGACTGATCTCTGCCCTTTAGGATTTTTATACTTCTTGGTCAAATAAGGCTAAGTGATGAAGTTATATAAATGAGAAATGAGGTGAATGGGATGAATTATAATAAATATATTTAATAAATGCTATTAATATAATTGTAATGTTTATTATAACCTTGTCAAATAAAACACACATGGCCACTGAAGTGACTGGAAACAGTTGATTTGATTGTACATTTTTTATACTTAATCTTAAAACATTGTTGTTAAATATTAACAAGGCATGTCCTGAACACCTTGCTCATGCTCATCTTTCCTATTCATATCACTCCATGTCATCCATCCTAATTACATTTGAAAGAGTCACAAATATGACTAAAGAGCAGTGAATGTTTTCTGAATATATATATATAATTTTAAAAACTACTTGATTAACTTAATTTAAATTGCAGTAAAAATATGACCGATTACGTTATGGCACCTTACAGTAGACCAGTTACAAGCAAGAAGATATGGGTTAGAAGTCTGATATTTCAACCCACAACATTATTATTAGACCTTAGCACTTCATATCTTACATTATGGTATGGTTTTAATACAGTACCTGCTTTAACCGTAAAACTGAGCAGTTGTAAATGGGAAACATTTCTAACATCTTCCATCACTACGTCAACACCGAAAGGACAGATTACACTGCACATGAATACGCCAATTGGTCTAGCCAGTTTAAAGCAAGATAAAGAAGAACATTAAGTAGAACATTAAATGGTTTCTACCATGTTATCATTTTATGAACTTAATAAAATTACAGTACAGAAATGTTAACAACTACACTACGCCCACATGTGGACAGGGGAAGCTCTGGTTAAAACATTGGACTATGGTTCAGAAGGTTCCAGGGTTAAACCAAGCTGCTGCTGCTGGGCCCTTGAGCAAGGCCCTTAATCAAAAACTGCTAATGTATGTATAATGAAATAAAATTGCAAGTCGTTATGGATAAGGACGTCTGCCAAATGCCGTAAATGTACAGTATATGGACACCTGCAACAAGTACCACAAAGATTCAAAGCACACAATTGTCTAGGATGTCATTGTGTGCCGTTTCTACAGTGTACAAACGGTACACAATAATGTATGTTTTTAGGTCTTAATAAGTCATCAAAAAGCTTATCTTTGGAAAATAAACATGTCATAAAATGTACGAGTTTTTCATTCAAGTTGTCAGTTTGTGGTGTGTTTGACCAGTCCTGATTCTGTACAAATAAAAAAAAAGCCAGATTTTAAATCTTTCAGTTTGGAGCAGTTCATTCACTTTACTCTAATGGTTCAAACCGTATTTGTTCCAAATGAGCAGTTAAAGAGACCTCTATTGAAACAAGACAATGATTTAACTTATACCTTTAATTCAAAGACAAGTAAAACAACAATATATATACATCATATATCAATTTGACATTTTCAATAAAAAAAGGACAGTTATACAGAATATTCTTTTCAATATTATGAGTTTTTGAACCAAACAAAAACGTCTAATTTGCTACGGCATTGGGATGCAGAGGTTTTACTCGAGCCAGACGGGACAGTCCTAATCGTAGACCAAGTCCAGGCGACTTCACAGGAGGACTCTGACATGAGCCGGGACTCCTTCCTACGCGAGCTGAAGTGAAAAGAAATGATCTTACCGTCTCAAATAGCGGAATTAATGTTCATTTAGGAATTAATGATGTTCACACACTCTACACAAGCCTTACCAGGAGGAGTCCACTTTGGCATTCTGCCCCCGGAAGGACTGGTATGGAGGGCAGATTTATTCACAGATGGAGTGGTGGGAGTTCTGTTCAGTGCAGAGAGAGGCTTAGCAGCAGCTGGACTCCTGACTCCTGGACTACTCAGCGCTGAGTTTTTTACTGCAGAAAGAAAAAAAAAAAAGTTATATACAGATGTAAGTTAATTATTGGTTATATCCTACACAAAAAAAAAAAAAAAAAAATCATTGACAATACACTTTATGGACAGAGGTACGTGGACGTATTACTTCCACACTCATACGTTAAATGTATGTTGAAAAAAGTTAAAGTTCAAAAAACATTTGTAAATAACGTCTTTGTGTGCCGTTCTATTGCCGTTGTTATATATACAGAATGTTTATCGGGGAAAAACCCTGGACTGGATTTTTTCTCTTGTGGCTCATCATGAGTATAAATACTCAAAATTTTATGAATCTGGCTTATGAATATTTTTTAATGGATTTATTGCATTCAAAAGGTTTCTTCTACTACTAGCCCTGTTTTATTTTGATAATGTTTAAAGGCTTAATTTCTGCAAGTATGCCTGCAATCCTTCAAACCTGATATTGACGTCCAAACTATTTTGAATATACAGTATAGTGTAATGTCAGAATAAACTGTTCAGTGCAAACTGCACTTGCAATTTATAATTGCTAAACACAGCACTGAGATATACAAAGTACTGTCAGTCACAGTATTAACATTTAATGACCTGCCCACTGGAATCTTGGACAAAAATCCCATGTTCACCCTAGAGTCACCTGGGCACTAAAGCATTCAAGACAAGATTGAACTCTCTCTCTTTTCTCTAAAGTAATTCCTCACTTTTTTTTCAGTTATTGTTCTCATTAAAAATCAGAATAGATGAAAAATGTGATCTTACTTACTTTGGCTTGCTGGTCAGTTGAGTATTTTATATTAAAATGGACTGATTTGAGCTGACAGGAAAACTACAGTAACTCAAACACTCTTTACAACCACGACTGAGCAGAAAAGCATCTCACAATATGCAACACATAACACCTTATGAGTGTGATGAGATGTGATGACAATTGAGATGTGTTGTCAAACAAGTGCATGTACAAACCTCTGGACTGAGGTTTGCTTTTAGCCGGTTTTGCTGGCTTCTTGTCTTTCTTAACAGCTTTGGGAGACGTCTTTTTCTCACTCTTGGTCGTTTTCTTTTTATCTCGTTTTGTCTCCACTGTGTATTCTTCTTCCTCGCTCTCATCCGGGGCACTGAAGTCAGAGTCATTCTCTGAACAAATACAGAACAGAGCAGCATTAAATGGGATGCATCGCACAAATGTTACGATCATGATTAGTCATGATCAGACATTTAGATGAACCTCCACCGTGTGTGTACTAACAATGAAAATCAGGGGAAATCAGATAAAGAAAAAAAAAATCTGTTGTGGGGGAGGAAAAAAAAAGGAGACCGTGCAACTCATACTTCGGGTTAGTCCTGTGCAAAAATACAGAAAGAGCAAGTACGTCAGTGCATTTTATCCATTGTTATGTTTTAGTACCACGTGGGACGTCTTGTAGACTAACATTTGTGATTATAACTTGCAATAAAGTTTAGTGCAGCGTACCTTGACCCTAATTCATGAGTAGTATGGTTTCCTCATGGCATCAGGAACGACCCGGTCCATTTCAGTCAGTGGACAGCGCTAACGCAACAGTGACGAAATTGCACTGACACACTTACGCTTTCTGTATTTGGGATATATCCCATATTTTATAGGATGTTTTTCCTATATCCTAATTTTTTCCCTTTTCCAGATGTTTTTTTTTTCTTTTTTTGTGTCCCATGTGTCGATTTATTTTTCCCCCCCTTCAACTGATTTTTGTTCCCCACTCAGTCCCTCTGTAAAAACACCATGATGAGAATGATAACTGAGCGAGTCGGTGTACCGGGTGTATTCTGAGGTCTGTAGTCTTCATCATCGTCAGTCTCTTTTGCATCCTGGAATGCACACTTCTTTTGCTCTGTTGCTCTTTGGGGCTTTTCCTGCGCCTGCTCACTGGTGATCTGATCTAATCCTAAGCATACAAAGCAGCAAGTTTCATTTAAATTCAATGTTCAAGTTCTTTTTCAATGTACAGAATTATAGGACTGTTTGAGAATTAAGAAAAAAATGCTCCCAAGGAGTGAGGGTACACAACACTCAAACCTTATCACGATATACTTCAGAATCTTATTCGTTTCGAATGTACAGCTTGAATTAGTGTCCATTAAACGTTCTTTATAATTTCACGCAATATCTAAAAATATATGAAGTCAATGCTGTTTCTTACCCAAGCATGTGACATCTGCGCTACAGTTCGACAGCACAGGAGGAAAGTCTCCAAGAGGATGACTTGAAAGATTTTCATTGTCTTGAAAAAAGAAAAAGAAAAAACCATTTTGAAAATGGTTAGTTATGGCAAAGACATTTCCAAAACAAATCAAATATAGAATCGTGCATTACCATCAGAGCTCCCATCTACACTGAAGTGTTTCAGCACTGGAGGTATGTCTTCACACGACCCTGGCTTTTCTGAAAAATAGAAAACAGACGATATTTATCCACTGATTTAATAAACAGGATGAATAACATACTTCAGTTGATCAAAATGTTCATCGACATGATACATACTTTGACAATTGCTATGTACCTCTCCAGGCTTTTCTGTAGGAGGAATCTTGGACAGCATGAGAGCAGTTTCCAAATCTCTTTGATACACTTTATCATCCAGAGAGACTCTAATAAACAAATATACATGTAGTAAGCTGTATTTTTCATTCACAGGAAACATGATTGCCAGATAACTGCACTAGGGAAAATATTTCCTACTTATTACTCATGGAAAGAACTTGAAAAGGTACCGTTCTTTGCGTGATTTAGCAGTTAAATCAATGGTTTCATCTTTCCTGGTTATGTCTTGCGAACATTCCTTGACAGAAGCTCGAGCTTTTTTGTTCGGAGGGGCTTTCACTGTGGCGAAATCTTCATCTGATGGCAGGGAAACATATCGTTAAGCAACAGCAACTGAAAGCAGGGTACTTTTAATTGAGAGGCGAATGATAAAGTGTATTAACTGGGATGGGGATCACTGGGAAAAAGCCAATATGACTATAGTATGCCTATAGTACTAATTCCATGGTCTTGCCAGATTTTTATTTCTTTCTAGGTAGTAAAACAATGATGGAGACGTACAAAAATAGGCAAGAATCTTCTTGGGCCTGAACAGTTGATATTGAGATGTATCTGATACTTATGCCCTGTATATAAAAAAAGTGACCCTGTGGGCTAACGGTAATGAGCCATTGAGACCTGGTGACTATAAAGGCCATAGGATACGATAAATCACATGAACACTATTCAAACTGTTTATAGAGTCCGCGTGTCATGTGGATGAGGACCCCATCATTCTGGAAGGCGTCTCTCCAATCAGGATAGAAATGTTTCATCGTGGGACAATTTAGCGGTTACATTTCCCTCTGATTAGAGATACGGACATAATCAAATTCTTTCCGTTTTAAAGTCAACCTGGGACTTTGATCGTGCAAAGCAACAGAACACAGCTTTTAGGGGAAAAACTTTCTTTATTACTCAATATAATCCTCTGCTACAATAATGCACTTATCCCAGTGTTTCACAAGTGCTTGGATACCATCAAGGTAGCAAGTTCTCAGTACACCAGAGCCAAGATCGGACTGACTGCTCACGTCTGAAACACTGGCCTCCCAGGAACTCCTTTTATGGCCAAAACATCTTGAGATACAGCCACAGTAAGAGTGTTCAATACACTGATACACTGTCTGCATGACTTGAAAAGGACACAGCCTATTCCAGCTAAATATCTTCAACTAAAGTGTCCTTTTGTTTCACCCAAAACAAAGCAAAACAGTGCTACAGCTAGGACATCAACTGCTAAAGGTGCAATAACAGTAAAAGATCAAGTCATTACCATCATCATCCATGAAGTCTGAATAGTTGATGGATTTCTTATTCCTGAAAATAATAGAACAATTAATGCACATGAAGCAGTTGATAAACAAACCTATGCCCAAAAGTAAGTACACCCACACCATTGCACCCTTCAAACCACACGCACAAAGAGAAACTAAAAGATTATAACAAACCTAGATGGCCGCTCCATTTCTATAAAAAGCAGTAAAAGTCCAAGTGTTAAAGTAAATACACCCTAATTTGTGTTTGTTTTGTTTTTACGAGATGTTGTAACACAGCGCGGGCTACCGTTACTAACCGCTCATACATAGAGACGGATTTTAGTCTACACTGTCTTTTAAAAAAAAGTAAATAAAGAAATTACTTAAAAACTGCTGATTTTACACACGAGTTAAAATATAAGTATGGTTAAAATAAGTCCAGCAAACATACATATCAAAATAAACCAGCAAGTTGCACTTTTATCACCGAACCCGCCCAAAAACAAACTGCAAGCGGGTATCTGACGATTCCGATTACAGATTCGTAACAATCCGGCGTCAAACCCGATCTCATCTTATATTTTAGGAAACTATCTGACATGAAAGACAATTCCTGATATGAAAAGAAATATATATATATATATATATATATATATATATATATATATATATATATATATATAAATATTTATATCTAATACTTAAAGTAAGCTAAAAACAAAAACAGAATTGTGCTATCTAGAGGCGAATGTGCTGATGCGATTTTACGAATAAAATCAATGATGCACAGACAGGGTGCTGCTTTATTCAAGCCTTACATCTAGTACACTTTATGCCTAAAAGTATGTGGACACCCGACCCTCAAACCCATATGTGCTTCATCACCAAACTGTATGCACAAAAAGCAAACAAAGATAGAGAAATCTATTTGTATTTTGTATACATGTGTATTTAATTTTGGAACTTCCATCCATTCATCCATCCATCCATCTAGAAACCTCTGTAGCCCAAATGGTGATTATAATTGTATTTTTTTAAATCTCCATTTTACAACTGTGGTGGGACCTCCGGTCAATATTCAAACACCACAGGCAATTTGGGAATGCCAATTAGCCTAATCTGCAGGACTGTGGGAGGAAACCAGAATCCCCGAATAAAACTCCCCAAGCACGCCATGCAGACACCATGCACGCAGACCAGAGGCAGGAATCCAACCTAAACCCTGGAGGTGCCAGGTGACAGTGCTAACAGTTAAGCCACCGTGCCACCGTTGCTGGATCTAACAGGCCCAAACCTGCTCCAGCATGGCAGTGTGCACAAAGTGAGCTCCACTGACTGAACTCAACCCCAATGAACACATTTGACATTGTCTAGTTTTAAACATGTGATTATGATCATACATGATGCTTCCTTATGCTCATACAGTATGCTCATTTTTACCTGGCACATTTGATCAGAAGGGGACATTTCCTTGAGTTTATATTGCCCCCTAGTGGAACAAGAGAAACTAGCTTTTTCCCCCACTATTCAAATATGATTTATATATACAGGGTGGGCCACTTATATGGATACACCTTAATAAAATGGGAATGGTTGGTGATATTAACGTCCTGTTTGTGGCACATTAGAATATGTGAGGGGGCAAACTTTTCAAGATGGGTGGTGACCATGGTGGCCATTTAGAAGGTCTCCCGATCTGACC
Organism: Clarias fuscus; assembly: GCA_030347435.1. Classification (NCBI taxonomy): domain Eukaryota; kingdom Metazoa; phylum Chordata; class Actinopteri; order Siluriformes; family Clariidae; genus Clarias; species Clarias fuscus. Next base: position 7,726,964 of record CM059224.1, on the reverse strand, counting down.
CCCTTAGACTTTTATCTTTGGGGTCATCTGAAGTTAATTGTCTATGGTGTGAAGATACGAGATGTGCAGCACCTGAAACTACGGATACTGGAAGCCTGTTCTGGCATTTCTCCTGCGGTGTTGCTATCAGTGTGTGACGAGTGGGAGAAGAGGGTTGCATTGAGAATCCATCACAATGGGCAGCACATTGAACACATTTTATAAGTGGTCAGAAACTTGTAAATAACTCATGAAGGAATAAAGTTACGTTAAAACCAAGCACACCATTGTTTTTCCTTGTGAAATTCCCAATAAGGTCTGATGTGTCACATGACCCTCTTCCTATTGAAAAAACAAAAGTTGGATCCAAGATGGCCGACTTCTAAATGGCCACCATGGTCACCACCCATCTTGAAAAAGTTTGCCCCCTCACATATACTAATGTGCCACAAACAGGACGTTAATATCACTAACCATTGCCATTTTATTAAGGTGTATCCATATAAATGGCCCACCCTGTAGTTTACTTTGTATAAACTATATTTTATTTAAGTATTTTTTCTATATACAATTGTGAATAAAAAGTTATCAGGATACTGATTTTATTGCTTTACACAAAGACACAAGTTTGATTATTTTTATTTAAGTGATTCAGTTTAACTTTCTCCTCGATTCCCGTCTCTGTGTGCATGGAGTTTGCATGTTCTCCCCGTGCTTGGTGGGTTTCCTCCGGGTACTCCGGTTTCCTCCCACAGTCCAAAGACATGTAGGTTAGGCTAATTGGCGTTCCCAAATTGCCCATAGTGTGTGAATGAGTGAGTGTATGTGTGTGTGTGTGTCTGTGTGCCCTGTGATGGATTGGCACCCTGTCCAGGGTGTACCCTGCCATGTGCCCTAAGTCTCCTGGGATAGGCTCCAGGCCCCCCGTGACCCCGAATACAGGATTAAGCGGTATAGATGATGAGTGAGTGAGTGAGTTTAACTTTCTCATTGAATACCCTGCCAATCACCAGAACCCCCACTGGTGTTTATTTTGTGTTGAGATGTGTTGTCTGTGAAGATTGACTTCTGCTTTAGTTTTCTTTTTAAACAATCATTAAATTATTCAGTCCTGTGGAGGGGGACACTGTGATCCCCCATCAGGGCAGAAATGTTTCATCACAACACAATTTACAGTTACCTTTTCCCTTTAAGGGGTCAAAAATCATGCCAACAAAATATCTCCCAGTATCTCAATGTTTTTCTTTTAATTTTGACCAATACAAAATAAAAATATAGTCCTACAATTAGGATATTAAGTGCTATAAGGGCAATACCAAGGACAAGGATCAATGCCTTATCATCAAATTTAATACCAAATTTGAAATACATGTTTTAATTGGTCAGGGGTTAGAAATAATTAACAGCAGGATTTAAACAAATATCTAATAGTGTATGAACACAGCAGCATAACTGACTGAATTTTGGTATAATATTTTACAATTCATTCATTAAAGGAATAACAACAGGAGTTGCTACTCACTCATCTTTTATACTGCTTTGTCCTGTATGCAGGGTCACGGGGTCCTGGAGCCTATCCCAGGAGGCTTAGGGCACGAGGCGGGGTACACCCTGGACAGAGTGTCAATCCATCGCAAGGCACACACACACACATTCACTCATTCACACATTACTGGCAATTTGGGAATACCAATTAGCCTAATCTGCATGTTTTTGGACTATAGGAGGAAACCCACCAAGCACGTGGAGAACATGCAAACTCCATGCACAAAGAGACGGGAATCGAACCCATACCCTGGAGGTGCAAGGCGACAGTGCTAACCACTACACCACCGTGCCGCCTCATGGGTTACTAAGTCTTCATTATTTTTTCAGGATCATAAGCAATGTTCAGCATAGTACAAGAAGCATAGACAAATGACATTCCTTCCCTGAGAATTTTATGATCTTACATGACTATCATTTTCTATCATGCACTTGGCTGAGTAACCAAAGTTTTGACTTCCTCTTATCAGGCCGGAAAAGTAATGCTTCTGAGGTTTACCTGCTGTTCCAGTGTACTAGAATTCACTCAACTCTTTGTGTTGGGAGTTTATTCAATTCAAAATATCTGACCTTGTGTAACCCAGGCATGTTGTTCATGTGGGTGCTGATATTTCTATTCATTTAAGCATTTAGACATTCATTTATTCATTTTCAGTAAGCACTTTATTGCCGCTTGTGTCATGCTGGTAATGAACACCAGGCACAAGATGAGCACATGCACATCTTCTATGAACTAGGGATCCGTACAGCTGTGAGCAGGCAATGCTACCTGCTGCACCACCATGAGTAGGTATTTAAAACACTTTCATTATTACTAAACTGTACAAAATACTATTTTTTTCTGCACACATGACATACTTCCACATGCATCAACAAGGTGAGCAGGAGACTTTTGCTTAGTTTAGTTAAGCTACATCTCTAAAATAGCAGCAGAGGGAGAAGTGGCTACTAGTGGATGTAAGAGTACTGTATATAATGTTTTGAGGAACAAGTAGGTTTATATACTGTATTTCTGCCTGAGAAATTATCAACAAAATCCTTCTTCAGATATTTTAAATGAATTTATTCATCTTTTATTGCTTATCCTATGGACAGGGTCATAGGTGGCCTGGAGCCCATCCCAGAAGACTTAGGACAGGGTGTCAATCTAATGCAGGGCATACACACACACACACACACGCACACACACACGCACACACACACACACACACACACACACACACACACACACACACACACACACACACACACACACACACACACACACACACACACACACACACACACACACACACACACACACACAGAGACACTAAGGGCAATTTGGGAACACCAATGAACCAAATCTGCATGTCTTTGGACTGTGGAAGGTTTTTGTTCTTAAAGCCACCAAAGAAAAGTACTCATTATGTAATGATGTATTAATAGCTAAACCTACCTGTACATACGTTTTATCATAAAACGCTATTTACGTTTAGCATGTATGTGTATTTGCTCTCCATGTCTCTTTGAGTTACAACTCAAGAAGACAGATAACACTATGATATACTATTTTTAAAAATATTTTTTTAATACTGTATACATACATATACAGTATGGGGATGGGGGGGTTTGGATCAATGAGAACACATGACACAAGAAGTTATAGAGGAAAAAAAATCTATTCTTCTTCTCAGACAGAAGATAAAAATGAATATAACAATTAACATTACATTTTATACACATATAAATACCATAAATAAAATCAATGAAATTCAATAAATAAATACATAGATTTTTAGAAGGTTACAACTCATGCCTGTGGTTGGCATCCTGCACCAGTGAATGTTTTTGGATTAGGAATGAGATATATATGTACTGGAACAGGCTGAACAATTCAAAGTGTGTTTGAAGCAAAGAATCCTAACACATTTTTTTCCTTTGGTCCTTTATAGCTTTACAGCTTAAAAACACTGGGGGAAAACTTTCAATTTTCATTACAGCCACTGCTTCACCAACAGCTAGGTATAACCATAGTCTTATGTTATCATTACTTTAGTCCAACTTTAGTCTATTTATTCAACAGAAAATACTTTGTGAGTTGACCTGACATGTGTAGAAACCAGATCTAGTTTGATTGTGCAAATGTTATAATATAATATAACTCTAAAAAGTTAGGGCCTTATGTAGCCTATAGATATTTATATAAACATTTAAGCTCGTGAAATACGTATGTAATCTTGTTTCATGAAATTAACAAAAAATTGCATAGTTAAAATTTTTTAAATAAACAAAAAATGCATGAATATGCATAAAAAAAATTAAATATATATAACCACACATATTTCCTTAAACTAAAATTCTACTTATTATATTGATCTATGAATTCTTTCATTTCATAGGCTACAAATATTAAAGGCTTTAAAGGTTTTGCATAGTCACGTGATCATGATCTATAATCTTAACGTATTAAAAAGCTCTCTAAAACACCTGCTGCTGGATCAACACTGTTTGCTAAAGTCAACCTCGTTATGTTTCAGACAGTTTTAAACATTGCGCGTGGTACTGCTTTCTGTTTCTGCACTATATAAATAGTAATTTTCCAGTTCATGTATAGTGTCATTACAAAGGTCTATGACACGCGTGATTAAAATAATAGTGATTTATTATTGTTATTATTATTTTACATGATCTAACGGCGTTGATTAGACACTGCGGTCCGCCCGTTGTCCGATCACTATAGTGGATTCGCGGTGATGACTGACTTCACCCTACTGTCCCTGACATCCGGGGACTCCCGGGGTTCCTGACGCGCTGCTCCACGTCCCAGGGGTCGTCGTCGAAAGGTGACGCGCGAGCCTCCCGCGAGCTCTGGCGCTCCTCCTCCGGACGCTCCACGTCGAGATCGGCGTCGTCGTCGCGAGCGGCGCGCGAGTCCGACTCCTCGGCGAGAACGGCGAGCGCGCGTGCGCGCTGCGCCTCGGGCACCTCGGCCTGGCGGTCCCTTCGCTCCCGGTGCTGCAGGCGCTCGAGCGGAACCGTGCTCTTCTCCGACAGGAAGATGGACGTGTGCGGCAGGTTGCGGCCCGCTGCGTACACCTGCTTTACCCCATCCAGGTCCAGCAGGATGCCGCTCCGGGCGGAGTAGTACACGTCGCAGTGGTTCTCCAAGAGCTTGTGATGGAAGAGGCAATCGTCCCTGTGGCAAACCGACTGAGGACGAGAAAGAAAAAGAGGGGGGGGGGGGGGGGGGATGCACGAGCAATAATTATTCTCTTAGAAATAACAACAACAATCTCTACCAAAGTCTCCATAGGGGGCAACTTTATTAGCAACAAAATTATTCTCACGACGAACGAGTGGCACCATGGTGTGATGACATGCATCACACCAGATGTGGTCACAGGGGTTTTGTTACCACCAGATGTGCTATTTGCACGAGAACTTTTTCGTTGTTGCTACAAAAAAAAAAATATATATATATTTACTGCATTTTCCATCTCACGCATAATTTATTTGCACTACCTCAATTCAGCTCACACTGTATTGCATTGTCTTGTGTTGTTACCCTTGTTTGCACATTTGCATAAAGTGCACTTTTGCAGGTATTGCGCTATATGTTGTCTTTTTGTATAGTTCTTAGAACGTTCTGTTAATTTACAGTATGGTGTTAATTTGTTGTCTTAATTAGTTAGCTAATTAGGTGTCCTAGATAGCTTCGTTAATTTATGTTGTATGTAGCATCTTGATCCTAGACGAACGTCGCTTTGTTTCACTGCGTACTGAACTGTACACGGTTGAAATGACACTAAAATCCTAACACGTGACTCCATGTGTTTTCACAAAGAAAAGAAAAAACAAACAAACAAACAAACAAACAATACTTCACCATTAAAAAAAAAAAGTTATTCAAACCTGAATAAGTATTCATTACTTTAAGGTAGATTTATAACCTAAAAACAAACAAACAAACAACGACAAAAAATCAAAGACACTTACAGATGTGAAAAGATTTCCATGCGCGTCCATGCACAAGAACCGGTTGCTCTTCACTCCAAATATTGCGATCTGGTCCCTGCTCTCGGCTTTCAGCACCACCACACCTGTTGAAATGACACAACTGAGTTAGGAATAAAACAAATGAAAGTGGAACATTCAATAGTTAGTTATTGAGCAACACCGTGACCAGATGATTAGAAATGCGCACTCACTGTAGGAGCCCCGGTGCGTAGTTTTGCGCACGTGTCCAGTCAGGCTGATCTCCAGGTAGAAGTTGTTGAACTCGGTAGTGGAGCGCAGGTGCACGTATCTCCGCGGGTTGCCCCAGTTGGAGCTCTGCAGGGGTGAAGAAAGGTTCGGGGCGCCTTCAGTATCAATGCATCCATGAAGCGTGCCGAGCCAAAGCGCAACAAGTGCGCGCAAGTGCAGGCGGCAAACAGCGTCGTGCATCATGATCCCGATTCGAATTCTAATCTAATACTAAGCCAGAGGAGTCGGAGTGCTGGTTTCTGGTGTGTGCAAACATAAAGGCTGCCTATTTAAGCGCATCCACGCGCCACTCCTCGTTTCCCGTTTTGACGCAACGCTCGCCCCCATGAACGAGAAACGGAAGGATGGGGTTGTTTGGAGTGTGTACACAACTTTTGCTGGTTTGGAGTGAAGTTAATTGGCTGCTGCAAGCCATAATTGCATTTGGACATGATGTTGACTTTTCTCGTGCCCACATCCAAAAAAAAAAAGCCACTTTCACTGCTTTTACTGTAATGTCTGTTTAATGCCAACCAAATACCAGCTGAAAGGTTTTTTTTTTGTAAATGCGGATTTAAACTCCATGGCTAAAGATCACAATGAAAAACTATGGATAGCTTTTTAAACTAAAAAAAAAAAAAAACCCAAAAAACTTTTTAATGGTCCAAGCTGGGCATCCTGGAAATGTTTACCCTGCTGGACACATCTTTAAACTGGCCAGTAGAGGGAGCTCACGCGTCACGCGCGATGCGTTGCTCCTACTCTGCTTCCTGCACCCTCTCTGGGATTACTCCACACTTCATTTAGCCCCAGTTGTGGTGTATGCAGAAACACTCATGTTTTTATTCATCACAGCATTCATCAATCATTTTATGTAAATTAATTATTAGATAAATAAAAAAAAGGCCAATAAAAATTGCAATGGGGACTCAGGGACACTGGGAGAAACGTAGCAGCATCAAATTTATGAACCTGATAACTGAAAGGCGAAACTTTTCTTACTGAGTTTTGTTGCAGTGCAAGCAATAATATGTCAGATGAATTCATCTGCCATCATTTCAGTGGGTGTGGTTAGATTTAAACAGGAAGTTAACTCCCAAATTCTTGAGGTACTGAAAAAATGTTTAGAAGGTTAAAATTTGTCATGAATGATTAATTTTATATATTTACAATGCATATAAGCATAAAATGCACTATTTAATGAAATAAGCATAACATTAGCTCAAATCAGGTGTAATGCGATAATTTTTATGATGTCACATGCAGCATATGATGCCTTGTGCCTCCAGGTTTCGATTCCCTCCTGTGGACTTTACATGTTCGACCCATGCTTCATGGGTTTCCTCCGGGATCTCTGGTTTCTTCCCAAAGTCTAAAGACATGCAGTTTAGGCGATACCAAATTGCATGTAGTGTGTGTGTGTGTGTGTGTGTGTGTGTGTGTGTGTGTGTGTGTGTGTGTGTGTGTGTGTGTGTCATGAAATGGATTGGCTCCCTGTCCAGGGTGTACTCCACCTTGCACTGAAAGTCTCCTGGCATAGGCTCCAGGCCCCCGTGACCCTGTACAGGATAAGTGGTATAGATGATGAATGAATTAATTAAATCAATTAACTGGGCTTGGTAATTAGAGATAGCAGAGTGGCTTAGCATTTAGCACTGTTACCTTATGGCTCCTTATGATCTGGGGGATCAAAGCTCACCTCTGGTTGATGTGAGTGGAGTTTGCATTGTCTCCCCATGTCTGGTGGGTTTTCCTTATGTTGACTGGTTTCTTCCCACTGTCCAAAGACTTGTAGACTGATTGGTGTTTCCTAATTGTCTATTGTGTATGAGTGTGTTTGGGGCTGCAAAAGTTAAGGGTCCTCTGCATTAATTTCTCAGAGTGCTAGCCTGAACTCATAGGTCATTGCAACCAACCATTGGTAATAATAATAATAATAATAATAATAATAATAATAATAATAATAATAATAAAACAATCATGTGCTCCTACTGCAAAAATACAATATACATAATTATTTATCTGTTAGTATAGGCTTTCTGCTGTGATTATTATTTATTCTGTGAATTCAGAGAATACTGACAATCTTTTTCTTTCATATTAAGGACTTAAAGTAATGTAATTGATTTATTCTACTCTGTTCATATAACATTATCCTAGGTTAATGATGAGTTTGGATATGTTTTAAAATGTTTTAAATGTAATTTATTAATGTCGTTTATAAGTGTAGAATGTGTAAGTCATGTCTTGGAGATAAACACTTGTCATAAAATTAAAAAAAATATGTCAATTCTTAAAAGGTGTGTTTCATTCAAATATAGGCTGTTTGTTTTTTACAGGTGTCATTTGTTGGGGGTATTTGTTTTAGTAAAGCAAAGAAAGCTTTAAAAAAAATTTTAAAAGTGTCCCAATACAGTATATAAGTAAATTAATCCTGTATTCTGCCTGAGAGTTATTCAATAGTCCACTCTATTGCCATATATTATAGGAGTCTTTAGTGTTTAGTGTAGACGTTCTTCGTTGGGTAGCTTTAGCATTGTAATTGCTAAGAACAGTGTGCATTGAACAGTTGATAACTTTCCCCCATAAATGAATGTAATGTAAAACAATAATAAATTCAGGAATGACTGTGATGCGTAAACTCATAAGTTCCAGTTAACACAGTTATAGAAGTTATATAAATGATTTATAATGACATTATCTGGTATAATCCAGAGGAGAATCTGTTCCCTTTTGAGTCTGGTTTCTCTCGTCTATTGTGTCTACTATCTATTTTCCCCTCACTGTCTCGATTGACGTGTTCTTTAGGGATAAATAGTAATATAAATGTCATACAGTATATGAAATTTATATATTTATTTCAATCTGATTTGTGGCAATGTCAACTGTTAAACATAACTTTACAAATTTAATTAAATGCCTGCATTAACAGTTAATATGAGAGATCTTTGATGATTATTAACAGACAAACATGCACATAGAATGTCACCATTGTTTGTGTATTAAGGTATGAATATAAGGTCTCCTTATACACCAGGATTTGCCTCATAGAGATGTCATATTCATACATCTACCAGCATATTGAGAATATAGTGCAAGTTCTATGTTCTTATTACACAATTAAGCAAAACATTTGCCAAATGTCTAAATATCTCTTCTTATGTTATATTTGTGGTAAATTTTGTTTATTTAAATTATAAAATAAATTTTACATTTATGTTGATTATTCATTTTAGTTACCTTTTTAGAATGATTTCATGATTTCTTGAAAAGAAACATAAAGAAATGTAAGCTTGCTACTGTATATTGCTATATTTGCCGAAAATCTTTTTATAAGCTTTTACTGCAATCTTACTGCTCATGGCATTTTATATCCTCAGTTGGCCTGGTTGTGCCACCGCTGCCCAGAAGAGTTTACTCAGCAAGATTATGAATATTGCCTGCAAAATTATTGGTTCTAAGCAACACATCAGGCTTATCAGGCTGATGACTTCAGGCTCCTGTCAGCTATCAGCCATTACTTTGTATAATAAACTAGTCTGAGAAAGAATTTGAGGCAGAGTAGCTTGGCGTAAGAAGGTGTTATTTTGTTTGAATTAAGCTTGTTTAATTTAATTTCTATCTTTTAAACTATATGTGTATGATGTCTGCAAATTAAATTCCCATTGAGGACAATAAAGTGAAGTAAAGGTGAAGAAGCAGGGTACTAAGCTAATTTACATAGTCAGCTAATATTCCTGTTTAGCAGGAAAACTATATTAACAGTTTTTTTTTTTTTTTTTTTTTTTCCAGAAACCCAGACTGGTCATATTAAAAATCTTTTTTTAGATATAGATGTCATCATATTAGATTTTAAGTTGATTAATATGTTACTGTTCTGTCTTCATGCTGTGACATTCTTCTCGTTTAACTGTAATTTTGTCATACACTGTAAACCCGAATAAGCTGGCAAAACTCAAAATTTTTTTGAGTAATTACATCAAATTTATTAAGTAATGGTGTTTCCAATTTTAAGAAAACAAAATCAGTTTCTGAGTTTGTTGTACTCATTCATATTAATCGTTCTTTACTTGCATTATTGAGTAGCCTAACTCATACTATTTAATAGCGATTATCATTTTTTAAAAGTTAAATCAAATAAATTGTTGGTGGTCTTTCGGCTGCTTCCGGCAATGGAGGGTCGCCACAGCAGACAATCCGATCCTGATGCAACCCTTCCATTTTTATCTGGGCTTGGGACAGACACCTCACCCAGTTGTTGGGAATCGAACCCGGGCCTTTCGCATGGCAGGTGAAACACCTACCACTGAGCCACCAGTGTCCTATTGCTCTGAGGATGTCAGACACAAAATCACTAGTCTGAAAGATTTGAAGTTGGTGGAACTTACTTAAATAATTACAGTTACTTAAAATATCGAATTTGTTCAGTTAACTTAAAAAGTGTCATTTCTACAAACTCATAAATACCAAAAAGTCCTAAATACTCATCAAGGTCTATTAATATGAACTAATTATTTAAGTTAACAGTACTCAATATGTTTAATAACTTTGAGCATTAGGGTTTACAGTGTTGGTTTTGTTTACGACATATGCTATTTGCACATTTGTGGACGTTTACAAAAAGCTTTTATTTTTTGATGTTTGTAGAAATATCTGTAATCTCTGTAAAATAAAGTATTATCAATACTGCATACAGTTACAGTAGGCTTTTGAGTTTGCACAATACAGTCTAATTACGCTACTGCTCAGAAGTTTAGGATCACTTTTTAACTCCATGTTTGTTCCTGATTTTTAATTTTTTTCTACACTGAAAATCAATGCTGAATGCGTCCAAAATATGCAATAATCTCCTTTGAACAGTTGATGTTGAGATGTATCTGGAAAAGCCTTCATAACAGCTCTTCTCCAAGGTGTTGTTAATTGGTGATTTCTGAGGTAACTGGTGACTCTAATTGAACGTCTCCTCAACAGCAGAGGTAAGTTTTGGTCTCGCTTTCCTGGGAAGGTCTTCATGAGAGACAGTTTCATCATGGTGCTCGATGAGTTTTTTCTAATGCACTTGACAATATTGTTCTTACATGAGCTGTTCCAGAAAGGCTGACCTTCATGTCTTAAAATAACTGACTGTTGCTGTTATTGTTGTTGTTGTTATTACATAATAACGTAATTCCATACGTGTTATTTCATAGTTTTGAAATCTGGCTCACTGCTGAGGGTTTGAATCTTGCCTCCGATCTGTGCGCATGTTGCTGAGATTCCCCACCTACACATGAGGTGTAGACTGACTGGCGTGTACATTTGATTGTTTTCTATGATTGGATGTGTGTGTGCCTGTGCCCTGTGATGGGTGCGCACCCCACTGGCTCTCTGGAACTTTACACAGGATACGCATCTTGGAAAAATTAATGTAGCAATTGATTTTTTAAATTATTTATTAAACAATGAGTTGATTATGATGTTTGGTAACATATCTAATTAGATATTTAAAGAAATAGGATTCCTTTTCTCTTTTTTTTTTCCATTTTAACCAGTTTTCCCCCCACTAATCTGCTAGTTAGCACATCTTCCTGAGTCTAATCTAATTATGTGGGTGTGTTAAAGCAGATATAGGCATAAGACAGCACCTTTGATAGCGATTTAGACTATCAGTTGCCTTAAAGCTGCTCTTTTGCTAAAGATTTCATATTTCTGTTTTTATATGACTATAATATTTATTTATTTATGTTTATAGCTACACTATTTGATCATGCTGCGCTTTTACTAATCAGCTTAATATCGTCAGTGTTCAAGTTTGCAAATTGAGCGAGAAATAAAAGAAAAATAGAAACTTGTTACAAAATCAAACTTTTTTATTGGTATCAGGAATATGGTTACACAGCTGTGCACAGCACATACGTACAAAAATAAAAGGAAAACCCACTTTCCCCCCGCCCCCCCAGTATATTCATTTGCACACGTTATCATCGTTGGTTTTCAGAAACAAATGATTGAAGACGTCTGTTTCCTACTGCTTCGCAATCATCGTAAGAAATCATAACTAAGGCAGGAGGTGAGGTATATGTTAACAGTGAAAAGGAGAACGGTGGGTGTAAACACATCAGGGTTTCAGACAGAAGGAAACTGAGAAATACAGAACTATATATATATATATATATATATATATATATATATATACACTATATTGTATATACTGTATATATTGTATATACTATATATAGACAGAGAGAGAGAGAGAAAGATTTTTGAAATTTCACCAACACTCTCCCTGATCACACATCAGATTGATAACATTTCCAGTTAACAAGCACAGTTGCATGAATACGAACTGTAACGTTTTCCATGCAGTGCGCAAAAAAAAAGTAAGTACTTGATGAAATGGTTTATACCATTTGGCATGTGCAATATGGCTGGAATTTGAGGTACTGTGACATGACATAAAATTTGTTATACTTCAAATACTAATTAAATACTATATAGACAAATGGTGTGTGGTGCAGTGTTTACAATAACAACAACAATAACAACAACAACAACAACAACAACAACAATAAATAAGAAATAAATCAAGTGACTTAATCCTAACCCCATCACCAAAAAAACCTCCAGGTCAGTCCCAACAATGCCTCTTGAGAAACATGTTTTTTTTTTTTTTTTTTTTCTCCTCTGTATTTCTCAGAAAGCATATCTAGCAACAAGCTCAGCTGCGCCCTTAAAAAAGACGATCCATTCTTGCTCCGGAGGACAACTACATCCCAAATCCCATGACATTCTGATGCCTGGTGCGCCACAGATTCCTGAGCCGCGGGTCGAGCTTCGCTTGTTGTGAAGAACAGAGGGTTTGCGCTGACAATGAACGGTCACAAAGACATTCCTAGCTCTCCTGAGGTTGACAGGCCACATCTGACAGGAAAACTGGCTTCCATATTGCATGCTCAATAAACATTTTTACAGCTGTCTCAATAAATCTGCTTGACATGCACATCGACAAGTCAGGATCGTTCCCATTCCCAAACGCTCATGCACACGGTTCATTCTTCGCTCTACACACTAAGCCAGCTCCAGCCCCGTGTCTCCTGTAATCACTCTTTGTCTTTCCAAAAAATCAAAGGCATGCTCAGAACTACGTACATAACAATATCAAACGTCCTTGGGTGACAGGAAGATCCACCATGCAACTTAAAGGATGTCTTTTTCACCTCATGTGTTAAAGGACTTGATTTGACTTGAGTTTCATCTGTAACAAGTCACATGTGTAGAAATGATGCCATTAAGTGTGAGTAGAGTTAAGACAGCCAACTGCAGTTTAAACTCAGCGACGTTTAAGAAACAGCTCAGTGAGTCCTATACTTCAGGAAGTAGTGATGCACATATTGAAGAAACTTGTTTCAGAGAGAGAGTTTAAGCTTCACGACGCACCATGAATATCATTAACTTGTCATTTTAAAGAGGAATTAAAAAAAAAAAGCATGTTAGAGTATAAAATATGTTCAGACAAGAATTCTCAAACCAAAGGGAGCTTTCTCACATTCCCAAACCTTTTCCTACAGCATGCCAAACTGTGCTGACTGAACATACTTAACATTTTTGAATCACTTGTCTCTGTGACATGCCATCAATTGACAAAATGTCCACATTACCTATTAGGAATCCACAGCAAACCATGGCAAAGAACTGTCAAGAACTGCTGTCAGGAATTCCCTACCAACTGTTACAAAGTATCTACTACCTTTTGCTATGATTTGCTATGAGTTGTCAAGAACAGCTTTGATCTCTCATCTGCTAACAGTGACATGGATACCATGACTACAGAAGCTACAGATACCATGTCTACAGAACCTTCTTTTCAATTTCCAATTATTCGTTTTTTTTAAACCTCTCCTGTGCATGCCGTACTGAACTCTAATAAGCGTCCTGAAAAAGATCTACACTCTCAAGATCGCGTCAGTCAGAAACCCCTTAGCCTAAAACCCTCTTCACATGAGGTCAGTGATATGACATGACATACGTATAAAGCTCTATGGCATAGAAATTATCGAGAGAGGTGGTACTGTACTACTCCATTATAGAACATAGAACACATAGTTTCATAGAACATGGAGGAACATGGAGTCATTTGACTTTTCAATGTTTTGAAGCTCTGATTGAAAGCTTCCTACTCAACACCACAAATACATGAAAGAAGCTTCTTCAAAAGACAAAGATGGTAGAACCCAGCCAGACGTTATTGCGGAAATGGAAAAGACCTGCTTAGTTGTTGTACCAGACCTACAGACGTATATCATTCAGTACAGAATTATCTCTTCTTAAACAGACTTGTTAAAGGGACAGTTTTGTCATCTACCTTTAAAACACTGGAGGGAACCCAACAAGAAGGGGGAGAACATGCAAACTCCCCTCACACAGACCCAAAGGCGGGACTTGAACCCTCAACCCTGAAGGTGTTACCCACAGTGCTAACCACTACATCACTGTGACATCACTGCGACGCCACCGTTATAAAGAGAACTTCTGTTCAATGTATAGTTTACCCTGTGTTTTGGAGTATGTTTCCCAGATGCAGGTATACATCACATTCCTCAATGGCTCTACGTTATATGATGGATATATTGGTGACCCCGAGCGTGTCAGGGTTCAGGGCTCGTCTGCGACCCTGACCATGAACTAAAAATGGGCCGATATCTGACCAGGGCTGCCCTGGGTTACTGCTGGAATCTCAAGGCCTCGACAAGCGGTAGAGTTTTTTTACAGGAATAACTGCGATGATGCTCCTGTGCTCAGGTATTTAGGAAGCTGTCGTCTCCACCCCCCGTCCCGGAGCCGCATAGTTCCAGCCGAGTGAACAAACAGATCTGGCTGCGGCGTCCCATATGTCTTCCTCGGGATTAAAATAGTGCGGGTCCTACCCTGTTCCCTTTGAGGAAAGCTATTTCTCAAAGGTTCGGCAAAGGAAAGTGGGTGACCTCTGCCTTCGCTTCGAGCACGCTAAGGCAGACGTTGCGAATTTGTACAAAAGATCCATGGCTGTCTTTGTATATGAACACCAACCCTGTAATTTTATTTGTAACAGCAGCAGTAGCCTGTAGACAGCATTGTGCCACTGCAGTGCAGCTGCAGCAGAGAGGCTTCGCCTCGCAGCCTGTCGCACACACTAGCGCTTCCCTGGGGACGCTGCCACAAGCCACTCCTCTCTCTCTCTCTCTCTCTCTCTCTCTCTGTCCTTACACACATGAATAAATAAATATGTCCTAAACCTTCACACACCCCGACCCCACCACTAATAGCAGACACTAGCACTGATGGCCTCTTTGTGCAATCTGAAACACGCTTTGCCGTTAGCAGCAGACACTGAAGCATCAAGCTCTTTACTTTCAGATTGTTTTGGGCCGAGCTCCCGGTATGTACAGCGGCTTCAATGGTTGAGTAGACTAGCACATACATACATACTATAAAAACAAGCTTATTTTAGTATTGTACCATCTTCAGCCATTCCAGTGACAAGCATTCCCAGTGTCGCAGTAAACGGGAAATTCAAAATTCAGTGCACACTCGCACATTTTGCCAAATAAATAAATAAAAGCTAGAGTGGAGAAGGGAAAGGTACGCTTGGCGCAAGGTAACCCTTGGCCACTGGAAAAGATCGTGTTGCACCATATTTTTTTTTAAACCTACAGTATAGTTCAGAGATAATACAGTAACCTAAAGAGAGAACCATAAGGGAGAGTCCGAGTCACTCGTTCACGCCGCTCGGCCCATAGACTTGCTCGGTTCTCCAGTCGAAGAAAAACAAAATCGAGCTGAGATCGACCTACCATCAATCCCCCTCCCACCCACCCACCCCCTCCTGTCCCCCACGCCACCACCCCCTCTGCGGGAGAGTCCCTTCAGAGCCCTGGCTAACATGTCAGCCCTATTTCTGACTCCCTGGGGCGTTCGGAGAATGCATGTTAAAGGGGCGGTGTGGAGGAATGCCAAGGCACCTCAGCTCATCATGCAGCAAAAAAGGGATCCGTGTTGCTCTTAAGTGCTCTCACATTTCCATGGCAGGAGAAGTAGACAAAAATAAATAAATAAATAAACAAAACAGAACAATCTAGATATGTTAATATATATAACCTGACAGCACAAATGAAACTATCAAACTTGCTTTGGCATCGACAAAAGAAAAAAGAAAAAGAAAAAAAAAAAAAAGAAGAAAAAAAAAAAGAATTTAAAGGGATTTCTGAATCCCTTTAACCCATAACTGGATCTGAGGTAATTAAACAAAAAGCATTTCGCTGTATAACGCTGAAGAGGACATCTTCTGTCTGTTCCAGTGTTTCCGTGTGTCCTGTTAAGCACCCGAGTAAGGTGAGGAGACTGGCCATGCCTCCGTATCCACAAGCAGTAATGTAAGAAGAAGAAAAAAATGACGAAGCAGCAAAAATGGCATATACATAAAAAATAAAACAAAAAAGAACTTTGGCTGTCCAAATATACATATATAAAGTCACAATAAATATTATCAGAGTAGTATTCTCGCAGTCTCTTTTTGGTGGGTACTGTACTATATTCGTCGTCTCCCATGCCGGAGAGCAAACCACATGTGCAAAACGAGAGAGCCCCTGCCAGTCGTGCTCATATTCGAGGGAGGAAGTGAGTGACCGTCATGGACGTGCTGGCCTTGTTGCCTCTCTTCACTCTGCCGTGTTTGCTGAGGGCGATATAGAATCCCTTGTAAATGGAAGACTCGTAGGCATTATAGTTATTCGGCAGCAAGCTCTCCTTGAACTTGCACTCGTGTTTGAAGCTGGGCTGAAAAGAAAGGAGACAGAAAGCGATCAGAAACACGGACGGAAAAAGTTTCCTGATTTTACAGTTCGGACAAGTTATGTGCAAGGTTAGACATACAATTTAGCCTCGGCCTGATCAATAAATATTTCATCGTCGTGCTTATATGAACATGTGAGGCAGCTGTGTACTGTTATAGGCTGATGCCATAATGACCATAATGGCATGATAAGGATTTGCCAGGCACTTTATACATGCTTTTTATAATTATAATATGCACTTGATAAACTTCTTATCAAGGAAATTGAAATATCGTTTAAAGTTCATTTTGCTCTTGGTATTCTTGCGGGTAAGATGCAGAATTAAATAACAATAATTGTCTCTTAAATACAGCTTGAACTGTTTGTTCATTAGGGAGCTATCAATCTTTTCATTGCAATTTGCAAATCTAGAATTTGTATTTCTGTATAGCTGGATAATGGATGTCGTTAAGAGTGCTAATCAAGTATACTTGAGATGAAAAAAAAAAATGTAGATATATTCTGTACGTAGGCCATTATAAATACCTGTCCTCATACTCGTGTGCACTTATTAAAATATCAGAAGAGACAGCATCTTATTCAGAGACAATATTTATTTGGGGACTATACTTTATGCGCCACAAACATAAAATTTACTCTCTCTCTCTCTCTATACTGCTTATCCTGAACATGGTCACACTCTCACACTATGAGAAATTTGGAAACACCAAAGAGAGAACCAGAGTACCAAGAGGAAACCCACCAAGCACAGACCTGAAGGTGGGACTCGAACCAATGACGTGCGAGGTCTCGGTGCTAACCACTACGTCACTGTGCTACCACAAATACAACTATAAAATTATATTAAGAACTCCTCTTAGGCCTATTTAAAGTGAGCTGGAACCAGAAAAGATACCTGCTTGGTCAGGAGATTCACTCCACCGTGGGTATATTTCCTTTAAAGAAGAAGGCAAATCAACTCAAATGGGTACGATGCAGTTTTCGAAACGCTTTGAAATAGCTTAATGAAAGCATAAAAAAGGTGAACTGTGCACACGTATCGCAATTTGATGACCTCAACTTTGTATTATATTAAACGTTTTGCAAACTAAAGTCAAGTAAAATGGGGTTTTATTGTCATTCCTTGTATACAAAGGAATGGCATGTTGTTTCTCCAGGTCCATGGTGCTCCACGTAACTGTACACAAATCTACATAATGTGCAAATAGAAATAGGACAAAATACAGAAAAGATGCACTGTAAACTCGCAGCTATTCTGTAGTGTTACAGCAAATTTTATATCATAATATGAATTTATATATCCAATTCACTTAAATGATTTTTTTTCAATATATATATATATATATATATATATATATATTAAAAAAAACAAGATTCATGACTCTTGCACAGCTCCTGCCAAATGCTTTTGACTGCTTTCACAGTTTGAAATATAACACTACTTCCTTGTCGTTATGTAAAAATAGGATATGCTGCATCAAGTGCTGTATTTTTAATCTGGCAGCCAATTAATGAGGGTGAAGCCCAGAACATTGCTGTTATTGCACCTGTAGCATGATTATCACACATGGTACCCCTTCCAGTTTCAATTGAGAAAAAAAAAAACAAGCCTTAATACATGCTCACAATAGTATATAATTACCATTAGATCATTATTTGAATATTTGTCCGCTTAAAAAAGTTATTAACTTTGTTTTACTTTTTTGTCTCGAGTTCATGATACACTGAATTGGGGGAAATACTATCTCAAGTCAAGTCAAGTCAAGTCAAGTCAAGTAGAGGCTTTTTTATTGTCATTTCAACCATATACAGTTCAGTCCACAGTGAAACGAAACAACGTTCCTCCAGGACCAAGGTGCTACATACATGCAACATAAATTTACAACACGAATTACCAGAACTAGCAAGCTAAGTAATCTGCTTTGTTAGTCCACATTTTTGATCCTCTGATTGATCTGATAAGCCCTTTAGTTCAGTTCAGGAAAACCAACACACACACAAACTTATTTTGAGGGCTCTGAACAACAATATAACTTTGTTGCATACAGTACTGTGCAAAAGTCTTGAGCCACGCCTTATTTCTTCATGTTAAGTTAAATACAATTAAATGATGTCGATTAAAATAAACAAATTGGAATGAATGTTTTACTGCGGAAGGATAGAAAGTACCTAAAGATACAATTTAAAAACTGGTTGTTTAAGTAACAACTTCTGCTCCAACCACTCAGCGCTTAGCATCACCAATATACTAACCACAGGCTTGATCATTATCATCTACACCGGTTTCTCACTGGTTCGTGCCTTAAGTTAGTAGTTTTCCAAGCTTGAATGTTTCTTAGTTTACTGTGTGGCTTAACAAACAAAAAAAAAGAAAATGAGAGGCACAAAAGTCCTTCAGGAAGCCTGGAGAACTATTCCTCAAGACTATATAAAAATATAAGAAAGTCTGGATCTTTGGAAGGATAAGACTATTGCACAGTAATGTATGTTAATAAAAAATTCCAAAACAATGTCCTTTAAGAATTTTAAGTTAATCTGAATCTTAATATGCAGAAATACTGAATAGTTCTTCAACTTAAGTTGCAGCCCGAAGAGAACAATTATGCACAGGTTAGATTGGTGACCTCGCTAAATTAGGTCTTCCTGCATGTTTAAAGTATGCACATGACGTTGGATCATAAGTGGGTTCCGCGTCAGGAGGTCACGGGGTGTGCCAAATTTAGAGAGGTGAGCAAAATGGAGCGAGAAATGATTGCTGATGAAAACTAACCATTACACAGTTTAGCCTTCTGGTACACATGGACAGCCTAATGAAAAGCAGTGTATCGTAAGGGTAAGTGTAAGTGACATCGTCTCAACACAGTTGTTCGAATAGACAGAATCCATTCCTGCGATTGGAGATTTTGTGACTGAGCTAATGCTGTAAACTCTCAGGCTGCAAGGTGATAAAAATGGCAGCAAGGCTTTAATGGTTACTTTTAGCAGCAATTAAACCCCATGGATATTTCAAGTACTTTCTGCCTTATATAAATATACAGATCTTTAAGCATGAATGAACAATATCAATAAAAAATAAATTTATCTTTAATATTCATTTTGGCATGATTCTTGCTTGTGTCTTTATATTGACCTTACAATGATCAACCTGCAAGTGGGAATTTTTTTGTTTTTGCTCAAAATGCAAATAAATCACCCTTTTACAATATGCTCAGGTTCAGATACTTTAGAAAGAAAACTAGCTAGTATTTAAGAGCTGATTATAAAAACCATACAAACTTGAGATTAGGAAATTTCATATAAAGTTAATATTTCTCATTCTGCTAAAGAGATATCTTTCCTGTTAGCTTCACTAACTAAAAAAATTGTTGCAGTTACTGAATAATGTATACAATATAGCAAAATATAGTAATACAATTATATAATATATAAACAGTATATAGTTTAACTGGTTAAATCTATTCCATGAGCAGTTGTCCATATAGTAATATTTTACTAGTAATATTTTTAAGTAGTATTTCACCATTCAGCTTCAGTCTTTTCAGTTCACATTCAAAGCTCTAATATGTTTTCATTCCGACCTGACATTTGAAACTCTGAGCTGTCTTGGTCACGATGTACTTGCTTGTCACAAGGGAACTGGATTTAATTGCACAACTAAAGAGAGACTATCATGTAAAGGATGTTGAAACTTTCAACAAGGCTATAAAGAGGCCGAACAGATGATGTGAGAAACACTCAGGGGTAATCCACAGGCGATGAATACAAGGACTTTCTATACTGAAGTTGTTTTTCAGGCTTTACACTTCTTAAAATTTTGCAAATTTTTAAATGACTGGATCCTACAGTACATTCGTTCCATGACACACTTATCTAGGGATATTCAGAGCACTAACCTCAGTGCCGAATGACTATTTACAATGTTTGTTAACCCTTCGTTTCCAGATGGATTTATGGCAATACTGTAGAGGAGGCGAGACTTTATATTGATACATGTAAGTTGTATATGAAACATCTACATCCCACCTACTTTACACTAGTTGTTAGCTTTACTCTTAAAGTGATTATGGTCTTATGTAGCTTTTACATATTGTCCTTATATGTCCATGTTAATAACAATGTAATGACTTAACTTTGTAAAGATACATTTCTATTTAATGACTTTAGCATAATTTCGACATTATTTATTTATTTATTTATTTACTTTTTGCTAAACTTACATAAATTACCTAAGTGGAAATACCCTTAATTAAATATATCGCTCAACAATTGTGGGCAGCATCAGCAATTAGCCCTGTTGCCTAGCACCTCCAAGGTTGGGGGTTTAACTCTCATCTCCAGTCTATGTGTGTGGAGTTTGCTGGGGGTGATGTCCTTTTTGTACTGTGTTAGTGTATGACTGGGTGTATCAGTGTGTGTGTGTGTGTGTGTGTGTGTGTGTGTGTGTGTGTGTGTGTGTGTGTGTGTGTGTGTGTGTGTGTTTCCCAGGGCGCATCCTGCCTTGTGCTCTCAGTTGCCTGAGACAGCCTCCAGAAGCCCCATTTTCCACCCTCCCACAAAAAAGATAAGCATTATAGAAAATGAATGAATGATCTATGATCCTGAAAGTGACCTGCTCCCTGTCAAGTTTCTTCCTAGTGTCATCTCAGGGAGTTATTCCATGCCACCATCGCCTCAGCTTGCTCATCAGGGATATGTCTAATTTATTTATATAAATGTAGTGATGACACTCTCCAAAAGCGTTATACGGATTAAAATGGGATTGAATTGAATTGGGTGGCATGGTGGCTTAGTAGTTAGCACTTTTGCCTTGCACCTCCAAGGTCTGGAGTCGATTCCCACCTCGGTTTGTGTGCATGGAATTAGCATGTTCTCCCCATGCTTGGTGGGTTAGGTTAGGTTAACCTGGCATTCAAAAATTGCCTGAAGTGTGTGTATAAGCGTGTGAGTTTGTGTATGTGTGTGCCCTGTGATGGATTGGCATCCCATGCAGGGTGTACCTGCCTCATGCTCTAAGTCTCCTGGGATAGGTTCTAAGCCCCCCACACCACTGAACATAGTAACAAGATGACCCGGAAAGATATACAAGATGACCCTATGAACAAATCTAAACAGTGACCATATCAAAACCTGCAGATTGCAGGTTTAAACAAACAAACAAACAAACAAACAAACAAACAAACAAACATCATTTTCATTTTAATTAGGACTATTGAGAAATTAAAGCAAAAAAAAAAAATATTGCAGCGGATAAAGTAATAAGCAGTAGATTATTGATCATTCTAGGATCACTTATAAATCTCCAGTGCATATAAAGTCCTCTGACTTAAAGTACATTTTCAATATCTTTGCTTTTCTAACTGAATAGTGGAGCTGATTAACAAACTATTTATTAGGCTGAAAATAGTAAAACAAATAGGAAAGATACTCTGTTATTATACCATTTAAATATATGTAAACCATACATTTTTTATTGCTTGAATAAAGTCTGATCATTTCTTCTCACACTTACTTACTTGTCTTTGAGGTTTGGAAATAAAAAGACATTTTTTTGTGGTTATACCTGCTGCTCTTACACCTGGAAACAAGCTCTCAGAGATGCGTAACAAATAGGATGTGCCGCACACGGGGCCTGAAGGAGGATGACAAGGAGAACTGAGAAAGCCTGGCTTTAAGGATGCTGCGTGGAGTGGAACCTACCGTGCCGTAGAGTCTTCCCCGGCTGTTCATGGCGACGAACAGCTCGCTCTTGACGCCGTAGAGACTCACCACGCCGCGCTCGACCGCCGAAATTTCGATCAGACCTGAGCAGAAAGCACAAGCAGCGCGTTAGAATTCCGGTCAGTCCTGCAGCAGCGGGAGCGGCAGCGCGCAGGGACACGCAGGGACACGCGTGGTGCCTTTGTCTCACACGGAAGAGAAAGCGCGTTCAGGTTAATGTCTTACAGAAGTGAACTCGGGACAGGAGACTGCGGACCGACTCGGACTTCGGACTTCCGAAGGAGAGGCGCTGTTAAAATAAGTTGCCGACTATCTATATCCATATGCAAGCATGCGTGTCATGTGGATACTTTACTTTTTAGTTGATAAACGCATGGAACGTCTATATATCATGTGCGTCCCGTGCGTTTATTCGTACCTCTTAGTGATAATTAGCATGCTTCGTTTCTGCTTTTAGGGGCAAACTATTCCGCGCACACGCACGTGCACAGCGTGATCACTAGATGTGTACATGGGATGCATCGTACATGCATATGCGCATATTTGATATACTTTACATCCAGCCGTGCATGCGTACGTTTAGTGATGAAGCTGCGCGCGTCCGGGACGTGTGCAAGTGTGTGCGCGCAATAGGAGCGCGTCTATGCGTGTGTATCTGCGCGTGTGTGTTGCGTGTGTTGCACGCAGACTCACTGTACTGATTCTCGTCGTGCACGCCGCCGATCCGGCCATCTGGGAGGACCTGCAGGTGAAACCCGATGCCCACGTTGCAGTAGAGCCGCCGCACGCGCTTGATGCCCAGCAAATAGTCGTTCTCCCAGCTCGTGTCCGCCCTCTCGCCCGAGAGAGCCAGCACGGAGCGCGACAGCAGGCTCTCCCAGCGGCGCTCGGGCCATGTCCCGTTGGTGGCGCTGACGCTGGGCGGCCCGATCCCGGTCAGCAAGCCCAGGAAGAGCGCGGCGGCGGCGGCGAGCGGCCAGCGCGCGCTGGCCTCGCGGACCATACTGCCGAGCGACCTTCGCGCGGTGGCCATCCGGTTTACCTCGGGGGCACGTGGTGCGCGGCGCACGGCGCTAAAAATACCGCTCCTCCTGTTTTCCTGCCTCCGGCATGGCTGCACGAGCTTATTTTAGCGACACGGAGCAGGGTTTCAGGAGCGAGGCGCGATCCCGGAGTCAGTGGGGGACGGAGCGAGAGCGCGCTGCGAGGTGCGGTGCCTGTGCTGGTGCTGATAGTAGTGATTAGCATGTTTCGCCTCTTTGCTTTTAGGGGCAACGCCGGACTGCTCAGTGCGTGCGTGCGTGTGTGTGTGTGTGCGTGCGTGCATGTGTGTGTGTGTGGCCCCACGCTCACCGAACACCTATCACACCTTGCCAGGCCCTCCTGACGTGCCACATCACTCTGTCCTCACGCACCGTCCCGCGCGATCAGGAGGAGGAGCACAGAGAAAGTTGTGATGGGCGCCCAAGCAGGAGCTCTGGATGGGACTACAAGAGTCCCAATTTGGGACGCTGGTCATATGACTGACCAGACCGCTTCCTTATTTAGAAGGAAGGTGTAAAAACAGGTCACTTGTCACCCGAGAGCAATGGCACTCAAAGTAGCGTCTGCATGCCTTTTTGGAGGAAGTTTATACAGCGCCGGAAAGCTTAATAGTATGAGAACTATGCGCGAAATCTCTTTCGGAGATTAAAAACCCGTAACTGCCGAGCGCAGGGCTTTAGATGATACGGATGCGCGGCGTGACACGGTGATGCTGCGCAATGCTGTCCCGAACGCGCGCTATGCCGTGACGTCAGCGCAATCTGTCTCCTGCACCGGCCGAATGACGTCACTTACTTCAAACCCAGCATCATCCGGCATTTGACGTCTATATTCAGTCATGTCAACTTTTTTTTTTAAATGTTCTAAATAAAATAGAGTTCAGCATTTTAAGTAACTCTTCAGCATTTTAAGTAACGTTTGAGAAAAAAAAACTTTAAGTAGCCCTGATTTAAGCATCTCTGGTTTGGTCTCACAATTTACACTCGCATTCACACACTATGGGCAATTTGGGAATTAGCCTAATCTGTAGGGGCTCAGGATTGTGCAATATAAAGCGACATTGTGTTTTCAGCACAAAATAGGCAATAAACTGAATTTTATTTCATTTTAACCAATTATACAAAGAGGACTGAGCAAAAAAAAAAAGGTAAAAATGGGTCACATGGGCAAAGAAGTAGCACAGTTACACCTGATCACATGTTCATATGGATGTTTATGGTTGTTTCTCTGACTACAAAAATAATAATAATATGCTTATTTTTAAAGGTTCTACATATTTGTGATGTCATTCCCATCTTTCGATAGTGTTGAAATAAATGTATATGTTATAAAAGTAATGAAAACTTTCGTTCTACCCGACATATCTGAAAACCCATATGCACAGTTTGATGTCTGAACACTCCCCAATTTAAATCATCATTGACCTGTGCTGAGTTGCTTGGTTTTTATTGTATGGCCAATTGGTTACAGTAGAGATGACCCTTACACAGTATTTGGAATTTCCTTCAGGATAGTTCAAATATCTCTCTATCTATCTATCTATCTATCTATCTATCTATCTATCTATCTATCTATCTATCTATCTATCTATCTATCTATTACAACAACAGTGTGTATATATAGCATAGCAATACACTTATGCATGTACTTTTAAGTGTTAGCATGAATCCACTTGATCTCCCACTTGAAGAGGAA
Source organism: Clarias fuscus (assembly GCA_030347435.1). Taxonomy (NCBI): domain Eukaryota; kingdom Metazoa; phylum Chordata; class Actinopteri; order Siluriformes; family Clariidae; genus Clarias; species Clarias fuscus. The sequence continues at coordinate 7,701,948 of CM059224.1, read as the reverse complement.
TTGCACTACATGTCACTACTCTGGCAAATTTGCACCATCATATGCTGCATCATCACCTGTCTTAAACATGATGCCTGAGCCCAGAGGGAAATAATGACATCCCAACAGACAGACTAAGCCTGAGATTGATTGTTGTGTCAGACAGCCGGCGAAGGGGCAGTATGATTCTGCTGAGTGACTGCTGAGAGCACTGCTTTGCACCTCGACATTTTTAACATTTCCCCATCGTGGTCTAGATGTTGCTGAGCCTTTGGTCAATATTGTTATTCTACATGGGCTAGAGACAAATCAAATAGAAAAAAAAAAACCCAGTATAAAATGTTAGTGAGGTGTTGGAGTGTGCTGTAGCATTGATTGTACTAGTCTGCATGGGAGGAATAAAAACAATATATATTGAAAAAGGTTTCCTTTTGTTTATTTGTAGTGACAGTCACATCTATCTAACACATCATTCATTTAAAAATCTCCCACAGGTGGTAAACTGGGTTGATATCTATAGGAGTGAACACCATGACATATTATTGGCGTAATTTTTCTAATCCTCAAATCATACACTGAGTCACAATAACTTTGAGCTGGTTTGTTTTCGCGACTTGCCTGCATGTAAGTTTTAACATACTTTCAGTTTTGTTCTGCAATGAAATTTTCTGGAACTGTCGTCTTTGAGAACACTTAATACTGGTGTTGACCGACATATGTCGAGGACTTACACTTGTTGAAAAAAGGTTAAGTTTATCCTATCCAGGGTGAAAATGATGAAAAGCCTACAAAAAATGTTGCATTAGCTTGTGGCTGAGCTGGTAATATCAAATGTACAGTACCAGGGCATTTAGGCTCAGGATCGAGAAACATTGACCTGGAAGAAAACAACATGACCATTTTTAGACAAAGGGGGTCAAGCGCATTGTTAGAACTAGGTCAGGCTGCAAATATCACGAATAGAGAGATGACTGAGGAGTCAGCCCTATACGGGACAGTGTAGAAGATAGTTGCTGCAAGAACTATGAAGTCCAGCAATGAGGTGGAAGTTACCAGAGAGAGAGAGAGAGAGAGAGAGAGAGAGAGAGACTAGAATTCACTGACATGTGCATTATATCCTCCTGAATGATACTGCATGACCACCACCATGTTATAGACCAGTTTTCAATAAGACCAATCACAGGGTGTACACTTAAGCACTTCCCAGAAAAAAAAAAAAAAAAAGTGTATGAGAGTCATGGCTGTCAAACATAACTTGAAATCTGAGGACCGCAGGAAAGAACGTCATGAATGTTACTTCTGTCTTTGGTCAGCTGTTTCTCTCTCTCTCTCTCTCTCTTCCCTCTCTCTCTTCTCTCCCCTCCTTCATATATAATTCCAAATTGTTATGAATGACCTCGCCATACCGATAGGATTTTGTGCACCCAAGGAGTGCATCGGTGTGAGTAACAGGATCTACTGCATTTCAATCCCTTTAAATTATTTTTTTTTATGAACATAGGGATATACAGTATACATTCAACAGCTGAGACGGGCCTATACCAGCAGGCAGGGGATTACTCAAGCATGACATAATGCCCATCTAAATCTATTAAACATTTAATACTCGGCAGGAGGGCAGCTGTATTTTCACGTCTGGTGGGTTTTACTGCTTCCTAATTTTATGGAAAACTCTGTGCAAATGTATAAATAAAGACATGAATCATGAAGGGATAATACATTTTTAAAAACAAGGTCAATGTGATCCATAATTCAGGACTGAAGGAATCACACTATTGTGAGTATTACAGAATGCTAACATATGCCAGAATAATATAATCTCGATGAACCCACCTGTGTAATCATGCAAATACCCACTCAGCCAATCATATGGCAGCAGAGCAATGCATAAAATCATGTCAAGAGCTTCAGTTAATATTCACATCAATCATCAAAATGGGGGAAAGGTGAACTCAGGCAACTTTAAATGTGGTTTTAGTGTTTCAGAAACTGCTGATGTCCTTGGGGGCTTCAGGCACAGGAGTCCATAGAGTTTAAACAGCCTAGTGGAAAAAACAAAACAAAACTGAGAGCAGCAGCATTTCTGCAGCTTGTCAGTAAGAGAACTGAGGGAGGAAAGGCCAGATTGGTTCAATTCTTTAGTTGTCCAGTTTTGGTGTGCCTGTGCTTACTGAAATATTCAATCCAACATGGAAATCACCAACAACCATGACTTAGTTCTGCCACAGTCACAGTTACTGTGACCACATTATTATGTTTGATGCAAACACTATCTAAAGCTCTCGACATGCTGCAACATGGATCACTGCATGAATCAGTAAGTTTACGGGTATTCCCAATAAAGTGGCCAGCTAGTGCACATCCACATACTGAACATTTGTAATAACAACTAAAAGAATTACAATGCCTATGTACATAAACGGCTGACTCAGCGGTGGTGACTGTGCTCTGTATAATTAAATAGGATGCAGCGGGTTTTCTAGAAGCTTGACCTGAGCATGTGTGCTCAAGTAGTCTTAATGTTCCAGAGTGTGTGTGAGCTGACAGGATCAGAGGCAGAAGCATGGTTTGTGAGCACACTGCATCTGCCCCCTGCAGAGAGAAAGAGAACTCCAAGTACTAAAGCACGTACTGGGGATGACTCAGGCATAAATGCTGCTGGGTTACAGATCTAGAGGTCATCACTTTCTTTGCTGCCTGAGATAAATGTGTGTGTGTGCGTGTGTGTGTGTGTGTGTGTGTGTGTGTGTGTGTGTGTATGTGGTACTTATTTATTTGCTTCACAATGCATGAACAAGGACAGAATCATTCCTGATTTATATTTCCCTAGAGAGTGATCTTCCTAACAATACATTATTATTTTTGTGCTAGTTTCAGTGGCCAAAAGTATTGAGACAAAAGTGAAATTCAATGTTTTACAAATATTTACTGTACATTTAAAAAAATAATAATAATCAAGATGATAAAAAGAATTTGTTATTTTTTTCAATAAAATACTGTACAACAATCAGTGATTAGTATGTGTTTATTCTTCGAAACCTGCTGGACCCGGCTGGGCATAGAGTCAAAAAGACGTCTGCAGTGCTCTGGTGTCACTCGTTCAATCAATGCCTGCTTGATTGCTTCCCGAAGATCATGTACAGAAAACGGTTTCCTAACTGCTACTGTATTCTCCACCACTGTCTAATAGTTTTCTATTGGATTTACTGTAGGTCTGGAGATGACCCAGGCCATAGCTCCAAACGCTGAGTACCATTGTCACATAGCCATTTTTTTTTGTTTACTAGTTTTTCAGTTAATCACACATCTTCAGCCAACAAAGATAGAACTAATTAGAGAAATAATCTGTGCAATGAAAACTATAATGCATGGCATATGTTGTATTAATACTTTGCCCATCATTATACTGTAGACTGCTATCTAGTATTTTTTTAGAGTACACATTAACTGCTTGCTTTGAATATTTTCAGAGGTATCTTTGTTCAACTATGTTTCTGCATCCGTTGCACGAGGCCAGGGTTGACAGGTTTCAGTCAAATTTCCAGGAAAACTTTGTCCACCATAGTGCCTATACATTTCTTCATAATCCCCCTTTGCATTTTCCATTTTTTGCAATATATACTTCTTAATAACACGTAATGCTGCCAATACAGTCCTGACCTGTCAAGGCATGGACTGCACAAGATCTCTGAAGGTGTGGTGTCTGGCACCAAGACATCACTAGCAGATCCTTTACAGTATGTCCTGTAAATTGCGAGGTGGGGTCTCCATGGATTGGACTTGTTTGTCCTGCACATCTCACAGATGATCAGTCAGATTGAGATCTGGAGAATTTGTATGCCAAGTCAACTCCTTGAACTCTTTGTAATGGTTTGCTCCTCAAACCATTCCTGAACCATGTTTGCAGTGTGACAGGTGAATGATACTGCTCAAAGCATTCACTGGCATTATTGAATACCTTTACAATGGAGGGGTATACTTGGTCTGTAACCATGTGTATGTAGGTGGTAAGTGTCTAAATATCATCCACATTATTGATGGGACCCAAGGTTTCCCAGCAGAACATTGCACAGAGCATCTTACTTTTTCTGTTGGTTTGCCTTCTTCCCATAGTGTATCGTCAGGTAAGTTGAAAACAGCAACTAAGCAATCCACATGATGAACTTTTTGCACTGTTCCATGGTCCAGTTCTGATGATCATGTCCCCATTGGAGGAGCTTTCAGCATTGGACATGGGTCAAGAGCCTGTGATGCTGACATCTTTCTACAAGGGAGTATCAAAAAGTTTAGAGATTTGTGCTCCACAGATGCGGTTGCTTTTGTTGTATGTTCTCCCTCCATCTCTATCTAGGAACCTCTGTAGTTTAACAAGGGACTGTGAAGGCCAATGGTGACCATTGTACTTATTCCCATTTCTACAACCATGGTAAAACCTCCAGTCAACATTCACACACTATGGGCAATTAAGAAATATCAATTAGCCTAATCTGCATGTTTTTGGACTGTAGAAGAAAACTGGAAAACCCAAAGGAAACCCACCAAGCAAGGGGAGAACATGCAAGCTCCAGGCACACAGACCCAATGTGGGAATCAAACCCTGGACCTGGGGATACAAGGTGACGGTGCTAAACACTAATCCACCGAGCTGCCATGTTCTCCCTCAGATGCCTTCAAACCTGGCAATATAATTTGCTATTGACTGGTAAAAGCAAAGTGGGTCGTTTTCTTCTGATCATGGAAACCCCAGGATGATGGGTACCTTGGTGGTGACAGTAGAAAAGGCAGATGTTCTTTAGGTGGAGTGCACTGACTTGGAGGGTATCAGGCTCTGTGTTTCGTGATGGAACCTCTTCCAATGGAACCCCATCCATGGCTTGCACTCATAGGGGATGTTGCAGCAGTAGTCACACCAGCTTGAGTTTCTCAGTAAAGTCACACTTAATGAAGATGCCAGATGTACCGGAGTCAATCAACACTGTAACACAACACAGTAACACAACACTGTAACCGTTTGCTCAGATGTGGTCCGTGCTGACTTGGGCAGTGGCTTAGCAGTACACTGGGTGACATGATGCTTGGGGCTGCAGCAATAAAAGCAGAACTGCTTGCATTTGCCCCCTTTCATTAGGCTTAACTTGCCCTAGCTCCAATGTCTCCGAAGGAGGCGCTTCCAGAATTGGCAGCGGGAGGGGGTTGGGGGTGGGGTCATGGCTCCCATGAGTTTCCGACTCTTGAGTAGTCTGTCAAGGCGGATCAACGTGTCGATCATGATGTCAAGGGAGACCTGACAATCTCGGCACACCAGTACAGTGACAGATTTACAATCAGACCTTTGCCATTTCACTGCCAGCTGCCAGGGTGTGTAAGCTCAGCACATACTTCCACACCCTGGCACTCTGGTACCCTTGTCTCAGCGTGAGCAAGCACTCGCTTTACTCCTTACCCTCAGGAGAGTGGCAGAGCTTTCGCTGGAACAGATGGAGGAAGCACTCGGAGAAGGTCACATTCTCGCCTCCCTGTAACTGTACCACTGTACAGCATGTGAGAGCTTTGTCAATGAGAAGGTTACCGCAATGAGTGGAAAAGGCATAAAGACCTAAAGCAAGCACAGACCGTGAATCAATCTCATATCGCATGATGACTGAACACTCTTGAAAACGTTACTGTTCCTCTTTTCAGACTTAATCACTCACTCATTCACTCATTCAATGTCTATACGGCTTTATCCTGTATACAGAGTTGCGGAGGGCCTGAAGCCTAACCCAGGAAACTTAGGGTGCGAAGAAGGGTACGCCATGGATAGGTTGCCAATCCATCACGTGGCACACACTACAGGCTCTACACTACACTACACTACACACAATTTGGGGACGCCAGCTAGACCAATCTGCAAGTCTTTGAACTGTGGGAGGAAAAGCGGAGTGCTCGAAGGAAACCCACCAATCACTGGGACAACATGCAAACTGTACACACACAGACCCTTTATTTATATATACTTTATTGGTAGAACACACACTTTCCTAAAATCAGGTATAATTAAGTGATGGGAACAATGTAAATAACAATGTAAATAAGCTTATTGTTTCAGTGCTTATTAAGCATTTTGTTGAATAAAATGTTAATAAAATTGTATGCAGATTTTTTTTTGTTCTATTCGCAAACAAATATTTAAAATAGAAAATAAAAAAAATTACTAAAAAAATATTAAATTATTGGCAAGTAAAACAACCTTTAGTAAAATATGATTATAAATAAGCTTAATAATCTTAGATTTGGCTTGTTATAATATTATTTTTTAAAAGTGTAGATAAATTTGGCAGAATATTTTCACTTGCTTAGATATATATATATATATATATATATATATATATATATATATATATATATATATATATATATATTTTTTTTTTTTGCACTGAAGCAAGTCATTTATCATATCATCAGGTTACAATACACCAAAGAGACATAATCACATATACAAGCACCACTCTTGAGGAAAGTGCATAACTGCACCAGTAATTTCATAAGCTTTAAACCTTTAAGTCACTCACCACTTTTGGATTTGCATCTCATTGAGAGAGCAAAAGAGCTGAAGCCAATAATATTAGAGGGAGAAGTTGGCACAGGAAAGTGCAACTAAATTCTGTGGTAAGTATAAAGGTGGGGTGAAGGAGCTCACAGAAATGAGATTTTAGTCCAGGTTTCTGTTAACCGATTAGTTATTCAAATTTTCTGAATGCAAACCTCAGAAGATCAGCAGTTACTGAAACACACAAACCAGCCTGTCTGGCACCAACAATTACACCAGAGCAAAATCACTGAGATCATTTTTCCTGATGGTTGATTTGAACATTACCTGAAGTTGCTTGCCCATATCCTGATGGCATGTCTTTATGATTGCCCTGCTGCCACACTAGCTGATTAGGTAATTGAATGAATGATTATGTGTACAATGTAGTTGAGTTTGGAGAGTACCATTAACCGAGGAACAGATACAGCTGGAGGTGTCACGCACCCCAGTTCTTCTGTCTCGCCGACTGGAACCCAATATCAGGCCTCTGAGCCCAGCGCAGGAATGTAAGACATTCTATCAGACATTCATGGGCCACTTTGCACGTTCTCACCCCCTTCAGGCGTCAAGTGTGCCGGCGGCTATCTCAAAGCGAGTGTGAAAGCATGAGCACCTTTCTCCACTGGCTGATTTGAGTTCCAGTAGGACATACATGCTAGGAATGGGTGGGTTAGTGGGGGGGCAGAAAGCCAGGAATGTCGAGGAAGGTGATTTTGCAGATGAAAGGAGAGAGTGTGTACACACACACACACACACACACACACACTTGTCTTACTATCATTGTGAGGACTAATTTATTCTACTCCTCCACCGAAATCTAAAGCTTAACTGGAATTCTGTAGGAAACTCTAAAGTTTTGATCATTGGGAGAAGCCAAATGTTTCAACAAGGTCAAAACGTAAAAACTGCCAGATGTCCTGAGAGAGAGAGAGAGAGAGAGAGAGATCACAATGAGTCAATAATTCTGTCCCTCTGCCAGGAAGTGCTGTTGTGCCAAAGGATGTCATCATCATTATGTGAACAGTTGCATCATCAATATGTGGAGACACTAACCACAAATTAATTACTTTAGTGACTTTAGATGTACAGTAATCTTCTTCCAAAGAAACAGGGAACAATTTCCCTATTCTTTCTGACCGGTTAATGATCTCATTGAGTGATCCTTTTCCTTTGACCTCCAGCAATGTTGTCTAATCTCTGCGGTCTAATCTCAGCGATCTGATGAGGCGTAATAGGTATAACAGTAGATGATAAGGTTCTCGATCACCACAAGAGGTCAAAGCACAAAACTATTTAGGAAGCAAAAGTTTCCTTTTGAGAACAAAGTATGAAGGGAATCTCTTTTTTTGAAAGCACCGCCCTCTGGTGGAAGAGGAGTGCATTATTTCCACTCAATAATTCACTGCATTGCAGCATTACAAGACAGTTTGTTTCTGCTTGAAGACTATCTGCTCAGAATATATAAATAGCCAAAGTGCAAATTAAACTCTACAGGCACAACAAGGGATATATAGTTCACTATATATATATATATATATATATATATATATATATATATATATATATATATATATATATATATATAGATAGATAGATAGATAGATAGATAGATAGATAGATTTCAATTATTCACAGAAATTTTATGCCATTAATTTCCTTTTCATAGTTGTGAAAAAAAAATATTGAATGCACTAAACAGAAAGGTGGATGATGGTGCATGGGGACTGAATTTCTATCAACGTGACAAATTTAAGTCCGAAGATGTGTCTCTATATCCCCCACATTTGATGTGTCATTCATTATAAGAGATTAGACTACATCAGAATGCATAAAACGCTGTCTCAATCAATTTTGATTTCTCATAATGGTCTCGTGAATATAAACCTAAAGAAGTATAAAGCTTCTTGAAAACAAGGCAAAGTATAGATGTCTCGAATAAGGTAATTTCCTTCCATTTTCTACTTCTATGTGAACATTATGTTCTAATGTTTGAGTGCTTTTAAGTTTTTAAATGCAAAATATCATTGGTTGAAAAAAAAAAATCAGTGGTTGTTTCAAGCTTGTTAGCACAAAGATTTGTTTATTTCAGCATTTATTTCTAGGAGGAAGTAAAATAATCAAAACACGACAATCAGTTTTAATCATGACATGAGCATATCTTTAATAAACTGCAGACATAAACAAACAGGCATAATAATTTTATGCTTGTTATATAATAACCTCATAATGGAACGTATTTATTTCTGCATTAGATATAAATAAGATATACTCCTGCAAAAATATATGCCAGCTAGGCAAGAAATACTCTGCTAAGATGTACTCTGCGATATCTAGCGAACATAGAGAATATAATATAAATGAATGCATGGAACCTGTAACTAAGAAGCACTGGATCAACCAGACCTCTCCTTTCTCTTTAATGGAACCAGTGCTTTTACTGGTTGTCATGGCACGGCTCTGAAGACACGATGTTCCCTAAGTTCCGCGAACAGGGGCGAAAGGGCTTAACTGGTGGTTTGGAATATGGTCTTAAAACAAGCTCTTGCTCAAATTTCATTCCCTGCCCCCCTGTAGCAATTAGCACATCAGCTTCCCAGACCACAAAGCTTCGAAAGTGTGCACTTATGTCAAGAAATTCAGGTGGGGAAAAATAAACTCCGGAAAAAACACAATGCCCATGAATGCTCGCTGCGCTACCCACTCAGGCCCCATGAGCGGCACTGCCAGCAGCTATTGTGGTCAAAGTGTAGTCTAGAGCTGCCTTAAGCTTGGAGGAAACCTGACCCCCGTGGCCTTTTCTGAGTCAGAAGATCACCGAGCTAGGACACAGCCTTCGCGACCGGATATCCGAAGAGCCCTTGTGCAGACTGCTGGGGTTGTCCTTATATAGAAGACAAGGGAAGTGCAATCAGTAACCTACTAATTAAAGGCAGAGGTGCGGGCTGATTGACCCTCATTAGGAAGGGAGAGCAGTGCTGGAAATATACTTTCTCTACCACAAGGCATGTCAAATCAGTCCGGATGTTACCTAACGTCCTTTCTTGTATGTGAGCCTTCAAGTCAAACGGGTTGTAGAAATATTCTTCAGTTATTCAATACTGAGTCCATTGTTCACTCAGTCATTTTTATATTCTCAATTAGATAAACACAGTGTGCTCTTTATTGTGTGTTGCATCAATCCCCCAAGAGCATTGTCTATGAAATTGCCTATAATAAGTGGCTATAGCTTCTTCACACTTGTATGACTTGTATATAGACAGTGTGTGATTAATGCTTCTCCCAAGAAGACAGTATTGACTCCTTTCAGGCTCTAGAGACCTCGAATGCATTCAGCAGAGTCATCACATTACACCACAGTGAATTAAGTGTCCACTTCTTGTGTCCACACAAACCACCACACCACACACACACATACTTAAAGGCTTAGCTTGATATGTAATTGGGTTATTGTATTAAAAAATTAACTTCATGGGTCACTTCATTAGTTGCACCTTGCTAGTACCTTTTGCTTTCAGGACTGACATAATTCTTCATGCCATCAATTCAACAAGATGCTGGAAACATTCCTTAGAGATTTTGGTCCGTATTCACATGACGGCATCACACAGTTCCTGAGTATTTATTGGCTGCGAATCTCCCGTTCCATCACATCCCAAAAGTGCTCTATTGGCTTGAGGTCTGGTGACCGTGGAGGCCATTTAAGTTCGGTGAAGCAACAATACTCAGGTAGGTTGTGTTATTTAAATGACGCTCAATTGATGCTAAGTGGCCAGAAGTGTGCCAAGAAATATCCCCACACCATTACACCACCACCGGCCTGGACTGTTGCTACAAGGCAGGATGGATCCGTGCTTTCACGCCGTTTACACCAAATTCTGATCCTCCCATCCAGCAGAAATTGAGACTCATCAGACCAGGCAACGTTTTTCCAGTCTTCTATTGTCCAATGTTGGTGAGCCCTTGTGAATTGTACACTGTTCTTAGCTGAGAGGGCTTTCACCCAGTGTGGCCTTCTGCTTCAATGTTTGACCTGTTGTGTGTTCAGAGATGCTCTTCAGCAAACCTCGGTTGTGCCGAGATGTTATTTGTGTTACTCAGCTAGACACATTCTGGCCATTCTACTCTGACATCTGGCATAAAAGGCATTTTCACCCACAGAACTGCTGCTTGCTGGATATTTTCTCTTTTCAGACCCTAGAGATGGTTGTGAGATCAGCTGTTTCGGAAATAATTAGACCGGCACCAACACCCATTGAGCCTTCAAAGTCACCTTTCTTTCCCATCCTGATGCTCAGTTTGAACTTCAGCAGATCATCTTGACCATGTCCACATGCCAAAATGCATTGAGTTGCTGCAATGTGATCGAAAGATTAGATATTTGTATTAACAAATTGTATCATGTTTAGACAGCATATAAGAGAAGAGATTATTACTTTAGGAAACAGATCAATGTATTTGTGAGTTTAAATCAATAAGGTATGTGAACAAGTGCACATTATGTGAGATTGTCCACCATGTCAGTCACACAGTTACTTACTATGAGGCAATGTGCATTGTGACTGTAGATAGTCTGTTATGAAGATGCTGCCATTTTTTGCTTCGGTTTATTCCACTGAGTAATATCTCATGTGAAGAAAAAGCAAACTATCATGTTATGTCATGATCGCCATTTCTTGTCTCTCATGACCGCTGCTTTATTTAAGTGAAGTAAAAACCAGGCCAGTGAGACATAAGCTTTTTTTTGTACTATATCAAATAACATGTTTGAAAGCGGTCATATACTGTACACATCCTGAAACATTCTGCTCACATGACTTTGTTTGGGTGCTTAGACTTGAGCTCTTCTGTGCACTCATTTATTTACCAAAAGCTGGCCTGTCCCCAGCGAGTCTTCCTCTCCAAAGGATCAAAAATAATGCTCCAGGGCCATACTATATAATTATAGATGCACACATATACATACAAGTGACAACGTGGGCATCCCAATCATGAACTCAAACATGGCATAGACCGTTACCTGAGAGTAACCTTTGTCCTACTAGCTGTGACCAGTGATTGAAAAAACAACAACAACAACAACAACAACAACAAAAAACAACTGTCCAAGTTTTCTAAACAGCACATATTAATAAGTATGATGTATGTGACCATGGATTTGGCTTGCACCCGATATTTTTGGCACAGTAGGAGGTTTCCGTGGGAGGCCAAGAATGCGAGGCCGCAGACTCTCTGGACGGGAGTATTATGGACCGATCCAGGTTGTCTCTGCATGACAAATGAGACCAGACCACCGCCTACTCACCGACGGGCAAATGACAGGCTTCCGAAGATCACGCTTCCAACAAGGAACGGAAAATGAAGGGGAGAGGCCGGGATTGCTTGTGGCCAGAGCGTGGGCGACCGCGATGAGGACGTGTCCTTTCTCTTTTGGTCCTTGTGTCAAGGGATGCTGCTTCTTTAAACTGTCCTGGCCCTGTTGTACAGTGCCATCTTCTGGACAACTATTCACAGTTTATTGTGTATCGTTTTGATATACACTGCCTTCCCCCTCCCCAAAAAAAAGTCCCCATTTCAGAAGGGGCAAGTTATTGGGCAGCATCAAGCAAAGAAAACAACTAAGGAGATTTGAAATTACTGGAACTAGGTTAAGACACATTATCAACCCTGAAGGGGATAGTGTTGAACAAAGGCTTGAAATTGCTAGAGAGCATAAAGAGTGGACTTTGGAAAAATGAAAAATGGTCATGTGGTCTGATGAGTTGTGGTTTACCTTAATTCAGAGTGATATGTGTGTCAGGGTAAGAAGGGAAGCGCATGAACCGATGTACCCATCATGCATAGTGGCAACTGTACACGCCTAGGCATTGTTATGATCTAGGGTTCCTTCAGTTGGTCAGGTGACCTTATTGTACTGAATGACCAGGGTTTTACATCTACTGAATTTTTCTTCCCTGATGGCACGGGTATATTCCAATACTCAAATTTTAAAAGAGTGGTTCTGGGAGCATGAGGAATCATTTTCACAAATCAACTGGACACCACACTGTGTGCTGTAATCAAATGTGACTGAATGAAATCTGTGAGACTTTTTGTTTTGGTAGACAAGTGTATAGTAATATAGATTGTGTACAACTCTTTCTACACGGCAGTTGTAAAACGTAGACATTTTGTCCATCTTACTTTTTTTTTTTTAATTCCATGGTTTCATACATACTAGATTCTGTCATGTTTCTGCTTTTCCAAATATGAGCTCAGACATAGACAATTCATCACTTTTTATTCTGAATGGCATATGATAATTTAACAAGTCATGTTTTTCCACACAAGAAAAAACTATGCATTGCATATAAAGTGCATCCAGTCAGTTGAAGAGCAAAATCAAAGTGTGTATGGGATTAGGCCTTCTTATTGCTCTCAACAATACCGTTCATAACATTACAAATAAATAGTATTTAGCAGAAGACTGTTTTTTTCACTCTATAGTGTAAATATAAAACCGTTTGTCTGAAATCTTAGGACCATAAATATGAAAATGCCATACTGTATGACACCTGTATGAAAACACACTCTGAAGACATTTCTCTCTCCTTTTACCGCGGTAGTTATTGAGAAGAAAGTCCGTCTTTCGAACTCGAGCCTTTGAGGCTGGCGAGGTGATCCTTCCTGTTAATAAAGACGCAGTGGAGTGCAACAGGTCTTGGGATGTTCTCTTCCACTTGAAGTGTGATAACAAACCTGCAGATGCCGGTGTTGGGGCAGGCTGAGTACACCTGGCTCATCTTCAGCCCCTCGGGTATGCTGCAGTTCAGGCCGTCCACCAGGTGACGCACTGCCACGCGGATGAAGGCACCGTGGCTCACCACTAATGCGTGCGTGCGCAAGTTCTCAACCCCGTCATTGGCGAGTCCGGCAATTGTTGGCAACGGCAGCTCTGGGAACTCTGGGCCAGAACTGGGACATGCGCTGGAACAGTGGTCGGTTAGCATGCGCTGGAACATGGACTTTAGGAATTTGCGAAAACGTGTCTTTACCTGTAAGCAAAAACACATACAAAAAGGTACTACTTATCATGCATGGCTGTGGCATGAAGATTTGAAACCGTGATACCTGGATGAGGGGTTGAAAGGGATGGTAGAACTCTTTCCTATGTTAATAAGAAAGACAGTAAGCTTTTACAGGCATCTATAAGATTGTTTGGTTTGCCCATGTGTTGATTAAGCTGCCCTGTGTTGTTGGTGCCATTTGTGCATTCTTCTTGGAGAAATAACATGCTAGTCTCCAGCTTTCCTGGTTATGAGCTGTAGTGTAGTCAGGGAAACTTTATACTAACCCTGGAACATCTACTTCCAACTATTTAGTGAATTAGCAAACTAGGTTAACCTGGGTTAATTAGAGGAGAGGAAAAAACCTACAATGTGTAAGAGTGGTAAAGAACCAGGATTAGGATTGGAAAAAAAAGAAGCATAAACTTTCATAAAACACCAAAAAGTTTTTGGTCTGGTCCCTGTGATCAGATTAGCTAGGAAATCACTCCTCCACAAAGGGGTGTTCTTTTGTTCCCTGATAGCGCGGGACATATTGCAGGATTCTCCCAGATTCTGGGAGAGTGAGCATTCATTTGCTGAGCATATAAACTGATGAGCCACCGCATGAACCGCAGCGAATGAAATCTTAAAGAAAGGAAAAACCCTACAATGTATAGAAGTGGTAAAGAACCAGGATTAGGATTTTAAAAAATAAATAAAAAAGGTTTGATAAGTTCTCTGACTTTGATAAAACACCAAATAAATCTATGGAAATGAGGACAGATCCAAAAAGCCATGAATATTTAAAGTACATACTGTACTATGCAAGAGTAAGAGCAAGATTCCAAAGAGCAAGATTTGTATTTTTAATGTAGTCTTGAGCAATAGTTCTCCAGGCTTCTTTTTGGCTCTCAAGTGTGTTTTTGTGTCTCTCATTTTTAGTCTCAGTTTCTGATGAATGTTTTGTTTGTTAAGCCACAAAGTGATCTATGAATAATTTAAGCTTAGAAAACCTCTAACTTATGGCAGAAACCAGTGAGAAACAGGTGCAGATGATGACAGATGATCAGGCCGGTGATTAATATACTGGTGATGCTGAATGCTTGGAACAGACGAGAGGGGAAATGAGGTTGCTGCTGAGGTTAGTTTAGGTTAGGTTAGGTGGGGTTATATACAGTACACAACCGATTTTCTAAATGTTTCCTTATGCACTTTGCAGCCTAAGGAAAGTTGAAAAAGTAGTGTAAAAGAAGGAAAGTCATGCTGCCAGAATGCAGGATCTAAATTGTATTTCAGTTTGAACATTAACACATTTTGGAGACCTCACACTTTAAAAAAAAAAAAAAAAAAAAAAAAAGAGATGTTTAATATGTTACGATTTTAATATGTGATAAATGTTGTGTCATTGGAAAACAAAGCTAACCAAATCAAAAGCCTGTATTGAACCAAACAAGATGATGTTAGAGATTCCTGATTGTATTCCAAACTAGAATTTGTGCATTATGGACAGACGTTTACCTCGTCAAGAGTTTCTCCACCTGGTGGTGTGAAGTCCCTGCAGGCCTGACCGGCTGCGTTCGCCATGTTCTTCATGTCTTCTTTGGGCCGGCCCTCGGCCACGCCGAATCCCTGCACAACATGTAATCAGATCCAAACCAAGCGCTTCAGACAGACAGCAACGGCTTGTGCTGCGGTGCAAGGCAGGAAAATCCTGCATGTGCAGTTTACAGTAATTGTGATTGGCAGTCTCACCCGCTCTCTGAGCAAAGGATCCAAGACCATCTCTATGCCAGAGGAGTGCAAGTTGTTTCTCAAGATGATCTCGGCAGTCTGGGAAAACAGTGAGGAATGCGTGAACTCCCAGGACAACAAATCAAAGTCTTTAGATTCTAATTGAATTTTCACATGGGAACAGCATGCACAAACGCACGCACGCACACACCTGGATGGCTCTCTGGAGATTGCTGACAAAAGCATTGGTGAAGCGAAGGTCTTGCAGGTACTGGCCTGCAGCCTCTGCCTGCCGTAGTCCCATTTCTGACAAGGAAGTATCAATTCCTTGACCTGCATTGTGTACACACAGACACACACACAATACACTTAGTCTTTTTACCCTATGCCAATACCCAAGCCAACAAGCCATCGAGTTTCTGCTCGCACCTTGCAGCAGTTTGTCTTTGTTGTACTGCGTTTCACCACTGTGAGAAAAAAGAAGACACAAACAAATGATCATTAATAAATAAGTTGTTTCACAACACACCACCCTGATGTATACAATTTCCATTTAACAGCACGGCCTGTCCTTACTGGTAAATGTAAATTCCTTTCCATGCAACTCTGGGAAGTAACAACAGTTTATTTCGACTGAGCAATCTGATAGGATGAGAGGCTTTCCACGAGTGGTGGTAACAGACAATAAAGGCACTGGGAACCAGTCACAGAAGCACTTTCTGGAAACAAAAAAAAAACAACACATCTGACAATGTTATGTTATCTTCTGAATCGCATCTGAACCACCTGTGTTCTTTTATTTATGGCTACATAGCTAACTAGCTTTTAACACAAGGCCGAATTCCAAATCCTTCTCTAACCCCTGGTCAAGAGCAATACTTGAGAAAGTCATTGCATGCCCTACATGCCCTACATTTGTGCACCATCTTTCAATTTAACCCTATTTGGTATTCAACCCTGGAACCTGGAAGTTAAAGGAGCTGGTATTCTAAAGAGAAATAAAATGGAAAAATAAAGACAAACTTATGAGATTTACAAAACTGGTTTATTCTCCTCAAAATTTGGCTACATAGTACCAGGAAGAATTCAAAACTACTTTCACCCTTGTTTATTGCACTGTTGGCCGCAAGCTCCTCCAGTCGCGGAAGGATATTTGTTAGCGGAGCAAAATAACTGGTTAGATAAGCAAACAAATCAAAATTTGTTGGTAATAAATGATGTTTGTGAAACTGTCATATAAAAGCATAATCACACATAAGGTCCTGCTGTTGTGATGGATATACAGGATAGCTATCAAAAGGTTTCGTGACTAGTTTTGTAACACATCACAAGGCTGCACCCACAGTCACAGGGACCACTGACCTTCATAAGTCAGTGTGCCAAAAGACATCGTCCTGTGTATATCGGGAGCTGTGCAACTGGTGCTATTCTGACCAGGTGTGTTACCATATCTGCAATTTCATCATGGATGGCAAGTTAGAGAGAACGGGTAATTCTGTGTGAAGCTAGGCAAATCTGCCACAGAGTTTACTGCAAGTTTATGGCAATGCTGCAATGAGGTGTTTTGAGTGGCACGCAGGTTTCAAGAGTGGAAGAACGTCAATGAAAGACATTGAGAGATCAGGAAGGCCTTCAACGTGCTCAACCACCAAAAACGTTGGCAGCTTGTACACGATGAACAATTCGTAACATTGTTGCCATTGTCGGTGAGCCATACGGAACAGGCAATCATCACATGTGATTTGAACATGTGCTGTGTCGCTGCCAAGTTTCGTCCCAAGGCTGCTGACCCAGGAGCAGAAGGAATATTACATCAGAATCTGTCAAAAATTCTGTCAACATGCTGTGGATGACCCGTCCTTCATATCGAGGATCATTACTGCTGACAGAACTTGTATAGGTACATATGAGACGAAGCAAAAGTCTTCACAATGGAAGAACCCATCATCTCTACAACTGGAAAAGGTGAGGCAGGTCTGCAGCTTGACCAAGTGCATGCTCATCGTCTTGTTTTACCTTCGTCACATCAGCAGAATTCGTCCCCAGGGGTCAGACTGTCAATAGCGAATTCTACTGCCAGGTTTTAAGGTGTCTGAGGGAGGACTTAGAGCGAAAAAACAAAGCTTGTAAACAGTGCAAATCAAAACCTTTTTCATACCACCTCGTAGCGCAGTTGTTGTTTTTGGTATCAACTTTGACTCATTAGTTTCAGTATCAATGTTAACCTTAATGTTAATCAATGTTATTTTGGTCGTAACTAAGTGTTTGTAAAAAAAAAAAGATAAAACAAAATAAATAAATATATAATAAAAAAGCCAACGTTGTCTTTATATTTCATCTGCAAAAGAAAATCCGAGAGAACACATCTTCTAGATACAGGGTCACGGGGCCTCAAGTCTATCCCAGGAGATTTAGGGCACAAGGCGGGGTATAACTTAAAAGTGGTGCCAATACATCGCAGGACACACACACACACACACACACACACACACACACACTCATTCACACACTAAGGGCAATTTGGAAATGCCAATTAGACTAACCTACATGTCTTTGGACTGTGGGCCAGGCATGGGGAGAACATGCAAACTCCATGGACACAGGGACGGGAATCGAACCAGGCCGGGAATCGAACTCAGACCCTGGAGGTACAGCCGGCCAGCGGGGGCGCCACTCTAACTGTAACTGAAAAACAAGTGAGGGCAAAGAGCTGAGTTAACATCCAGAGACAAGGAAATTCCAGAATGTTCCAGATTTTCCACTGTTTTCCTCTTGCTATTCCCCGTCCCCTATCTCAAGCCCCTCCCCCTTGCCCCTAACCTCTGCATGGTGCTGGGTATGACCCTGGATTTGTGTTTTAGCCTGCACACAGAAGGGACAGCTAGTGATCTGACTAGAGAGATTTGACCAAATCTAATTTGTATTAGATTAGAATCCTGTACTGCACCTTTAACTGTAATACGTTCAGCATTAACACGTGTTTTGTGTCCCTTTTTTCTTGATCAAATAGCTTGTATGTAGCTAATAAAACTACCCGTCCTATCCAAAATTAGGAATTGAACAAATAAACCTGAAGTAAATGAAGGAGATGTTCGTGTGTGTGCGCGCTCTCTCAACCTCTATCTCACACACACACACACACACACACGCGCGCGCGCGCACCCGTCCTTCCTTAAGGACATTATACTAAGCCGTTCACCTCTAACCACACGCATGCTCTAATACATCACTATAAAACACCGACTTACTGTCGAACGAGTGTCAGGCTAAAGGTAAGCATAATAAATAAACAAAAACAAATCCAGCACGCGCCCAAGACTTCCTCGTTTCAGTGGACTATGGAAACGCGCCGCAGCTCGATGACGTCACATAACGGGACGCGAACGCTTCATGTGGTTGTCATGGAAAAAGCCCGACATCTTGTGGCCAGATAGGCGAACTACATAAAAAAGAACTTCACCTTCACAACAGTAGCTCCTGTTCTGTAGTCCTTGGTCTGTGCACTGTGACCTCACAAAGACATGTCAGCAGGTGGACTGCGTACAGTATATTGCCACTAAGTATACTGTGTATATATATATATATATATAGTGTGTGTGTGTGTGTGTGTGTGTGTAATTAAAGCCCCTTCAATGCATTTAGAGTTTTTTTTTAAAGTGTGGCCCTGCATTAAGTGTACCAAAGTTACTTTCATGCAACCCCCTTATATACCCCTGGGTCATTCCTATATAATGGAACCTCGGCATATGAATTTATTTTATCTGGAGGCGAGTTCTTTCGATTGAGTGTGTGCCCTCCGATGGATTGGCACCCTGTCCAGTGTGTACCCCACCTCATGCCATAAGTCTTCTGAGATGGCCCCCCCTCAACCCTGTATTATACAGTTCTGAAAAAAGTTGCAAAAATATCATGCCGCTAAAGAATTTGTCAGGGAATGGCCCCATTTCTTCACTGATGCTATAGGATATGTTGGGATACAGACCCTGCAATGAAGGAGGTAATAAGGAAAAGTTAAGTCGAGTGGACTAATAGAAAAGAAAAAAAAAGTGTCAGACTTCAGCGTGGAGGGCGGCGTGGTGGCTTACTGGTTAGTCAATGTCAATCTGTACCTCCATTGTCGGGGATGATTTCCTCCCTCAGGTCTGTGTGCATGGAGTTTGCATGTTCTTCCTGTGCTTCTTCGTTTTTCTCCCACAGTCCAGCGGAAAACAGGTTAGACTCATTACCCCACAGTGTGTAAATAAAAATTGTGCGTTGTAACTGCCACAGAAATTACAGCTATACCTCCAGGGTGAGTAGTATCCATCGCCTGATGTGCTGGATGACACATAGACGGTCCAAAATACCAGAAAAAAAAAAAGAATCTGAGAAAAAAGAAGAGGCAATTGAGGGCCAGTGCCAAATCTTCAGTCAATGTTTACTTTTCCTCTGTGCCCAGCCTGTCAACATGAACTAGAAAACGCTCCCTGGCCATGGACCTCAATGTTACAGTTAATAGAACAATAATCTTCTTTTACTATTGCATTCTTTCAACATGTGATTGGTGGTGATTATTTAGAAAAAAAGTAAAATGTTGGTTAAAAAAAAATCAAATCTCTTTTTTTGTCTACAGTTAAAATTATATATATATATTTGATCAGCCTAACATTATGCCCACCCACCTAATACTGAGTGGGTCCAACTTCTTGGCAATGTTGCAATTTGTACATTATTTTATCTGACTGCTTACATAATTTCTAAAAAAAAAAAAATTAATCGGACATTATGATGAAACAGATACTCAGTACTTGGTGTCTTTTCACCGAATACTTTTTTACTCTTACTTGAGTAATATTATTTTGAAGTACAGCTACTCTACACATTTCTGCTTCACCTCCACTACAGTAGTGATTGCTAGAGTGAAGTCATATAGTAGCCAAGCATAACTTAGAAAGATCCCCTTGAATGGATGAATAAATGTATGAAAAGATTCATCAATGTGGGCAAATCTTCAGGGCAGAGCAGACTTTTCCACATGGTCTTACTACTGTACTTAGTCACATCAGATAAGGGTTGGAAAGATGATTGTAGCTGTAAATGAATTAGACATTTAGTCCCCAGGGTGTAATTAAATGCAGCATCTCGTTGTGGCCGCTAGATGGCGATCCTACAATGAAAGTAAAGGGTGAAAACATTACATAAGTAACAAAAGTATATGTTTGTCATGTCCTGGTGAGGGCCTTCTATATTAGGTCCATCTAGGGTCTGTGGAGACCAGTGGGCAATAAATTGTATTTATTCACATTCTTACAATCATGGTAGGACCTCCAATCAACATTCTCACACACACACACACACACAGTACAGGCAATTTGGGAATGCCACTTAGCCTAACCTGCATGTCTTTGGACTGTGGGAGGAAACTGGAGTACCCAGAGGAAACCCACCAAGCACGGGGAGAACATGCAAACTCCCAGATCCCGAGGCGGGAATTGAACCCTCAACCCTAGTGGTGCAAGGTGACCGTGCTAATCACAAGGTTAGATTAGTTCACTATGCCTACACATATATCTCACTCTAATCTCATTAAAAGGTCTTTTTTTTTTTTTTTAATGAATTAATTTACCCCCCCAAGACAACCACACTCACAAAACAAATGTCCTGTTTAACTTTATTGAACAGACAGAATGTAGAACAAGCATTATTCTCATACTCAAGTTTATAACCAGAAAAAAAGAAAAACAATTAAATAAAATTATGAAAATTTACCTTGTTCTTTGGTCTTTGATGTAAATTGCAAATTGTAGCACACAACTTTGGTGTCATCAATTTTAGCAACCAATACACGCAGGAAATCAAAAGGTATATATTTGAAAGAAAACAGTTATCTTGTTTTGCCCATTTCACACATTTATCACTAGATATAGAGTAGAATGTAGACAAACATAACAGAGAAAAATATAAGGGACGTTCAAGTCAAACTGGGACTTTTGATCGTGCAGAATAAAAGAAGAGTTATGAGGGTAATAAACACCTTTTATTTCTCTATATAACCCCCTGCTGCACTCCAGGACCGAAGGTGCGATGTGGCGAGAACTCCTAGCCGAGCTCCTGTAATGTGCAAGTGGTGTTGGAGAAAGGTTGTGTGTACAGTTCCTACACAGACCTCGTCATTCACCCTGTTTAAAACGCTTGCATCATTCAAATGTTTTACTGCGGCATCTACTGAGTCTCATCACCGACCTCTGCTTGAAGTCTTCTAGGACAAATAAGGTTCGGGAGAGAAGGTTGAAAATAGACACTCTCTCAAGTTTTACCATAAAGATATATTAAAAAAATATATACATTTGAGTTTGCTATAAACTGTATGACGACAGGGCAAGTGAGGTAACATTAATCCCAGACAAAAATAAGGGGAAAAACAAACAAACAAAAAAAACCCCTAAATGCTCACTCTGCCCGTTTAATGCATTGGTCCTGTTGCGCATATAAAGCACCTGATCCAGACTTAAATAGTGGATAGATCTGAGCGCAAATAAAATAACCTTATGTCAAACATGACAGCAGCCAATCAACTAAAACACGTAATGCAAGGAACGTTACATTACTCACTCCTAAATCTTGAACGCTCTCAACCGGCAGCTTGAGCTCCCTGATAAACATGTACAGTAAAGAACTGAAGCAGCAAGCATTCCTGTTCTTTTTCTCTTTTTTTTTTCCTAAGTGCCTTGCAAAATAAAAACAAAACAACAACAACAAAAAAACTAACAAACAAGCAATTCATACCAGTAACACAACAGCTTGAAAGTTAACAAAAAGGCATGCAACTGGACACTGGGCACTTGCTTTACTTTCCACTCCGACAGGTCCTTAAAAATCAAGCAAAGACATCCTAGCATTGGGAAAAAAAAAAAAAAATACTCATCATATCCTAAATGTAGCAGCACACAAAGTGGAATGTAGGCACACAATGCCATCGGTGTAAGGCAAGCTTTTTTCTCTCCTTAGCAGCATATCGTTGTTCCAAAAGAATCAAATGAACACAAAACAAAAGAAAAAAAAAAAAGGGCAGTATAAATCTGACATGGCCTTATGAGAATACAGTAGCCCATATATAATGCGATACATTGGAATGTAAATTGATGTAATTAAAACAGTATACTAGTTTATTGCATTGGAATATGGCAGTATAGTTAATTATGCATCTTTCTTTTATAAACATTTGACTTTTTAATGAAATTGAAGCTGTTTTGAGGTGAAATCAGCAAAAATAAAATTCAAGTATATACTCTTAAAAACGTTTATAATATTGAGCTGTTAACGACAGCAACGACAATAAAACCACTATGAAGACTAATAGATAAATTTAACAATATGCTATCTAAACTTGCATGGTACAATTGATGCCAAAACGAGGGAAAAAAAAAAAAAAAAAAAGACCTTTTCAATTGCTACGATGGAATCCAGTAGGCAGTCCTCAAAACCTTTTTCAGCTACCCTCGGTTAATGCTAACCAATAAACCCTGCAAGTATACCTAACACGATGGGAAACCAGCCCCAAAATAGATAATAATTTAAAATAAAAAAAGAAGAGAAAAAGTGAGAGGGAAAAAAAAAAAAAAAAAAAAGATAAAACTTAATCTCATTTGGAAAAAAAAAAAAAATCTCTGCTCATCTTATTGTACACAATATGAACTCGGGAATAATGGAAAAGTGCACTGGTTTTTGCTTTGAGAAATCTCTAATAAAATGTCAGAAAACCTAGGATAATTAGTTCCCCAGGTGCAAAAAAATAAAATAATAAAATAAAAGCATGACTGATGGAGTTGAAGAACTTGCTCAATCATTTTAAATAAATTCAGGTGTTGCTTAACGACACTGATGTCCTAACACCCACAGAAGACTCTTGCTTGCAGGAATACCACTACTGCGATTCCGTACATTCCGCAACCTCACGTTCGCCGACTTGCCTTTTCCTTCTCATCGCCACTCACTTCCTTGTTTCTCTCTACCTTCTTTACGTTTACTTACAGGAGTCCAATAGAAGCTCCATCCTAACCTTTCTGAATCAGTACAGGCGACACTCAGTCGATGGAAATCAGCTTGTTGAACTGCAACGAGGCGAAAATTCATCAAGCGCCATTTGTGTATTCGTTTGTTCTTCCACGATAAAACGTACCTGCGAACTACAAACTTCTTCTACGTCTTGGTCTTTGGCTTGTAATACACAAGCCTGGGAACTGTACTTCCTGTTCACTGAAACGCACTAGCATGCACAATACACGCTTCCATTTGATAAATAGAAATTGTCAAATTGTAACTAGTGCAGAAGAACACCCTAATATAATAATAATAATAATAATAATCACAACAATAGAGTAATTTTAATTGACCGTTTTAAATACAGGTACATATATGTACGTGATATTGCTCCGATATTGTACATGTTTGATGTACTGCTGATACTAGATTAAATTCTGTATTGTAAAGCCGTCTGAATATATTATAGATTTTTAAGTTGCACATAAAATTATTAAACTACATATGTGTAGAATTATTATAATAATGAAATTATATAAGTATACGTTGTTTTCCAGATCGAGGACTGCTGGGTATGGCGAGGAAACATCATCATAAATTGATGTCACGGACGTCTGTCGGGGTGCAGGGTTGGCTCTGAGGCTCCACCTCTTTGCTGTTGGCCCCGCCCTCCTGGTACTTGTGTTGCCGGATTTCTCGAAGGCTGCTGGTCAGTAACTGCTCGATCTTCTCCTGACACGACTTCAAACATTCCTAAATTAGAGAAAGATGAGAAAGATGAAGTGGAAATGCATAAAATGAACACAAAATATTTTACTCTACAAGATTACAGAAGCTTGGTTTTCTCAGCTGTTTTTTAATCTCTTTATCTATTATCTCTATTTCTCTCTCTTTTGTTTTTTTTACCCCCACAGTCTCTACCGGTCTCCCTCGCTCACGTTCAGTCCTGCTCTCCGTCCCACGCTCACCGTCTCTCCCGGTCTCCCTCTCCCACTGTCTCTCCTGATCTCCTCCTTTCTCCCTCAGTGGAGCCCTCACTCATTTCGGGGGTCTCTCCCTAATCTTTCCCAGACTTCCTGTGTGTTCGTCTCGCCCAGCCTCCCGCAATCTCTCGCCCAGCCTCCCGCAATCTCTCGCCCAGCCTCGCTCAGTACCGCCCGACCTCTCGGCCGGCCTCCCGCCCGACCTTCCGCCGTCTCGCAAAAATCTCCCGCCATCTCATCCAGCCTCCCGCAGCCTCTCGCCATCTCGCCCAGCCTCCCGCTGTCTCTCATTATCTTTTTCATGATTTTCTTTTTCTCTTCCTCCGATGCTTGCTTTCTCTTTCCCTTATTCCTGTACTACTGACGGAGATCTACCTAGGCCTGCTCTTTTAGTCTGTGACA
Organism: Clarias fuscus; assembly: GCA_030347435.1. Lineage (NCBI taxonomy): Eukaryota > Metazoa > Chordata > Actinopteri > Siluriformes > Clariidae > Clarias > Clarias fuscus. Next base: position 7,677,238 of record CM059224.1, on the reverse strand, counting down.
TGGCCACATCACTGAAACCCTGACGTTAGCTTTCAGCAAATCATTGGTTCCAAGTTGAAAGCGCTGCAGTTCTTTTCAAAGCAAGCTAGAAAAATGTCCTATTTCTTTATAAAGTAACATAACATGGGAAAAAATTAGGCATGGAAGAATTGGTGTGTGTGTGTGTGTGTGTGTGTGTGTGTGTGTGTGTGTGTGTAAGCGTACATAGTTTTCTCCCTAGTTGGCTAAGCAGCTTAAAATTGTAGTGTGCATATGTGTGAGTGTGTGTTTCGGTTGAGGAGCGGTGAGCCATAAGCCCTAACCATGAGAAGCGGAGGCCTATGTCTGGCCACAAGAATGCAACTTGGAGCACACATTCCTCCGTCACCACACACACACACACAGAGACAAATATGAGCGACAACAGTCACACACACACCAAGAAGAAATTTACCTCCAAGCCCACACGCAGACAGACACATGCACACATCGGTTTACAGCTGCCACCTTCAGCCACGGCCAAACCCTACAGGCTCTCATCATGAAATGTAAATAGCTTCAATATGCAACTAGTGGAAACACCAACAGTCACCAAAATGCACAAACATCAGGGGGGTATTTCATACGGATCCAAAAGTTAGGAGTCTACCGGTATGAAAAGACTTGATCTGCTGCTTTCTTGATACTCTGCGATCTAGTGAATAATAATTCACACAAAGCGAGATCTTAAACTTTGTTTAGTTATACAGTAGAACAGTCTGTATCTGTAAGGATCTAAAAAGAGATCAGAAAAGACTAACCGCAATATACTACAAAAAAGGACATTTTGTATTGTGATGCTGGTACTCAATCATTGTGTATTGGCCAACACTGATCCATTTTTATGGTCCTGATCCATAATTATTGGAACACCCCTCTTTATGCTATTAATAAATTAATTGATTAATTAATTGAATTCAGACTGTTCAGGAGTAATTGTTCATTATCAATCAAGACATTTTCTTGAGCTTTGTCAAGTCGAGGCTTTTTTTTTTTTAATCCTAGGGGTTGCCACGTCGGATCTTTTGAACCGCAAGATCCATCTGGTAGGGTTGTGACAGGAAGGGCATCCTGTGTAAAAACCTGTGCCAGTTTCTGACCAGACTTGTGAGCAATTTAAGGACCCAACAGTGGCAACCCGGCAGCGACAGGCCACAAACCCTTAACCCCCCATAACGTCAACCCAGAGCCTCAATCACCCGAGTCACCACTGTCTCAATGGAGACAAGGATTAAAACATATTCTGCGACTATGCTACTGTGTCAGACAGGAAACTCCATTTATTATCCAGTAAAAGGTTGTGCCTGGCAGAAAAAGATGCATATGTTGGCAAGGACAGTGTGACACACTCACTACTTCAATGTGGGCGATTTTGGCCAGCAGTTCAGTCATGCCTTCCCCCCAGACTTTGCTCTCCGTGTGGTTGATCTGGAGTCCGCACACCGCTGCTCCAACGCTCCCTGTGGCGATCATCGAGGGAGGGAACATCGCAAAGCTGTGATCTAAAAACAGAGACGTCAGACAACATGAAACAGGGCGCGCAGGAAAAGCTTTCACCTGGGAAGCAACAAAGCTCCCTGCAGACAACAAGACTAATAACTGCCAGTCTATGTGAGTCTAAGTCGGGGAAAACATCTGCTCCGAATTCAGCTGAGAACCCCGACTGCCTTGCATGTCTCTGCATCACTGCCTTTCCTCAAAGATGCAGCTGTGATTAGAAAAACAGAGCGTCTTCGTCCTTCCTCCTCCACCCTCTCACATTTTTGAAAGGCTTTGCAGTTTTTCTCTTCAGTCTCTCCTCGGGCAGTCATCTGTTCAGCTTTACACACAGATGTTGGGTGGTTAAACCTAAAGCCGAACTAGTTACGACCTGGCTACGTCTCGAACTTTAAACACAACTCGGTTTGAGTTCAGCCTGTTTAGCTTGATCAGAGCTATAAATCGGCGTATCTTTTCTCCGAGGCGATGGAGGATGTGATGGACAGGCTTGGGCTTGGACAAACACACGGAGAGAAAGCCAGCTGCGCCGTGGGCTGCCTCTCATGCCATGAGAACTACACATGCAAACAAGAAAAAGAAAACCCCAAACATTTACATTTACTCCCAAAAACGGCGGCGCGGTCTTTGCTGTGGCCGTCTTGCGCTCGGATTGCAGGCCTTATGAATAGACGCGGGCCTGCAGGAACACACCCAAAGCAGGAAACTATTCCCGCGGACACAAAAATAAGATAAGACCTCTAGAAAAAGGCAGACTTTCCTACTCATCTCAGACATGATGGATGAAGACAAGAGACCCTTGCAGCAGCTCTGCTCCCATATTAGGGAAAAAGAATATTGTTTAGCATTTTGTGTTACTAAAATTACTGCATGGGGGCACTGTAAGCCAAGTTGTGCAACCTTTTCGGTTATCTTTTGCACTGTACTGTACTTACAAGGCTGACTGTGTATCTGAAGAAAAACCCCACAGTTCTGTAATACTGCAAAAATGTGATGACGTGCATCAAGGAACTCCGTGTTAAATTAAATAATGCATCTCGTACAGCTGCGCTACATGAACACCAGAAGACCCAATCTCCACAAAACCCCAGTGACATGACGTCATAATTCCATGGAGAGCGAGCTGACCTTCTAAGGTGACCATTAACTCCAGATCACAAGGATCAACGCATTTAATGGGTTGTAAGGTTACACAAAGACAGCACGACTGTTTTTTGGTAGCTTTCGAAAGAAATGGAAGTCGAGAGAGTAAATGTGGAAGTTGGGTAGTTTAGCCTACTTTGGAGCTCCATTTCCATTTTTAATTGGATTATTAAGTGTTTTACAAATTTTATTATAAGAGCTATTATATGTTTCAGTCAACCAATTTATCCAGAGCAGAGACTTTATTAACTCAATATACAGTGGAACCTTGGATTACGAGCATAATTCGTTCCGGAAGCGGGCTCGTATTCCAAAATACTCGTAAACCAAATTTAATTTTGCCATAAGAAATAATGAAAACTCAAATTATTCGTTCTACAGCCCAAAACAAATACATAAAAATAATTAATACAATATATAAAGTAAAAATAAAAAAAATAAACCTGCACTTAACATTAAAAAAAGTTAAAATAAATCCAGACAGTTAAGTGTTTCCTTTTGTGCCCGCAGGCGCCGTGTATTTGTAAAGCTTGTGTGTGGAATTAGCCCCTCGCCTCGACTTAAACAGGAAAACTCCTTCTCCCTCCCACACCTCGCTTTTTAAGTTTCACAACTAACATACACAATGCAAACACTGTTTTAATGGGAAAAAAGAAATCTCTCTAATGATACTCGCGTGAGCATACTAACGGAATCACTGCTGGAAATTAAAAAATTTAAAATAACAAATGAACCAGCACCTTACCTTTGAAAAGAATCGCGACAGAGCTGAGTTTTATGTGTAAATAAAGCGCCGGGGAGATCTGTGTGTGTGTGTGTGTGTCAAACTACGTGAGCGCGCACACGCACTCACAAAGTAAGTGTGTGTGTGTGTGGGGCACAGTGTCAAATTACACGCGCGCAAACAGAAGAGAGAGGGAGATGTTGATTATAAGAGACGAGCACTAAGACGCAGCAGGGGACTCTTATTTTGACACAGGGGACGCAGCAGGGCAGATGATTACCCATAATTCCCGCAGCCCAAGAGAGTAAAATCATTGGCTCAGTTTTGATTACTTTCCGCTCTGTGTCAAAATAGTCGCATAGATTCGCATGCGTGATACATGATACTCGGCTCTCGTAAACTAATACTTGCTCGGTTTCCGATTAAAAATGTATTAAAAATCTTTGCTCGGTATGCGGAACACTCGTAAACCACGTTACTCGTAATCCGAGATTCCACTGTATTTTACATAAGAAGTTAAAAAAAAAATTTTTCATTTAAAATCAGAAATCTTTTCACTTGTAATTCTTCTCCTTTAGAGCTTTGACCAAATAGTCCGAGATTCAATTTACACTGAATTGTGAAAGCAGCATCCTGAATCGATCGATCAATTGAATTTTGATGTTAAACTCCGAACAGTTAGTCATTCAGTCTAGTTTTATTCCCATTAGACTAGACTAAACTTTGTTTATAAGACTTTTTATAAGACACTGCTCTTATTTTAAAAGTGCACCTCAGAGACAACCAATAACGCAACGGTCCATCCAGAAAATCAAATCACATCAAGAGACATATAAAGTCCTAGCATAGTCTGAATTTTATCCTTGCTTTAACCTTTTTCGGACCTTTGTCTGACCTGCGCTTTTTGATTATTTCAATGTTTTATGTTAGTGGATGTCCTTGTACCCTAAACAACTTCCTGTATGTCCCTCTTTTGATCGACACTTGTACATGGTCTTGTTAAGATTCTAAAGCACACTTTTTGGCAGTGTGTTGACAAACAAAAAAAGAAAGGAAAAAAAAACTTCTATGTCTAAGAATTGATAACGGTGTTTGTGCTTGTGTTTTTTTACGTGTAGTACCTGTGGCACAAAGGGTAATGAAAGTCTGTGCGTGTTTTCGAATCAGCTTCAGTCTGTCTTCGGGTAAGGGTAGCTTGCGTAGGATGTGCTCTATGAAGTCGTGAGGTGTGACAGCTGCCAGGTTCCACTTGAGTTTTCCCAGAACTATCAGCTCCCAGTTCTAAAAAAAAATAAAAAAAAATGGAGAGCTCAAACATAAATGAAAGGAGAATTAAAGAACCATCTGTTTCAGCAAATGGCTGGAAATCCATATAAGCTTCAATATACAGGGTAAAGCAGGCATACAGTGGATGACCTTTATCAGCCGGGGAGTGGAACCAAAAGGACTCTTCCTAAAGCTCTTAAAGCCTTGGTCAAGAAGGTGACGGAGAACTTAATGACTACTGTAACAGAGCATTAGAAAAAGTTCCTCCAAAAAACAGGGGAACCTGCCAGAACATCCAACTCGGATGTAAAAGACACTCCTGTATTAAACACACATGGGAGGCATTCAGAAACAACAATTAACATAAAACAGAAAGTACTACGGATAACAATTACTGCTCATCAAATAGCAGTACCAATCCTCTGGCGAAGCATGGTGGTGGCAGCATCATACTATAGAAACACTTGCTCTTTTGGTAGCTGTTACCATCATGACTTCTACAATAGTACCCAACAAATGGTCATAAACAGTAACTCAAATTTTAGTTTTGATTTTCAATAAATTTGTCACATGGATTAGTGTTGTATATGGTTTAATCACCAATTAAAGTCAATCTAAATTAAATTTATAACACTATAAAAAGCACATAATGTTTCCGAACATCAAATTTCCTAATCAAATTGGATATACGCTTTCTTCCAGTTTCTTCTTCACCATGTTTAGATTTTTATTGTTTAGCAAAAATATGAATCAATCTTTTGTTGTTCGATTCAAATGATGGAATCAGTGGGTAAGTTTTTGATTCAAAATCTATTTACACCTTTAAAAATTATTTAAGTAAACTTAAAAACGCTAAAATATACCACACATTAACCCTGCATTCACACCGAACGCGGCGAGAGCGTCACAGTTCGCTCTTGCCGCCGACGCCTGTCGCCGCTCTGACGTAGACCGAATGCCTTTCTTGTATTTAAAGGGGCCGCAAAGCAATCAAGCTTGTTGATCTTATGGAGACTGACCAAAATGTGGAAGATAACAAGAAATTGATAAAAACTATATTGTAGAAATAAACAAATTATTAGCCATTCGTATGGTGTTGCTTCTGTTCATTGTGAATTGCTAGTCTAATTTAATATATTTTTTATTATATTATTTTTCTTCTTATTATTATAACATTAGAATCACTTACTAGACTTTGTATTTAATTAAAATAACATTAATAATTAATAAAACACCCACTATCGCAATAATCAACCTCTCCTCCATTTTGCTTGGGAACTAATGTCGCCGGAACAAAAGTTACAGGACTGCATCCCGCGGAATCCGCTCAAGCGGAGGACCTCCCTTTTAATTGGTTGCCGCTCAACCGCGTCATAGCTCATTACCCTAAAGTTGAGCTGATTTCAACTCCCTTCGCCGCTCTCGCCGCGCCCCGCCATTGAAAATGAATGACTTCCGGCGTCTTTGACGCTCTCGCTGAACGCGGGGTTAAGGGTGCATTTTCTGCAAAGTACATCCAAGACACTCTTGTTTTGCAAGATTAGCGAGATTATGCTTCTTCTTCTCCTAAGTTTATGGATGCCTCGTGCAACAGCACCACCTACTGGATTGTAGGGTGGAGCAAAAGATCAGCAGGAATAAAAAAAAATTTAGACATTTAAACAAAATCAACCACACAAGTTACACAACATTTCAGTGTTTATTAAATACCCCGTGTCGTTTTTAATACTTTAAAACTTGCCCAAGATCTCCGTTTTGGTATTGACATTGAACGTATAAAGTGTTATTGAATCTCACTGAAAGTCTCAATGGCTAAAGACTGAATCGACAGTCCATCAGTGATTCACAGAGGATCCTTTGGGTGCTGTGGGTTGCAGAGCGGTGCCTCCACGTTTCAGACTTGTTTGTCCGACACATTCCACAGATGCTCGGTCAGATTGAAATCTGGGGAATTTGGATGCCGGATCAACAACCTTGTAATGTTTGCCTGCTAAGCCACATACACAGCAGACTGTGATGTACTGAGTGTTCTAACATATGTCTATCATAGCCAACATTAACTTTGTTTTTCAACATTTTGTGCTGGATTGGCTTTTCTGTGGGATCAGCCCAGACAGGATGGCCTTTGCTCCAAACAGGCATAGATGAGCCATGGGTGCACATGATCCTGTTACAAGTTTACTGGTATATAATTGTTGATAAATAAATGTTATCCAATTCACCTGGCAATGGTGGTGTGTCAGTGTTGTGGCGCAAACCGAAAACAAGCCGAAACTGCTTTTCCTGAAAACGGCTTGTTTCTAGCCCGTCCTGTTATGAATATACAAGCGCGTCAACTGCCTGTATGTGAAACTCACAGGCACAGGGAATGTAAAGAACTTTAACTTCAAAGGCAACAGCGCTCATGTGCTTCTGTTACTTATATCAGGAGCCATACAGTAGGTGCTAGAGCTTTGCTGGAAAGAGGAGGCTTTAAACTTGGAGTCAAACTTCAAACAGCATGATAGTTTCTCCCCCCAAATAGTCCAAAAGCATTTTTTTGTATGTGTGTCCTCTGTAAAGTGATTTTTGGAGTGATTTCTGGGCTATTTTTGAGGAGATTTTTTTGATTTTTTTTTTCCCAAAATTGACCCCTCTGATATGCCATGGCTCTTTTTTTCCCCCAATAAAAACCAAATACAAGCAAAGCTAGAAGCGAGGGAAGCAAAGTGGGGGTGCCAAACACATCCTCTTTGCTTTTTCCCCCTGGGGGCGGGGGAGGAATTTTCAGGCCGAACTTTTTGATACAAGTTTTGTGGGGGCATGTGCAGAATTCAGTGAGATATGGCTGGCCTATGCCGGATTCCTTAGAAAAGTAACAGCGAGCCATTTCCCACGGGGAGGAGGGTACAACCAGGATTAATTGCCAAAGATTTCCTGCTTCCAAAAATACAATAACAGCAGCAGGGGTGCCGTTGAGGGTGCCCTTACTAATAGCAACTGGTGAAAATGCCCATGGGGTCACTTGAGGTCTGAGGCAAGACACTGAAGTTAAAACCCTATAGGCTGAAGTTCCTATTCTCTAACCGGCGACCTCTCAAACCTCGACACAAGCAAATAATGAAGTCATGACAACAGGCATCTCATTCTAATAACGGCCAAACAAAACCTAGCTCTCCTTCCTCTTGTACACACACACTTCCTTCCTACAGGCAGTGTTCGGAGAAATTCTCCACAGCTGATATGCAGGGCGGAAACACACCAACATGCTGGCACATCAGCAGCTTCTGCTTTATCTGCTTTTTTTTCTTTCTTCTTGTTAAGGAAGTGCCACTGATTACACAAAGAAAGACACTCAATGCCCAGTCTCACGTATATATAATGCGCGCATAAGGTTTCAGCATTAAGGAGAAGGATTTTATCTGGGAAACTGCTCCTAAACAATTTTTTGGTCCCACGGTTCAGGACATTCCCCTACTGAAACAAGATTGGGTTGCTATTCTTGGCTGGAGTACGGTCTTCGAATTACTTCGAGTCATTCATTTCACTACAGCAATCAGATCAAAACAGTGCATGTTGTTCAGTGGTGCCTTGGACAGGATTTGGGTTCAGATGCAACAAGTGAACCACATGGAAGGCAGGAATACTTGGTTGAGAAATGGGGGTCAAAGGGAATAAACCATGTCCATGAACACGAAGCCCCACCTCCCAGAATCTACAGACATGCCAAGTAACTATGGGTATAACCATGCATCCATGACACAATGCAGCCCAACGCCCCCCCCCCCCCCCAATCTGTATCAGACATTAGCATTTTATTGATTATACATCTAAAAGCAATTGCACATTTTCATCACCAGAGGTCCCAATCTGCTCAACCCTTTGATTTAAACTACACAGACAGCACACACACGTGACATGACCACATTCTTTCATGGAAATCTGTTATCAACCATGTGGTCAAGCTTCTGTACATACTATTAAAAAAAATAAAGCAAACTAAGAACAACGCGGAAGAACAAGGCGGTAGGTTTAGCACAAGTGAAACAGAAGTGGTTAGTACACAGCTGATGAAAACTTTCAGTAGTGTGGAGTGATCTTTTCCAATGACCTGAGATAGTAGTATCACGAACTGGAAGTGAAAAAAAAAATCTCAGCTAGGAGTTTCACCATCTAATTTCCTCATGAAGTTACAAACTAGTTTTAACTGCGTTACGAAGGTTGAGGTGTCAAGTGGTTTGCTTGAGCTCAAGGTTTGGTCAAGTGGTTGCTTGAGCCCGATTTATGCTTCTGCGACACGTCTCCTCCGTAGGCTGCACAAGTGGTGTATTAGCATCGTGAGCAGTTATGCTTGTGCATTGGTTGGGATTTCTATGCCACTGTGCCGAGTCCCATCTTCACCCTCTGGTGAGTTTTTGGGGTACTACAAACAAATGGTGAGTGGATCTTGTTGGAAGTGGAGCTCTTGGATATTAAACAACAGTTACCTTTTCTAAAATTATGGCCTCGCAGAAACCAAAAGAAACACCAGTACAATGTTCACCTCAATTTAAAAAAAAAAAAAGAAGCATAGGAGAAGACGGGGTATATGCGATGCTACCATGTGGACCAATCATAGCTGTTTCTTACGGTCAGCGTCGCTGTAGTGTACTTGACTACGCAAGACCAATGACGTACTGTAGACTTGACACAAGATCATAAATCAGGCTCTAGAGTTTAGCACTGCTGCCTCACAACTCCAGGGTTGAGGGAGTTTACATGTTCTCCCCATACTTGGTGAATTTCCTTCAGGGATTTTGGTTTCCTCCCACAGTCATCAGACATCTGGTAGAAGCTGAGTGGAGTTGTCAAATTGCATGTAGTGTATGATCAGGGGTAAATGCTGGGGTGTTTGTGCTGTTCAGTGGGCTGGCACTCAATTCAGAGTATACCCCGCCTTGTCCCTAGAGTTCCATGGAGTATTTTAAGTGGTATAAACAGTGGATGGATGGATGGATGGATGGATAGAACCACCTTCAGCTGTAAAACATTCTAAGATGCACCTCAACGGGCATATTAGGATCTTGACGTTTTTGCCAATTCAACGATTGGCAAGGTCACAGATCATGGTCAGGTCACAGTCTTGCCACAAATTCTTACAGTTAGCTTGAGGTGTGGGCTTTAACTTGGACAATCAAGACTTTTGGTTTGCTTGGTTGTCCACTACTCCTGTGTAACTTCTGCAGTATGCTCAGGCTTATTTCCTGTTGGAAGGCAAACCTTCAAGTATCTTGAGGACTGCTCTGTATTGGGCTCGATCTCGTTTACCCACATCCGCACAAGAGCATATTAAAAGATGCTACAAAGGATGTTAATCATTAAAGAATTACTTCTTGTCATGTTTTCTATACATAAGTTAAATACTCAATCAATAATGTTTGTTTTTTCGTAATACTTCTCTGTAGCCCACACACCTGTAACTTTTACGCCATAAGATGGTGCATCTCCAGTTCAGGCAGCACGTTGTACTGGAGATCACATTCGTTCACTGCCAGAGGACAAAGTGACAAGAGCAGAATTTGGCAGCCTTCTTGTTTTAATTTCTATTTGTTGAAACTATTTGGACTTTGTTAAATTTGTCTTACATAGAATATGTATTGGGAATTTGCATTCAAATGTGCGTCTTTTATCATCATGAATTTTAACATGTTCGACTATGAGTTGCATCAATAAAATTTGCAACCCTCACTTTAGGGATGGGCGTTGTCTGATGACCAGTGCTGGGTTTCCACCAAGCATAGCACTTTGCACCAAGGCCAAAAACTCACGGTTTGTTCTCATGAGACCGCAGAACAATTTCCCACAAGTTTACTGGTCGTACAACATGACTTCTGACAAACTCCAATGAGATTTCATTCAGCTTTTGCTTGTGGAGGGTCCAGGCTTCGGCTACCCTTTAACCAGCTTTTCCACTGCATCAGAACTCGTGGATCTCTCCAGATCCTATAGAGATGCCCTTGGTGAAAGGCCTCCTCGAGGTGGAGTAACTTTCATAACACATTCGTTTGGTTCTATTTAACAATTGATTTAATGGTTGATTTTTAAATGGTGCTTTAATATGACAATCTTTTGATGAATCTACAGTAGTCATCTTATTACGTTACTACTGAAGCCAACTGGTTGCACTAGAACCATTTTAGCGGGTTCACAGTAACAGGAAATGTTTTAACTATACCAGTAATGGATGACTAGGGGGGTTTAGATCCTGTATTAATGATCAGTGTTGAACGAGGCTTTATTCAGTATTTCAACACTGTAGACATTTTCCTGGACTTCCACAGACCGGGTCTAAAAGCACTACAGCTCAGAGCTTTTGCAACACGGCTTTAATAAACTCCGAACCTATTTTTCAACAGCGGTTTCCTACTGGTTGCTTTTGGTTAATCCAATCTAAACAATTCCATTGTTTTACATGACAAACATCCAAGACCCAAGCTTTCAATGGAAGTGAATCTTAAAACCTGGAAGAGCAAACAAAAAGAGGGAAAAAAAAAACTTTTTGGCTATTAAAACGAAGAAGAATCATCATTCCGGAGAGGAATTGAAACAACCCAGAAAAGACCTTTTAGATTTGGCAGAACGATGGGACTGACTGAGTCAGCCTCTCACATTTCCACTGCTCCACTTCACCCACGCACCAGACCGACACTGCAAACTGCATCTTGACATCTCTGTGAAAAACACTAGGCACTTTTTTCTTCTTTTCCGATTTCCATTGACACATCTGTTGTTTTCCTCTAGCAATTCCACCCAGCTTGATTTAAAAGAAAGTTGAGCAACATCGTCACATCGTGTGAAGATAACGATGGACTCCAGAACTGATTCTACCAAGACAGCGGATTCAGTTCGTTCTGAATAAAAGACATGACAAGGCGAAAAGAAATGCTCGTGTCATCATTTCCTGTATGTGCCTTAGGATGATTCTAATAAGGAAGTATTTATGCATTAGGTATCAGTTAGATAAGTTAATCAAAGGGCCTTCGTTGTTCACTAAACCAGTACGTATGGAAATGCTCAAAACGAGAACACTGAATATGCTTTTTGATTGAATAGCCTAAGAAATATGCTGTACAAGGATGTCTATTGTTATAGCACATGCAACCTTTCATTTTCCAATTTCATCTGCATGTTTGTGGCCTGCTCTCCTTCACTCTCACACGGACACACACAATGTTGCTTTGGTTTCCTTTTAAATGTACAGTTTTAACAAAAATCACAAATGACATTCTCGCTGCAATCTCTATGCAACTCAAGAGTCTTGTGGTAAAACGTCAGACCACAAGAAGCCTACGCAGGCCTAGCAGCAGCAGCACTCACACAGACTCAAGACTAGACCATAGATCTGGTCTCATGTCATCATACATCAAATCTCATTATTATTATTACTATTATTATTTTAAAGCTATACTTATATACATTTAAAATGGAATAAGACCATTTGGGCACAGCATGTCATTACTTTTGGTATCTGTGTACAACTTAGAATTTTAAGGATGGTGGTACATGACATTCAACACTGTAAATATTAATCAGGGCAGTAAGGAAAGTGGGTGTTAAAAAAAAAAAAAAAAAAAAAAAGAGACCTAATTTTGGCAGGCCGCAATCTGCTGCCTGGATGTTCAATAAGTTGTTCACGTCACCATAGCGACGGCAGCAAAACAGCACATGGTATTCGAATAATATCCTTTAATAGACAGAGCGAGAACCTGCGAAACGGGCACATGAAATCACGGAATCGGCAAGCCCTGAGCTGCTAGAAAGCACTTACGCATGAACGGCACCGAGACGCAAGGCATGCTTTTTTGGCGTCTCCATTCCAAGGTTCACGCACAGATGCATCATGGGAGCAGTGTGTCTTGACCGGCCTTTTAAAATCACGTAAAAACCAGTACGATTTTGTTAAGAACATGTTTATTAAATGTTTTACTACAAAAGAGACGACAGTTAACCGTACCGTTCCGAATGATTGATTGGACACCAAGTCTTACCAGCAGCTCTTGAGATGTGATCGAGTTGTCGGTGTAAAGGCAGAGTTTTTTCACAGATAACGGTCGGCACGATTTCAGCTTGGACGCCAGGAAGAGGCACACGGCTCCGAGAAGCTGCAGGCACGACTTTTTGGTCGGCACCACGGAAAGAAAGCGGTCCAGGTAATTGACGGCCAGGAGGAACACTTCTTCCTCGCACTCCTCTTCTTCACAAACCTGAGGAAAACAAGGAACATAATGTCTTTCAAAACAAACTACTTATGCTTATATCAGCTTCTGCAAAGCCTCCTTTTCTCGACGAAAGCAGGAACAAACAGCTCCTTGCTATTCTGCCAAGCAGTCGTGTTGGAACACAACCTGTCACTGAAGACAATTCATTTATAACTCAACATAGGAAGTTAGGGAATCGCACAAGACCGCAAGGCTGCAAACGCCCACACAATCGAGCTGCTTTGGTGATTACTCAAGTGAGTAAACTAATGTTACACCACTGCTTGGGAAGGTAGCTAAGGGTGTATGCTTTTAAAGTAGTAACGGTTCAACAACTTTAAAAGCCTGCTCTACACAAAAACTAGATCAATGCCTGAAACTTCATATGAAAGTAATGCAAGCATGAATGGATTGTAATTTGAACAGCTTTCACTACTTCTGTAGGATCTTATCCTTATCCAAAGTGACTTACATATTTCTCTCATTACACATCGGATCAATTGAGGGTTAAGGGCCTTGCTCAAGGGCCCAACAGTAGCAACTTGGTGGTCCTGGGGTTTGAACCTGGGACCTTGCGATCACCTCTAACTCTTTAGTTAAACCTAACACAGAGTGCGACAAATTAATAACGCAAAAACAACTAACACGTTAAATAAAAACTTATTTATTGCGCAGTATATCGGAACTGCAAGTGTGCCCTCTAGTGGTGTACAAGGGGATAGAAACCAGCTAAATATTATTCAAAACAACTTGATCGGTAAACAAATCCGTAACATCATTTAATAGACGAATGTTTAATTATTAACATCCTTACTGTTTTTTATCTGGATTTATGTCAAAGGTTATAGCAGTCGCGTATAAACTGCTCAGCCTGAAGGTGGAAGATTATATTACGATCTTGACTGCGAACTAGCTAGCTTCCTACTAATTTGGCAAATCCTTTGTCAATAATGCCTAGACGCTCATTTATGCATTACAATTCTTTTGTGCAGAAATTCACGCATTGCAACATGGACTGCTATTTATTTATTTTATTATTTATATACCGCTGTCTTTGGTATCACAGCCTACTTTTTAGGGTGCTCCCTACTCCCTGCTCAGGGAATGTCATTTACATGTCATTACATTGATACCTATTGCTGCTACTGTGGAAACTTCAACATACGGAAAAGAAATATTTATAAAACAAAAACTGATACTATTATAAAACTTACACTATTTAAATATGTATGAGTTTCTATAAATAATTTGATTAATTTATAAGATGTGTGGTGAAATTATTATCGCACACTTTTTTTTTTTTTAGATTGCTGGACGACATAAGGGAGGATTTATTGATTAAATGTATAATTATTGTGTCACATTAATTTTGTTATCCTCGATAATAATGTTAATTAAATATATAAATCCCTTTTGTCCTGTTTTTTGGTTGGGAACAGCAAAACATCGATGTCCACCCCTTTTCCGCTCACAGACGCCCACAATTGGCTTAGAGTCGCGAATTGACACGAGTGTGCTAGGGTGCATCCCATGCTCCTTCCCTATGAGTGGGCCCCAGCCAATCACCTTTCTCCAATAGAGCGAGCACCCTACCGCTGCGCCACTAGGGTGCCCATAAATTCATTTTTGAGCTCCAACAAGGGACTGACAGGAAATTTTCTGCATGTCCACTTTTGGAGAAGTCAAAACCCATTGTTCACTTGTTCCATACACCGTTTACAGTTCCCGTTGAACTGAGCAGTTTTGCTCACTTTGGTTTGGAGTCGCACCTTTTGGATTAAGTTATGCAAAAAGTGCATTAGCCGATGTTTGCAATTAAGGCGGATTAATGTTGCAGTTCCTCAGTAATCCTGCAGGGATCCATCCTCTAAACTACCTACACATTAGCAGGCACTACAGCGTCCCCTGTGGTAGGAGCGAGTTATTTGCTAGGTGTGTTTAGAATTGTAAATACTTAAATGTAAAACAAAACATACTGAACTGGAAAAAAAAAAAGTGACATTAGCAGAACAGAAATTGAATCGGGACCTACAGTAGGTATCATGATGTCATCATATAGAGTGATTTCTGGAGACATCTACAGGACGCTGCACTTAATTATACTACCAGGCTATACTTAAGACAAAGCAATTAATTGGATTTCTAATTCACTTTAATGATTCGAACTTGCCTCCAATGACCAGTTAGTATTTCTTGCAACAAGGTCACATTCGGGTCTGACGTTTGTCAAATTTATTCAAGGTAACGCTGATTTTTTCCCTCTCCTATTTAGTTAGCTTATTTTATTTCCTTAAATCGTTTTTTTATTTTTATTTAAACTTGCTTATTTACATATTTTCATCAAGTTTGCTTATACTTTATATCTTCTATTTATTTTTTGTTAATTGCATAATTAACGTTTTAACACTCATACTTTTTTCTCATTCACTCATTCTTATTTTAACAAAATTTTAATTTCTTTGTTGTTATTAATTTAAAAGAAAAGAAAAAAAAAGGTCTGAACCCGGAAGTTGAGCGCGTTACGTCACACGCTTGTCTATATTCGCAAAGCTCCGCCCTCAGAAATGATTGACAGGTGTCACATCCAAACAAACAAAAAAGAGCATCCTGGACCGGAAGTCATTTCCTCCAATATGGTTTTCTCTAAAGTTTTGTTAAAGCCATGACTTTAATTCAATGCCTTTTTTTTTTTAAACGAATGTTTTACACATCATCTAGAAATTATTTACATAAACAGAATAGGGAAAAAATGCATCTTTAAAAGGTCTTTAAACAAGAAGCTCTCAAGATATGACGTTTTGGACCACTTGTTGAATCAGGTGTAAATATTTATACCAAAGTGTGGGACAACACACACACACACACACACACACGTGCGGTAACTCACTTCTAACATCCAGGTGGCCAATATCCTCCTCATGCAGGGCTGCAGCTCTTTCTGGACGCGCTGGAAGTAGGACGCCTGCGGGAGAAACGCGTCCTCGATGGTCATTAAACTCCGCAGCACTCTGTCGTCGCTGAATATGGTCGGGTCTAACAGAGCCCTGACGACTCCTTCCTTCTCATTGCAGAACAGCTCCATGTTTAGCTTCACCACCTGCGGCAGGAGACGATGAGACAGAGAGAGCGAGAGGGCAGGAGTGTGCTTTAGGAACAAGCATCAGGGTCTCCTCGGGACTGTGCAGCCTGGCTCTGTCTCTACCTCTACCTCATCACCTCCTGCTCCCTCTGGGCCTTTTCCCTTCGTCACCGCGCATTAAGCCGAGGCGACACCGCACAGACACGCACACTCCCGAGCTCCCCGCCACACTGGACCATCACTCAGGACGTAGGAACTCTTAACCAACTTCAGGACCACCCAGTAGGCGAGGCTGTTCTGCCCCTGGTGTGCGTGCGCATGCGCGTTCCAGCACGCTGGCCTCTGCGTCATCACGTCAGCCCATTAACGTTCAATCATCTCTGGAGATCTTACACTCAAGATATTGACTGGCGTAAAGCCTGGCACGTGACTAATAACTACTGCATTTCCAACTGTTTTCATATCCTTCACAATGTTATTTTCATATCCTTCACAATGTTTACCATGTGAACTGTTTCATCTAGATATTTAGAGAAACATGCTACATCTTTGACAGTACTGTAGATGAAACTTACATTCAAGTATTTTAAATGTGTGAGAAGACAAAAAAGACTCTTAACTTTCCTAAAATGTCATCTCTTTCATCACCTTAATGTGATTCCTGTAGTATAAACTCTCACCTACTCACTCACTCACTCACTCACTCACTCAGCATTTATACCGATTTATCCCGTATACAGGGACGCAGAGGGGCCTGGAACCTATCCCAGGAGACTTAGGGCATGAGGCGAGGTACACCCTGGATAGGCTGCCAATCCATCGCAGGGCGCACACACTAGAGACAATTTGGGAATGCCAGTTAACCTAATGTGCATGTAAATGTGACCCACAGCGTCAAATTTAGGTGTTATAATCAATCATGGTCTTAAATTTGATAAATAGAACAGTGCTGAGTTTTGGACCAACTTCTTTTAATTGAGGCAATTGACAAAGGTTAAGACTATCTTGTCAATAAGCCATTTTGAAATAGCCACCCACGGCTTTATTACCGCTCACCTTGATTTTTGTATTTTGCTAAGCTTTGTATTTTTTATTTCTCAGGCAGCACTACATTGATTAGAGCTGGTCCAAAATTCTGCTGCTCGGCTCCTGACTTCCACACATAAAAGAGGACATATCTCTCCTGTCCTGGCTTTCCTTTCATTGACTCCTGGTTTGAATTGACTTCAAATTTTTTTGGTTACGTTTATGTTTACATGGCTCTGCCCCGCGCTACCTCTCAGAACTGCTTCAGCCATATGCCCCATGCCGTTCTCTCAGATCATCAGATAAACTACTCCTGACTGTGCCCAAAACCAAATGCAAGCTGAGGGGTGATCAGGCTTTCTCCATGGCTGCATCCAAATTGTTGAATGACCTACCCTTGACTATTCGTGAGGCCACATCACTGAGTGTGTTCAAATTCCATCTGAAAACTCGTATGTTTTCTTTGCCGTTTAAACCAATATGAGATGGAGATTTTTTTTTTTAGATGTGTTTGGATTAGAAATGTGTGTGATGTGATTATTATTTTTTTTTTATATATCTACTGTATGTAAAGCACTTTGTTGTTGTTAATGTGCTATACAAATAAAGTTGAATTCTTTGGACTGTGGGAGGAAACCAGTTAACATGCAAACACCACACACATAGCTTCAAGGTGGGCATTCAAACTGGGAGATCGTAGTAAGCTAGCGTTTCAGACATGAAGTAGTTGAGAAAACTTTCTATCTTGATTGTATCCAAGCACTAGTGAAATGCTGGAATAAGTGCATTAATGTAGCATATTACAGTGTATATAGAGAAATAAATTTAGTTTTTACTCTTCAGTCAAAATGAAATTCACATTTTATTTGTAACCTACACATGCGGTGTAAGGTAAGTCAAAACCACACTTATATAAAATGACAGCAAAATACAAGAAATTATACTAGGATAAAAAATTACTGAAAATTTTTTTACATGAACATTTGACAATGACACTCTGCAGAGACACTCGGCCAGAGGGATTTTGAGTCGTTCTTCTTTCAGAATAGTGGGCAGGTCACTACGTGATGCTGGTGGAGGAAAACGTTTCCTGACTCGCTCGATATTGCAGCCCAGACCATCACTGATCCACCCCCATGCTTCACTCTGGACATGCAACAATCTGGGTGGTACGCTTCTTTGGGGCTTCTCCACACCGTAACTCTCCCGGATGTGGGAAAAACAGTGAAGGTGGACTCATCAGAGAATAATACATGTTTCACTTTGTCGACAGCCCAAGCTCTGCAGTGAGTCGGAGAGCTGTGGTTTTATGTTTTTTGGATATAATTTTCAGTCATACAGGGGCTCTTGATACATCACAAAGACTTGGTCACAGATGCACCAGCGAGACGCGCACCAACAATTTGTCTTCTTTTGAAGTGTAATAATGTACAATAATAATGTGTGTAATGATGCTTAATGGCAGCAGTTATGATTCTCTTAACATAAATTGCAGTGTGCATGTCCATGATTGGTTTATGTGCAAAAAATATATGTGCAGCAGGATGAGAGCAAACATGCTAAGCATCAACACGCTGAGGCAGTTGTGTTGAAGTTACGACATGAGAGGTGAAACAATAAATAAATAATATTCCTGAGTGATAAATATTAAATTAGTCTGAGGTCAGGGCCTGAATGGTCTATGGGAAGAAGCTTGAATGGCCTCATGACTGTGTTCTCTTATTTGGTACAATCAGAAGTCCTGGTTTGTCCTTTGATCAGCCCTCATATTATGAACCTATCATCAGCCCAACTAAACTTAGGCAATCTGCACCAAGTCATGTCATTAATGACCCAAAGTATATCACCTTATGAGGAGATGATCAGATCAAAACGTAAGAGGGGGTTAAGTGGATGAGGGTTGCATGGACATTGCACCTGAGAGAATTTTTACAACAAGCCCTCCCTCCTGCTTCCAGCAGAAGGATCACAAACTCGTATGAACCTTTCTGATCCGCTGAGGCCAGGGTGAGGTGCGAGGTTAGGAATGTTGAATTTTCTCACGACTTGTACATGAAAGGCAGTGAATGTTAAATGCAAGTGTTTTATTGGTTATTTTATGCCAGCAGTCGCTGTATGAGAGCTGCACCATTTAATCAGTAGGTCATAACTTTATAGATGTCTCAGTAAACATTGTTATCATTTACAGTCGGTACAAACCGCAAGGTGAATTGCATGGATGTGCTCATGCTGTTGAGAAACGATCAAGAGAAACGATGACTGGAAAGGGTCCATCTGGATATCAGCGCACTGCCACAAACCACAAACATACACAGCAAGGTGGGGAGGAGTAGCACAGAAATGCACGCAAGAGTTATGAGACCCGGACCATAACTTTACCAATTAAGGAACTTCTATTGCAGCCACCAGTAAGGAATAAACGAGGTCATGTCGTGTTATAGGAAAATGATAAACAAGCAGCCCAAGGTAAAGTGCATTATCGCATTAAAGTTAGAGCAGCATGGTGGCTATGTGGCTAGCACTGTCGACTTTGCATGTTCTCCCCATGCTTGGTGGGTTTCCTCCACGTACTCCAGTTTCCTCCCACAGCCCAAAGACACATAAAGATAAGGCTGACAGGTGTTCCCAAATTGCTCAGAGTGTGTGTGTGTGCCTTGCGATAGATTGGCACCCCATCCAGGGTATCCCAGACCAAGTGCCCTAAGTCATCTGGGATAGGCTCAAGGCCCCCCATGACCCTATATACAGGAATGCGTTTCTAAAAGTTCACTAAAGTTGATTATTTTCCTATACCAGCGCATTATTATTATTATTATTATTATTATTATTATTATATGTTTTACTCCACTAACACCACATCACTTTTTATCACAATTTATTATCTGTAAATAGTTACATTTACAGTAGCAATGTCCACAAGCAAGTAAGTCCTGTTATCATTTACAGTATAGGAGCTATACATATGTACAGAATATAGTGTTGGAACAAATGCAAGTCTCTGTATGAGCTGCTCCTATAAAAATTACAACGAGTGCAAGAATACAAACTTGTGATTTGAGCTTGAACTACTGTCAGAACCATCCTGTTACAGGAAATGTATTAAGATTTTAAAGGGATAGTTTAATTGTTCGGTCTTAAATCAAAATTGATATAGATTTAGATATAGTCTTTAGATATAGCCTTCTCTGCACACTAACTGTGAAGCTTATCACCAGGAACTTTTTTTTCACTGGAAGTTATAATATGGCTAACATTGCTATAATATAATATGGGGAAAGAAAAGAGTTGTAGTAACTTTGAAAGATACAAACTTGATTTAGCTCAGTGGGACTGCACACGATTCCTACCTTTTGGACTGCATTGTTGCATGGAACGAGGGTTGCGGAATTGGAAGACCCTAATTGCTTACACTATACTCGGGTTTTGAGTGTGCAATTTATAACGGCCGATACCTATGGTAATGTACTCATATATTCACCTGAATTTTGATTTAAGACAGGCATGACAAACCCCGACCTATCCCTTTAGCAATGCTGTAATAGTGTAAAGCTTTACACCAATGTTGCTGTACATTTCCAGTTTCATTCCGTACACAGACACTCGTTCATGAGACAGGATTGCTGCAATATATCTGGAATGCTGCAGTGTATCCAGCACAGTGTATGCAGTGTATCTCAGCAGACTAATTAAGCTACAGACAAACCCGGCAGGATGAGGCAGAGATGGCTGGCATTCTTGTCTAATTACCAGCTTAGTTCTTCTCCACTCGGCATTATTCCATCACTAACCTGCTCCAGGATTCCACCTTCAGTCTATTCAGGTATTTTCTTTAAAATAAGAAGAAGAAAAAAAGTGTTTACTGGCACAAAAGGATACCACAAACCTGTAAGGGTCTGGAAGAGTGGCACTAGGTGAAAGTGTATTTATGCTTTTCAGGCATTGTGTGAATACAATAGTGTCAGGACTAAAGTGCTTTAAGAGTCATAGCAACAAAAAAAAAAAAGAATGCATTCAACCTACATCCTGTGAAAGTGCAAAAACAGAATATTTGCTGTTGGTTGATTTTTTTTTTTTTTTTTGCATTGTGAGCGATAGTTTCCAAAGGATGAGTCTGTTTCTATTTCTCTCTGTTTCCTCACACCACCCCTTCCCTTCACGTCCCAAAAGCCTTCTTCAAAGCTTATTCACTGATTATAGAGTGAAGTCCTGGAGTGAAGTTCTAGGATCAAACTGATTTATTCCGCTATATATATATATATTTAGTATTCCTACAGTACAGTACATTGTCCTATGGGTATGTGTATAGTGTGTGTTAGAGTCAGCACAGCAGAAACGCCTGGCTGTAGCGCTGAGAGAAGTGACATAGGTTGGATTTTTCGAGCATGAGATCATATCCTCACATCTCAAAACAGAGGACGATAAGAGGAACTCCGTTCCTCCCTGCCTCCCTCCCTCTCTTCCCCTTTCTCTCTCCCTATCTGTTAACATCCGCCAAGTTTGGTATCTACAGTTAAAAACAATAGTAGTGTAGTCTGGCATGGTCAGGGTGGCACAGGACTCATTGGTTTGCAGGCTTGTGGGTTCGAGTCATGTCACCGCTCATGTTTGGAGTTGGTGGGTTTCATTCGGGGACCTCCACGGTCCAAAGACCTGCGTTCTAGGCATTTCCAAATTGGTTGGGATCCTCAGCAATGTACCTTCCCTTGACAGTGATGACTGCTGGCGTGAAGTCATAGGTCAATGCAGCCAACCGTTGGTCAACACGGGCAATTTAAGAATAGAGTTAGGACCAGGAACTAACAGGATCTCAGTAGGCTTAAGGCACGAGATGGTGATCCATCGCAGGGCAAATACACTCTCCGGACAATTTGGGAACGCCACTTACCTTGATCTACAAGTCTTTGGACTAGGGAGGAAACCGGAGTACCTTGCGGAATCCCAGAAGATAACACGCAAACTCCATGCAACAGACTTGAGACAGGAATCAAACCTCAACCCTGGAGGGGTGAGACGACAGTGCTAACCACTGTTCCGCCACATTTAACACAGTGGATGTAAAAAATAAAATAAAAAAGTCTATCATTAAAATCACAGGTTTTTGTGATGTACTGAAACGATCAGCAAATCAAATTAGATCAGATATAGCAACCGACTAAAGTGAAAACCAAAGGGATAGAGAAAAAAGCTTACAATAACCTGGTTGTACCTGGGAATACCGTGAAGGCCATCATCAACAAGCGGAGAAAATGGTGCACAACAGTGACGTTATCTGGAACAGACGATCTCCCCAAAAACTGGCAGAAATAACCTTATCAGGGAGACCTCCGGCAACATTAAAGGAGCTTCAGGAATATCTAAAGCTGTTCAATTCCAGCAAGTGACAGCAATCTCTGAATTCCTCACGTGTCTGGGCTATGTGGTAGGCTGGGTAGCTGGAAGTATTTTCTCAAGGAAAGAAAAACACCCAAGCTTGCATAATGTACTCCAAACCATGTAATTAATGTTCTGTGATCTGGTAAGAGCAAGGCAGAACTTTTAAGCATAACTCTAAGGCTATGTTCAGATTATAAGCCGCATTGTTCAATTGCAATTTTTTTTGGTCAAGTCATGACAGTTCACATGCATAATTACAAGTGACTCTAATGTGGACGTGTAGGTCCTTTGAAACGGCATGCATGTGCACAGTGAAAGTCTCAGGAATTCCGATCTACTCTTTCTCATTTGAGTCACATGACCATGCCTTGAATATATATAATTTAGGATTCCATACAAAAGTGACTCAGATCCAATCTGACAAACACATGTGTGCACTTATGTGTCATTTTATATGAAGTTTAAAAAATCGTATGGTTCCAGGTTGTTAATATGATATTTGTTTTGTTTTGTGCGACCTACCATCTAAAAAAAAAAAAAAAGAACCCAGAGTGAAGCATGGTGGTGGAAGCATCATGCTAAGCTGTTGCTTTTTTTGAGCTAGGATTGCTCTAGTGAAGATAGAGAGAATCATGAATAACACTTAATATGAAACTATTTTGCCACAAAACCTGCAGGCCTCTGTTAGACAGATGGAGATAAAGAAAATGTCCTTTTACATTTTCTAATTATTACCCATAGCAAAATCCATGTCATGAACGGACAGCATGCTTCACTTCTGAAACACTGGCCTACCATTAAATAAAAAAAATCTGTGAAAATTCCAAATTTAATGTCTTAAACAAACATGAGGGGCTTGGGGCGGGGTCAGGACCGTACGAGGGATGCGGCAATAATAATAATAATTCCTACAGACATATCCATCTCTTCCGCTAACTGACGACAAGTAATCCGGCTCATCTACCACAAAGATCAGCCCGTGATCGTCATTCACAGAATATGACGTACAGCCTTCTTTCATTTGCACCATTCAAATGTTTTACTACAGCAAAGACTCTCATCACAGCACTGTGCCTGAAGTCTTCTGTAAATGTCAATCAAAAATGATTCACGAGAAAGTTCATCACAAGTCATGAATGCCGCTTGTATTATTAGTTAAGGGGTATGTGTGCGAGGGCGCGGCTGTGCAGACTTTCTTATAGGCTGTACAGAATGTCAGCACACAGTGAATTGGTTCTAGATCTGGTGTTGTCTTTTTACACTACACTACACTAACCTCCCCAAAAGGGTTTTCACAGAGGACTGATGGTAATCGTACCAAATTGGAACAAGGATGTTTTTTTACTGGTGGCACGGTGGTGTATTGGTTAGCACTGTCGCCTTGCACCTCCAGGTTCCAGGTTCGATTCCCGTCTGTGTGTGCATGGAGTTTGCATGTTCTCCCCGTGCTTGGGGGGGTTTCCTCCGGGTACTCCGGTTTCCTCCCACAGTCCAAAGACATGTAGGTTAGGTTAATTGGCATTCCCACATTGGCCGTAGTGTATGAATGAATGAGTGTGTGTGTATGTGTGTGTGCCCAGCGATGGATTGGCACCCTGTCCAGGGTTGTCCCCCGCCTTGTGCCCTAAGTCTCCTGGGATAAGCTCCAGGCCACCGTGACCCTGAATACAAGATTAAGCGGTATAGAAAGTTAGTGAGTGAGTGAGTGAGTGTGTTTTTACTAAAGACTACAAAGCGCCTCTGTAAGCTGTTCATCTGCTACATTTTGTAAATGTCACTGTAGACTCATCAAAGATAACACAGCACAAAAACTGTTTAAGATTCCGGCTTAACATTGATTCCGGTGTGGAAACATCGTGTAGGAGACAGGATAGGCCAGTCAACGGCAAACAATCACTCCGCACTGATGACACTGACAGGTTCGCACTTGCAGTGTATTTACAACCATGTGCAACCAGGGACAACGTGAATGAAACGAAAAGCAATACACAAGACAGGAATTAAGTAATTTCAATTCATGCTTCTGTTTAAGTGGATGAAGGTTTGTTTTTAAGCACCGGTTTCTGTTTATTAATGAAACCACGGCAAGCTGGGAACCATGTGAGTTTCTGTACAATGCTAATATCTACACAATGGGATGCTGGATGGAAACGCTGGACTCAACTAGAAAAAAAGAACTAGCTGGCTAAAGACAGATCACTTTCTTACTTTCTACTTACTCAAACCAGTCGCTCATTACATTCAGCTCCAAGCAATCCTCCCCGAACTCTGACTCTGACATACTGTAAATGACTATATTCTATACTGAATGTTCATTCTTTGTGTACTTTTTTCCTCAGTGCAGGTATGTTCGGAACATAAATTGTTTTCTACACAGCTGTCCCAGCCTTCATTTTAGCCTCTGGTTCACCTGGGTGATTTACTGTTTTGTTATTCTCTAAAGCAGAATCACTGGGTGCTGGTTTTAACTGCAGTACAACAGTGTAGAGAACAGGAACTAGTCGTGGATGTTCCACAATATTAAATATAACTATAAACAGTACAGCTATGTGCAGTGCACAACATGTCAGCAATTCGCTGTGGTATAAGAGGAAATAACACTTTGGGAAGTGTTGGTTTTAAAAGGAAATACTTCTCTGTTGGGTGCTTATAGTTACTCGCGTTGCACCTGGTTGGTTCATGGACTCCGACATCGATTAACTGATTGTTTTCCTAAAGCACGCTACCCAATCATGAATTCCTTACTTATTGCTGGATATACCGTACAGTACCAGACAAAACTATGAAATGACACATATAGCATTAGGTAATTAAGTAACAACAAGTTTGTGTCAGTTGTTAAAGGTCAGCTGTTCTGCAATAGTTCTTGCAAAAGCAGTCTTGTCAAGTGCATTTGCAAAACCCATCAAGCACCATGATGAAACTGGCTCTCACGAAGACCTTGCCAGGAAAGCGAGACCAAAACCTTACCTCTGCTGCAGAGGAGAAGTTCATTTAGAGTCACCAGTTACCTCAGAAATCACCAGTTAACAAACAGCACCTCAGATTAGAGGCGTTATGAAGGCTTTACAAAGCATGACTACCAGACACATCTCAATAGCAACTGTTCAAAGGAGATTAGTGCACATTTTGGACGCCTTCAGCATCGTTTTACAGTTTAGATAGGAAATAAAAACCAGAAAGGACCATGGAATTAGAAGGTGTGTCAATACTGGTAATGTACACAGTATATTATTGTATAGAGTCACTGTGACCTCGCATCACCAGGGTTCACCAAGGAGTCCAGGGTTCAATTCCCGCCTCGGGTCTTTGCGCGCGACATTTGCATGTTCTCCCCATGCTTGTTGGGTTTCCTCCCAGATTACTGTAGGTCAATTGGTGTTCCCAAATTGCCAGTTGTGTGTGTTTGTGTGTGTGTGTGGAGAGACGGACCGTCACCCTGTCCAGGTTGTACCTCGCCTTTTGCCCAAAGTCTCCTGGGTTAGGGTCCAGGACCCTGCAACCCTGTATACAGGATAAAGCCTATATATACTGTACCTATAATACAGAAAAAAGATTCATATATATCTTTATATATATGAAAAATCGTATACAGTATATAAGATTTCATATATATATATATATGAAACTTGTATCCACCAATTAATAGTTTTAATCATCCTGTTTAAATTTAGCTCCCCAAAATACATAATACAAAGTTGCTTTCCTCAGTTAAGGCTTGATGTTGCGAGTATTCCTTGAATGGAGCATGTGTTCTTACTTTTCAGCAATAATCTTACAGCTGTAACTATTGCTTGACTCTTTTTACCATGATGATTTATTTCCATAGAGTTTATTTCCTGATGAAGTCACTCACCATACTCATATTCAACTCCATGATATGTATATGAAAACCTGAAAAATGCATCAAAATTGACTATAGGTCTAAAATATATATATATATATATATATATATATAAATCTAGTTACAGTATGCATTTAGTTATGCATTTATATACGTTACTTTAAAACCTTTTGACGTGGTCTCACAAACTACCATCAGGCTTGTTAATACAGGCAAAGTATCATATCTTAAAAACTAAAGCAAACTGATCATTATTTACAGTACGTGTGTTGCGCTTTTTTAATTTTAGCAAACAAAATTAGCCAAATTTGCAATTTTGCCAAAATCACAACAAAGCTTTCACTCAACTTTGGAAACGAATTGCTCCCACAGGATGGATGATGAAGCTGTGAAATACTGATATCTCCACAGGTTGTGGCTTGCGTTATTTGCAGATTGTCTTCTCAGATAAAATGGTTTGTCCACATCATTTGTTCGGGAAGCTGTTCTATTCCGTACAGCTTTTTTTCCCCCATTGCATTTACTTTTATTTGAAAGAAAAACAAAAAACAAAGATACAATCATATACAGAATACAGATTAATGGAGAAATTCACATAGCTCCAATGGGGGCACAAAAAATTTCTCACAGAAACGCATAACATTTCAACATTGTTAATATGAGACCAGTGAAAGTTCAGTAGTTCAGACTCGGATCAGGTGATTAAAAGACTACCTGTTGAGCCTTGCGTCTTTTAAAGGAATTTTTTAAATAGGAAAGGTGTTGAGAAATTTAAACGTTCGTTAACGTAAGGTAAATAATTATCTCGCTAGTAAAAGTAAGAGTCACATTGTTCTTACCTGTAAATATTAAATATCTCTATATTTATAAATTAATATATGATTAAATTGCCATGTAGACGGCCGGGGTTTAATTCCTACCCAATGCCCAAACCCCAGCCACTGGATGCAGTTCCGGATAACATGCGCCAGGAAGGGCATCCGGCATAAAACATGTGCCAACTTCTGTGCGGATCAGATAGTCCCCCAGGGCGACCCCTTGATGGGAGCATCTGGAAAAAACGAACAACAAAACATATTAAATTGATGAAATGATTGTTTTCATATGAAAAGTACTGTAAGTAACACATCGAAAAGGATCAAAAACTGTTTCGAAGTGACGTACTGAGAAAACCTTCTACGTTGATGCTATCTAGAGACGTGTGAAATGCTGGGATGAGTGAAATAATGTAGCCTGGTGTTAGCAAAGAAAACAGACTAGCATAGGCAAGTATAATGTTTTCAAATGAGCACAATGTAACTCAGCATGATTTTTTTATTTTAAAAAAATCGAACTAAACACTGCACAGCTATAACTCTAACACATTAAATGATAGCTATAACATTAAGTACATTGTGTAGCATGTGAAAGTCACCACAGATGATGAATTAGCATGACTCATTAGTTACTTTAGCAGATAGCTTCATAACCAGGAATTGATGCTAAACTGAAATGATGAAATTCCTAACTAGATAGATAGATATATAGATAGATACTTTATATACATTATACAAGGAGTATATAAAAAAGCATATAAATCAAAGATCAAAAGTAAAAAAAAAAAGAATAAGAGAAATTAGGTTAATTGCAGTTCAGCCTAGTTTGTACATATGTAAAAGTATAACTACGCCAATAATAATACTTATGTAGGTGTAATAACAAAGTAGAATTACTCAATGTTTTTTCCACACTCACTATCTGTATTCTATGTGCATACAGTTCCTTCGGTAATTTCCTCTACAGTATCGACATTCCTAAGCAGGAGACCAAACACTAGTCACAGGTCCAATCAAAGCACACGCCCCATAAACTTCCTGTTACAGTTGCCCTTACAGACGCTTATATAAATACCAAAGACGCCAACAGCCAGTGAGGAGCTCTCCGCAGGTCCTACTGTACAGTGCATATCTGATTGTATGAAAATGTTTGGATTTGGCATGGTTTGGTTTTCCAGCCGTTTGTAACGATATTAATATCTGAAGGAAGTAGCTCGATGTTGAAGATCACTTCTACATGTTCATAACCAAACAAACATATCCTGAGAATACAAAAACGAATAGAGCACAATGGAGGTCACGATGATGAAACATTTCCTGATATGGAGGCTGTTCATAACTGTAAGCAAAAGACTTCTCCAGAGGGACAGCCACGGTCCTGGGAAGTAGTGACCAGGGATCAGAAGGAGCATGGCAGCTGAGACCCCTTCCTCCTTTCCTCCTCTCCCTCCCTCCCACTCTTCCGCATGAGTAGGTCCGTATCAGCCAACCTTTAAATGACAGCGATAACAAAAAAAAAAGTGGGAGGTCTTTTCCAAATTGCAAACAACTTCTCAGAGTCTGCTGGTGGGAAGAGTTTAGGACTTCCTCTTAGCTGACCTTAGTGAGAAGATCAGAATAGATTTTCCAATGGGTATCGGTTATTATTAGGACTTATACGAGCACTAATCGTAGTTCTTGTGTGGGAATGTTTGGGTAAAGCTGTAACGCGAGCGATTCCTGAAACAAATCGCTAGAAGCCTGATTTCATTAGCTTTCTTTTGAAGAACTGGTATGCGAAAGTATGTGCACCCTCACCAAATAAAATTCAATATACAGTACGGACCAAAAGTTTGGACACGCCTTCTCATTCAAAGAGGTTGAATTTGTATTATGGCAAGAAAAAAGCAGCTAAGTGAAGAAAAAAACGAGTGGCCATCATTACTTTAAGAAATGAAGGTCAGTCAGTCCGAAAAATTGGGAAAACTTTGAAAGTGTCCCCAAGTGCAGTCACAAAAAGCATCAAGCGCTACAAAGAAACCGGCTCACATGCGGACCGCCCCAGGAAAGGAAGACCGAGAGTCACCTCTGCTGCGGAGGATCAGTTCATCCGAGTCACCAGCGTCAGAAATCGGCGGTTAACAGCAGCTCAGATCAGAGAGCAGGTCAATGCCACACAGAGTTCTAGCAGCAGACACATCTCTAGAACAACTGTTAAGAGGAGACTGTGTGAATCAGGCCTTCATGGTAGAATATCTGCTAGGAAACCACTGCTAAGGACAGGCAACAAGCAGAAGAGACGCGTTTGGGCTAAAGAACTCAATAAAGAACACAATAAAGAAAACTCGCTGAATGAGAAGGTGTGTCCAAACTTTTGGTCTGTACTGTATATAAAACGAATTAAATGGAATAAACACAACCTTTGCGGAGAACTTAATTTCCTGCAAATGTTATTGAACAATTTCTTAATTTGTTAAACTTGAAAAGTGGGGAAATAGTAATTGTGGCATGAGCAAAAGTTTGAATACCATACTTATTTAAAACTAGGTAACTAAGTACTCCTAGGTAAACTAGGTAACAGTAACACCCCTTTTGGCAGACATCACAGCTTACAAATGCTTTCTCTTGCCAGTTAAGGGTTAATCTATTCCTTTTTTGGGAATGTTTCCAGTCCCAGATATTATGATATTATCTTGTCATATTTGGATAACCCTGCAATGACACAGGCTCCTAATACAAATGCTTCAATATGGAGTTGTTTCCCCATTTGTAGCTATAACAGCTTCCACTCTTCTTGGAAGGCTGTCCACAAGATTTTGGAATGTTTCTGTGGAAATTTGTGCCCACTGATTCTGTAGAGCATTTATGAGGTCAGGCACTGATGTTGGACAAGAAGGTCTGGCTCTCAATCTCCGTTCCAGTTCATCCCAGTGGTGCTCGATGGGGTCGAGCTCAGGGCTCTGTGCATCACGGTCAAGTTCTTCATCAAACCATTTCTTTATAATCCTTGCTTTGTGCACAGTCCCAAAGAGTTGGAAGCATAGCATTGTCCAAGCTGTCCTGGAATGCTGAAGCATTAGGATTGCCCTTCACTGTGGATAAGGGGCCTGATTGACTTGAAACACATGAATTCAATCATTAACAGGTTGGTCCAAATACCTTTCTCCATATAGTGTACATCATGTCATGTATCATGTCATGTCATGCTGGTTTAACACTCTTTGTCTATCAGCACCTGTTGCTGTATCCAAACCATTGCTCATGAGGTATCCATACTTGTCTAGTTTATGTCCTAGTTGTTGTTCATGTGTTCTTCACTTT
The DNA here is from genome assembly GCA_030347435.1 of Clarias fuscus. NCBI lineage: Eukaryota > Metazoa > Chordata > Actinopteri > Siluriformes > Clariidae > Clarias > Clarias fuscus. Next base: position 7,646,937 of record CM059224.1, on the reverse strand, counting down.
GCGCTTGCATTCCTCCTATGCAGATTATTTTTGTAAAAGCAATGTGGAACAGTTTAGCACTGTAGAACACCACCCCTTCTGGGTCAGCTAAACCTTGCTGTCAGTTGGGGGTTTGTTTTAACTTCCTGCCCACCCAGCGTACTGGCAGTTCAAACTAAAAGCTTTATTGGTCGTCCAGATCTGACAATTTAGGGAGTGGAAATTTCTGAGTGCTTTGATATTTTTTTTATAACCTTTCCCCTGCATTGTTGGCATCAATTTGATTAATTTTCACATCATCAGTCAACTGCTTAAAGGAATTTATTGCTCCCTGGTACTTGTAGGCATGGGAAAAATGACTGTTAAATGTGAGATTTCTGTCCCAGGCATGTGGGTAAGAGCTATGTCTGCAGAACGACAGGTATTGCCTTTAAGCGTGTCGACTACAGATTTATGATTGCTTAAAGTTTTGCATCTTGAGTAGGGTGCTTATCAACAGTCAAGTATGCACCCATTCCTTAAGTCTCTGCGCTTGGGTGTTGCACTGTAGCGCTGCCTCAGGCATGAAGCCGCTCTTGGGAGGGTATGGGAATGAATCTGCCTTCCCCCAGGTTCATTGATAAGACATCTGCTCCAGTTCAGGCCCACGCTGCTTTCCTTATAAGCCGAACGTGCAATTTCTTGATTAGAAAATTCCAAATATCACAGATATTTTCAGACCACCCAAGTCTTCATCTTGACAAGCTACATAGTGACCACCCCACCTCAGTAATCTACAGATCAAAGTATTACTGTATACTGGGCAGTGTGGGCATGTCATCCTTACTCATCAGGGAAATTACGTAAGACTCATAGCACTTTTTTTTTTTTTTTTTTTTTTTTACTGATAAGGTTGGTATGTCCTCTGAATCTATGACCATGAAACTTGGAATGTGATAGCTATGTGAATAAGTTTATCATTATACTTTATACATTATACAATGCTAATGCAATATTCAAATCTGATTGGTCAGCAGGACGAGATTAATCGTCTATAACTTGTGTATAGACAGTGTAAGAACACTTCAGATGGTAGTTCCAGCTGAGAGGTATGGAAGACCAATCATACAGTATGTAAGAGCAGTTTGTGGTATAAATCGGTTTATGTACAGGGTTCAGGACCCAGGTTTAGCCTATACACGGAGTGAAGAGTTAAAGTTTGTGATTGAGGTAGAAAGTCTCCAAATGAGAAAAGGAAACTGGTAGAGAATGGACGTGAGAGGAACTGAGAGTAAAGAAATGCCTTCGATGGTTGCAACAGATATGGCATGGCTTAATAAATGGGAGGATTCATCAGAAAAAAATGTTGATAGCCTAAGATTAGTTTCGAATCTGACCGGTTAATATCCAGAGACAGATGTGGACACAGATTAGTTAAAAAGATGTGGATTTATTGAATGCAGACAATCCAAATACTCATTAAGGAGGAAGGTTCAAGTTCAAGTTCAGGTTGGAAATTGGATAAACCATATATATATATATATATATATATATATATATATATATAATCTCCTTGCTTTTCAACACACTTCGCCAGTCTACAAGTTTTTGTTTTCCCAAATTAAAAATGTTAACATCTGAGCTGCGAGCCAGGAGTGCACCGCTGTCTTCACTTCTTCATCAGAAGTGAAACTTCATCCTCGTAGACCTGCTTCCAGGGAGCCAAACAGGTGGAAGTCAGTTGGAGCGAGATGCTCTCCAGCACTATAGGGAGGATGCTTTCACACCTCAAAACGAGTGTCGGCAGAAGTGTGCAGATGTGCAGCGTCATGCAATATCACAACGCCCACCGAATAGTTCAGGCTTCAGCTCTTCACTAAGCATCTCATTGTTAACTGTTGAACCTTTTTTCCAGATAATGTTCCAATCCTGGCCCTTGAGAATCCCAGAAAACTGTCAGCACTGAAGAATTTTCCAGCTGATGCATGACTTTTTAACTTCTCGAGGATGTTTCCATTCCATACTCTGCTGTTTACTCGTAGTCTCTCGAATCCATGTCTAGTCACTAGTAGCGATTCACTTGAAGAAACGTTCACATTCCTTGGATGTGCATTCGCCTTTCTTGCATGCGGATATCCAAACACTCCTGTTTCTGTTGCATATACGTGAGTTGTTCCAACACCATGAATTATTGCACGCTGCTCTTCTCACGTGCAAATCACAAGTGGGGCGCGCATTTTTGCTGGCACCGCAGTTACAAATGAACTGATGCAACACATTCACACCTGCACAGCAGTGACTGGGGAGACTTGAATTGAAACACATGGTGGGGGTCCAATATTTTTTTAAAACTGGCTTAGAATTTTGAAGAATATTTATTATTCAAGATACTGCCATATTTCTAGGTCCGTCTTTAAGCATAAGCAAACGAGTGATATTGGACACAGGATATCTTCTTTGTACAAAAGATGAGCTTTTCCTCTTGTCTAATCCCTTCTGCTGAAGCATGTGATCAGACATCACTCTGATGCAGGTTATTATAAAATTACAAAAAATGCAAATTGTTGACATGAATTTAAAAATGCATGCATTATGCATATAATAAAAATAATAATAATGCATTTTATTTATAATGCACTTCATATTTGAAGCAAATCTTAAAGTGCTACAAATTCATTCGGCCCGGAAGCCCTGATAAAAAGATAAGTTTTAATCATAAGATATAATAATTTTTCACTAGTCGTCTCAGACTTTTGCTCTCACTGTAGATGATAAAAAAGTATTAAAAACAGACCATAAAGAAGACAAATTCGTTGGGAACGCCGTCCGAGCAGTAGAAGCCCATGGACTGTAATGACCTTGTTCTGTGATGTCCCTGACTCACCTGAGTGTGCTAATGCACCTCCACCACTCTCTGCAGGTTCTTTGTTTTTTACACTGATTGATTATGAACCTGCAAAGCTCCATAAACATGCTCTCATGCTAAGTTAGATTACATCAGCGCAGAGACTCAGGCTGAGGCCGTACAGCTCCCATGTGGTGAATGAGACCACTGATATTCAGTGTCACTATCAAACGTTACCACAGTGAGGTAATCAGCTCTGCACAGAGAGCGCAAATTCCCTTGGGAAGTGTTTGCCATAATGTCAATATATTAAAGCTTTTTTTGGCATCGGGGTTGGAAAGCACCCACACTGAGGGCATTGTTTGCGTGAACAAAGCACAAAGACTTGAATAGGTGGATTGGATAGAAGATTATAGTTTTCCCTGTTTGGAAATAAAGGTGTTGAAAAATAGTGGATTTAGTGGAAATAGTGGATTTAGTGGAAATAGGGGATTTAGCTTTATCACCATACTGACACCATCACAAATAATTGTAGAACATCCACTGTACATGATACGAGTGCGTTTTTGGGCTTAATTACTATCACTCTCAATCTTTCTCAATACCGCTTATCATTTATAGGGCCACTGGAGGCCTGGGGCCAACCCTAGATCGGGTGCCAATCCATTATAGGGCACTACTGAGATACTGCTGAGATTCATCTTGCCAGAGAACTACAGAGCTGAGGAACAAGAGGGGCTTTTTTTATATGAGGTCACACATTCTCATTATATATGCTACTTATTGTGTACAGGGTCAAAGGACGCCTGGAAGCTACTGTTTATCGTCTATACCGCTTTACACTGTATACAGGGTTGTGCCAGGGACACAAGGTGGGATATACCCTGGACGGTGTGTAGGGCACACCATATTTACACACACTCACTCGCTTATTCATACACTACGGGGACACCAAACAGCCTAATCTGTATATCTCTGGACAGTGGAAAGAAACCGGAGTACCTGAAAGCAACCCAGCAAGCACAGGGAGAACATGCAAGCTCAACTGATGTAGACCCGAGGCGGGAATCGAACCCGGACCCTGGAGGTGCAAGGCGACAGCGCTGACCACTAAACCAAAGTGCCGCCTACTCACTCACATACTATGGACAAATTGGAAATGCCTGTGGGAGGTAACCGGAGTATCCGGAAGAAACCCACAAGCATGAAGCAAACTTACTCACCCTCACTCACTCTCTCACTCACTCACTCATCACAGGGTTACTTGGGGGCCTGGAGTCTATCCTAGGAAACTTAGTGCACGAGGCGGGGTACACCCTGGACAAATTGCCAATCCATCACATACACACACACACACACACACACACATACAAACACACACGCATTCACTTTATTTCTGAAGGAACCGGAGTACTTGGAGGAAATCCAGTAAGCATGGGGAGAACATGCAAACTCCCTACACACAGAGACGGAAATCGAACCTGGCCAGGAATCGAACCAGGACCCTGGAGATGCCACCAGGACTTAATTAATTTGAATAAAAAGTCATTGGATCCACAATGCAGTTGTTATTCACGAATCACAATCAAAACCGTTAAGTGGAGTTTGCATGTTCTCCCCGTGCTTGATGGGTTTCCTCCGGGTACACCGGTTTCCTCCCACAGTCCAAAGACATGCAGATTAGACTGATTGGCCGTAATCTGTGAAAGTGTGTGTGCCCTGCGATGGATTGGCACCCTGTCCAGGGTGTACTCCGCCTCGTGTGCTAAGTCTCCCAGGATAGGCTCCAGGCTCCCCGCGCCCCTGAATACAGGATTAAGCGGTACAGATGATGAGTGAGTGAGTGAGAATCGTTAAGCATATTCTCACCAATTCACCAAACGCTTTAAATGCCGATAAGCCGTTTCTAAGTGTTCTCCGATGAGCTCATGACACTTTCTCCCAACCGCATTGTCTTTTCAGGATATCATTATATAACCCTCATACGAGTGCAGTTATATATAATTCTCTGACCAAACTCCTTCCTGTTTTTTAGACGCCACGTACACGATTACCAGGTGTTAATAAAGCGAAACACTGAGCAGAAAGGGTCTCAGGGTGTCGGTAGGTTAAAATCAATCCTGAAAGACTTGTGCGAAGGCCTGAAGTGCTGATAGGGTTATTCGTGTTCGTCCTGTGCAGGATGTTTGGAAGCGAGAGCAAACTACAGATGAAGAAAGGGTGGCTCCAAACTATGTCTGGGAACATGTAAAAATTCTTCTCTCGGCTGTCATAAAATGGCAAAGAATTAATGCCTCCTTTCTTCGGCTAATATGTTGGGACGGATCAGATTTGTTGCCGATCAAACGCCGCAGCTGTGGCGCGAGCTGAGTTACGCTCCATTTTGAATCGAGGCCCTTCATTCATTTGTGACATTTACAGTTGGCTTGGTTTCCCTCAAAAGGGCCTCTCGCTTTTCTGGAAAAATCCAGTGTGTGTGTGTGTGTGTGTGTGTGTGTATGCGTGTTTATGTGTGTCTGGGTCCACTTGTGAGTTCCTTGCCGCTGAAGAGGGCTGGCGGGGAAATTACTAAAACGCACATGATGTCATCCTCCCCACCACGTTATAGTGCTGTAACAAGCTGCAGATGAGGGGAGTAAATCTGCAAGTCTCTAAGGAGGCATCGGATAATCCGCCATGTTTCGATAACACATGCTACACTCCAGCCCTGATATAACAACATATACCGACAAGGACGATGACGGTAACAATAAAACAATCGCAGGATGTGTCAGTAATTGTTGAAGACGCCGGCTTTGATCTCTCGTTCTTGCAGATTCGATTTTTGATACCTGCAAGAAACACCAAATATACTGTACAGACATAAGATGTTGCCTAGGCTACGATGCCAAAGCTATTTTGAAACTGTTATCCATGCCTTTATCTATTTAGTTATTTATTTAGGCATTCAGCTTCGACTGTGTGAGCTGTTGCAAAATAAGAGAAAGTATTTGACAGAAGAAAGCTTTTGTGCTCACTTCCTGTTCACACATGCACTTGAACCAGTATGTACAGTTGTCAGGAACACACTCAGTAACACGCACACATGCGCGTGACAAATCGGAAATAAGAGAGTTTCAAACGGGTGGGTGTCATGCAGCACGTGTCACGGTTGAGGCACGGTTCAGGCTCATTGCAGCAAGACTGAAGACTGTTACTTATGTTATGCTTTTCATATAGACATTTTCTCACACCGTATATGCAATACATGCTTAAACTCTCAAACACACACGAAGACTTTTGGTATCTAAAAATGATACAGCCAGTAATTAAGAGAACTACCCAGGAATGATTAGATAAAGTGAAACAAATTAGTGCACGCAGGAACGAAAGAAGAAGAAGAAGAAGAAGCCAATAAGAGCAAACCCAGACGTTCCAAATTTTCCCCACAACATCAGACATCCAGTAATGTGAGACATTCTACCCTTGACCCTTTTTTTTTTTTTTTTTTTTCAAAAGACAGGTCACAAATTAAAGGAAGAAATCAACACAAAGTGGTTTAATAAGGGGTTGGATCAGAACGAGTAACCAAAACTGCTTTGATGTTTGTGTAGGAACATGTCTTGGATTGTATTCTGCGATCCAAATCCAAAATCGTCTTTAGATGTCCAGGTGAGATCAGGTGCCTGTGAAGGCCATAGCATAGCGTCTTACATCATTTACATCCTTTTTACACCATGGCGGGAGCGGAGCTAGTTTGGCGCTGATGCCCGATCTTGACAGCCAAAGCAGCAACCCGCACCAACACTTTTCAGGGCAAGAACAGCTTGTGCCAGGGGCTGGGGGGGGCAGGGGGGGGGGGATTATCATATCACCAACTACAACTTTGTTACAAAGAAATTGACTCAATATGTAATGGGCAGCTCTGGTAATGATAAAGCTAGGAGAACTGATCGCAAAGAAGTGTTGAAGTTCGCCATTGTTGTTGTGCTTGCTGCTAGCATTGTCGCTAACATTGCTGGAGTGGCGTTGGCGTGATGGTGAATCTCTCACCCATGGAAAACCAGAAGTTCTTAGAACTGAATCTGGACAGCAACTAGCACCAGACATGAACCAGCACCTGGTTTACTTTAGTGGAAAAGAGGCTCTAGATCAGGGGTCTCAAACTCAATTCCTGGAGGGCCGCAGCCCTACAGAGTTTTGTTCCAACCATAATTAAAAACACCTGATCCAACTAAACAAGTCATTAAGGCTTATTTGAAAACTACATAGTATGCATGTTGGAGCAGGGTTGGAACAAAACTCTGTGGGGCTGCGGCCCTCCAGGAACTGAATTTGAGACCCCTGCTCTAGATAGTCATTAAAGGGAACCCATTATGGGAAGAAATTTCATGTTTTAGACATTTTTTTGGGGTACGAAAAGCCTTTTGACATTAAACAAGCCAATTCATTTTTCTCCCCAATGTGACCTTATATAGGCAGAACAGTGACCTCGCACCTCCAGGATCAAGGGTTTGAATCCCGCCTTCAGGTCTGTGTGAGTGTGAGTTTCTGTGTGGGTTTCCTTCCACAGTCATAGAGGAACATGCAGATTACTGGCAAGCTGACTGGCTTTTCCGACTTGCTCGTGTGTGAGTGAGTGGGCAAACTCGTGCTCTGAGATCGATTGGCGTCTCATCCAGGGCCCGAGTCGCCGGGGATAGGATCCAGACCTCCACACCGACCCTGTACAATATATAGAGAATGACTGAGAGAGAAAGAGAGCGTGAGTGACCTCATATAAGAAGTGCCCCTCCCCCGTCTTGTTGCTCAGCTCTGTAGTTCTCTAGCAAGGCGTGGCTCAGCAGTCGTTCATTTACAGTACATAGACACTGAAACAGCACATTTGGAGGAGGAGTGAAATAAAAGGAAATTTTAGATGTCTGTAATGAATGTGTTATTTTAGCTAGCACTTTAGCGGAGCTCTGAGACTTGTGTTAACTTGTTAAAGAAACCACGGGACCTTTAATCCACTCGGTGAGCCTTTGTGATCCGGGTGATGTTGAAAGAGACCACTCCCATCAGAGCTGAATAACTTGAGTTATGATTAATGCGTCCTAGTAATTAGCCGAGCTTATAAGAGCTTTCGGATTACTCACAGGAAGAAAACACCCCGATGCAGCGTAGCAGCGATGCAGTGCCGCGTCCAGATGATGTCTTTTCCTTGCATGAGATCCGCGCTTACGCCAAACGTCCACTTCAGAATTCTATTGTCATTGTGCTTTATGTTTATTTTTGGTCCATTCTTTTGCGCATCCTCTCGTAATTCTCAAGTTGACTGTATACATAAGCGAGAAGTGAAAAATCGTTGCGCTGGAACGGGCACAAGTCGCATGAGTTCAGGAAAAAGGCGTGCCATGTAATACCTACCGTGGTCGTAAAAGGCTTAAAGAGATACCGTATATACATTTTTGTTTTCTTCTTCTTCCTGGGTTCTTTTACACGTTTGTTCAGTCTCTCACACTTTTTTCTTTCTTTCTTTTTTTCACATCACCTCCGTTTTCTGTCTCTGCACAATAGGTTATCATTCCTCATGTTCCGGTCTAGTGACACTTTAAAAAAAAAAAGAAAAAAAAAAAAGGTGCGCTCAACGGCGTGGTTAAACTTTCACCTGAGGCGCATACATATATATAGTTTGACCTCCTGTCAATCACCGAACACACTCTTCAGTCATTCAGTGCGTTTCACTGCAGGTGATCAGAGTCGAGAGTCTAAGCTTGGGCTTATTTAAAAGAAATGAAACGTGGAACTGGGGCTACTGTCATGCGGACAGAGGCGAAAGACATGCCTGTACAGAAGTGTGTGTCGGCTGTACAGCAGCGTGTTTAAACTGCGCCCCTCTTATCTGCCTGGTTAAGACATACCAGGCTTTCTTCTGTCTGTCTCTTCTTTTTTTTTTTTTTTTTATGACCGCATACGGGTTGCAGTCACCTCCACCAAGTCTGATTACAAAGCCCTATGTATGGAAAGACACAACCTGACAAAAACAACAAAAATACCTCCTAAAGACATACATGCAGCACTTCGGCAGATGGATGAAACTAGAATAGAATCCTCAGCCACAGTCGCTGGATATGCAGAATTTCTGTTCCTAGAAAACATGGGAAATATGCTGCTCTTGGCTGGAGAAATAGAAAGAGAGATCCAAATTCCTGGGGACCAGAATAGGCCAAGAGCTGCGGAGTGTGTGTGTTTTATTTCAGATCACTGTTAGCAGACTTGTGACGGAGAGATAGGCTACTAAGACAACAGGTATACATTTCTGGACTCTTGTTGAATAAGACCTCGTTATTAAGTGCTGCTTCCTGGAACGATTTGGAAAGAAATATAGAGTAAAGATTTCTACATCTAAATTGGACACAGGATGATTGCAGTTTATGGACGGCATTTTCCAAACACAATATTGTCAATCTTGTCAAACATACAGTATGAAGCAAGAAATCACATTAAGCATTGTGATATATTGACATCTAAGCATTTCCAGTTCATGCATATTATACTGACATACAGTATACGCTGTAAAAAAGAAAAGAAAAAAAGTCGCCATTTCAGAAGGGACAGATTATTGTGCTGCATCAAGCAAAGAAAACATGTAAGGAGATCTGAAATGACTGGAACTGAGTTAAGAACATTTGAACACATTTTCAATACCCGGAACGATAGTGCTGAACCATCAACATTGTGGAAGAAATTAGGTCAGAAAAAAAAAAAAAAAAAATCTATCATGAACAGAGATCACTCAAACCCTTGGTGGAGTCGCATAGAAAATAACCAGCAGTAAAAACCAGAGCTGTGTGTAATAGTGAAAGTAGGTGCACTTTCATACACACACAGTGTGATAAGAACTCACAGGATTGGGACTAAACAGCTGTGCGGCCATAAGAGAACTACTTTTTAGTGAGACTAATCAGAATCAAGTCTTGGATTTGCTAGGGAGCATAAGGTCATGTGTTCTGATGAGTCCAGAGCGATGTGTGTATCAGCGTAAGAATGTAAACACATGAAGAGATGTACATCATATCATCATGCATAGTGTCCACTGTACACGTCTCCGGAGACAGTGTTATGTTCTGGTGTCGCTTCAGTCGGTCAGGTCTAGACTCAGCAACGTTATGTGGCAATAAAATGAAGTCAGCTGACGACCTGAATGTACCGAATGACCAGGTTATCACATCTATGGAGATTTTCTTCCCTGATGGCACGGGGTATATTCCAGGACTCAAGTAAAAGTGGGAAAGTAGGGTTTGTGTGAGCACGAGGAATCATTTTCTATACAAATCAAACTGAATTGAATTGAATTGGACGGGCCACCGCATTGTGTACTGTACTCAAAGCTAAAGGTGATTGAATGAAATCTTGAGTGTGTGATTTTTTTTGGCCAGACAGTGTAAGAATTTGACATATGCAGTATGACAACGTATTGTCCTTTATGATATGAATTTGGGATGCATAGGGGTAGTGCATGGTATGTAACAAACCAGCTGATTAAAAATGATTACGTAATATATATGTAAGCAATATATGTTGTGTCCATATATATCACATTTCTGTATGAGATGCACTGTAGATAGACAGTCTTCACAGTTTGCACAAGAGTAGCCTTAGGTTTTGCTAGGTGACAGTTTCGCACATGGCCCAGATGCATGCATGCACGGTTTCCTGTTCACCAACATTACATAACTGCAGAGGTGGGGAAAGCTTAGCTCAGCAGCTGTCAAGCCAAGCCTGACACATGTTTGTGCTAAAATGGGGCTTTTAGGAAAGAAAAGAATCATGTAGCTCATGAGAAAAATCAAGCCAGACCATAGTAAAGATCAGATCTACTGAAAAGACATCTTTTCAGTCATAATCATACAGGACATGTTTTCATAAAAGCACTTTACTTTAATGAAGAATGAATGCAAGTAGATTGCCTTCATCTCCTTAGAATAATACAACATAATAATCATAATTAGGCCATATTCTCTAATACATACTATATGGCCAAACGTTGGTAAAAAAAAAAACCTGGCCGTCACATTCATATATAAGTTCCAGAAGATGAACAATTGTGTGCTGTAGCTTTGCGGTCTCACTTCACTGGAACTAATTTGCTTAAACCTGTTCCAGCATGACAATGCCTCTGTACACAATGCGAGCTCGGTGAAGACATGTCATGCTAAGGTTGAAGTGGAAGAACTTGAGTGTCCTGCACAGAACCCTGATTGAACTCAACCCCACTGAACACCTTCAGGATGAAGTGGAACCGGAGCCTCTTCCATCATCTCTCCCATCCAAGTCTGTTGGAAAGCCCTCCCAGGATCGGGAAGCTTGTGTTCAGCAGCAAATATCTGCTGGGGAATAAATCTGGAATGGGATGTTCATCAAGCGCGTATGGGTGTTGCCGATTTCCATAAGTATTATAATCAGTTAGTACAGAGAAAAGGTTTCGACACCGATGCGCTCAGAGATAAATGAGTGTTTTCATGGCGACCGGCAGATTAAAGGTCTATCTATAGATCAAAAAGGAAATGTATATGCACTTCAGACAAGAAAAGGCCTGCAGCGTTCAACATGCTAACACTGCGCTGATTGAACTGCAAGGTGAAGTTGGCACAGTGTAGTGAACGGTTAAACAGCGCTGCTTAAACAAGAAAACAGGAAACTGTTTGAAGTCCTTTTGTAAAATCTGTGAGATGTGATGAGAACAACATTAGCATTCTAAACGTAAAGGGATCGTTCTGATCCTTTCGTGTCTGTCGTAGGTAAAAATCAAGGTGCATGTACATACTGTAAGTAAAAAAGGTCTTGGTCATTAGAAAGTTTGTCACTTGGCAAGAACAATGTGTATGTAACTGGGCGCAAATTGTGCAACCCTCGTTCCGTGCAATGATGCATGCGAAGTTCTGCTGAGACGCAAATTGAACAGATTTCATTCTTTGCTAGTTCGGGTGAAAAAATCACCCGAGTTTTATCAAAATTTGTATTAAATACATAATCAGCTGCATAACTCAGCGTCGGAATGCATTTATTGCACAAAAGTAAGGTTGTGATTGAGGAATTTAGCGCCAATTACTCCCATTAAACTTGCTTTCTACTGTAGGTGACAAACTTAACGTTCGGTGTGCAGAGCAGGACAATTTATAATGCCTTATAATGCCAGACTTCTATATAATAAGACAGACTTCAGAACTATCCCTTTAAGTTTTGTGTCTTGATGTTTTTCTGGCTAACTTGTGATGGTACTTCCATTCCAGGATGTACATTGTTTCTGGGAATGGCTCCGGATGCACAGTGACCCTGACCAGGATAGTTAAACAGTTACTGAAGATGAATGAAGGAGTGTGTCGGCCCACCTCTTGCTATCATCTCTGCTCAGTTTAGTTTGGGAATATTTATTCCCTGGCTCTTCGCCAAAGTATACATTCGGGTGCTTCAACCGCATCACACCAAATTGTGTTAATAAGAAATTCTTGTATTTTTTTTTTCTCTAAGTGCTTCCTTGCTTACTTCTAAGCACCTTGTGTTGTCAGGTAATGTATGGTCTGAATGCAGCATGCATGGTAAAACACTTCTCTCTGGACTGACACCTTGTGGTCAAAGGATGCCAAAATATTCGATTGAAGAAGTCAAGTTTTATTTATACGGATAACATTAGAAATAAATTACGTGCATATATACAGTATAACTAAAATAGCTCTCTTCTTTATTTTATTATTATAATTTTGACAAATAATCTGAATCATTAATGTGAGTATAATACAAAAATTCTCCCCAAAACATTATTCCTATGATGATTAATGCTACATGTATGTACTCTAAAAGTATTATATGCCATAAAAATAATTTCTGTATAACATTTATACAAAAATAATATAACATTATAAGAATATTAACATTATATAAGAATATAAGATTATGTGTAGTACAATTTAAAGATTTATAAATACTAATAAAAGGTTACTTAATTTAATTCACAGAAGCTTGAACATCATGTTGGAGGATTCCTAAGCCGCGTCTGAGCTCAGTGTCCTGTACAGCAGCATGTATGCAGTATGACTGAAACATCACATAAAAAAATATATATTATAAAAATGACATAATAATAATTGTGGAATACATAACCCTGCCCATTCTAAATGGCCAAAACACAGTATTGGTGCTGATTATATATATATATATATATATATATATATATATATATATATATATATATATATATATATAATCATATATATATATATATATATAATCATATATATATATATATATATATATATATATATATATATATATATATATATATATATATATATATATATATATATATATATATATATATAAAATCAGCACCAATACTAAATAATAATAATATTTATTATTTATTTATATATATACATGGTTTTTCTTGTGAAATTCCCAATAAGTTTGATGTGTCACATGACCCTCTTCCTATTGAAAAAACAAAAGTTGGATCCAAGATGTCCGACTTCAAAATGGCCACCATGGTCACCACCCATCTTGAAAAGTTTGCCCCCTCACATATACTAATGTGCCACAAACAGGACATTAATATCACCAACCATTCCCGTTTTATTAAGGTGTATCCATATAAATGGCCCACCCTGTAGTAGCTGAAGAAGCTACTACTAAAGTTAATACAAAATGGAAATCTTCTTCTCTAAAAATTTCACATTTTCACAAAATGGCCATTTTTCAGCTTGAAACAATAATAATTTAACATGCAGATTATTCATATTTCTTCATGAGTATTGATATTAAAAGTGGTGTAAGCTTCTAGAAGCATATGACCTGTAAAAATGTTGCTTAAAATTTTTTATTTTTTTATTGGTAAAAACTTAAAAAGCAAAAAAACCTGTAGTGTCCGTAACCATGTCAAATTCATGTTACAAAACATGATAAAAACTATTTTTCATTTTCATGTGAAATCTAAACTGGCCAAGTTTCATCTGAATGACAAATGAGATCATTGAAAGATTTGAAATTAAATTAAAAAGTAAAAAAATACGGACCATTCATAAAAGGACATGAAATAATATTTAGCAAACGTGTTTCTTTTTATCTGATAAAATATAAATGGGTATGCATGTTTAGAAAAAATTAAGCAAGGATTGGAAGATAAAAAGCATTAAGTATTATATAAAAAATGGTGTTATACTTTTTTACCTAGGTTAGGTGAGACACTTTTTAGTACAAATACCATGTTAATGCTAATAGATTTTTTTTTTTCAACCTTACCTAAACCGTTCTCTTCCACCATACGTTTCCTGAACCGCCTCCCAGCTGGCCTACAAACAGCATAAACAAATTTTGTTCCAGATGTTATAGCTTCAGCGCTCTACACTCGCTGGGAGCTTTAATCAGAGCATTTGTACTCTTAGTCAATCATCCAACAGGTTATGAGGTGGTTTTGCTGCTCATCATGGTTGTATTGAGTGTTAGGTAATTTAATCTCTGGCAATCGTTACCCATCAGGCAGCTTTCTACATTCTTTTAGACTCTCTACACATGACAGCGCCCAACCAAGGCAGGGAAAGGCTGTCAACTGACAGCATTGTTATCTGCGCATGTGAGCTTACAGACGTCAGCGATTGACTAGTGTCGCTAGAGAGATTACGCCTACGAACATGGCCAAAGTTCAAGATTACTTTTCCCTCATTCTGATGTTTGATGTAAAGCTCTTACTTGCAACCTCATCCTTATATGAATTGACCTACTATAACATGATTGGCTGATTGTTTATCAATACCAGTTTTAAATTAATTGCTAACAGGTTATTAAAATGCAACTCGTCTTACTTGAGACGTGTGACTGTCATTAGTATAGTACCACCGGCTGTCCGTGGAGTAGATGTACGCCGTGTAGTGCCCAAACATGGCCGTCCCGGCGTGAACTATGACTGCGTACAGTCTGTACCTGCTCTGAGACTGTAAAAAGACATGAAATGTTTACTGTATAACCTTGTAATACAAGACTAAACACACAGTATTTTTCATCTTTTAATAAACAAAGTAAATTACATAGGAAACTTTACCAATTGGGAGTGTTCCTCAGGTAATATTTCAGACAGGTTTATAGTTTCAGGGAAACTGACTTTGGCATTCAGTTTTCTTAGAAAGCCACCGGTGTTCCTGGACCTTTTCAGATTGAAGCATAGGATCGACGGCAGTGAAACAAGTCTGTAGCCCTATTAAACAAACAACAACCATAAACATCCTCATCACCACCAACAACACCAACATCATCATCATCACCACCACAACCAACATTATCATCATCAGCACCACCACCACAACCAACACCACTGCCATCATTATCATCATCATCATCACCACCACCACCATCACCACATTCAACACCACCACCAACATTATCATCATCACCACCACCACCATCACCACAACTAACACCACCATAGTTACCACATCCAACATCACCATCATTATCATCACCAACACCACCACCATCATCATCATCATCATCATCACTACCACCACCACCATTATCACCATATCATCATTACCACCACCACCATTATTACCACCATCACCACTACCACTACTACCACCATCATCATCATCATCATCATCATCATCACAACCACCCTCACGATCACCAATATCATTACTACCATCACCACCACCATTACCATCACCATCATATAATCATCACCACAAACACTACCACCATCATCATTACAACCACCATCACCAGCCAATATCATCACCAGCAACCAATATCATCACCAGCAACACCATCACCACTACCATCATCATCAGCAACAGCAGCAGCATCACCACCATCACCATCACCACAAGCACTACCACCATCATCATCATTACCAACATTATCATCATCACCATCACTATCATAACTACCAACACCACCAATACCAACACTATCATCATCATCATCATCATCATGATCAAATTGTAAGACCTGAACAGACGGCGTCTTCTTTTCACATCTGCCACAGTAAAAAGCTTCGCTGCCTTCCAACTTCTGGCACTCGAAAAACATTTTCATACAGTCCTCCTGGAAAAGAAAACAACATTAGCTTAATCGGTGGTGAGGAGCTTGCATGATAATGAGTCAGCTAAATATTGCAAGAGAAAGCAGCATGAATATGGAGTGCAGATGTTTTTCTTTCCCAATGTGGGAATTCTGATGTGGAAATCTAAACATTTTCATATTTAAAGGAAACCTCCACCCTGAAAATATGTTTAAAATGTTGAAATATTTGTGATGTGTGTTTAGCGATTCTGGCAATAATTTGTTGCCTGGTGCTGATGTATTTTCTTTATTTCTGTGACAAGACAGTGAACGTTTGAAGACAGTAGTAGTAATGGTGTAACAAGAGGAACAAATGTACTGTAGTCATGTCAAACTCAGCTTTATGCCAATATCTCCTAACAACAGGAGTTTCTGTTTTCTCTCTCAGTGATGTTCAGTATCATGTCAATGAGAAATCCAGACAGACACAGTGGAGACAGCAAGCACTGGACACAATGTTTCTGAGTGCAGAGCGGCTACAGTACAGTACAGTACGACTACACTCGACTACTCATCTAGCTATAATAAACGCTAAATACAATAAGCACAAACGGTGTTATCACAAATGCTTAAGTTTTAGATCTTTACCATTCATAAGTATTTGGACGGTGACCATTTTTGTATTTTTTCACCTTTTGTTATTTGAAACGATAGAATTGTAATGTAGACAAGGTATTTGTCCTCACCAAGGTGCCCCCCCTCTCAGGCAGATGTAATGGAAAGCTGAGGAAGAAGTTGGGGACACGGTGGACATTCTCACATTCTAAACAGCGACAGCATCCTTCCACCTCGATCTTGTAAAGATTTGTTATGGCTGTTGCCTGCGACAGAATGCGACAATCGCAATCATGCGACATTGCAGAACATCATTATGTCGATGACATCATGAAGATTTTTCAAATCCATCTACAGTATAATAACACCTCTAAATACATTATGGTCTGAATTATATAATCGTAAATCATAGTAGACATTTTGCATTCTTTTGGTCCATGGCACTTACAGGTGTTTATGCCTTATCTATACTTTTTAAAACATGAGGTAAATTATGAACCCACGGTTTGCTGGTCAGACATCTGCTTCTGAATGAGGTTTAAGATGGTGTGGAACACTTCGTCAGCATCATGTTGCGTTAACCCTAAAGCAAAACACTCTATTCAGAAACTACTAATAAAAAATCATAAGCCTAAATGTTCAGGACATATTTAAGCAATTATTATTCAGCTACAATGGTATATCATGTAATGGAAATATGACGGATCACATACGGCAGACATCATTATAGTGAAGGCAGTCCAGAAATTCTTGATGAGGATGGCGCTGCGTTTTATCCTTCATGGCTTCTAATGCTCTTTTCAGCTCCAGTGGAACATTGTGATCATGAGATTCCTCAGACGGCTGCCATCTAAACGCAAAAATATCAGCCACTTTAAAAACCATTTGTGCTTCTATCCCTCCATAAACAGTTGAGTCTAGGAGTTTACATACAGTGGCTTGCAAAAGTATCCAATCCCCCGTGGAATTTATCAGATTTGTTGGAATAAAAATTAATAAAGAAAGAAACTTATTTTCTTTTTATTATGAATTTGTACTCAAAATGAATGATTGCAAGGCTTTAAAACCTCCCAGCTCCTGTTTTCTGAACAAAAAAACCTTCAGTTGAATTATTATTAAAGAGAATGTCAATCTCTGACAAATGAGCAGTCCCATGAAGGTAAGGATAAAGTAATAGAATTTCCTAACTTAGGAATAAGGTAAGGCGTCATGGTGGTATAGTTATTAGCACTGTCGCCTTACACCTCCAGGTTCCGAGTTCGATTCCCTGATAGGCTCAATTCCTGTCTCTGTGTGCATGATCTCTCCGTGCTTGGTGGGTTTCCCTCGGGTAACTTTTGGCACCAACTATGAATGTACCTAAAAATGTAATATCTTCATTTAAAAAACATTGCCTGGCCAAAGAAAGTGTTGGCCACTAAGATTTCATTGGCCCAACTTTAACGTTGAGTCTAGACCTGAGCAACTGAAGCAACCCCAGATCATAACACTGTCTCCAGAGGCTTGTACAGTGGACACTATGCATGATGATATGATATACGTACATCACTTCATGTGTTCCATGTATGCATGATGTGTGCACCCTGATGCACCCATCGCTCTGGAATAGGGTCAATCTGGACTCATCAGACCACAAGACCTTGTTGCATTACACCAAAGTCCAATCTTTATGCTCCCTAACAACCTGAAGCCCTTTTTCTGATTAGTCTGACTAACAAGTGGTTTTCTTATGGCCACACAGCTGTTTAGTCTCAATCCTGTGAGTTCTCATCACACTGTGTATGTATGGAAATGCTCTTACTTTCACTATTAAACATACCTTTGGTTTTTACAGTTAATGTTTTTACCATGCAACTTTACAAAGTGGGCAGCATGGTGGCATAATGGCGTAGATTAGGATAGGATTTGATTCTAACCGCAGGGTCTGTGTGCATGGAGCCCTTCCTTCCACAAACTGTTGTGTCGATGGGTTCTTAACCCAGTTCTTGTTCATTTAAATCACCCTTTTTTTGCTTGAGAAGACTAATGCCGTCCACCAATGTTTCCCTACTAATACAGAGCTCAGCCATCCAACAATTCCATCATTTCAGTCTCTACCTTGTTTTTCTCTGACGACCCCAGACTCCGTCTCAAAGCTAATCTTGAAATCCAACCCTTCTTTCTGTCACCTTGATCCTATTCCTGCTACTTCTCTCCTGAAACTTTGCCACTCTGCTATTTCTGCACCTATTTCTCATTTCATCGACACATCTCTTACCTCTGCTTCATTTCCGTTGCCACTAAAAACTGCTGCAGTTACACCTGTGCTTAAGAAACCCAACCTCGACCCCTCAGTTCTATCTAACTATCGTCCCATTTCTAACTTAATCATAATTACTGGAAAGTACTGTTGCTACCCAACTCCAGTCCTTTCTACTTGATAATAATCTCTTCGACCCTTTTCAATCAGGTTTTCGCCCCCCTCCATAGTACTGAAACTACACTTGTAAAGGTAGTGAATGATCTACTGCTTACTGATGATTCTGGATCCTTGTCTATACTATTGCTACTGGACCTCAGCTCTGCCTTCGATACTGTCTCCCACGATTTACTTATTTCTCGTCTCTCTTCTCTGGGCATTTCTTGTACTGCTCTTTCTTGGTTTTCTTCCTATCTTTCAGATCGACTGTTTTACATTTCTGTTAAGGATTTTCAATCACCCACTGTCCCCCTGAAGCGAGGTGTTCCCCAGGGATCTGTTCTTGGCCCACTATTATTTACAATTTACATAATCCCACTCGGTCTGATCCTTCAACGTCATGGTCTTAATTATCACTTTTATGGCCAAATTGACAATCTCTGCATGCGTAAAGGACATTAGAGATTGGCTTAGCTCAAACGTTTTGAAACTTAACATGGATAAAACTGAGATAATTTTCATTGGCACCCCAGCACTCACCAGCAACCTTTCCACTAATTTCACTTGCGAGACTGCTGGCTCTCACATCAAAACATCAACTTCTGTCAAAAATTTAGGAGTAATCTTCGACTCCACACTCTCCTTTCAATCTCACATTAAATCTGTCACTAAATCTGCATTCTTCCATCTACGTCGCATTGCCCAACTGCGTCCCTTCATCAGTACCAAAGATGCTGAAACTGTCATCCATGCATTTGTCTCATCACGCATTGATTTCTGTAATGCCCTTTTAACACTGTAGATGAACTGAAGTTAAACACCATTTATTACTGAACATAAACACTGTCCAATGAATGTGAATGTGAAATTAAACACCATTTTTGACTAAAAAGTGTCCAAGACTGAAGTTAAACACTGTTCATGGCTAAGATTAAACACTGTGACTGATGTTAAACATCGTCCATAACTGAAGTTAAATAATATTTCTGTACATGACAGAAGTTACACACTAATAATAATTGGAGTTAAACACTATTTTTTGACTAAGGTTAAGCACTGTCTTTGACTGAAGTCAAACACTACCACCATTTTTGACTAAACAATGTCCTTGACTGAAGTTATAGATACTGTATAATTATATATATGAAGTTGTATATATTATTTTGTTTATTTACATTTATCAAACAAGTTTGTTTTATTGTAGTAGGAATTTTTAAAGTCAAATGGCAACCGGGCTTACCTGCTGAGCAACTCCTGCAATTCTGTAGTGGCCGCAAAAGACTGCAGTAAAGCATTGATACAGCAGGATAAACCGCAGTTCTCAAGTCCTCTCACACCCGAACCTGTGTGTGCTGAACGACCTAAGCATTTAAACACATTTCATTCATGGGTAGCTACTCTCTCATAATAATTAAAACACTAACTGTTATATGCAAATGCAGAATATTAAACACTTTTATGTTGAATTTCATTGCTTTCTACTGTATATCACACTGGAAAAGACCTGATTTGACTGATCATGGTTTGTTGTTTACATCAAAGCCAGATAAACCTTTTATATCCACTTTATGCTGTGAAAAAAGAGACAACTCACCTAAGGTTCTAGTGTTACTGCAAAAAAAAGACATCATAGATCGAGCTATTCCCATCTGGGGAAAAAAATAGCCTGGAGCTGGAAGACAGAGGCAGTACTGAGGAGAGTTTACATAATAATAGCACACAACAGTATTGTTACAGACATTACACCACAAGCTGTAACTGAACTGAGTACATGCACTTGGTTGCTGTATTTAAGTACATACTTCATGTGTCTGTACTTTACCTGACTAGTTTTATTAGAGGATTCTTTTTACTTTGCTCAAAATACAGCAAATCTTACTTAAGTACATTTCGGCAGAGCATTCTGTACCCTAACCAACAGTTGTTGTTGTCTGCCTTTCGGCTGCTCCTGTTAAGGTGTCGCCACCTCTGACCATCAATCTGCACAACAACTTGGCACAGGTTTAAGCCGGACGCACTTCCGGACACAACCCTCCCATTTTTATCTGGCCTCGGGACCAGCACTGCACCTAGTGGCTGGATAGTAGGGGTGCGGCAACCCTGTGCGGATTCGAGGATCTGCTCGAACCTGGATCCTCAGATCCCCAAACCAACATCCTAGAGCCTTAGTCGTCCGAGCAACTGTAACCTAACCACAGTGTGGTGTAGTATTTAAAGTGGAAGTTTCGCCACCTGCTGACTCTTATGAGTAATTGCATGCCTTGCCTCCTGATAACGTAAGAGCTGTGTACTTTTGATACTTTTGATGAGCACTTCTATACTTTCACTTAAGTACACAAGTAAATGCGGGACTTCTACTTTTACTTGAGCAATGTTTGCCCTAGAGAATCTCTACTTTTGCTCAAGTACAGGATTTGCGCAGGCGGCAGTGGTGGCTTAGTGGTTAGCACTGTCGCTTTGAACCTCCAGGGTCTGGGTTCGATTCCCAGCTCACATATGAGTTTGCATGTTCTCCCCATGCTTGGTGGGTTTCCTCTCACAGTCCAAAGACAAGCAGATTATGCTAAATGAGATTCCCAAATTGCCCATAGTGTGTGCATGTGATGGATTGGCACCCTGTCCAGGGTATACCCTGCCGCTAGCCCTAGGTCTCCAAATATAGGCTCCAGGCCCCCTGTGAGAATAAAGCGGTATGGATGATAAATGAGTGAGTGATTTGTGTACTTTGCCCGCCTCTGCATACAAAATGGAGGTGTATGTTAGTTTTCATGGTTTTAAATAAGTTTATTGATATCTACAGTATAAGTCACTGAAATGAGAAAACTATTAATTAAGGAAAATCACAATAAAGAAAAACCTTTTTATTTAGCTTTATTCTTTCCAGAGCTAGAACTGTAAAACGATTCAAAGCAGAGAACTGGGTTGCGTGTTGTTTCATACTGACACACTTGAACATGCAGTGATGTACAGTATTTTAGTCCTGAAACTTTCTGCACACTTTCCTTGATGTAACTCGATAGTGTATATCCTGACAATGTCTAGTCTCTAACAAACAGTATTTAGAAAACAGATCTAAAACTTTTTTACAAACTTTAGCATGAACACATTCAGGGTAACAATGAACACATTTGTTATTTAGAACCTTATTTAATAAAACGGTGTGAAATTAATCACTTACATGCAGTGAAGCTTTAACGCTCGTCAGGCAAACTGGTGATACACTGAGTTGCTGGTGTAAACATTACTCAAAGCTAATCTGAACCAGAAGTTAAAGAGTTTTACTTTCACTTTCCTTTCTTCCATAACTTTCTATTTTGTGTGGAGCAGCAACTTACCCAACATGTTTCTAAAAAAAAATATGTCCATCCCATTTCTAGACAAAGTATAGAATTTAGCATTACTCTGCGTCATATTCCACAAGGTTTTTTTAAAACTAGAATTTAGCGCTTGTCTATTCCAACTTCGATAAAGATGCTTTTTGTACTGGAATTTTATTGGTTGCCGTACAGGGATCATACACTTTTTGGTAAAAATAAATAAATAAATCCATGACATTTTCATGACAGATTTTTCAAAAGTTAATTTAAAAAAGTTTGTTCTACCAATTAAGGAAAAGTGAACTAAAGGAGTTATGTGCATCACTGCACAACACCATAACCAGCGTGTACCCTGTGCAAAAGCGCTAGCTGTTCCTTCTAGCCATCACCAGAAAGATAAAAATTCTACACCATTTTCATTGTGAGCAAAGAGTAGATTTACATTTAGACTTTCTTATCCAAAGCGACTTATAAAAAGTGCGTTGAAGTTTCCATCATTGAATAGATCAGAAGTTTTTTGATCAGAAGTTTTTTGTTTTTTTTAATGCATCAAAATATCCCTTTCAGTTTAATTATATTGACAGATTCAGTGAACATAAAAATCAATGAATTTAAAATTCTATATTAAAATAATTTAATCTTTATAGTAAACATACAAAAATGAGGTCGCATGGGTTAGAATTGAATTAATTTATTTGGTCATTCATTCTCTCTACTGCTTATCATGTACAGGGTCACAGGAAGATTCATGAATAATCTCATGACTTTTTCAAGTCTGGAAAAATGTGATTTCTGAATTCTATGATTTTTCCAGGATTTTCTTTACTGTATCGCATTAAATGTGGGGAAAAAAGATGATGACATGATTTATTCTTTTATTTATTACATCATGAAAACCTTCAGTAAACAGATGTGAGTAGACTGCACTGTATTCAGCCACTGTAATTCCAAACACTTCTCTCACATACAGTAGTGAGAGGTTCAGTAAGTTTCGCGTGAGTACGTAAATTTCCTTGATTGGTAGCACTAATCAAAGAAGTATGACTTTCCCACCATCTACATCCCAGTTTAACTTCTGCTCACATACAGGATCTGTAAACTCTCGATCACTTTGTTCATATTAAATAACAAGAACTAAGTCAAATCTCAGGAACAATGTGCTGAGCAGCAGATTTCACTTGCAGTGAACACGCTCAGGAAAACGAGGACTAAAATGTACTTTTGTAAAGATACAAAAACAGGGGAAAGGTACTGCTTAGCTTTTTGTTCCCTGAGAGTGTACGCATTACATGCACTTGTGAGAACAGAACATTTCAAGAGCCTTTCCGTGCAAACACGTTCATCACAGCTGTGCTTCATCAAGACTCGTTGCTCACACGGTTTCTGAGCATCATCATTTTGTTGTTGTCTTTTTCATCAGATTTATTTTCTAGAAATGTTTTTTTTTAGGAAGACGCGCGGTAGTATGGTCCAAACATTGCATTCCACATCTGCTGCCAGAGTCCATACAGCCGCAGGATCCATGGGTAAGCCGAGGGCAAAGCTGTGGATTCAGGACATACGCTTTAGAATAGTTCATGAGGAAGATTCATACTTATAGCAGTTAAACACAATATCACCTTAAAATGAGCCTCAAAACACAGAGAGCTAATAACAATGAAAACCTAGAATGAGCTCGACCTTTCGAAACACCAGCACACAACGAATACTTTATACTTTTTGAAAAAACAATCGTTTGAATCATACACAAGAAGTCTGATCATCAGCTTCAGATCTTACCTCAAGCATGATTTAATGCAAATTTGTGATGATTTTGCGATTAAGTCTCATTTGGTATAAAATACAGGGTGTCCCCAAAATTATCATTTAACAAACAAGTCTCACTCAAATTATCTAAAGTTTGAACAAGATGTGTAAAGTGTAATGTTTTACATTTAATTCTGTGTAGCTATGCAACAGGAACTTGGATGAGGTGATGAGGAGCTCAAAAAGCGTCTTGTTTTCAGTGATGAAGCTACATTTCATAGGAATTGCAGAAAGCCGCCAAGAAGCATAATGTTCGCATTTTGGGGGGAAAAAAATCCCCATGGTACAGTCGACCATATGAGGGACTCGCCAAAAGTGAATGTGTTTGAGCTGGACCACCGACGTGGTGTATTAAACATTTGTGAAGCTTTGTGAAATCGGTAATAAAATCTATGTCTGTTTGAATATGGTATTGGAATTTTTATAATTTTTTTTTCAACATGAAGCCTATTTATTCTCATTTGCGTTGGACATGTAGTTACTCAGATATTCATATTTCTAATGATGTAAACATTTTTGGACACCCTATGAATAATTATATAAAATAAACTAGAATAAAATTACATTATTAAATAATTTAACTGTTGTATATTGTATACAGCATGTATAGTATTTTTTTTTATTAATTACAATAGTTTTTATGGTTGGTGTGTCACTCAATAAATATGAAAGACCTGGCCACACCGTCGCTCTATTTATATCATTATACCTCTTTCTTTCGAAAATTTTATTTCTGTTTTTCCTTTCCTTTCTTTTATTTCCTTTAATTAGTTCTTTTTGTATAATTTCCTTTCTTTCTTTCATTTATTTTCTTTCTTTCTTTCTATCACTTTCACTCATCTCTTCCATTCAGTTTCTTTTTCTTTCACTCTCTCTTTCTTCCAATCACTTTTTTTCTTTCAGTCTCTTTCTACCATTTTCTTTCATTCTTTCTTTGATTCTTTTTTATTTTCATAATTTTTTTTCTTCAAACATTTTCTTTCTTTGTAATTTATTCCTTATTATTTTTTTGCTTACTATCATTTTTATTTCACTATTTCTCTTTAACATTTCTTCCAAATTACTCCTAGATTTGGACTGAAATGGATGATTTACAGAATCCTCTCCTTCGTCATGTAAACGACTCGCTTTTAAATGAAACGTTCAGTAAAAGGACTCTCCTTCCTGACATGAAGTTAATCCTAGCACGCTTAACCAAGACACGTGCTAATACTGGTGTGCAGGTATATACAGCCAGAGTGAGTGTGTGTGTGTGTTAGTCTCTCAGGATAATCTCCTCACCGGGGTCCATTCGTATGAGCAGCAGGTAGAGCAGGAGGAACAGGACAGCGGCTCTGTGAATAAAGCGTGAGCAGGCAGAGGCACCGGCCAGAGAGAGCGCTCTGTACAACAACCTCATCACTGCATTCAACTTCCGGACCACCGACCCTGAGACGAGACGGAAGAACTTCAACAAAATCATCTAAAATCAGGTGTTAAAACAGTACAGATGGACTTATTTATATTAGTTATTGAATATTATGAGGTATGATAAAACTCCAAAGAACACGTCTTAGACAATACATCTAACAATTTATGAGGGTCTTAGCCTCCTCACCAACTTTTCATTTTAAGTCAAAGGCTTTTTCTGTATTTTTTAACAAATACACAAATTATAGTTGACCAGCAGATCTGTACTGTAGATATATATATATTTTTATCTTTATGCTATGTATATAAAAAAACTATAGGGTGCTGTATTTATGAAATCAATTAATTGCTACAGAGAATTTTTTTTTTTCCTGCATGCAACGAAAACCATTTTGAACTCATTTTGGAAAAAAAAAAAAAAAAAGACGCTGGGTTGAAGGTTACTTTCAAATAAAATACTCAATGTCTATTTGCTTCCTACTTGTATTTGTGAAATTAAAAAAGCTGAACTTAAATTATCCACCTGCAGCAAACAAAAAACTGATTTTATCGTGTGTACTGGAGCATGCAGTCAGCTGTCAATCTGAATTAAACCGGAGCTCAAAAATGCATTATTTTGGAACAACAAAAAATTCAACATGTTTTATTTTAATGTTATAGGATAACCATGATCCTCAAATTAAAAAATACATTTTAAAAACTAACAAACTAAAATAAAATACATTTAAATTAGATACTCATTATTTATTTTCCAAAGCCACAGGGAGCCGCAGCAGAGGGATGAAAGAGCCACATGGGGCTACGGAGCCGCGGGTTGCCGACCCCTGATCTATCTAAACCACATTCATGTACTGTAGCATTACCCACTTTCAATTTATTTAAATAATGCCTGCAACTAACAATTATTTTGATAATTGATCAATCTACCGATTATTGAAATTATCAATCGATTAATCGGATTACAGCTTTCAGAATTATTCAGTAGCTCTTATTCAGCTTGTTGTTTATTCAGAGGTTGTTTTGTGCATGTGCTAACTAACAAACAATCAAGATAAATTTTCCTTCTCTATGGGATTCACATATGAATTTCATCAAAATTTTAAAAAATTGCTATTGCAAAACAAACAGCACCTTGAGTTATAGGTGTTTTCTCTGTCTCTACAGGGACAGGTTGAGGGTTTGGACAGGAACGAGCCGTCTTTTTAGCGTCATGATTCTCCAGTATCGTAAGTGCAGCTTGTCTCTGTTCCTCGGTAAACGCGAGTCGTCCCACTTCACCCGTCAGCAGCTGCTTGGCCTCTGCGGTTTGTCCCAGTGGCAGGAGAACGTGCAGGATGTAGAGCTCGGCCACGCTGCTGTAACCCGACAGGCTCAAGTTAGACGAGCGGCGCAGCCACGTTCGCACTGCCTCCTGCACCACCGCCTGCTCTTCCACCTTGGCGTAGAGAAGAATGCTGTGAATGTAGAATATGAAGCGTAAAATAAGTTGGACATGCCATGAAATAGAACTATATCATATTTTATCTGGATTATGAACCTAACTGGACTGAACAGGATAGACTGCACATCTCTGTAGTGCAACTAAAATAAATTTAATTTATTAACCTTACACCTGCTTGCACACATCACTTCATGAATAACACTAGCTCAATCAGACACGAGTAAATGCACATAAACTGAAGATAAATAAATAAATCGCATGATATTTCTATCTTACTGAATAATACGAAGAACATTATATGATTGATATCACATGCACATCACGTTCCATATATGAATCCTTATAAAATTCACCCTGTGACAGAAAAATATGGAAACAATGCTTTTATGCAATTATGGTTTGATTTCTTTCTTCTTTTTTTTGGTGCATGCTGCCCAAGAATTATCCTGATTAGTACATACCAACCCACATATTAACAAAACAAATATCCCTCATACATAAACAATCAGGGAGACTTTTATTTTTATTTTTTACCACATCTGCATGATCTTTGCAGGAATTTGCTCTGTTTCGCCATAATGCTGCAAGACCCAGGTCAGGACATCGTGCCACCGGTTTAACTCGGCGAGAGCTTGAATTCCGATGATGCAGAGAGCTGTTTTCAACTCTCCGTGCTTGGAACTATGAAAATAAAACGCAAATTAGAAATTCCAGTACATTTCCCGGAAAGAAATTAGGAGCTGTTATACAGCGGTAACATATTAAGGTCACTTAAATGAATGAAGCCATTTTTGGTGCGTTTTTTGTGCTCCAACATTCCAACAAACAGCTTGTAAAGATGAGCTAAGCAAAGACAACAGTAGACAGTAGGGTGCCTGCCATAATGAGCTGTTACCATGGAAATGGATTAAAAGAAGTGCAGGAATATAAATCTTGTCAATGATGTTCTCAAAAAAAAAAAAAAGGAATAATCTCCTGACCAATCAGAATTGAGCATTTTCAGCTTTTTGTTAAAGACATAATGAAACATACACTGCCTGGGCAGAAAAAAAAAGGTTGCCCACCCTCTAAGATTTCATTCAATCATGTTTAGCTTTGATTACAGTACACACAATGTGGTGTCCAGTTCATGCATGAAAATGATTGCTCATGCTCACACAAACACTCTTTCACAATCTGAGTCCTGGAATATACCCCGTGCCATCAGGAAAGAAAAAATTCACAGATGTGATAACCTGGTCATTCAGTACATTCAGGTCGTCAGCTGACTTCATTTTATTGCCACATGACATTACTGAGTCTAAACCTGAAGCAACACCAGATCATAACACTGCCTCCAGAGACGTGTACAGTGGACACTACGCATGATAGGTGCATCGCTTCATGTGCTTCCCTCCTTACCCTGACCCTCCCACTGCTCTGGAATAAAGTCAATCTGGACTCATCAGACCTGAGAAACTTTTTCAATTGCTCCAAATCCAAGCTTTAAAAAAAAAAAAAAAAAAGCGTTTTTTAAATTTATATAGAGTTGAAGTGGTTGATCGGCCAGTGACCATAAATTGGCTGGTTTTCAGTTTGTTAGGTCGGGACCGGTGATCAGCCTCAGATATAATGGATTTTAGAAGCTTCTGGTAGGCGCAGCAGAATCACATTATCAAAGATTGTGCGCTTTAAAAGCCTCCAGTCTGCCTTTTCTCCAAACCCACTCATTACACATGCAGGTGCTAATCGTGTGTTAGAATCCCCGCATGCTCGCAGACACTCAACCCACACACTCACTGTCAAGCTGAGTTTTGAGGCATTAGTGGTGGTAAAACGTCATTTTGTTTAGAAATAATAATTACGACAGATGACAGAAATGTGTGCTGCTCAGTTCAAAGTTAAACTCCTGTATTTAACGTCAGTTTGTATTGTTTAAATGCTGCGCTTTAGGATTCAAGTCAGAAAACAAATGTCATAAGGAATACATGGGATACATGTCATTACTCTTGTAACTTTTGTAACAAAATCGTGGGAAATATAATATCAAATCAGGATATTTATAAAATCACGATACTTATAGAATCGCAATGTTAATCGAATCAGCCCAGAGGTATCGTGATAATATTGTATCACGAGGTGACTGGAGATTCCCATCAATATTAAACATAGCTGTGATTTCTTTACTGTTGATTTTTTTTCACCATGTAACTTCCAGTGTTTAGGTGATCTCCATTTCTTCCACAATATTGACAGCGCTATCTTTCCAAGTTGAAGCTTTTATAACCCACTTACAGTAATTTCACATCTCCTTAATTGTTGTCTTTGTTTGATGCATAACAATTATGTGACCCGTGTTAAACGGTGACCGTTTTTTTTTTTTGTTTGTTTGTTTGTCCAGGCAGTGGTATCCTTTTAAACCAGGTTCACCCACCAGCTCAGTTCGTGCTCATTAGCGTTAGCATTAGCTAAAGTCTCCAGTCCCTCCTGACAGGCGGCGAACGCGGAGTGGAAATCAGTCCGGAGGATGAAGTGCTCTATGGCGGAGTCGAGCAGCAGCCCTGAGCCGTGTGTATGAGAGAGACATAGATGAGGACTGGAGAGGCGAGCTGGAGCTAACGAGCAGCTCTGCATGGCGGATTAATCCCCAACCAATACATACAGTGTTTAATACAGCGTCACTGCACTGCTTTCTGCACACTGCCTAGTGAACTGCATAAAATGACGAAGCGCTATTTGGACTTCCGCCTTGCTTTCTTCCGCTTCCGGTTTGCAGGAATCGTGGAAAACTACCAGACAAATTCAATTAGCCTCGTTGCTTCGACAAAAAAATATTATTAACAATAATAAAAAAAATACCACTGTGTATTTCATATAATACATAAAATTATATAAGTGTATAAATACAATACATAAAATTTCATCACAGTGCTGTTTATGTGATGAATAACGGCTGAACTTTAGTCACTATTTACAACTGTGGTAGTGAGAAAGGCATCTCAGCACACATAAAACATTGACCCGTGGTGCATGGGCCATGACAGCATTAGGTTGCTCTCCAGTCTACCAAGAACAGGAATCCAAGTCTCTAATGCTCACAAACTGACCAAAAACAGTACAGATAAAAAGTATTAGTCAGTTAAATAGGTAACTGCCTGAGTGGTTTAGTATACTAATATAATAGAAATAGTAATGAATGGCATACACAGACTACTACAGGTCTACTTAAATATAAAGACTGAGTATATTTGGTAATCATACATTTCCTCCTACATTCTCTTCTTTCTTGCAGGACTGAATTTAACAGCTGAACTAACTCACGTTTGTTTTTCATAATGAAGCAACTTTTAGGAAGTGTCTGCAGTTTACATTATAGATGATGTAGTAAGAATTAAATGTAGCAGGCAAAAATCCCAGAGGAACCTTGTGAAGGAAACAATCCTTTATCATCTTTGTAAGTAATGGTCATGGTCCAGTACAGTGCCGATCCAAAAAACAAAAAAAAAAAAAACACAATACAAAAAAATTAATTCATGAAACTATTTTTAAACTTTAACACAAATAAATTAAACAGTCTCTCTTTTTTCATTCATGTACATGGTCAGTCAGTCATACAGTATGTCAAAATAAACTATTTCAGTTTTTCAATGATTATTCACACAACCTCTTGCCACTGATTGCTGACCATGGCCTCGGTGTCCATGAGCTGACCTTTCTCTTTAAGTAACCGCATCAGTTTTTTCCTTCTTCTCCACGTCACTTTCAACCCATAGTCTCTCTCTGGTGTGTCTCTCACTAACAAGTTTTCAGTTCTCGGTGAAGTCCTTGGATCATTCGGGGAAAAGAGGAGATCGAGAAGAAAGCGTTCGCAGCGTGGCATTTCTGGAGTCTGTATGTGAGGAGGCGTGAGAACGCTGTTAGTGTCAGGTGTAGACGTACGTGCTGTAACAGAGTCCGGGGCTGTCAGTTTCCCAGCTGCAGTACCAGTGTTTTTAGGAGTTACGTTAGCTCCTGACGTACTAGCTTTATCCCTTCGAGTGTTTAGAGGTGCCAACCTTGGCGTAACGTCACAGCTGACTGGAAAAACAGTTTCGTCTCTGTGACTTTGAGGAGGTTGCAGTTCTGGAGAATCCCCATCACGCAAGACAGCACTCTTTCGACCGAGACCTCTGCGACATCTCAGTGGAACCGAGTTACTTGTGTCAAACAGCAAAGCAGGGTATTTGCAAAGAACTGGTCTTCTACCTTGTGTTGAAAGTGATGTTCCATTTAAAGTGCTTGTGGGGAGCCGATTCTTTTTCGTCTTCCTCCTTTGACCACCGTAACCTACTGCTGTATCTTCCAGCATGGTAAACTGAGGAGACACCTACATCAGATAAAACATACAGCTTATGTTATTTTCATTTCCAGAACCCAATGCAAAATAGAATGATCTTTACAGATAATGTATATAGATAAACTCCTTAACGTCCCTTGTTAATTCATACATCAAGGAACATTTTTTTTTTAAACGTCTAGGAACTGCATTTACATCTTTGCTTTTAGTGGAAAATTTATATATTTTAACTATTGTATTTTAAGTTGCTATTCAACGACTAAGAAACCTCATGTAACGATTATAACTGGGGAGAGGAACAAGTCAGACTGGGACTTGTGATAACGAATAATAAATACTTTCTTCTGAATAGGGTGTAAAACTGATTGACATTCATAAAAGACCCCAAGCACAGTACGGGGAAGAGACTCTTAGCCGCAGTAAAATATTTGAATGGTGCAAACTTTTAAAGAAGGCTCTGCGGTCACTGCAGTCATTCCCACGAACATTCAGTGAATGCATAAATAAATAAATAAATAGCATTTCAGATATGCAGCAGGCAGCCTGATCATGGTTTAACTGTACTGAGAAAACTTTCTACCTTGAAGGTATCCAAGCATTAATCAAACGCTGGCATAAGTCCATCAGTGTAGCAGGGGATTATCACTCACTCATCGTCTATACTGCTTTATTCAGGGTCGCTGGTGGCCTAGAGCCTATCCCAGCAGACTTAAGGGATGAGGCCAGGTACACCCTGGACGGGTTGCCAATAAATTGCAGAGCACACACACACCACACACATACTCATTAACACACTAAGGGCAATTTGGGGATGCCAGTTAGCCTAATCTGCATGTCTTTCGACTATGTGTGAATAATTAAAATACAAACGCTTATATGTGACGTCATCGTGTGACTTTTTTCAGCGTGCTTTTAACAACTTTCCCCTGAAGAGAGAGATTGATTAAATTACCCAAGAGCGATCAGGGACGCCTTGTCGTGCTTGCTCTGACACCAACGCCCTCGGGTTAATGGCGCTTCGTAGCTGGGGTCCGTACTGGTACCTGGATCCATTCCTGGGCTGCTCTACAAACAGCAGCTGAGATCTGTGCGGGTTCAGGAGCCTCCTTCTCTGTGTAGCGCGAGGCATCAGACTTCATCATAAAAGTTTGCAGTTAATGTCCTGTGTAAACAAAAAAGTGCACACATTGAGCGGTAAACATACTGTTTAGCCCATTGGCACAAACACACCATTGTTAAGAAGTATGAAAAGTTATTTAATACATTTCTTCTTTTCTTTTTCTTTTTTTTTAAACGGTTTTACTCAGCTCCGCTGTATACAGCCGTACTTCCGTGTTCCTTCTGATTGGTGCGTCACACTCACTATATCCCGCACCGATTGGTCAGACCTAGTCACGTGACAGAAATTGATAGGTCTGCGCCAAAATTCAAACTTGCCTGGTTGGAGAAGACGGAAGTGGCGAGTTTCACCTTCTCGGGCTTATGAAGTTACGATTTAATAAATCATACCGCAAGATCGTTAAAAAAAAAGGACGCGTGATAAACTGATGAGAACGGATATAATATGAAGGTTTGTTTGCATTTATTTTAACTAGGTTGCTTGGTTACGGGTAAATGCTTTATTTGAATCTAGTCACGATTTTTGTAGTATAAATGAGCCCGGGTCCTTTGTGTTAGCATTGCATGCACAGGAATAGCTAGGATCCAAATGTGGCATGATCAAATTAAACTCATCAACGCAGATATGTCTTATAGATTAATCAGTAGCTAAGTGTACGGGAATTTCGAATCTACTCTAATGTGAATGAATGTTGTACAGTATATATGGTAGGAAGGCGCACTGCCGCGATGCTGGCTGCTTGGATAAGCCGTGACGTCATGACAGTATATTGATATACATATTTCTGTTTTGTTTATGCGCACATTAGATCATATGATCAGTTGTAACGGTATTAGGTTCCAGATGCAAAACGTTATTAAAACTGTTTTCATTCAAAACACCTGTACGTTAGGAGGAATGATAGATATATCTCTCAATCGAGGTCAAAATCCGACAAAAATACTCAAGGTATGTGATAAATAAAAGAAAATATAGTTTATACATTTATATATGAGAACTTTGTACACATATTTCATCTGACACTAGGGCTAGTTAATGTCAAAAGTCTTTTATTAGTAAACATTTTATTAGTAACATAACACTTTAGTTGGACTAAAGTGCTTTGGACCAAACAGCCAATAATACACAGTGTGTGTGTGTGTGTGTGTATTTATATAATGTATGAAACAAACAAATAAATAAATATATAGATATGTACGTCTGTGTATGTGTGTGTGTATATATATATATATATATATATATATATATATATATATATATATATATATACACATACACATACACACACACACACACACGTGTGTGTGTATTTTTATAATGCATGAAACATAAATAAATAAATAAATATATAGATATGTATGTCTGTGAGTTTTCATACATTGGAGGACCCCAAACCAGTGTCAGAAGAAAAAAAAATGGATTGTCTATCATAAAACTGGCTGGACAGAATTTAATGAAACTTTGGCAGTTCTTAGATATTCGCCTGAAGTTAAACCTGCGCCATAATTTAAATCAAAATGTGGAGTAAAACCAATATGAACAGTTATCTGCCGGATTTGATAATCAGCTTTAAAATAGGCTACTGGCTGAATGTAAACAAGCACCTGTACCAATAGATATTTATATATTTAGAAAAGCTACGTTGGATATTTTTACTGGGATTAGTTAATCATTTTATTGTATTCCAGAAATCCGATCTGCTATGAACAGGGCAATGACGAGTCCCCGGAGGCCGATCATCCTCAAGAGGAGGAAACTCCCGTTTCAGAGAAACGAATCTGAAGGGCCACAGAACAAATCATCTCGGACGCCCTCGGGAGCGCGGTCCTTCCCAGATGGCATTTGCCTCATGGATCACCCGACGATGCCGGACACGCAAGTGGTGGTCATACCAAAAAGCGCCGATCTTCAGAGCGTCATCGACGTCTTGACCGTCAAGGGGAAGGAACATGGCGCGCAGGGACCGACTAAGTTCATCTTGCTGAGCGGAAGCAATGGATTCGAGGCTGGGGTCAAAGCCCTCGGTGATTCCACGTCAAAGAGCAACAACAACCTCGCACCTGAAGCCTGTGGAGCCGGAGATGCCAAACCTCTCCTGATGAGCAGACGTATGTATTCGGTTATAAATTATATACTGTATGATTATAATGGCGGCAGGGTGGCACAGTGGGTTAGCACTGTCCAGGGTCCTGGTTCGATTCCCACCTCGGGGTCTGTGTGCAAGGAGTTTGCATGTTCTCCCCATGCTTGGTGGGTTTCCTCCAAATACTTTGGTTTCTTCCCACAGCCCATGGACATGCACTTAGGCTAATTGGTAGTCCTAAATTGCCTGTAGCGTGGGAATGTTAACCTGAGGTTCTAACACGGTCATAAAAATGGGAATAAATACAATGATGATCATTGGTCTCCACGGCCCCCGGTTGGACTACAGAGGTTCCTGGATGGATGGATGGATGATTATGATATCACTTTTCTTTTTCACATTTATGTTTGTGGCCTCTTGTGTTTTATGGTTCATTCTGTCTTTGGCAGTGAAAAATGAATCCGACTTCAGTCTACTAGACGACAGCCTGACAAACATCCAGTGGCTGGGCAAGATGGACGCGGAAGTCGCTGGTACTGAGACGGAAACGAAAGAATCCAATAAAGAGAACTTATCTTGCGGTGTACAGGAGGTATAGTGTATTTATTGTTCTTGCTATGCACAGTCTTTATACGTCATTGCATTTTATTTTTTTCCTGCACCTACTGCAAATGCTCATGTGACAGACCTTTGAATCTTTTATCATTCCACCAGAGGTCTAGAACTAGAATACAGTGCACTTCCTCTACATTCACTTTAAATAGCTGCCATTTAATCGCTGTTTGCTACGATAAGTTTTGCATCAGAAGCATGAAAGTTCTAAGCACATTTGACTTAAATAGTCTACATGAAGTATAATTATATATACAGTACACACACACGCAATACTGGGCAAAAGTCTTGGCACCATACTGTATTTTCTGTAGTACAAAAGTTGGTATACAATATGTTTATCATGTCTGCATTATTATGTACAAAACCGTTCACTATTTCCAAACATACCTTAAAAATAAATAAATAAATAAATAAATAAATAAACAACGTTACAGGAGAATATTTGCATGCCTGTAAAGAAAGCAACGTATTACATGAAGGCCCAGTTTGCACATGTAAGCGAAAAAAAAACAAAAGTAGGCTTCTGGATTTGTGTGACACAGTTATGAGAAGAACTCCGACATGTCCTCCAGCTCATTCAGTAAAACCTACCAGCTTTTTTTATTCATAATAAAGCACTACTGATTGTTTCCCAGCAAAGAGAGACCATGTTTATTTTATGACTCTTTGATGTTCTTTGTAGAAGTTTCGTTTATGTAGAAATGTTTTCAAAACAACTTTGCTCATGGCATTTTTTCAAATACTTTTGCACAGTACTGTAAAACAGGTGGATGTCTTGGAGAAATACTTGTTCTTCTCAAGACGTCTCATGTCACATTTGCTGCTTTTTTTTTTTTTTTCAACCAAAACCCAGGATCCTACATTAGATTTATTTTTCTTTGTCTCCATCTTAAATCTGGTCTGTCACATACTGTAATAAAATGTTGCTTGTTTTTTTTTTTTTTTTTTTTTTTTTTTACAGGCATGTAAATATTCTTCTATAATGTCATTTATACATTTTTAAGATATGGTTGGAAATAGTGAACATTTTTAGATACACCAAAATGGACATGATTGGCATATATAACTATATATATATATATAAGACTTTTGCACAGTACTGTATATCGAGTCCCTGTTTGTCTCCTTTAGCCGCAGCAGCCAGAGGAAGACGTGAGTGCAGCCGTTAAGGGTCCTTTGTCAGAAAGACCTCCTTATTCCTACATGGCGATGATCCAGTTCGCGATCAACAGCAAGAAAAACAAGATGATGACCCTGAAGGAAATCTATAACTGGATAGAGGATCATTTCCCCTACTTCCGAGACGTAGCTAAACCCGGTTGGAAGGTAATGAACTGATTGTAATTTTTACAGTGTGTTGTTTTCTGGCCAGCATGTTCATCATTGTAGGGCAGAAATCCTGCACCGTATTCACGGCTTTGATTAACGCATGCATTACATGCTGTGTTTCTATTTTCTTCATTAGAACTCCATTCGGCATAACCTCTCCTTGCACGACATGTTCGTCCGAGAGAGCACCCCGGATGGAAAGATCTCCTTCTGGACCATTAAACCGGAGGCAAACCGCTGCCTCACTTTAGACCAGGTGTATAAGGTAAGTACTGTATATCCAACACAATCCCATCTTCTCCGTGTCGAAAGATTTTCTCACCAACGTGGTGACACTTTCTGTTTACCCAGCCTGCGATCGATCCTGCGGCTCCCTCTTGCCCACAAACCGTGCAAGTCTGTTGCCAACAAGTAAGGCATTTTTCTTTATCTTCAATATACGTCCATCTCACGCTGCAGTCAGACAGGAAAGGACACACCGTCTACAAAAATCCACACTTTTTTTTTTTTCCCCAGTGGTTGAGGGATTGAGGCAGGAAGAGTGCAGGAAGCATGATCATGTCTATGTGATGGGGAAACTGACATTTTATTATTATTATTGTTTTTTTTTTTTTTTATGTCTGTAGCAGCAGAAGCGGGTTGTTCCTGAAACTAAGAAAGCTACACCTTGCACTACAGGTAGGTAAACATACAGCATGAATAACGACCACGGCTCTCGTACAGTACGGATTTGATAGTAATATTAAAAGAAAAGCCATTATGGAAATGGCGCGGTGGCCTAGTGGTTACCACTGTCACCTCGCACCGCCAGGGTCTGGGTTCGATTCCCGTCTCTGTGTGCACGGAGTTTGCATGTTCTCCTCGTGCTCGGTGGGTTTCCTCCGGGTACTCCGGTTTCCTCCCACAGTGCAGACATGCAGATTAGGCTCACTGGCGGCCCCAAATTGCCCGTAGTGTGTGTGATGTATTGGCACCACGTCCAAGGTGCAAGTTTTCTTGGATAGGCTCTGGTGACCCTGTATACAGGATAAAGTGGTGTAGTTAACTACAATATTCATAGGATTAGAAGGCGTGTCCAAACCTCTGACTGGTGCTGTACATGACGGCATGTGCTTCCTATTAACACTCAATATTGATATTCCAAAAGCTCCAAAAGCACACACAGCTTAATAGTAACACTGCACTGATGACTGAAACTTTCTTGGACAGTTTTAGGACGAGTCTCTGAGGTCATGTTCAGTATACTTCAGAAAAATTACCCCTTTTTTTACGCACCGGTTCGTATTGTGATTTCGAGTTCTATGCGGGTAATTGTGCAGCAAAACTTTAAGGAATTTTTTTTTTTCAGCTCCAGGGGGCGCTATATAAGACTGACCCTGCACCCTCTTATTATCAAATATTTTGTTCACAGTGATGGATTTTGATCTTAGTGAAGGAGCAAACACAATTCCAAACATAGTAATATGGGAAAATTCAGGTTAAACCTGGAGATAAATAAGATCCCGACTACCATTTGATGCTTTGTTAAAAATATCTTGCAGTGAGATATATTGAGCAAACATTATAATATAGTTTTTTTTTTTTGTCTCCAGAAAGGAAAATGAAGCCTCTCCTGCCTCGCACGGACTCGTACCTGGTGCCCATTCAGCTTCCCTTGACTCCCTCGCTGTTTTTGTCCTCCCCGGCAGCGCTCCCTCTGTCTACCCCTCAGCAGACTCCCACTCTCTCCAATCCAGTCCCCAAGGCACCAAGCAAAAGGCCTTGCATAGCTCCCAAGGTAAATTCTTCTCATATACAGTACCCATAAACCCAAAACAACCCTTAAAACCGTAACTCATCCGCATTGCTATGATTTTAAAGATCCCGAAGAGCGACTCCAGCTGCGTCCTGATGTCTCCCCAGATCCCTGAGGTGAAGGAAGAGCGCGTGTGCCTACCCGTCAGCGCTGAACCCCGCAGCAGCAAACGCAAGGAGCTGAGCAGCTCGCGTCGCAAGCAGCGTCTCGTCACGCCGTCCACCGAGGAGCCCGTCCTGGTCTTCCCAGAGAGCTCTTTCTCCGACTCCGGCGTCGCCCTGGACCTCACCTCCTTGCAGGAAATGGAACTAGAACCTCTGCGTGACCCTCAGCTGGAGAACGAAACCTTTAAAACGCCGATCAAAGGGAGCCACCCGGCGTCCTCGACCCCGAGCAAGGCTCTGGAGCCGTGGAGGGTCACGCCGCTGGGTAAAGGGAGCCGCGGCGTGCTGGATTTCAGCCCGATCCGCACGCCGCAGCGGAACGAGAGCGGCGCTCTGAGTCTCACCAGCACGCCTTTCAAAGAGCTGCCGCTTTTCAGTTCGCCCCGCGAGCTCCTCACCTCCTGTTCCCGCGAGCTGCAGACGGGCTCCGCGAACCGCTCGCTCACCGAGGGCCTCGTGCTGGACACCATGAACGACAGCCTGAGTAAAATCTTAGTAGACATCAGCTTCTCTTGTTTGGACGATGACGACCTGGGTATGGCCAACCTCAGCTGGTCGCAGTTTATTCCTGACCTGAAATAAGCCACATGTCCTTTTTTTGTTTTGTTTTGTTTTGTTTTCTTAACCAATCCAAGCTGCTCGCACGCTTTTTTCGCTGCCTCAGTATTTCTTCTGCTTGCTTGTTTGCTAATACATGTAGATGTTTTATCATATTTGTTTCTCGTTCTTTCTTTTTCATGCACATTGTCTATTTGTAGGCTCTTTCTTGAAACCTTTTAGGATCAAAGAGCCATGCTTCAGTGCGATCGTCATGACCCGCCATCCTGCTCCGCGCCGACTCGGATGCGAGAACCCCATCTCGGTTCCTAACATTAAAAATACACGTACGCACTCCTTCATAAGCTGCTCGCAATGATTTTCACTGCCTTTGCTTCTTCCACAAGTGTACATACCCCCGCCCCTCTCCTTCTCTCTGCTTTTTTTTTTCCTGTGTGTGAGTCTGTGTGTTTGTAACTTCCTGTCTGTTTACTGTATGTGTCAAGGTAAGAGTGTATTTATCACTCCGGTTCTGAAAGATGACAGGAGTGACGATTGAGAAACTGTCAAAGGAATGTATTTAGGAATTGACCGATTTTGCACAATTTGTAATATATATCTATATATCTATAAATGTGTGTATATGTATGTGTATTTAGGTTTTTTTTTTTTTTTTAGTGTAAATGAGTACATAGAATTAACAGACTCCCAACGTAGACACTACTACTGCCGCTGCACGCAATGTTTTAATGCAACGCATTGATGGCAATACAAGCTGATGGTTCATTTTATTTGTGTGGAAAAAACACAAACCATGCAAATCCTATAAATTAATATTAAGTAGCAGAGACCTGAGATTTCTATTTATATCATATAACTTTAACAATCTTGTATTGCCAGCAGCTTACTACTGTATTCATAATGCAGGAATGATCGCTCCTTAGGGCTGGATGATGCAAAGTAAAATCGGTTCACACTAATACACACTGCCGTAGAAGACTGCTCTCTAGCACGTTGAATTTTCTTCTAATGTGCACCAAGAAATCTGGACACATGGTCAAATCTAGACTATGGATCCGTGTTAAAGCTTCACTGAACATTCATTATTATTATTAATATTATTGAATTATAGCGATTCTGTCGGATAGCTTAAAAACACAATTTTATTTTTTTATAGAATTCACATTGGGATATGGTGGCAAGGATCATCTCTGACATTCCTATAGTAAGCATAAATAATAATAATAATAACGCGCTTCTACTCATTATCCAGCCCTGGTCTCTTGCATGCATTGGCTTTCCACTGAAATTTTTTTTGGCTGATTGTTGTAATCACAGTTTGTGTATTGTTTTTAAAAAAAAAAGCATATTAAAAAAAAAAAACTTTTAAAAAATTGACTGTTTTTTCCTTTTCCCCCCCTCACAATTTCACCTAAGAACGCAGCCATGAACAAAGACTGGCACAAAAACATCATTCGAGAGCAACGTCTCCCAACCGTCTAAGAACAGTTTGGAGACGAACAATGCCTTTTTCAGTATGATAGAGCACCTTGCTATAAAGGAAAAGTGATAATGATAATGATAATATACAGTACAGACCAAAAGTTTGGACACACCATCTCATTCAAAGAGGTTGAATTTGTATTATGGCAAGAAAAAAGCAGCTAAGTGAAGAAAAAAACGAGTGGCCATCATTACTTTAAGAAATGAAGGTCAGTCAGTCGAAAAATTGGGAAAACTTTGAAAGTGTCCCCGAGTGCAGTCACAAAAAGCATCAAGCGCTACAAAGAAACCGGCTCACATGCGGACCGTCCCACGAAAGGAAGACCGAGAGTCACCTCTGCTGCGGAGGATAAGTTCATCCGAGTCACCGGCCTCAGAAATCGCAGGTTAACAGCAGCTCAGATCAGAGAGCAGGTCAATGCCACACAGAGTTCTAGCAGCAGACACATCTCTAGAACAACTGTTAAGAGGAGACTGTGTGAATCAGGCCTTCATGGTAGAATATCTGCTAGGAAACCACTGCTAAGGACAGGCAACAAGCAGAAGAGACGCGTTTGGGCTAAAGAACACAATAAAGAACACGATAAAGAAAACTCTTTGAATGAGAAGGTGTGTCCAAACTTTTGGTCTGTATTGCAGTATATTGGGCTATATATATATATTATACTTGCAGAAGTGTCATGTTTCTGTGCTATTCAACATGCATGCAGCCATATGTTGTGGTAAAGTCTTACCTATCTTGTGCCATCACTATTATGCAGTAAAAGATTCCTCATCCGCCATCTTGAAAATGAGTGTGTAGTATGGAATGAAATCAGTATTTTCTTGAAAATTAGTGTGTATTACGGGATGAAACCATAGCAGTATTTTGACCAGTGGAATGACAAATATATGTGTCTCGTTTGGCCCCGATCCCGCAAAGCATGGAACAGCCTATAAAGAACATACATACATGCATACATACAGTCTTATGCAAAAGTTTAAGCACCTCTTGATATATAACCGATTTTGGTGATTTTTTTAACTGAAAATCGTAATGGTTAGCCCAGTCTCTTTGGGAATGGAAAAAAAAAATCACAATATTTTCAATAAACATTGATGCATAATTCTATACTTCTTATGCCATAAATTGAACAAAAAATAAAAACATTATTATGGCACCGTGCAAAAGTTTGGGGACCCTAAGAGTTCCAGAGTCTCAGATTACTGAGATTACTCAGATTTTTACTATGTTTCAGACCTTAATCAGCTAGTTAGATCTGATGCATGGCAACAGCTGTCATTAGTAAATGGCAGTTTCAAAGCTTTACAAATACTAATGACTCTTCAAACCTTGTGCACACACTTGCAGACACTCAACAACCATGGGTTCCTCTAAGCATCTGTGTAAGACTCTGAAAATAAAAGTTATTGATGCCAACAATGCAGGAGAAGGCTACAAGAAGATAGCAAAGCGTTGTCAGCTTGCAGTTTCCACAGTGAGAAATGTAATTAAGAGATGGCAGGTCAGGGGAACTGTGGAGGTCAAGATGAGATCTGGAAGACCAAGAAAACTCTCGGAGAGAACTGCTCGTAAGCAGAAGAAAACCTTAACTGTGTCCCCATCATAAAATCCAATGTCAGAAGTATTGCAACAGATCATCTACAGAAGCTTGATGCATTTTTATAAACAAACTCTTAATAACTCTTTGGCCACAATCAGCAAAGGCATGTTTGGTGAAAAAAAGGAGCAGAATTTCACGAAAAGAACTCCTTGCCAACTATTAAGCATGGGGGTGGATCTATCATGCTTTGGTGTTGCAGCCAGTGGCACAGGAGGGAGTGCATGGGTGGAGGGAAGACTGGATTCCACTAAATACCAGCAAATCCTGGAAGCAAACATCACACCATCTGTAAAAAAAAAGCTGAATCTGAAAAGAGGATGGCTTCTACAACAGGACAATGATCCTAAACATACCTCAAGCGACGCAAGCTGAAGGTTTTGGAACGGCCATCACAGTCTCCTGATTTAAACATCATTAAAATAGGATAGGTGGATAGATCTTAAAAGAGCTGTGCATGCAAGACGACCAAAGAATATTACAGAACTAGAAGCCTTTTGCAAGGAAGAATGGGAGAAAATCCCAAATATAAGAATTGAAAGACTTTTAGCTGGCTATAAAAAGCTGTGATATCTGCCAGAGGAGGTGTTACTAAGTACTGATTATGTCGGGTGCCCAAACTTTTGCATAGTGCCACAATAATGTTTTAATTTTTTTTTTTTTTTTACATAAAAAGTAACTATGCACCAATGGTTGCTGACAATATTGTGCATTTTTCAAATTCCAAGAGAGACTGTGTTAACATGTTTTCAATAAAAAAATCACCAAAACTGTTATTTATCAAGGGGTGCCTAAACTTTTGCATAAGACTGTACATACATAGCCACGTTGACTTTTATATAGAGAGATAATACATTTATATTTATATTACTTATTACAAATAATATTACATTGTATATAAATAAAGTCCTATTCACGATATTTCTCTTACTGCTGTACGGTGCAGGATAGATAAAAAGGTGCGCAGGAAACAAAACGTGACACTGCAGATATTGACTCTAACGTAATTGTCAAAAAAAAACTCTTTGACACTTATTACATACTTGTAATTATACTTCCGTACACCGTGGTACCGTAACATCTAGATTTAAAGAGCTACAATATTTATATATTTTAAAGATCTGTGGTGGAAATAAAGTTTACAACTCTGGAGACTTCTAATAGTATCACAACCGGAGTAGACATTTATTTAAACAGCGCAGGACATCTCTGTTACAACACAGCAAAAGCATCTGAAAAAGACAGGTAACCCCTCCCCTCATGCTTTAAATATTCTAACGGAGCATTCTAATGGTGACATCTCAAAAACACAAGAAAACAACTGAGCTATTCCCTTGGGTGTTGAAAGCAGGCAAGTGACCCTGCTGGCGCTGAGTCTATGTCAACGTACACAGATCAAGTGCTTTACTCTCTGTACACTTTGTTCTTACTTGCACAAAGACATATTCCAAGTGTGCAACTCTAACTGACCCATGATTATGTACACTTTTATTAACACGCACACAGACACACACCATTGATTAAAATTTTCTACCACAGCTCTAAAAACAGGTGGTGTAGTGGTTAGCACTGTTGCCTTGCACCTCCAGAGTCCAGGTTCGATTCCTGTCTCTGTGGTGCATGGAGTTTGCATGTTCTTCCCGTACTTGGTGGATTTCCTCTGGGTACTCCGGTTTCCTCCCACAGTCCAAAAACCTGCAGATTAGGCTAATTGGCATTTCAAATTGCCCATAATGTGTGTGTGTGCCCTGTGATGGATTGGCAACCTGTCCAGGGTGTACACTGCCTCGTGCCCTAAGTCTCCTGGGATAAGCCTAATTTCTTATATGGAAATATACACAAATTCAAAAGCTGTCACAATTTATTTTTCCAGAAAATGACAGAAGTTTACACACTACAGAGAAAAAATGTAAACGCTAGTATGATTGATGTATGTAAGACTTTGCTCATATCCAGTTTGAGCTTGAGGCCAACTGTTAAATGAAATTCTAATAACATAAATGTCACATCAATATAAATCACACAATCTACAAATACAGTAAATGGATATTAAGGTAGAAAAACATTGCTTTTATACACACACACACACACACACACACACACACACACGCACACACACACACACACACACACACACACACACACAGAGACACACAGCCTTTACAGATATACACAGTTTAAGAGATATTAAACTGGTGACATAGAGGGGATCCACATCTTCCCC
This sequence comes from Clarias fuscus, assembly GCA_030347435.1. Classification (NCBI taxonomy): domain Eukaryota; kingdom Metazoa; phylum Chordata; class Actinopteri; order Siluriformes; family Clariidae; genus Clarias; species Clarias fuscus. The sequence continues at coordinate 7,602,850 of CM059224.1, read as the reverse complement.
CACGCAGACTCTCTACTGGTGTCCCACAGGTCTCAGTACTTGGTCCTCTTCTGTTCTCCCTCTATACCCAGTCTCTTGGTAAGGTCATATCATCGCATGGATTTTCATACCATTGTTATGCAGATGACACACAACTTATTCTCTCATTTCCTCAGATACTCAGGTTTCCACCCGGATCTCAGCATGTCTGGCAGACATCTCATCCTGGATGCCAGCTCATCAGCTGAAGCTCAACCTGAGTAAAACCGAACTGATGTTCATCCCTGGTGACTCATTCCCAAATCAAGACCTTGTGATGTCCCTGGACAATAATCAGATCACTTCTTCAGCCACCGCCCGCAATCTTGGGGCAATCATCTGCCATTTTCCCCACACATCACTTACCTTACTCGCTCTTGTAGATTTCTTCTTTACAATATCAGACGAATCCTCCCATTTCTTTCTTCACAGGCTACTCAGGTGCTTGTTCAGTCCCTTGTTATTTCAAGACCGGACCACTGCAACTCACTCCTGGCAGGTCAACTGATCCAGAATGCAGCAACACGTCTCGTTTTCAACATTCCCAAGTTCTCCCACATCACCCCACTCCTCCACTCCCTGCACTGGCTTCCTTTAGTTGCCTGCATCAAATTCAAAACCCTGATGCTTGCCTACAAACCTAAAAATGGCCCAGCACCCACTTACCTCTCTGCTCTAATGACGCCGCACACTGAACCACGTTCCCTCCGATCCTCCAGCACTATTCGCCTCGTCTCAACATCTCTCAGGGATCAAGGACGACATTCATCCAGGCTCTTTTCTGTTTTCGCAGCTAGGTTGTGGAACAAACTTCCTCTAGATGTCAGCACAGCAGAGTCTTCGATGATCTTTAAACGACGACTCATGACGTATCTGTTTCTTCAATACTTGGACTAATCCAAAAAAAAAAAAAAAAACTGACTGATGCCACTTAGTTAGTAACCTATTAACCCAGTGTACATATCTATCCAGTGATTTAAACTTTAAAGCACTTCTAGCAAGTCGCTCTGAATAAGAGCGTCTACCAAATGACTAAATGTAAACGTAAATATTATACAATGTCTTTTTTTGTTTGTTTTATTACGAATCTATTTCTTAATAGTGGAAAGTTAAAATACAGATGTACAATATAGATTTAATTCAGTTATTTACATTTTTATTTCTACAGTTATTTTTTTTGGATTTATATGGATATTGAAAAAAGAAATATTTAAGCTTTCAAAACTACTTAACAAATAATTAAGGAATTGAAAGTAACAGTGATTCCATTTTGACAAGGCAAAAAAGTTTCCTCCTTTTCAAAGCATACAGTTGTCACTATCATTTTGTTATAGACGATATAGAATTTTTTTTTAAACAAAAAACTAAATGGAAAAATTCAAAGACTTTATGCACCACTGCTACGTTTTTGATTCTCAGTCCGTTTGTGATGGGATTCCTCTTCACTTGATGCCAATTAAATTCACACTACTGTCACAGTTAAATGCCTAGTTATTGCTGTCCAAGCGATTGGGGCTGTTACTGATCTGCGGATCTACAGGTACTTTGTTGAATGTCGGGTTACTCGCTCTTCTACTAATCCTCTATTATTAGTCTTAACAACCGTTCACATTTTGCTGGGAATCCGTCAATATGACGCTATTAATGCAGATTAATTATTAGCTAAAGTGTGCACTTCCCATCAGTCTAATGTTTGTGCTCCTTCAGTAGGTCTGAACTTCTTGCTGCACCACCTCCAACAAGATCTGAAGTTTCAAAGTGCAGTAATCTGAAAGTAAACAGAGCAGAAGAAGAAACACACATCACCAAATACTAATTTAAAGGGCAATAATAATGAAATATTATCAACAGTATGAGAGAAAAAGTCAATGTTTCTAAAAATGGCCACAAATTTCCAATATGGAGGCAAGTGGCTTAGTGTCTAGCAGTCGCCTTGCACCTACAGGGTCCGGGTTGGTTCCTGCTTCAGGTCTGTGTTGTGGGTTTTCTCGCGGTACTCCGGTTTCCTCCCCCAGTCCAAAGACATTCAGATTAGGCTTAATTGAAGTTCCCAAATTGCCCATAGTATGTGAATGAGGATGTGTATGTGTGTGCTCTGCGATGGATTGGTACCCTGCCAGTGTACCCCACCTTGTACCCTAAGTCTCCTGGGATAGGCTGCAGGCCTCCCCCGACACTATAAACAGGATAAAGCGGTATAGACAGTAGACTGAGTGAATGATTTCCAAAATGGCGCTGTGGATGACAGCACAACGCTCTCTTGTACTTTTTTGTTTTTGTTCATTTGTTTCATGCTCAGTTACCCTTAATCGGATTAATGTGGAGTTCTTATTGTGTATAGTGTCTTGTCTAAAAACAATTGTACAGTGTTATTCCGTAGGTCTGTACTTTGAGAGTCACCAGCCGGTCCTGGTGTGTGTTAACATACTTGCCCAATAAACTTGATTCTAAAGAGCCTTAAATTGTCCATAGATATACAGTGATCAGCCATAACATTAAAACCACCTGCTTCATATTGTGTAGTTTCCCTTGTGCTACCAAAACAGCTCTGAGTCATCAAATAGACTCCACTAGACTTCTGAAGGTGTGCTGTGAAATCTGGCACCGAGCCATTAATGCCAGATCCTTTAAGTCCTGTAAGATTAGATGAAGCTTATGGATCAAACCTGTTTGTCTATCACATCCAACATATTCTTAGTCAGATTGCGAACCAGAGAATTTGGAGGCCAAATCAACACCATGAACTTTTTGTCATGAACCTTAATCCGCTCCTAAACAATGGTTGCAGTCTGATGCATTATCCTGCTGAAAGAGGCCATTGCTATTGGGAAACATTGTTTCCATGGAGACATGTACTTTGGTCAGCAGCAATGTTTAACTGGTTGGTATTTATCAAAGTAATATCCACATTAATGCCAGGATCCATGGTTTCCAAGAACATTGATCAGAACATCACACTTCCTCCATCGGCTTGTCTTCTTCTCATAGTGCATCCTGGTGCCATCTCATTTCAAGCTAAGCCCAAGCACACACCTGGCTGTCCAGTTGACTCTGTTGCCGGTTCGCTTGTTGTCATTCAGCTCCTTATACGGTACTTACCCATTTATCCTGTTTCCAACACATCAACTTCGAGATCTGCCTGATATAGCTAACCCCTGTGCACTGTAACCAGATAATTCATTTTACTCAGTTCACCTGGAAGTGGGTTTACTATTGAATCCCTGTGTATTCCTGCCTCACACTCAGTGTTACCATGACATGCATGCTTAGTCTAGATGAATGAATGTGTGTGCTTGAACAGGAGTCATTACCAGCAATGATGTATTTACATTTTGACCTGAGAAAGGGAAGGTGTAACTCACCAAAGGCTTTTCTCCAACGTTTTGGTACGTATGAGTGCTTTACGGTCAGGTAGTAAACTGGGATCCCAGTGAACGTAACAGCTAAACTGCAGCCAGTGTTCCATGGGTCTGAATACAGAGACAGGCCCACGATAAAGAAACATACCACGGTGAAGGTGACAGGAACAGCCAGAGGAACCTAGGCTCACATAAAATAAAAAAAAGATAGATAATAAATAAAAAATTTCACTTTTTTCTTGCTTGTTAGAGGTATTCATTTTTTGCAAACCTTAAAACTTCTTGGATGATCTGGAAATCGGTAGCGATGGATGAGAAGCCCCAGTGTTACTAGGGCAATGAAGAACCAGCGCGAGAAGGAGGCGAAGTTGATCAGTTGATAAATGTCTCCTCTTGCCAACATGATAACCATGAGAGGGGCCTGGAACCATAACAACTGATATAGTCACTTATAAGTAAGAGCAATTGAAATAACGTATATTTCAAATAACGTATATATGAAATAACAATATTTTTTGTGGTTTCTTTCAGAAAAGCTCAGAGACAAGGACCTGTATGGCCTGGAGCCTATCCCGGGTAACTTAGGGCACAAGGCAGGGTACACCCTGGATTGTGTGCCAAACAATCACAGGGTACAAGCACACACACTCTCAGTCATACACTACGGGATCATTTTAAAACACCATTTTTTTCCTGCTCTACTGCACCTACTTCAATTAGGAAAAGCCTGCTAATTCCTTGATTAATGAAATCAGGTGTGCTGGGAGCTGAGAAAACACATTAATGTGCAGCGACGTCAGAGAGAACCGTCGGCCCTCACCACATGTCTTTGGACAGTGTTCGAGGAAACTGGAGTCTCTGGAGGAAACCCATCACGCACAGGGGAAACATGGCTCAGGCTGAGGCGGCTAGGGCACTAGGTTATTGATTGGGAGGTGATTGTTTTGGCGACAGTGTTAACCACTAAGCCATTGTGTCACCTGCAAACTGTTCTGTTGTACAAAAATGATTTAACACTCGCTAAGTTATTAAGACATCATTTTTATCCCATGTTGAAAAATTTAAAGCTTTATATCTGATAAGATAAGAAACCTACATTATGTCAACAATCAGAAATCAAGTTGTTACTATGGAGGTGATATTGCATTAGAGTTAGTGCTGTTGGAAAGAAAACCTCTTGAGCAATCAGAATTGGGCATCAAGAAGGAATGAATGAACATATAAATGACAGTAACATGAGCAAGCACCTGTATTAAAGCAGCCAATAATACAATACAGTACAATATATTACCAGAAATAATACAGCAGGCATTGGGGTATTTCTTCGGATGTGTATCATAGAAAACAGAGCTGGCCATTGTCCCTCCCTGGCTGCCACAAACAACATCCTACACACAAATACATTGTGTAATTACAACTTGATATTGATATGTATATATAGGGTGTAATATTCCTGTGGATGTCTACCAGATTTTATACCTAGGTGTTGAAAAGATGCCACTATTCATGGTTCCAAGACACGACATGGCCACCAGTAAGGGCACCAGTGATGCCATTCTGGGCAGGACTTTGCCGGCGAAAGTCTGCGACAGCGAAAGGGGGAGAAAAAAAATGACACATTGATTTGCACTTCTTGACATTTTCAATACAGAAATTCCATTACACTGACCACTGCTACGGCGTCGGATATCAGCAGCTCATCTGCAGTCATCATGGTGTAATACGCCACGTTCACCAGCAGGTATAATATAATTACTGTGATCATGGACAAAATGATGGCCAGTGGAATGTTTCTGACAAATACAAGGAAGAAGTGTAATTACAAAAAATATATGAATCGGCATGGTATTGCAGTCAGATCCGCCCAGTTCTATATACATACCTTTTTGGATTGATAACCTCCTCTGTCACGAAGTTTAATGAAAACCTGATAGCAAAAAAAACAGAACAATGTGTACGGTATTGTGCATAAGTCTTAGGCACTAGATTATATATATATCATTATTATGTACAAAATCATTAATTATTTCCAAATATAACTATATAAAAATGAATAAATAAATAACATTACAGAAGTTTATTTACATGCCTGTAAAGAAAGCAACATGTTAGATGACAGACCAGGTAGCAGACCAAAAAAACGAGGAGCAAGTGTGACAAAGTTACCGGAAAGTCTCAAATTCTCCAGAACACTCAGTAAAACCTAACAGCGGTTTAACTTACAGTACTGTGCAAAAATCTTGGGTACAGTATGTCACAAAAGTGAGTACACCCCTCACATCTCTGCAAATATTTCGTTATATCATATATAATAGGCTTCAGCTATTATTGCCTGTATTTTGAGTTATTTTGAGGGGACAATAAATTTACACTGCTATACAAACTTTACACTGATGACTTTTCATTGTGTCAAAGAGTTATTTAAGTGTTTTCCTATGAAAAGATATAACTAAATATTTGCAGAGATGCGAGGGGTGTACTCACTTTTGTGACATACTGTACATACAAAAACAATTGCCGTAAGCAAAAATGCCTTTGAAAACATTTCTACATAAAAGAGCACACCATCCATCCATCCATCCATCTAGCAACCTCTGAGGTCCAACAAGGGACTGTGGAGGCCAGTGGTGACCATTGTATTCATTCCTATTTTTACGACCGTGGTATGACCTCCTGTCAACAACCACTGTCATGCTCGTTCACACACCACGGGCAATTTGGGAATTCCATGAAGAGAACATGGAAGAACATGCAAACTACTGTATATGCACACAGACCTGAGGTGGGAAACGAACCCGGACCCTGGAGGCGCAAAGCGACAGTGATAACATAAAGAGAACTAAAGAGTAATAAAATGTGAGAACACAGTGAGTCAGTAGTTGGTGTAAAAACGGTTTGCTTGAAAATAATCAGTAGCGTTAGATACTGATTTGTGTAGCTGTTAGGTTTTACTGAGTGTGCTGGAGAATACAAGTTCTTCTGGTAACTTTTCACACTTGCTCCTTTCTAGTCTCATGCAAAATCCATTTATTCTTTTGGTTTCCATGTGAAAACCGGTCTGTCATGCTGCTTTCTTTACAGACATGCAAATATTTATATACGTGTATGGTGCCTAAAATTTTTCACAGTGCTGTATATACTGTATGTGCTGTATAGACTAGATAGACCTCCATTAAGCAGCAAGGCAGTCACAGAAATTACAGAATACACACACACACACACACACACACACACACACACACGCATACACACGCATACACACACACGCATACACACGCATACACACACACACACACACACACACACACACACACACACACACACATACACACACACACACACACACACACACACACACAAACACACACATACACACACATACACACACACACACACATACACACACACACACACACACACACACACACACACACACACACACACACACACATACACTATATATAAAAGCAGTGATCTCTCACCATCCAGCGAAGGCATAAAGTCCTGAGTAGAAAGCTAAAGGCAGCTTGGACAATGCGAGCGTCTCAGAGTTAAATGCATTCTCGAAGTTTTCAGTTCGCCCTGCACAGGGAGTTAAAGACAAGTTTTTAGGCAAACCTTTTGCTCGCTATAGAAGGATCACACAATTCGAATAATAATAAATGCTAATATAATAAGAAATCCTTCTTCGCTACCTTTGGCCAGGGCCGTAATTCCTGGGATGATGATCAGAAACAGAGCAGAGAGTTTAATGATCAAGAGAAAGACCTGTGTATGAGAGGCCAGCGATACACTCCAACAGTTCACCGCCACCAAAAATGCTGAAACAGAAAGGTATTTTCAAAAGAGGTTCAAAGATAGAAACCATACATACACTTATTGTACTGGTTATTATGGGTAAGATGGGTTTTATTCTGTTCAGGGGTGAGATGTCTCAAGAACACAATGTGTACATTATGAGGATGCACTATGGGTGGGACTCTTGTCCGTCATACATTGCCTACTAAGGGGCAATTGAGTTTAACCAATCTGCCTGCCAGCATGTTATTGGGAGGTTAGAGGAAAGCAGAGATTGGAGGAACTGTGCAGCAGCAAAGTTACGCACTTTGCACATGCTGTTCATTTAGCCATTGCTATATATATATATAAAAAGAATACTCACTCAGTCCAAGAAAACTAGTCAGTTTGATTAACGGTAGAGGAGCTGGGCATGGCGTGAAAAAGGGTTCTACGACATAGTGTCCAAAAGCCAGTGAAATGTACGCGGTCACTGCAGGTCTGCAAAGAGAAGAGCAACATAACCAGCCTTAGCCCTGACTTTACCAAATGACAAGAGAAACATTTATTGTGCAAATCACAGGTCTCATCAAAGCCTTTTGTTGCATTGTGATGTAGACTCGAGCTGACCTGACGAAAACATACTCGGACCAGAGCCTCAGGAATGCAGGAAGTGGCCCAAGCGTCTCAAGTAAATACGTGTAATGGCCACCAGACTTTTTGAAACTCGTACCCAACTCAGCATAACACAAAGCACCTGAATTCAGTGAGACACAAGACAAAAGAGATCACACACATAAATACATCTACTTTAAATTATGCAGCTCTTCCCTCATTAAGTCTGTGCTGTTATTCACTTGCTCACTCATTCTCTATACCGTTTATTCTATACAGGGTTGCAGGTTGCCTGAAGATGAGGTGGACTACACCTACACCCTGGACGAGGTTCTAGTCCATCTCAGGGCACACAAGCACACACACACACACACACACACACACACACACACTAGGAGCTATTTGGAAACACCAATTAGCCGAATCTGAATATCTTTGGACTGTGGGAGGAAACCAGAGTACCGCCAGGGGACCCAGCAAGCATGGGAAGAACATGCAAACTCCGTGCAGACAGACTCGTGGCATGAATCAAACCCTCGACCCTGAGGTGTGAGGCCACAATGCTAACAGGTACGTCACCATGACGCCCTGTGATGTAATTTGGTTTATGTTAAACCAACGACCACAGACCAAAAATATATATTTTGGATTTTTTTTTAAATTATTATTAAATGTATGTGATTGATCTATGAGGTCATTAACACCAACACTGTTTGACTGAAGGTACTTAGTTAGTGACCTAGTAACCCAGTAAGTAAGGATCTGTCCAATGACAAAAACTTCAAAGCACTTTTGTAAGTCGGACTGGTTAAGAGCATCTACCAAATGCCTAAATGTAAATGTCTGCTAATATCAGTGCAACAAATCAGCACATCTGTTTAAATAAAATATCGGTCAACCCCTTTGACAACCATGCCATGAATGTGTCATTGAAAATGCATTTTTGTTTTGCTGAAAAGACATCTTGAATTTAACAAAAGTAGAATCTTTCTGATACCACACGCCATGCATAAGGAGTATTGTGCTGCGCCCTCTCTCTCTCTCTCTCTCTCTCTCTCTCTCTCTCTATATATATATATATATATATATATATATACTGTCATGAGGCAGAATGATGAATTTTTGGTTCCTCAATTGGTATTTCAATATATTTAATCAAAGCATGTCTGCATTTCCTTCCTCAACTCCATGATTCCCTGACAGAGTGCAACCCCCAGGATGTAGCAGCATCACAACTGGGCAACAGGGAGCAGCACTGCACATACATTTACATGCCAGCATTTATATAAATTGGTTTTCACCAAACAAGCAAGGCTCCATATACAGTAGCATCATAATACATGTCAAACTCGGTCAGGGCGGAAGGAATATATCTGGTTTGCTTGTATAATCACACTGCTTGCCAGCCTGGCACACATGTGGAGAGTGATCATTGTTACCCAGTACACTCTAGCATGGAGAATATTGCAGTGTAAGGTATTGCAGTGCAGTAAGGATTTAAAGCCAATGCTTCTCATGTTCCAGGACACGTTGCTCCATGAAGTATTGGTATGCAGGGAGCCTGTCGCAAATAAATGTATGATGAGGTAATAAGCTGTTTCATGGCTTTAACAGTCTGGGCTGGTGTCATAACACTAGAGGAAATTTTTTTACCCTACTTAATAGTGGTATTTTCGTGGCATCGGTGGCTGAGTGGTAGGTTTCTTGCCTGCCATGCGGAAGACGCAGGTTCGATTCCCAGCCACTGGATGCAGTGTCGGTCCCAAGCCCGGATAAGAGGGGAGGGGTACGTTAGGAAAAGGCACTGAGTGTAAAACCTGCGCCAAAGCTTGTGTGTGGATCAGATGGTCCGCTGTGGCGACCTTGCCAGGGACAGCTGAAAGACTAACGACAACTACATCCACATGTGATTTTTGTGGATCTGTGGGGAAATTTAAAGCATGGATGAACTCAAGGAAAACATCACAAACACTACCTGCAGCATCAGTGTTAAAGAATTGCAAGCAGTATCAGCCAACATGCTCATATATACAGTGGCATGCGATAAGTGATAAGCCATAGAGTTAAACATGAAACACTCTTTTGCAATATTTTAAGCAATATCAGTGTATTATTTTGATTTCCTACAATTTTAGAGTGAAAAAGGAAAAGCTGCACCCTGCAAAAGAATGGGAACCAAAAGAGACTTGAGCTCTCAGATCATCAGCAACCATGGGCAACCATGGGTCCTCTAAGCAGTTGCCTAGCTCTCTGAAAATGAAAATCATTGATGCCCACAAAGCAGGAAAAGACTATAAGAAGATAGTAAAGTCTTTCAGGTACCAATTTTCCACAGTTCGAAATGTAATTAAGAAATGGCACTTAACAAGAACAGTGTAGATCAAGATCAAGTCTGGAGGACCAAGAAAAATATCAAAGAACTGCTCATAGGATTGCTGGAAAAGCAAGTCAGAACCCCCCTGTTTGACTACAAACGACCTCGAGGAGGATTTGGCCTTCATCCAAGAGCCATCAGAAGGAAACCTCTCCTGCGTCCTCTCCACAAAATGCAGCATGTGAATTTAGCAAAAGAACATTTACACAAGCCTGGTGCATTTTGGAATAAAATCCTTTGGTTAAATAGAACTCTTTGTCCCCAATGAGCAAAGGTACACACCCTGACAAAAGTCAACAAATAATAAAAACTTGACTTCTAGATGATTATTTGGAATTTGAAAGGCAAAGGTCTCTAGATTACGCTTATTTTACCAAAATAAAATCTTGTGCCATGATTTTTTATTATTTAATTAGGACAGAAAGGTCTTGGATTGCTTAGAAAATGGACTTGTCACTTAACAGAAATAATGTAGAGTACAGAACATAAAGTCATGGTGCAGTGGAAAAAGAATTCATATTGTGTATGACTCCCATGAGCTTGGAGGACTGCATCCATACATCTTGGCAATGACTCAAATAACTTATTAATAAAGTCATCAGGAATGGCAAATACGACTCCCAGAGTTCATCAAGATTTTTTGCTTTCATCTTCAATGCCTCCTCCTTCATCTTACCCCAGACATGCTCAATAATGTTCATATCTGATGACTTGGCTGGCCAATCCTGGAGCACCTTGACCTTCTTTGCTTTCAGGAGGCTGGAGTATGAGAAGGAGTGCCATCCTGCTGAAGAATGATCCCTCTCCTGTGGTGTGGAGTATAATGGGGAGCAAGAATGTCTTGATACTTCAGGCTGTTGATGTTGCCATCCACTCTGCAGATCTCTCGCATGCACCCATACTGAATGTAACCCCAAACCATGATTTTTCCTCCACTGTTTTCTGTGTGAATCTTGGCTCCATGCTGGTTCCAATAGGTCATCTGCAGTATTTACAACGATTGGGATGCAGTTCAATAGATTATTCACTGGAAAAAAAATCAAACTTCTCCCACTTTTAAGCAGTTCATCCTTTCCTGCAGGCTGTGGGCCTTGGCAAATGCAAGGCAATTTTTTAGTTGTCTTCTGTTTAATGCTGGTTTCTGAGCACCAATTCGGCCATTGAGTGAGAGAATTCGACAAATTGTTCTTGTAGATACAGGGGTTTCTGGTGACCAGTTGTAGCTCTGCTGCATTGGAAAAATGGCTTGCCCTGGACTGTCGAACCAACAAACGGTCCTCTTGAACAGTTGTCTTATGGCAGGGGTGTGAAACTCCGTTCCTGAAGGGCCGCAGACCCGCAGGGTTTGCGGCCCTTCAGGAACTGAGTTTGACACCCCTGTCTTATGGAGTGTGCCTGACCTGGGCCTGTCATGAATTTCACCTGGTTAACATCTTTTTCTTATCCTCTCCACTTGACATTTAGATACATTAAAGATGTCTGCCACCTCAGCAGGAGACTTGGTCTTCAGGATCTTCATGATCAGCACTTTGGTCAGTGGTTGAGTCTTTGGCATGCTGTCAGGTCAGGATGCACTTCAAGTGAAAGTTGGGTGTGCTGGGGTTCTTCTCCTACACACCTGGGAATGTGTTAATTACAGTATTTGTCACAGGTGACGCTCTAATCTGTGATTGGTTGAATCCTTTCAAGATGTGATAAGACTTTTGCCTAAGCAAAGTCTGACCGTTCTGTCCCAATCACGGCATAATAAGATTATATTTTGGTAAAATAAGCGTAATCTAGAGGCCTTTGCCTTTCATATAAGCCACTTCTTATTGCAAATAATCAACTAGAAGTCAAGGTATTATTTGTTGTTCCTACAACTTGGATTGGCGATAAAACTTTGGTCAGGGAGTGTATGTTTGGAGAACAAAGGGCACAGAACTTCCATCGAGCTGGATCGATCATGTTTTAGTGCTGCATTGCAGCCAAAGCACAGGGAGCATTTCATGGGTAAAGGGAAAAATGGATTCACTAAAATTCCAACAAATTCTGAAAGCAAATAATTAGAACCATCCCCATTTATTGCACTTTTTGGTGTTGACTCAAGTGGTGCTCGTCTGAATGACGCCAAGGTCAATATGATCGCCTTTAGCTCCCTTCTCGCTAGGAGACTGATCCTGGCTAAGTGGAAGGAGTCGTTACCACCAGTGGGCGCTCATTGGATTAAAGAGGTCTTGTACTTTCTTCACCTAGAAAAGATTCGCTACTCTATAAGGGGATCGACTCAGGAATTTTATGATGTCTGGCAACCATTTATAAGCCATTTTGAACATATAGATGCAGAGCAACTGGATCTGTAATAAAAGATTTCTTTTTTAATCTCTGTTCCTAATACTTCCTTCATTACATTTTCTGTTTGATGTGTAATTTATTTAATTTTCTTTCTTTTTCTTCCTTTTTTCTTTCTGCTGACTGGCTGTTTGTTTTGTTTTTTTGTTTGTTTGTTTTGTTCTTTTTTTTCTCTTCTTTTTTTTTCTCTCTTTAGTTTAGATTTTTGTTGTTGTTGTTTGATTGTTGTTGTTTTTATTGTGGGGTGGGGGGAGGGGTATGGGTAGAAAGAAAAAATAGTGTACAATGTATGTATGTATATGTAACTTGTTTATATTTCCAATAAAAAAGACTTCGATCAAAAAAAAAATTCTGAAAGCAAATATAACATCATCTGTGAAAAAGCTGCAAATGGATAATGACCTCAAAATCCACAATGGACTACCTCAAGAGGCACAAGCTGAAGGTTTTGCCATGGCCCTCACAGTCTTCTGACCTAAACACTGTTGAAAATCTGTGGACAGACCTCAAAAGAGCAGTGCATGCAAGATGACATGGGAATCTCAATGAACTGGAAGACAGGTCGTAAGGACCAAAATTCCTCAAAAAAAAAAAAAAACTGAAAGATTGTTGGCTGACTACAAAAAGCATTTACAAGCTGTGATGCAAGCCAAAGGGAGGTGTTGCTAGGTACTACCATTACGCAAATTTCTCTACATATTTACTGTCAATATAATTAATTATTTATTGTTCTGATTTGCTTGTAAATTGAAAAGATCTTATAATAGAAATATTCCTCATTACTACACTAACTGATACTAACTAATAATTAACAGAAAAAAAGATATTCCTATTCAAAAATATATTCACAATGTACAGAATAATATATTGTATTATATATAGTAATAACATATTCATATATAATTGAAAAATACTATAAAAGGAATTGTACATTCATATCCATATATTCCTATTCATATATTGAGAAATATATAAAAATATATTTAAATGTATATCTTAATGTATGTAATTTTATGTCAGACTTTTTGCTCCTCCTTAGAGTTTTCCCCCCTTCCTCAGAGTTTTCCCCCTGGCCTCTAGAGGTCATTTGTGTTCCCCTTAGCCTAAGTTCTTCTTTCTAAGTTCCTCAGTCTTTTTTTTGGCTTTGATTGTTCATTACCTGATTGTTTTCTCCCCTTGTGGAGGCTTTCATTTAAGAGTTTATTATTTTGTCAATTCTTTATTTAATTCCTCTGAGTGAGAAGAACTTTTGTTGATGACAAGCTGCCTGTGAATTTTTTTTCATATCTTTAAAAAATAAATCTACCTTGCCTGAGACTTTCTGCCTTGAGTGTGTTTCAGTTGGGTCCAACCCTATCCCCTCCGTGGCTCAGTGGTAAAATCCTCAACCCTCACCCCGGAGACCCGGGTTCAAGACCTGAGCTTGACAATTTTATATTTAACAATATACTTCAGAATTTGATTGAGTATATGTATTTCTTTATGTTCTTTTTACAATATGCTTATATGTTAATGTAGTTCGAACAAAATGGACTTTTTGTCAGAGGCATTAATCAGAGCACACCAACAAAGTAAAAGTGTGTGCATAATTCCTAAACAAGTTTCAATAATGTTTCAATAGAATATATTATACCACATACCTCATATACCACATGCATAATTGCATGCCACTATATATACAGTAGATAGATAGATAGATAGATAGATAGATAGATAGATAGATAAGGAACTAGATCAGTGTGAATGTATGTAAAATGGTGATACACAATTATTTTCTCAGGTGTAATAATTTGAAACATTCTAGCACTTCATGCTGCATATTTATATATACAGTAATGTACTGGCAGACACCAAACTGGTAAAAGATTTGAAAGCATACCCAATGTAGAGAGGAGTCCACAGAGCACCCAGACGATCAAAGAGAGTCCCACACTGCCTGTATTCATGTGCACTCCTTTGGGTGCGATGAAGATCCCACTGCCCACCATGGTGCCCACGATAAAGGAGACTGCGGGCACCAGACTAATGCTGCGTCTCAGGTGAACCCGATCTTCCGTCATCTCATCCTCAGCTTTCTGGTTCGCCATCTCTGCTTCAGTTTCCCACACTCCTAAAATTTTGTGCTCCTCAAAGAGAGAATAACATACTCCTGGGGGAGGGCAGAGTAATATGCCAACAGCATTCCTCACACTGGAGGTGAACTTGTGATTGGGGGATAAAAGGAGGGTAGGGGTTCTGGGTGTACACAAATATTTATTCCTAAATAAGTGATTTTACCAACATTTTTAATCCTATTTTTGGCACAATTTAAAAATATTTCCTATGTACACAGTTCTTCTTCCACAGTTCAGTTAATCTTTCTGAATCTCTGCTTTGCTGTTAATTGAAGAAGTAAAACAAGGCACTTTTGTTTCTAAAGCCGTAACTCAATGGCAGAGGGAGTGTGAAGTGTCACGGTAATTCGTATTCCAAGTGTACAGGACATGACTTTCAAAACCTCAGAACCACTGTTTTTTTTTTTACACAGTAGAGGTGTATTAAATAAAATAGATACATCATCATCAAGTTGATGATGACTATAAAATTTGACTTAAGAACCAAAAAGAATTGGACTTATTGTTTCAATACGCTCAAAATGTTTTACTTTTGAATCTCAAAATTCGGACCTGTGTCAAATTATGTACTTACTTGAAATTCAAGTCAGACTGATCTCAAAGTCTCTCGGGAACCCAGGACTTAATTCAATGTTTAACTTAAAATTGTCACTTATTACCTAGGTTTAAAAAATTTTTTTTTTCAATTTTGACTTATTATCTTATGTTTCTTACATATCTTACATTTCTTTATATCTTACTCATTCTATCAGAGCTAAGCTTCAAATATTTTTCACTACTTACCTTAAAATTCTGACTACATTAACATTGATGATCAGTTATACACCAGTAAACTTGTGGCAGAATCATGAGCATGTCCCGTGGGGAACGAAGGCCAGGCTGTCCAGTCCAATCTTTTAGGAAAAACAACAACAAGCACAAATCAATTTTAAAAAGTCAATGTTGGCCACGATAAGGCACCAGAAGACTCCATAGTGGCCCCTGTGGAACACGGGGTCCAGCAGGCAAAGGACACTAACCCGACATCCAAACCCCCCAGATCCCAATTTGATTGAGCATCCATGGGACCCCTTCCAACCCGCCCCCCCAAGAGGTCTTATGGAGTCATGCCCTAACAAGCCGGAGCCACCTGTTTTGCATTGTAATTTAATGGCTGATTGGTGTATGTAAATCCTTTATTTAGCCAATTAAAATGCTGACATTGAATGTAGTTATTTGCACTTATTTATTTGCCTGATTATCTCCAAATTCAGATGAATTGTCTCAAAATTCTAACACACTGTTCTGTCCTATTATCTCAACATTATGACATTGCAAAATGCTGAAATGTAATAATGGGCTATACATCTTTTTTCATAAAAAAAAAAAAAAAAAAAAAAGCCAAGTTGTCTAATCTGCATATCTTTGTATGGAAACCGGAGTACCTGAAGAAAACGCGAGAAAATCCATGTTGCCGTGGCTCGTTCAGCACAATCATATATTTGTATTTTATCTTATTTGAATTTAAAATGAACTTCGTGTTGAGTAATAACTTGAGTACCTTTCCCAGGTTATTAAGAAATTGCAAATCCTGCCACCTCAGGCTGATGACAGCTGGCAAAACTGGAAGCATAAGAAATGCTATGTCTTCGAGGCTTTCACACACACACACACACACAAAAAATAAATAAATAAATAAATAAAATAAAGCTTCATGGAAAAGAGCTTATAATAATTGTATGTGGATTTATTTTGTGACAAATATCTGTAGATCAGTTTTGGATCTCTATGCAATTTACTTTAAATAAATAACATATGTACGCCCTCTGCTTAGTGGGTTTCCTCTGGGTGCTCTGGTTTCCTCCTCCAGTACAAAAACATGCAGTGTAGGCTAATTGGTGTTCCCAAATTTACTGTAGTGTGTGTATCCCCTGCGATGGATTGGAAACCCATCCGGGGTGTATTACAGGATAAAACAGTATAGATAATGATAGAGTGATTATTACATCATATCAAGTGATAAAGCAATCATCTTACATTGATTATGGAAAGTAAAGTCTCTCTAGAATGCTCCTCTCCTCCTACATTCAAAACTACAAAATATAATACACCAATGAGGATATTGATAGGTCAATGATGGGTTTCATGTCTGACATGAGGAAGGGCCGGGTTCGATTCCCAGTAAATGCCCAATGCCATTTGGTCCCAAGCCTGGATAAAATGAGAGGATTTTGTCCGGCATAAAACCTGTGCCAAGGTTTGTGTGGGTCAAATGGTTTGCTGTGGCAACCCCTTGATGAGCGGACGAAAGACCTTTTTAGTTGTTGAGGTTTTAGAACCTGTCATTTGTGTCACAGGCATGTTTTTGTTAACTTTTTCATCTGGTCTTTTGTAAGTTCTGCTTTTACAAGAAGAGAACGTCCAAATTCCAAGCAACAAAGAGCCTTTAGAAGTTTAGAGATAAAAGACAATCTGCTCTCTCTCTCTCTCTTTCTTCCATCTCTCTCTCTCTCTCTCTCTCTCTTTTCCTCTCTGTATGAACTTAGTTGAAATGTGAGCACAGCATGAGACAAGACAACAGCATAAAGCCCCCGAAACTTGTGTCCTGGTGGAGCAGCTGCAAAGCTTGTGTTTGTCCATAAAAGCCTGTGTTTGTCCAGAAAAAAAGTTAGAAAATACATTTGCAGGAACATTTTTCGTGTCGCTGAATAATTTAGGCAAAAGAGCAAATCTAGAGAAAACCTTAATTTTTTTATTTATTATTTTTTAATAGCGTAGTGTGTGATCCTGTTCTTGGCATTAAAAACTGTAAAAACTGTCTAGTCTGTCTGCTGCACTTCAAACCCTTTTTTTTTTTTTCATTCAAATTGACGTAATTATGCATTATGAGACCATACATATAACTATGTTTGAATGCAAATTCTTGTGATGGATGGGAATGGGTTTTACCCATTTCACATCAAACGTTTCAGTAATATGCTTAGGGAGACCTCCTAACGCTTGTTCAGCCTCTCTGTTTGAACAGCTGAACGTGAATCTTTAACAACCCAAAACAGCTAACCTTAACAGAAATGGCCCTTAAACATCAGTGTGTAATGATTGGGAGATAAAACTACATTTTCTTTATTTCAAATACCTCCTTTGTTTGTCCAGGGATTCCTTTCTGAAAGACAGATAGAGAGATATAGGTCATGGGGAGGGGGTGCTGTTCGACATGCTTGTGAGTTCAGCAAGAACACTGAAATCATTTCATTTATGGTGCACTTTAAGAGCAGGTTGGCGACACTTATGGTGCCAGTTAAATTTTAGCTAAATTCCCAGAAAATGGCCCATAATTAGATCCAGCCTGTGTTCCAGTTCATCCCAGAAGTGTTCAGGGGGTTAGGGCAAGGTCAGGGCTCTGTGCAGGACACTCAAGTTCTTCCACTAAAACAAATGGCAAACCAGGGCTTCTATCCATGATAAAGAACCATATATAGGTGTGATGGTTAGGTGTCCACATATTTTTGGCCATTTTTGGTAGCTATATTATCATTATTATCCGCTGTTGGAGGTTTTAGTCCACACACAATGTTTGTCTTGAATTAATAGGTAGAACTGGACAGTTATGCTGCTTTTTGTTGGTTTAAAAAATTAACTGTGAGTAGTGATGCTGCAACAAGATTGAATACATGAATAAATATATGTGTGCATAAGCAGAGAGCAGCTTCCAAGAAAATATTTGCCCTAAGCGTAGATGTAATCCCCTAATTTCATGTTATGATAATGAATTCAAATTAGACAACATAGTGGCTGGCTTTTTCGATTTCATGGATTTGGCAAGCAAAGAATCAACCGCACCTTTTGGTGTACATTGAGTTTGCATGTTCTCCTCTGGGTACTCCAGTTTCCGCCCCAGTCCAAAGACATCCAAAGTAGACTAACTGACACTCCCAAATTGCTTGTAGTGAGTTTGTATATGCATGAGTGTCTGCCAAAAACTCTGCCAAGAGCATCATTACCAGTGACGAAACTTGGGTGAGACGAAGCAACAGTCTTCATAGTGGAAGAGCCCATCATCGTCACATGTTCACAGCTCGTGCATGCTCAAGCGTATGCGTCGACATTTGCAGAATTTGTCCGCAGGGGCCAGACTGTCAGTACTGAATTCTACTGCCAAGTTTTAAGGTGTCTGAGGGAGGACGTACGACGATTGTGGTGCGCGAATTTTGGAACTTTTTGATACCCATTCGTATTCGCTTTCTTAAATCCAGGTGGTGACTTTTTTGGCCAGGCAGTGTTTATTCATATCCCAGACGGATACTCCCCATGCAGTGTTGAACCCAAAGTTATACCCTTGGCCCTAAGCCAGACATCTTGTGCTTCCCAAATGACCACAGCAAACGTTCTTTCAGTAACTTAATAAAAAATATTTGATTAGTTTAAAAAAAAAAAAAAGATGACCACCCACTTTGAGTATAAAAAGCAGTTTATTAATAAGACTGGCGTTCAAGTCAAACCGGGACTTGTGTTTTACATGAATGAAGGTGTAAATATTGATTAACTTTTACACAAGACCTCAAACACAGTACAATGGTGAAACTCTTGGCCGTAGAAAAACATATAAATATAAATGGTACCATTTTTTTTTTTCAAAGAAAATAAGCGATTTGCATTTGTACGTTGCTTTACTTTCTCTTTGCGCATGCGCTGTAATACGAGTCCGTCCTCTGGGAAAACTGGACACTGATCTTCGTCAACACTCCTCTTTAAGTCTTGCTTTTGAGTCCCAAGAACACACATTCTGCACTATAGAAAGGGTGTATGAGTCATTCCTTCACACCCTTCCTAGTGAACTAGTAAAGGGCGTAGAGCGGTGATTCAGCACTGCGCATGCGTCACACGACCACATCACCAACCCGGAAGTAAGCCTTTCATTCAGGACTTAAAGTCACAACATATGACCAAGTGAGTATTACAGCGTAAAGACATTACAATATATACTATTTTGGGGCGCAAAATTGTTAATAGGGGAAATATCTGTAAATGTCTATGTGCAAATGATGGTATTATAATAGGTGCGAGGTTTTATTGGAACTGCAGTGATTGAAGAAAGATTGTCCTCTTCCTGGTTTGTTTTTATCTATCATTCAGATTTTGCACTTGCAAGTCAATAAGTCTATTGTTAACTCAATTAATTAAGATTCCTTCCTGTAAGCTGAGGAGTTAAACCTCACAGATTTGATGCTTGTAAAAAAAAAATCTAATTGTTTTTTATACTAATAAATTAAGAAGAAATTAAGAAGGATTATACAGCACTAAATGCCTGTTGGACATGTTTAAACATTGATGTTGAAATCCTGAAATGCTGCTTCAGTGTTTTTTGATCTTTGCATCAGACGTTACTATGGTATACTGACAAGTATAATTACAAGCCTTTCATAAGTGTCAAAGGCTTTTATTGACAGTTACATTAAGTTTATGCAAAGAGTCAATATTTGCAGTGTCTATCCTTCTTTTTCAAGACCTATGCAACTCTGTCAGTCAACATCCTGACTGATGACAATCCGTCCTTGCATAATCAATGCTTGGAGTTGGTCAGAATTTGAGGAGTTTTGTTTGTTCACCCACCTCGTGAGGATTGATCACAAGTTCTTAATGGGATTAAGGTCTGGGGAGTTTCCTGGCCATGGACCCCAAATTTCCATTTTTTGTTCCCCCGAGACACTTTATCACTTTTGCCTTATGTCATGGTGCTCCATCACGCTGGAAAAGGCATTGTTCCTTACCAAACTGTTCTTGGATGGTTGGGAGAAGTTGCTCTTGGAGGGCTCACGGCTGTTTAATTAGGCAAAATTGTGAGTGAGCCACTCGCATGGCTGACAAGCAACCCCACACATGTGTTGCACAGCTTTACTGTTGGCATGACACAGGACTGATTGTAGCGCTTACCTCCCTCCATTTCAAGAAGGGCAGCAACGAAGTCACTTCTCTCCCGGAAAAAACATTAAGAAACTGACTGATATTCTGTGTATAATTGTTCTGTAATTAGGGCAGGTATACAACCATTTAAATGGTTTTCGTCTTTAGGGTGTGATGCAGTGTTACAGGTTAAGCAGCATTTAAAAAAAAAAAACGAAATTTTGCACTGTCTTCCTCCTTCCTTTAAAATTACTCTCTGTAGTGTATTAAACAAATTTTTTAATATTTGCTAGTCTCTGTCCACACTCCCTGCTTTCAAACAAACGCAGAGCGTCATAGACAATATAAATAAATAAATAAATAAATAACATATGCTATATGGCCAAAAGAGTATAAAACGCCTGACCACCACACACACATTTGGTTCTTTCCCGAAACTGGAAGCACATAATTATAAATGATGTCGATGCATGATGCAATGTAAAGATTTGCTACAAAGCGAATACCAAGAAAACGCATTTCATCAAGGGTTGGTGTAAAGGAACGCAACTTCCCTTTCATCAAATCCACGTGGCACGATAACATAGTGGTTGGCACCGAGGCCTCGTCCCCTCTAGGATTGAGGGTTTAATTTCTGCCTTGTGAAGTTTGCATGTCCTTCCTAAGCTTGGTTGTGCTTTTAATCAAAACAAAAATGATTAAACATTTTATTCTTCTTGATTCCTGTAGCCATGACCCGGTTTGAAGAAGTGTCCCAGAAATCTGCACTCCATCCCAAACCAAAGGGGCTCACCTTGCAGTATGGTACAGCAGGTTTCCGTACCACTGCGAATCATCTGGACCATGTGATGTTCCGTATGGGCCTGCTGGCTACGCTGAGGTCCAAAAAAACCAAGGCCGCTATTGGCGTCATGGTCACGGCCTCTCACAATCCGGAGGTGTGATGGCATTACTGTATTGCAGCTTTTTGGCATTTTAAATGAAATTGTAACGGTTGTGTAGATGTGTCAATGACTTTACACATATTTTCTTGTTTTTCTCTTTCCATCCTTGTCAGGAGGACAACGGCGTGAAGCTGATTGACCCGATGGGAGAGATGGTGACTCCAGCTTGGGAAGGCTATGCCACTCAACTGGCCAATGCAGAACAGGACGCTTTAGGCACCGTCCTGAAGGAGATCATCAAGCAAGAATCCATCGACATGAGTCAGGCATCAAGTATACTCATTGGCAGAGACACCAGGTAATAGTATAGAGTCAGAATGTACTGAGGAGATTAATTGCAAATATAGTATGTGTATAAACTGACCGGTTGTACACTCTGTCACCCAGGCCGAGCAGTGAGATCCTGTCACGGGCTGTGCTGGATGGGGTTTCATGTTTAGTAGGTCATAGTCAAGGTCTGTTTATCTGCAATACGTTTTACATTTCTTTAAACAAACTTCTGTGATCCTAAAATCATATTAAATACTCCTTTTAATTTGATGGGACGTTTATTTTTCTGATAACATGTATGACTTTCTTCCTGTGTGTGCGTGTGCGTGTGTGTGTGTGTGTTTAAGACTTTGGCTTGGTGACCACACCTCAACTCCATTATATGGTCCTATGTCGCAACACCAACGGTTGCTATGGCACCGCTACAACACAAGGATACTATGAGAAACTCTCCAAGGCTTTCATCAAGCTCACTAAGAATGTACGACTTGTTTTCAGATTTGGCAGATACTTAATGCATACTGTACCAGCACACCGAGTACCATCTCATGCTTGCACTCGTCTCCCAGGCCCCGAAACGCACCGATGACCAGAAGAGGCTGCTGGTGGACGGTGCCAATGGGATCGGCGCGTTGAAGATGAGAGAAATGGATGCATATCTTAAGTCTGAGCTGCAGGTGGAGCTCTTTAACGACGGCAGCAGCGGCAGACTTAACCATCAGTGCGGAGCCGACTATGTGAAAGTGCAGCAGAAAGCTCCGCAAGGTACGTAGCAGTGTTCAGGAATGCTTCAAATCAAGAAATACTTGATTTTCTGGAAAGATTTCAGGGGTGCCAACAATTTTGGCCATGAGTGCAAACTCGTGACTGTGGAACCTCGGATTGCGAGTAACGTGGTTTACAAGTGTTCCGCAAACCGAGCAAAGATTTTTAATAAATTTTTAATCGGAAACCGAGCAAGTATTAGTTTATGAGCACCGAGTATCATGTATCACACATGCGACTCTTATTTTGACACCGAGCGTCACTCTCTCACCTCCTGTTGTGAAACTTAAAAAGTGATTCCGTTAATATGCGCTCATGCCAGTCTCAGAGAGATTTCTTTTTTTCCTGTTAAAACGGTGTTTCCGTTGTGTGCGTGTGTGTGTGTGTTTGTTTGTTTGTTGTGAAACTTAAAAAGCGAGGTGGGGAGAGGGAGGAGGAGTGTTACTGTGTAAAACGAGGTGAGGGAAGGGGCTAATTACACACACACACACACACGGCGCCTGCACGCACCAACGGAAACACTTATCTGTCAGGATTTATTTGTACTTTTTTTTTAAAGGTAAAGTGCAGATTAATTTGTTTTATTTTCACTTTATAGATTTTATTAATTATTTTTATGTATTTGTTTTTTGGGGCTGTGGAACGAATAATTAGAGTTTTCATTATTTCTTATGGGAACACGAGCCCACTTCCGGAACGAATTATGCTCGTAATCCAAGGTTCCACTGTATAATACTGCACTACACGGCAGTATTTTACACAACAGTACATACTGTGATATTATACTACACTGCACTATGTGTAACTACTTCACAAATATAAGAATATGACAAATCTTACACAGTGCTACCCTAAAATACATAGTACACCATAGTATACTACGGTACATTATACTTTACTGTGCTACTGTACTACACTGTTCTATAATACATTACACTGTACAACACTACACTGCACTCTTCTACACTGCACTACATACTATAATACTATACTAAAGTACTTTATATGCACAATGCTAAAATATATTATACTATATTACAGTACAGTGTGTTGTGTTGTACTATACTATAGTACATTGTACTTTCTGTACTACATTGTACTAACTATACTTTACTACATTATAGCGTTTAACACTATACTAAGCTACATTATCTCAAAGTATAATGTATTACACTGTTCTATAATGCATTACACTGTACAACACTACACTGTACTATTCTACACTTCACTACATACTGTAATATTATATTAAAGTACTTTTTATACACAGTGCTATCCTGCCACCATACTACATACTACAGTGCATTGAACTTTTCTATACTGGATTGTATTATACTATATTTTACTAAACTATAGTATACTACACGCTGCTGTATTTTAGTACACTATGCTACATTACAATACACTAAACTACACTACACTACATTATCCCAAATTATAATGTACTGCGCAACTCTATAATACATTACACTCTACTACACTACACTACATCAATCAGCTTGGGTTCCCCTAGTGCTGCCAGGGTGGTTCTGGCACTTTGGGGCATGACTATTTTTAGCAATTTGTGCTGCATTTGATATGGCGTGGGATCAGCAGGACAGGATGATCAGGTGGCAGGCACCACGCAGGCCTGGGTGACCCATGATCCTGTCACCTGATCAGTGTTCTTCAGTTCACCTGGTGGTGGTGTTAATGTTATGGCTGATCGGCGTATACTGCAGTACACTGTATTGTTCCACACTATACTACTTCATACTGTTCTAAACATAATCACACTATTCTTTAATACACTACATTGTACTATAGTACAGGATACTATACTTCACTATAGTACACTACACAATTCCACATGTACTATTCTACCACATACCTATATTACACGACACTACACAACACTATACATGAATGTTTACTCACTATTCTCCCTTTTCCCTTTAACACGCTCTCTGTAGGTATGCATATGGACCCGGGTCAGCGCTGCTGCTCCTTTGATGGTGATGCAGATCGTATTGTTTACTATTACAATGACTCTGCTGGCCATTTCCATCTTTTGGACGGAGATAAAATAGCTACACTGATCAGCACCTACCTCAAGGAGCTTTTGACACGGGTAGATACACGTCCATATACTCTCTCTCTCTTTCTTTCCAGCAGTTCTGTTGGCAGCAAGAAATTTAAACTGGCACTATGACATGCAAACTGCTTCTTCTTTGACTAGGGTTAATTTCAGGGGTGTGTTTTCGTATAGGCAGGGCTGAATCTGCAGGTCGCTGTGGTTCAAACGGCGTATGCCAACGGAAGCTCTACACAGTACCTTGAACGCGTCATGAAGGTGTTTTGACTTGCCATTCCTAAACAATAAGATAATATTAATTATTAGTATGAGTACAGTATAAGACTGTCCTCTGATAAAACAGCTACTACACATATTTAATCTTGGTCAACCTTGGTCTTTAGGTTACAGTGTGCTGTACGAAGACAGGAGTGAAGCATCTACATCACGCAGCTCAGGAATTTGACATCGGAGTTTACTTCGAAGCCAACGGCCATGGAACGGTAAGCGCCACCTCTGTATAACATTCACAATATGACTGTTTTAGGTTTAGGGACTGAATAAGGATCCAGCTTGTTTTCTTTCCTGGTGTATTTAAGGTTCTATTCAGTAAAAAAGCAGAAGAACAGATCCAGAAGCTAACCAAAGACCCGAACACGAGCGATGAGAAGAGACATGCGGCTAAACTCCTGGAGAGCACCGTGAACCTCATCAACCAGGTTCGACCACCAACACAGACTGTTTTCTTTATTTTATTACAGACTCAGGATTTAGATCAGTACTCCATTCACTGCATCTTCGTATGTATTAACATACTTCTCACATTTTTGCTGTAGGCTACAGGTGATGCCATTTCGGATATGCTGTTAATCGAGGCGGTCTTGGCTATCCGAGGGATGAGTGTTCAGGATTGGGGTGTCATTTACACAGATCTGCCTAACCGCCAGCTCAAAGTCAAGGTCTTTGTGTGTTTCATCAACACATTATATTTCAACCCAAGACTTGATTTACTTTGTACTTTTTTTTTTTTTTTACTTACTTTTACATACAAAAAGGTTTAAGTGTGGCGGCAGTATCCATACTGACGTCTCCAGATATGATTATTGAATAAGCTTTATAGCATGATGGGATAATGGGTAGCACTGTGGCCTAATACCACAAAGAGCAGAGGTTCAAGTCCCACCACGGTTCTGTGCACACAACACAGAATGGTCTCCCTGTGCTTGGTGGGTTTCCTCCGGGTACTCCTCCCACTGTCCAAAGACATGCACATTACGCTAAATTAACAAACGAATTTGATTAAACACCTTTTCCTGTTGTGTTGAACACACATGTACCAGAGACTAATTTACATTACGGTCGTCCTATCTGACGTCACTGAAATATGTCTGATTCCTCTGATGGTTTTGTCTTATTCTCGTCACAGGGGGAGTTTTTCTCCTTGCAACCATCATCCTCGGCTTACTTAATCAGGGACAAACTCGTATAGTTTTTGTTTTATTCTGTCAAGCTGCATTGCAACAGTGATCATTGTTAAAAATGCTACATAAATAAATAAAATTAAATTGAAAAGAAGGCATATTTCTTTCCAAACAGATTAGTGTGTATTTTCAGCCTTTGTTTTTCCACCTCAGGTAGCAGACAGGCGTGTGATAGACACGACGGACGCGGAGCGGCGTGCGGTCACACCTGCAGGATTACAGGACTCTATAGATGCTCTGGTCAAGAAGTACAAACAAGCCAGGGCCTTTGTGCGACCCTCTGGCACCGAGGACGTTGTTCGAGTGTATGCTGAAGCTGACACTCAGGTACACACACGCTCCCGATCTCTCTGTCACAGTTTCTGTCATTTTCACTGTTTTGCTAATGTGGATGTGTGTTACTGTGTGTAGGAGAGTGTAGACGCCTTGGCACATCAAGTAAGCCTGGCTGTGTATCGACTTGCCGGTGGAGTCGGAGACGAGCCGAAGCCTTTAAAGTGACATTGAGAGAACACTGTGTAATGCACAAGCTGCACTTCTTGGTTGCACTTGACTTTTATATTAAATAAATAATGTTTTTTTTTTTTTGGTACAATCATATAAAAAAAAGTATTATTTTTGAAGAAAAAAAAACAGCATTAAAAGCAAATGATCGTAACTTCGTCTTATTGTTCTTCCAGGTCATTCTTCCTAGTCAGGACATATTTCTTATCTTAATAATTAGAGAAAATTAACTTTCTGCTACTCAAGAAATGATGCTTTGCAGTCATGTTTATTATTTCATGCATATGGTTGAACAGAACCAGAGGTTAAAAGCTAGAATACAGTGCATTAGCATAGGTTTAGCTGTAGTGGAGTACCATGAGATGAGTTCTTTTCCTTTTATGGGATATGAGTATTATGTCTCTAATACACTTAATTTTTTCATTTGTTTACAATCAACAAGGTAGAAGAAGGATAAGGAATTGTAAAGACTGAATAATAATTCAGAATGATCTTTGCATAATTATTAGACGGGGGAAGAAATGATCTGTGGTAGAGAGATAGATTTCTTAGTGTGATGTCCGGCTACTCCTCTGTCTCATCTGCTGCTCCGGAGATGGTGATGGTGCGCTCCTGCGTGTCTCTCTGAATGACGTCCTCGTCTGTCTTAACTGTTCTAAACAAAGGCGAACGGCGTCAAGAAATGATACCGCAGAAATATAACGCCATGTTAGATAATCGTTATCATAATAAGCCTGGTGCATACAGTAGGAAAGAAAAATACACTGCTTATGCATACGTCTCATGCCGTGCTTGTGATTCCTGTTGCACTGAGGATACTTGTACCTGATGAGGACGGTCTTCCTCTCGGTCAGTTCCACGGCTTGCTCGTGAGAGACCTCCTCCGTGCCGTTAGAAGACACAGGCAGCTTTGAGGCTACCGCGGCTGTTCCAGCGGCCAGTTCAGCCAAGGCCCCACCCACCTTCGCAACCGAGGTGCTAAAACTCCCAGAGACACTGATGCCCATCAGAGACATGCCCTGCACCATTGTTGATAAACGGGTGTCCTCGCCTTCGATCAGCTTCCTGGAGAGGCACAAAACAATGTAGATATGATAAGAAATGTTTCAAACCATTGGTCTTGTTTGGATGTGCCTCCCATGAATCATTTTTATAGAGACACTCCTGGGGCCAGAGCTTTGTGAACAGAGGTAAAACTAAAAAATTATAATAAAAAAAATACTAAGCCACAAACTATAAGAACTGGATAAACCCTCTGTGACATCCCCTATAGGTTTTTCCAAAGAGCGTTTTCGAAGGTCAAATGTGAAAGCTGGTTGTCAACATCTTGGCTGAAGCTGAACCCGTCTAAACCCTTTGATAATCCAAAAAAATGTCAAATGGTCAGGATGAACAGAGCCTAGCTGTTGGTTGCAACACATCTATTTACCTCAGTTACTAAGCTAGCTAGATTTGCTTTAGATTAGCACTGTCATTTATACCCTATACAGTTTGTTGTCCCATGATACCTCTAACATTTCTTGTGGTAAGTTAAACTACAGTGATTGCAGATAGCTGGTTAGCTAAAGTGATGCATAGCAGACAGCTGGCGGTTTGATACCTGCAATTCAACTGTCACTCAAGTCTATCATCCCCATTATTATATATAATTTTATGGCTTAAAAATGTTTAAATAATGGGTATATATATATATATATATATATATATATATATATATATATATATATATATATATATATTGGTATCAGGCTGCAAACATGTTCATTTCTGTTTTAACATTTAGCTCTATGGAGATTGACTCACTTTTGGAGCCAGCTAGTGGTCATTCGAGGAACTGCACATTTTGGCACTCAGAATGTTTTGCAGAACCAGAGGTTGCCCTTTGGACTAAGCTAATCTTTTTCTTAAGGGCAAATTTTATTATACTCACTCATTCACTTATTGTCTATACCGCTTTATCCTGTATTCAGGGTCGCGGGGGCTTGCAGCCTATCCCATGAGACGTAGGGCACGAGGCGGGGTACACCCTGGACTGGGTGTCTATCCATCACAGGGCACACACTCACACAGACTCACACGCTAATTCACACACTATGGCTAATTTGGGAACGCCAGTGAGCATAATCTGCATGTCTTTGGACTGTGGGAGGAAACAGGTGTACACGGAAGAAACCCACCAAGCACTGGGAGAACATGCACACTCCATGCATAAATATTTTTTTTTTTTTATAATTTCTGGATACTTCAGTATGAATAAATACAGCACAGCGTATAAAGCAATATAAGATGATTTAAATATTTAAACATGGAGAAATCCTTGTGCAGTCTCACACTACCTGTAGGTGGTGATCTCAATCTCAAGAGCCAGCTTGACGTTGAGGAGATCCTGATATTCCTTCAGCAGCAGAGCGATCTTCTCTTTCACTGTCTTCATTTCCAGCTTTAGTGCCTCAATGCGGCCCTACAAAACACACCGCAATGGCATTTTGTTCTATAGTAAAGGTTCTGCTCCCTCTAGTTATCCTCAGTGTTCTTTATTCGTACCTGTAACTCCTCTTCCGCCTTCTTGTATTTCTCTAGGTTGTCACGAATCTGAGCTAACAAAGTCTCATACCTGGTGTTAAGAGCATCCAGCTCTCGTTGCTTATTCTGAATCTATGGACACACACACACACACACACATACACACACACATATATAGTACACACAGATTGCAGTTTAAATGGAACTGTATTACTACTACTACAAAGAGTGTTAATGTAATACAAATGTAGTAATGTACTAACGTCCTTCTTGTAGTTCACAACTTCTTCCCTGATTCCCCGTACGGATTCTACGTGCCGCGTGGACGCCGTGTTCAAGTCCTGGAATTTAGACTTATACCAAGCGTCCATTTCCTAAACAGAAATCAGACAAAATGGCAAAACAGACACAAGAGAAACATTATGAGGTTTACATTGAAAGTGTCACACAATGTCACCTTTTAGTAAGGTTTACACTTCCAGGTGGTAAAGAGACACCCCAAGTTTACACCACATTTCGATTCATATAATGACCTATCAAGGCTGTAATTTTATAAGCACGTTTAACATTTTAAGGAAGCGTTGCCTACCTGCAGGTTCCGTGCGGCGATGCTGTCGTACTGCGACTGGAGTTCTTTGAGGGCGGATGCGAGGTCAGGAAGAGAGAAGGCCATGTCGACTTTAGCCACCGTTTGATAAATCTGTGCCATCAGTTCATCGATTTCCTGAGCGAGTGAGACATGAGGTTTTAAGATATGCTGATCAAAACATTGAAGGGAATACTTTGTCCCGGTTTGAGTGTCTTGCTTCATATAGATTTTACGTTACCCCACTGAAGGAATGAATCATTACACTTGCGGCATTTGGCAGACACCCTTATCCAGAGCGACTTACATTTTATCTCATTATATAGCTGTATATCTGACCAGTTGAGTGTTAAGGGCCTTCCTCAGGGGCCTAAAGTTGGCATCTTGTTGGTGCTGGGGTACAAAATACAAAATCTTCAGAGAAATTTCCCTTCTGTATAATATATAAAACTCTGTTCATCCAGCCATCTAGGAACCCCTTTAATCCAAGCGGGGACCATGGAGGCCAAGTGTGACCATTGTATTTATTCTCGTTTTCACAACCGTGGTAGGACCGCCGATCAACATTCACACACGCATTCACACACACTACGGAACAACAATTAGCCTAATCTACAGTACATGTCTTTGGACTGTGGGAGGAAACCGGAGTACCTGGAGGAAACCCACCAAGCACGGGCAGAACATGCAAACTCCAAGCACACGCCCAAGGCAGGAATCGAACCGGCTCCTACAGCAGCTATAACCACTACACCACTGTGCCTCCATAGTATAACTACCATTTAAAATAGAATTTTCTATCATTTTAAACATAATGTTAAGTGGTTGTTGAGGCTACTTTATGTCAGATGTATGGCTCCTGCTATAATGTTGCTGGTGCCCAATGTGAAGCCAGGAAATTAGTGTGCAATTGAACATATTGCAATTGAAGCAGCCATACCTGTTTGTGAATCCTCTGAAGGAACTCCATCTCCACCTCCAGGTTCTCCAGCTGTTTCTCCAGAGCGATGCGGGCAGCAGTGGCAACGTCGACATCCTGATGGGCAAAAAACGACAACACCATTCACTGCATTCAAAATTTCAAGGATTGTTGTCATATAATTAACGCTTAGATGTTAGCTGTTGAATACCATAACCATGAGTCATTTTTCACATTCCTTTTTTAGCTGCTGATGAAACTCCTAGGCTATGTCAAGCTGGAATTCAAGCTAGAATAATATCACGAGAAAACTCACAGGCTTGAAAGCTTCAATCTCCTGTTCAGCCTTCTTCCTAGCTTCCAGTGCCTCCTCGTACTTCACCTTGACCATCTCCAGCTGCGCCACCATGGCTTCCTTAGCAGCGACAGCGATGTCCTTCAGGAAAGAGTTGTGCGTTATTGCAAATGAACAGGTAAACTTTTAACTTATTGGGATATTCATTTTCATCACTCCTTACCCTCTGGGCTCTCATCTGGTCAGCGACCCTTCTCAGTTCTTTCAGCTGCTCCTCATACAACATGCGCAAGCCTGACGGCTTCACGTAGCGACCCTTCAGGGCTTCGATCTCAGTCTCGAGCAGTTTGTTTTGCTGCTCCAGAGTGCGCACCTGCAAATTCATGTGTTGACCTGATTAACTTAAATGCACAACAGGGAAAGGTGAACGGATGGAGTGAAGAATGACGGCTCTTTACCTTTTCGATGTAGATAGCCAGGCGGTCATTGAGGATGACCATCTCCTGTCTCTCGCTTGTGCGTGTGGTTAGGTAGTCCTGGTTGGCAGCGGAAGCGGCTTCCAGATCCAGGCCACCTCTGAGACCCATACCAACACACAGGGCGCTCATGCTCACGCTGCTGAAAGGGAGGAAGAAAATAAGGGAGAAAAAAGGACTTCTGAGTGTAGAGTCATTCAGAGTAGAGTAGCGTGAGAGTCAAGTCATCAGGACTAGAGCGGAACCAACTAATGTAGATTAGATTAGATCAGAATAGATTAGATTAAATTAGATTAGATTAAACTAGATTAGATTGGATTAGATCAGATTAGACTAGATTGGATTAGATTAGATTAAATAAGAGCAGAGCAAAAATGGATAAACATCCTTTGGGATATTTAACATAGCTTAATTATCTTGATCAAATTCATTGTAATATGTAAAAACCACATCTTCACTCATAAACAATGTCATTTAACACTTCATTTATTAGTTCGTCTATTTGTTTCTGACATATATAAGATAAAAAGGTACAGTGAGGTGTTACCCGGTGAGGCGTGCGCTGCGGGTGCCAGAGTGAGCCCTGCGTGTGCTGCGGGTGTAGCTGGCCGACCGGTGGCGGGTTTCTCGTCTACGTGGACTCGGACTGGAGACCCTGATGTGGCAGGTGGAGGAGGAGGAGGCAAGTGCTCCTTCAAAGTGCCTCCGGTACGAGGAGATGCGCTCCGGGCTGCGGCTCATGGTGAGGCTGGAGTTTCCCTTGTCTGTGCTGCGCTGGAGATAAACAGCTGGAATCGGTTTGTGTCACTTCTCTGTGCCGGGGCGGTTTATATATCCGCCTGAGCCGGGCTGAGGAATGTCGAGTCTCTGTATAGCACTCAGATGAACGACTCAGCCATCTGACGCGCCTCTGCGAAAAAGTTTTTTCCTCGCTAGAAATAGACAGAATAACTGGCATCAGTATGATAACGGTGATGTGCATAACCTTGTTCCATCAGGCGGAATGTACAAAACCTGGCTTTGAGATTACACTGTGCGGCCTACAGCATGTACACATCTAACCATTACACATGATGTAGATAGCCAGTCGTCCAGATGTGCTTGTTGAACATCCCATTCTAGATACTGAATGTTTTCTCTTTTTTGATCCAATAACGTCCACTCTTCTAGTAAAGCTTTCCACTAGATTTCAGAGCATGACTTGGTGAGGAGTTAATGTGGGTGTGGCTCCAGATCATCACAAATGTGTTCAGTGGGCTTGAGGTCATTCAGGACACGGTACATAGTTTCACAATACTATGTTTAGTCAACAGTTTTTATGTATTTATTATAAACTTTCACTGCAATTAGCTATTCTACACTAATATTACCTGGAAAACTAATCAACCTCTCAATCGCTATACGTAAAAAAAAAAAAAAAAAAAAGTTAAATATGGCAATATATTATTTTTTTATAGAATGTATTTTTCAATAACCTCACACACACACACACACACACACACACACACACACACACACACACACACACACACACACACACACACACACTTACTCACTCACTCTTTCATTGTCTATATTGCTTAATCCTGTCTGGGTCACAGGGGGGGACTGAGGCGGGGTAGACCCTGGACAGGGTCTATATATATTATATTATATAATATTATATAATATTATATTATATTTGTTTCATCTTTAAAATGTAAAAAAAAAAAAGAATAAAAAAACGCATCTTATAATATCATTATATTATATTATACACCACCCAATCAAAAGAAAACATTTTTAGAAGGGTCAAATTATTGGTCTGCATGAAGCAACAAACACAATAGTGAGTGAGTGATATAATATAATATAATATAATGTAATATAATGTAATATAATATAATGTAATATAATATAATATAATATAATGTAATATAATGTAATATAATATAATGTAATATAATATAATATAATGTAATATAATATAATGTAATATAATATAATATAATATAATATAATATAATATAATATGCAGTTTCAGCACACACGTCTTTTTTCCGGAACCATATTCAGGTTATTATTGTTTCCCACCCGGACAGTATATTCCGGTCGGACAGAGGGTAGTCGGAGTGTTTTATTAGGTGCTCCGCTATTTGCAGTGAACTCGTCACTTCTCTATTATTATATATAAATTCTATAATATTTTAAGTAATTTAAAGTTCAGTTCTCTACGTCAGATCAACAGCAATGGCAGGGAACTTTTGGCAGAGTTCACATTAGTAAGTATTTTTGTATTTTGCACTGAGGTATATTCTTTAGTTTGGTTGGTTAGCATGTTGTAGCTAATGCTAAGCCTGGAGCAGTGTGTTAAAGGTAATAAACAACAACAATAATAATAATAATACTGTCTCTGGTGTAACTCACTCTCACACATGCTGTAGTATCGAGTAAGAATGTAATTATTGTTGGCAAGACTCAAGAGTTTTTGGTAACGCAGGAGGCGAGTACTGGTTAGAGGTGATGGTTTTTTATTATTAAAAAAAACATGTAAATGTCTAAGTCACTTTAACTACCTTGCAGTATTACATTGCATTAATCTATTACTTTAACTATTAGTTTAATCAGAGATTAGGCGTTTGTAGTGGTGACCGCAGTATTTCTCAAACCACCAATGTTTTAGTTCTTTTGTCAAAATGAGAACACACATCACAACAGACTGCATTTATATTTATTTGCTCTGGTCCTGCTGTCAAAGGTGAAATAGTCGGTTTTTCTTTTATTTCTTTTCAGTATAAAAACCTGCAAATGATGTAGGATTTGATAAAAAATATTGTTTTGAACCCTGATCAAAATCATGACGTGGTTGAGAAAACCCATTTTGAAAACTGTTTTCCGTTCAGGAACGACTATTTGTGTTTGGTTTCACCTTTGTGCTGAGTTCCAGGTGAATCTGCGACTTACAATTTTTTATCAAAAAAAACTAACTAACACACTGACACTTCAGCTCCTTGGGGTAGTCTGTTCCTCACCCGGTTTGCAGAGTGACATCCATTCAACATGTCCACTCACACTGTGAACAACTCGCCCTCTCTAACTTTACAAGTTGGTATCAAAAAGTTTCAAGGCTAGTTTTATAAGACGTAACAGATGTCACTACAAGGGTGCACGCACAGTCACAGGGAGCACTGATCTTTGATCGTCCTGTGTACATCGGGAGCTGTGTGAGTGGTTATATTCTAAACATGTCTGCGATTCCATCATGGGCACCAAGTTAGGACAAAGAACGCATGTTAAACTGGGTGAAACTGCCGCAGAGACTTTTGGCATGATTCGGCACATTTACAGCGATACTGCAATTAGTTGTTCAAGGTGTTTTGAATGGCACATGCGCGTCAAGAATGGAAGAACCTCACTGGAGATGATGAGAGATCAGATAGACTTTCAACAAACTCAACCTCCAAAACTGTTGAAGACAGGTGCATGATGATTGTCGGAGCACAATTCACTACATTACTGCCATTGTCGGTGTGTCATATGGG
Source organism: Clarias fuscus (assembly GCA_030347435.1). NCBI lineage: Eukaryota > Metazoa > Chordata > Actinopteri > Siluriformes > Clariidae > Clarias > Clarias fuscus. The sequence continues at coordinate 7,568,045 of CM059224.1, read as the reverse complement.
ACAATGGAGGCAATCATCATGTGTGATTTGAACGTGCGCCTTGTTGCTGCCAAGTTTCGTCCCCGAGCTGCAGATCCAGGAGCAGAAGGAACATCACGTTGAAATCTGCCAAGAACTGTGTCAACGTGCTGTGGATGACCCGTCTTTCATGTCTAAGATCATTACCTCTGATGAAACTTGTGTGCGTGGGTATGATTCTGAGACGAAGCAACAGGCTTTACAGTGGAAGAGCCCATCATCTCCACAACCCAAACGGGCGTGGCAGGTCTGGCGATCGACCAAGAGCATCTATGCATCTTTTTCATAGCGAATTCTACTGCCTGGTTGTAAGCCATCTGAGGGAATACGTATGGCGAAAAACAACTTGTAAACAGAGCTAATCTAAAAAGTTTATAAGTTTATAATAGCTGTATAATGAATGTAATTTAGTCAAACCTGGACCCTAAAATTCCAGGTAAAGCTATATAGTAGCATAGCTACATATGTGCTTTATGTTCTCTGACACGTACACGGTACGGAGGCGGAAACTGGTTGGAATAAGGCCTCAGGCACAAGGGTGAAGGCCAAGTACTGAAGATATCACAGCTGTGCTGATATTCAGCACAGCGGCATGACCTTGAGTGTGATATTGCTTTTATACAACAGTTCCACAAAGAAAATTTATCATCAACAGATTATGATTTGTTTAATTATTTAATCAGTTATTTTGCTCCAGTAATGCACAAGACTTGCTGGTGACCAACATTTAGTGTAATTAACCAGCTAATAACTCCCAAGAAGATAATTAAATCCACAGCATGGCCGAAAAATGGTCTCACCATTTAACAAGGCAAACAGTTAAGAGTCTTTCATTGGATAATTACTGCAGTGATTAACTTGTTGCATCTGAACCATATTATTTTAACCCTAATTGATGCATCGAGTAGCTTCTCATTTCTTAAACCATGTCAGAAGACACATCCTGTGGTCGTGGCAAAGATTTGCTCTGTTTCAGAAAGGTCAATTTATTGTCCTCTGTCAAACAAACAAAACAACTAAAGAGTAAACAAAACCCACTACAATAGGCTTCAATTATAGGGTAGGGAGAGCATAAAGAATGGAAGGAAGGTCATGTGGTCTGGGGTTGCTTCTGTTGGCCAGTTCGAGGTTCAGCAACGTTATGTGACAATAAAATTAGGTCATCTGACAACCTGAATGACCAGATTTGTCCATCAATGGAAAAATAGATTTTGTCTTCGCTTCCCTCAGGCATACTCCAAGGTGATGGTGCGAGGATTAATTGGGCTTAAATTTTGAAAGGGTGGTTCAAGACGACATTTTCACACAAGGATTAGCCACCAAAGAGTCCAGACCATAACCCTATTGAGAGTCTTTGGGATGTGCTCGAGAAGGCTTTACACAACAGTCTGACTCCCCCCCATCTTCAATACAAGATCTTGGAGAGAAATTAATGTGACTCTGGATGGAAATAAATGATGTGACATTGCATGAGCTTATGGAAAGGATGCCATGATTAGAGTCAAAGCAAAAGGTGAATCAATTAAATACTAGTCCGTGATGATTTTATTTTACCTTTGAACTCTTCTCTCATTGACAGGAAACTTAGTGGATTTAAAAGCCGCTCATGTCCTACCATAAGCTTTACCTGAATACTCTAAAGAAATCCGTGTACAACATATAATCCGTATTCATTGCTGCACCAGATATTTGTCTGAAACACATTACAGCTTCAGGGTTTAGTGAGGTTAATTAATGTAAGATAATCACATTTTTTAATTAAAAGCGCTTCACTTTTTTCTGCATTAATTATATCTAGGCCGGTGTAATTAGTGCCATCTTGTCTCCCCTCAGCCTGCAGTGGGTGTTGGATAAGCAGGACCTTCTGAACGAGCGTCAGAAAGACCTCCAGTTCCTCACAGAGGAGGAGTACTGGAAGCTGCAGATATTTTTCGCCAATGGTACAAAAACAACCAGCCTTTTTTCAAATGTATTTATTTATTTACTTTTTTATGATTACATGTACTGTAATGCAGTGCGATCAGGTCGTAACCATGACGCTCTGGTGGTGTTTCAGTGATTCAGGCTTTGGGAGAGCATCTGAAGCTCCGGCAGCAGGTCATCGCCACAGCTACTGTTTACTTCAAACGCTTCTACGCCAGGTGAGTCTGTGAGTACCGAGTGGAGAGCTTTGGAGAATGTCACGCTGAAATATATACGTCTCCAGCGATCAGAGCGAGATCTGTTACTGTAAAATAAACTAGTGTGTTGTGGTGAATCTGTTGTTGGTTGTGTCGGTGGTATTATTAGTGCCAGTATTAGTGTAGTGGTGGTTTTGTTGTTTGTTGTATTGGTTGGTGTTTGTTGTGTTGATGGCAATGTTGTGTGGGTGGTGGTTTTATTGGTGTAGTGCTGGTTGTGATGTTTGTATTGGTGTATGTATTGTTCTTGTGGTGGTGGTGTTATTATCATTGGTGCCAGTATTGGTGTGGTGGTGGTGGCTGAGTTGTGTTGTTGTGTGGTTGTGTTGTGGTGGTGATTGTGTTGTTGGTTGTGTTGTGGGGTTGGTGTAAGTAGTGGTATAAGTGGTGGTTGTGTTATTATTATTATTATTATTATTATTATTGGTGTTGTTATTCGTTGTGTTGTTGATTGTGAGGGCGGCAATGTTGTGTGGGTGGTGGTTTTATTGGTGTAGTGGTGGTTGTGATGTTTGTATTGGTGTAGGTGTTGTTCTTGTGGTGGTGGTGGTGGTGGCTGAGTTGTGGGTTGTGTGGTGGTGATTGTTTTGTTGTTGGTTGTGTAGTGGTTGTGTTGTGGTGGTAGTTGTGGGGTTGGTGTAAGTAGTGGTACAAGTGGTGGTTGTGTTATTATCATTATTATTATTGGTGCCAGTATTTTTGTGGTGGTGGTTGTGTTAGTTGTATTGGTGTTGTTATTCGTTGTGTTGTTGATTGTGAGGGCGGCAGTCTTGTTGGTTGTGATGGTGTAATGGTTGTGTTGATGGGTTTATTGCTGTTCCTATTATTTATGTTTGAGGTTGATGGTGGTATTGTTATTATTGTGATGTTATTCTTATTGTAGATGTTGTGTGTCATTATGTTTGATAATGTTATTGCAGATGGTGGTATTTTGTAGGTGGTGGTATTGTGTTGTTATTATCGTTGTTGTTGTTATCATGGTTGGTGTTGATGTTCTTATTGATGTTAATATCATGGCTGTTGTTGTTGATGTTGTTATTCTTAAAGTTGTTCTTGCAGTAGTTGTTTGTTGATGGTGTTTTATAACTTTGTTTCCGTAGGTACTCTCTGAAGAGCATAGACCCGGTGTTGATGGCTCCTACGTGTGTGTTTCTAGCATCTAAAGTAGAGGTAAAAAAAATAAATAAATGTATACTTCTTTTCCAGGATGTATTTATAACTGCACAACTTCAAAACTCTCTCTCATGACCTTTTTTTTTTTCTGTTTGTGTGTTTGTTACAGGAATTCGGCGTCGTCTCAAACACCCGTCTTATTTCCGCAGCCACGTCTGTGTGTAAGTGAAGACGAAAACACGAAAATGTTCTCGCACTAACACACACTCCTCAGGCGTGTCTTTGGCGGTCATGTTCCGTATCTGAAAAATTGATTTTTGTTTGTCTCTGCAGTGAAAACCCGGTTCTCCTACGCCTTCCCTAAAGAGTTTCCATACAGAATGAACCACGTGAGTACCACGGGTCGGGTGAGAATGCGTTTAGATCATGTGACCTGACTTTGGTGCTCTCTCTCTCTCTCTCTCTCTCTCTCGCTCTCTTTTGTGTGTGTCTGTGTGTGTGTGTGTACTTGTTTGTGCCTGTGTCACGTACCATGCATCATTTGTAATTATCCCCCCCCCCACACACACACACACACACACACACACACACTCACACACTCTAAGATGACCTGGTGTGAAAATCTCATTGCTATGATGAAGTCGTTTCACTCCGGAAAATCAGCCTGGCTCTTCGGACACACACTCATGTGAAGTGGCTTTGTGATGAGCAATCACGTTCGTGAGCGTTAATTAGTGCGCTCCTTACTCTAAGCACACGCTGATGTCTCCTTAGTGAACGCGTGTGTGATGGTTGTATTTATTTATTTATTTATTATTTTGTTGGTATTATTCATAATTCAATCTGTATATCATAACACTGAGGTGAGATCATTGATCTGAGAGAGAGAGAGAGAGAGTCACATGACCTGCTCATTTAGTAAAGCACATCCTCTAGACTGAAGCTGAACATCGTGCGCGACACTTAACACTGAAACAGTGAAAATGACCTCTGGACTAACAAGGCCGTTGATCAGTAAAGTTGTCTCATGAAATTATTATTTGGCTGCTATAAGGAATGATGTTCTCACATTCTCCTTCTTTACATCATAGATCTTGGAATGTGAGTTCTACCTGCTGGAGCTGATGGTTAGTGTGTCCTCATATACGCTGTTTTTGGCTATTTATTTATTTGTAATCATGTAACTGATGAGTGACGGCACTAACTGACGTCCGTGGCTGTGTTTCAGGACTGCTGTCTCATTGTGTACCATCCTTACAGACCTCTACTGCAGTATGTACAGGACATGGGACAGGAGGACATGCTCCTCCCACTAGCGTGGTAAGAACCATGGTCACAATACTGATACATGATACACACATTGGTAGTTTTCGTGCAACAGTTTTTCTTCTCATGTTCTTCCGTCTCTACTGTTTAAAAAAAAAAAAAAATTAGCAAACCGTATTTTCATTCAAGTAAATAATATTTTTTCTATCATCCGTTCGACTCCCGGGTGATGCTGTAACCTCTCGCAGCCGGAGGTCTAGGGAGAGCTGATTGGCCGAGCTCTCTCAGAGGGGAGGGACGCTTGAAAAGAAAGACGTTTTCAGCCTAGACCAAAACTCTGTGACTGTGTCGGAGTCCTGAACATTAATTATGTCCCATCGGGGCTTTGTAAATTAAAGTTCTGCCCCTTGCTTTTTTTTTTTTTAGATAACATCTCCTGATTATGGTTCATGTGTTCACTAAAGCCCAGCTCAATGTTTTTATATTCATCGTCCTGGAAAGAATTTTAAACTATCTGAATGTTGTAATTTCCTGGATATTATATTCCCCTACTCAACGTCCATGAAATTAATTTTACATCATTTTATTTAATAAGTAGGCCTCATGGTTACGTATTGGTTAGCACTATTGCATGTTTTACCATTTTTTTTTTACTTAAAAAAAAATGTATACATCACATTCGGCCTTTAAATTGATTATGTATTTATTGTGAAAGCTAAAGTTTAGGGAAATGGCTTCCATGCACCAGCAGTTCGTGATGTTTTACGAATGAGCCGAGTCAGTCATATCATATCTGTCTTTGCCTCTGCAGGAGGATCGTGAACGACACGTACAGGACAGACCTGTGTCTGCTCTACCCTCCCTTCATGATAGCGCTGGGTAATTTCTCCTTTATGGTGCTGAAAGTGCACCTAATATATGTTGGTATTGTGTGTGTGTGTGTGTGTGTGTGTGTGCACTTCCTTCTCCCCGCCTGAGCACAAATAATGATAGTCATGACCGTCATATGCTTTATAGACATTTCAGATGTGATAGTAAACATGGTGGGAATCTATAAAGGCTTAGCGTTACTGGATACTGTAATACTGAATATTGCACCTACAGGATCACTGAAACCGTACAATTATTTTTTATCAACAAACGCTCAACTCTCCTTCAAATACAAAACCTTAAAGTAAATCTTCATGGCCTTGTTAGCCTACACGCACACTACCTTTGTGCATTTCATATATTTAGGCGATGCTTATTTTCTTTAATTATGCATATAAACCATGTGTTGTTCTATCACATGACTTAAAATACATACTGTGTATAAACCACAAAACAGTTTTTGGTTTACATAGAATGTTTCTCGGCTACACGTCGTGTCCGGCATTAAAGGCTTAACATTTGCTTAATTCTCTGCTTCAGCGTGTTTGCACGTGGCATGTGTAGTGCAGCAGAAAGACGCCCGGCAGTGGTTCGCTGAGCTCTCTGTGGATATGGATAAGGTATGTTCAGCATTCTTTAATTCCAAGCCCTGGACAAGTCTGTAATGTCGCTCCGAGTTACGTAGAAGATCACTATTTGAGCTTGCGTATACACTGCCTGGCCGAAATAAAAGTTTTCAGAAGTATTGGGCTGCATCAAGCAAAGAAAACAACTGAGGAGATCTGAAATTACCGGGACTCGTTATCAAAACCTGGAAGGATAGCGCGGAACCGTCAACTTTGTAGAAGAAATGTTGTCAGGAAAAGAAAAAAAAATCATGAATGGAGATCTCTCTTAAACATTTGAAGTTGGTAAGAATCAATCAACAGTGAAAACCAGAGCTATGTTTATTAGTGCAAGTCAGAGCATTTTCATACACACACGCGCGCACACACACACACACACAATGTGATGAGAACTCACAGAATTGGAACTAAACAGCTGAGAGTCCATGTAAAAAACAAATAAAAAAAAAAACACTTGTTAAGGAGACTAGTCAGAAAAAAGGCTTTGTTTGCTAGGGAACGCAAGGATTACACAGGATATGGAGCGATAGAAATAGGTCATGTGATCTGAAGTTTAGGTTGACCCTTTTAGAGTGATTTGTGCATCAGGGTAAGAAGGGAAGCGCATGAAGTGATGCGTCCACTGTACACGTCTCTGGAGACAGTGTTGTGATCTGGGGTCGCTTCAGTTGCTCAAGTCTAGACTCAGCAACAATATAGTATGTGGCAATAAAACGAAGTCAGCTGACGACCTGAATGATTAGATTATCACATCCATGGTTTTTTTCTTTCCAGATGGCATCGGCATATTTCAGGACTCAAATTGTGAAAGTGGCAGAATGAGAAATCATTTTCACACCACACTGTGTGCTGTAATCGAAGCTAAATGTGATTGAATGAAATCTGTGTGCAAAGCTTTTTTTTTTTTTTTTTTTTTTTTTGGCCAGGCAGTGTAACGCAATGTAATTTATGTATATCAATATTTCTGTCCATATAATAGTACAGCAGGAAAAAGTTCAGAAGTAGATAAACTGTCATATTGTATAGGTTTTGTTTATTGTTTTGTCATATTATTGAAACGGCACAATGCAGTTGAGTATTGTTAATCCTAATCCAAGTTGAGTTCATGCAAGTGTTGATTAAACCTCTAGCACTTTTTTGCTCTGGTGCTGTGTTTCGAGACAGATCCTGGAGATTATCCGAGTAATCCTGAAGCTGTACGATCAGTGGAAGAACTTCGACGACCGTAAAGAAATGCCGACCGTGTTAAACAAGGTGCCCAAACCCAAGCCACCGCCCAACAGGTACAAAATGCACGACTTCACACCAAACCACACAAATGTCCCGCTTCCCACATTAGAACGCTCACTTAAATTAAGTCAAATCCTGACTGTATGCTGTCTGTTAAAACTGGCTGTAAAGAAGTTGAGAGCTGAGTTTTAATTTGTTGCTCGTAGTATTAATGATGCTGGAGAGGGTTTTGATGAAAAGAGCGTAAGTAAGGATTTCAGATGTAAATAGAAACTTTAACAGTGATTTAAATCAGTTATTTTTTCCCCTACTTTTCAGCTTGTTCAGACATCACAGAATCGCGTCATAGGTTGTGTTCACATCGCAAGCCGATATTTATTTCTTTTTTTTCCCCCCGAGAAATTTTTTTTTTGCTCCGATCGAATTGACATGTCATTGGCACGTTCATAACAGTGCTGTGAACAAGTATTTGCCCCTTTCTTTTTTCTTTTTTTTTTTCATTTTGCATAATTTTCACAATTACATGATTCATATAATCAAACTAATGTTAATATTAAAATACAAACATATGTGAACAATTATTAAAGCATGACAAATATGCAAAAAAAATAAAAAATTCAGGAAGGGTGCAAATTTTTTCACAGCACCGTAATTACAACACAGTTTAAAGCAAGTCATATTTGTGTAAGAACTCATTAATCTTATACAATAGATGTGATTTTAGCACTTTGCTCTGGAGGACGGCAGGCAGTTGAGGTCTAGAAGGAAACCAGATGCCTCGTTTTAGAGTTTTTAGCAGCTGTCGCTAGCGTTAATATGCAGTCCCCGCACTGCTGGTGCTGACTGATGACATCATCGAGCGCATACACAGATGCAAAAAGTCACTTGAATTCCGATTGTTATTTAAATCACATCACCACATAAAAGTGACTGGTGAGTTGTAATGTGAATGTAAGAGAAGTTGATAAGTTAAAAAAATATATTTTTTTTAAATTATGAGACATTACTCATTTAATTCATTTAAGAATGAGAAAAATGTCAAATTTTGTTTACTCTATCATTCAAATTTCTTTATTTTTTTGTACTTTTGTATTAATGTATTTATTTACTATCTTGCAGCGAGAATGACCAGAGCGCTAACGGAAATCAGGGCAGCTCCTACAGCCAGTCCTAAAGCTCCCCCTGTTGGAGCAGACAGGAATATGGACACAGAGAGCCCTGCCCCCCCCAAACACACACACGCGCGCACAGCACACCATGGATTCACGGCTCAAGTCAAAATATGAGGAACAGTAGACACTTGTGCCAGTGTGTGGAGCTAATCCTTTATGTACAGAATGGATGCACAGTGCTGGTGTCTTTGGTATGGCTCTCACAACTTGGCTTCAAACACACACGTGCGGGCACACATACACACCCTTGTCTGTGAGGTGTGTTTAATTATGTTGCTCTTGATGAGCCTAACTTTCTTGAAAGAAAAAAAAAAAACTTGATCATGTTTCTCATTGTGTGCGCGCGTGCGTACCTCTTGTTGACCATATCACAGTTTGCATATTCCTCAGGGAAACGGCTCTTAAACAGAATGGCCACAGGGCTATACGATGGTGATCTTCTCGGACCTTGTACTGTGTACTCAGCTCCTGCTCAGACAGTTCTCCTTTGGTTTAGGGGTAGGCACTGTGAACGAATGCGTACAGGTTGTTTCCTTTAGAAGTGCTCGTTTACCGTTTTTCTCCCAAATCTGCAGTTGTAAATATGCTTTGTAAATGTATATGGAAAAATAAAAATCTAAAATCTTCAAGCTCATTTAGTTTGAATTTATTACACTTGGATGTGCATATACCCAAATCTGTGTTTTTTTTTAAAACTAATTTCTTTATGAACTTTAATGCTTTCTAGATATAAATTTTTCTTATTATTTAAAAGCATCAGCTGCATTTAATGCATCACATATTTTTTCCTAGTCTGTATTTCTTCTAAATCTATTGTTAGACATTTATGGATGTTTCTTTTTTTCTTTTCTCTTTTTTTCCCCCCAAGAGACTGTCTTGTACAGATGCCTTGAATCCTGATCATTGAAAGACTTTACTGTAGTTCTTGTTCGTCAGTACTGTTTTAGGTGACAAGGTTATAATGTGGTCGCTTAAATACAATTAATCTCTGTGATGTGATTTATGATTTTTTGGGAGACGTTTTTGTTGGCGAGTATTATTACCTGTGAACACGTGAAACGGTCTGTCAGTGAACTGTGAGGTTTATATTTTGGATGATTTTTATTTTATTTTAATAGTTTGATTATAAAACTTGGGTGTTACAGACTAAATGCCTTATTCAATAAAGCTGCTGGCTGAAAAGTCCAAATCAAAGTGTATTTAAGTAGTATTTATTGAATTATAGATAATGTAATATTTAAAAAAAAATGCACAGACAAATATTTTTCCTTTTCATACAAAGCTGTTTATTGGTGCTTTGAAGGTCCCATATTTTAAGGTCTCAGAATTTTCCTGAAGTGTGTCTGTTAATTCTCAGAACTAGGCCACAAGTTGGGCAATGGTATCTTATATGAAGTCACTTCAAATTGGCTTGTTTGAGCCCCGGTTAATATAGGAAAAAAAAAAAAAAAGGATTAAAAACAGGGAATAGTTTTCCTCTTTTTTTGTGCATGCACAGTGGTGACGCATCCGAATGTCTACTGCTGTCTAGAATTTTAGTTCTCTATAGTACAGTGCCTTGCAAAAGTATTCATATCCGGTGAACCTTTCCACATTTTGTCACGTCACAACCACAAACTTATTTTATTGGGCTTTTATATGATGACCAACACTAAGTGGCACATCATTTTAAAGTGAAAGGAAAATTATTGTTTTAAAAAAATGATTTGATTTTTTTTTTTTTTTACAAATAAAAATCTGGAAAGTTTGGCATGCATTTGTATTCAGCCCCCCAAACTAAATCCAGTGGAACCGACTGCCTTCAGACGTCACATAATTAGTCAAATAGAGTTCACCTGTGTCTAATTTAATCTCAATATGAATACAGCTGTTCTGTGAAGCCGTCAGAGGTTTATTAGAGAACATTAGTGAACAAACAGCAACGTGAAGCCCAAGAAACACACCAGACCGGTCAGGGATAAAGGTGTGGAGGAGTTTAAAGCAAGGTTAGGCTATATATAAAATAATAATAATAAAATATATATATACATATATATAAACTGACAGGGCAAGAAGATCACTAATCAGAGAAGCAGCTAAGAGACCCATGGTAACTCCTGGAGGATCTGCAGAGATCCACAGCTCAGGTGGGAGAATCTGTCCACAGGACAACCATTAGTCGTGCACTCCACAAATCTGGCCTTTATGTAAGCGTGACAAGAAGAAAGCTATTGTTGAAAAAAAGCCATAAGAAGTCCTGTTTGCAACAAGCCACAATCAACATGTAGAAGAAGGTGATCTGGTCAGATGAGACCAAATTTCAACCACAATGTTACTGGTTAACAATTAACAAAGAATCTGTTGTCTCAGTAAATCCTACTGTAAGAAGTTGGACTAGCAATGCAATACTAATTCATTGAACATTTATCTACTTGGAGTTTTTTACAGAACACTGGCAGCACGTGGCACTTGTATCCAATTAGGCTTTATCAAGAAACTGATCTTAATGATTTCAGGCAGCCCCATTATTAATTCTGCAGCTTGTCTCTATGGAAAGACAAACATTTTGGATCTTGGCCATTTCCACTTTCCTCATTCTGGTTGGTAACAGCTTGGTTTCTGATTGGCTGTTCGAATAGCAGCTGCCAGAGTAAACATTATTTATATAATTAACTGCCAAATAACAAAGTCAGATGAACATGCTGGAGGAGAACAGTGGAAAAGACAAATAAAGCTATTTACTGCAGGTGCAATGTGTTCTGGCAAGCTGGCCTGTGTGTCAAATTTTCTTTTACTCACTGAACGTTATAATATATAAAAATTGTATATATTATTTGTACAACATTACATTCAATCAATATCATGGATGCAGTGCCAGTCCCAAGCCCTGATCAAATAGGAGGGTTGTGTCAGGAAGGACATCAGGGGTACAAAAAAGACCAAATGCCGGGATCAGCAGAAAGACCAGCAACCTATGAGTGTGAGTGCTGTTGTGCTTAAATATCAGTACAGCTGTGATGCGGTCATAGGCACCACAGCTGTACTGATATCCAAAACATCATGACCTCAAGTATGATATTGCTTTTGTATAACAGTTCCACAAGCACCGTATAGTAACACCACCGTATAGTTTCTTTATTTAACCAGTTATTTTGCTCCACCAACACAAATCCTTCATAAAGTAGAGGAACCTAAAAAAACTGGCAGTCTCCTGGAATAGGCTCCAGGCCCCTCCACAACCATGTATACAGAATAAAGTGGAATAGACGATGAGTGAGTGAGTGAATGAGCATTGTGAAAAGTATTTGGTATATTTTCATCATTTCAGCAGTTTTCTGAAGGCATTTTTTACAGACAAAAATGTACTTAAGAAGGACAAATAAAGCTCTGTGATGAAAGTACATCAGAATCAAAATCAGAATTGGGTTTTATTCGCCAAGTATGTTGAGACACACAAGGAATTTAGTTCCGGGCTGTTTGTAGCTCTCAGAGTACAGACAAACATAAAAACACTGTACAAGTAATTACACAGTAGTTACACATCATTTTGCTTGTGATGAAATATGATTAAATAAGGTGGGAGGATCCTGAGTATGCGCAGTATAGTGTACATAAGGGGATTGTAAAGTAGGGCAAGTAGCCCAGTGTGCATCATATGTACTATACTAGGTAGTGCAAAAACAAAGTAATACAGTAGTACTGACGTAATGTGCATGTAGGGAGTTTGATGGAGGCATGGTGGAGCTTTTATACAATATACAGTATACAATATAGTATACAATATACAGTACAATACTGGATGATCGATTTGTGCAAGTAAATAAATACTTTACGTCGTTTAATTTATGTACATTGCAACCATGTTATGAAAACATGACAGTAACGTACACTGGCGTTCAAATCAATGTGAGGTTAATATGTCTCTTACAGGATGTGTCTCAGAGACTGGGAACATTCAGGCAGTCTGATCATATGACATGGTTCCTAAGTAAACCTTACTTGCACAGTGGCATAGTGGTTAGCATTGTCGCCTTGTATCTCCAGGTTCCGGGTTCGATTCCGTCCTTGAGTCTGTGTGCATGAAGTTTGCATATTCTCCCCGTGCTTGGTGGATTTCCTTCAAGTTCTCTGCTTTCCTCACATAAGGCTAATTGGCGTCAATGAATGTGTAAGTATGTGCCACGGCTTGGCACCCTGACCAGCGTGTACCCTGAACTGTGCCCTAAGTCTCCTGTAATAGGCTCCTGCAGGCCCACCCGTCACCCTGTACTGTATTCAGGATAAGTATACAGTGAGTGAATCATCTTTGTGAAAAGCATTCGGGCTGATTTTTTTAAATTTCATCTTTTCAGGATGATTCAAGGACAAAGCTGTACAGGATCTAAATCAGGATATGAAGTCTGGAGGGATAACAGACACAACCTCAGAGTTTTCTAGTAAACACGCTGAAGTGTCCGGAGAGTACGAATCGGTTCATGTTGAATCAAAATAAAAAAACATTTATAAAAAAAAAAAAAAAGAAAAAAAGAATGACACATTGTCTTTTTTAAAACATGTTTTTTAGACATAGTGATTGTACGTGACACAAATGTCACAGTCAACGGTCAAGTGAACCATTTTCAAACGCGACGCTCGAGCGCTTTAATCTCGTGACACTTCAGTGAATCGAACGGAACCAGTCGGTTGTCAACTGACTCGCGCGCTACTATAAAGGGCGCGGCCTCGTGCGTAATGACGTCACGCGTTGTCACAGCATCATCCGCATCATCATCAGCGGCGGCGAGCGGCGAGCGGCTCCGGGACGGACGCTGAGCTGGTGCTACTGGTGCTGCTGCTGCAGGAGGAGGAGGCGACGGCGACGCGGAGGGGAAGTGATGATCCTGTTTAAACCTTTCCGTAAGAAACCCATGCCCGAGGCCGCCGAGCAGCACCCATGACGCCTCCAGCGGCGGTGCGGAACGGGGCCGAAGGGCGGAACGCGGAGCGCGAGAATGGTGTACTGGCGCGTGGGCTTGGCCTGGAGCCGCTCGTGCGTGCTCGAGCTCGGGCGCAACAAGAGCTTCCTGCCCGCCGGCCTCTGTAGATCGGACGAGCAGCTCTCGTTTTATGGCTACGTCATCGCGTACCCGCTGCAGGACTACGGCGGCATCATGGCGGCCCTGGGCTCGGACTCGTGGTGGCGGAAGACGCTGTACATCACCGGGGGCGCGCTGCTGGCCGCCGCTGCTTATCTACTGCACGAGCTGCTCGTTGTCAGGTTTGTATTTCGGTGAGCGCGCGCGCGCGTGCTCATAGGGGTTAGTCTCTCATTATCCACATTATTTAGTCGTGTCCTGCGTTGTTTTGCGACAATCATATCACTGTAGGTAACTAATGGAGGGACTGAGCGAGGGAGAGGGCACACAGTGATTTGTGTGTGTGTGTGTGTTGTGAAAAAAATAATGATAAGTGTGTAATGGTCGATAACTTCCCTGCCCTGCTGGAGACAATGATACGTGATCCAGGAAAAGACACAAATGCAATCATCTTAATGCACAGTGAATGCATAGCTGTTATTGCATCTTCTCTCCCCACCCCCTTTGTAAATCACAATGGTTTGGTCTGAGGACGACATCTCTCCAATGGCTTCCCCTACTGGAAAATGTCTCCCCTTGTTGTTGTTGTTGTTGTGTCAGTGTGACCTTTCGCTGACCTCTGCTGATATCTCTCCAGAAGGCATCTCAAGCGGAATAAGTGATATAGGAAATGCTATTTAGTAGATTAGACAGATTATCTATGTTATCTGGATGTCATATCGGTCGCTGTTGTTTTGTATGAGTGACCGGTGTGAGAGTGCTGCTGTATAGTGGACACAATGGCATGTGCACATTTCAGCACCGCGGACAGCGACCATATCCTATCATGTCCTGTGTACGTAATATGGATGATGTCATGCACACGGCAACAACGTCTTTACGAATTATATAGGTAAAGTGAAGTGATATCTTAATATACACACATGCATATTGTTGTAAAAGTCAAGGGAAAACTCATGCTCTGTAGATGTGCTTCTGCGTTGCAGTTGGTGCACTTACTCATAGATGGGAAGCATAACATTCAGTCCATCTAATACATATAATATGTTGACTTCCCACATTGCCAGTAGTGTGTGAATGAGTGTGTGTGTATGTGTGTGTGCCCCAAGTCTCCTGGGAGATGCTAAGAAAGCATTTTTGGTGGAAAAACTGTTGTAGGAAATGCTATTTAGTTTATTAGACAAATTATCAACGTTATCTGGATATAGTATCAGTTGCTGTTGTTTGTATGCGTGAAGTTGTGTGTGAATGTGACATGTAAGAGTGACTCCTGTATAGTGGACACTATGGCATGTACACATTATCAGCACCGAATCAGATGGACAGCGACCACATCCTGTCATGTCCTGCGTATGTGATGTGTATTTAGAAAGGCCAAGATTTATGCACACACAACAAATTGTTCACAAATTGTATCCATAAAGTAAAGCGACGTGATACCTTACTGTAAATACAGTACATTCTCAGCATGCATATAGTGGTGAAAATCAAAGGAAAGCTCATGGTTTCTAGATGTTCTTCTGTGTTACAGTTTGTGTCTTTACTCATATATGGGAAGCATAACATTCAGTCCATCTAATACCTATCAAGATAAACTGTATGGCAAAAATGCATATGTGAATGTCTAACTGTCACCACCATTATATGGAATGTCTTTGTACACTACAGCATTACAGTTTCAAACCCGTTCCCCTGTGCACAAACACGTGTTCCATGAAGACATGGTGTGTTAAGAGTGTGTTGGAGGGGAATAACTTGAGGGTTCTGTAAAGAATCCTGACTGAACTCGACCTGACTGAACACCTTCAAAATGAACTGGAACTGGAGCCTCCTTGACATCCTGACATCAGCAACTGATCTCTAACACTCTAGTAGCTGAAAGATCACAAATCTCGACAGTGACGATCCAAAATCTAGTGGAAAGGCTTTTCAGAGGAATGGGGGTTATTGTTATTATAGAAGTAAACATTTGGATTCAGGAGGACGTGATGCTCATGTGTTCACCTACTTTTATATTGTTATAACACGAAGTACAGAGTAAAAAATATTACATTTTTTTTTGCTAGTTAACGCTATAAAGGTAAACAGTAATAATTATAAGAATCTCCCGTTATACCACTTCATACATCATACATATCAGTCAAAGAGTTTGTTGACAGCTAGAAACTATTTAATTCATGAAGTTTTATTCACATAGCACTTTTAACAATGGCCGATTGTCGCAAAGAAGCTTTACAGAATCTAAAAAAAAATCAGTTAAAAATCAGTTTATTCCTGAGATTGCAAAAGAACGAAACATTGAGAGGACCCAGACTAAACAGGGAACCCATCCTCATTTGGATGATATCAGATAGCAGGGATTTGATCTGCAGTTGTTTGCAGCTGCACTCGGATCTCAGGGGTGGGAGAGCAATATGGGAGTATTACTAAAGAAAAGGAAAAAAATAGATCCAGTTTTATAAGTTAAAATGCCATTTCCTCTTTATTTCTAACATAAAAAAATTAGTTTACTGGAACAGTTGTAAAGATATTTTATGGCAGTGTGATTAATATAATGGTGGGACTCGTTGACAGGAAATTGTGCTTTAAATTATCACATATTCCTGCCATCAACAATTCTACAACTCTTTGACAACCATCCAAACTGCATTAACGTGCCGGATGCAGTGATTTGTATTTAGTAGAGTATATCTATTTCCTCATCCATGCCTCTAACTAATAAAGATAGAGGATTATATGATGTTTGAGAGTTAACAGTGGATTCACTAGGCCAGGTTTTTATCAAGATGAACGTTTTAACGGTTAAGTAATTAGATTTTTTTTTTTATAGCTCTTTAACCCAGGCCTAGAGATTCTACAAGAATATTTGATCCACTCGTTGCCTTCGATAGCAGTTTTTGAACGATATATTTTTCGATACCAATTTTGTAAGATCCATTTTAACAACAAGAAAATAAAATGAGGTTTTCTGTACATATACAGTTTTTTGGTTTATTTTTTCCAGCTCCATGTCATGTTGACGCACTCAAAGCCGTTTCCTAACATTAAAAATATAAACCTATTTACCTCAGATGCACCTTTTCCACCAAGGTTGTTCTGGAACTATTTGGGAGCGGGTGACTGATTTCGAACCAGTTCTTTCTAGAACATAGTAGAACTGCTTGCGTCCGGGGCTGGGGGCGGGATTATCACAACCAGCTAAAGGATCGTGATGGCCATCTTTAAAAACGAAGTCGTCTCGTAAAGCTCTCTGCACACTCATGCACTGCTCTCAAAGCCATGTTGAAGTTTGTTGGGTTTTTTTTTTTTTTTGGCTAGCATTTCTCGGAAAGTTGAGACGTACATGGACATATACTGTGACATAATGATGTGACTCACTAGACCATGAAAAAAACAAACCCAGTTCTGAGCAGAACCGGCTCGGAACCGGCACTTGCACCAGACATGAGCTACTGTAGCACCTGATTCACTTTGGTGGGAAAGGGGTAACGCTTTAGTTTTGTGTTTTAGTAACTTGGAATTTTTACACTCATTTGTCACAACGTGAAGTTGTGTGTTAACAATGCTCACAAGAGCTACTGTAGCTAAGTCCAATTTACACATATTAATATGAACTAGTTCACTTTCATAGTTAAAAATGTAGAATTTTACAGTCTCAGTAATAGTTCACTTCTAGTAGGACCAGTAGGAAGCATTCCCTCCTCTTCCTTCATCGCCAGCCCTATTGCACTTGGCCAAAAACGATTGCTGGAAGCCGCGCTGCGCACCGCGCCCCGTGCACCGCCTATAGAGCACGTACTGTGTTTTGCTTCACTGGAGGATTCTGATTCTCATGTGATTCACTCCATCTGTGTCTAGATTGACTAGAAAGAGAGAGAGAGAGAGAGAGAGAGATGATTAACTTCTTGATCTCACAACATGCACACAACCGCTCAAAAGTTTGGGATCACACTTTGTTTTTGTTTACTGATTTCTTTTCTACATTCTACAACAATACTGGGGATTTACAGACACGGAGGTCTGACTTTCCGGAACAGTTCTCGCAAGAACAGTATTGTGTCAAGGGTATTTGCAAAACCCATCAAGCACCATGATGAAACTGGCTCTCATGAAGACCTTCCCAGGAAAGCGAGACCAAAACGTACCTCTGCTGTTGAGGAGACGTTCATTTAGAGTCACCAGTTACCTCAGAAATCACCAATTAACAACCAGAACATCAGTGTAGCGGCGTTATGAAGGATTTACAGAGTATAAGTAGCAGAGACATCTCAATATCAACTGTTCAAAGGAGATTATTGTATATTTTGGATAAACGCCTTCAGTATTGTTTTACAGTGTAGAGAGAAATAAAAAATCAGGAAACTTTTGAGCGGTGATGTAAGGGATATTAGAAGTTAAATGAGACCTTTTCCGCTCATATTTACGTTCTTTAGTTGTAAACTGATCCATTGAGTTGTTCAGTGCTCTTTCAGTCTATTCATATTACCAGACGCCAGCTGTAGCTTCTGAGATCAGCTTTTGATTCATCAGACTAGGAGCACACGTATCTAAAGTTAGACAGATCCCTGTTTAATTCACCAGCACAACACTTATGACAGTGATGTTACATTTAATAAACAGCCATGTACAAGTAGGCCGAGTCGTTTGCTCGCTGATGTTCCTTCCTAACAAATCCCGCTTGGGGAAGCAGTTATGCGAACCTGAATGATGAGAGTAAGATGGATGTGGTTCTGCTTTCATTCGACCACAGAGCAACTTTCTTCTCTTACATTCATTCCGCACGTATTCTGTCACGCTCTGTCTTTGCCGCGATGCCCTTTACAGTATGTGTTGCATTATGTGAGCTATCAGTAGCAAGTCATACTGTATGTGTGCTGTTATCAGCGTGCTGCGTGCTTACGGGTTTAATGACTGTGATAAAATCTTCTTCTCGGCTATCGACATTTAGTAATGAATTACGAGGCATTTTGTAATAGTCGATGAATCGACGCAGTTCGGTACCAAATTGCGATCCCTCAGAAGTAAATCGAATGTGCGTAGGTTACATATCACGACCAAGTGTTACAAATCATCATTCTTTTGTTCGGCAGTATCTGTATCAACACATTGACTCAAATCCTTTTTTTCTTCTTGTAATAAATTTTTACGTCCTCTATGTATGTTTGCGTTTGAGATGGTGAAACGTTGTTCCTCTATGATCCTACAGGTGGTGCTCGAAACTATTCACATACTGTATTTGCAGGCAGCACAGTATCCTGTATGGGAGGAGTGAATCATTTGCAATCATTTGCAAAAATCAAATACATTTATTAAAATTTTTTTTATTAAATAATGATACTTAGAGAATCGCAATACAAATCGAATCGACCCAGGGCATCATGATAATATCATATCAGATCGTCCCTGTTCATTCCCATCCCAAATATTTTGTAGGTTTTATAGAAATAAAAACAAACCTTTATTTTTATGAGTACATATCCGCACTCTGGCTGTAGCACTTTAATAAAAATTGAATAAATTCTGTTTGTGCAGACGTGCATCGCCCTTGGATGTCAGTCCTCTGTGTTTAATCAGAAGTTTAGTCTTCATCTCTTCAATAAGCGTCTCACTGTAACGAGCGCTGTTAATTGTTGAACCTTTTCCTTCTATCGATAATGCCCTTGAGAATGTTGATGAATTTTCCAGCTGATGGTTGACTTTTTAACTTTTTCTCGGTCGGCGATTGTTTCTATGGACTCTGCTGTTTACTCTCAGACTCGTAGTGATGAATGAACCGATGTAAGACGTTCACACCTGCACCGCAGTCACTGGGGAGACTGTCGCTTTGAACGGAAAGCGCTGATAAGAAGGTGCAGCCAACAGAAGTTTTAATATAACCGAAGCGTGGATAATTTTTGACTCTCCCTTGTATATAGTACCTTTAATTACATATACCAGCTACAAAGTTCTGAATTGTATCTCACAGCTTAGGATATGAGAGAAATTCTTCTGATGTAATCTAAATAAATGTAGAAGAGCAGCTACCTCTGGGTTATGTCCCGTATGTGCAGGGACGTTTTATCTTCCTGTTAACTCGATTCATTCCTGCTGTCACACAGAAAAGAGCAGGAACTGGATTCCAAAGACATGATCATCCTCCACCAGTTTTCCAGGCCCAAGAACGGTGTCCCCAGCTTGTCCCCTTTCTGCCTCAAGATGGAGACCTACCTGCGAATGGTAGACCTGCCTTACCAGGTGGATCATGTGCTCACATCAATAATAACAATAACCTTTTAGAATATTTTAGTAATCTTGCACCTGATTTCCTGCTGATCTTTTGTCCCCCCTCAGAACTACTTCGACGGGAAGCTTTCCCCTCAGGGGAAGATGCCGTGGATCGAGTACAACCAGGAGCAGGCGAGCGGCTCGGAGTTCATCATCGACTTCCTGGAGGAGAAGCTGGGTGTGAACCTGAACAGCGACCTGAGTCCTGAGGAGCGAGCCGTGTCACGCGCCATCACCAAAATGGTGGAGGAGCATTTCTACTGGTGAGCCTTTGGTGAATCCTGAGGGGCGGCATGAACGGGGAAAGTGCACAGCGTGAGCGCTTTCTCAGTTTGTGTGCAGGATAAATGACTTTATATCATATATTTCATCCAATAATCATCATTATATAGTTGGTTATAATTTATAATAGGGCTGTAACTAATGACTCTTTTGATAATTGATTAATCTATTGATTATTGAATCAATTCATTGATTAATCTGATGACAAATGACACATGAAATGAAATGGAAAAAAACCTAAAAATTTCAACATTAAAAAACAGACCTCATAGACCTCATAGGCCACCCTTTATATACAGTAGTGATAGTCAATTTCTTCAAGTGTAGGGTTTTCCCAATGCCGCCTCAAACACATGTGCGGAAGTGTCTTGTATGTAAAGGTAACATGGTTTCTGTCGTCTCTAACTTCCCACTTGTCCTGTGCTGGGGACCTCTAGACCCTGAAATTATTTTCTACAATAAAAAGTTCCTGTCCTTATATACTGTATATTATATGACTTGTATGTATTTATTTATTTATTAAGAGCCAAAAGGAAGTAGAAGTTAGAAAGCGAGTCTGTGTAACTGAATCAGCAATGAAATGGCAGATTTATTGTCGTCTTGTGCCGTATCTCCTTTTACACCTGCTTCCTCCTGCTTTATGGAGTCGGAGAGAACGAACAGTGGCTTAGCGTCTATTTTCCTGGGGAACATTACTCTACAGTCTATTCGGGTTTGTTTATTACATTGCTGTAGAACAATAAATGGAAGACAGTTTACAACATCATGATGTCATTTTATATTCTGTATATACACACACACACACAGATGAGTCACAACCCACCCGCCTAATATTGAGTAGGTCCCGCTTTTGCGCCATCTCTTCCTGAGGCCACCGTCTTCCGTTCCATCACATGCCCATTGTAAGACCTTTTGGCTGTGAACACGAGTCAGCATGAGCCACAAGCAGCCCCGTACGCTTCTACACAATGCGTTGTGTTTTCTGCTTTCTTTTGGAACCAGCATGAACTTTTTCATGGATCAGACCACACAGTCCAGCCTTCGCTCCCCATGTGCATCAGTGACACCCATGTGGCCACCCATGACCCTGTCGCTGGTTCACCGGACTTCCTTTCACGGATCACTTTTGGTACGTCCCGACCACTGAAGGTTGAGAGCGTCCCATAAGAGCTGCAGTTTTGGAGTTTCTCTGATCCGGTGGCCTAGACATTACAGTTTGGCGCTTGTCAAAGTCACTCAAATCCTTACTATGAATTCTGAGGGCTGGTAACTCCTTTGAACTTCTTTGTTCTTGCTTTCCTGGGAAGGTCTTCATGAGAGCCAGTTCCATCATGGTGCTTGATGGGTTTTGCAAATGCACTTGACACAATACTGTTCCAGAAAGGCTGACCGTCATGTCTTAAAATGACTGTTGTTGTTGTTACTTATTTACATAGTGCCATGTGTGTTATTTCATAGGTTTTAAATAAATCCTACAGTAGGGTGGCACGCCAGCTTAGTCTCGCTTATTGTCGGTTTGCATCTCCGGGGTCCGGGTTCGATTCCCACATCGTCTCTGTGTGCATGGAGTTTGCATGTTCTCCCCGTGCTTGGTGGGTTTCCTCCGGGTCTCCTCCCACAGTCCAAAGACATGCAGATTAGTCTAACTACCGTTCTGTGCATTTTTAACTGATACTGTCTAAGTGTAATATCCAGTTCAGTTTCCTGATTGCTATAGTTCCTGACTCCGCAGCTAGTAATATAGTAATATCTCCTCCTCCTTAAACATGCAATGGTGAAAATGCCATATTTTGAAATGAAAATTTGTAAAAACAAGCCTATGTTTATGTGGTAGGAGTGAGAGGTGAACCTATTTCACCTTGCTTTTAAATCGACTATTTGATTTTCTTCCTGTGTGTGTGTGTGTGTGTGTGTGTGTGTGTGTGTGTGTTGCAGGACAATAGCCTACTGTCAATGGGTGGATAATCTGGAGGAGACTAAGAAGATGCTGGCAGTGACCGGGCCTCTGAGTGACGTGCTCAAGTGGATCCTGAGTCACGTCAACTGTGGCATCGTGAAGAGAGAGATGTACGGCCATGGCATCGGGCGCTTCTCCAAAGACGAAATCTACATGCTGATGGAAAAGGACATGCGCACCCTGGCCACTCTGCTCGGTCAGTGTGTAGAGGGTCAGGAAAGACAACACCGCAGCTTTCACGGGGGTGTTATCTCAACCATTAGCGGCACACAGCCTGACAATGAGATGTGTGTGTGTGCGCGCGCACACATATTGATTGAGATGGAAAAGAAATTTGATAGTGGCACATCCGGAGCCGTGAAATTCAGTGATAAAATCTTGTGCTTTATGCTAAGCTTTAGCTTAGTGTGTGAAACAGAAACACATGTTTTTCTGTACACTTCCAAGATAGAAAGATTACACAGATAAACAAATATAGAAATACACATTAAAATAGAGGATTTCAAATTGTTTTTTGGTGGTTTGCCATGCTTTTGAGTTAGTTTCTAATAATTTTTCCTCCAAGTCTAGGTTATGGCCAAAGCAAATCGCAACCATAATATAGAACAAAAAGATGATCAGACATTTTTTTCTTTTCTTTTCCAGAAGCACAATTCTATGACATTACAGCACGTCAGATTTCATGAGCCCAGAGCATGCTGCTTAAATTTCCAACACCCGTGATATAAAATGTCTTCCCACATCCATTAGAGAGTGAGACCAAAATTATCCTGCACTCTGGCTGTAGAATTTATTTAAATTATCTTAAAAAAAAAAAAAGACAAATACTGGCCCCTGAGTGGCGCAGTGCTCGCCCTATCATCCGGAGATCGCGGGTTCGATTCCCGGGTGATGCTGTAACCTCTCGCAGCCGGAGGTCTCGAGAGAGCTGATTGGCCGAGCTCTCTCAGAGGGGAGGGATGAGAGGTACTTAGTGCTCCCACATTAATCACGGCTCTACAGCCAATCAGGGGCGTCTGTGAGCTCGCACAAGCGGAAGGAGCGGATAGCGCTGTCCTCCGAGTGTGTGACTCCGCCCCCAATGGTGCCTGGGAGCCCCCTAGTGATGGGGAGGAATTGGGCACAATTACTTGGGGAGAAAATCGGGGGGAAAAATAATAAAAACAAATACTGGCACAGTGGTAAAGAGATTGT
The DNA here is from genome assembly GCA_030347435.1 of Clarias fuscus. Taxonomy (NCBI): domain Eukaryota; kingdom Metazoa; phylum Chordata; class Actinopteri; order Siluriformes; family Clariidae; genus Clarias; species Clarias fuscus. The sequence goes on along the minus strand of CM059224.1, from coordinate 7,544,819 downwards.
GGTCATCCGGAAATAGCGAGTTCACTTCGCACTGACATCAGTTACGGTTCTAAAGCCCATTATGGAAGCAGTGGTGCGGTCTTCGGGCCTCCCTGACTGACGGTAGATAGATAGCCTTAATGTGGGAGCTAATGATGGGTGGGAAATGATAATGACTAAATAAAGGAGAAAATCGGGGGGGGGGGGGGGGGGGGGAGAAAAAACAAATGCATACATTTTTAAACACACCTCTTTGCTTTTTAATACACTTTGTCCATCTATCAACAAGCTTTATTATTCCCTCATTAAAAAACGTTTTAGTCTGAGCTGTGAGCCACGAATGCACCGCTGTCTTCACTTCGTCATCAGAAGTGAACCTTCGTCCTTTCAGGAACAAACAGGTGAAAGTCTGATGGAGTGAGATCAGGACTACAGGGAGGACGCTTTCACACCTCAGAAGTTTAATCTTCAGCTCTTCACTAAGCGTCTCACTGTAACGAGCGCTGTTGATCATTGAACCTTTTTCCTGATAATGTTCCAGTACTGGCCCTTGAGAATCCCAGAAAACTGTCAACACTGATGAATTCTTCAGCTGATGGTTGACTTTTGAACTTTTTCTCCGTTGGTGATTGAGGATGTTTCTGCTCCATACGCTGCCGTTTACTCTCAGTCTCGTCACCAGAAATGATTCTCTTTTAAGAAATGTTCACCGTCCTTGTGAAGTGACGTAACGCGTTCGTACGGAGCCCCTAAAGGGACAGGAGACGCGAGGGGAAAAACTGGAGAAGAAAGGGGAGGGGGGTAAAAAACCCAAAACCCAGAGACCACGTGACTCATACTTCTGGCGCCAAAATACGGAAAGGGCGCGCGCCGAGTACAAACTGAATGTCTTTATATTTTAGGACAAGCTGAAAGTAAAACTCAGCTACTCAGAATTCTACACAGTAACTCTCTTCATGCCTGTTTAACAACACACGTGTAACTCTAATCCGAGTATTATCTTTCCCGTATGGTTCTTCTTCTTTTTCTTCCTTTATTTTTTTTAGTGGTTGGCAGCCAGCTTTTAGGCACATTACTGACACCCACTGGACTGGATCGGTATTGCGCGAACAAGGATGAAGCTTTTAGGAGCATTGCTGCCACCTGCTGGACTAAATCGGCAACGCTGAAGAGTCAAGTTTTGCGAGATCTCGCGAACTTAAACATTTTTTCCCTAGATTAAATTTTTTTTCACGCATATCCTGTTAACCTATTTTTTTCCCCTCCAACGTTTATTTTTTTCACCCATGTCCCTTTAGGGGCTCAGTACGTTCACAGCTGCACAGCAGTGACTGGGGAGACAGTAGCCTTGAGCGGAAAGAGCTGATGAGACAGTGCGCCCAACAGGAGTTTCAATATAACTGGAGTGCGGATCATTTCTGACTCACCCTTGTATAATTATTAATTTTAAGTTTGAATCTAATGAACCCAGTTGAGGAATCATCTAGCTTTTTTTTTAATACTGGTAAAAGGGTTTCCTGTTTATAAGCTTTTTTCAAAGCCCTGCTTTAGAGTATGTCCTTGTGAGAAATGTCTCATGAAACGTGCACGTTCTGACACCTTTTGGTGTACTACACCTTCAGAAATATTACAGCTTAGATAACAGCAAATAGAGTTAATTAATTATTTTTTCCTTCCTTCCTTCTGATTCAGTGAATCATCCAAAATCTGACTTTTAAAATTTTTTTTCTTACTCACACGTTCATGTAGCAAGTGTAGGACTTTCCACAAGGGGGCGCCATTAACTCAAATAGTCTTTATGTTCCATATGATTCTGTAGATGAGAAATGCGGTCACTGCAGTTGTTTACAGATCGTTCGTCTGTTTCAGGGGATAAGAAGTACATCATGGGCCCCAAAGTCTCCACGGTTGATGCTGCAGTGTTTGGCCACCTCGCCCAGGCCATGTGGACTTTACCCGGCACACGGCCGGAGCAGCTCATCAAGGGTGAGCTTATTAACCAAATCTCTTAAACACTCGTCGTCCAGAAAGTGCAGACAGGTAACATGAGCAGCACTCATCTGGTTTATTACAAGGAGATAGAACTGTGTAGTGTGTTCTGGTGCTCAGGAAGGACGATATAGTTTTACCATACACTGTTTTATGTTAGACTTTTCTACAGCAAGGATGATTTCTGAAGAATAATAGGACAAAGAACTAAACCACGCTGGAGTTCTGTGATACGGATATCACCCCAAACCCTATTAGTCATTACTATAGAGTGATGTACGTTACTGTCAGAGCTGCTGCTGTAGGAAAAGAAGCGCACAATTCTGATCTGAGGATTCGGCCATGAGGGGAATAAATAGGTTTAACCCGAAGGAGCCTCAACCTCAGTGAGAACATACAGAGTGTACATATATACTGTAGAAGAGGAAACAGGAAGGCTTCTGCAGCTGAATGCAAAGACGGACATTTTTGTACAGTATATGTTGCATACGTATGTGCTGTGTGTGTGCATGCGTGCACATGCGTGTGTGTGTGTGTGTGTGTGTGTGTAAATAAAGTACATGTTCCTGTGCATAAAAAAAGTCTGTGCACAAAAATACAAAGGAGAATTTTGTCAAAATGAGATAGTGACAGGTGTAGTGTAGACTGTAATGTAGTGTAAAGTTTCATTACAGCACTTTCGTCTTTTTGTCTTTTCCTTTTTTCTCTACTTTCTTTTCCCTTTTTACGTTTCCTTCCCTTTCCTCTTCCCTTTGTTCACATTTCCCCTTTCTTTTTCCATATTTCCCCCTTTCCTTTCCTCTCCTTTTCCTCTTTTCCCTTCCCTTTCCTTTGACTTTACTTCACTTACTTTTTCCCATTAATTTCGCTTTCCTTTAATTCCCCTTTTCCGTTTCCATGGCCTTTCCTTCCCATCATTTTCTTTTCGCATTTCCTTTTCCTTCCCTCTTTCTTCATTCCCCTTTTTGCTTTTCCATTCCCTTCCCTTTCCTTTTCCTTTTCCTCATTTCCTCTTTTCCTTCTCCCCTTTCTTTCCCTTTCCTTGTTCTCCTTTTTTCTTTCCCCTCTTCCCTTCTCTTCCCCGCATAGTTAAAAGGCCAGGCAGAAAACACATTGGCATCTCATTAACACAGGTCTGCATCATAACTGATGAGTTTATTAATACATTTCTAATATATTAGTTATAATAGATGCAGTAGGTCGTATCGATGTGTGTGCTACAGCACTTTTATATTAAGTAGAATCTGGTAGTATGTTTTCTCTATTGGTTCAAATGTTCCAATATTACACGGCTCGGGTATCACCGAATTACACGATAAAGCCTGACAGATATGGCAGTTCACAGACTTGACCATACAGTGTGGCGTGAACGTCTGGATCCACAGACAGAATGCTATTTAAAAGTATCAGTGACTTGAACATGAGCGTCTCTTAATGTAGCAGAACTGATGGTATTAAAGCAGAGATGAGTTCCTGCTGCACTGCAGCGCTTGTTCTGAGACGATTCCCTCAGACTACTGACTTGATGAGCGGAGATTAAAGTCGAGTGGGGTTCTGAGTGAGGTCCGGTTCCGTTCCATCATCTGTTGTTATATCGAAGACCTCTTATGCCTGAAAAGAGGAAGAAAAAACAACATTACGATGTTTCATATCAGCAAAAATGACTCTACATCCCGACGTTTGTGCCACACTGTGTAATCAGGCTTACAGTACAGTATATAACTCTAATTAACACCATCCAGTGAAGAGTCATTCTGGAGAAAATCCAAGCAGCACTGCCTTCATGAACAGAACAACCTGACAATGTAAACTGAAAGCAATGGCAGCGAAGGAAATTATAATAAAAGTCTAACTTCTCCTATGTGGATGATAAGCGCCGCGTACGCAGCTGTTGCATATCAAATAGCGTTCAATCTTCCTGCTGCCGTGTCACCACCTAACTTTGTCTTACCACCAGCTCACTTTTTTGCCTAGTGTTTGTTTTTTTTGTGCTTGCCTCTGCATTTTTGTTCTCTCCAGCCTGCTCTTGTCTCTTTTTTAAATTTTTTTTTTTTTTAACCATTTAGTTCACTAGAAAAATCATGATTCATGATATGAAAGGAAACAAAAGAATGCCTGGGATTAATAATTTATCAATAATTTAAATATATACTTATGCATTATTTGGTCAAAAACAAGGCTCTGTTTCAAAAGGCTCCAATTAAAATGCAAGTAAGATCATTCCTGCCTCTGTGTGCATGGAGTTTTGGTGGGTTCCCTCCGGGTTCTCCGGTTTCCTCCCACAGTCCAAAGACATGCAGATTAGACTAATTTGCATTCCCAAATTGCCCGTAGTGTGTGTGTGTGTCCTGTCCATGGATTGACACAGGACAGGGTGTACACCACCTAGTGCTCTAAGTCACATGGGATAGGCTCCAGGCCCCCAGTGATCCTGAATACAGGATGAAGTGGTATAAATAAGTGAGTGAGTGAGAAATGTGGGTTACACATCGATTCAGTTACATATTATGATTATTTTGTGGGGCAATTCGAATACTGACTCCAGATTATTATTATTATTATTTTTTAAATGTTTGCATTGGAGATGGTAAAATGTTGCGGTTCCTCTATAATCCTACAGGTGGTGCTCTAAAGTATTTACACATAGGCAGGCAGAACAGCATACTGTATGGAGTACTGTTTAAAATTGGAAGAATTTTTTTTTAATAATAATCTGGATATTTAACAGAATCGCAATATAAATCGAATCTGCAGCTGCAGTAGGTATCGTGATAATGTCGTATCGGGTGATCACTTTCCTAACAAACAGTCTGTGAAGTTGGTAAAAGTGTCGGTTATATCTGTTGAAGCGTGTCCAGCACGTCTCTGATCGTACTGTTTTTTTTTTTTTTTCATTCATGCAGGTGAATTAATCAACCTAGCCATGTACTGCGAGCGCGTCCGGAGGAAATTTTGGCCCGAGTGGTTCGTGGACGTCGACGACCTCTACTGCGACGGCTCGAGCGAAGAACCGCCCTCTCCGTCTCCGCTGCTCGACCTGGGCCTGTTTTCCCGCAGCGACGGTTTCCCGGAGGAGCCCAGCACCCTGTCGCGCTCCGACACCACACACTCTCTGGACAGCGATCGCACCGGACACTCACTCTACGACTCCGACATGGACGGCGAGTACTCGGAGACGGAGCAGGTCAAGTGCTAACCACTTTGTCTGTCACGATGCCGCTTCTCGGTCATGTCCGTCCTCCATCGCGCCCCTCCCAGTAAGGACGGCGTTCACCTTTCGGATGAGGGACGGGGGCTTCACTCGAGGGATGAAAGGTGTGCAGTGTAACCGATGGGAATGATGAGGAATCTCCAGTTTACCTGCAAGTAGGACCGGGTATGAGTAGTGTAATGCTACAGTGTGACCTCGACATCGCCATGTTGTACCTTGGCATCACATGGCATGAAGCTGATTGGACATGGAGCAAAGTTTTTCCTCCTTACATCTACTTTTTTTTTTTACTTTATACAACACAAGAAATATTGCATCCCAGTTTAGGGGACATTATGTTGCTCAAAACAGATCCCATGATGCATAGTGTGTATTGCAAATGTCTTTGGGTATTTTTTTTCTTTTCCCACCACTACTTGCTAGGAAATATGTTAGAGGTAATAAGGTCATAATAGGGATAGGAAAGAAAAAAGAAGGATAGAAAGAACAAGGCATGAAATTTCAACCGTGATGTATAAATAAAGAACGAGATCGAGACAGAGAGCCAAGGGAGCGAATGACGCGACAGCTGAATCGTTCCCTCAGTCCTGACAGATCACTGATCCTCGTCGTCCTCTCGCCGTGTCAGAGCGAAAAACAAAGAAGTCGCTTCCTGTTTGAAGGTGTATTACTGTACGGATACTGATACACGAGTTAACATTTAATCTTTCCTGAAGAGAAATAAAACACTTGACCGTTTAAAAAAAATAATAATGCAGGAATGAAAAAAAAAAAAAAATCATAGTTGGTATTTTATACAAATCAAATTCTTCTAGAGCAAAAACACATTAGTTGAGTGTACCTGAAGGAGCTGAATGGAAGTGCCTGGGTTATAAAGTATCCACACACACACTCTACAGGTCTGTATATTAGGGCTGTGATTCCTTTTTCTTTTTTTTCTTTTTTTCGTTGATTTAATTTGTTTACGAATCAGAATCGATTCACTTTTAAAAAAATGTTATTTATTTCACGTTAAATCATCTTAAATTGATGAGATCCTTAAAAATATATATACCAGCTTTTACAGACAATATTTCGAGTTGATGGCCGATCGCTATACAGCGGTACCTCTGCATACGAATTTAATCCGTTCCGAGTCGAGTTCTTAAGGTGAAATCTTATCTCGTATTATGAAACGTATTTTCCCATAGGAGATAATGTAAATGCAGATAATCCGTTCCAGCTGGGCAAAAATATGACCAATTCTACCAATTTCCAACACTATTGTTTGCATTTAAAAACAATCAAAACATTTAAAGAAGACGTGGAAATGAAGGGGAAATATGAGGTAAACATCCATTAAATCGCACTCACTCACTCATCGTCTTTACCGCTTGATCATGTATTCAAGATCACGGGGAGCCTGGAGCTTATCCCAGGAGACTTGGGGCATGAGGCGGAGTACACCCTGGACAGAGTGCCATCCATCACAGGACACACACACACACTCACACACAATTTGAGGACACCAATTAGCCTAACCTACATGTCTTTGGACTGTGGGAGGAAACCGGAGTACCCGGAGGAAACCCACCAAGCACGGGGAGAACATGGAAACTCCATGCACACAGAGACGGGAATCCGACCCGGACCCTGGAGGTGCAAGCCGACAGTCCTTCCATTAAATCTCACTCCTCTTGGCACTGGCTGCTTTCAACACGAAACTGAAAGTGGCTACGTTTTCTTGCTAACATTCAATCAAGCAAGGGCCCCATGGTGTGCTATGTCTTGCACAACATGCAAAAAATGGCACCTTAGTTCATAAGGTAAAATTGTGCAAGGTTTGGGTGTTCGTATTGCAGAGGTACCACTGTAATACCGCCACCTACTGGACTGCAAGGTGAAGTGGCCCCCAAACAAAACAAA